>CAMTZC010000022.1:12552500-13822500 GCA_947086505.1 Morpho deidamia
TCCTTAATTAATAACTGCAATTCCACCGGTTCAAATTAATGTTCATAAATTCACGCTTAATTTTATTTAGTAGGTACATTTTTACATAGAGTCTTAAATTTCATGTGTTTTTATATATCCGGCTTGAAGGACCATATTGAAATTAACTTAATACTGAGTTATTATTTTTAAAGTTACTCTTACGCATTTAAGATATGACGGTGCAACATTAATAAGGTTAAATTCATGTTCAAAATATTCTATATCCAAGTAAACTTGTAAATAATTGCTTATAAATCGTCGTCAATTCTAACAGTGGTTCAGAAAATTACTTAAACCGAGAAGAGCCGGCAAGAAATTCGGTGTCTGTGCTTTCCAAAAATGCATTTATGCATTAATAACTAGTAAAATTTCGTCATATCCTTATTTTAAAAGGTCGAAGAGTAGATAAATCCATGCATTGTTATCATTTATGTAGTCCTCAATAATATAGTAGACTTTCTGTATCAGCCTCTTTTTAATACTTATTTTAAACTGCTGAAATGGTAAGGTTAAAATGGATTGTGTAATTTTCGTAATAGAATCTATAGATTGTTTTTTTGATATACAGATGATTGTTTTTGATATAGAGATTGTTTAATAGAATCGTATTCTAAAATTACTATTTAGGAGCACGTGCCTGAAGACTTCACGTGGGCAGCGCCGCGGTTATACCGGGTAGAATTGGGTATGGGCTATTTGGAGCTACCACAGGCGGGTGGACCGTTATCACGAAACATACTCGCCACAAGAAATGTTTATATCCTTGACGCACATCAAGATCTATTTGTTTGGTACGTTTATTTATGGTAGAATCAATATATTACCAAAGAAGACTACTGTTATTTAGACATAAGGATAATATTGTTACGTACAGGGTTTCGTGGATTTGGATGAAAATACCTGGTGACTCGTTAAAAACACTTTATTCAACTTTTCACTACAAACTTAGTACTCACAGTCTCTATCCAGTCCGTTGTCCAATAAGAAAACCGACGACACTATTATTTCACTTTTATTTTTGCTTCGTATCTCGCTCTCGATCGCTGTTCGCTAACCGAACGTCGAGGAGCACGATACGTCCGCTTATATATCGAACGAACCGATGACGACAATGTTCGCGAACATTCGTGAGTCCTAGGGGGACCGTAAACAACTTGAGTGTTCCAGATAATTTGCGTCAAGCGAGTTTGAATTCTATGACGTATAGTTTACGAACTCTTTTTACACGTTCTTAAACTGCCCCCGTCCAGTTTGAACTTTATGACATATGCATTACGAACTCTTTTCACATGTTTGTAACAATATCATCATTCTCCTACCCTTAGTACGTGATGGTGATATTCTCTTCTATTCTCCCCTATCATTTGTCAACTGTGGCGCTACTCTTTTTATATGCATACTAGTTTTTGCCCACGGCTTCGCTCGCTAGGAATTTTGTCTTTAATTAACAATTTTGGTCATAGTGGCTTGACTTTTACTTAGAACTATTAAAGACAAACAATACTATGGTACATCATCTTTGTTTAACACTAATGGTTTAGGCAGCGTGCGCCGAGATAGCTCTCAGAGGCCAGATTTTTTCCGAATTGATTGACATGTATCGTTATATTACATAAAATCATTACAAATTGTAGCCTATATGTTATTCCGATGTATAACCTATAAAACAGTAAAGTTTCATCCAAATCCGTCCAATAGTTTTTTCGTGAAAGAGTTAAAACATCCATCCATACTCACAATTTTAAAACTTTCGCCTTTATAATATTAGTAGGAAGTAGGATTAGTAGGATTTCACGCAACCCATGCATCTTTTTTTCCCTATAGTCATATATATATCCACATTCATATTTAAAACTCTTTTGGCCACATGATTTTTATCCCTCCTCACTACATAAAATTATTAGGATAATATATCGGCAGTTAAATTCTATGAGGTTAATACTTCTCCCGCTTTTATATCTCGTATTATGCACTATGATTCATGTTTATACAGATTAAATTTGTGAACTTTTTGCATTGTTTCGCTCGAATTTTATGGAGTATAAAGCACTGTATTGATTTTATTGACCGATATTATAAGCGCTAATTTAAAAAGCAACTAAGTAAGTTGTTTATGGGAATGTTGTCCTTCTCCTCAATTCTAGAACTCACTGCTGAGCATCCCGATGATAAACATGATAACATTCTTTTGGGAGAATAGTCGCAGTGGTTTCCTTTTGGCTTCTGTGCTGGGTAGTTCGGAGGTTATTTCATTACTCTAGGATTCTGGTTATCATAGCGGACGCCGAATACCCAACGTTGTCAGCAAGTTTAACATCACCCAGAGGACGTTTAATTATTGCTGGAAAGTTGTTCCTCCGAATGCAAGCGACTTCATCCTACCGACTAATGTTATTTTCTTCCACATATGTGCTGCACAATTTAACAGTTTCACGAATTGATCCAATTGACAGTAAATACTGTAATTTTTAACTCCAGGTTCGGGAAAAAGTCATCCCGATTAGTTCGAGCAGCTGCCGTAAAGTTGGCACAGGAATTGTTCAGTATGGCGCCACGTGAGCCACACGCACTAGTCACCAGGCTACAGGAGGGCACCGAGACACAGGTGTCTAATTGTTTCTATTGATTCTGTAATGACCAACTTCACATAAAACACACACACACATACACATAAACTTATGTATAGAATCCTGAGAGAATATTGAGACCATCCGGAGCCCTTATTCATGAGCTCATGAGTGTAAGAAGTGTCTGGAGTAAGAAAGAATTTCTATATTATTATGAACTTTTGTCCAAGCGGCTTCGCCCGCGTCGAAAATCAGTTGCCATAAAAAGAAATCCAAATTGAAATTTTGAACATAAAAGTACCTCTTGTGAGTTAACCATAAGAGATAGAAATATGCTATCGCGCACTTTTTTGTAGTATTATTATAGATCTACAATTCTCTAGTACATTACTTTAGCGTAACTCTGCTGGTTTACGCAGCGCACGCGAATAAAGTTCCCAGCAAACAAGTTCTTTAACAACTGCGCGATCTCTTCAACACAATTAATATAATACCATACAATTAATATATATATATGTACTATTAACCTAAACCATTCGGAAGTATTGCACTATCTTTTGGTGAAAACCGTACAAAAATCCGTTCAGTAGATTTTAAGATAATTATTTTAATACAGACAGCTTTTTGGGACTTTGTTTTATAATAATTATAGATATTAAATGAAAATCAACTTCCTTAGACCCACAAAAAGGGCATTGCGGTATTCTAGCAATCTAGTCTGCAACATTGTAGTAACGTTTAATATTTTTGTCCGAACTATAATTATGGTTCTTACCGGATCTTCCCAGTCCTTATTTCATCGCCTAGAGTTAATCAGAGCACAGCTCGCTCAATCGGCCTTTGAGTGACTCGGAACATATGAAGCCCATAGTCAGTGACTAGGTTTCGGATCCATATGTCATCACTTCGAAGACTTTGATCTTGAGACTTTATAGACAATATAAGAAATTAAAGGCGGGCAACAAGTGTTGCTGATAGATAAAATTAGTCTATATATTCAGTAGTTTGATATATATGTAATTTGGAATTCCTTTTATTTATTTAAAGGTATTTAAGACGTACTTCGTTGGATGGGAAGAGGTGATTGCTGTAGATTTCACTCGCACAGCAGAATCTGTGGCAAGAACAGGTGCCGATCTTGCTTCTTGGGCCAAGCAACAAGAGACCAAGTACGTATATAACTTATGGGGAAAGATGTTTGTTACTCGTATAAATGGTTACTCCATATTAATATTACAAATGCGAAAGTCTGTCTTTCTGTTTGGATTAATAGAATTTGGTAATTTGGCAATTTATACTATTTGGTAGTTTTGGTGTATAAGCCTTAAGTGTGTCAACTTTTTAACAGAGATATATTACAAATTACCACCACAGTAAACGAGCACTACACACTTTCACTACCACAGTCTCAACAATTGTTTCTTCTGTAAGCGAAGCATCATCATGAGATGGACTCAACGAATTGTTTTCATACTCTTTACTTATCTAAATCTTTAGAACGGATCTATCGGCCCTATTCACTCCACGCCAGCCAGCGATGTCAGCTGCAGAGGCAAAAACCCTGTCGGACGAGTGGAACGAAGACCTCGAAGCTATGGAAGCTTTTGTGTTGGAGGGCCGCCATTTTGTCCGTCTGCCTGACCAGGAGCTTGGGATCTTCTATAGCTGCGATTGTTACGTATTCCTTTGTCGATACGTATTGCCTGCTGAGGTTTGTATTTTGTTGAAATTTGGTAAATGGTGGAAAGCCAGTGAAATAGAAAATAGACTAATGAAATATTATCATTAATATATTTACGTGTTTTCTAACAATATGTATAAAGAAATAGTTATGCCGTGTGGTATCCAGCTGAATAATAGACCACCCTCATTTCTGACCGAGTTGTCGTAAAAGACGACTAAAACAAGCTAACCCGCCGTGTGATATCCGGTTGAGTAGAATAGACCACCCTCATTTCTTACCGAGGTGTCGTAAAAGGCGACCAAGGTAAGTTGACCCCCCCCCGTATGGTATCCGGTTGAGTAGAATAGACCACCCTCTTTCTAACGTAGACTTTGACGTCAGACAGGCGGTCAGTCGTAAATTACGTAGCCAAATCATGTTACAACATGTCTTTATAGCATATTGTGCCGACCCCACTTCACTCTAACCCCTCGTTCGCACGGGCGTAAAAATTACGTCGCGTTAAATTCCACAATAAGCGTTATAAGAAGTTTCGTATGTTATATTCAGCTTAACGCGCTCGCCCTAACGACTAAAATGGAAAACTGCACGATAAAATACGTCGCGATTTAAATACGCTTCGTGTGAACAGATACCTGGATACCCATTTGTTTCATTACGGCGTAATTTTTACGCGCGATAAAAATCATCTCGTGCGTACGAGGGGTAAGTGGGATAAGAGCAGGAGGATGATTATGTATAAAGAAATAAATAAATAAAAATTTCATTTTCTTTTTTCTTCTTTTCTTTTTCTTTTCTTTTTCTTTCGGTTCTTTTCTTTCGATAGGCGGAAGATGAAGTTGAAGGTTTAGATGACGAAAGGGATCCCGATGCGGAATCAGAGAGTGCGTCGTGGGTGGTATACTTCTGGCAGGGCCGCCGGGCGCCCAATATGGGCTGGCTCACCTTTACCTTTGGCCTGGAGCGGAAGTTCAAACAGCTTTGCAGACGCCTGGATGTAGTCAGGACACACCAGCAGCAAGAAAGTCTTAAATTCATGGCACATTTTAGACGAAGAGTTATTATAAGAGATGGCAAAAGAAACCAGAAACCGGTAAGATTTTCTCTTTCTAAATTGCCGCCCTTTGCACATTTAAAACGTTCGTAATGTATTCAAATTCAAATTCAAAATATTCTTTATTCAAGTAAACTTGTAAACAAGTGCTTTTGAATCGTCAACTTTACTGCTGGTTCGGAAAGCTGTTCCTGCCGAGAAGAGCCAGCAAGAAACTCGGCGGTTGCTCTTTTTAAAATATAAATCTTAGAACTAATTACATTTATTTATTACTGTCTTGTACAGGGTAGAGGTGCACCTATATCCACACATCCTTATCATCTAAGTAATCTTTAACAGTATAGTAGGCTTTCTGTATCAGCCTCTTTTTAACAGTGGTTTTAAACTGCTGTAATGGCATGGCCAAAATTGATTTCGGAATTTTATTATAGAATCTTATATTCATACCCACAAACGATTTACGTACTTTTGCTAGGCGCAAAGCAGGAGTCGCAAGCTTATGTCGATTCCTACTTTGTCTATTATATACATCGTTTTATAATTCTTTATATTTTTATGTACAAAAATTACATTGTTTAAAATATATTGTGAAGCAAATGTAAGAATACCTATTTCCTTAAACTTCTCTCGCAGGGAATCACGCGGACTTCAATTGTAGATGCCACGTATGGCTCTTTTTTGTAATACGAAATTTTTTTCACTATCCGCGCATTTACCCCACAGCAATATTCCATAAGACATAATGCTATGTATATATCACAATACATTTATAATAATATAGTGTTTGTGAAACAAAATATACATCTTTTTAATAAAAAAAGCGATATTAAATACTTAAGTTAATATTAATATAAAAAACTAGGAACCGAAATAAATTAATAATACTAAGGCTAAGGCTTCAGAAAGTACGTAGATCGTTTGTGGGCTTCGGTATACCTTTTTTATAATAAAGTTCCTCAATCTATTTTGGACTTGCCTTTACACAAGTTAAAAAAAGCAATTAAGGAGGCTCTCATTAATAAAGCTTACTATACTGTTGAAGATTATGTCAATGATAAGAAAGCTTGGAACTAAATTGCGACCAGCTATGCACTAGATGATATTGTAATCTATGTTTGTTAACAATAGTAAATACAAAATTGTAATATTTATTTTTTAAAAGAGTGACCGCCGAGTTTCTTGCTGGTTCTTCTCGGTTAGAGCACCTTTCCGAACCAGTTGTAGCTTCAATTTAATTTTAATTTGACGATTCAAAAGTGCTTGTAATAGGCCAATTTGAATAAAGACTTATTTGAATCATAGACTTCAAATTCGCTTGACGCCAATCATCTAATACACCCATGATGTTTACGAATCGTGTTCCGTATTATTTGGTTATTAAAATATAATGGTGCTTGCCTAATTACCTTTTTTAACATACAACCGTGTGATACTGTTATCTATAGTGCTGAAATATAGACGACATTAGAACTAAGCCTAAATCTCTGTGGTTTTAGTAAAATTAATTTTCTATAATCCGTGATAAAGTAAAGTAAAGTAATCGCAAAGCTTTGCGATTGTTGCACGTGTTCAGAGGTAAAGGTGGGGTTGAACCGACTACTATATAACAAAGCTTGTTCGGATAACGCATCGCTTTGCGATTTTGTCGTGGAGTCTATCTCCTGATGATGCTTCGGTTGCGAGGCGAAGCGATTGTTGAGTTTGTGATAGTGAACGTGTGTAGTGCTTGTATATTGTGGTGGCGGTGGTGGAGGGGCATGTGTTTTTAACGAATGCTGCATTTTCCAGATATGAAAACGAACAGTCCACTATACACTTAGCATTATATATATTTCCTATTTACTTTATCGCGGATTACAGAAAAAAATAATATTACTATTACTTTTGTATTATAGATCTCCGCAAAGTAACGGATAATTCTATAAATTACGCTGTGGTTTTATACTGTTAAGTAACGTTTTTTAGTAATTGTTAAATAATTGAAAAAAAAGGAGTAATCGAGAAGTAGAACCTTCTCGAACTGTTACCTCGCTATATAAGCGGTTGTATCACGCGCCTCGGGGACTCAGTTTACGAATAGCGATCGTGATAATCATAAGTGATTTAGATCGTGGTAATAGGATTTAGAAGCGAAAGTAAAAGTGAAATAATCGCGAATTTTACTTTGCTATTGAACAACAGACTGTGTAGCGATTTTTTTAAATTTTAATTGATGTGTTTTCAAAATTTGCACTGAAGAGCTGAATAAAGTTTATTTAACGAGTCACCAGGTACTTTAATCTACGTCTTAGAACCCCTGTGCCTAAAAATATTTAACTGCTTAATCTATACTTTAAAGTTAATCAATCATTGTTTAATCTATACTTTTTGATTTTATATTTTTGTTAGGATTGAGCATTTAGATAAGGTCTTCAAGCAGCGCATGTTCATTTTAGTCTGAAAATTCATTTAGCTGGCCTCCACGATACAGGCTAGACCTAGTGTAGACCACAATTACTGTGTACTAATCACATATGGTAAATTTAAGCATTGCAACTTTAATTAAAATGAAAATGAGTAATAATAAAATTATTTTGCTATAATCCGCGATACAGTAAATAGAAAATATATATAGTGTTAAATGTATAGTGGACTATCCGTATTTTCATACCCGTATTTCCGTATTTTCATACTCCGCAAAGTAACGGCTAATTCTATAAATTATGAAAATGAGTTTTAGTTAAATATTTCTTTCTTTCTATTTTCACTGTCTCTTCTTTCTCCTACCCTTATCCCACTCTAAGTGGGGTCGGTACAACATGTTTTCCTCTTCCATTCTCTTCTATCATTCGTCAATTCTGGCGCTACTCCTTTTATATGCATGTCATACTTCACACATTCCAACCATCTCTTTTTAGGCCTCCCTCTAGTCACATATCCATCCACATTCATATCCAACACTCGTTTAGTCACATGATTTTCATCCCTCATTACATGTCCATACCATCCCAATCTTGCACCTCTCTTCTATAATGGGCGCAACTTTCATACTTCCCCTTATATACTCATTTCTTATTTTATCCAATCTTGTCACACCACACATCCATCTTAACATTCTCATCTCATATGCATGCACTCTTCTTTCATCCATCTTTCTTTCTTCCATCTATTTTCACTGTCTGATATGTATAATTTTATTTCTTTCGCCAGGAGAGTGGACGAACGGCAGTGGAACTGTTCGAACTACGCAGCAATGGCTCAACATTATGCACTCGTCTTGTACAAGTGAAGGCAGATGCCTCCAATCTCAATAGCGCCTTCTGGTAAGCTCAAGAACATCAATGCTCATTATATACGGACGACAGAATCCATACTAACTTTATAAATGTGAAAGGATATGAGATACACAGACAAGGTTGAGAGGTTATCATTTTGGGCATCACACTGTGCAGGCTACATATCGACTGTGAACCGGCAATATGTCCTATCTCAATTTTAAGCCAAATCTCTTTTTAACGGCATTGACTACTACTGCCCATCATTTACCGTATCAACATGTATTATTTAGTATAAAAATTGTTAATAAATAAACATATTTGAAGTCGACTGTTTATTTATCTCATAAACATTTTTGCGAATGTATTAAAAATCACGTTTTTTCTTCTTCCTGAAAAATTGACTAAAATAAGATAGGACACTTTGCCAGTTCACAGTCGATATCTTTTATTTCATAATAATAATAGATTTTTTTTACTACTTTACTACTTAAAGGGGTTTAACTATGTATATGTATTTTCTTGCCGCTGCCTGTATTTCTGTACTTCTGTATTTCTGTATTTCTGCCTGTCTTTAGTTGTTTTCCTTGTTTATTATTATTATTTTACCTCTATTTGTTCATAAGTTACTTGTGTAGTGTGTTGGCAACAATAAATTATTTCTTTCTTTCTTTCAGATAATGAAATTTGGTATAAGTTATGTTTATATTTAGTCTAACATCTAAACTTATCAAAACTAAGTTCCCAAAAGCTGCCTGTCTATATGTGATGGATTATCTCAAAATCTACTCAACAGATTTTACTAAAATATAGTGTAATTCTAGCCGAAGGTTTACATTTTTTGTTTGGCTGGCCCGTTGGCGTAGTGGGTAGTACCCCTTCAACTTCGCGGGTCGCGGGTTCGATTCCCGCCGAGGGACAACATTTTCTATAAATAATTTGTTCGTTCTTCTAGTTGTTGTATATTTGTATATAAAATGTATATTTGTATATTTGTATTTAAAATTATATATGTAGTATATCTACCAGTTGTCTGCCACCCATACTACAAGTATTAAGTTACTTACTTTGGGGACGGACAGCCGTATGTGTAAGTGTCCTATATATTTATTTATTTACATTAATACTTCATTACCGTTTTATATCAATTGTGTTAAAGAGATCACGCGTTTGTTAAAAAAACTCGCCTGCTAGGATCCTTAGTCGCGTACGCTGCATAAACCAGCTGACGTAGACCAAAGTAATGTACTAGAGAATTGCAGATCTACAAAGTACTAAAAAAAAGTCCGCGATAGCATGTCTCTATCTCTTATGGGTCAGAAGTCGTGGGTACCAGTAGTAACCACCTGTTTCTATCCCCCTGTTGGAAAATAAGCCTCCTTTCACCTTTTTTTGGAGAGAACGATTAGAGCTTAGACGCATCACGCTGCTCCAATTTTTTTTTTTTATACTTTTGTCCTCTGACATAATCAGAGACTTTTTCTGACAATTTTTATTCTACATTTTATATTTTTTTATTTATTATTACCCTTATGGGTATTACAGTTTTTAATATCTACTTATGTCTACTCTATATATATACACTGGTGCCTTATATCTATGTTTACAATTTCTTAGTGCTATTTACAGTTCTTATCTATTATTATTGTACTACTTATTACTATTTTACTCTATCTTAACGGTTTATCATATCGCATAGTGCTTCCTAACATTTACAAGCTATACTTATAGTTTTGCCTAATATATATTACACTATATATGTGCAAATCCTATTTAACTTCTATTTCTCTTATTTATAATTCTTATAATATCTATGCAATATTGTATAAACTTTTCACTGTTCTTTTCGCTGCTCCAATTTAAATTGGAAAGGTACCACTACTAAACTCTAGTACTATTTATTGTTTTCACACAGCTATATCCTTAACGTACCCCTGGAGGGTTCTAAAGAATCGTCATCAGCGATCGTATACGTGTGGATTGGTAGTAAGAGCGATGCGGACTGTGCGCGCCTCATCGAGCAAATAGCCGACGAGAAGTTCAATAGCCCGTGGGTCAGCATGCAAGTAAGTAGTTGTTTTGGTGGCCTAAATTGCTTGAAAAAGTAAAAATATACATATTTTTAACGATAAGCTAGCACTTCAGTATAAAAAAACCGATGCGAGTGGTAAAATTCACAACATATTATTCAAAAGTTTTACTACTACTTTCTTGCTATAATCTTAGAGATAATTATTGACAAGAACTTTTAGTATGATGATATAATTGTTATAAAAGTATTTCATACTATATCTTCTAGATCAGGGGTGAGCAATCTTTTAACCAACGGGCTAACTAAAAAATTTAAAATTTGTTGGGGGGCCACATACTTATTAATAATGTACAAAACTATATTTTCAATTAACATTAAAAGTATACATATAAAGTTAGGAATAAAGTTAAGATCTCAGTTTAGTTTGTATGCTGAGGTGTCGTAAAAGGCGACTAAGGGAAGTTGACCCACCGTGTGGTATCCGGTTGAGTAGAATAGACCACCCTCTTTCTTACAGTAAGTACAGTAATAAGTATGGTAAAGTAGCGGCCTGTTAAAATCCTACTGCTGGGCATAGGCCTCCTCTCTCTGTTTCTGGAGAGAAGGGTTGGAGCTAAGACCTACCACGCTGCTCCAATGCGGGTTGGTAGGTTACACATATCTCCAGAATTCTCTAGAGGTATGCAGGTTTTCTCACGATGCTTTCCTTCACCGAAAAGCGTGTGATAAACTGCAATTATCAATTAGACACATGAGTTTTACTAGAAAAAACTCATTGGTGCCTGCCCGGGTTTGAACTTGTGTTCCCCTTGAAAGAGTCGCACGGTCTCATCGCTAGGCTATCACAGCTCAGTAGCAGCAAGTATGGTAAGTATGCATTATTTACTGTATATTTTATTACAAGCAATATAACAGAACTAACTAATAATGCCTTACGATTTTTGTCGTGGAGCCTATCCTCCTGATGATGCTTCGGTTTCGGGGCGAAACGATCGTCGAGATTGTGGTGGTGGGTGTGTGTGCTGCTTTTGTGTTCGTTGTTGCTGGTGAATTGCGCCTTGGGGTGCATGTGGTGGCTGGTCCTGCATGTATAAGGTGCGTAGATTTTGCCTGCTTCATACACATTGGCTTTGCATGCATTCACTTAACCCGTGCGGATTATAGCAAAGTAGTTAGTTCTGTTATATTGCTTGTAATATGGAATTCCGCAAAGTAACGCCTGCTTCTATAAATCGTATATTTTATTCTCTAGGTGCTAAGTGAAGGAAGCGAACCGGATAATTTCTTTTGGGTAGCGCTGGGTGGCCGTAAACCCTACGATTCCGATGCGGACTACCTCTCCTATACAAGGCTCTTCCGGTGCTCCAACGAGAAGGGCTACTTTACCGTTTCAGAGAAGTGCACAGATTTTTGCCAGGTACATCTGATACAGTATTTTTTTATTTATTTATTCTGATCTCCAACCGCATTACATAATATATCATCCAATAAATATCCCATATAGTTTTAAATTTCATAATCATTTAATCAATTAAAAGGATTGTATATATATAAATAAATAAATATATGCGACACTTACACACACGGTCGTCCGTCCCCAAAGTAAGTAACTTAATACTTGTGTTATGGGTGACGAACAACTGGTAGATATACTACATATATAATTTTAAATACATACTTAAATACAAATACACACCCAGGCTCGAAGAACCAACAAATTGTTTGTAGAAAATGTGAACGAACCCGCGACCCGTGAAGCTGAAGGCAGGGTCACTACCCACTGCGCCAACGGGCCAGTCAGTATGATAATGAGGGCCTGCATTTTCTATAAACAATTTGTTAGTTTTTCGAGCCTAGGTGCATTTAGGCATGCATTTAAAATTATATATGTATACTACATACCATATTTACCAGTTGGCCATCCATACAAGTATTGAGTTACTTACTTTGGGGATGGGCAACCGTGTTTCTATTATAAATTTGAAAAATATGTGTACATTTTAGTTTATAATAGTGTTGTGAACTGTTTTGTGTGTCTAATAAAATAAAATAACATAAAAATAAATTGATTAATTATGTAGTACTTATTATAGGAGATCACATCATCCTTAGTTACAATGTTACAATTATAAACCTCAAGATAAATAAAGATAAGAGAATAATTTAAACATTTATTTTATTTTTTTTCGCCGTGTGGTATCCGGCAGAATAGAATAGACCACCCTCCGTTCTAACCGAGGTGTCGTAAGAGGCGACTAAGGTATGTGCCGTGTGGTATTCGGCTCCATAGAATGGACCACCCTCATTTCTTACCGAGGTGTCCTAAAAGGCGACTAAGGTTAGTTGACATCAGGCAGGCGGCCGGCCGTAAAATACGTAGCCAAATCATGTGACAACATGTTTTGTAACATGTTGTGCCGACCCCACTTAGAGCGGGATAAGGGCAGGAGAATGATGATATTTATTTTATTTATTTCTTCCATAACACAAATAGGACTTAAGTTACAATATGGCCATCTGTAGTTAAAACTAATTAAAACTGTAAAAAACTAGTTAAAACTGTAATTCGGCATACAGCGACAGAAACCGAAGACATGTGATTTGATTACTATTTGTTGTAAGAAAAGAACGTAAATATAATATTATGATTAGTACAATAAAGAAAAAAGAAAGAAACAATAATAATCTACAAGTCTGTAAAGAGTAACTTTCTGTGTGTTAATGAGTTTGAAAAGTATGTATGTATTTATGTAATATATGTATGTATTTATTAGTATGTGTAGGGGTTATGTATATATGATAGGGTGTGTTATTTCTTTAGAATCAATTTATTATTTTGGCAACATTAATAAAACTTTTCTATATTGGCACTTGAGTTCCGCTGTGGTTGGTATCAAATACCAGTAAATAAAACTCGAAGCGGATGAAACCAATGAAGCTAATAAGTTTAATTATTATAATTAGCCATTTATTGCTATTCGATGATCTATCTATCTATTCTCGCCTGTCGGTACAGAACGGGTGGTCAGCTCCTATTCTCGCCAATCCCACCCAATTACTATTCGATTGCAACAGCATTACCGAGCAATATGGTTATATTGCCGTGTCGTGTTCGACTGAGTAGAATAGACCTCCCTCATTTCTTACCGAGGTGTCGTAAAAGGCGGCAGTCGGCCGGTCATAAAAAATTAGCCAAGTCACATCTTCTTGTTCAACCGATAGACGTCCACTGCTGGACATAGGTCTCCTTAAGGGATCTCCACACCACACGGTCCTGTGCCGCTTGGATCCAGCGGCTCCCCGCGACCTTTTTGAGGTCGTCTGTCCACCTCGTGGGGGGTCTTCCAATGCTGCGTTTGCCGGTGCGGGGTCGCCATTCCAGCACCTTAGGACCCCAACGCCCATCGGTTCTACGTACTATGTGCCCCGCCCATTGCCACTTCAGCTTCGCGACACGATGAGCTATGTCGGTAACTCTGGTTCTTCTACGGATCTCCTCATTCCTGATTTGATCACGTAGAGATACACCAAGCATAGCTCGCTCCATAGCTCGCTGAGTGACTCTGAGCTTTCTTATGAGGCCCATAGTCAGCGACCACGTTTCTGCTCCGTAAGTCATAACTGGCAACACGCACTGTTCGAAGACCTTGGTCTTCAGGCACTGAGGTATTTCGGACGAAAAGATCTCGCGCAGCTTCCCAAACGCTGCCCATCCGAGTTGGATTCGGCGACTGACCTCTTTCTCAAAATTGGACCTACCTAACCGGACCGTGTGTCCCAGGTATATATACTCGTCTACAATTTCAAGTACAGAGTTCTCAACGATGACCGGGTGGAGCGGAACAAGTGAGTTTGACATAATTTTCGTCTTGCTCATGTTCATTTTAAGGCCCACCTGTTGAGACACTCTGCTGAGGTCGTCGAGCATTGTGTTAAGGTCCTCCAGAGACTCTGCCATAACGACTATGTCGTCGGCAAATCTAAGGTGAGTGATGTACTCGCCGTTAATGTTGATGCCGTATCCGTTCCAATCCAAAAGCTTAAAGACGTCCTCCAATGCAGCGGTAAATAGCTTCGGGGAGATGACATCTCCCTGTCGCACACCTCGCCGCGTTTGGATTGGTCTCGTAGTTCCGTCTTGGACACGGACAGACATTGTGGCGTTTTCGTACAAACACTTCAACACTTGAACGTACCGGTAGTCGATACGGCATCTCTGGAGTGATCTTAACACAGCCCATGTTTCCACCGAATCAAAGGCTTTCTCATAGTCCACAAACGCCAAGCAAAGTGGCCGGTTATACTCCTCGGTCTTCTGTATAACCTGCCGCAGCGTAAATATGTGGTCTATGGTGCTGTAGCCTTTCCGGAATCCGGCTTGTTCGGGAGGCTGGAAGTCGTCAAACCTACGAGCGAGACGATTCGTAATGACTCTTGAAAACAACTTATAAACCTGATTCAGCAGCGCGATGGGTCTGTAATTCTTCAATGAGGTGTTATCACCCTTCTTGAAGAAAAGAACCACCACGCTCCTGTGCCACGCTTTTGGCGTAGTACCTTCGTGAATAACGGAATTGAACAATCGCTGAAGGACTTTGAGTACTGGTTTTCCACCCGCCTTCAGGAGTTCGGTTGTGATTCCGTCATCACCTGGTGCCTTGTTGTTCTTAAGTTGTTTCAAAGCCATACTAATCTCGTATAGGCTGACGTCCGGGATGTCTTCAGTATAGTGTCGGGTTAGCTTGGCTCTTGGGTCTTTTGCCAAGGTGACAGCAGGCTGTTGTGTTGAGGTGTATAACTGCCCATAGAATCTCTCAACCTCTCTCAAAATCTCAGGTCGAGATGAAATGATACTACCAGTATCGGTCTTCAATCGCGTCAGCTGCCTCTGCCCGATAGACAGATCTTTTGCGAACACTTTTGAGCCCCTGTTACGCTCAATAGTATCTCGAATATATTCGGTATTAAAGTGTCGCAAGTCGCATTTCTGCGCTTTTGAAATCTGTCTATTGATCAGACGGTAGCGTGACGCGTCTACTGAAGACTGTAGTCTCATTTCGTTCCTCTCATCCATGAGCTTGAGAGTCTGGGTCGAGAACTTATTGGTTCTTTTACGGTGTGTCTTATAAAATTTAGACCCTACCGTATGGACAGTTTCCACCAGCCTGTTGTTTAAATCGTCCACAGAAGCGCAGTCCGCTAGGCAATCAAAGCGATTCATCAGCTCAAGTTGGAAGTTTTCGGGGTTTTGGATATGAGTTCGAGTTGGTCGGAGTGTGGACTTCACCAGTCTAGATCTTTCCAGTTGTACGCATATATTCAATGTGCCTCTTACCATACGATGATCACTACCCGTCTTTACGGTGTTAATGACAGAGACATCATTGAATATATGACGCCTGGTCGACATGATGAAGTCGATCTCATTTCTCGTGGAACCGTCGGGACTTATCCAGGTCCATTTACGATGTGGCCGTTTCTTGAAGAAAGAATTCATCATGTCCTCTCTCTCCAAGAAATCGGCTAACATCTGGCCCCTGTGGTTCCGTTGCCCATATCCAAATGGCCCTACTCTTACCTCTGTACCACTTCGATTGCCTAGTTTTGCGTTAAAATCCCCCATCACAACAGTGTAGAAGGTTTTAGAGGCATGTATGGCTCTAGACAAATCCTCATACATGGCCTCTACCTCCTCGTCTGGATGTGCCGATGTCGGTGCGTAAACCTGTATGACCTTCAGCGAATACCGTTTGGTAATTCTGAGTATAAGGAACGCGACCCTGCTCGACACACTCTCGACTTGGACAATGCTGTTGACAAGGGACTTGTGGACGAGAAACCCGACACCACCCTGAGACTGTTGGTCACCCTCCCGGTAGTAAAGCAAGTTGCCGGATTTAAGAATTATCGTGTCCTCCCCCTCTCTTCGGACTTCAGATAATCCTATCACATCCCACCGCAACTTGCTTAACGTTTCTTCCAGCTCGATGATCTTTCCGTCTTCCCTCAAAGTGCGTGCGTTGTATGTTGCCAGGTCAAGTCGTCGGGGTTGGCAGCGGAATCTCTGCCGGAGATTCTTAACACCCCCTGCCCCGCCGTTACCTAAACCGCTGCCAGAGCCAGGAATAGCGGGGCTGCCGGGAACTAGGGGCTGTGGCTTTTTAAGTGTATCCATTAAGGGTATTGCCAATAATCACCACGCTTGGCATGCGGGTTGGTGATCGCAGTGCTGACCATGTCGCACCGACAACGCTGAAGTCACATAACGTGTTTAAAACATAGATTTCTTGAATACACGTGAGCCTTGACTATTCTCAAGTTTAATTAAATGAAAACATGATATCTAAGGTAGATATTTATCTTAGAAGATCCTTATTGAGTCTATTTTTAAAACAACCTTTGTGCCATCTTTTTCATATATATATATATAAAGCACTTCACAATGCTAATAAAAGGTTTTATGCTTTAAGGTTTTTTGCTTTTTATAAAAGGATTGGCGATGTATATAATAGACAAAGTAGGAAATAAGCTTGCGGTTCCCGCTTTGCTACTTGCAAAAGTTTGTAATTCGTTTGTGGGTTTGAGTATAAGATTCTATAATAAAATTCCACAATCTACTTTAACTTTACCATTACAGCAGTTTAAATATACTAATAAAAAAAGGGTAATTAAGAAAGCCTATTATACTATTGAAGATTACATAGACGATAAGAATGCGTGGATATAGCTTCTCTTCAACCTTGTACAAGACATTAATAATTATATATAAGTTACATAAGTGATAAGAATTATTGTTTGAAAAGAGCAACCGCGGAGTTTCTTGCTGATTCTTCTCGGTAGGAACAGCTTTCCGATCCAACAGTAGATGTTGACGATTCAAAAGCAGTTGTTTACAAGTTTACTTGAATAAAGAATATTTTAAAAATATTTTTGTTATTACTCACTATTCAGTTTGTCATTTTTTAGTTTTTTAAACTCTATTTGTTAATATAGGATGACCTAGCAGATGATGACATAATGATTTTGGACAATGGAGAACAAGTGTTTCTGTGGCTTGGAGCCAGATGCTCAGAAGTGGAAATTAAACTAGCCTATAAATCAGCTCAGGTAAATTTAAATTTATAGTTATCTAATTAAAATAATATATAACTATAAAAATAATATGAAATAATTTATGTTATCTATTTTATTATTTCAATGTCATCACGCCACAAACTATTAAAGATTCTACTGTTTTGTTGCTTTTTCCAATTATGGATCTCTTTAACACTCACGAGTTTTGTACGCTCCATTGCAATTTGCCACAAACAACTTTTAATTAGTTCACTTTAATACTAACTGCGTGACATATATATATATATATATATATATATATATATATATAGTTATCCCTTCTAGGAGTTGTTTGATCAAGCGGTACGTATAATCAGTTCTAAGTTGATCCGTTCGGATTTGTTGATCCAGGCCCGATTTGTTGATCCAATACAATTTTACATCACATTTGTTGGCTCCGCTTTGGATCAACAAATGATGAATACTGTTTCTCTGTAAGTACTCAATAATTATACAAATCCACTCCGTAGTTATTTGATCCGATTCAAACGCGCCAATCACAGAGCAGATCGTCACCGAACGTACTCCGTACTTTGACCCCGTCATCCAAGGCTATTTCAAGGTTGAGTTTGCAGTACATTATTAAGCATGCAGATTTCAAACAAATGTAGTTGAAGGATCTGATGGTTCTAATTGAAATTATAACATTTAGGAATAAGTGATCTTGAATAAGAGGCTGAATTAATATTTAAAAAAATCCCTAAAAAATCCCTCCTTTCTGCCTAAAAGAAATTCTTAAAATCTTAAATCTTATAAAGTACATGTAAAAAAAGGTAATCATAGAAATTATTTTGTTAAATACCAAAATAATGTATATTATTACTTTTGTATTATGGAATTCCGCAAAGTAGCGCCTACTTCTAGTTTTAATTTTTAAGTTACTTGTTTTAAGGCGCTCCAGGCGAGGGTGTAAGAGGGAGGCTCGTCCCATTCAGTCTCTTCAAGTGTCAAAGTCACCTGCTCGTGGTGCACCCTGCAGATAACCAACGAGGATCTGGCGACCGATTAATGGTCATATAACCATTTCTGTCCAGCTGACCCAAATACCAGACCGACAGTGAACAGCAGCACTGTCGGTGCGACATCGTCAGCACTACAATCGCCAACCCGCATGCCGAGCGTGGTGATTACTCGCAAACCCTTTACATGATGTTATCACAATATAAACCACAGCCCCTAGTTCCCAGCTCGATTAAATAACGGCGTAGCAACGTGAGACGCACGAATTTTGAGGGAAGAGAAGATGGAAAATATACTTGAGCTGGAAAAAAAACAGTAAACAAATTGCGGTGGTGATAGGATTATCTGAAGTCGCGTTCCTTATACTCAGAATTACCAAACGGTATTATCTGAATGTCATACAGGTTTACGCATCGACATCAGCACATCAAGACGATGATGCACACGATGCATGCCTCGAAAACCTTCTACATTGTTTCGATCGGGGAATTAAACGCAAAGCTTGGCAAGTGAAGCGGCACAGAGGTGAGAGTAGGGCAATTTGGATACGGGCTACGGAACCACATGGGCCAGATATTGGCGGATTTCTTGGAGAAAGAGGATCTCTACATGATGAATTCTTTTTTCAAGAAACAGCTGCATTGAAAATGGACCTGGATAAGTCCCGATGGTTCCACGAGAAATGAGATCGACTTCATCATGTCGACCAGACGTTATATATTTAATGATATATCTGCGATCAATACCGTAAGGAATGGGAGCGATCACCGTATGGTTAGAGGTACATTGAATACATGCGTACAGCTGGAAAGATCCAGACTGGTGAAGTCTACGCTCCGACCCATTTGAGCTCATCTGATCTGATCTCGATCTGATGAACCGTTTTGATTGCCAAACTGACTGCGCTGTGACTGTGGACGATTTAAACAACATGCTGGTGGAAACCGTCCATATGGTCCAAACTTTATAAGAAAAGTCGTAAGAGAACCAATAAATTCTTGACACAGACTCTCATGCCCATGAATGAGAGGAATAAAATGAGATTAGTGTATCCATAGACAGATTTCTTAAGGGCAAAAGTGCGACCAGCGACAGTTCAACACCGAATACATTTGAGGTACTGTAGAGCGTAACAGGGGCTCAAAAGTTTTCGCAAGACATCTGTCTATTAGGCAAAGGCAGTTGACGTGATTGAAGACCGATATTGCTATCATTTCTTCTCAAGTGTCTTTCAGGCAGAAACCTACGCTATCATGGAATGCGCCAGGAGATTGAAAGAAACACAAACAGCAGGTAATATAGTTATATAAAGCGACAGTCAAGCGGCATTAAAAGCACTCGACCGTATAGAAACGACTTCAGCCATAGTTAAAGAATGCAACATGCATTAAATGAACTATCTGAAGCTGGTGAAGTAACGATTGCATGGGTCCCAAGGCACTTCGGCCATGCAGGTAATGAAAAAGCTGATGAATTAGCAAGAAAGGGAGCGAGTCAGACTTTTATAGGGCCTGAACCCTATCTCCCAATTGCTAACACTATCATAAAGCGTGTTATAGGTAAAATAATAGAAATAGAAGCTAACAAAAGATGGAGAAAGGAAACACTCAGACAGTCGAAGCTATTCCTCAAATCTTTCGATACAAAGAAGACCAAGCAGCTAATATCTCAGAGTAGGGAAAATGTGTCAGTTATAACACGTATTACTACGGGGCACTGCCTGTTAAACAAACACCTGTCGATAAAGAGAATAAAGGAAGATTCAGCGTGCTCAGAGTGTGGAGTAGAAGAAACGAGTCTTCACCTTATAGCTGAGTGCCCTATGTACTCGCGGGTAAGATGGGAGATACTAGGTGAGGATGAACTTGCAGTTAAGGACTTGGCTGATATCCCCTTCAGGGACATTATCAGGTTTACAAAAGCTACTGGTAGATTAAAGCAGGTGACACTGCCGAGAAATCAGTGATACCCATGTCACAACATGGGGAAATGAGTGGAATAGTCTGACATAGGAGCTGACCACCCGCACTGCTACAGCAGGCGTCCCCGAATTAGATAGATAGATAGATCATTTCGTCTCGACCTGAGATTTTAAGAGAGGTTGAGAGGTTCTATAGGCAGTTATACATTTTATACTGTTGTCAATTTGGCAAAAGATCCAAGACCCAATTTGACTCTACACTATACCGAAGATATACCACCGGACGTCAGCCTAACGAGATTAGTATTACTCTCAAACAACTTAAGAACAACAAGGCTCCAGATGATGAAAAATGACAACCTAACTACTGAAGGTGGATGAAGAACTGAAAAACTACCTCAAGTCCTTCAGCGATTTAATTCCGTTATTTATGAAGGTATTATGCCGAAGGCATGAGACAGGAACGTGGTGGTTCTCTTCTTCAAGAAAGGTGACGTCTTATTGAAGAATTACAGACCCATCTTTCTGCTGAATCTTGTGTATAAGTCAAAACAGCCAGTGTCAAAACGAATCTTCTCGCTGGTAGGTTCGACGACTTCCAGCCTCCCGAACAAGCCGGATTCCGAAAAGGCTAAAGTACTATAGTACCACATATTCACGCTGTGGGAGGTTATATAGAAGACCGAGTAGTATAACCAGCCACTTTGCTTGGCGTTTGTGGACTATGAGAAGGCCTTTGATTTGGTGGAAACATGGGCCGTATTAAGATGGCTCCAGAGATGCCGAATCGTCTATCGGTGCGACCAAGTGCTGAAGTATTTGTACGAAAATGCCACAATGTCTATCCGTATCCAAGACGGCGAGATATGAGACAGAGAGATGTCATCTCCCGGAAACTGTTTACCGTTGCATTGGATGATGTCTTTAAGCTTTGGATTGGAACGGATATGGCATCAACATCAACGGCGAGTATATCACTCACCTTAGATTTGCCGACGATATAGTCGTTATAGCAGTCCTGAAGGACCTTAACATAATGCACGACGACCTCAGTAGAGTAACTAAACATGTGGGCCCTAAAATGGCTCAGAAGATGTTGAAGATGATTGTAACTTGTAACTTATTTTGACAGTCTATATTATTATGGATTATTAAATATTATTAATAAAAATAATTTTGTTATCTCTCATTATTCAAACTATAACTAAGTATGTAATACAGTATTATTTTAAAATTTAACGCCGTTTGAAACCATATTTCGTTTCATTTCATGCAAAAAAGTGCAGTCCAGAAATAGTTCTTACTAATAGGTAGTTTCGAATTTCAAATATATGTCAGAATGCCCCGGACGATGTTAAAAATAAAGATTTATATTAGATCAACTTATGCCTATTGATACAGTATTATATAGTAGCAATGACCTCTGGGGCCGACGTTGACAGGTGGGGCATCTCACTCATTATATATCAAACATGGATCAAAAAGTGTCTAGAATGTATTGGATTTTAAGATCAACTAATGCTTAACGGAGACTTTAGCAAAAACCGTTAGCAGGAGCCACAAAATAACCAAAAATATGAAACGAAAAATATAGAGTCTACTAGTGCATCATAAAATATGAGTGAGTGACACGATATGTCAATCAAATATATCCTTTTTGTCATTGTGAATACAACTCAGGAGCCATTAAAACAGCTAATTTTAGTGGATCAAACAAGTACTTAGAAAAATTGCGTGATCAAACAAGTAGCAGAAAAGGACTATATATATATATATATATATATATATATATATATATATATATATATTGCATAAAAATATATAACATCACAAGATCAAAAGATGTATTATAAATGTCTTTGATGCTATGTTGGAAGTCGATTGTTAAACTATATTTTTTGATAGCGCTAGATCTAATCTAAAATTATATTCTAGGTTTAAGTAAATTAAATAAATAAATAAATTATTACTTCACATGTTTTTCTAACAGGGATAGAAAGACTAAAAATTTCTGTGTTTTTTCCAGATTTCAACAGATTTCCTATGAAATGTCTTAAATATTTTATTTTAAAATCAGGTATATATCCAACACATGAAAACAATGCAGCCAGACAGACCACGTAAACTGTTCCTCACACTAAAGGATAAGGAGTCGCGACGGTTCACTAAGTGCTTCCATGGCTGGGGGGAGCACAAGAGGCCTCCAGAATAAATATATTTATTTTGTACAATTTCTGTTTATTAAAAAATAATAATAGTATTACACAATTTAATGTTCAAAAATATATCACACAATGTGTTTATGAATTACTGCAAAACTCTATAAATGTCAAGTAAAGTTAATAATTAGTAAATACAATCATAAGCATAAAAATTATGCACAAACAATATTTAAATACTATTAGTTTTGCTAACAATATATATATAATTTTTAATGGGTTGCTTCTTACAGTTCTTCATATATTTCGAGGCACAATATAGTTACCTTTGCCTATGCCTTTATCAATTTCTTTCTCTCTCTTTCTTTCAACCGATGGTTATCTACTTCTTCACGGGATCTCCAAACTGCATGACTGTGTGGGGTATGAATCCAGCTCCAGATCTATTTTAATTTCGTCTCCCATTGAACATCAATTTTTGTGTTAATTCATGTTGCATATAGCTTTATATGAGTGAATAATAAGTGGAGTTTAAATTTATTTATACAGCATTCATTATTATGCATTTTATACAAATTCAAATAAAGCAAATATTGAATACAGCCTAAGAATGTTTGCTTTAGCTAGTTGTAAGTTTTAATAAATCTTTAGTCATGTTACAAAAAGATGAGCTGTGATAGCCCAGCGGTGAGACCGTGGCGACTCTTTTGAGGGGAATACGAGTTCAAACCCGGGCAGGCACCAATGAGTTTTTCTATTAAAACTCATGTGTCTATTTGGTAATTGCAATTTATCACACGCTTTTCAGTGAAGGAAAACATCGTGAGGAAACCTGCATATCTCTAGAGAATTCTGGAGATATGCACAACCTACCAATCCGCATTGGAGCAACGTGGTAGGTCTTAGCTCCAACCATTCTCTCCAGAAACGGAGAGAGGAGGCCTATTCCCAGCAGTGGGATTGTAACAGGCCGCTACTTTACTTACAAGAGCTAAATTTTCTTCATTTTGTAGTCAAAATATAATTGTTCACTGTATATAACCATTACATTAAAATATATACTGAAAGAAGTACCAATATTGTAATGATCATTTTAGTTAATTATCTAACAGTATTTTCTCAGTTTATGATTTTTACAAAGATTTGCCAATAGCAAATTTTGTGTACTTTCATTGATGTCATTACCATTTGTGTCAAATTGTTACTTGTAAGCAATAACTTTTAATATGCAGTCTGCCATCTAACCTAATTATTATACTTTTAAATAGTATATAATACAACTTTCAATTATTTTATGTTTATTAATTTGCCATCACATAAATCCTAATAATTCAAAATGGACATTATTGCTTCTGTAAACTGTATTTTTTTTTATATTGTAAAATTATGTATTAGATATAAATTACTCTATATAATATAGAATTACATTTATTTAAAATGAAAAACCATTTTTGCTTGTCAATTCACTACTATTGAGACTAATTAGAAAATGTCACATTGTAAAATAGGAGATATTTTTAAAATGTTTTTTTCATAAATGTTTTATCATATCTCTAATTATATCAGAATAAGCAAATATAATCTACCTATATATATAGTCTTCCAACATAAGAGCATTACTTAATAGTCAAAATAAAAGACTGAACATGCCATTTTTATGTATTTATTAACTACATTTTCATAAAGCACATATGCTTTGAGATTTTTATCTATAACAGCTAAGGATTTGAGAATAATGACTAGATCAGCAAAGTAATTTATGATATAAATACCTATATTGTTTATTCTATTAAGTCAATAATTTCCTGAGAGCGTTTATATGTATAAATATACTTATGGCTAATGTGTATGTATGACTTAAGAAAAAGACCTTGTTATTAAAAATTATACAAAATGTTTGAGTAACAATGTTAACAATTGGTTGAATTGGATAGTTTGTGCAAGCGCAAAGTCGCACAGTTCTACAATATAATGTGGTTTTCATAATAGAATAAACTTAGTATTAACAAAATCAAGGTTATTCATTGACATACCCGCATAAACTCCAATAAATAACAATAAGTGTCCTAGAAATAAAATTATGAGCTTCTTATCGCCTTGTAAATCTTAATTAATCATCATCGTCGTCATCATCAGATGGTACGAAAAGTTCATTTTCTTCTAAGAAATTAGCTATGTTTTTACTGATTGCGGCTCCAATAAGTAACCCTGGAACGACAGCGCAAACTATACCCAGCAGCCCAAAGGGTGTTTTTTCTGGTTCAGGGAGTATAGCTCCAGTAGGAGTAGTCGTTGCCGTTCTTCGAAGAAAAACTTGTTTACTCTTAAAATGATTTTTGGACTGAATAATAAGTCTGGTCAGTCTTGATATAGCCATTATAGAATTCTCTGTTATGATATTATTTTTAGCTGCTCGAAACCTATGCCCAAAATGATATAAAAAAGACAGTATCATATAAATATAGCCGCAGATATAACTGGCACAGACTAATAACCAAAGACTACAACAGCAGACGCCTGACAGTTCCTAACTATAGTATTAAGTGTATAATCTATGGTTCCTAACTCACGACTCACCGGTAAAAAATCAAACGTATCTAAATTTGTGAAAGTTTCAAAGAGTTATATAGTTAGCTAAATATATAAGTTATTATATTATTGTTATGAAATATATATTATTACTATGAAAGGTTACTGATGGGCTGGTACTTGATATATACACCTCCACAGATCAATAGACGAATAACTATAGACAATGAACTAATTTAACATATGCTAAAATAACTTGAACTCGGAGTAGTAAGTTAAAAAGTTAATAAAAAATTAAACCAAAATGACATTTGTATACTTGAAAAACTGGAGATATGAAATAAAAATAAATTAAATAATCATCAGTATAAATTCTTATTAATTAAGTGGTTAAATTTATAAAATGAATGTCACACTTACTAGTTTGGAAGCTTTGATCTGTATGTTTACTTTATATTAAATAATATTAAAGATTAGTTTTCGGCGTAAGTAACAGTTTGTTTTTCTTTAGTAAAAGCAACACATGAATCTCTTCCACAACCCGATGTAGCTGCTCTGGAGGCGTTTTGCGCAATCATGCGTGATTCTGGTGATGGTCCACAATGGGCGGCTCAGGCACTTGCAGCTCGAATACATTCCTTGAATGCACGTGAAGCTCTTTTGGCTCTGACAATGTTAGACCGCTGTATGCGCCGTAGTGACGCTAATTTTCATGTTGAGATTGGAAAATTTCGTTTCTTGAATGAGTTAATAAAGTTAGTTTCCCCAAAATATTTTGCAGATAGAACAGCTCCTGAAGTACGTACAAGGGTAAGTGACTGACTGACTAACTGATTACATATTTTTCGTAAATTCATAATTTATGAATATTCTCACTTCTGATTATTGATAATAATGTAACTGTATTTTTACAATGAAAATTATATTGAAAAGTCAGTTATGTATAAGTTTACAATTTATAATTTAAGATTTGATTATTAAGTTCTTTGATGGGAGGTAGCAGTAGTGTTAAAACATTAATATTTGTCAAATAGGTGCTAGATAGTGTTTCCATTTTATATATATAATGTGTATTCAACACATTGTGTTTTGGGTTTAATATAAAAAAAAAATATATATATATGTATTTTATCTTTTGTTTATGGATCTGAGGCTTTAAACCTTTAAAATCCCCTGGTGTTATTATTATATATTATTATTTAACTATATTAATTATTATTATAAATTGTAAATGATTTTATTAAGTTTTGTTATGTAAAATTTAATTGCTGGAAGCAACTGCAATACTGCTGCAAAAAGAAGCTGTTTAAGTTTTTACATTTTAAAATTAAATATTGCTGCTAACCAGAGCCTCACTAGGATCAAATCAAATATTGTTTAAATTTTGACTATTCTCAATATTATGCATAACTAACACTAATATAATGTTATACTGTATTTTAAGTAACATTATCATTTAGGTTCTTCAGTTGTTACATGCATGGTCTATAGAATATCCAAAAGAAACAAAATTTAAAGTCGCATTTGACATGTTGAAAAATCAAGGTGTCATTAAGGAAACCCCACCGCCACTGCCTCCTGAGGACAACACCCTTAATGCTCGACCAAGAGCTAAAAGTGCTATATTTGAAGATGAGGAAAAATCAAAACTGCTACAAAAGTTACTTCAAAGCAAAAAGCCTGAAGATCTGCAACACGCAAATAGATTGATCAAAACAATGGTGCGCGAAGTAAGTAATTTACAAGCAAAATAGTAAGAAATAGTAGTGGGAACTAAATTTATTGAAATAATTATGTTTGCAATATTTAAAATAACACTATGGCTTTTAGATTATGAATAGAAATATTTTCTTTTCCATTATTTTTAAGATATAAAGTTTATAAAATCATTTAGGTGAATTTATTAAGTAATTCTGGATAAGAATTTTGAAGTGTATTTTTAATTCTGATCTTTAATTTTAAGTCTAATAAGATATCCATATTCTGTAGGTATGTTTGTTTCAAGTGAAATATCAAAAGTAAAATATCACTAGACAAAAGTTATGATGATATGATTTCGCTATAATCTATGATTTCGAAAGTCCCAAAGCTATATTGCAGATTATGGAAAAGTAATACATATTATTATTACTTTTACACTATTGACCTCTGAAAAGTTATGCTTAATTTTATAGATTAGTGAAATATCACTGGCATTCATCATATATTTATCATACTCTGTTGAAGTAGCAGATATCAATCAGTTTACAATTTCAGGAGGAAAGACGCACTGAAGCTAACAGCCGCAGTGCTCAGGAAGTGAGTGCAGCTTTGGATAGTGCTGGCCTGCTGCAAGATATGTTGGAGCACGCCCAGGACGCGTCAGCGGACGAGGAGCAGCTTATCCACGAGTTGCACGCCAGCTGTGCGAGACTGCGGCCTGTTCTGCAGCGGCTAGCTTCCACCGACACACACACTGAGAACTTGAGTAAGTGTTTTAAACTATTTACAACCTTTGCAATTGTAAAAAACTGGATATCTGGAAGAGATCGCTATGTACCGATAAGAACGCCAGATTGTACGACCTTACTTTTAAAATTTTTATAACACTCATTCACAGTTACTAAGAGTAACTAAGTTAAGGTACTTTACAAGTATTAGATAAGTTTGTAAAGGGTGTCACTGTATTTATGCATATAAAATAGAAGAAAAAGTATATTGAATAATTAAATAATATTCAAATATATAGCTGTTATAGGCCAGCAGTGAGATCGTGCGAGCCGTGAGACTCATTCGAGTTCGATTCCCGGGCGGGCAGCAATGAGTTTTTCTATTAAAGTTGTGTGTTTAATTGATAATTGCAATTTATCAAACGCTTTTCGATGAACGAAAACATCGTGAGAAAACCTGCAGAACTAGAAAATTCTGGGGATTATGTATAACCTACCAATCCGAATTTGAGCAGCGTGGTAGATCTTAGCTCTAACCCTTCTCTCCAGAAACGGAGAGAGGGGGGCCTATACCCTGAATAGTATCAGACCTGTTACTATTTTGGGCATAGGCATTCTAGTAAGTTTTATTTACTTCAAATAATTGGCATTAAAAATATGGAACAATTACACACACATCCCCAACTTATGTAACTTAATACTTGTGTTATGGGTGACGGACAACTGGTAAATATATACATATACTAGCTGTGCCAACATCGGCTTCGCCCGCGTGGAATTCAGTGATTTACGAAACTTTTCCTGAATTTTCGAAATTTTGAACATAAAAGTAGTTATTGTGAGTTAACCGTGAGAGTTAGAGACATGCTATCGCGGACTTTTTTGTAGTATTTTTATAGATCTACAGTTATTTATTACATTACTTTAGCGTGTCTCTGCTGGTTTACGCAGCGCACGCGACTAAAACTCCCAGCAAGCAAGCTTTTTAACAACTGCGCAATCTCTTCAACACTATTTACACAATACCGATATTTACACACTGTACTATTTACCTAAACCATCAGGAGGTATTTCCCTTTTCTTTTGGTGAAAACCGTGTTCAGTAGGTTTTTAGATCATTGATTACATACAGACAGTATAATTATATATATAATATACAATAATAATTATATACTTCTTTACTCGACATTTTATAATTATATATTATAATAAGTATAGATAATTTAAGATATATAGTTAAGTTTGGGTATATGTACAGACTCGAAGTAACAACAAATTTTTTATAGAGAATTGTGGCCCTCGGTAGGAATACAAAGGTCTATTTATACTTTCAGGCGATATATTGCACGCAAACGACGTCCTGGACGATGTGTTCGATAAATATAACAAATTTGTTATAGAAAAGAGGTTTAAATCGAAGGAAAATAAAAGAGAAGCATCAGCTTCCAATAGTGATAGTTTGTTAGACTTTGCCGGAGCCGCTCAGAGGAGTGAGGACATTATGCCAAAGAACAGAACAAGTGATGCTGTGATAGATGAATTAGGAGATATATTTTGTAATGATAGTGGTACTAGGAATATTGCGGAACCCCTGAAACCGGTCAATTTAATGTCTACGGGTGAGAATGTTTTTTGTTCTACTGTAGTATAATGTTTGTAAAATTATAGTATTTAGCACAAAAAACATATTTCGAGTACATAGTATACACCTATATTTTATTATTATTACAATTTTTTAATTTTTGGTTCTCAGCTTTTTAGGCTGGTTTGTCCCTCATTGGGCTGTTGCCAAGTAAACGAAGAGTGTGGTGTGTAGTTTTTATAATTATGTATTTTGTTGGGTTATCAATGTGTTTTCGCTTTCATTGATTTGCAAGAATTTTCTCACACAATTCTGCAAGCTTATTATTATTAAAAATTATAGCAAAATAATTTTATTATTACTTTTCTATTATGGATCTCTGTATAGTAACGCCTAATTCTATAAATTATCTAAATACTACATACAAATTTTTTGAATAGACGATGCTGAGTTTTTGGGTGAGAAAGGAAAGAAAGTGGAAGGTTGGAACGAACTAGACTCTCTTGGTGAGCAGTTGCTTAAACAATCCTTACCAGACAACGCAAGGCGCGTGGAGAATTTCAATAGGTGAGTTATAGGAACCATAAGCTGATATTAATAAATATGTTATTGCATTCAAAAGCTGTGGTAGCCAAACTGTAAGTCTGAGACTCTTTTCAGGGGTTAAGGATCAAACCATAATCAGGAACCATTATTATTGTGTTAAAACAACAAAAAGTAGTGTAGTGGATCTAAATTATGGTACATAAATTCAAATATGCCAATAATATAATAAATAAATATAAAAATAAAAATACTCATGATGAAATTAATAAAAATAAAAATAACCAGAAAAATTTATGGTATTTGCTAAATAAATTAACGGGTAAACTACGAGCATCTCTAGATACTACAATAATAAATGCATTTAGAAATGATAATTTAACATCAACAGATTTAGCTAATAATTTTGCTGTTAACTTTGAACAAAGTGTCGCTAACATTTTACCAAAATGTAACATTAAGTTATTAGACGAGCGTAAATTTAATAAATCAATAAATGTATCTATGTATTTCCAAAGGGCAAATGAGTACAAAGTCAGTAAAATAATTAGTTCGTTGTGTAGCAATAAGGCACCGGGAGTAGACGGTATTCGTACTGTCGATATAAAAGCTATAAGCAATAATATAGCAGCTGCAATTGCTAAGCTCATCAATATTAGTATTAGAAAAAGTATTTATCCCGATGACCTTAAAACTGGTATTGTAAGACCGATATTTAAAAAAGGAAGTGTAGCGCAATGTACCAATTACCGACCCATTACTATTCTCCCCACTATTGACAAAATTATAGAAAAATATATTAGCCAACAAATTTTCAAGTTTTATGAGGATAAAGATATACTTAATAAAAAACAATTTGGGTTTCAACCACGTAAAAATACAATAAAATTGTTATCCGCTTTTACTGATCAAATATATAGATACTTAAATGAAAAAAAACATGTCCTTATTGTCTATATAGACTACAGTAAGGCGTTTGATACCTTGCGTCATGACTTGCTTATCACCAGGCTAGAAGAATGTGGGATACGTGGCCCTCTATTAGCCTGGTGCACAGAATATTTACGGAATCGCTCATATCATGTAAAAATATCGAATTCATTAAGTGATAAAGTATATGTACGGGAAGGAACTGCTCAAGGTTCGGTCTTAGGACCTTTACACTACCTTACATATGTCAACAATATGGCGAATATAATAAAACACTGTGATATATATCAATATGCCGACGACACTTGTCTATTATCAGCTCATGACAATATTGAAGAAGCACTTCGTTTGCTTCAACTAGATTTTACAAATCTGATTAAATGGTCCCATGACGCCGGCTTAGTTCTCAACGCTGATAAAACGAAGCTCATGTACGTAAGCTCAACACAAAATAGGGTTTACATAAATCCTAAACTTATTGCTCATGAACATGACTGCCTGCATAGCACACTTCTGTACCAACTGCCTTGCAAATGTGCTCCTATTGAAATTGTCAGAAAACAAAAGTACTTAGGGCTTGTTATAGACGATCGAATGAAATGGACCGAACATATTAATTTAGTTTGTGATAAATTAAGAGCCATATTATCTAAATTATCCCTAATAAAATACAAAATCCCATACCCTATACTGTTAAACTTATACAAAGCTTTAGGCGAATCAATAATTGCTTACGGTCTTAGTAGCTATGGCTTAACTAGTAAATCGCACCTAAACAGAATCTATAGTTTGCAACTGCGAATTTTGAAAACAATTACGCCTAGTAAAATTAAAAACCGCTTTAGGGATGATTACTATCAACTATTCCGTCATTGTAAAATATTACCAGTCCATCACAAACTGAAATATCAGCTCCTTACCGAGCAATTTTTTAATGATAAACTAAAAACAACATTTAGTGGAATAGCTAGAACACGTCGACAACATACCGAAAGACTCATCATACCAAAAGGTAACAATTTATACGGTAAAAACCAACTTAAAATCAAAATACCTACCTTAATAAATGAGTTGCCAAAGACGCTTCGAGATCAGATAAATGAAAAGAACATTAAAAACAAACTAAAAGATTATTATTTAAATTTATCACACTGAATATCAATTATATACAGTAACATCAATCATCACACACACATACACAAATGCACACACACTCACATACATATATATACATATATATACGTTTATATGTATGTATGTGTGCGTGTGTATAAATATATATATATTTAATATGCATTATTAAATTACATGTTTATTTATTATTATAGAATTTTTAAGTATACTTTTATATTATTATTGTTATAATTATGTTTCTAAAAATAAATATATAATGTCTATTGTACTTCATGAAAAAAAAAAAACAAATTTAAAACAAAAATGATCAACCTGTACTTAGCCTTCCCCTCCATGCTCACCCGTTATCGCTAGGAAGATCGAGTGCGATTAGTCATTCTTTCTCACTCGGGCAGTATCATCAATAAAATCACTGACTTATATTAGTTTTACTAAGGATTAGTATTGTATACAATAACGCACCTGTACAATTGTAAGCAAACCAACGATGATGTTGCGGTGCACAGAAAAACTAGTTATAAGTTTATGCTATGCCGTTTTTATCATTGTACTACCATTTAAGATTTTGTCTAATAAATAAAAAAAAAAAAAAAAAATACAAATTAAATATATTCTTTGTACACGTAAACTTGTAAGCAAGTGCTTTTGAATCGTCAACATCTACATCTATAGTAGCGGCCTGTTACAATCCCATCACTGGGAATAGGCCTCCTCTCTCCGTTTCTGGAGAGAAGGGTTGGAGCTAAGGCCTACCACGCTGCTCCAGTGCGGTTTGGTAGGTTACACATATCAACAGAAGGAAGGAAGGAGAAGATTAATGAAGCTACTTATCTTAGCAGTGAGTCAGCGGCGCTAAGTCTTTTAAGCATTTTCAATTTTCATAATTTACCTGCAGTCTTATACAATGCTGGAAGGATTTGTACAGACTTATATCTTCGACTGGCCCGTTGGCTCAGCCTTTAGCTCTGCGGGTCGCGGGTGCGATTCCCGCCGAGAGCCAACATTTTTTATAATACAATTTGTTAGTTCTTCGAGCCTAGGTGTATATTTGTATTTAAATATGTATTTAAAATTATATATGTAGTATACCAGTTGTCCGTCACCCATAACACAAGTATTAAGTTACATACTTTATGGACGGACGACCGAGTGTTTAAGTGTTTATATTTATTTATTTATTTATTCCTGTAATATAAGCATATTCCTTATGCGTAATTTAAACCCTTTAATAGATAAGTATAATATGTTTAAATGATTTCTCAGTAAACAAATGAAGAAAATCCCAATGAACGCGTTAGAGAAGTCTTCGCCGAGCCGGGAAGGGCTTCTAACTAACAGTAACGCGTTACTCGACCTGGATTTCTTCACTAAAAAGCCGGATGAACCAAAACTATCGACTCCAGCTCACACTTCCAAGACAACCCCCATCGACGATGTAATGGTCGATATTAGCACTGATGATGCACCAAACATGGATAATTTAAACGGCAGTCCACAAAACATACTAGATATAGGATTAACACAAGATAACGATGCCAAAAATGAAACTGATAGAGAAAATCTTACTAAACAAGGGGTAAATAGAACCAAAACATGTGATGTGAAATTGGGTGATATACATGTGACTTTGGAAAGTGTTAATCCGAGTAAAGTACCTCCAGTGACTTTGTACCAAGAGGAGGATGGTCTGACCGTAGTGCTACACTTCTGCAAGGACAAGCCCCGCCCGGATGTGTGTGTCATCGTTATTTCAACTACGAGCAAGAACAAATTGCCCATTGAGGAGTACAAGTTCCAAGCTGCTGTGCCTAAGGTATAAAAAACCACCTATTACTTCACTAGGGGAGAGAAGGATTATGTCACAGCTGGACATAATCCTTCTCTCCCCGTTTAGGGCGAAATGTGTTGGAGCTAAGACCTACCACGCTGCTCCAATGCGGATGGGTAGGTTACACATATCCCTAGAATTCTCTAGAGATATGCAGGTTTAGTAAAGTAGCGGCCTGTTACAATCCCACTGCTGGGAATAGGCCTCTCTCCGTTTATGGAGAGAGGGGTTTGAGCTAAGACCTACCACGCTGCTCTAATGGTAGGTTACACATATCCCTAGAATTCTCTAGAGATATGCAGGTTTCCTCACGATGTTTTCCTTCACCGAAAAGCGTGCAAAAAAAAGTAAAGTAAAGTAACAGCCTGTTACTATGCCCACTGCTGGGCTAAGGCCTCCTCTCTCCGTTTTTGGAGAGAAGGATGGGAGCTTAGACCTACCACGCTGCTCCAATGCGGATTGGTAGGTTACACATATCTCCAGAATTCTCTTAGAGATATGCAGGTTTCCTCACGATGTTTTCCTTCACCGAAAAGCGTGTGATAAATTGCAATTATCAATTAGACACATAAGTTTTTAATAGAAAAACTCATTGGTGCCTGCCCGGGGTTTGAACCTATGTCGTCTCTAGAGAGTCGCACGGTCTCACCTACAAAGAAAAGCGTGCAATAAATTGCAATTATCAATTAGACACATGAGTTTTAATAGAAAAACTCATTGGTGCCTGCCCGGGGTTTGAACCCATGTCGTCTTCAATTTTGTAATATGCATGTATCTTACACTTAATTAAAACCTTTCTGTAGACTGGCGTACTATGTATTGTGGAATTTTATTATAGAAGCGAATACTGAGTCCAACGAATAAGTTGCTAACTCTGCTGAGTCGCGACACGGATAAAAAGCTTCTTGTGCCCTCTTGTATGTCTTTGATATACATCAAATTTCGTCTTATACATAAAAAAAGTAAAAGTAAAGTAACAGCCTGTTACTATGCCCACTGCTGGGCTAAGGCCTCCTCTCTCCGTTTTTGGGGAGAAGGATTGGAGCTAAGACCTTCCACGCTGCTCCAATGCGGATTGGTAGGTTACACATATCCCTAGAATACTCTAGAGATATGCAGGTTTCCTCACGATGTTTTCCTTCACCGAAAAGCGTGTGATAAATTGAAATTATCAGTTAGACACATGAGTTTTAATAGAAAAACTCATTGGTGCCTGCCCGGATTTGAACTCGTGTTACCCTTGAAAGAGTCGCACGGTCTCACCGCTAGGCTATTTTAGGCACTTTTAGGTACTGACTTTGAATTGAATCGTTTTCTAAAAGTTCATGGTAGACCTACTGCAAGACTCGTTTTCCCTCGTTTTGTTAATATTATTTTTTCGATTACAGGGATACAAAGTCCGACTCCTGAAGGCATCAGGTAGTTCGCTGCCCGCTTACAACCCTTTCCTCCCCCCACCCGCTATTACCCAGCTGATGTTGGTCGCCGCGCCCCCCTCCCTGCCCCCTCCAGGTCTCAAGTTCGTCCTGTCCTACACCTGCGACGACGACACCTGCACCGAAGTGGGCGAAGGCCCTAGCTTGCCCCTCGAACATATATAGTACTAACAAACAGCCCGCCAGTGTTGCGTGTCAAAGGGAGCAACATGGGGTGATGAAAAATGAGGAAATCTTACAAAAATTTAAATAAAATTATTTTACTAGCTTAGCGAAATAATTTCACTATTACTTTTATGGATCTCCAAAGTAACATATAATTTTATACAGAGGAAATCTTAATAAAAATGAGTAAAAATGTAGTCCGATTTCACCACGTTGCTCTTTTATGCGATGAATATTACTGGTTTCATTAATAATCTACAACGCTATACGTAGAAAGATAAGACGTCAATAGAGGAGAGAGAAGCTGTGATAGCCTAGCGGTGAGACCGTGCGACTCTCTAGAGACGACATAGGTTCAAACCCCGGGCAGGCACCAATGAGTTTTTCCATTAAAACTTATGTGTCTAATTGATAATTGCAATTTATCACACGCTTTTCGGTGAAGGAAAACATCGTGAGGAAACCTGCATATCTCTAGAGAATACTAGAGATATCTGTAACCTACCAATCCGCATTGGAGCAGCGTGGTAGGTCTTAGCTCTAATCCTTCTCTCCAATAACGGAGAGAGGAGGCCTTAGCCCAGCAGTGGGCATGGTAACAGGCTGTTACTTTACAATAGAGGTTACGGGGTCACCGCCCTTACATCTACTGATCCCTGGAGGTACAGGAGCTACAGGAAAGGTGCATTTCACTAAAGTGCGGAAAGGGGGTGTCATTTGTAGTTAGGCTACTGCTTGTTGTAATTATACAGTACCTCGTTAGCCGAAATTTTCTATAATTTATACTTTTTTTTTTCGAACTGACTGTATGCTGTTAGCCCTAATGGCTTTTACAGCGTTGCCGGGCGGGACGGGCGAGCGCAGAAGCATCGCCGAAGTATAATTTATACCTACGGTTTTTTTTTTCGAACTGACTGTATGCTGCTAGCCCTAATGGCTTTTACAGCGTCACCGGGCGGGACGGCCGAGCGCAGAAGCATCGCCGAAGTATAATTTATACCTATGTATCTTAAAATCAAAGGCCATATTACTATAAAGTCGACTTACCTTTCAATTTCGACGTACCTTTCGATAAAGAAATTGTAAATCGTGTTGCGATCAATTTGGTTTTACGATATTAAGTATGAATTGCATTAAAATTTTGAATCCCACTAATATATACGTAAAATACTATGTATATGTATAGGCAAAATAATTTTAAGAATAGAAAAGGTTCCTATTTTTCAGAATCATAGGAACAAAGGAGATTTATTTTAATTCGCGACGGCAAAAATTATGCGGTGCTGGATTTAGTACGCGCTATACGCTTTTCTATATATCGAACGGTTTAATATTAAAGTGACCGAATTATAAAAAGTTGTTTGTTGGCAAATTAGAATAAAGCTTTGCGTAGCGTCTTTATAACTCGTAATTGTTATTGAGAGCCATAACTTGGAAGAGTAATAAAACAACTTTTTGATAACTCGTAGCGTGATGTCATAGATAGCTTGAAATAAGGATTACAATGTACAAAAGTAATAATAAAAATTATTTTGCTATAATCCGTGATACAGTAAATAGAAAATATATATATAGTGTTAAATGTATAGTGGACTATCCGTTTTTTCATACCCGATACATGCAGGATTCGTAAAAACACATGCACAAACCACCACTGCCACCACAATACACAAGCACTACACACGTTCACTATTACAAACTCAACAATCGTTTCGCCCCGCAACCGAAGCATTATCAGGAGATAGACCCCACGACAAAATCGCTAATGATTTTGCATTTCGAAAATGATTGCAAAATAATTTTTATTATTACTTTTGTATTATGGATCTCCGCAAAGTAACGCCTAATTCTATAAATTAGAGTAGTAAAAAAAAAAAGTAACAGCCTGTTACTATGCCCACTGCTGGGCTAAGGCCTCCTCTCTCCGTTTTTGGAGAGAAGGATTGGAGCTAAGACCTACCACGCTGCTCCAATGCGGATTGGTAGGTTACACATATCCCTAGAATTCTCTAGAGATATGCAGGTTTCCTCACGATGTTTTCCTTCACCGAAAAGCGTGTGATAAATTGCAATTATCAAGTAGGCACATAAGTTTTAATAGAAAAACTCATTGGAGCCTGCCCGGGGTTTGAACCTATGTCGTCTCTAGAGAGTCGCACGGTCTCACCGCTAGGCTATCACTTTAATAAATTAGAGTACAATGTATCCAAATCAATTAAGCGTAATTTTGTATTCGATCACTTTAATACTAAGCGTGCGATATGTATGTGTATTATTATTATTGTATTATAAGAAAACAATTGTTTAATCTTCTGCGAACCTAATAAAATACAAATAGTTTTAACTAAAACAAATAAGAGATAACAAATATTATGAAAGAATGGATAAGGAAGAAATGTTTTGCCGAACTATTTATTTTATTGCTTTTACGTTTGAGCAATTTCAAGTGAACAAGTTTTTTCTTGACGGCGAAATCTAACTCACGATACCATCACATTAAGGATTATATCTCTGCCCATATATCTCTTTTTTCATTTATTTTTATATAGTAATTGCTTTTTAAGATTGTTAAATAACAACCGAGGACAGTGAGGATTACAGTCAAAATGGCGTAAAACATTGTCTAATTATTTATTATTCATAATTACGATAACGTTAATTTTAACCTTTGCATTTATTCTAATTGGTTCTAGTCCTAAGTCGCGTTATCGACATTCCTGATTACTTAAAATATTTACTTACATGTGATTTGTATTGGATCTGACTTCAAAAATTCAGTATTAAAAGTTCAAATACGTTTGTAATAAAATAAAATGCGTTTATTGTATACAATTATAAATAATGTTTTTGATATACGTTGCTGTGCAATAAAAGATACTTAATTTAAATAATTATATGAACTAAAAAAGATTATTTATATTATTTCAGGAATAAATTGTATCTGCTTATTTCTTTGTTTTATTCCACTCCTAACTTGACTTTGAATGCTTTTGCTTGAGCTACATGAATCTTATTCCAAGATATAATTTGTGACCATAGGCGTTTTTTTACGGAAACCAATTAAACAGTATTGTATTGCGTTGACAAAAAATAAAAAATAATGTATGTAGAATAATATAACTCAATTACACAAACCAACGTCATTACAAAATCACGCATAAATTAAGATAATCACAAAGATCGTTTTGCCCCCATTAATGAAGAATTATTAAGAGATCGATTGTTATAATAAATATATGGAATTCAACGCGGAAACGCTGCCAGCATTCTTGGGACCATTCCACGTGGGCATGATTTGTATAGTAGTAGCGTGTAAGTAATTTAAGATATAACTTGTACATATTTGTTATAATAAAAAAATAAAAAAGTTATTGTGAGTTAACCATAAGAGATAGAGACATGCTATCGCGGACTTTTTTGTAGTATTTTTATAGATCTACAGTTATTTATTACATTACTTTAGCGTGTCTCTGCTGGTTTACGCAGCGCACGCGACTAAAACTCCCAGCAAGCAAGCTTTTTAACAACTGCGCAATCTCTTCAACACTATTTACACGATACCGATATTTACACGCTGTACAATTTAACTAAACCATCAGGAGGTATTTCCCAATCTTTTGGTGAAAACCGTGTTCAGTAGGTTTTTAGATCATTGATTACATACAGACATTATAATTATATATATAATTTATCATAATAATTATATATTATATATACATTTTTGTTACAAATAAATAATATTACAAACACGGTTATCCTTCACCAAAGTAACATAATATGTCCTTGTGTGATGGGTAATAGACAACTGGTAAATATATACTAATATAATTTTAGATAGATACTTAAATACATATATACACTCAGATTCGAAGAACCAACAAATTGTTTTAAGAAAAGACAATTAAAATTTGGAATTTGGTCGACCTGTAAAACTACGCAGGACGGTCAAGGCTAAAAGGAAAATTATTATGAGTCCATTATTTACAGTATATACAAATCAATGAGGCATATACTAAAGATATTAACTTACTTAACTACTGATACAGAAAGCCTACTATACTGTTGAAGATTACTTAGATGATAAGAATGTGTGGATATAGGTGCGCTTCTACTCTGTACAAGACAGCAATAAATAAATGTAACTAGTTCTAAGATTAATATTTTAAAAAGAGCAACCGCCGAGTTTCTTGCTGGCTCTTCTCGGTAGGAACAGCTTTCCGAACCAGCAGTAAAGTTGACGATTCAAAAGCACTTGTTTACAAGTTTACTTGAATAAAGAATATTTTGAATTTGAATTTGAATTTATTATTCTTGATGTACATATCTTAAAGTATGTGTTTCAAATGGCTTTGATTCGGGAAAATATCAATTTAAGTGTGGAATGTATTTGCCACTCACTAATGGCGACCGATTGTTTTGGTCAGTCTCTAATTTAGAATAGGTGTTCTTTGAACACTTTAACAGCAAGGTGTACTTTGCTTTAATTTAAATAAAACAAGGAATATTTAATAGATTTTGTATTGTACAAAAAATATTTACAAACACGTTTACTTAATATATTTACAAGTTAAATGCACTGAATTGAATATGCGAGACATATTTACATAGTTAAATCATAATCATATATTAGAACAACGATTATAGTTGCCAATTTTGAGTACTCGAATAACATATGGCAGTATTTGGTGAAAGAACAAAAATCTGTAAAGCTCTTATCTAATTTGACTGTCAAGCAAGATTTGACGTTTTAGTTATTTTAACTTTTCAAAATAACAATCCTTAAATAAAAGATAGCTTGTAACTAAGCTGTGATAGAATTATACATTTTCAATAGTTCATAATCACATTGCTATCAAGTATAAGTAAAATGAACGCGTTTTTTGTTTTGTTATTTGTTAAAACGAATATGACACTTATCTTACTTAAAAAATTATTACAGTTTCGGTTTCATTTTTATTTTGCCAGTTATAACGAGGTCACTTGTTATTTATTTTATAAAATTGAGATCTCTATATATAGTATAAACTGAGGAAACTACACATTTAGGTTGAATTGATTTATATTTAAAGTAAATCATTTAATTAAACAAATTTCATATGAATTTTAGTTTGTGTTTAGCATTTGTATTTCAATGAGGTCAATTGGATCATTATATATTATGGGTGTAGATAACAGCCACGATAGTCAAGAGGTGAGACTCTTAATAAAGTATTGCGGGTTCAAACGCAGGGCAGACACCAAAAAAACTTATTTTATGAATAATTTTTAAAATTATAATTAGGCGTTACTTTGCGAAGGTCAAGGTCCTACTACAATAGCTATAGATTTATTGTATTTCAACTTTTACTTTGCGGAGATCCATAATACAAAAGCAATAATAAAATTATTTTGCTATAATCCGCGATACAGTAAATAGAAAAAATATATAGTGCTAAATGTATAGTGGACTATCCGTTTTTTCATACACGTTACATGCAGGATTCGTAAAAACACATGCACAAACCTCCACCACTGCCACCACAATACACAAGCACTACACACGTTCACTATCACAAACTCAACAATTGTTTCTCCCCGCAACCGAGATAGAGCAAAGAGATTCCTCCAAAGAGAGAAAGAGACTCCACGACAAAATCGCAAAGCGAAGCACTATCCGAACAAGCATTATTATATGGTAGTCGATGCAACCCCACCTTTACCTCTGAACACGTGCAACAAGCTTGAACTTGAAACTTGTTTCAAGTTCAAGCGTGGAGTCTATCTCCTGATGATGCTTCGGTTGCGGGGCGAAACGATTGTTGAGTTTGTGATAGTGAACGTGTGTAGTGCTTGTGTATTGTGGTGGCAGTGGTGGAGGTTTGTGCATGTGTTTTTACGAATCTTGCATGTAACGGGTATGAAAAAACGGATAGTCCACTATACATTTAGCACTATATATTTTTTCTATTTACTGTATCACAGATTATAGCAAAATAATTTTATTATTAGTTTTGTTTGAAAATTAACTTTATAAAGGTTAATTGAGATCTTTGTAGAGATAACTTTGTAGAAATCATTATTGGTATCACCTTAAAAGAAGGCATATGAGATCTATGGATAATGTTTATTAATTTATAAGAACTATATTCAATTATTATTTTAATACTAAAAACATGTTCTCAAAATGAGGAACCACTTCAATAACTAGTTCTATATCAGAAAGTACCTGAGTTCAAAGTGTTCTGACAGTTTGGTAAACCAAAGTTTTCGTTTTGATGTAATATTACTGTGTTGCGCTTAAGTATTTTCACACCCTAAATATATTTAATATAATAATGTACAAGAAACAACTATTTAACGAATAAATCATTAAATCAAATGATTGCAGCTAATCTTAGTACAAGAATATTTTCCATTAGTTTAGATCCTATACTCTAAACAGCCTGATCTCTGAAGGCGAGGGCCGTGATGGGTTTCTGGTGTCCGCAGTACTCCCTTTCTAGCGTCCCTTTTTCCAAATCCCACAGTCGGGCGTAACTGTCTGATGATCCTGCAAGGTTTATATAAGGATAAATGAAAAAAAAAAAATTTTTATTATTTTTGAATTTATCATTGGATGATTAAAATAAAACGAAGTTTAATTGGGAAAGGTATTGGTTTAGTCAGTTTACTTGACTAAAGCATATCTTACAAAGGGATAGTAAATAACTTAATGATTGTTAGCCGTATTTTCACATATTATATTGTATTTTTTTGTTGGTCATGCCATTACAGCAGTTTAAAAACACTGTTAAAAAGAGGCTGATACAGAAAGCCTATACTGTTGAAGATTACTTAGATGATAAGGATGTGCGGATATAGGTGCACCTCTACCCTGTACAAGACAGTAATAAATAAATGTAACTAGTTCTAAGATTTAAATTTTAAAAAGAGCAACCGCCGAGTTTCTTGCTGGCTCTTCTCGGCAGGAACAGCTTTCCGAACCAGCAGTAAAGTTGACGATTCAAAAGCACTTGTTTACAAGTTTACTTGAATAAAGAATATTTTGAATTTTGATTTTTTATATATTTATATATACACACACGGTCGTCCGTCCCTAAAGTAGCTAAATACTTGGGTAATAAGTAAATGTAGTAAAGCAAAGTAGCGGCCTGTTTTGGTTGTTTGGCCAAATTTTGGTGGCAATGAGTTTAGCTTCGAACAATGCAACGTACATGGAGTATAATTTATATTATTTATCCGTTTACGATAAGCGCTTGACTTTTACAGTCCGGTTAGGATGACCCAGGGGTCATCCTAACCGGACTGTTGCTTAGTATTGATCAGGATCAATACTAAGCAATAAAAGTAAAAAAATAATAACGGCCTATTTACTATCCCACTGCTGGGCATAGACCTCCTCTCTCCGTTTCTGGAGAGAAGGGTTGGAGTTAAGACCTACCACGCTGCTCCAATGCGGATTGGTAGGTTACACATATCTCCAGAATTCTCAAGAGATATGCAGGTTTCCTCACGATGTTTTCCTTCACCGAAAAGCGTGTGATAAATTGCAATTATCAATTAGACACATAAGTTTTAATAGAAAAACTCATTGGTGCCTGCCCGGGGTTTGAACCCATGATCGTCTCTAGAGAGTCACACGGTCTCACCGCTAGGCTATCACAGCTTCGGAAGTAAGTTGAAAGGTCAGATTTACCTGTAAAGAGGTACCGCGAGTCCAGGGTGAAGGCCGCGTCCCACACCCAGCGCTGGGTGTCGTGCCGCAGCTCCCGCAGCAGCGTCCAGTCGCTGGTGCGCCACACGCGCGCCGAGCAGTCGCCCGACGTCGTCACCAACATCCTGACATGATGGATTTACATTTTCTTACAATAATTTACACAATCAGGCTTTATTTATTTATTTAATTTATTTATTTCTTTATTGCACATACACTTATAAAAAAAAGAAAGAAGAAAAAAGAAAAAAAAATAGCATATCGACTGTGAACCGGTCCTAAAATGTGAATATGTCCTATCTCAATTTTAAGCCAAATCACTTACTAACGGCATTGGGTACTACTGCCCATCATTTACCATATCAACATGTATTATCTACTTGAAAATTTATCAATAAATAAACATATTTAAACTCAACTGTTTCTTTATTACATAAAAATTATTGCAAATGTATATAATAAATAAATAATAATAATAAATATATGGGACATTTACACACACGGTCGGCCATCCCCAAAGTAAGTAACTTAATACTTGTGTTATGGGTGACGGACAACTAGTAAATATACTACATATATAGTTTTAAATACATACTTAAATACATATATACACCCAGACTCGAAGAACCAACAAATACTAAATAGAAAATGTTGGTTCTCGGCGGGAATCGAACCCGCGACCCACGGAGCCGAAGACAGGGTCACTGCCAACTGCGCCAACGGGCCAGTTAAAAATAACTTTTTTCTTCTTCCTGAAAAGTTGTCGAAAATAAGATAGGACAATTTGCCAGTTCACAGTCGATATGTAGCAATGTAACAAAGACGGACTTATCCCTAAAAGGGATCTCTTCCAGTAACCGTCAGTAACAGAAAGAAAAGGTCGACAAGTGAAATATGGATAATGAAAAAAGGAACAAAGAAAACGAAAAATAACGAAACACTATATACATCGATTAATGTTGAATAATGATGCAATATAAATAATAGTGAATATTTGAATTTATTAAATTACTTTAATTTCCATAATACAAAGAGCGATTATAGTGCGCGGTAATAAGTAATGCACATCGAGACTTAGAGAGAAATCAGCTAGATTCTGCTTCATAGAGCATTGTCTCTGTCGCACTGACGTCACATACTAACTGAGTGACAGAGACAGCGCTCTACGAAACCGAACTGGCCGGCTGTTTCGTTCTAAACATCGATGTGCATTATTAAATGCCGGGTACTATACATTATTATCTCACACTAGCAAACTTTAGTAATATATATATGTGTGTGTGTGTTTATGTATATAGTGTAATTGTAATGTAATGTTAAATATTAGATTAGATTATATTAGTTAATAGCTTATGTTCATAGTCACTGCCTTCCGTGGTGATCTCTGAAAACCAGCATCAGAAGCTTCACTTCTGAAAATGCTGAGTAGATCATCCATTTTGGGACAACACACTATACTGTTTATATCTTTTTATTTTCTTTTTTTTATATATTATAGTTATAACTGTGTCTGTTTGTTAAAGTTTATTATTGTTTATTTTGATTTATTTGTTGGTTTATAATAGTATAGTGATTTGTGTCAAATAAATAATTCATTCATTCATTCAATGCCCCGAGGTTTCACCCGCGTACATACCGTTCTCGTGGTAGGTAAAACATTGACATTTTTGAATTCGTTACATCTTTTGATGGGAATGTCCGATTTTATTAATTTACAATTTTAGCAATTTACAGTTTTGAATAAAATATCATTTAAGGGGCTAAGGATTGATATGAATAAAATGGTTTGATTATTGTCGGCACTTTAATTAACTTTTACAATGTAAAGTTATATTGGCGTAACTATAATAGCTCATATTGTTCAAGGCATATTGCCAAACATTTTACACGTGCAGCCTGTGGGTTACATATACGCTGAAGGCCTACAATGAACTGCGTACCCTATATAATAATGGGTTCAGAATGCTGTTGGGGTTGCCGAGTTTCTGTAGTGCGTCATTGATGTTTGCTGAAGCTCGAACAGACGATTTCTATGCAATCTTAAGGAAAAGAGCAGCATCAATGATGAACAGATTACGTAGTAGCTCCAACGGTATTCTGAAAACACTTTATGGAAAATTGGATAACCCATTTATGAAGCACTGGATTCGTATGCATATGCATTCCCAGTGCTTCACAAATGGTCGTTATGCCATAATTTAATTTTAATTTTAATTATAATACTAACATAGCCCATAAGTTCATATATTTTATTTTTTAATTTCTACTAACACAATGGATGTAATGTCTTTTAATTTAAATAAATTATTATTATAATTATTATATAATAGTTAGACATTTGTTATCGCGGACTTTTTTGTGGATATTATATAATACGTTCTATAATACTGTAGAGCATTTTTTTGTTCTTTCACCATTAGCTTCCGCAGCGCGCGCGATGAAAGATTTTTACAACTTAATTTTTCACACCTTATTACAATTTTCATAGGAATCCCTATTGTTTTTGAAAATGTAATATAGTCTTTCTCAGTGAAGAAGCAACTTTCCGATGGTAAAAAATTTTTTTGAAATAGGTCCAGTAGTTTTCCAGTCCACCAGATGTGGATGTAGATGATAAGGATGTGTGGATATAGGTGCACTTCTACCCTGTACAAGACAGTAATAAATAAATGTAACTAGTTCTAAGATTTATATTTTAAAAAGAGCAACCGCCGAGTTTCTTGCTGGCTCTTCTCGGGAGGAACAGCTTTCCGAACCAGCAGTAAAGTTGACGATTCAAAAGCACTTGTTTACAAGTTTACTTGAATAAAGAATATTTTGATTTGATTTGATGGAGCGCGCTTGCCTAGAAGATGCCTATTCGCTCTTGCTTTGAAGGTACCCATATTATATGACTCGGGAAAAATAGATGCCGGCTTACGCCCCGCAATGGGTTAGTAACGAGCCGCTACTTTAGTTACTTTTACTTTTAGTTTACTTACGTGGAGTCGTAGCTGAACTTGCAGCGCAGTGCGTACTTGTCGTGCGCTCGCAGGTGTTTACGCGGCACGGGCCGCGGCGGGGATCCGCCCAACGACCACACGTAGCAGTTGCCCTTGTTGTTAACAGCTGCCATCAGCTTTCCCGACGGGTCAATGGCTATATCCTGAATACTGCTCTCAGCTTCCGGTATCTATGTCGCAATTAAACACTGGTTTATAAATTAAAGTCGTTTTTGTGCCTTAGCCTTCCTAAAATTCTTATAATTTGTAAAAAAACTTAAATTGTTAAGAAACTTAAATAATAGGTTTTAATAAAAAGAATTTCCTTTGTTTGTTAATACAAAAGTAATAATAAAATTATTTTGCTATAATCCGCAATACTATACCGCGGATTATTTATTTATTTTTAAAAGAAACAAACAGTCCATGAAAAAACTTAATAGCTAGGAAAAAATATATATATAAATCACATAACCAATGAAGTTTCCACTAGTTTATAAATACATATAAAAGCTAACAATAAAAGGAGAAATATTGAATACGAAATAAACATTATAAGGCAAGAGAAAAAAAAAACACATATACATAAACACACACATATATGTATAAAAATAACAAAATTATAGCAAAATAATTTTATTATTACTTTTGTATTATGGATTTCCACAAAGAAACGCCTAATTAATAAAAAAAAAACAACACCAACTAGCATTGAAGTAACTTTAAAAAATGTATAATAATATGTATGTTTTCTACATGACCAAAATTCAACAGTGTTATAGATTTATAGGACAAACAGACTTGTACATTTATAATAGTAATATGTATGAAACATTAAAAGCATACAAAAAAATTATTACCAGCTGTTCATTGTGATCAGTCTTTAAGTCCCATATGTGAATAATGCCACTCTGCCCACCGACCATGATCTGAGATTGATCAGGATGTAGGACCACTGCATTCACTGGAGCTGGAACTTGGAATATCTGCTGACACTGGAACGGTCGGCCAGCTCTAGCAATTGGAATGATAGCACTTATCAGCTTGGAAACAATTGATTAAAATATATAGATATACATTGAATAAAAATATAAAATAACAGTGTGTAAAAATAGTTATAAGCCAGAGGTATATTACATGATCAATCAAGATGGTACATTGGCAATATACTAGCAATGAAGGAGATAGTATATAATCAAATATAATTTTATGTACCTCAGATCCCATATTCTGGCTGTACAATCCTCTCCGCCTGTGTACATCCACTGACCGTTTTCCTACAAATGTGAATTGTAACAGCTTAAAAAAATATAAATATATAGCTCTTATAACTGATTACATCATAAAAGGGATTATTTTCCACATTTTGCTTTTCTGGAAGTTACATTTGTCATTTACTGGCTAACTGGACTGGCTGACTTGACTTGGAACTTAAATACTTCAATAAAATGTGGAGAAAATGAGATTGAACAATTTATTAATGTAATTATTAGATTAGCACTCCATACATATTACAGAGAGGCAGAGGCCCATATTGTTAATGCTGCATATTAACAGATAAAATTATGGGTAGATGTTTGCATAAATTATTATTAAATGCATTTCATTTTTAAACCACCTACCTGAAAACCAACTCTGGAGACATTTTTTATAACACCCTCAAAATTCATAACAGGATCTGGGTTAGCACTGGCCAGATCATACATCCTTATATGTTGGTAGCCACATGCAGCCACCATCTGACTGTTTGGATTTATCTCTAAATCGTTTACTTGCTGGAAAATAAATATATTTATTTTTATTTTAAATGACACCTTAACATACTGGGTATGGGTATCATAGTGGACAATATCATAAAGCATCTTAGATGGGGGTCAAACAAAAAAATATTCTAAGATTGAATAACATTCTGAAGCGCACAAATAGTACATCATCATATTCAAGCAGGTAGCTACACATATTAAGAATTGATGTGAGTAGAAATTGACGCCTTTCGATTTATAATTATAGTAATATTAAAAAAGTTTTGTAGGTTACCGAATCAGGATGCTGCATCGTCCGTAAGCAAACACCACTGTGCGCTTGCCATAATTTAATAGTATGGTCATATCCACCTGTTACCAGAGCAACCTGAGCGCCTCCGCTTGCACTGGGCCCCTCTCCGGCCATTTCTTTTACCAATAACAAACTCTTCTTACATACATTACATAGTATTAAAGCTACTTTTGTTCTTCAAAAGTTTTGTCATTATAATTAATATAGTTAACATATATTGTGTGCTAATTTGTGGTGTCATTCAAAGCTTTAACAATCAGTATGAAGAATAATATTCTTATATTAAATATGTATAATATATTTAAATTTAATAAATTCCAAAATTATGTTGACACTTGACAAAGGACAACAATGTGACCACAGACAATTTCAATATTTAGAATTTTAATAATAAATAGGGCTATTCAGTGATTCTTACCTCTACATTGTATTTTATCGCAGGTATATAAGGTATTATTAATTTCGTATAATAAATATACCAATATTTATTATTCTTCTTAAATGTGACAATATGACGACACTCGACAGACTACTTATATGTGGCTTAACCTTTTAGCAATTTTTAAAAATTCTACTCATTTGAGACCGAAATATTTAGTTATAATATATAAAAAAAGCTGTACCCAACACTTCGTGCGCATCAAATTAAATGCCCATAGTTATAGCTTTTATGCTCTTATTAAAAGAAAAACGCGATCTATTTCATTGCATATGTTAGTCTGCTATATATGCTTTAATTACACCAAATTTCATTAATTGCTTTAACGAATAACCTATGAAAGTATAGCATGCTCCGAAAAACTTTTGGACTTATATAGGCCAAGATTCTATGGTCTTCTTAGATTCACGTAGGTACTCGCTGTCATGTGAAGATGTCTTACACTTTACAGGTACATTACTCGATCCTTCTTCTTTGCAAGTTCTGTTCCCAAATATCCACAGACTAAAATTTTAAGACATTTTATGGCAAAAGATTTAATCTGTAAATATTGTCTATAAATGACCTTCAATTATTGAATTTTCAAGTTAAACCAACATGGCGTATTTATCAAGACTAACCAATAAAAATTAAATTGTAGGTTAGAAATCAATTTAGACTTGCTAAAGTAACGATTTTATACTGTCGTACTGTAAGGCAAAGCATTCCCTATTATAATTTATTGCTGTAAATATATATTAAACAAAATCCTTATATTCACGAATAAATTTAACTAAATAAGATTAAGACAGGGAAAGAATGAAGAATGAAAAGACAAATAGAAAAATAGAATCTTATATGAAATTACTTTATTGAACATGTAAAATCCGTATTGACATGAGGAATGCTAATTCTCATTTACAAAATAACACAAATGTAAAATTTGAGAGACTAATCACATTGAAAACCTACCAATAACTAAAAAATACAACATACACATCAATTTCCTAACAGAACGGACTTGAGGTCCAACTGTTTTCTTAGCTTAAAGTTTGGTACCATTATAAGCATTGAAATTTACAATGAGAGGTAGGTTTAATTAACAATATAAGCCGTCACATCATCCATGGAATTGTCTCTAATTTTACATATTGATAGTTTGATCAAAACTAATATCTGTCAGGGCAAAATAAATCTATGGCGTAAATTATACTTATGGCATATCAAATTTAAAGCACAGCTTTACGGCAGAGGGATAGTAGCAGATATAGTTTTGATAAAACTACTCAAAATACATTTATAAGGTGAGCATCCAGAGTCACAGCGAACTTAACGAGGGAGGGCTAACTGTACAATTCCCCAGTGTATACATGCTAACACTTAAACATTATTTTTTTAGGCTTGGAAACCCGAAAGAATCAAGCCTGCGGTGAAACTTTCCAAACTCTGCACACTTAAACCTATCACTATTCAATACTATGACAAAAGACCTAAGTAGAAAACAACAGCTGTCAAATAATCAACAATTTTATCTTATTGACCAAAATCTTATTAAATAGATCAAATTGTAAATCCAAACATTCACTGAATTTATTTTCTGCAATATTCATATCAAAATTAAAAATGTGCAAATACAGACTTTGGAAAGTCAGTCCGATTTTACTTTGTTAATAAATTAAGTCCAAGTAAATTATTCAATATGAACAGAAATGCCTATTTGTTAGGAGATCATTCGCTTTCCTCCTCCTCTTCATCCCCACCTTCATCATCATCTGACTCTTCCTTCTTCTTCTTGGCCTTCTAAAACAAATCTTACATTTAATCGAATACCAAGTATAGACACATTATTATTATTAAAATAAAAATTGAGAGAAAACTATCCAAGTTGAAAACACAAGTACATGATATATTAAAATAGAATGATACTCACGGCTACTGGAGCTTTCTTTCCCTTCTTTCCCCGCTTTTGTGGCTTTTTGCCGCCACCTTCTCCCCCTCCTCCATTGGCATTATATGACTCTAGATCCTTAGTGTACTGTTCCTTGGCTTTTGCCGCCTTTTCTTCCCATACCTGTTTAAATTACAAAAAATAGATGGTTAAATTACAACACTAAAAGCAAATTTTAATATGTTGATTATTGCCTAACTACTTACACTCTTATCTTTCATTGATCTCCATATTTCACCTCCTTTTTTAGCTATTTCGGTGACTTTTAAACCGGGATTTTCGGATTTTATTTGTTCTCTCGCACTATTTAGCCAAATCATATATGCTGACATAGGACGCTTCGGCTTGTCCGTCATTTTAACTTTTTTCCTGTAATCAATCAAAACAATTATTTTTACTAAAAGCGCGCCTACAGGTTATGAAGATTGAAGCACGATTATCTTCGTGCAAACGTGCAACCACGCGACTAAAAGCGTTCCATGAGAAGCGTTTTGGCGGGAAACCTTTTGGACGCTTTATTTTCAATAATTAGTTAATCCAGACTAATTTTTCACTAATAATAAGCTAAAATAAACATACTTCATAAGTTTCAACGTAATAATCGATCAAATTAGTTATCGCCCCTTATAACGAGTTCACTGGCCTATGCAGAGTCGAACGAGCCATTTTGTTTTCTCATATTGTGTTGAAAATACGCATTATCAATAGATGACATAATTACCAAATTAATCTAAATGTATTTAACTCCAAGTCGTAGAATAACTATTACAGTCGTTTAATGGAAAAGACTCGAGAAATTAATTATTTAAAATAGGGCGTCCTTTCATACCCACGCGTACTACGGAAAGTACGACGAAGCCTATAGCCATGTTTGACTCGAAATTCCAACGTGGATTGAAACATATTTTCAAGAATCTAGCACTAATAATGACGATTAATCTTACCAAAACACGTGTGTAATATTAGAAAATCAATAGGACTTACCTGATGGCAAAAATTTTGAAATAATTTTTGAACTGGTACACAACCAAACTGCAGACGTAGAGAACCAGAAGAAAATGTATGGAGCTCGAAGTAATGTTCCCAGTGCAAGCTAGCTTGGGGTCGTCTCGCGTCGCTACTCCGGCGACATCTATCTTGTATATGATTGGTTGGCCCAAACAATTGTACCAACCAAACAAATCCACGGAAGCGTTTTGTACTACGTATATCCGTGAAGTATGAAATAATATCTTTATTAAAAATTGCACCTTATCGCGTTGTGATAACGCATACATTTAATAAAATATGGTAGCTCCGTACATTGTTCTTAATAAATTCTTTTGTTTAAATATAAAGAAATTAACTAAAAATTATCTGTAAATTCCCCTTAGTACGATGGTTTATGTAACAATTAATATTTTTCGCAAGTACTTTTCTTATATAATTTAAAGAAGTATCTCAAAATGTGATTCAAGCCTCTTTTAGGTTTCCCTTTAGGAGAGTCTCACAAAATAATACGCGCCGAATTTTAAATGCCGCCAACGTATACTTAGAAAATGTAAAAAGCGCGGCAAACGAAGTGAGAAAGGGATGCCAATAAAACAACGTCTGTGAGCGCGTTTGTTTACGATTTGATATTTTGAGGAACTTGAGAAATAGTTTTTATTTCTTGATATATAAGGGTGTGGTACTTAAGATGTTAGCAATAAAATACATTCTAGAATTTCTAGATGTTAACTGAACTGTATACGAATCTTTCATATATGCAGTACTTAGATTTACATATAAAAAGTAAATAACCGTCCTGTAAGTAACTAACACAGGTATATGCGTTTAACTATTTTAAAATGTAGCTTAATATATTAATAGATTCAGACAAGGTAGTAACAATAGTAGGAAACATTTCGAAAATATGCTTTTAGTTATATTATCAAAGGTACGGCTGTGAAGATAGCAACAAAACCATACCCTTGCGACCAGATCAACAAAAAGAGAAAGATGGAATGTAGTAAAATATTCGAATAAAGTTTTGAGATATTATTCGAGGCAAGTTCTGCATTCCATTACTCGTGTGTTTGCCATTTTGCGTGAGAGTTGAGACACTGGCAGAGTGACTTGCACCTAATTTGCGCTGTATAGGCCATAAAGAAAGATAATAATAACAATAAACCGTATTGAGATACTTAAAGAGGTATTTGTGCATCGTAGTCTTATGCATAATGACTTTTATAAAGTTTACTAAAACTCCTCAAACGCTCATTTCCTTGTCAGAGTTTTAAATTGATATATACTAGGCGAGGACAATAAAATGAAAATATTGTGTGAAGTATGATATGCATATAAAAGGAGTAATACCAGAAATCTATGATACCAGAATTGAAGATTGCTAGTAGAGAATGAAAGATGATTATAACATATTGTGCCATAGATCATGATTTTAGGTACCGGTCTAGAATTCAGAGGGCTCATCGATACCTGCAAAATTGGTAAATTTATGTTACAAATGTACAAAAGCTTATGTTGAATTTTTACTCCTTACCTATTGAGGCATAAGATACTACTACGAAATACCTAAAATAAAAGTAATATAATAAAGTAACGTATTAATATTTTTTTGGTATAATGAAATAGTGTTACCAAAAAATATTTGTAAGTTAATTTGTAAAGGGGAAGTTTCATATCTTATTGTCATTAACAATGTAAAAAAAGAGTGCCCTAATAGGAATTCTTTCTATTACGCATTTGCATGCCAATGCCCTTAAACGCTTTGTATAGCTATATACTATATAAATATTCTAAGCTATTCAACTGTTGCAAGTTAAATAGTGCAAGCCAACATACAAGTAAGAGTCAAATACAATAGTATAGTATAGAAAGTACAATAAAGGGTCTAATATTTTCACGCTGTTTTTAAGGTAAGTTGATTGTTAATTTTATTAGAGGTGTCCACTTTCTCTTTTCCCACACCGGTAGTAAAGGTTTTTCCGGCATACGTCTTTCCCGCCTTCTATGGATACTTTTGTGGGACGTCTTACAAATAAAGTAAGAATAAAAAATATATAACTGTCGCTTGTGATGGGAAACAATAGGAATTTAATGTATGCAGGGAATTATATAGTGCAGGGATTTGATAGATAGAACACGGCGGCTGTTACTATTGCAGTATAGTTTACACCGACTTAATTTTTAGATCTTTTGAGATTGTGACGCTTAGATAAAGGTAGTACGTTAATTTACAGATGAGTGTATTGGAATTTTAGTATAAATAATGTTGCATTTCAGTTGGATTTTTTGCCAATTCCCAACAAAATGTTAACGGTCTAGTAGACAAATAAAAAAAATATAATAAAAATAATTAATTGTATTTTAAGTTATTATCTGTCTTTTTTCTGTGTGATTAGACAAAGATAAGTAAGTATATGAGTTTCATCTTCCTTTTCCTATAACTTGTTGCGACACTCTCTTACAGGCCTACGTATGGTTCCCCTTCTCTAGTATTATAATTCTTTAGGGGCACCACCCTAATCTAGACAACATAGAGAATAATTTACCGGAAGTGATAACATCAGCCAACATCAAAATTGTAATATAATTCATTGTATCTCTCAGAAAAGTTGTTCCTATACGCCTAAGACTAGACATCGGAAGTCTTCATGACGCAGACGAATTCTTAATACAGCGACTCCTTGCGTCTGTATTCATTTAATTACAAGTTATGTAATTTGGTATTATCGGTACAGGTTTTTTTACAGTATACCAAATTTAATTTTTTCAGCGAAGGGTTCGAGTGGTTTTTCTTCAAAGCATGCACTTCTACTGTGGGAGGTTCTTTAAGAAATTTTCTCTCTACAACAAACAGCTCCTTACGAGCTTTATTGTCTTCGATGTTTTTAACGCTCAATCATCAAACCAATAATGTAGGACCTCATTATTACCATAACCGATAACAGACAGAATCAACGATAGTAATTGGACTTATATCATACTTAAAAATAAAGTGGCTGTTACTATCCCACCGCTGGGCATATGGCTTCTCTCTCCGTTTTTGAAGAGAAAGGTTAAGAGTTTTTGGTTCTGAAAATAACTCCTAATACCTTATGTACTAATCACAAACGTTGTTATAATGGCAATTACATCTATGTACTATACTGTGTGAGACAGCTTCAAATAAAACAGGATATTTATCAAATGTTTAATTTAATGTTAACTTAAGAGTAACTTAACTCTAACATATCACGAGATTATCCAAAAAGATTTGATAGGTTGGTATGCTAATCACTTCCGCTTCCACTTGCGTCACCAGAACCCGATGAAGCCTCTTCTTCAGACGATGACTTTGCTTTGTTCTTCTTAGCTTCTTTACTCTGTGAACATAACAAATAAAATTATATTTATTTTTGTTTGATTTATTATAAGTAAAAAAAGGTAGTGATTATAAATACAAACATGTTCTTATTTATTAACTAATAATTATATTTCGTAAAAGAATGTCATGTTTCGTATATTTTATAATATTACTATTTACTACATTATACTACTATATTTTACTATATTTTATTACTGTTATTATCAATACATCGATCATACTTTAGATAGTTAAATAGTTAAGTAAAACGAATAACTTTGTATATTTATTCAAAATGAGCAAAAAAGTATTATTATTAAAAATGGAACATGCATAGTATGGGGTTGGTGTTGGGGTTGGGGTTGGTACGCAACACAATATTTTTGGCACTTCACCGATCACGGTGAACTCAAAAATAGAGAAAAAAGTAGGTATTTTTGAAGGGATTTTTAAAATTTTACCTTTTGCGGAATTTCTAGTGTATATAATTTTTATTAAAAAAAAATAAACAAAATAAAAAATATCTTTGAGGTGGATATCACATATCACTTAGGGGTATGAAAAATAAATAGTAGCCGATTCTCAGATCTACTTCATGTACGTATAAAATTTCATAAAAAAGGGTTAAGCCGTTTTGGAGGAGTATGGTCGGTAACTAACAGTATGACGCGAGAATTTTATATGTAAGACAACTAAGATGATTCTTTTAAATAATTTATAGAATTAGGCGTTACATTGCGGAGATCCATAATACAAAAGTAATGATCAAATTATTTTGCTATAATCCGCTATACAGTAAATAGAAAATATATATGGTGCTAAAATAGTGGACTATACGTTTTTTCATATCCGTTACATGCAGGATTCGTAAAAACACATGCACACACTTCCACCAATGCCACCACAATACACAAGCACTACACACGTTCACTATCACAAACTCAACAATCGTTTCGCAACTGAAGCATCATCAGGAGATAGACTCCACGATAAAATTGCGATTTATGCGAATATGATTACTTTTGTAAGATGATTCTACAAGAATAATATCGATCGATAAATGCAAAATAAATAACATTCACAATGCCGTTTCAATAAACAAAAACAAGATATTTTCTATATATAGACTCGTTTCGAAAGTTAACGTGTATTTTTATTGAGTTATAATATTAGAGCAGGGAGGCCTAAGATATCCCATATTAGAGAAAGCAAACGAGGTGATCTATCTGTCTCTCTTTTTTATGTGTGATTAGACAAGGATGGAGTACACGAGTTTCATCTTCCCTCTCATTATTTATTATGACACTCTCACTTAAAGGCGTCTCCTCTAGTCTAGTATAATAACTCTATGAATGGAATACATACTAGTGCTGCCAGCTATAGTCAAAAGAATTGACTATATTGATCGACATGCATTATTTCAAGTTCCGTTTAAAATCTATGGACATGATAAGGTGAAAACTTGTTTAAAAAGCTCCTATACTATAAACTTTAAATATGCGATCCTAAGGCTTCGCTACATGTGATTCTTCTGGATGCTGGATGATGATGATAGATGCTAGATGGAATGCTCATTATTGCGGCACCGTCGCTTACAGGCCTGCATATACCGCTTCTAAGATGGTATGATAATTCTATGATATTTTAAAATCATCATACGTCAATGCTGCCCATAAATATACATTGAACATTTACGTTACAAAAAACTTATACAAAAAAAATATTAGGTATTGTGTAACATTTTACACTTGTTCAAAGTCCAAAACTGATGTTGATGTCATCACTTTATTATTCAGAGATCTGTACTCAATCCAATGGTAATTTCCTTGTAACGAGGCAGACTTGGGTAAAGTATATCCTTTACATAAATTACAGCACAATGTATTATAATTTAATCGTTTTCATTTTATTTTTGTATCGCCATTTTTATACTCGACAATATCACTTTTGAATAGTGCGAAGGATTTTAGCGAATTGACGAGTTTAAAATAGCATTTTCAATATCAAATTAAATACAAACACCAATATACATAAATAAATCTTATATATAAAATTTTCGTTAGTTATTGGTTACTATACTCCTCCAAAACGGCTTGACCGATTTTTATGAAATTCTATATGCATATTGAAAATTGTAGGTCTGAAAATCGGTTACTATCTATTTTTACATACCCCTAAGTGATAAGAGTTGTCCCTAATAATTTATTTTATTTTTTGTTTTTTTTAAATTGTTCAATAGAAATTTGCTAGAAACAATTTATATAGCAAAACTACGTTTGACGGGTCATAAATAATATATTAATAATATATACGGGACGGACGACCGTGTGTGTAAATGTCCCATATATTATAATATATGGGACATTTACACACACGGTCGTCCGTCCCCAAAGTAAGTAATTTAATACTTGTGTTATGGGTGACGGACAACTGGTAAATATACTACATATATATTTTAAATACATACTTAAATACAAATATACACCTAGGCTCGAAGAACCAACAAATTGTTTATAAAAAATGTTGGCTCTCGGCGGGAATCGAACGTCCCGCGGAGCTGAAGGCAGGGCTACTGACCACTGTGCCAACGGGCCATTTGTAAAAAAGAAATCTAATCATTCAATATAGTTAAACAGTAATTATATCTGTGCAATACATGACATCATTATTAAATAATATTTTATTTGATTCTTACATCTTTGGCGTCCTTCTTTTCCTTCTTATCTTTTTTCTCTTTATCAGAGTCTGATGAGCTGTCATCGTCTTCTATGTACTCCTTGCTGGTGAACTTCCCAGAGCCTGAGCCAGCGCTGGTATTCTTTGCTTTTTTACTCGGCGGAGCCTTTAATTTCTTCTCTGCGGCCGATTTCTTCTCTACGGCCGCTTTCTTCTCTACAGCCTTACGTTCCTTCTCAGCTTGTTTCTTCTTTTGCTTGAACTCGTCCGCCGCCCCACTATCTTTATATTTCTTCATAGCTTGGTTGTACTCCTCTTTCGATTTGCTGGCCTTTTCCTCCCATTCCTGAAATATTAATTGCAACTAGAGATCTGCGTTGTCTTCGCCCACTTAGACTTTGTAAATCAGTTCGTCTCTTAGTTATGCCCGCATAAATCTTGACCCCGCGGGAATTTAATCATAATGGTCTATACACCTAAACCTACATCAGGAATCATACATCTTTTAGAAAAAACAGTGCAAAAATCCGTTAAGTACTTTTTGAGAAAATCGATCACATACAAACAGTTTTTGGATACTTTATTTTATAATATGTATAGATGAATACAGGTAGAGAGTTCCCAAAGAATTTTATTGAAATTACTTTTCTAACTGATTATAGTATAAGGATAATGTATCCTGATTTTGGGCTGGTATTTTATGAGAAGGCATTTACATTAGTCGCTTCTTGCGACACCTCGGTAAGAAAGAGAGTGGTCTATTCTACTCAACTGGTGTGGTATCATAAAAAAAGTAAACGAACACACACAGACTATGCCCGCACTCACAACAGTTACACACATACACGAGCACGCAATTGCGATAAACTTTGTCTTTGTTTTGCTTCCCATGTTTAATTTTTATCTATGTATATTTATAAATCCATAACTTGTATTGTTATCTCCTTATCAGAAACGATAACATGATGTTTTGTGAGCACATTTATTGCGAATTATTTTGTGATTCTAATTTATATAAGTCGTATAAGTAAATTGTATTTGTACCTACTATTTTATATGTAAGTAAAAAAGTAAAGTAACGGCCTGTTACTATGCCCACTGGGCTAATGCCTCTTCCCTCCGTTTATGGAGAGAAGGGTTGGAGCTAAGACCTACCACGCTGCTCCAATGCGGATTGGTAGGTTACACATATCCCTAGAATTCTCTAGAGATATGCAGGTTTCCTCACGATGTTTTCCTTCACCGAAAGCGTGTGATAAATTGCAATTATCAATTAGACACATAAGTTTTAATTGAAAAAACTCATCGGTGCCTGCCCGGGGTTTGAAACCATGTTCGTCTCTAGTGAGTCGCACGGTGTTACCGCTAGGCTATCACAGCTTTTATATGTATTTGAATTAATAAATACAATTATAGAAAAATTTCCACTTCCATCTTACGAATTCGTTCACTTTAATACTAATATTAAAGTGAACGAATTCAAACTTAGGCCTAATTGAGTTAAGATACATTATAGTCTATAGAATTAGGCGTTACTTTGCGGAGATCCATAATTTTATTATTACTTTTGTACATTATAGTCCTTATTTCAATGCCATTTATGACATCAGGCTACGAACTATGAGCTAATATAAATAAAACAGCTTAGTGTTTTCTTGCTCTGGAATAACAAATTAAGGGTCTCTTTAACAGTTATGGATGTTGTAGGCGCTATGTTTCGCTTTTTTACAATTTCTTACAAAACAATTATTTAGATTTAGGTCATAGTTAATATAGATACCGGCTATACTTACGTCTAATATAATCGGATTAGCCCGACTAGTTTCGAACCCGTCCGGGGCGCCGCGATAACGTTGTTCTATAAAAGTCCAAAAATTGAACAAAATGATGCATCCCGCAATTAAATTTATTAAAACTTTTACTTGCGCTACACTAGCTTATAAAGTGGGTCATTTACAGGGTTGCCAAATTATTAATATAATCTATCAAATTAAAAAATAAAGACACCACATTCTTAAATATTTTAATTAGACGCTTATTTAGGCCCGTGAGGAAAATTAAATTTATTAATTTTATTTATTTCCTTATTGTACAATACATAATAATATAAAAAAGAAAAAAAATAGCACATGTACAAAGGCGCACTTATATCTAAAAGGGATATCTTCCAGTAAACCTTTGTGTAACAGAAAGAAAAGGATTAGAAGTGAAATATGGATACTGAAAAAAGAACGGAAGAAAAAGAAAAATAGCGAAACACTATACCTACATAGATTAATATTGAAAAATGATACAATATAGATAATAGTGATTTTTTGAATTTATTAAAATTTGACTTTGATTTGATTTATAAATTATTTTTGGTAAAATAAGTAGATGACGTAGATGCTAAAAGAGCTCATGAATAAGTGCCCCTGACGGGTTCGAAACTAGTCGGGCTAATCCGATAAAATTAGACGTGAGTATAGCCGGTATGTGATAGCCCAGCGGTGAGACCGTGCGACTCTTTCGAGGGGAACACGAGTTCGAACCCGGGCAGGCACCAATGAGTTTTTCTATTAAAACTCATGTGTCTAATTGATAATTGCAATTTATCACACGCTTTTCGGTGAAGGAAAACATCGTGAGGAAACCTGCATGTCTCTAGAGAATTCTGGAGATATGTGTAACCTACCAATCCGCATTGGAGCAGCGTGGTAGGTCTTAGCTCCAACCCTTCTCTCCAGAAACGGAGAGAAGAGGCCTATTCCCAGCAGTGGGATTGTAACAGGCTGGTACTTTACTTTACTTTTTTTATAGCCGGTATCTTTATTAACTATGAATACTACTCACGATAGTTTAAATTTAAAAATAGATTTAGGTCTTTAATAACTAAGCGACATATATTATTGACTTACAGATTTGTCTTTCAGATCTCTCCATAGCTCGCCACCCTTCTTGGCGACCTCTGTGATCTTGATGCCGGGGTTTTCTTCGATGATCTTCTTGCGGTTCTCATTCAGCCACAACATGAAGGCGGTGGAGGGTCTTTTGGGCGCGTTGGCATCTTTTTCACGTTTCTTCGACTTCTCTTTGCGCTTGCGAGGTGCTTCTGACTGTATGATTTATTAAATTTATATAATTAAATTATAAATATAAACAAACAATGAAAAGGGAAAACGATATTATAGGCCAACCGTTGGTTGGCCAACTCAGTGCTCGTCTGCTTGGTACAAGGGTGCAGAAGTAGGACAAGAACGAGGATTGACGTAGGCACGGGCGGTCACTTATCACGCCACGAACGCGGATTGAGTTAAACGGTTGGCCTATAATAGAAAACATAATAATAGTGCAGAAGTCACAAAAATATTCAAATATGATTTTTAATTTTGTGTATGAATAAAATAAATAAATTCCGTTTAAAATTTTGAACAAAACATTGTAACAAATTTAAAAAAATCTTCAACAATATGGCAACTTAAATTACGATCACTTAGATTTGTGACTAAAGGGAGTCCTAAAATGAGATGGTTGGATTGTGTGAAGTGAATATGCATAAGGAAGAAAAGGAGTAGCGCCAGAGTTGACGAATGATAGGACAGATGTAATAAATAAATAATTAAGTAAATAATGTAAGAGAAAACATGTTTCGACCACACTAATAATGGCGTAAGAACAGGAAATATATGGTTTTTTTTTTAATTTTATCAATATTTTTAATTATAAAAATAAAAACCAATAGCATATTTTTTTTTATAAAGAAATTATTTTAACATGACGATAAGCATATGGGTATCGTAATACAATATTATGTTTAAGATAACTTACTATAGTGATAGTTTTTTTCGGTTTCTTTTCTTTCTTTTTTTCCTTTTTGCTATCACCTGATCCACCGGAAGCGTCGGATTCTTCGGATGAGGATGGATTAGTGTCATATCTGAAAATAAAAAATTATAAATATGGGGGATATTCCCCGATATGCCCCATTCAAATTAATCGACAAGACAATAGTCTATAGTGTGTCTTGGAATGGGAACTTTTTCTAACGGAATCCTCGCCTATAAGAGTAACTGCCACTTTCTTGTTATTTATGAGGTTAGGCCAACAGCGTGATCACGATTTTATTGTTACATATAAAAAAGTCGGTACTGTAAAACACTCCTGTCAGTACGAAAAAATAACTACAGACCTACACAACGTTATATAATTTCGTACGAACAATTCATATCAACACATGAAAATTAAATCAATAAAGACAAGCGGTTACCTATTTAAGAGATAACGAGATAACTATTACATCTACATTAAAAATCTAACAACAAATGTTTAAAATAATATTTAATACATTGGAATATTTCCTTAAAATAAATTTAATTATATTAATTTAAGCTGGGTTTAATTAATAGCTTATACAAGCCCGTCTCGACGGACATCTTAAAGTAGTCAAATTTTTGGTGACAAATATCTAAATCTCTGTCGACGTCAGCAAAACGAAAAGCTAGTGAAGTGAGTTATAAACTCTTGACATGCGTTTAATTGGGAAATATCTTCCCAAGTTAGTTTTGGTGCTTACTCAAAAGGTTTTACGCGGACAATGCCTTGTGTTATATTATTATTTATTTTCTTTAATGGTAGGATTCCACCAAAATAGTGTGCAGCACATTTGTTTACAAACATTGTGTACAAAGTTCTCGCACTGCACGTACTAAGCTGATATCGCGTTTAGCTTCTCTCTCCACCGGCAATGTTGTGTGTAACTCGTGTAAGCGCACAGTGAAGCACACATGTGCGCGAACATGTTCATTTTTAGGAATATTTTTTATGCATTCGATTGCCGACGCGAGCGGCCGACAGTTAGTGACGTTTCGAATACGATAAGTACAGGCCGCGTGCACCTGTATACGGCATCTTTTTATAACGCACACGTGTAATTTTGCGTTTTGGGTGTTATTCTCAGTAGTGACACGACTTTATTGACATTTAAGACTGATATAAGTATTTAGTGACGCGTTTAACCAGTGAAGCGTTTGAGAAGACGCGACCGTCCACGGTTTTAGTGCGCGTTGGGTTACTATTCCCCGATATAGGGACGATTCAATAACGTGTGACCTTACGAAGGTTGTGTGCACACCGGGTGTTATTTAGCCGATATAGTGAAGTGTATACTCAGGGAGAAACAGACATTACGTGTGCGTGGAAGAGTGCTGAGGCAATCCAACGGTTTCGGGAATCGGTCAAGTACATACACACACGTACACATATACACGCAGTGACTCATGAGGCCGGACCACATACAGCTGACGGCCGCATAAGGTAGGTTGAGACGCCGAGACGACGGGCTCAGGTCCCGGAGGTTGTTTCATCCGTCCGCACGTTTGCGCGGAACAACTATACTTCATAATTTTTTCATTCCTCCACTCCTCATTAAAGATGTGCGCGTACAAACAAACGTTTTCGTTCCGGTAGCGGAAGCAAAACTGTGTTCGTGAACAACGAGTGCGTACGCGTCGACGCGAATCCACTGTTTCAAGTATACGTGCACAAATATACATAGATGTGCCCGAACATTTCTAGAATATTCATATAGCTTCAATATATTCATATAGAATATTCATAATAGGTTTAGGTTTATATTTGGCTTGCGCAAGTATGACCACGTCTCCCTATTTCATCAAAAGCTCAAGTGGCTCCCCATCCGAATTCGCAGGAATACTCATATTCTACACCTTCTATACTGTGTTCTGTTTAATCCAAATACTCCTAGTTACTTAAAGAAACGATTTATATATCTAGGGGATACTCACATCTCTCTCTACGTTCCGATCACAATTTGCGGCTTAAAATACCTTCTCACTCTACTTCTTTTTATGGAAATTCTTTCACTGTCAAAGCTGTACTTTTATGGAACACACTTCCCCTTGATATAAGAAAATCTCCTACACTTTCTATTTTCAAAACTAAGGTCAAACAATACTACTTAACTATAATTCAGTTTTATCTAATCTCTCTTTCTTTTATTGTTTTTTATTTCTTTTACCTCATATGTTAACATTACTTTGTTTTTTTTTAAATCTCACTTTTTGTCTTTCCTTATTGTGTCATCGTATACAATTTATAAACTTTGTATTTGTAGTTTGTGCACCCCTACCATTAACATTATAAATATTAAGTTCTCTCCCCTAAGGTTGCCTGGAAGAGATCGCTCTATAGCGATAAGGCCGCCTACTGTACCAAACTTCTTGTATTTTTTTTGTTTATTACTTTTGGTGTACAATAAAGAATATTATTATTATTATTATATTCGCGCACAATTTGTTAATGTTTGCTTGAGTGAGTCGACCAGAGTAAATATTTGTGCCGCACACTGTGCATTCACAGTGCTACACAGTTCTGCACACTGGTGGAATTCCACCTTAATACTTACTCCTTTAAATCTAGGTCGCAGGGAGCCACTGGATCCAGCCAGCGCAAGATCGTGTGGTGTGGCGATCCCATGAAGAGGCCTATGTCCAGCAGTGGACGTCCATCGGCTGAAGAAGAAGAAGAAGACTTACTCCTCCGCAACGTCGCTCTCCTTGGCCTTGTCCGGGTTGAAGTCCTCGTCGGTACTCTCATCGGAGCCATCGCTGTCGTTGGAGTCCCGCTCCTTCGCCTCCGCCTTGACCCGCTCCAGGTACGCGTCTGGCTCCTTCTCGGTGTCGGAGTCGCCGAAGTCATCATCATACAGTGCTTTGTCCTGGAAACGTAATTGTTAATCTCCATCAAAAACAAGTTATACACTTTAGGTAGCTTGTTAATGCAATACCGTTTTTATAAAATTTGGGCAACATACAGCATTTAAGTAGTACAATAAAATGTTACACAAAAATTAACACACATGCCGACAAAGTTTCCACTAATGAAAGTGAACACAGTAAAAGAAATAAATGTTAAGAACAAGACAGTAATATTGTTTGAGCACCACATCATCATCTGGTGCCGTCTTCAAAATGAAGTTCGGAGGTCAGTTGGAGAAAACTTTTCCAGCTGTGTGCCATCTTCTTTATTTTCCAGTATCTAAGTCCCGTCTCCTTATATTGCCCACTTTCTTATATTGTCGAACCATACACAGGCGATCCATGATCCGCAATAGCTACATCAGATTTCCTCACAATCCTCAATTTTATACCCGCGGTTTCGCCCGCGTCGAAATGAATGTGTCACAAATATGTATTTTTTAATTTACATAAACTCGTGATCTTACTAACTACCTGAACCTATAGTAGATTTTAAACTTTCGCGATTCATACTTATTAATATACGAAGATACGGGTCACATCGCGACAAAATCGAGTTACCTTTTTATAAGGTTCGACGTTTCGGCAGAGACGCATCCGCCATGGTCACGAACTGACTGGAGGGCCGCGGCGTCTTCGTTCCCGAGTACTACAGTCATTATTTTCACCAACTACCCTCGCTTGAACCGCACAATCCACATAAGGTCTCTTACACACCATACTGATATTATCCGCACGCGTAATATCAGTGTGGTGTGCAAGAGACCTTATGTGGATTGTGCGGTTCAAGCGAGGGTAGTTGGTGAAAATAATGACTGTAGTACTCGGGAACGAAGACGCCGCGGCCCTCCAGTCAGTTCGTGACCATGGCGGATGCAACTCTGCCGAAACGTCGAACCTTATAAAAAGGTAACTCGATTTTGTCGCGATGTGACCCGTATCTTCGTATACCTGAACCTAATCCTTCTTCAAGAATCCTTTAGTAAAAACCGTAAAAAATTACGTTAAGTACTTTATGAGAAAATCAATCATATACAGACAGCTTAAGCTGTGATAGCCTAGCGGTGACACCGTGCGACTCTCTAGAGACGACACAGGTTCAAACCTCGGGCAGGCACCAATGAGTTTTTCTATTAAAAACTTATATGTCTAATTGATAATTGCAATTTATCACACGCTTTTCGGTGTAGGAAAACATCGTGAGGAAACCTGCATATCTCTAGAGAATTCTAGGGATATGTGTAACCTACCAATCCGCATTGGAGCAGCGTGGTAGGTCTTAGCTCCAATCCTTCTCTCCAAAAACGGAGAGAGGAGGCCTTAGCCCAGCAGTGGGCATAGTAACAGGCTGTTACTTTACTTTTTACTTTTACAGACAGCTTTCAGGGGCTTTGTTTTAAATTATGTGTAGATTATCCACCAATAATAATTCACTGAAAATACAAATGAAGATAGATGAATAGAATAAAAAGTGAAACTCACGTTTTTGCCAGTGTTCTTGACATGCAACTTTTTGGAAGTGATGTAGTCGAACAGCTTGTCATATTCTCCTTTCTCTATACTGCTGAACGTGTGAATGTTGCCAGATTTCAATTCAATTTCAAAGTCAAAAGATCTGTCAAAATAATAGAGAACTCATGAGTATAAAGTTCTTCCTATTAAAACTCTTTAACATAATTCTTGACAAGCTAAAGGTGAAAATAAATTATCAATTATATCATAGAATGCTTATCAAAACTTTATCCTTTTTTTAAATACGATAAGGCAAGGCTATGATCTCGCCTGATGGAAAGATGCAGCCTAAGATGGACTGCGCTTGCCAATGTTGTGCCTTTTTTTTAAATTTAGCTAAATCGTAGGAATCCGGGAAGATAAATGCAGGAACGGAATTCCACGCCTTTGCCGTACGCATGAGGAAAGTTGAGCTGAGCCGTTTAGTGCGAATTTTCGGAATGTTTATTGTTATCAATATTATTGAATGGTGAATTTTAATTAATGTAAATGTAAGACTTTTTTAGTTTTAAAAAGTATATTTTGTTATGTCATAGAATCTTTTATATAAAAATTTAAATTGTTAGAATTACCAGTTACGTATAATAAAATATTGTAGAATTTCTTGCTGTTTTATCAATACTAGGTTTTTAATTCAAATACTCTAACAAATATATAAGCAACATTCATTAAGATCTCCATGATCTTTTGAACCCTTAACTGATGCATATCATCAGGAGATGGTTCAACTACAAAATCGCCTTAATGCGTACATTTTTTTACTTTATTATGTAATTAATTGAAGTTAAGATCAAGCCATTAATTAGACTAATAAGCAACTTTATATATTAACTTATATCTAACAACAGGTCCATGACTTATCTTAGTCTTTCTTTTAAGAGACACTTCGTTCTTGTGTTCTTTATAAGTAGCACTAACACTAAATTCTGAAGCTGTGATAGCCTAGCGGTGAGACCGTGCGACTCTTTAGAGACGACATAGGTTCAAACCCCGGGCAGGCACTGATGAGTTTTTCTATTAAAACTTATGTGTCTAATTGATAATTGCAATTTATCACACGCTTTTCGGTGAAGGAAAACATCGTGAGGAAACCTGCATATCTCTAGAGAATTCTAGGGATATGTGTAACCTGCCAATCCGCATTGGAGCAGCGTGGTAGGTCTTAGCTCCAATCCTTCTCTCCAAAAACGGAGAGAAGAGGCCTTAGCCCAGCAGTGGTCATAGTAACAGGCTGTTACTTTTAACACTAAATTCACACTAACTCAAACACAACACTAACTCAAAAGGTGTCAAACCTTTTTCAGTCTTCACACTAGTCCCGTATTATCAGAAGGTGGATAAGCCTCGATGATGGTGAAGCCTCTATTCCCGAATTGCAGCATACTTTTTGATAACTTTATTGACAGCGTATTCCGTACACAATAAATTATTAGTGTTTAAAAACAAACTTACTTTGTAGACGAAGCACCACCACGTGCGAAATTAACGGAAGAGATTTCTTCGAAGCGAATATGCACGGGCGGTTTATGAACGTAGATAAAACCTTTTTCCAATGGATATAAGTAGCCAGCCGCCGCTTTGTATGAACACGCGATTGCCGGTGTCTTGTGGTGGCTAAAAATGACACAAAAAATATTAATATACCATAAACACTGTTACAAACATGAAAAAACGTCCTTTATACTAAAAGACATGGACTTTAGAGCGCTTGAGGCTAATTGTCTGGAACATTCGCGAAACGACTCGCGAGTTAGCTCAGTATATAAGCGGTCGTATCGCGCATCGGGAATTTCCAAAATCGATTCATGCGTACAGCCACTGGCTGTCCGTGGTTCGTGCGCAACGTGAATCTCCATAGAGATCTCGACCTTCCCACGATAGCCGATCTTTTCAAACGATTCTCGAAGACTTACTTCGAGAAAGCGTCCACACATCCAAACCCCCTTATAGCGGCCGCGTCCAACTATAAGGTGTTTAACTTCCCCAACCGATTTCACAGGCGCCCTAAGAGCGTCCTCAACGACCCCGACGATGCTATTACAGCATCCAACAAGACATACACACAATACACACACAAACAACGTCTTCGCCGGCGAAGACGAGGTCCCCGCTTGCTTGTGTCAAGCGGCCGCAGCCCTCTGCCGCGGCCGCCGTGATGCAGACTTCTTCAAAGTCAATGTGTTAGATACAGTCCTCCAAAACGCGCCGCTTTAAGCCGAGGTTCGGTCTCGCAGGAGACACCCTTAAGGCGACGCTCCCAATAAGTTACGAGTGCCTAAAAAACACTCGCTTCTTATCAATTTTACCCGGCGAAGCTTCTGCGCTCGCCCATCCCACCGGTGACGCTGTAAAAGCCATTAGGGCTAACAGCATTAGACACATTCGAAAAAAAAAAAAAAAAGCATCGGGAATTCAGTTTGCGAATAGCGCTCGAGAAAGAATGTGCTCATGTTTGTACTGAAGACCTGAATAAAGTTTTTTTACTAGTTACCAGGTATTTTTATCAATACCTACGAACCATACATAACATAATAATAATGTGAAATGTTGACTCAACAATAATGAGTCCTATTGTTGTTTCGGTTAATAGTCTAATTGGGAAAAACTTCAACCAACATCTCCAGAGGCTTTCGCTTAATAGTTGTATCAAGAGTCAGATGCTGATTTCAAGATTTGGTTTCAAGTAATACTGCCGTATTACTTACTTAGTATCATGTTTTAAGCATGTTGTAAAATGATAAGGTATTTTATGACCGGCCGCCTGCCTGACGTCAACTTACCTTAGTCGCCTTTTACGACACCTTGGTAGAAATGAGGGTAGTCTATTCTCTGCCGGATACCACACGGCGGTATTCTACACACACACACTATTCTATTTTCTATAAGTTCTTAATAAAATGTAACAAATTACGTATTCATATTATAAAAATGAGTGAACTTTACTATAATCATAATCATATAAATTACCCCAAAAAATCTCCAGGTCCAGTTACTCTTCTGTTAATAATAACTTTCATAATTTTCGCTAGTACTTCATATGTTGGTCCGGACAGTTCTTTCGAAATTTTCCCCTCGTATTTCTCTTTCAACTCTTCTCTGAAAGATTTTAAAAAATAAATTTTATTTTTTGTTTATTTTTTTAAAACTCTTATTAACCCTGCAATCTGCCTCGTCTAGGCATTTAGCTGGTGGTCAAGTGGTTTAATATTGACGTGCATGGCATACGCCAAGTGGCCTATTCATTTTAGAAATTAAAATCAGAGATTCGCTTTTGGTGGGAGGAGATCCTGTGGAGCCCTCCTTTTAAGTCGTTTGAAAGTGCGGGCCCTCTTCATCAAATTACAAGGAAGTTCGTTTGGATGGTTGTTTAATTAATTAATTTATTTATTTACCTTGATTTATAGAAGCAGGGGTTACTTTGCAGAACTCCATAGGACAGAAGTAAAATATAATTATTCTGCTATAATCCACTCTTGTTTAGAGAATCTATGTAATGCTAAGTGTATAAAGCAACATTGTGTAAAGCACGTGTAAGGTATGTGAAGGCAACATTCACATACCTTACACGTGCAGGACACGTAACCACATGTGTCCCAAAATGCTGCCAACAGCAAAAATTCACACAATCACTACTACAATCTCAACGATCCTTTCGCCCTGAAACCGAAGCATCGTCAGGAGGTTAGGCTCCACGACAAAATCTTAATTGTTTGTAGTGGTGGCTTATTTATATGTGTAAGGTATGTGAAAGTTACCTGCTTCATACACTTAGCATTACATAAATCCTTTTGAAAAGCGCGGATTATAGCAAATTAATTATATTTTACTTCTGTACTATGGAGTTCTGCAAAGTAATGCCTGCTTCTTTAAATCAAGGTAAATAAATAAAACAAAAAATTACATCTTGTGTTTTTATTTATAGTCAAAATGTTCGTTGTGGATCATGTTTATGAAACATTTTTCTTTCTTCTACCGAGGGATGAACACACTAGCTTAAAGTGTCTTCAGATTTTACAGCCTTACGCCGCTTTCTCAAGTCATCTGGCTATATTTAGAAGGCCACATCCAATTTCAAATTCAAATTGAAACTATTATTTATTCAAGTAAACTTATAAACAAGTGTTTTTGAATCGTAAACATCTACTGCTGTTTCTGAAACCTGTTCCTACCGAGAAGAATCAGCGGTTGATCTTTTCAAAGAATAATTCTTATTACTAGTTACATATAGTTATTAATGTCTTATGCAGGGTTGAAGAGTAGATATATCCAAGCATTCTTGGTCTTAGTAATCCTCAATAGTATAGTAGGTTTTTTGTATTAGCTTTTTTTAATAGTGTTTTTAAACTGCTGTAATGCTAAATAGTTTGGGACTTTAATGTTACAAGAAGTAATGTTCACACACGCTGGACATGCGGGCGTGTGAACAGGATAAAGTATTATTTCTGAGCCTTAATGAAGTGGACTGTATATTTATTATTTACTGGTTCGCGGAGACCCTCAAAACACTTGCAAATAACAAGATGGAATATGGCAGCCGTCTAGTACTGGGCGGGATTAAAATAACTGCCAAAGAGGGATGGAGGCACTTACGACTGAAGTGCGTGCGGAAGGACTCGGGAAGGATGCTTTTACAAGTATATGTTAAACTAGACATTTGATATCGAAAATTCCGAAATCAATTTTGGCCATGCCATTACAGCAGTTTAAAACCACTGTTAAAAAGAGGCTGATACGGAAAGCCTACAATACTGTTGAAGATTACTTAGATGATAAGGATGTGTGGATATAGGTGCACCTCTACCCTGTACAAGACAGTAATAAATAAATGTAATTAGTTCTAAGATTTATATTTTAAAAAGAGCAACCGCCGAGTTTCTTGCTGGGTCTTCTCGGTAGGAACAGCTTTCCGAACCAGCAGTAAAGTTGACGATTCAAAAGCACTTGTTTACAAGTTTACTTGAATAAAGAATATTTTGAGTTTGAATTTGAATTTGAACAAAATAACAAAATTTGTTAAATTAAAACTTACTCTGTGAACGGCAACTCTAAACTAGTTTCCTCTTCGATACCAAACAACAACACCAAATAATGGTATCTAGTTTGACCCTGTTTGATTGGCGGATCCAGTGAGACTACAAAAAACATTTGCCTCGTGTCCTTGTGCGGTAGAAGGAACAATCGTAGTACTGTCGACATCGGAATCTTGTAATCAAACGTTTTACCATGGAGTTGGAAGAATGTCTGGAACACCTTGATATCATAGCGACCACTGGAAAATAATGTGAATTTAATTTTACACTACATTAAAAAAAATCTGGCAACTAATATGAAAGTTTTATAAAATAAATAAATAATCATCTGTAAATATTTTATAAAATTAGGCGTTATTTTGCAGAGATCCAAATAATACAAAAGTAATTAATTAGTAATAAATTAGTTTGATATAATCTGCGATAAAGTAAATAGGAATATTTCTTATTTACTTTATCGCTATACTGTATCACAATATGGAGTCTATCTCCTGATGATGGTTCGGCTGCAGGGCGAAACGATTGTTGAGTTTGTGATATTGAACGTGTGTAGTGCTTGTGTATTGTGGTGGCGGTGGTGGAGGTTTGTGCATGTGTTTTAACGAATCCTGCTTATTTCGGTTATGAAAACGAATAGTCCACTCTACACTTATATATATATTTCCCATTTACTTTATCGCTGATTATATCAAAATTATTTTATTATTACTTTTATAATCTTCTGTATTTAAAAATAAATATAAATATGAAAGTATGATCGTTTATCCCTAAAGTAAGTTAATACTTGTGCTATGGGTGACGGACAGCTGGTAAATATATACATACATATATAATTTTAAGTACAAACTTTGATACAAATATACACCCACGCTTGAAGAACCAGAAAACGAGTCGTCGGGCCTCGTTTTTATAGAAAACGAGGGCCCTCGTCGGGAATGTAACCCGCGACTCGCGGAGCTGAAAGCTTGAGCCTACGCCAACAAAATTCCCTTGTTCAACGGTTGGAACAATTACGTGAATTATTTTATGGGTCGCAGCTAGTTTTATATATTTAAAGCTATAAAGCTGCCTATAAGTAAAGATAACCGATTGAGCATATTCCAGGTGATTAACAAGAATCTAATTCTAAAACTGTCAACATTATCAGTGTACCGCCTATCTTTACCAAAAATTCTCGGGTACGCTGTTCCACCTATTGTTTTTTTAACTGTAATTATTATATTTTTAAATAAAGGCTGGCGATGGGGGTTGGGTATGCTAGTTATACAAATTTAAAAAAAATACACTCGAAATAACTTTGTCACGTCCTACTAAAATTAATATGCCTTAAGCATTTCGCCCAAGGGCTGCAATACGTGTATTTACACGTATATACATTTGTTTTACACGTTTAAACATTTGTTTAAATAAGTATATGCTTTTATGGAGCAATACTGGCAGAACCCCTTAATTGAATATTAGACCGTTCCTTTAAGCAAACAAAAGCATTTCCTATGAATTTTCCTTAGCAATGAAAATGTTTTAATCCATTTATATCAAAACATTACTTTTTGAGTTGTGCCACTATTGCAGCCCATAAGAGATTTATTGTTCGTACGTCACAGTATCAGGTTTATGATCGATCCACTTACGAATTTATCTTGTTTTATTTTATCAGCTAAAAATATGAGTTTTTCTTACTGTATTGCATTCTTTTTATTCTGTACTGTTCTTTCTATTCTGTACTGTGTAATAATAGTACTTCCAACTTAAAAGAAAAATTTGAATTTCTTGGCAAGCATTTAAAAGTACTTTTTGGTAAATCGTTTACTGTACAAGCAGTTAAATTGTGGAATGCATTGTATTTAAATGTAGACTAGAGTTCCAGTCATTGGACATTTAAAAAAAATCCATTAAGCAATATTATCCATCTAAAAAAATGGAGATGAGAAAAAAATTAAGATTTTTTATAAATCATTTTATTAGTTTATAAATTTAATATTTATTGTTTTTATGATATTGAAATCTCTCGATTATGTATTTGTGTATATTATTAGTATGTATTTAAGTACAGAATAATCCACTATACACAATAATTTCAGTTCTCCTTTACCCTATGGACGTCTGGAAGAAATCTCTACTAAGCGATAAAACCGCTTTTTGTACGTAATTATTTGTTTTATATTTTACATTGTTATGCTGTGGTATACAATAAAGTGTGTAAATAAATAAAAATGAGGTATTTACCGCGGTGTAAGGCACTGCAGTTCTCTGAAGATAGCAATGGCATCACCAGAAACAGATATCACACTTGCTTTGTTCATGACCTGCTGATGGAAAGCATCAACAGCATCGAGATCACCAGCCAGCTCGTTGGTTGGTATGTGGAAACGCATCTCCATAAGTGATACAGGAGTATCATCGTTCTATAAAACAAATGTATGAACATGTTTAGTGACACAACATCCATGTGAAACCTAAGAAAATATGCTTGGTCTCAGTATTCACAGGTTAATTCAGGTCTGCTGTAATAGTACAGTGGTGTACTGTGCGACTCTTTCAAGTATCATGGGTTCAAATGGCAGACACCAATGAGCTTTTCTGTTAAAACTTATGTGTCTAATTGTTAATTGCAATTTATCACACGCTTTTCTGTGACGGAAAACATTGTGAGGAAACCTGCCTTTGTCCAGAATTTACATATATGTATGTTTAAGAGTTCTTAGTTGTTTACATATAGCTGTGATACTGTAAATTAAATTATACAGATCTTTATTGAATGTGCCTTGCATAACAACTTTAAATATGGTGCAACTATTACCATCTTTTAAATATGCATTTCTGCATGCAAACCTAATTATTTAAAACTATTCTTTTTATTCTAGCTGTTGTAAATACAAATTATATACATTGAATATTTTTATTAGGAAAAAGTGAAGTTGAAGGGCCTCACACATTTTAAAAAATAAAAGCAGTGTGTGTGTATAAACAATTTTGCTGTGTTTTTAAATTAGATATTATTAATAGTTGAAATAAAAATATTTAATACAATAAAAAATGAGCTTCTCTTTATTTCTAATTATTTTGTTCATTCAAATTACAGAGACTAAAAATTATTTAATGAATATGTTGTGTAGATGCTTTCGTGTTATGAAGATATTGGCATTAGTTATATTGACAATTAGTCTTTGCATTAAATAACTTGTGTCTGAAGTATTATAGTAAATATTTATGGAGCTAATACATAGAAATTTTTAAGTTAAAAATCAATATTGTATAAAAGTAATAGAAGCATTAGTAAAAACATCTTACAGCAGTGTAAAATATTATTTTATTACTGCAGTTTATAACAAATGTATTAAATTGTTCATCATTCTCCTGCCTTTATCCCACTCTAAATGGGGTCTGCACAATATGTTACAAACATGATGTCATATGATTTGGCTACATATTTTTCGACCGTCTGCCTGCCTGATGTCAACTTACCTTAGTTGCCTATTACAACACCTCGGTAAGAAATGAGGGTGGTCAATTCTATGCAGCTGGATACCACACTGCATTTACCTTAGTCGCCTCTTATGACACCTTGGTAAGAAAGGAGAATGGTCTATTCTATGCAGCCGGATACCACACAGCTACAAATTTATGAAATTGTTCATTAACTGAAAATAAATTAAATGTGTAATCTAATTGAACAATATTTATTACCTGATGAAACTCAAGTGTGACCTCATTCTTGCCAGTATTGCATTGTGAAACATAATGTAAAGGTATCTCAAAAGCAGTATTGGATCCAACATTAAAACTGAGGACAGCTCCATTGAATTTAGCTGTCCCCCAATTCCAGCCCTTCAAAGACAATTCCTTCTCAAGCATGTCCTTGTTGTAATTGCTTTTGAAGAATTTTGCTACTTTTTCTTGTTCCTGCAACATTAAGAAATTTGGTAAATTAATATTCAATTTGAAATATGTGAATAAGTTTTGTTTATATATTTTGTAAATGTTTACATTCTTTTGAATTGTAGACTTTAGCACAAATTTATTGCAGTTCTTGTCTTTTTCGTCTACTTAATCATTCAAAGCAGATATCACTATGTACTGATTTCTAGTTTTAAAAAAGACTTACCCCTTCCTTGAAGCCACCATATCTATGAAGTGTACCATTTTTCATAAACACTCTTAAGCCCCATGAGCCAATAAACTTTTGAAAATTGACAAATTCTATATCATTTGATGATATTTGCTCTACTTTACCAGTTTTGCTATTTTTGAACACTATGTTTTGATCTGTCATTTTTATCTTGCCCGGTACCTGTAATGTATTCAATAATTGATATACTTCTTTGCAAAAATATCCATTCGTCAATTACTTATCTTTTGTACTTCAATATACTTATCTTTTGTACATTTTTTGTACACATTTACATGTTTTTTTATTCAATGAAAGACTTATGATTCAAGAATTTATAAGAGTACAGTAAAAATACTATAACAGAATACTATTAATATTACTCAATGTTATGTCAGTATATACATATTGGGCTAAATATCCGATGATTTGCTGAAGAAGGGATAAATAAAAAAACAACATTATTGTTGAACCAAAGTTACTATTATTGCAATTTTAAAATACATATTTTGTACATACCATAGTACCTTTGATCTCTGCTGATACATCATTATATTCTAAAAATTCCATTATTTTTTATAAAAAAAAAATTATAAGCAATAAAATTAAAAGAACTTTTAAAAATCAGCTTGTTTTCCACGCAACGACACTTTTGCAGACAAAAAACCTCGAAATCCTAGAAAAGAAAAAATAAATACTTATTTATGATCACAAACATTGTAAAAAATCGATTATTCTCTATATTTTAAAAGATTTTAAAATTATATTGTGGTTTTTACTTCCGATCGATTCACATTATTAATTACGATACACATTTAATTTATTTTGATATAATAAAATTTTATTTTGAACTGAAATCGTTACGTTTAGTACGTTATTACATTAAATATTAATTTTAATTTGTTTTATTCGAGTTCGTTTTGTCTTACTCAAAGTCTTGCTCCAACAACTTATTTAAATAAAGTTAAACTGAACTATAACAATTAATAAACAGGCGAAGATTCCGTTAGTTAAATTAAATTTAGTTTGGTAAATGAAAAGAAGTAGTCAGCCTAACAAATAAATGAATACATACTAAAAATGAATGAATTAAATGAATATGATGAATATGAAAAATACATACATACAAAAACAACCCAATGTGGAATGAGTAGTTGTAGGATGCAAAAACGTATGTACATTCTTTATATCGAATCTCCAAGCTGTATATTTATAGACAGTCACCCTTGGAGCTGATATATTAAGTAAAATGTTAATATGATGTAACATTAAGTAATTGATTGATGATTACAAATCTTTGTAATGTTTATTGTAACGATATTTACACACATTTGAATTGTTTGCTTAAACTAAGACTAAGATATAAAATAAGTTATTTCGAAATGGATTGAGAAAATAATAAAGTTCCAAAAAATCTTTGAACTTATATAGAAAAGACTATTATAGCAGTACACTGAAGGTCTATAAATCGGTATTTAAAAGTACATAGGAATTGATTTCATTTACATCACTTTTTCGTATTCAATTCAACAATGAATATAATTGATGGACGATTATAAATCTTTGTAATGTTTATTGTAACGATATTTACACACATTTGAACTTAAGATATTTAAGATATAAAATAAGTTATTTCGAAATGGATTTAGAAAGTTATAAAGTTCCAAAAAATCTTTGAACTTATATAGAAAAGACTATTACAACAGTACACTGAAGGTCTATAAATCAGACTATAAAGGTAGATAGGAATTGATTTCATTGTCATCACTTTTACGTATCCAATTCAACAATTAATATAATTTATATTTAAGCCACAGACAAGTTTATAACATATTTTTTCAAATAACAAACCATTGTATTATCTGTATTGTATGTTTCCAATTCAGTTCAATTTTTTACATTTCGTGAGACGACGTGCTGTTTTGCATATTGCACTTTATTCCAAGTGTCATATATTGGCGAAAGTTTTATCTGATTTATTTAAAAAATACTGTTCTCTTTTGAGTGTTAGTTATAAGGTTAAAGTTTTTGTTATTTGAAGTTGTGTGTGTAGGCCAAGTAATTATCTAATATTGCTAAAATTTATGGTCCTCGTCAGTATTTTGTCAGTTATTGTCGTTCTTTGCATGTGCAAATCTTATGGCGTCATTATCATTGCCTCGCGTACTCCAGCTAAAGAAGAACAGCTTAGATGCTGAACGGGAGCAGTTTGAGAAATTTCAGGTATATTGCCTTGTACCTAATATTCATACGAAAATCTGAAATGATACACATAACTGTGTATCATTTCAGATTTTCGTATTTACAAATAATATTATACTAACTAAGAATCCAAACACAGGACAAGTACTATCAGTAATGATAATGTTTTACTAAGAACACCATTTACTTCAACATATTTTTGAGACTTAAAAATTTAAAAGATGAATTTATAAGTTTATATTAAAATTCCTAATGAGTTAAGTAAGTATGTTGGCAGCTTAAGTTATTTAATTGCAGATTTAGTCTTCTTTTTGCTGTTAATGTTGTGTTTCTATAATATTTATACTCATTTAGATATTAAAGAAATGTTCATTTACTTCGTTTCAATTATACTACGGATATAATATATACTTTAATATGCACGTTAGCAAAGGATTAAGTCTATGAGAAGATTCTTTTTAGAAATTGGTAAAATAGGTAAGGAGCTTAGTTCTTCAACATCACTTCTGTTTAGTTTTGAAGGTCTTATGCTACCTAGAAATTCTTTGAGTAAGATATACTTATAATATTTTCCTATACTAAAAGCTTGTTACATTTATTTTTCACACAACAGCCATAAGTGTAAAGGTTTCAAATTTTAGTTGTGCACCCTGCGTTTGGACCTGTGAATGCATAGATTTGACACGAAAAAGCAATAATTATTTATTATAGTACTGTATTTGTAGGCCTCATATGAAAGTCACAGTCAGCATTTAGCATTAGCAGTTACTTAGTGAGCAGGAAAATCTGTTGTTAGGCCCTTCATAGTTACAACTATGAAATACATTTCAAAAGCTCGAATGAGTTGTCAATCAGATTGTATGGCATTTGAAAGCTTCCTGTGTGTACACTTGTTAAATGGAAGACAGAATGTGGGTTTCTGCAAATTATATCGTATTCATTTGCGATGTTTACTCAACTTGATGAACGACGACGCGACCATAAAAGAGACCATCCATCTTTAATTATATTACTAAAATTCAAAAGTCCGGAACTTGATCTCGGCAATTCCTAATAAAGATCGCATTCTATTATCGCTACTCGTTGAAGATATTGGAAGTAGGTATAAATACAGAATTTATGTTGAAACGATGAGTCGTTTCGATAAAAGATTCAGTGTTATCGTTTATTCGATAAAAGCGATTGTTGTGAAAACTTGGCGCTGCTCTTATCTTATCGTTTCGACATAACCCTTTTAGCCTCTATTCAAATTGGCGGAAATTTTTGTATCAACAATACGTAAAATAGTGTTGTTTCGTCGTTGAGTGTTGTGTCGTCTGGACCTAGAATTAGGTGAGTTGGTATATGCTTCATACTTGTTTTATCAAGGGAAATAGGTAAATGAACTGTAACGTAACTTTACATGGCTTAGTTTTATAAGATGCTTTGAATTTTTATTATTATATCAATTTGTTATATTAATTTGTTTTTTCTTCCTCTCTTTTGACTATAAATAATGATCTTTAACCGTCAGAACGTCAACTTAGAGGTCTTCTTTATTGTTAGCCCGACTCGGTGTATATTTATTATTGTATCGAAGTTGCTTTCGCATTTTGCAAAACATTTACGGAAAATATCAAGCATTGGCTATCAAGCGCAAATCTTCTATAACCGCAAGAAATTTTTAAAACAACATCCTACAGAATTATGACTGTCCATATCCTTAACATACTTATCATTGAAGAAAAGTTAAATCGAGTTTTTTATACTTAAACCAAATATCTATAAACTTTAATTTGAAGGTCAACTATTTGCCTTGCGCCTTAAAAACGATAAAAATATTCATGTAATGATTATTGTCATTAGTTGATTTATCCATGATATCAATCATATGTAGTACAGCATTATAATTAATATTACGGAAAAATTGTTTTAAAAAGGTATAAAATTCAATTTAATATACTCTCATTTGACTCTTGGCCTTTACTTCCACAGGCAGTTAGTAACAATATCTGTGTTGTGTAGGTAGCAAGTAGGTGGAATAGTATGTTATAAGTTATGTTAAACATCGATTTAAGTTGCTTCTGATTTGTTGTAATATACGTTATTTTGGAATTTATCGTTTCGTAACTCCGACCGACCGGCTAGCTAGATCGCATCAAGGATCATTGCAGGAAATCGAGTGTCAGAGTTCACAGAACCCATTTCGACGAGTTTCTACCAGAGAAGGTTATTCTATCTATCTATATATATTTGAGTAGTGATCTCTTCCGAACCTTTGGCATGTTAGACGACGAAACGGTTGGACAGATTTAAATTAAATTTTCAGACAATCTTTAGATTGATTTACCCGATAATCCATTAGAGTTAGTTTTCAAAGACAGTTTTGTTTCGAGGGAATTTCACAACCAGACTGAGCCACAGCAACGCAAATCTCATTGAATTTCATTATAGCATTTCCGATATAAGCATTGTGTAATTATTTAAATACAATCTATAATCTCGTATGAATCATTTTTATGATGGAAAATCGACCTAATTGAAAAATCAACAATTTATGATTACATAAAATTCAGATAATTCCAGGCGAATCGTAAAGATTTTAGCATGTTAGGATAAACAAACACACTGTTAGTGTGTTTATTTATCTTTTTTTTTGGGAAACGAATCGATGTGATAGTTTAATAGTTTATCATTAATTAGGCTATTTTTAACTCTACTAAAAAGCATCCAAACATATTCGCAGGTAGAAGCTAATCCGTACCTACATTATAAATGAGAAAGTTTGTTTAATATGAAATTATTTAATATTAATGAAATTTGGCTTAATTAAAACTTATACATAAAAAAACAAATTCGTGTTTTTCTTTCGGAAACTGAAAAACCACATTGCATTATTGAGGGTATTTAAGCGTTGAAGTAGGCACGAACGAAGTCGCGAGTACCACTTGTCGTCTATAAAAATTGAATTATGTCAGTATATGCGATCCGCTTTCGGTTGTACAACAGATTGTCAGCATCCGCCCACGCCAACGCTGCTGTATCGTTTAATATCTGCCCCCGTTACGTTTTCAATGGGTTTATTTACATGATTTCCGCTTTTTTGTAATCTCCTTTGTTTTATCATTCTAACCGAGCTCAGACCAGAAGAGCTACATACATTACTATTTATTTAATATTATCGTTATATAATAAATAAAATATCGCGAAATAAAAACTTTTATCGAAAAAACTCGTTTAGTGGCGAAAGTATAAAAGGGGTGTGTAGTGTATGTTTTCACTTGTATTGTTTGAGTATAACTTGTGTTGTATGAACATTGCATAGGCTCAAACATGCACTAACTACTACACGTGCACTCTCGCCTACGCGCTCTCGTGTTACTGACGTGATGCGCTTGAGATAGTGTGAGATTTCCTATGTACACTAGTATTAGTATGTTTATGTATTGGTACATTCATGTATGTATATGTTGTGTGTCCTATATATATGATACAATATAATAATCACACATCTCAACCCAAATAGACAACAAGCTGTTTGCGATAAACTTGTCCCGTTTTTGCAACGGCAGACGGGAAACGCGATTGACTAAAATTAGTCATATTTAATAATCAGGGACATATAAGACGTATGTAGTATATTGATGGATGGACTGAACTAGAACTGTGGTAAAAGCAACAAATATAAGGGAGTTCGGATGTATCTCAATTTTTTCGAAATATAATTGCGAGAAACGTTTAAGTAGATTAGTTACTTATCAGTCTTCTTAGGCGGAAGTAAGTAGAAAATTAATGTAAATTCATTTTATGAAAAATATACCTATAAAACTAACTTTGGATTACAATTGGCACACAACAGGCTGTTTAGGACGAACATGTCCCGTTTTTTCAACGGCAGACGGGAAACGCAATTGGCTAAAGTTAGTCATATTTAAATGAACATATAAAATAGAAAATTTTGATATAACTAAAGTGATAAAATGAAATTAAAGTTCTTAATTTTAGCCAGTGATTGCCCAGCTAGATGGTATTTTTATAATATTATTCACATAGAGTTTAAAACAATTTTCAGGTTCTCCTTAACAAAGTGTTAACTTTTCTAGATATCTAAATAATCTATGAAAACATTTTTATTTCCACTAAAAAATCTCGTAACAAAAACCTGTCTGTGAAATAAATTCCATAGACAGTGTTCCATTCATAATACTCCGTCCGCTAAGTTCATTAAAAAAACTATTATATGACGTAATAATTGTTTACTCTTGCAGTAAGAACCAATCGTACTTCACCTGAATATGACTCACAGACGCATCTCATTTACAGTATACTACTGTTATAGGTATTCACTTAACATACAGTTATATGTATACTTGACCTTGAATTAAATCACACTTATTTACATAATGCATATGTATAATGCACTTATAAATATAATGTAACGTTTTTTGTATTGTAAATAATAATTGTTTTTCATTTCTTTAATGACAAACTGATTAGAAGCAAATGTTAACCATTTCGAAGTATGGAAGGGTGGAACCTAGACGTCCTAGATTGCTTCAATGTGGGTTGGCAGGTTATACTTATCGCTGTTATTCTCTGGAGATATTTGGGTTTCTTCACAATGTTATCCTCTACCGAAAAGTGATAATTAGTGAATATCAAATAAGGGCTACAGTTTTCATAAAAACACTCAGCTTTTGACACGGTCCCGCCTTTCGGTTATATGTATTGAATATTTCTTAAGGCGTAGTTTTAATAATTTATTAGTAGATTATCATAATTCTAAATTCTATGCACAGGCCTGCAGTATAAGAATCTAAATTTGTTAGTTCATCTTGCTACTTGTTGACATAGTGGGTTTCGTATCCTCGTGAATGTATATTTATATAATTAACACATAACTGCCACACTGACTTGACCTGTTTAATTCATTTGGGCCATTTTCAGTATAAGTAGTATATGTTCTGGTAGATATCCATGTAATTTGTTAGGATTTCTTACCCGAACTAATTTGGAAACCAAGATCTAAGAAATGTTCATAAGTACCGCCGGGTAATTCTAAACATAAAAGGTCATTTATGAGTGAGCCGCGGAGCTCAACAAACATTTAAATACTTGCCTTTCTTGTCAGTCACTGGTGACCCCGATAGCAGTTAGGTAGGAGTTTAGGAGTCAATGTTGCAATTCAGTTTACCTGTAAACAAGGTTATTTTCTTTATTATATTGGATATAATAAAGAAAAGCTGTGATAGCCCAGCGGTAAGACCGTGTGACTCTCTAGGGACGATCATGGGTTCAAACCCCGGGCAGGCACCAATATGTTTTTCTATTAAAAATTTATGTGTCTAATTGATAATTGCAATTTATCACACGCTTTTCGGTGAAGGAAAACATCGTGAGGAAACCTGCATATCTCTAGAGAATTCTAGGGATATGTGTAACCTACCAATCCGCAGCATGGTAGGTCTTAGCTCCAACCCTTCTCTCCAAATATGGAGAGAGGAGGCCTATGCCCAAGTGGGATAGTAACAGACCGTTACTTTACTTTTACTTTTATTGGATATAGTATCATACAGTTACTATATCCAAAATAAATTATCGTGACAAAATTCAAGGTTGTATTAAAACGTGAGCGATCGATGGTAAATAGTTTTGCGATTATAGCTATAAACATTGGGAAAAGTTCAGCGTTCAAAACCAAGTGCAGGCGTCGAGTTCTTAATTTTGAGCCTGCAAAGTGCGTGAAAGAATTCCCTTTGTTATAAATTTGTAAATCGTGAGCGTGGTAACAATGTCAAATTTGATGTTGCTATTCTATACGCCGTTAGGTCTGGTTTTTTTAGATTTCATGTTCGTGTGTTAAAAGTGCATTCATAAAAGTCAAAGTTTTATATAGTTTTTCGAGATTCTCACATCATATTGCTTTTCCTAATGTACGTGATAAATGAATTGTAAATAATTCGTAAGAATATTTTTAAAGAAACTTCGGAGATGTTGGGTTTGAATTAGTGATATAAAATATTGTGAAGTAACATAAAATGTGACAATCACGATACTTTTCTATAATAATGTAAAAATCTCTCATCAAAATGGTTACAGATGTTACAAACTCTCCTGCTGCCAAAATAAAGTGTTCCGAAGTAAATAAAATTCTGTGACTACAGCCTAAATTCAAAAATTAATATGTCTCACAGCATATTTTATCAATATTTTGAACGTCGTAAAGAGGTCATGTCTATTAACCATTAGTATAACTAAACCGAGTCGAGATTAGCTATCATGCATGCTATAAGTGGTTTACCGTCTCCATTTAAGGCTTCCGTCCCTCGATAGGTGTGTCTATTCCCACGTTAAAATAGAAAGTATTACTGACATTTTCTGCCGTAACATAACTCAATACTCGGTTTCTCTAAAATCTAAATCATATCTTTCTTTCAAACATCTTCCTTTTTGTCTTTTTTTTCTAATCATATAACTCTTCATAAATATATATGTAAATGAATTATACCGAATTACTGGCTCATGCCGAATACAATAACGGTTTTATGACAACGGTTGAACATTGAATGTTGCCAGTGATGACTGATAGATACTAAGTATGGTCACAGAATATGAGCTACGTAAGAAAGCTCCAAAATCCCTTAATGATGACGATGATTCTGTCAAGTATGAAGAATCAATGGGCTTATGAGAACGGGAACCCATGCGAAATGCAAGAAAAATTGGCCTCAGTAGATCCGCACTATTCGGAAAGAACAATTCAAAAATACCACCGTAAACCGCTAGCTCAAAGCGGCACTAGCTCGCAAGGTTAGGAAATTCCTTAAGGAGGCCTATATACATATATATATCTGGACATCCGTTAGATAAAGAGGAACTCGAAGATGTTTAAAGATTTTAAAGGTTTTTATATTTTTTACTCAGAAAAAGGGAAATGTCATTACGATTTGTTTCGTAAAGAGAATCAGGAATAAAAAAAAACTGTTTTACAGTTTCCGCTGTCGCTGCGTGCAATCTGCTAGCCATTAAAATGAATGTTCGTTATACTAGTGTTGGTGTCGTACAACGGGATGTGAGAGCACGTAAAGGTACCGTAGAACGGCGATGGCCCTCCCGGCAATTTTCTACGTCCCACTATTAGAAGCAATATTTATAATTAACTATTGTTAAGTATATTTCTGTATTGAGTATGACAATTTATTATACAGGAATTTCCTATTAGATATCCTCCTTCACGAGTCAACAATCTAATTGAAATTAACCTTAAGTAAAACATCTCTTATATGCAGTATGTTTGTTTAATTAAATTCTTCCTTTATGTACTTTGTAAATGTGTATATAAAATATTTTTTATCTATCTAAAACACATACCGATTTGCTGTTGTATAATCATGTTCCAATTTAGTAAAAAATAAATATAAATAATGAAAATATGTTTATTGAATAATATCTTTATTGTCTACTTTACTGTTTTGCTATAAATTGTCTCACTTCATGGGTTAGCTGAGATGAGAAGAGATCTCTGTCAAAGGGATTGAGTTTTGTACACTGTTTTTTTTATTTGATAATGTTTTTCTTACGTTTTTTTATGGTACATAAACAAATAAATTAATAATATAATAATAATATAAACATAGATGAAGCAACCCTATTAAGTTAAAAGGATAATTGTGGTAGGGTTGCCTCGCATCTTCCTTTAGTTACAATATATCAATGAAGATACTATTATAAAAAAGTAACAAAATTAACACTTAACAGAAAGTAAAAGTAGTCTGTATGTATATACGAGTACGTGTGCGTATAAAAAAAGCTATAGTACGCTGTATATCATTAAATAAACGTTATGCATTAAGTGTGGTTGGTAAATAGTAGTTTATGATACTGTTGCATAATAAGGGTTCTTATAACACGAGCGTGGTTTAAAAAAACGAGCCGCAGGCGAGTTTTTTTATAGTGTCACACGAGTGTTATAAGACCAAGTTATGTACAGTATCATACACTACTTAATCTACTCACATACTATAATACGTAAAACGAACGTTTCCATTCCATGAACTCGTGGTAACATTTAATATAGTTGCTCCTAGATTTCGTCGGCAACAGGTTCACGGTCATGTTTGACGCAGCTTTCAGAATATCTGGTGGTGTACAATCACCACTATTCCCGCTCTCAGACATGTTTTTACCCAAAAACTTATTTTTTTACAAACAAAACTAAACTTCGTTTAAATATTGGAAAGATTTTTTAAATGTCATAAATTGGCGTTAAGGCGCAAACATCGATTGCGCATGCGTGTTGCGTCGACACGGACCCATTCATTGAAACCTTTTTTTTTAAGGTAGAGGTTCAACCTCCTTGGTCCAGCTGGAAGTTGTATAGGTGTATCGTTATGATTAAAAAGTTACATTATGATACAGGTGCCCATACAAGACCTGTATCGTAATGAAACTTTTTAATTTTTAATTTTTGTTCTATACGTAATGTTTGTCATAAGGATTTTGTTTTCAGTTTAATAATCTTTGTATTATAGTATCAGAGTAGATAAATTATTATACATAACTAAAATAACAATTATTTTAGTATTTTAATAAATATAATTTTTAATTGTGTAATTTTATCCGATTTTGACGTTTTTCATAACCGGAGCGTCAATATATTCATTATTGACGAAGGTTAAATTATTGTTTTCTTGGTTGGTTACAGTTCTTTTTGTTTCTATAAATTTTAGCTAAGTACCTAAATATTTGTGTGTGTGACAGTGTGACGCAAGCTTCCGTATAAAAACGAATAACCAACAGGTCATGCGCTGATTATTCCACAGTTATTATCGGTGTTACGTTCCACCTGTCACTCGTGTGCACTGTGAAGTAATTGTGCTAATTACACGTTGTTATCGTAATACTTTAATGAGGTACTTGAAGAAAAGGTTACGATATCATAAATATTATATTTCTCGAGTCTTCTTCGAGGCTGTCGACATATACAGAGACTATGATTGCCCGCTATCGCTATAGACAAATTTGAATTAGCGTTTTGAGAAGGCTAATATACCCAAATAAAATGATAAAAACCATAGAGTCTCTTGAAATCTAGACTATTAGTATCGAAAAAATTTGGTGTACCAAGCTTATTCTGTATGACACTAACGAGCATACCACGATCTCCCACGCAAACACATACATAAACAATATCTTCTTCGACAAAGACGGAACGGTTGTCTGGTCTTGCAGAAAATACCCTTAAGTTTATGGTATTATACTAGCAGTGTACTCAGCAGCTACTGTTATTCTAGCAGAGTTCTGAACTTCATTTTTTGTATTTCGGTTATACTTCCCTATTCTTCTGTTCCATCCAGTGATCCTGTTAAACCCCTTTGGATTTTCAGAATATTTGCACGCTTTCTTGGTTATGAAAGATTTGACACGTATAAGAAACAATTACCAGATGAAAGAAAAACGGTCAGAAAAAGGACAGAGCAACGATTGCTACTACAAAGATATAGTAGGCTTGGTACAAGCATATAGACAGGAAAAGAAATACTGTGGCTATGATGCTAGAAAAAGAAGAAGGCAGAATTTTAACAAAAAGACAAAAATTTTTGTGAAGGGATAGTTTTAGCACAACAGAATCATCCGTGAGAATTTTTCCTCTTTAGTAAAACGGAATGATCGTATAATACTGCTAAGCATTATGGTTTGAAGCGCCGAGTCATGCAAAAAACGTTTCCTCTATTAAAGAATACCTTCGATTGTTCCAATTCCGAGTTGTCTGTTGATGAATGTTCTACAACGTTGTGTTTTTTATAAGCATTCCAGATAAGTACAATGAATAAAAAAAAGAAAAAAGTTATATAATAAGGTCAGTAAAAACCGTTGAATGGGCTCACGTTATTGTGAGGTAGTTGTGATACACGGAAGAACATAGTTATGATACACACATGCACTCGTTCACATATATGAGTGCACCAGTATCTAAGTATTGTAAGAACCGTAAGGTAAAAGTAGTAAAGTAGCTTCTTCTTCTTCTTCGTCAGCCGATGGACGTCCACTGCTGGACATAGGCCTCTTCATGGGATCGCCACACCACACGATCTTGCGCCGCCTGGATCCAGTGGCTCCCTGCGACCTTTTTGAGGTCGTCTGTCCACCTCGTAGGGGGTCTACCGACGCTGCGCTTTCCGGTACGGGGTCGCCATTCCAGCACCTTAAGACCCCAGCGCCCATCGGTTCTCCGCACTATGTGCCCCGCCCATCGCCACTTCAGCTTCGCGACACGCTGAGCTATGTCGGTGACTTTAGTTCTTCTACGGATCTCCTCATTCCTGATTTGATCTCGTAGAGACACTCCGAGCACAGCTCGTTCCATCGCTCGCTGAGCGACTCTGAGCTTTCTTAAAAGGCCCATAGTGAGCGACCACGTTTCGGATCCGTAGGTCATCACTGGCAACACGCACTGTTCGAAGACCCTGGTCTTCAGACACTGAGGTATTTCGGACGAAAAGATCTCGCGTAGCTTCCCGAACGCTGCCCATCCGAGTTGGATTCGGCGGCTAACCTCTTTCTCGAAATTGGACCTACCCAGCTGGACCGTATGTCCCAGGTATATGTACTCGTCTACAATTTCGAGTGCAGAGTTCTCAACGATGACCGGGTGGAGCGGAACATGTGAGTTTGACATGATTTTCGTCTTACTCATGTTCATTTTAAGGCCCACCTGCTGAGACACTCTGCTGAGGTCGTCGAGCATTGTGTTAAGGTCCTCCAGACAACCTGCCATAACGACTATGTCGTCGGCAAATCTAAGGTGAGTGATGTACTCGCCGTTGATGTTGATGCCGTATCCGTTCCAATCCAAAAGCTTAAAGACATCTTCCAATGCAGCGGTAAACAGCTTCGGGGAGATGACATCTCCCTGTCGCACACCTCGCCGCATTTGGATTGGTCTCGTAGTTTTGTCTTGGATACGGACAGACATTGTGGCGTTTTCATACAAACACTTCAACACTTGGACGTACCGATAGTCGATTCGGCATCTCTGGAGCGATCTTAACACAGCCCATGTTTCCACCGAATCAAAGGCCTTCTCATAGTCCACAAACGCCAAGCAAAATGGCTGGTTATACTCCTCGGTTTTCTGTATAACCTGCCGCAGCGTGAATATGTGGTCTATGGTACTATACCCTTTTCGGAAACCGGCTTGTTCGGGAGGCTGGAAGTCGTCAAACCTACGAGCGAGACGATTCGTTATGAATCTCGAGAACAGCTTATAAACATGATTCAGCAGCGTGATGGGTCTATAATTCTTCAATAAGGTGTTATCACCTTTCTTGAAGAAGAGAACCACCACGCCCCTGTACCATGCTTCCGGCATAGTGCCTTCGTGAATGACGGAATTGAACAATCGCTGAAGGACTTTAAGTACCGGTTTACCACCCGCCTTCAGGAGTTCGGTAGTGATTCCGTCATCACCTGGAGCCTTGTTGTTCTTAAGTTGTTTGAGAGCCATACTAATCTCGTATAGGCTGACGTCCGGGATATCTTCGGTGTAGTGTCGGGTCAACTTGGCTCTTGGGTCTTTTGCCAAATTGACAACAGGCTGTTGTGTTGACGTGTATAACTGCCCATAGAACCTCTCAACCTCTCTCAAAATCTCAGGACGAGATGAAATGATACTACAGTTATCGGTTTTCAATCGCGTCAGCTGCCGCTGCCCAATAGATAGATCTCTTGCGAACACTTTTGAGCCCCTGTTACGCTCAATAGTCTCTCGAATGAACTCGGTGTTGAAGTGTCGCTGGTCGCATTTCTGCGCCTTAGAAATCTGTCTATTGATCAGACGGTAGCGAGTTAGAGGCACATTGAATATATGCGTACAGCTGGAAAGATCCAGATTGGTGAAGTCTACGCTCCGACCAACTCGAGCTCATATCCAAAACCCCGAGAAGTTCCAACTCGAGCTAATGAACCGTTTCGATTGCCTAGCCGACTGCGCTTCTGTGGACGATGTAAACAGCAGGCTGGTGGAAACTGTCCATACGGTGGGGTCTAAATTTTATAAGACACACCGTAAAAGACCCAATAAATTCTCGACCCAGACTCTCAAGCTCATGGATGAGAGGAACGAAATGAGGCTGCAGTAAAGTAGCGGCCTGTTACAATCCCACTGCTGGGAATAGGCCTCCTCTCTCCGTTTCTGGAGAGAAGGGTTGGAGCTAAGACCTACCACGCTGCTTCAATGCGGATTGGTAGGTTACACATATCTCCAAAAGTCTCTAGAGATATGCAGGTTTCCTTACGATGTTTTCCTTCACCGAAAAGCGTGTGATAAATTGCAATTATCAATTAGACACATGAGTTTTAATAGAAAAACTCATTGGTGCCTGCCCGGGTTTGAACTTGTGTTTTTTGTATACATTATAGGATTTTTGCCTATAATCATACTTACAGGCTTGTCCAAAGTTGAAAGTTTAATGGCTATAATCCTGTTACCCAAAATCTGTCAATATAAATTTCATTATCTGATGCAAAAGTTTTTTATCTCATCCATTTGTCGAACCGGTGCTTATAGGCCATATAACACCATCAGATATATACTTGCGACATATTTATATTCAAATAATGAAAAACTACCTTTGAAACAATGTTAAAATAACTTCGAAAAAAATATATGTACAGATAATATTCGAGGAAATTTATTGTGAGTAAAAGATATGAAACTGCTAAATTACAAAGACAATAGACATTGCATAAAGATCAGAGACAATGGTACAGCCCCGTGTAATTGTGAAATCTACAATTCATCATTGTTGTAGGCCTAAGAACCAAAAATTACAGTTTACATAACTAAGAACCGTTGACCTCAGAAATGTTAGGATATTCCAGTCATTTGTATGTAGACTGCATATTTTCTTTCAATACTATATGGAAATGTTGCCTAAAACTTATGTTAATTTCATTACTTAAGCTTTAACCTTACCAGGGTTATTATGAGTTAAATTTAATTTACAAATGGTAAGTTGATATTTTATATTAGATTTACTTCTAGAAGTAGTAGATAAAAATAAAATCTAAGATTTAATTTTTTATTCTAGTGCGTTTATGAATAAACGTCATGTGGTATCCGGCAGAATAGAATAGACCACCCTCCTTTCTTACCGAGGTGTCGTAAGAGGCGACTAAGGTAAGTGCCGTGTGGTATCCGGCTGCATAGAATAGACCACCCTCCTTTCTTACCGAGGTGTCGTAAGAGGCGACTAAGGTAAGTGCCGTGTAATATCCGGCTGCATAGAATAGACCACCCTCATTTCTTACCGAGGTGTTCTAAAAGGCGACTAAGGTATATCGACCCGCCGTGTGGTATCCGGCCGAGTAGAATAGAACACCCTCATTTCTTACCGAGGTGTCGTAAAAGGCGACTAAGGTAAGTTGACCCACCGAGTACTATCCGGTTGAGTAGAATAGACCATCCTCATTTCTTACCGAGGTGTCGTAAAAGGTGACTAAAGTAAGCTGACGTCAGGCAGGCGGCCGGTCGTAAAATACGTAGCCCAATCATGCGACAACATGTTTGTAACATGTTGTGCCGACCCCACTTAGAGTGGGATAAGGGCAGGAGAATAATAAAATGCTGTTATGAATGAAACTATATAGTATATATAAATTTATCATATCGTAAACAACCATCGATTTATTGTATAGAACACAATGATTCAAAAAACGAATTCTTATGCGTTAATCCGGAAACAACACTTTAGGGAATCAAACATCACGTTCAGTGGCCCGTATGCCATTGAACTTCAATAACAGACCAAGTAAAAATCGGAACTGTGTGAAAAGTTGGCTTGTTTAGAACAAATGCAAATTCATCTTTATCAAACTCAAATGGTAAGAAAACTAAACAATTACACGATGTCTACATTATTTATATGATAAAATATACTCCATTGCTTGGCTTATTTCTATTAAAAGAACATGACAAGATATATGCGCATTATGTTCGTAAGCTGTGATAGCCCAGCGGTGAGAACGTACGGCTCTTTCGAGGCGTCACGGGTTCAAACCCTGGGCAGGCACCAATGAGTTTTCAGTTAATAACTTATGTGTCTAATTGATAATTGCAATTTATCACACTTTTTTCGGTGAAGGAAAACATCATAAGGAAACCTGCAATATCTTTAGAGAATTCCAGGGATATTTGTAACCTACGCACTGGGCCGGCGTGTTTGATCTTAGCTCCCAACCCTTCTTTCCTAAAATGGAGAATGGAGGCCTATTTATTATTTTTACTATTGCTATTACTTTTTGTTTTGTGTACAATACAGACTATCTTAACCTATTATTTAATATTGGTTTGAGTCATAAGTACGACTATTTTACGTTCTCAGAATTGATAACGTTATTAGAAGTAACGTACAATGGCTTATCGTTCTTAGCGTGAGGTTCGTCAGAATCGTACTTTTCAATTAACACAACTGGTCATATAGCGTCACTATTTCAGTAAATTGCCGACTTTGAACTAGACTGAAGAAATCACGAGTTAACCGAATATAATGTTTGCAAACGTTACTTTCATTATTGTGACTCAGTTCATTTTTAAATTTTTTATTACTTACCCGTTCGAAATTAGTCGCATTTTATATGAATGGTACTTTCTACTTGATATACATTTTTATTATACTTAATTATAATATGATAAATTATTTAAGTCGAGATATTGTAGTTAAAATTATACACGGAATTGCTACGATTCGCAGATCGAATGCACGCGATATCTTAAAATGCAAATTAACATGTATGATTTCGCCGTACTCTAATGTATATTAATGATAATTTAAATAATAATTTTTACACCAACTTTAATTGAAAGTCATTTTATTCATGTAAAACTACCAACCGTAACGTACATGGACTATTTACAGGCTTGCATTAATTATTTTTTCCTTTCATACGTTCATTTGTTTTATTTTTACTTTAGTTATACAATACAGAGAGCAAACTCTATTTTAAGGTTAAACATATTATATTACTAGCTGTGCGAAAAACGGCTTCGCTCCCGTGGAATTAAGTGATTTACGAAACATTTCACGAATTTTCCAAATTTTGAACATAAAAGTAGTTATTTACGCGGACTTTTTTTGTAGTATTTTATAGATCTACGATTCTCTAGTAAATTACTTTAACAGATACGTTAAAGTAATAATTAAATCAAATAATTAAATAATTTGATTTTTGATTGACCGATATGTATTATTTACCTAAACCATCCGGAAGTGTTATACTATCATTTGGTGAAAACGGTACAAAAATCCGTTCATCATATTAAGAAAATCGATTACTGTATGTATAAATGACATACAGCTTTTTGGGACTTTGTTTTATAATAAGTATAATAATATAATAAGTATATATAGAAGCATAGATGTAAACGTGAAAAGTGAAAAATTTGATTGTGGTTTAACGTTCATTCACATAGCTTTATTAGTGTAGTAGCTTTATTTAAATCGGTAAGAGCACCTAATCTTTACGGTTCGTAGGATTACTACAAACGTTTTCTACAAAAACTTCGACTTGTACGCTATATTTGCTTGTTCTTTCTCAATCGATGGATGTCTAATGCTGGAAATTTGTCTCTTTATGGAATTTCCATACCATACGACCTCGTAGGCCGCTTGGATCCAGCGGCTTCCTACCTCTACATGCTTGATTAATATATACAATTTATCACGGAAAACATTGCGATAGAACGTGCATATCTTCAAGGAATTCTTGGGATATAACATTCTAATGTGTATTGTATTTGTAACTGAGTGGTTCTATCAATCCTTCGCTCCTTAGACAAGATCTTTGTCAAGATGTTGCGTAGGAACAGTCCGTTAGAATATTTGTGTTGAAATCAATAATTTAGCGATATCATGATCTTCATACACAGTCTTTATGTCTTTAGATCTAGCCAACTTCCATTTTTCGATGTACCTTGATCATATTTAATATTATCTGAAAACTTACTTTTTGTGCAATCCTAAAGCCTCATTTAATATTATAGGATTTATGATTAATGTGGGTTGTGTCCGGAAATTTCATTTATCTAATCTAATCCTTAATAACGGTTGTGTTACTGATTAACTGAAAGTCAAAGTGTTGAGTTTACGTGAAATTTGGAAGTTATGTTTTATGGGGTATTGTGCGAAAAATTAATATTTTCCCTATCTTCTAGTGACTATTAATAGAGTCAAAAGATATGAGCTACTGGAAGTTTAGCAAGAATCGAAAGGAATTTTTAATGAGATACTTGAGTCAGCAGGATTTTTCAGAACTAATTATATGCTGTTAGCCCTAACGGCGTTATAGCATTAGAGAGCGAGAAGCATCGTCGGAGTTGCGAAGTGCTGAGAGTAGAGCGTTTGCTATACTAACGTCGGGGATCGTCATCCTAAGTATACCCCCTATGAGGCCGGACCACGTCTTAGGGCGACGTGTAAGAGTAGTCAGGATGTAAGGGTCTTTTACTTGGTGACGGTAAATGGCAATTTATGTGTCCTTGTAGCAATATCTTAAAACTCCATCATGTGTTCTCAAAGTCATAAGACGATTAAACGGAATCCTTCTTCATTTCTTTTAAATCATCAATGTAAGACCTTCTGAAAGAAAAATCCGAGCATGTTATGCTCTGAAATCGATTTCGATGAAATTGAAGGCTGTTTGTATGTCTTTTATTTATATGTATATGTAAACATTGCGATTAAAGGTTGCGCATGCATTTCTTTTCCTTTTTAACCGAAGGACGTAGTCTGGATATAGGTCTCTTCAAGTGATCTTCACATCACACTATCTTGAGCCGCTTGGGTCCAGAGTCTGCTCGCGTCCTTTGTGCCTGTATTTATAACATAACCGTTATATAACTTTTATGTGTGTATTTATTTAATATATGTAATAAGAGAAGTGCAGTGACAACACTGCTTAAATGGTAAAGAAATTCATTTGTAGAGTTCCTGTCATATTAAGCGATGTCGATGATTGCTCCGTAATAAGAATCATGACTTATATTTGGTTGTTTTATTTAGCTATTATTTATATTGCTGTAATATTTATAACTTATGATTATTTTTTATTATTGAATATGCATGTTTTGTTACAGGTAATGATTACGTCTAAATAAAGGTAGAGTTTTTAGGGATCAACCTCGATTCGGGTTAGAAGGTCATTTACAGGTCATAACATAGTATCTCTAATATATATAAATTATAGCATTAGATTCCTTTTTTAATTTATAGCATTAGATAGCCTTATTATATTATTAGATATATTAAAGCAAAATAAGATTATCAATATTGATTTTCTCCTTTTGTGTTCTTGATAAATTTTAAATATATTGAATGTATCTGCATATATAAGTACTGTGTAAAGGAAGAAATATGCCAGAACACGGTCTTAGGCAGCCAACCTTGCCCTCATTAAACTTAGCATTAAACGTTATTAACCTTTTACTAAGAGTTAACAATATAATAGACCTTTAGAACTGTAGAGCTGTGATAGCCTAGTGGTGAGACCGTGCGACTCTCTAGATACGACATAGGTTCAAACCCCGGGCAGGCACCAATGAGTTTTTCTATTAAAACTTATGTGTCTAATTGATAATTGCAATTTATCACACGCTTTTCGGTGAAGGAAAACATCGTGAGGAAACCTGCATATCTCTAGAGAATTCTAGGGATATGTGTAACCTACCAATCCGCATTGGAGCAGCGTGGTAGGTCTTAGCTCCAATCCTTCTCTCCAAAAACGGAGAGAGGAGGCCTTAGCCCAGCAGTGGGCATAATAACAGGCTGTTACTTTACTTTTTTTTTTTTTTTTAGAACTGTAGCGCGAAGTCAGCGGATCTCATATATCCGTAATAGATTCATCGTATAAAGAGTCGCTAATCAATAAGCAAACTTGTTAGACGAATCCATAATAAATCTATCTTCACCTGTCTTCTTTAATTTCGCTCCACATCAAAAGAAGTAACCACAACCAAATAGTACCTACGCCACAAGAACTTTGGCATACACTACACCATCATACGTGTCATAGGACGTTAAACGTTGCATGTTTTTTATTAATTAAACATACGTTGCTACTAATATAATATAATTTTGCATGTATACAGTAATTAGTACTACTATTTCGCCCATTATATCTCAATTTTGTATTATTATCGAGAGTGGATTATTTTGGATTTCGGAACGTTTTTCACTTAGATAAAATTTTAATAATATGTTTTTGAAAACTATTATAAGAGCCACTTTAAAAAATTGGATTACCATAGTAAAGTCGTATCGTGAAATTCGGATAACGATTTTCTCTTGATGCGCAGAGAAAAAAGGAATACTTAAAAAATGTATTAACGAAATTCTGCGTTTACAAAATTGATTATTTAAAAGTATGCTCAACAGAAGATTAATTACTGGTATCACATTAATCTCCATTATAATGCACGTAATTAGTACATAGTGTATCGATCCATATTCCACCCGAAATAATCTTAACTGTCCTATGCATTTTTTCTGAATGTAATAAACTAATTTACCATCGCTCGCCACCTTTCATTTCAGCCCAGTAACACTAACTAATGCATGCTGACACCGCACTGCACTAACACGTTACTATGGCAACACCAGCAGATAAACGCTTCCATCAGCTGGTAAGTAACTATTTTATTATTTTTTATTGTTAAAGTAAAACGCACGCTTGACATGGGATTAAGGTGGTAAATACTGAATGCTCGATGAGAGTTTCACGAAAAGTGCGTTCGAACGCGGCAAACGGACCTTGAGAGGGAGATATTGTTTAGTGAGAATAGGAAGAGAGAGTTATGGTTCGTATATTACTGTAGGGGCAAAAAAAGCGGTGTGAGGACATATTTTCTGTCTCTTTTTCTCTCATAGCCTGTTATGTTTCTATATCAAAGATACAGTGCATGCCTATTGTTTGTATCACACTTCAGGAGCCAGAGCGAGCAGTGCACGCGCACATTTTCTCTCTCTTCTTATATCCAGTGCATAAAATATACATACTTATCATACAAATAGGCAGTGCCAAAGAGTTACTTTAGTTGTCTGCTCTAAAACACACAATTTTTGATTTATTTATCCTACTATATATTTATTGTTTAGAAGTTCTTTTATTGCACCTTTTAGATCTGTACCCAAGAGCCAAACATTTTTTGACTCTGCTTTAAATTTCAAATAATCTTTATAAATATTAATTGTACATATGCGGACATTTAATGTATATTTTTTTTGCATGCTAATAAATAGAAGAAGATGCATTTCAATCAAACGCCTTTAGTAAGTAAACACACGAGATTATTTACCGTTCTTATTGACATCGATAGTAAATTGTGCAGTATACCTTTTTATTAAGTCTCAGAGTCGCTCGAGTCGCACAAGGCTAACTATCCACGCCGCTATTTATATCTACACCCCTTTATAAACTAAAAACCACACCCGGTATACTTTATTTGGTATGGCTCTTCTTCATAATTGGCTTCAATTCAATTCATCAAAAGGAAGTATACTTAGAGTAGGGCAGCCAGCCCAAATAAAATGTGACATATTACGATAAAGAGAAACGAAATGAGGGTGATCTACCTCTCTCTTTTTTATGTGTGATTAGAAAAAGGCGAAGTATACGAGATTCATGTTCGCTTTCATTATTTATTGTATTATTGTCACTTATAGGCCTGCCTCATCATCATCATTCTCCTGCCCTTATCCCACTCTAAGTGGGGTCGGCACAACATGTTACAAACATCTTGTTACATGATTTAGCTGCGTATTTTACGACCGGCCGCCTGCCTGATGTCAACATACCTTAGGAACCTTTTACGACACCTTTTACGATACCACAGGGCATACTTATAGGCCTGCCTAAAGCTCCTTAAAAAAAGTTTTGATGATAATACGAAAGAACGTATGGATACTTGCACGATTATAGACGTTAACGCGATCAAAGATCATCGCCCATAGTGAAGACTAGTCGATAGCTATTATACTTTGTATGCTCATTGAAAATTTTTATATTAATATTTTACCTACAATACTTTTATAGAATTAGGCGTTACTTTGCGGAGATCCATAATACAAAAGTAATCATAAAATTATTTTGCTATAATCCGCAATACAGTAAATAGAAAATATGTATAGTGTTAAATGTATAGTGGACTATCCGTTTTTTCATACCCGTTACATGCAGAATTCGTAAAAACACAAATTATTTAAACAAAATATATTATTAATTATTATAGCAAAATAATTTTATGATTACTTTGACCTACAATACTATTATTTATACACACAAAGACTTTAGCGATTACAAACTTCGCATATAGCACGCTATTTAATCTAGAATAATTTATTAAACGTTCCAATAGGGTGCTATTATTTACATATACGTAAGTTTACCTGCTGTGCTTCGCGTCATTTTTGAACACGTGAACTGCCTGAGTGACGTCATGCCTCATGCTATTGTAGTTGTAGATCTTGACAAATGCACACATGGAAACTCCTTATTAGGTCATGAGTAATGAGTGGAAGAAATTCTGTTAATTTTAACGAGCACCCTGTTAATATTTTACCGTTTGGTAAAAGTCTCGCTCTCTATTGTAGAGAGAGGAGTATAGCTTTAGTATATTATGTTGCTCTTAGTTGCTAGGAGAGCTATATGAATTATTGTAGTAGAGATATGTCACTATTTCACTATGTCAGAACTGCTGGCGGGAATGGGTGCAATATGCTCAACTTAACCCTTTTCTCCCCACCAATGGCTTTTAGGTCCGACATATCCGACATCCGTTGGTCGACGAGTCCCATGAGGCGAACATTTTTTTTTTAACTATAAAAGCTTGCTAGACGTTTAAATAAACTTTTACCAAACATCACTACAATGAACAGTATATGATGCATATGCGTAATGGTTTTCTTGATATAAAAAAGGGCAAAGATGTGGATTGTGGAATATAAAGGATTCATCACGATTTTTTCACCAGCTTTACGGTAAAGGAAACAATGTTGCCCAAAGAGATGTAAAGTTAAACATTAAGAAAATAGTTTCTATAGTTTCTCTATATTATATCTGTGCATGCCAATCAAGGGTCCCATGTCATTGCACGGGTTATTTTCGTGATACAAATTGGAGTGCTTGTTTTATCTTACTCATCTCAACGTACAAGATTGACACAGACCGTTTACAAACTTGTTACTAATAATACCGACGAGATCAACGGGGGAGAAACGCGTAGTTGAGAGTTTATTTATATCGTACTTACATTAAACTTAATATTGCACCGAAATTTATTACAACTTTATTGATAGCACTAAATATCGTTGGATCTTTTTACTATAATGACATGACGAATTTAGGAACTTTCATTTGTACATTCTCATTTGTATTCATAAAATTTTTGATGTTTTTTCCAACGAAAAGTACAGCCCTTCAATCCATAATAACGTAAAACTATTACGAGAACTGACACCTAGGTCATAGAGTTATTATGCTAGAATATGGAAGCCAAAGCTGTGATAGCCTAGCGGTGAGACCGTGCGTTTCTTTCGAGGGGAACACGAGCTCAAACCCGGGCGGGCACCAATGAGTTTTTCTATTAAAACTCATGTGTCTAATTGGTAATTGCAATTTATCACACGCTTTTAGGTAAAGGAAAACATCGTGAGGAAACCTGCATATCTCTAGAGAATTCTGGAGAATTATGTAACCTACCAATCCGCATTGGAGCAGCGTAGTAGGTCTAAGCTCCAACCTTTCTCTTCAGAAACGGAGGGAGGAGGCCTATTCCCAGCAATGGGATTGTAACAGGCCGCTACCTATGGAAGCCAAAAATAGGCACTATTATAATACAGAGAAAGCAAATGAGACTGTCCATCCGTCTCTCTTTTTTTTATGTGTAATTAGACGAAGATAAGTATACGGGTGTCATCTTTTCTCTCATTATTTATTATGACACTCACATATAGGCCTGCCTATGGCTTCCCTAGTCTAGTATAATAATTCCAAACAACAAACGAACAAAGAAAAGTTCTCTAATAAGGTAATTCTTTGTCTCATTTTCTGCGCTAGAGTGCGCTAAATTAATTATATTTTTTATTATTATTTCAGACATTAGCTATACAGAAAGCTATAAATACTATCGAGACACCAGTGAAAGAAAAACATGTCCGAAGTACGATCATCGGTACATTTCAGGAGCAGAGTGCTGTCACCTATTGGGTAAGACGTTTAATTCGACTTTTATGACGTCATTTTTAAATATATCTAATACCTTTGAACGTGCAATTGTTGTATATGTTATATACACATATTGACTGTGAACTGGCAAATTGTCCTATCTTATTTTTGACAACTTTTCAGGAAAAAGGAAAAACGTGATTGATATATTCGCAATAATTTTTATGTAATTAAAAAAAACAATTGACTTTAAATATGTTTATTTATTTACAAATTTTCTTGTAGACAATACATGTTGATACGGTAAATGATGGGCAGTAGTACCCAATGCCGTTAAAAAGTGATTTGGCTTTAAATTGAGATAGGAGATATTGCCGGTTCACAGTCGATATACAAGTCTGAATTTCGGAAACGGTTAAAACGATTTTTAATAAATTTATTATGCATTTGTTTTTTTGCGTTCTGTTGAAGCTACTGAACTTTAGCCGCCGTGTGGTATCCAGTTGTGTAGAATAGACCACCCTAATTTTTTACCGGTGTTTTTTTTTTTCGAACTGACTGTATGCTGTTAGCCCTAATGGCTTTTACAGCGTCACCGGGCGGGACGGGCGAACGCAGAAGCATCGCCGAGGTTGCGAAATGCAGGGAGTAGAGCGCAGAAGCTCCACTTAAGTCGGGGAACGTCGTCCTAAGGGCTCCTCCTGTGAGGCCGGACCACGGCTTAGGGCGACGTGTAGTGGAGGGTTGATGGTGTGACTTAGATTAGTCATTGCGGCGTCGGAAGGGTGGCGAGAAGCCACGACCGACCGACCTCAGAAAACTGGGACCTCGTCTTCGCCGGCGAAGACGCTGTGTGTGTGTATTACGTGTATCTGTGTTGGCGATCGTTATTTGATCGTCGGGGTCATACAAGACGCTTTTTGGACGCCTATATTTTCGATGGTCGGACCTAACTGGGATGTAGGTAGAAGCAACTGAAATAAGGGGGTTCGAGTGTACCTCAGATTTCTCGAAGTAAGATTTCGAAAAACGTTTAAAGAGGTGAGTAATGGTAGGGAGATCGAGGTCTCTATGGAGGTCAACGTTCCGCATGAACCACGGACACCCAGTGGCTGTCCGCATAAATCGGTTCTGAAGTCTTTGGAGCCTGAGCAATCTGACTTTTGAAACGTGGGCGAACGCAACGCTCGCATAGGACATTATTGGTCTTATGCAAGTTTTGTAGAGTGTCACTTTGTTGCGGAGCGACATCTTACTTTTCTTGCATAACATCGGATAAAGTCGTCCCATGACATACGCAGCCTTATTGCAGACTATGTGTATGTGCTCGTGGAAGGTCATGGAAGGTTGAAAGGTGACACCTAGGTACTTGACTTTCTGTTGCCAGTGAATCGGTGTATTGTAAAGGGATATTTCCGTAGGTGTGTCTATGTGAGATCGAAAGCGATTACCGATAAAGTGCATGGCTGCACTTTTATCCGGGTTTATTTCGATTCTCCATTGGCGGAACCAGCGTCCGAGGCTGTCTACCGCTTTCTGGAGACGTCTAGTTATTACTTGAGGTCGGCGGGATGTGGTAAATACAGCGGTGTCATCCGCGAAAAGGGCAAGATGTGTACGCTCTTTGATAGGTGCCCGTGGAATGTCACTCGTGTAGAGCGAGTACAATAAGGGTGCCAGGACAGATCCTTGAGGGACACCAGCACGAATTGTGCGGCGAGACGATAAAGTACCGTCTATGCGATAGCGAAAGGTGCGATTAGTCAGGTACTCTCGTAAGATGAGTACAAGTCTGTCTGGTATATTTAGTTGGAGCAGCTTGTAAATTAAGCCTGCGTGCCAGACCTTATCGAAGGCTTTGGCGACGTCGAAGAATATGACACCTGTAAACTGCTTGGTTTGTAAACCTTGCAGAATGTGCTCCGTGAGGCGGTGCACTTGTTGAACACAGGTGTGTTTTGAACGAAATCCGAACTGTTAGTTCGGAATAAGATTTTGGCTATCAACTACTGATTTTAATCGGGCAAGAATCCGAGGTGTTGTAAAAGGCGACTAAGATAAGTTGACGTCAGGTAGGCGGCCGGTCGTAAAATACGTAGCTAAATCACGTGATAACATGTTTGTAACATGTTGTGCCGACCCCGCTTAAAGTGGGATAAGGGCAGGAGGATGATGATGATGAAGCTACTGAACTTAAGCTGATGAACTTAAATATGAGAAGAAAGAAGCCCTAAGAAAAGTATTCGCTACTTTGAAGTATCGATGATTTTTGTCGGAACTTTCATGGGAACGAATCATCATGTCACAAAATGTCATAAACATTTTGTAACATGATTTGGCTAGTTTTTTTCATAACCGGCCGCCTGCGTCGATTTACCTTACGATTAAGGTTTTCCGAATTTTACGACACCTTGGTAAGAAATGAGGGTGTTCTATTCTACGTAGCCGGATACGACACGGCGGTTTCATGAGTACGATACTTATACGATATTTTGTTTTAATACTATAAAGTATCGGAACGTTCTATTCGATGCCGTGTATCTAACTCGGGTCGATCATAAGTTGATATTATTTTATAGATGGTGGCGCTCCGGCAGCCGCTTCAAGATAACCGAATCGTGGCGTGGAAGTTTTGCCACGTGACACATAAGTTGCTTCGCGAGGGACACCCCGCCTGCCTTGATGACTCGCAGCGCCATATTAATATGATTGAGAATCTTGCCAAGTTGTGGGTAAGATATTTTAATACTAATATTATTTATTTATTTATATATTTATCACCAACATAAGAAACAGCAGTAGCAATATTTATAAGGTACATTTCACAAGACTGAAATGTAACTGTTCTTACAATTACATGTAACCAGGTACATTTAACATACTATTTTTTTTTTAATTTATTTATTCACAAAAATACTTTCACATGTTATATAACTTAATCTAGTGAATAGAAGCTCCATTTAAGCAATTTAATGCCTGTACTTGGAGCTTCTATCCTTCCATATCTCATGTATATATTATTTTGTAATAAAAGAAATCAATTTAATAAATGAAAACAGTAAAGCCTGTGAGCGTATTGTATATATTATATGTGGATGTGTGTGAGCGCGTGTGTGTCTATGCATGCGCACGTGCGTGTCATTGCGCGTGTGTGTCTATGCATGCGCACATGCGTCTCATTGCGCGTGTGTGTCTATGCATGCGCACGTGCGTGTTATTGCGCGTGTGTATGTGTGCCTGCAGGCATAATTGTGTATAGGAATATTTAAAGAACATGCTATGAGGGAGAATTGTATATTTTCTAAGTGTTACATAAGTAGTAACGCATTAGTATAATAGTTAATATTAGTGTTAGTAATATTATAAATACGGAAGTCTGTTATGCTTTCACAGGTAATCTATTTGACACATACTGTTGAAATTTGGTTCAACTGAAGTTATAGACCGGGTATAATTTTCAGTAACATCTATTTTTTATTTATTTATTTTATTCAATATAATTTTTATAATCTAAGTATGTTAATTGAGACACGTTATATAAACTTGTAGAGGTTTAATCATAACGCGAATGATTTCGCGTGTGTCATATCTGTTTACTACATATATAATACATAACTGCAGTGTTCCTAAAAAAAGGTATTATTATGATTATACATTTATTTTAAAATTGGATTACATTGTTCTAAAACAAACATTTAAAAATAAAAAAATATTGACGTCCACGGGGAGCGGAATCAGGACCCAAGCTTCCGGAGGTTAGGACGACAGAGTCAGGAACCTCCTTAAAATGCGTGCCGTATCAAGCAACACTGCCTTTTGTATAATCTAACAACTAAGCGAACTTAACTTTATGGAAAATAACATCTATATATGAAAGAGAAAGTATGCATGTTTTTTTTCTTATAGATTTCAAAAGAACTTGACCAATATTAATGGAATTTTCAGACAAATTTACATTGATCTAAAGAATAATCCTGTAAAGTTTGGTTACGATCGAAACATTTTTTGAACTGTCGGTGACAGTTCTATTTCGAGGGAAAGCACTTTTGGAGTCTATAAGAAACATACATACATACCCTTTTTTATACAAATATCAATCATGCATTCTGGTATGATACTAAAGAACATTGAAAAACAAGAATTTTCTTTCTTGACGAATTTTCCAAAAAAAATCCTAAATTCTTATGTTCCCTAATTTTTTATTGCAGGTGCATCTTCGCGAGGGTTATGGTAGACTAATATATTTGTACTGCAACCTATTAGTCACGAAATTAAAGTTCCACGCGCGCAATCCAAGGTTTCCGGGTAATATGCAGTTGACCGTCGACGAGCTTGATGCAATTGCCGAAAATGACGTCAATAACTAGTGAGTATACTTTTTGATTAGCGTTTATCTAGATCTAGTTTAACGAGTATCAACTTATCCTTTCAAAAATTCTTATGCCTTTCTATGTAACATATACATTTCACATTCCACAATCTACATTAACTTTACCTTTACAGCAGTTTAAAAATACTATTAAAAAAAGGCTAATTCAGAAAGCCTATTATACTATTGAGGATTACCTGGAAGATAATGCGTGGATATAGCTTCTCTTCAACCCTGTACAAGACATTTATAACTATATGTGACTAGTGATAAGAATTATTGTTGGAAAAGAGCAACCGCCGAGTTTCTTGCTGGTTCTTCTCGGTAGGAACAGCTTTCCGAACCAGCAGTAGATGTTGACGATTCAAAAGCACTTGTTTACAAGTTTACTGGAATAAAGAATATTTTGAATTTGAATTTGAATATAGTACCCGGCATTAAATAATGGACATCGATGTTTAGAACGCAACAGCCGGCCAGTTTGGTTTTGTAGAGCGCTGTCTCTGTCACTCAGTTAGTGACGCTTCACACGGGTTCGTCAGTCTGTGCGACAGAGACAATGCTCTATGAAGCAGAATCTATCCGATTTCTCTCTCTAAGCCTCGACGTGCTTTATTTATTGCCGGGTACTATACATTACTCTTAACATAAAAAAACTGAAATGTTCACTTAAGTAACTTAAATAGGTATAAGTAAAACTTAACTTTTTTCGTTAAATCTGGTCCGAAATCTACATTGATTTAAATGATGGCTCGGGGCGCAAGGGTTAAACCCGTGTCAAGTTCATTTTTGAATTACTCCTCTTAAGAATTCACGTTGGGAAACCCTAGGTTCGAGTCGTTCGAGAAGGTTACAGAAAAACTTATGTATCTAATTGATAATTGCAATTCGCCGTATCCGAAGAATAAAGGCACATTTCCAACTTATATATTTAATAGATAATTGCAATTCGCCCCTGCCGAAGAATTAAGTTACATTTCCAACTTATATATCTAACAGATATTTGCAATTCGCCCCATACGAAGAATAAAGTTACATTTCCAACTTATATATCTAACAGATATTTCCAATTCGCCCCATCCGAAGAATAAAGTTACATTTCTAACTTATATACCTAATAGATTATTGTAATTCGCCCCATCCTAAGAATAAAGTTACATTTCCAACTTATACATCTAATAGATAATTGTAATTCGCCCCTTCCGAAGAATAAAGTTACATGTAAACTATATACATTAGACATGTAACTTTATTTATCGGATAGGACGAATTGATAATATGCTTTTCGGCGAAGTAAAATATCGTGGGGGGCATATCTCTGGAGAATTCCGGGAATATATGTCATCTAACAATCTATTGATTCTCCAGCTAGTTTTACCTTAATATAATTTTTACTGCAACTATGGATTTATATATAAAAAAACTTGTTACAGTTTCCAATTGTGCGTAGAATTGTTCGACTATATGGACGACATTCTCACTTTACAAGCAGCAGGTAAGTAAAGTAAGTTTTCATGATATGGTTAGATTGGGGTTGCGAATTATTTTTTAAACAAATGAATCATCGGCATTACCATGCTTCATTAGTTTGAAGGAAAGTGCAAACCTGCAGTGACATTAATAGGATTAAAGCTTCATCTTTTGGGTGTAAAACCTAGATGCTCTATTTTCCTGTTAACTAGAATTTCATGGCGGATTTTTGACAGTGGTAAATTTTAACATGTTTCATTAACTTTTCTATAAAGGCAAAAGATTTACATTTGTTTTATTTTTGTGGAAAAGTTTTTGTATACTCTTAGTTAAGCTTTGACAGAATATCTTCATGACAGCGTAACAGACAAAAAAGACAGAGTTCTGTATTTATAATATTACTCAGACCCGTTGGCGCAGGTAGCAGTGATCCCGACTTTAGCTCTACGGGTCGAAGTTCTATACATAATTTATATAAACAATTATTTAGATATTTTCTATAAACAATTTGTTTTTCTTTAACTCTAGGTATATAGTATTTAAGTGTTTATTTCAAATTATATATATATACTCATAACACAAGTATTAAGTTACTTACCTTATGGGTGGATGATCGTGTGCGTAATTTTCCCTATATTTTTTTTAAATCAAACCAAACATTTTATTCAAAATTGGTAATAACATACACTTTTTGAACGTTCAAATTTTATAAACAAAACTAATAACAGTATAATTAAAGTTTAATTAAATAATATTGGAGATATATTACGTCCAGGCATTTTTATCTCCCATATAATCGTCACTATTGTAATAACCTTCACTGCATAATAATAATTTTTTAATATTTGTTTTCATTTTCTCTTCTGGCAACTCAAGTACTTTTGCGGGAATCTTATGCAATAAATACTCTAGTCTTTCCCGTCTCAATAAGTGATGGCGCTCAAAATTAGTCCAAAAGCTATTCCTACAATAAATATACTAAAAGCAATATAACAGAACTAACTACTTTGCTATAATCCGCACGGGTTTACGGGGGCACACACACCCACCACCACAATCTCTATCTATCTCTATCTTGGAGATTGTGTGGTGTGTGTGTTGCTTTTGTGTGCGTTGTTGCTGGTGAATTGCGCCTTGGGGTGCATGTGGTGGCTTGTCCTGCATGTATAAGGTGCGTAGATTTTGCCTGCTTCATACACATTGGCTTTGCATGCATTCACTTAACCCGTGCGGATTATAGCAAAGTAGTTAGTTCTGTTATATTGCTTGTAATATGGAATTCCGCAAAGTAACGCCTGCTTCTATAAATATACAATATATTAAAAATATATATATATTGGTGTGGATGATACAGACTGAATGTACACTATACAATATATTTTCAGTGTTCGACAGTCTCGGCAACGCTCGAGCTAACTCCATGACGGCAAGCGGGCAGTGCCGGCTGGCTGCTCTTATCCCGTGCGCCCAGGATTCATCTCACATCTATGACTGCAATGTGCGTCTGCTCTTCCGCTTGCACGCTTCCCTACCACCGGATGTGCTTGCTGGTCATCGCGAAAGGTCAGTGCCAAGTGCATACTATTGTAGTACTGTTTTTCGCTCGTCCCGGTCGACACTGCAAATCCCCGCGCCTCAACCAATCACAGCGCTCCATTTTTCTTATCACTAGATCATATGATCTTGATAGACCGTTGTATATAGCGAGTTTACTTGCTTACTCGTTACATTGCCATTACTAAATCAGAATTCAAACTTTTATTGCCTGATGATCTAGTAATTCATCTTCGCTGCGTAGTCAACAGAAAAGGTAGTTACAGAAATCTATGCTAAAAAATGCTCGATATCTTATATTATTTTTTTGAATGCATTATGCTTTTCAAATTCGAAATAAAAAAAACATGGTAACAAAAAGGTGTATTGAATGGCAAAAATAATTTTATCGATCAGTCATATAATTTTGAGTACTAAATTATTTTACTTGTGTGATAAATACGTATAGTAGGGTTAATTCATGATAAAATTTCTGTATTAAGGGATTAAGGGATGTTGTAATATGTCGTCAAACCAATCAACTTAAAAAATGTTTTACTGGCTGTTGCAGGTTTCGGCAGCAATTCAAGAAGTTGAGTTCATTCTACAAACACGCAAGTAGTCTACAGTACTACAGAAATTTGTTGACACTCCCAGTTCTACCATCCAATCCGCCTAATTTCCTGTTGCAGGTATTTATAATAAGAAAGCTAGATAATAGTTAAGAACAACAGTAAGTTAGTAATAGTCAATTAGTTGAATAAGTGTCTGTTGGGAATGAAAATCAAAAACGAAAAAAAATGAAAAGTCTTTATTGACAAAAGCACACTTAAAATTGGAAGTGTCCGTAGAAACGCACACTAGGTAATCCTGTGCTGTGAGTTATCTTTTATGATAACAATATTTAAGACACAATATCTTTTTGCAATCCGCTCGGTTTTTACTCTTATGCTAATTCGGGTAGGCTTATAAGAAATCACTTATTTAAAATGGGACAAAATTATTTCAGTTGAGTTATAATTTAAGTAGATCTATATTACCAGCATCCAGAACAGTCGCGTGTAGCGAGGCCTCGTAATCTGATTTCCTTAGGATCGCATATTTAAATTTGAGTTTTTTTCAACAAGTTTCTACCTTATAATGTCCATGGATTTTAGACGGAGCTCAAAATTGTGCATGTCGATCAATATAGTAAATTCTTTTGACTATAGGTGGCAGCACTGTATGTATTCCATTGCCATGAGCACGCCTGTAAGTGAGTGTCACAATAAATAATGAAAGGGAAGATAAAACTCATATTCTTTATCTTTGTCTAAGGCGTAAAAAAAGAGAGAAATAGATACACCCTCATTTACTTTTCTTTATTATAATATGTTACATTTTAGGCTGACTTCCTTACTCTAGCATAATAACTCTATGATTTCATTTAATAGCGCTGTTGAATTTAATTTTGTGTTACGCCTTATCGATATACTACAAAAAAAAACGAAAATTTGAAAATACAAAATAACCTAAATATATAAATAGCTAAAATTGAGAATAAAAAGAATGTACTTTTTTAAAATGTGTTAGTAAAGTAGTAAAGTGTGTTTTTGTAACTTAACATTTTCAGAGCGATTTCGGCACGTATGTAGCGCCAGTGGTCTCTATACCTGAACAGCCACCAGATGATATCGATACAGTGGGCTCGCTTATCGATACTTCTGATACAATAAGTCAGGTAAGTCGATTATTAATAAATTCAACGTCAAAATATTATTGATTCAAACAAACTTGTAAACGTACGAGAGATCGAATATTACATTGATAATTAATATTGTTGAAAAATGTTTTAGGTTCCATTTGTACCGCAAAGAGTGCAAAAAAGTTTCACTGTATAAATACAGTTATGTCGAAATTACACTGTAGTATTACTTGTTAAAAATTTTAAAATAATAAATCAGTGTAGAATGTATATTTTTATCTAGTTTTTGCTAAAAGTATACCAATAAATATGTTTCATTACTTCTATTAAAAATGATGTATAAAATAAATTCATAATTTCATCTAATTTATATAATATGAATGTATAGATTGAGAAACGACCGGATCGACTCTATACTCCAGCAACTGGAGTTTAATTTAACTTTTTCGATATCGTAAATTTATTATAATATCTTTTTAAATAGTTGTGTAAAATATTGGGTAACTTCCAAACAACGCTGCCGGCAAAGTGTAGAGAGCCTTGTCTTAATTTTTGGGTTTTTATTTTTTTTTCTCATGTAATCTTACGGAAGTACCTTTTTGAAGACTTTTTGAAGAAAAAAATTATCTATTTCTCTCTAGGCGACAACTCCAGATAATATAGATATGATTGATACGCGAACTACACCATCTCCGATCCCAGACCCTATTGTCGAGCGAGATCGACTTATAGACCATCTCCAGAACGAACTCAAACGTATGCGGTAAGATATGTAAATAAAATAAATAAAAATGTTATAATTACACAAACTTTTGTCCGTCCCTAAAGTAAATAAATACTAGTGATATGGGTACTGACAACTGGTAAATATATGCTTATATAATTTTTAAATACATACTGTAAACGACAATGACAAGAGATCGCTACTTCCGTGCGATATGGTTAATGAACATAGCCGCTGATGTTCTCGGCACAACTACGGACTAGTGGTTGCCATGGGAACAAAAACGGAGGGAAAAGGAAGATGGTGACGTGGTGTGCGGTTAAAGGAATTGAATGGATTACGAACGTATAAAATAAAATTATTATTATAACTTGCGGTTTCATTATTTACTTATGAACTTCCTTTAACAATACTTAAATACAAAGAACCAACAAATTTTTTGGTTGAAAATGTTGGCCCTCGGCGGGAATCAAGCTGCCAATAAGCCAGGTAGTATCTGCATTCAACTGCGCCGACGAGGCTGTCATATATCCATTTACAATGTGGCTCGCCGGTATTTGACCGCCCAAAATATTCTGGTTATAAATCATTTCTATTTTGATTCGATTATAAAACATTGTATACATAATTTCGTGTTACAGCAGATCATAACAACCAAATTGTTGTCATTACAAAGTGTATTCTAACATTTTATTAATTATTAATTTAGTTTTTGTTCTGTACAGATCAGAAGTTTCTCAAATCGTACAGGAAAGAAACACGATGTTGGGTTCGATGAGGGAACATTGTACCCGAATGGAATCACAGTTTAATGCTAATAAGGTATTTTGAAATAGCTTTATAGGTCACATTTCAATATATTATTTATTCAAGTTATTATTTAAACAAGTCTTTTTGAATAGTCGACTCTATCGCTGGTTCGGAAAATCGCTCCTACCGAGAAGAGCCAGAAAGAAACTCGAAAAACTCGAATTATTAATTTATTTTATAATAATCAATAAATTTCAGAAAGAACTTGAAGAAGAAAAACAAAAGGCTGCAATTATATTCGCCGAAAAGAATACAGAAGTCAAAAGTGAGTTACTTAAAATAAATAAAGATTGATCATATATTGATATAATGATATAGTATATAATAAACACAAAGCTATACACATAATAATTATTTAATTTTAGAGAAACTTACAGAAAATGAAGAAAAGTCCAAAGTATTAGATGAAAAATTCCAGAAATTAAAAGGAGCTTATACACAATTGAGGGAAGAACATATAGCGTTAATAAGACAGGTAGAAATGTGAATAATATTATTTCCATTTATACTTTAAGCTATCGGATATAATAACCTTATACTTTTTTATACTTCAGAAAGCTGAAGTGGATAAATTAGCTGCAAATTTACGAGCTTCTGCAGCACAACATGAAAGTGCTAAGACTATGTTGCAGCAACAACTAAATGATCGAATGAAGTAAGCAACTTATTACTTCAATAAATATTATGAAATATGCAGATAGTGTGTATATGTATATTATTTTTAGAATACATTCAATAAATTATGTCATCATCTTCCTGCCCTTATCCCACTTTGAGTGGGGTCGGCAAAACATGTTTTAACATGATTTGGCTACGTATTTTATGACCGGCCGCCTGCCTGACGTCAACTTACCTTAAACGGATTTTAAGATTCTTAATCGGTAAGAAAGAGTGTGGTCTATTCTACTCAACCGGATACCACACGGTGGGTCAACTTACATTAGTCGACTTTTACGACACCTCGGTAAGAAATAAGGGTGGTCTATGCTACTCCACCGGATACCACACGGCGGATTAAATAAAGTATGTATGTAAATTAAATAAATTTGTTTAAACTAGGGATGTCGAATTACTCCAACAAAGTGCATCCTCGAGTGAAGAAGTTGAAGCATATGTAACCGAAATAGCAAATCTGCGGACTGATCTAGAACAATCTAGACAAAAAGAAGCTGAGTTAGAATCTCTAAAAGCGTCTATGGAAGCTTTAGAAATCGAACATAAAACGGCAACTACAGAGCAAGAAGAAAAACTTAAAATTTTATCTAGTGATCTAAAAGAGGCAAAAGAAAATGTGGAGAAATTGAACACAGTGATAATTGAAAGGGATACAGAGTTGAACAAAGTGAACCAAGAGCTATTAGGAATTAGGCAAAAGTGTGGAGATGAGTACAAAAAAATTGTAGAAGAAAAAGAATATGCTGTAAAACAATTATCAGAACTGAAACAGCGATATGAACAGGAAAAAGAGGTGAGTGATTTAATAAACATAATATTATAAATGCACGTAAAGCAATAAATAACGCATGTAAATATAACAATTTTAAATGCATGATATAATAAACAAATTATTAAGTTATGGTGAGGGTTTCAGTATAGTTTTTCAGCTAAGTTTTACTTTTAATTAGATAAAGATAGTAACTAACGCTTCGAAATTATTAATATGCACCAGTTTTTCATTTCACGTAGGAGCTAGAATTTTCTTCAGAGTAATTACGAAATACTTATCTTTACTCAATAGCAAAATTAACATTTTGCATATTACAATATGGCCCGTGAAATTAAAATTCATTAATGCACACAATAATTTTGAATTACAATGTCAGGGATTAAAAAAGGAGTTGTCTTCAAAAACTCAAGAGTGCGAAAATATTTTAAAAGAAAAAAATACAGAAAATAGCGCAGCTCTTGAGAAATTCATTTTGCTAGAAAATGAAATGGCAATTGTTAAAAATAGTAACGATAAAATTATGCAAGACCAATCTAATAATATAAATAATCTACAAGAGAATATAGACCTACTCTTAAAGAATAAAAAGCAAACAGAATCTGCCATCACTGAATACGAGCAACAAATAGAGACACTAAATAAACAAATATTTCAACAAAACGCAGAGAGAACCAAATTAGAGACTTTACTCTCACAAAATATACAGAAAACATCAATTTTAGAAAATGAAATCAAGATTTTACTAGATTCCGAAAATAATAAAGATGTACTTTTGAAAGAACTCGAGACTACGAAAATCGACCAAATAAATGCACAAATTGCAAAAATTACAGAATTAGAAACTGTTTTGAAATTAAAGGATGAAACAATTTACGAACTTAAATCAAAAGATGAGGAAAATAATATATCAATAGAAAATAAGATTTTAGAAATTGAAAAAATGAAATGTGAAAATGAACTTCAAATTGATAAGCTTAATATAAAATTACAAAACGTCATTGATTCCAAAGATAATTTGATAGAAGATCTTAAAAGTAAGATATCAGAAAAAGAGAATCATGTAATTGCTCTAGATGCAGATTATAAAAAATCCAATCAAAATATCTGTGATTTAACAGATTTGTTAAAAAATTCTCAAACAAATTTAGAATGTTGTAATAATGAATTGTCCAGCCTTAAAAAAAATCACAACTCAATGTTAGTTCAATTTGAATCTACTATTAAAACAAAAAACGACGAACTGAAAGAAGCCATAGATAAAATTAGTGAAATGACTATTGAAAAAGTGAAAGTAGAAAATGAGCGTGATTTACTTATTAAAGATAAACAGGTTTGTGTTACAATTGTTATTAATTAATTACAGATACTATAGAATATCAGTAAAGACCAATATTGTTTAATACTAGTTTAAATATGTTACCAGGTCATTGACCAGTCTCTTTTGGAGTTACAGGATCTGCAAATTAAACTAAATATTGAATTAGATAAAGTTTGCAATGAACGGGATAACATTGAAAATACATTAAAACATGAAATAGAGAAAGTGAAAACAGAATATCAACAACTAGAGATCGATGCGGAAAGTCAAATAAATATATTGAAAGATAAAATGCAATGTAATGAGATCGACTATAAAAATAATATAACAGAAAAAGAAGAATCCCTCATTAAAGCTCAAGAGATAATACACGAGTTAAAATCACAATTAACTGAATTGGAAGAAATAAGAACAAAAGAGAAAGATGATTTAGAATCATCCGTATCTATGAAAGACAAAGAAGTTCAGGTCAGATTAATGTGGTTTGGGGTTTGATGAATTGTGCACATTGTGTGGGCCATTTCGTTTCTGTTTTTGTGTGGGTATTTCAAAGTTATTTAGTAAAAGGTGTATAATCAATAAAATTATGTGATTAGCTGCTGAAATTGTGTTTGTATGCATTTACATAAATTAAAGTTATTGTAGCTACAGTCACTCAAGCATCAAGCACCTTACACGTTTATCTAACCTTTTAATCACAACATATTAAAATACCTGTATAGGAAAATAGGAAACGGATAACGTATCTTTAGCTGCGTTAGGCAGCTAGGTACACTTTTTTTGATTTAGATCTGATAAAGTCGTGGGTTGGGGACCTTTCCTCAAAGAGCAATGCTCCAATTTTATTCATGATTAATTTCAAAATCAACGTCATAATATTTTAATTTTCGGTTAAGCCATATTTACATATTTTACATTGAATTATAGAATGATATTGATTTGTAGTGTGTTTGGTTTATAAATCATTTATATATTGAGTATTGCATATGGGTAAAGTATAGAAATGGAAAGTACACTCAACATTTAACATTTTATAGACTTTATTTTATAACGGATTATAGAAAAATAATGTAAACTTTTTTGTTGTATATTCGTAAAATGTTCATCAAAATGTTAGCAAATGGCCGCTGACCCCTAAGTTAACAGATAATATCGCGTCTTCGAAACAAAAGGACCATCACCAGAAGATAATAATATATATTGAAAGTTTTTATATTTATTTATTTATTGGAACACCAACAAGAATGCACTTAGAGTAAACTTAAATATAAACAATATTGTATGCTGCTACAAGTACATCCTTACTTACAGGTGTACACAACATGCATACTTATGGTGCTATACGTGCTTTACAATTTTTACAATTTTTTTTTTTTAATTAAATTAAATATAAAAGAAATACAAAGAACAAAGTCGGAAAGAGGCAATACTTAATAAATATTGTATATATCGAAGTGTAAAAATAAAGGAAAACAAAGTAATGCAAGTTAATTGATATTTATAAATAAAATCACTTTTGTTTCTTATTGTCCGATATGCTAATTCATTGATAGGATCATCGACTTGCTTTTCATAAGCCTATTATTAACATAGACTTATTAATACTAGAGTAAGGGAGCAGGCCTGGAAGTGATAGTTACACAATAAATAACTAGATTACGTATATAGTATATTTCAACTTTTTCCAATCACACAAAAAGAGAGACAGATAGATTCTAGGCTGCCTTCCCTACTGTAGTATAAGAACTCTATGATTATTATTTTTTTGTTTATTTGTCATATGTCTGTCTTTTTTTATTTTATTCCTGTTATTCTTTTTTTTATGGTTCGCATTTAAAACTTTATTTTCTATACCATTTATTTTCTTACTCGCATGTGATTCTAACGGCATGTTTTATTTTTTCAACTCTGCATCTCTGCTCTGCATCTATATCTCTACAATATTCCGCATGTGGAATTCGCCTGGGGGCCTTATTTTTCGCTTTGGACTATCAACTTCAATGGCATTGCGTTAAGTATATTATTGGCAAACTATAGTTAACTGAAGCTAGATTAGCGCATACGGAGAATGAGCGATTGAACGCAGAGTGTGAATTACAGGACTTGTTACAACAAAATACAGTCCTTGAAGCTGATATGGCTTCGCTCAAACGACAGTTGGATGAAGCAAACTCGCTAATTAAAAAACGTAAGTATTTCTATTATTTAGTTATATAATTATAATATCTAAGAAACTTCTAAATAGCACTTTATACGCATAATAATATAGAACCTATAAATGGCCGATAAAGCACTTCGTGGGAGTATTTACATCTATACTTATTATAAAACAAAGTCCCACAAAGCTGTCTGTCTGTATGTAATCGATTTTCTCAAAATCTACTGATCGGATCTTTGTACGGTTTTCGCCAAAATATTATGCAATACTTCACAATGGTATAGGTAAATAGTACACATAGGTATTCTGTAAATTGTGTTGAAGAGATCGCGCAGTTGTTAAAAAATTTGAAGCTTTAGTCGCGTGCGCTGCGTAAACCAACAGAAATACGCTAAAGTAATGTACTAGAGAATTGTAGATCTATAAAACTACTACAAAAAAGTCCGCGATAGTATGTCTCTATCTCTTATGGTTAACTCACAATAACTACTTTTGTTTAAAATTTGCATAGTATATAATAAAAATAATATTCTGACCTATGTAGTTAGATGTTTGTATTAAATAGAATAAAATGTTTGTCTCAATCATAAAGTTAATTGAATACTCTAAGAATTATAACAAATCATTTACTCTCAGTTCTACTCTATTATGACTTTTTACTATATAAAAAAAAAGTAAAGTAACAGCCTGTTACTATGCCCACTGCTGGGCTAAGGCCTCCTCTCTTCGTTTCTGGAGAGAAGGATTGGAGCTAAGACCTACCACGCTGCTCCAATGCGGATTGGTAGGTTACACATATCCCTAGAATTCTCTAGAGATATGCAGGTTTCCTCACGATGTTTTCCTTCACCGAAAAGCGTGTGATAAATTGCAATTATCAATTAGACACATGAGTTTTAATAGAAAAACTCATTGGTGCCTGCCCGGGGTTTGAACCCATATCGTCTCTAGAGAGTCGCACGGTCTCACCGCTAGGCTATCACAGCTTTTACTATATACATATACCAAAATACTATTATTCAAAGCGGTTAAAGTCTCGGTGTTTATTACCCAGTAATGTGGCTCTTGCTCGGTAAAGCGCCCTTGCAAATATGTGAAATGACATAAAGCATTTCAGATTTAGACTTTTAGATTACTCCTTAATATGGGAAGAACACAAAAAACGTCTAGAGTATACGATGGTATATTAAACTATAAATCGTTATAATCCATGTAATTTCTTTTAATTTCCAAGAAGTATTTTAATTCAATGAAATTTGAAATGTTATAAAGAAATTTAAGTTATTATTTTTGTTTAGAATCTTGGAGATTAGTGGCTTGTGCCAGTGAAAGTGCTATTGAAGTGTTGAATAGAGCCTTTTCTGCTTTCGAAAATATGAACGCGCAAGATTCCAATAAACTAGCTGCTGAATTGGCCGCTAAAGCATTCGAAGAACTCGCAAGAAAGAATGAGGTAACTAAATAACCTAATACTCGATATATATGAAGTCGATTGCTGCGACAGATCATACAGAAGACATGTGAAGATTACTTCAAGGACTCAAAAGCATAGCCAAGTGTATGACGAAGAGCCTCGACGTCACTTATCTTAAATAGTACTATAGGACCAATCTTTTGTGTAATGACGAGCACGACAACCAACTTCATGTGATCTTTATACCCAATATACCTCAAGATCAATTTTGAAAAAGTAATAATAAAATTATTTTGCTATAATCCGCGATACAGTTAATAGAAAATATATATAGTGTTAAATGTATAGTGCATTATCCGTATTTTCATACCCGATACGTGCAGGATTCTTAAAAACACATGCACAAACCTCCACCACTTCCACCACAATTCACAAGCACTACACACGTTCACTACCACAAACTCAAAAATCGCCTCTCAAACTCTACGACAAAATCGCAAAGCGAAGCGATAGTCCACTATACATTTATCACTATATATATTTTCTATTTACTGTATCGCGGATTATAGCAAAATAATTTTATTATTACTTTTGTATTATGGATCTCCGCAAACTAACGTCTAATTCTATAAATTACCAATTTTGAACTTTGTATGATGCCCTTACTCTTGCACTTAAACGTGGTCGGTAAATCTGGATGTCGGGTGAAAGTTAGAATCGGGATTATAAAATGAGCTGTGACTCTATTACCTATACGTGCTTCAATCATAATTGAGAGATCAAAATTCCCGAAAATTCGATTCCCGACGTGAACCAACATTTTCTATTTAGAATTTGTTGGTTCTTCGAGTCTGGGTGTATATATGTATTTAAGTATGTATTTAAAACTATATATGTATATATTTACCAGTTGTCTCTCACCCATAACACAAGTATTAAGTTACTTACTTTGGGGATGGACGACCGTGTGTGTAAATGTCCCATATATTATTATTATTATTATTATAAAATTGAAACGACAGTTTTGTTTAGTATGCGCAGTATTATACTGCGAACTATTGGCACTGATTGTTCTTAATAAATAATTCGCTCTCATATTGTTGCTGTGGTACTTTTTTTCACATTTTGTAAGTCTAGAATTTTTTTTAGATTGAAGGCAATGAAGAGCTGGTCGCAAAATCTGCCATATTCGCTGCTCAAAATGCAGCACAATTGTCGGCGTACGTCTCCGATCTATCAAATATATCCACTGACATGGAGCTTTCGGATAGTAAGTTTGTGATTACACTTTACCTATCTATCTTGACTGCCCGTTGGCGCAGTGGGTTGTGACACTCACTGCCTTCAGATCCACGGGTCGCGGGATCGATTCCCGCCGAACACTTTGTTGGTTCTTCGAGCCTGTGTGTATGGTTGTGGTGTATATTTAAAATTATATATGTAGTATATCTACCAGTTGTCCGCATCCATAACACAAATTTTAACTTACTTACTTGGGGTCGGGTGACCGTGTGTGTAAGTGTCCCATATATTTATTTATATTTATTATCTTCGTCGTCACTTTGTATCAATTAAATTTTACTTATTAAACAGCTCATACATATTTGTAAAGTAAAAGTAGATATTTAATGAGGTCTAAAACATTCAAAATTTGATATGACTTAATATATTCACCATGATCTTTCTTTGATGATTTTTCACTTCTAGTCCGTTCCCTTTTTTCTCACAACGGTCGCCTGGAAGAGATCCCTTTTAGGGATAAATCCGCCTTTGAGCATGTCTTTTTTTTCTTTCTCTTGCTCTTTTCTAAAAATATGTATGTATAGTACCCAGCAATAAATAATGCACATCGAGGCTTACAGAGAGAAAATCGGCTAGATTCTACTTCATTGATCATTGTCTTTGTCTGGCTGACTGACGAACCCGTGTGAAACGTCACATACTAACTGAGTGATAGTGACAGCGCTCTACGAAACTGAACTGGCCGGCTGTTTCGTTCTAAATATCGATGTGCATTATTTAATGTCGGGTACTATATAATAAATAAATATAGATTTAAGGTGATTCGATATTTGCAGAGTTGAACAACGAATGTAGAAATATGCTATCGTCAACTAAGCAATGTTTGGAAACTATAATTGGAGGTAGTTTGGACCGTACTACGTGTATGGAAGCACGTGTGAACGTGCAGAGCGTTGCGCGCACGGCGGCCGCGGCGGATCGCTTATCGAGCGGCGCCCGCAGCGTGGACGACGAACTGGCGGACATGGATAGCGCCATCGAAGACGCTGCCAACCAAATAGAGGTAAGTAGTTGATAAGGTAACGACAAATCGCTTGCCGGTATGATTTTTGTATAATTATCTTCCCCCAAACTAGACCTGTACGCCTTTTTTTACGGGGGGGGTGGGGAATCTTCTATTCGAATCAAAATCAAAATAATCTTTATTCAAGTAGGCTTTTTACAAGCACTTTTGAATCGTCAAGAGTCAATAATTAGATTTAATAAGCTACACTGGTTCGGAATGTTGCTCTTACCGAGAAGAACCAGCAAGAAACTCGGCGGTCAATCTTTTAAACATTTAAATTTAAACAAAATGAAATACAATGTTTTCTTAGAGCATTTTTTATTCTTAGTTGCGTCAAATAATACTATAGTAAATACCATAGTAGTCTATATTTTAAAAAAACTATGGTCGTATCTTTGTACTATAATCTTACTCTTCGATTGATAATCTTTATATGGAATATGGGCTCTATAAAAGTGGTACCTATGATGTCCTCAATTGTCCAATCAAGGATTGAAAGTTATGTCATAGTCCTAATTCTGCGACCTACCATTCAATTTTGAAGTAACTAATTTGTTTTTTTACAAATAAGTAGATAATGTATATGTTAGCTACGACCGGGATTCGAATCATAATTCTAACGTTCTCTCATTGAAAATGTTACCAAATAATACGTCACCAACAGATAACTGTACATCTATAACATATTGGACACGCTAAACAAGTATTGACAGGTTAATTTAATAATAATTTGGAATCATTAAGCCAGGTCGATTCTACCACCAGTTCGGAACGCTGTCCTCCACTGAGAAGAACTGACAAGAAACTCAATGGTTGCTCTTATCGCGAATATTAACTATTTGACGTTAGATTCTAACAACACGAAATACTCAATATCGGTAACCAAATCAACACACAACGTCACAGCACTTTAAAACTTATGGACACCTTGAGAGGTGGTATTGGACTGCTTAACTGTTGAATGTCGCTCGCGAACAAGACTCGGGTCACAATATTTTACCCTCATTTATTCGGTTTTATTCCTCTACCCACCAAATGACAGATAACATAATATAGTAGACAAAATACTTCCTCATTATTATTCTAAGCATATTAATGTATTTATTTATAATATATAATTTATATCTGATTATTATAATTATGTCTAACAGTTATACACGTTATACCGAGTCACCGTATTATATCTGACAATATCTAACATATATAAGATTGCTATGTCAGTAATCTTTTTCTTTGTCTTTTTATAATTTAGTGTTATGTGCCTATATGTTGAAGTTATTTGTAGTATTATATATTACTATATAAATCCATAGGTACTAGAAAAATTCAGAATCATGAGTCACCAGTAAAAAACCCCGGGTAGATATCGATGAGTTTTTCTGTTGTGTTAGTTAAATGATTTAATTAATTAATTTTGTCAAATTGATTTTTGCAATTTATACAACGCTTTTCGATGAAGGAAACCTGCAAATCTATTGAGAATTATGGGGATATGTGTACCCCACCAATCCCCATAGGAGCAGCGTGGTAAATCTTTACTCAAACCCTTCTTTCCATAAAGAGAGAGAGGAGACCTATACCCAGCTGTGGAGTAGTAGCTGCGCGTTACTTTGCTACTAGAATTTTTTTTACAGGAAATGTTAGCGGCCAGTCGGGCAGGTGACTCCGGAGTAAAGTTAGAAGTCAACGGGAAGATCCTGGACGCTTGCACTACACTAATGGGCGCTGTCAAAATACTGGTCCAAGATTCTAGAAAACTGCAAAACGAACTTGGAGACCCCAAGACTCGCCAAAAGATGTACAGACGGAACCCGCAGTGGTCGGAGGGTCTAATATCTGCTTCTAAAGCCGTAGTGTTCGCGGCTAAGCTACTAGTGTGAGTTTTTTTTTAAGTTTTTAAATTTTGGTCATATAATAATATACTGTTAAAGAATGTTCAGAAGTGAGTATTAATGAATCCTCAATCTATAATTTAACTTGTACTTCCTTATTCGCAATTAATACAATAATACAAAACACGCGTCACATCACACAAGATGGCTCCTTCTTATTCCGTCTCCATGGCAACCACTATTTGTTAGGTGTTGCGTCGACAACGCCGTCGGCTGTGTTCGTTATTCATCGGCTGCACTCGTAATACGCACGATAGCAGCGACCTCTTGTAATTACCCCTTACAATACATATATCTCATTTCTATATACATATAAGTATCGTCGATATAGTGAAATTGATAGTTTTATCGGTACAACGGTAATCTCTTAAGAGCTTCCAGATGTGATTAGATAAAACTTGATAAAATGGACAGGTGTAGATGTGTCATGTCGTTTTTAATATATAAGTATGAATCCAAAATTAAGGATTTCACGATAATAATTTTAGTATGTAAATCATAGTATATGGACTTACAAGTTTTGTAAGTCCATATACTTTTTAAATAACATAAAAGAATATTTTAATATTAAAATCTACGCGCCGTAAATTTTACGAAAGGGGAGGTCGACAACATATTTAACTATACCAACGCGATACTGTAATAACTGTACAATAATAATAAAGTAATATTTATTATTTTTTCTAATCAATAGTCTATTAGGAATTTACTAAATTATAGAACAACGTGGAGAGGGGGTCGGCTTTTTTTTTAGTTTTTTACGAATTACCATCTTATCTAACAGTCATTAATGATATACTTTGAAATCCAAACGCCTCGGATCGGACGGGCGTAAAAAAATAAACTTCCGCAATAATAAGAGGTTTCGTATGGTATATTCGGCTTAACGCCCCACGCCCTAAGCCCACGCCTTAAAATGGAACACTGCTCGATAAAAATACGTCGCGTTTTAAATGCGCTGTCGTCTGAACAGATACCTGGATACCGAATTGTGTCATTTCGACGTATTTTTAACGCACGGAAAAAAACCCCTTGTGCGTACAAGGTGTTAATGTGATGTGCCTGACGTCGGTCGGTCGTGGCTTCTCGCCACCCTTCCGACGCCGCAATGACTAATCTAAGTCAAACCATCAACCCTCCACTACACGTCGCCGTAAGCCGTGATCCGGCCTCACAGGAGGCACCTTTAGTACGACGTTCCCCGACTATAGTAGAGCTTCTGAGCTCTACTCTCTGCACTTCGCAACATTGGCGATGCTTCTGCGCTCGCCCGTCCCGCCCGGTGACGCTGTAAAAGCCATTAGAGCTAACAGCATACAGTCAGTTCGAAAAAAAAAATAATGTGATGTTCACGTTTTCTAATGCACTGTTAAATGTCGTTAAAAGATCGTCCGCCGATGAAGCGGTGGGCGCGGCCGGTCGGGTGGAGGGCGTGTCCGCAGCCGCGCACGAGGTGGCGGGCAGCACTGCCCAGCTGGTGGCGGCGTCGCGGGCGCGAGCCCCGCCTGCTTCGCCCGCACTGGCACGACTTACAGCAGCGTCTCGGGCCGTTGCCGCGGCCACTGGCGCTGTGGTCGCCGCGGTCAGGGGAGCCTCGGCCCTCGTAAGAGATCAGGGTTAGTCAAAATTCATTTTAAAAATGTTCTTTGTTCCTACCGAGGAAAGCCAGAAGGAAACTAGACGTTTGCTATTTTGGAAATATAATAACTAGATACATATTACAAAAGTAATCATAAAATTATTTTGTTTGTATAATTTTTTATAATCCGCGATAAAGTAAATATATATTTATTATGCTAAATATAGAGTGGACTCTCCGCTTTCATTCAAATTAAAAATATTCGATATTCAAGTAAACTTGTAAACAAGTGCTTTTGAATCGTCAACATCTACTGCTGGTTCGGAAAGCTGTTCCCACCGAGAAGAATCAGCAAGAAATTCGGCGGTTGCTTTTTAAAGAATAATTCTTATTACTAGTTACATATAGTTATTAATATCTTGTACAGGGTCGAAGTGTAGCTATATCCACGCATTCTTATCGTCTAAGTAATCCTCAATAGTATAGTAGGCTTTCTGTATTAGCCTTTTTCTAATAGTGTTTTTAAACTGCTGTAAACGCGACTTATGTACTTTTGCAAGGCGCAAAGCAGGAACCGCAAGCTTATGTCGGTCATTACTTTACTACATTCATTTCATACTCCACGAGAACGCTTTGCGATTTTCTCGTGGAGTTTGACTTTTTGATGTTGAGACTTTGAGGTTTGTGCATGTTTTTTTACAAATCCTGCATGTTTCGAGTATGAAAACGAATAGTCCACTCTACATTTAGAATTATATATACTTTCTATTTACTTTAACGTGGATTATAGTAAAATAATTTTATTATTCTATAAATTAGATACATATTATTGCTATTTCTGCAAGATAGGGGAGTATATAAATCACGTATTTTTATAAATCATCTAATCATCAATAGATATATAAGCGTCCATATTTTGCTCCTTATTTTATGATTGATTATTTATGATTCGTGGTATAGCTAAAGTAGAGATTTTTACATCAAAAGACAGCACTGGAATAAATAATAGTTGAATTTTATCTCGTAGGATATAAATCACATTAAACCTTGTAACATTTTAACGTCTTCACTGAAATTGGCTTCTACCATGACGTGATGAGGTCTGTAGCTTAAGCTTGGATGCAATGCCCATAAGTCTTGATAAGTTGTTGATAGAAACTTATCCTTTGACACTACGCACGTAGTCTCATAGTTTCATCCATAGAGTTATTATATTAGAGCTGGGAACCCGGCTTAAAAATGTGTCCGTCGAAATAAATGAGGCTAACTTGTCTCTTTTTTCACATTATGTAACGAGTGGATTGAGTTACTTTTGTTCCAAAATGGATGTTGAAAATTTTACCTAATTGTCACTACAAAAAATATTCGCAATTAATTTTAATGTGGATTACGCAGTGGAAAAATTGTTAAAATTGTTTAAATTAAAAACACGCCATTAATATTTTTCCGCGCATGTGTGTTTGGACAAATCGCCCTATCCGAAGAACAATATTCAAATTTCAAATTCAAAATATTCTTTATTCAAGTAAACTTGTAAACAAGTGCTTTTGAATCGTCAACTTTACTGCTGGTTCGGAAAGCTGTTCCTACCGAGAAGAGACAGCAAGAAACTAGGCGGTTGCTCTTTTAAAAATATAAATCTTAGAACTAGTTACATTTATTTATTACTGTCTTGTACAGAGTAGAAGCGCACCTATATCCACACATCCTTATCATCTAAGTAATCTTCAACAGTATAGTAGGCTTTCTGTATCAGCCTCTTTTTAACAGTGGTTTTAAACTGCTGCATGGCCAAAATTGATTTCGGAATTTTATTATAGAATCTTATACCCAAACCCACAAACGATTTACGTACTTTTGCTAGGCGCAAAGCAGGAGTCGCAAGCTTATGTCGGTTCCTACTTTGTCTATTATATACATACACTTCATCAATATGGATCACCTATTATTTGTTGGACACTTCCACTTGCCTATGGCTCTCTTACTCTATGTATAATAACTCTATGGTTCCATGTCATGCTAAGCTAGTGGTAACGTATGGTACAGAAGCTTTGGACACGTCTGCATTGTCGCTGACAGCGACACGGCGTCTCGAGATGGACAGCAAAGTGCGGGCGTTGGAGCTTGAGAGTGCCTTAGAGGCGGAGCGAGCACGATTGGCCGCACTACGTAAGAGGCACTATCATCTCGCGCAGATGCAAGAGGTAACGCAACTATTTTTTTATATACATTGTTGGTCATGAGGGGCCGTTCATAAAATACGTGAAGAAATGTGACAGGGGAACGAACGGGGGTTTCTGGGCATGTGACGGTCGCCGTTCATTAAAATATTGTATAGTAAAGTAGCGGCCTGTTACAATCCCACTGCTGGGAATAGGCCTCCTATTCTTCTCCTATTCTTGACTTTTAGAAAATCAATCACATATATACAGATACCTTTGGACACTTTTTTAATAATAATCATAGATTCAAGGGGATTACGAAAGAAGTAAATTAAAATACCGGTCTTTTGCAATCCCACTGCTCGACATAGGTCTCCTCCCTCCGTTTCTGGAGAGAAGGTTTGGAGCTCAGACCTACCACGCTGCTCCAATGCGGATTGGTAGGTTACACATATCTCCAGAATTCTCTAGAGATATGCAGGTTTCCTCACGATGTTTTCCTTCACCGAAAAGCGTGTGATGAATTACAATTACCAATTAAACACATGAGTTTTAATAGAAAAACTCATTGGTGCCTGCCCGGGTTTGAACTCGTGTTCCCCTCGAAAGAGTCGCACGGTATCACCGCTGGGCTATCACAGCTCTATTGTATAGTAACCGGCATTAAATAATGCACATCGATGTTTAGAACGAAACAGCCGGCCAGTTCGGTTTCGTAGAGCGCTGTCTCTGTCACTCAGTTAGTATAGGACGTTTCACACGGGTTCGTCAGTCTGTGTGACAGAGACAATGCTTTATGAAGCAGAATCTAGTCGATTTCTCTCTCTAAGCCTCGATGTGCATTACTTATTGCCGCGTACTATAAATTAAAATTTCAAAACGTGCAAAGACTATGGTCTATATCACACGTTTATCTTTGCCACAGCATGTAAAAAATTTACATCCGAAACGGATAAGAAAAGGAGTAGTTCGGCTTATACAACTAACTCGCATCGCAGCCCGGCGAGATCGAGAGCTGTTATATGGATAACAGCATATCCTACTGTGCATAACAGCGATTATAAATATTTCGGCGTAGTTACAAATTCCTAGGACTTTCGATTAACAGAAATATTATTTATTTTTTCGGTATAAAAGATTTTAAATGATTCATGGGAATGTTATCATAAAAATTATTTTATTTCATAGTCTTAAGAGATCGGCGTCAACAAGGGTTTCTGAGTTTGTAGATGTAGATGATGTAGTAGATTAGTTATAAAGAATAAAAAAAAGCTACAGTAACAGCTACAGTACGAGATTTTATTAACTTGACTAACTATTTTTTTTAGATAATTCCTTTTTTTTATTTACATTTTTCCATTTTTTCTTGAAAAATCTGTGCATTTTTAAAATTTTATTTAGATCGTTAGTGTACTTAATTAGATTTTTAGAAATATCAAACAGAATCAAAGATATGGCGAAAAATGTACAAAAGGGTTACCAACATCATTAAGAAAAATAAAAGTTAAATTTACAAAAAAGTATTAGAGTTAGACTCCCTTTTAAGGTCATATTTCGATTCGTAAATCATCAGAATATTTCGTGCGGTCACATGCAGACGAGCGAGATTTTATATTCTAATAAAAATCTAGAGAGAGAGTTTTAAAACTTCCGTCGCCAGGCAATATAGGTCTTGTTGAAGAATTTCCATTTCAGAAAAATCTTGTGCCGTTCCTATCCACACAATCAATTTATTTTGTTTCAGAATGGCAATATGACCAATGGAGAAGAATGAAGCAGACGTACGAAAGCGATTGAACAACGATGTATATACACTTTATCATGACACGATTATACAATTAATTTCGACTTTTACATTCTGGACATGCATTTAAATTATACACAACGAATTTTACCTGAATATAACTAAAATGCTCATATTACGTGTAACGAAAGTTCCCTTTTTCAAATTCAAAATTCTACCATCTATCAAATATGTACCAATACACATCAGATGTCAACGTTCTTTAGCAAAAATAAATACATACTCCTGTAACTTTTTATTGTAGGACAGTTTAATACTCTACTGCTATCACGTCGTGATGATAACTGGAATAAATAAGGTTCCGAAAAATGGGAGACGTCATTTATTATGGTTGTTTATCTGCACGAAGCATCTGCTAACATTTTTTAAACGTGTTAATGGAGTAAACGTTTATTCATTACGTGAACTATTTGTTTCTATTGCCAATGACTCGTTTGAAATTATAAAAATATTTTTTTCATATTTGTGTCACGACAGTATGTATCCGGCTGAGTTGAATAGACAACCCACATTTCTTACCGAGATGTCGTTAAAGGCAAATAAAGTGACGTCAGGCAAGCGGCCGGTCGTAAAATACCTACCCAAATCATCTAACATCTTTAAAACATGTTGTACCGACCCCATTTAAAGTAGAATAAGGGCAGGAGAATGATGATTGTCATTATAGCTCATTTTGTTTACATTTTATGCAGACCGCAATTGTGAACTATCGGAGAGTATTTTACCCAAGTTTTCTGTGATATCCTTTATTCAGTTACCTTCCACAGATTAGCACTACATGAAATATTTATGTGTTTTGATAGTAGTTTTCCAGATTTTTTTTTAATCCGTGTAGTTCTCGATGATTACGCGATCATAACCAAGTATACATCACTGCATTATATCATTGAAATCCTCTGTTATTCTATTTTAAATGATTTAGTATGCCTTTATAATTAATACTTATGTCCTGTAAATTTTATAGTTAAAAATCTGTGCGTGATTTGCTGCGTATACCTTAACCTGAATATATTAAGTGGTGTTAATAGATTTTTAACACATACAATGAAATTGCACCTCAATGCCAAAATCAGCTAATTTTTTGTGTGAATACAAAAATAAATACCGATTGAAAATTTAGACGTTTCAGTCGATTTCATTATTAACAGACAGTCCTTGAATGCGTAGAGAGCACTGCCTATATGTGGACGTACATTTTAAGCTAGTATTATGAAAAATAATTGAGTGTGAACTACATTTCATTTAAGTATTTAAACTTCATATTTCCTGCAAAATAAAGTTTTTTTTTCTTTAATTTCAGTTTCTTGTAAAAGATCAAAATATTAATCCTTAAAATAAGTCTTCAATGTCTTCTATAGTAAAACGTGTTCCAGCAGTTATTGGTAACACTAAAAATATTACCACTCGTATAACGCACTAATATTTTGCCAGAACAATACGTGCGCTCATGATTAATTTTTTTAACTGATGATAGCATAATTCTTGGAATTAGCATATTTTTATTATTAACAAGTCTGAATATTATTATAACTTTTAATAATATTTCAAGCTTTTACCTTTAGCGACAAATCGTTTAATCTTACTAAAATTGAGATACAGTATTTCTCTACTGTATGTATCTGAAATATAACCACAATCTTGAGGAAATTGTAATTGACAATTTTGCTTGTTTGATGTCGTGATTGAAATTATAGAATCAAGCTAAACCAACTAACGCTTTATTGATAAGGCGTTAATCAGTTGGTTCATCTGATGCAGTTAATAGAAATTTATTAATAACGTGTATTACATAGTTTAATAGTTTTATTAGGCTGTCGGCAAACTTAGGACTATAAATTTCACTGTTCTCTATTAAAACGCTTAAGAACTCAGTCTTATGACCTGATAGAGTCCAATCCATTTATTTTGGAATTAAAATATTGAGGCAATTCAAATCTATTATAGATTTCTTACCACTCTGTATAGTAGAAAGGTACGACTCAAACAGGTGGCCTTAGATTTTAGTCCGCCCAGTTTGAAATTGGTTGGTCCAGGTTTCGGCTCAAACTTTTAAGACTTACTGATTTCAGTTCGCCCTGTACGGAATCGTGGTATAGAAGTAGCGTATTTGTGATGAATGAAATAGTACCACAATTGTTTGGACGAGTTATATAGTGAGTGCTAGCCGTGGTAATTGACATTAAGCTTTAAGAATAAGACTAAGGCATACAAATATCAATTCTAAATGTACTACAATGTATAATTTATATTACCTACGTATATGTTAGACGTTTCGTTTAAACGATTTTGTACCATGGGTTTTTGGTATTGCTGCAGGCCTAACTCGGGCTACGGAAATAACAATGAAACATGTATCTGGCTTGTTTCTTTTTATATAAAAATAATGACGACGTTGGAACAATATCGCCAAAAACGAAAATTAGCTCATTGCGAAAGTAGTTTGTAAAGTAATAGCAGTCTCACCCGCCGATAAAGATGTCTTGATTCGAATAAATTAAAACAAATTTTGTATTTCTATTAAAATATTTAAGAATGTACGGAAAATGTTTTAATCGAAATATTGTTTTGTTTCACGTACAACATGTTAACGTTTTTTTACCTTAAGCTTATTTCGGCGTTCTGCTATTATTTAACTGACTTTAGAAAAAATTCATTTCGAAGTAACCGATGTTGCTGAAATGCAAAGATATTACTGTAAATTTAAAGGGTAGGCGAAAGATAATACAGATGCTGAATTTGGTATGTGTGTTGCCTTAACAACAAGCAAACTTACATAGCTTTTAGCAATTATAGAACGGGGTGTGCCGGGCTTAAATCTTCTACCTATATATTTCGTTATTCCCCGCGATGCAAGTTTGTAGAGATAAAAATAGTATAAACCATCAATCGATAGTCTATCGATTTTTAACCTACACTGTATCCGGAACACTTCATGAGCTCTTTACACAGTGATATCGCGGCGGGCATTGCTTAAAACGGGCGCGATTCGTTAGCGGCAGGAGACCCCGCTCGAAACTAGTCCGGATAACCCGATAGAATAAGTCGTGAGTTACTATACATTACTACTAGAGATTACTATACATTAAATATGAATACTACTGACGATAGTTGAAATTCAAAAATTTTACGATATGTGTGTCATATTTTACAGATATTGATCCATTACTGTTTTATTTCAGTGTTCAATATCCGTTTATATTAATATAAATATACCTATAAAGGTAGATGTAAATTTTTAGGTGGGGGTAGTCTTGCTATAAATTGAAGACAATGAAATTACTTATAACAGTACCTATCCCGTGATAGACCTGCAGTATGGTTAGCTTGATAAGTAAACAAACATGACTAATATCAATGTATTCTATATTTATTATTGAGTAATGGTTGACTTGGAAGGAATTATTTTGTATTTCCTTATGTGATTTGTAATATTTATATAAATGATATATTGAGTTTACTAATAAAATATCTAAAATTAATGTGGTTTTTATTGAACATACCAATTTTTTCAACTTAAGAGTTTTTAATTCTAATTTATCATTAGGAATCCAGACTCAAAAATGAACATTCTAGTATTGATGTTTGCATCCATAAATCCATATAGTACTGTAATATCCATAAACTCACTCTAATACTTCACTAATTTTATATAATTTTCATCTCATGGTTTTATGCCTACAAATAAATATTGCATGGGCATTGTGTAATTGCCCATATATTTATTAAAGGGCATTATTTATTACCAGGCTGTTTGTCCCCAATGATAGTTACTTAATACTTGTGTTATGGGTGTCAGACATCTGGTAAATATATACATAAATATGGTAAATATATAAAAAGCAGTAAAGTTGACGATTCAAAAGCACTTGTTTACAAGTTTACTTGAATAAAGAATTTGAACATAGTATATTACTTTTAAATAAATATAGTATATACCTAGACTCAAAGAACTATCAAATTGTTTATAGAAAATGTTGGGCCTCGGCAGTAATAGAACTAGCGACCCGCGGAGCTGAAGGAAAGATCAGTACCAACAAGCCAGTCAAAATATGAAAACAATTTTATTGAGTGGGTTTAAACTTTGTGATTTTAATTGAATAGGTTGTTGAGAATTAATTGAAAATGCTTTAATTGATTATTTTACATATATGTATTTGTTATACACCTTTTAATCATAAAATAAACACGACAAGCATGGTATCATATCGCACTACACTAACAAGGTGTAAATTAATACATTTATAAAAATAATTAAAATATGGTATTATTATCACTTTGCATTTTGAAATTTAAGAAAATTCTATGTTTCAATTCAATTTTCATACAAATAATAAATGAAAACTGGCTTTTGAAGCAAGTATACCATAAATGCAAAACTTATTAAAAATAATTTCTTTAAGAAATACACAAAAGTCACTTACATATAGAATAATAATCTGCTAGTATCATAGATAGGAATAGGCCTTCATGGATATACTTTTTTATTCATTTATGGACTTAATAACCATACATCTAGATTCGTGCTGGAATCAATTTACCAATAAAATTGGTATTACAGACTTACAAGATGGTAAATCCTTCAAAAAATTTAGCACCACAACTCTCTTTTAAAATACTGAATAATCAGTCACCTTACACATTCTCCATTTTTAAAACATTTGTTGTGCGTCATATTTTACTGTTATCAGATAATTAATAGAAAACATATAGAGGAGGGAGAGCAAAAGATATTTAAGACTAAATTATATGTTATAATAGACTTAAGTACACTCATTTATCACTGGCTCGTTCCACTTTAAGTGTTTCTCTTGTACTAATTGGACGATTTTGACATGGACAGCTTGATACTTCTCAAACTTTGGTGGGATCGGACAAAGTCTATAAGAAACTTCATCACCTGGCAATGGAACAAATTCTCCTTCAATGCTGTAACAATTTGAGTTAGATTATGATAGTCCATTATAATCATATCAGTCTATTATCGCTAATATTCATGGGGGTGTTGAGTGACTGTAAGAGGTATGAGAACAAATCTCATAATTCATGTATTTTCAATACAGCTAGTTTTCTTTAAAGATTCTCTAAAACTATGTAATTTATTTGTTCTGTGGGGAAACAAACAATCGTTGATAAAGCTGAGGCAATACCTGCTCACTTCAATAAAAATCATGAATTAAAAACACTAAAGTATCGTTAAATAAATAAATACTTACTCAGAAATATGCAAAAATATGTCTTCGGTTCCGTTTTTAGGAGTTACGAAACCGTGGCCCTTTTGGCGACAAAAGGATTTTATTTTGCCGTGTTCAACCGGATTCTGTAGCGCTCTTTCGGATCTGCGAATCAACATCATTATATATGCAAAAAAATCACGAATGTTTTATTAAATAATTATTAGAATACTCACGTAGATGCAGTTCGGTTTCTTCTCGTAATAATTGGACTTGGTAATTGAAGATGGGCATGTGTTTTATTTGGAGAATCATCGCTGTTGAATCCATTGTCGCTTGACATCTTTATATTCTTAAGACGTAAAAAGTTTTATAATATGATTAGTGTAACTGCAAGTAAAAGATTGATTATTTTAACACAACTCAATCAAATTATAATTGTTTTAAGTTTACTTGGAAAATTGAAATATTTGACAATTATATTGACAGCCAAATTATACACCATAGACTACGATTCCTAACTAAAATAAATAAAGCTCTATCTAAAATAATTGATTGCAAGCAAGCGCAAAATGGTAGATTTCGTAAATTGTTGACTTCATTTTACTAATTGTCATCGTTCAAGTTTACTTATATAATAAAATTTAATAGCTATAAATAGGAAATTTACACATATAGCATTTTTCATAGATCTCTGGTTCATACACATATTATGGAATATGGCCTAATATGGCCTATGACATACCGTAAGCAGGATCCAATCGCTTTCAACAAAGTACTAAATAAATGATAACAGAGACAAGATAAAATGAAGGTCACATCACAAGCTAGTTTATTTGGAAGTATTACATTAAAAAAATTCTGAAATCGGTGGCGTTTATTAGTTTTAGCGGCCTTGCTACTGAGATTTAGTCAGGTGGTAAACAATAGAGTTAAATACGGACACGCCGCTAAAAAGGACAAACGGACGTTAAAATAGCGTCTTATCATGATTGATCGCATGATCAATCATGATAAGACGCTATTCATGATAACATGATAAGACGACATAAGGCTTTCGTCTTCGAGGCCTACCGTCTAGATTGGACTTAAATCAAAGTTAAGAAGTATCTTATAATTCTGAGCCCTTAATCGTACTACTGCGCTTTAAGTTCTAGTTAATTTTTTCATGTAAATTAAATACACCTGCGTGCTATGCGTTATGACGCAGATCCGTAAATAGTACAATATATAGTACTCCAGAGGTGAGCCTTTTTAATCAACGGGCCAATTTAATTTTTTTTTTGTCAGGTCGCACTCTTATTAATGTACAAAACTATATTTAAACATTAGAATAAAAAAATATAAAATTAAAAAGTAAAGATTTCAGTGTAGTATGTACTACCGTTTTATTATAATTAATTTTCTAACAATATATTAATAGAGAAGTCTACAAAATAAATTAAATTTTAGAAGAAATGCTTCGGGGGGGGGCTATACAAATGTTTAGAGGGCTGCAAGTAGCCCGCGGGCCGCGTGTTGCTCATCTCTGTTGTACACTATAGGGTTAAAGGTACATCGCTGCAGACGTACATATTAAATAGTTAGAGAAATACAAGTTTCCTTAAACTGTAAATGAAATAATTAATGAATGAAACGGTGGGCGTTGGGATCCTAAGGTGTCAGTGTGACGACCCTATAACACTTTGAACTTTCTGCATTACTACAATTAAGCTGTTATCAGCTTACAGTTATCTGTATTATGTAATTAATACTGATTAATATGAATAATACAACAGGAAACAAGTTCGATACATTTATTTACATTAAATTAAAATATGCTTATTATTAACTAGTACCTAGTACAGTAAAATGATTAGGTTATCACAATTGTATATTATTTAAATGATTCCTAATAGTTTTGATATTTAATTATAATATAATTTCTGGATCGTATATCATCATTATTTGATTTTCCAATAGCACTAGATTACTGAGCACAATCTTGGTTCAATCGGCAATGGTAGTTTTATTTTTGGAACATGAATGCCTTCCCAGTCACCCTGAAATAATAATAATATAGTCAAACATTTGCATAATCAAAGTAAAAATAATACTATTGCGCAAAAGTTACGGTTAAGTTTTCACTCATCCTATTGGTCTGGCTATGGTTTATCTGATTAATATCTATATTTAATAATTATAAAATTAAAATTCCCGATTTTTATTCGACAAATCGACTTCCTCAATTCACCATTATCCTACCCTCATCCTTATAGTGTATCTATGCCTCATCCCACACAAAATGGGACCGGCACAACAATCTTCAATTCTCTCCTGTCATTCGTCACTCTAACGCTATTTCTTTTTAAATGCATACTGAAGTATACATGCGTGTATACTTCACAAAATCCAACCATCTCTTTTTCGGCCTACATTTAGTCACTTATCCTTCTACATTCTATATTTAACGCTCGTTTGATGATATGATTTTCGTCCATTTTATTAACGGCTTGACCGATCCATCGAGTTCTGCAATTATAATATTAGAATGGATTTAAAATACATGTATTTGAGTTTTATATGCGTCCATACTCATTTTTTAGCAACGAAGTTCTTATTCTTCTGAAAATTGTTTTATCCAGGTGTGTAATTATGAGTACCTGAAATCTATGTCCATCAGATTTGTTGCACTGCATGGATATCGGCGACTCCGTGTAGAGCGTATGCAGTGCCTGTGCTCTCAGTGGTGTCCAGGGCCTGATAGCCAAATAATTTGCTCGCGGTGGGGCATCGAAAGATACGGACATGTTCTCCCAACTGCAATTGTCATTTATTTTTCTTAATAAGTTAAACATCCTCATTTGAATAATGTGTGAGTAAATAAACTTCATATTTGGGATAAAAGTTCTATGATGCACTTTGATCATTTATTATACAATTCGTTAAAAGAACAGTTACGATGATTAGCTTATTACTACTGTCTGTCGTTTTCCACCCGCACCCCCTTTGCCTCGCTCCCGGTTGTCTTTTTGTAAGAAATTTGTCGTGTACATTAAAAAATTAAAAAAATTGACAAAAGAAAATGTTAGGCGTGGACAACCCTTATCACTTAGGAATATGAAAAATAGATAGTAGCTTATTCTCAGACCTGCTGGATATGCGTATAAAATTTCATAAAAATCGGTCAAGCTGTTTCGGAGGAATACGGTAACTAACATTGTGACACGAGAGTTTTATATATAACATAACAACAACAGTATGTTGTACAACCGAAGGGTTTCGTAGTACAAAAGTAATAATAAAATTATTTTGCTATAATCCGCGATGAAGTAAATAGAAAATATATACATTGATAAAAGTATAGCGGACTATCAGTTTTTTCGTACCCGATACATACAGGATTCGTAAAAACACATTCACAAACCTCCACCACCGCCACCATAATACACAAGCACTACACACGTTCACTATCACAGACTCAATAATCGTTTCGCCCCGCAACCGAAGCATCATCAAGTAATAGACTCCACGACAGAATCGCAAAGCGAAGCATTATCCAAACAAGCATGGTCATATATATAACCTTGAATAACAAGCTTGAACTTTATCTGATCATTAAAGAGGGTGCCATTGTTATGCTTTATGATCTCAAGTTCTTCCAAAATGTTTAATCGCAAGCTTTTTTTTACAGATGTGCAGGATCGGATTTCGGAACAATGATCATTAGAATGTTTATGACCGCTTTCTAACAAATGTTTAGCGAAATGTGAATTTTGTGGTTTATTATTCCTGAAAGCGGACATATGATATCTAAATCGTTACGGTTTTGTAGTAATTATTAGTGATACTAATGTACTTACCGTTTTTCAAATTTGAAATAATCCTCAAGCGCAGTGTTAGAGACAGCGCTCTTGCATACTTCTAGGTCAGTAGCAGGGTAGTAGTGCATGTAGTTGACGCACATCTCATCTGTGATCGCATGACCACCGATGGTAGCGTTCTCCTTGTCGATCGTGTTATAAACACACGTCGTCTCTAAATAATCTCCCTGCAAACGGTGTTACAACACAACCAAAAGTTATTATACTTGAGCAGGGAAGCCGGCCTAAATGTGAATTATTACAATAAAGAGAAAGCAAATGTATCTCCATGGACAATACAGAGTATTTTTTTTCTCTCTTTCTCGTGCGTGCTTAGACAAAGATAAGTAAACCTACGAGTTTCCTCTTCCCTCTCATAACTTATTGTGACACCTATAGTCCTGTCTATAGATATATAGGAAAAATCGGTCAAGCCGTTTCGGAGGAGTATGGTATGGATACGACGGATTTATATCTGTAGGTAAAAGCTAAAGGAACTCAAGTCCATATTTGTCATTTTTGAATTTTCGATTATTCTTATCCAGTAGTATCCAGGAGGTGCAATTCCACTTGTTTCCATCATTTCCTTCAAGACAGATATGTCCCTTTGAAGGTCATTCATATCTGTAGTTAACCGCGCGTTCTCAACTCTCAATATTTTAATCTCTTCAGACTCTATACGGGAGCATACCATATCAACTCCTTGTATAATAATTGCGGTAGCCTGATTTAAAATCATCTGGTAAGAACCAGACGGCCAGAAATCTGAGCCACGTGTTTAATTATATCAGCTTGCACCAATAAATTGTCGCAGACGCTGGACAGCGGTGGACATGTTTGTCATGTCAACCTTATATCTATTTGGCCCTCTCGCCTTTACCGATTTTGAACCCAGTAAGAGGGCCACCTCTTACTGGGTTCCACGTCCGTAGTTTCGGCCTCATCGGTATGAGGTATAGATATAGTGTATCGGTATACCCGTATTGATCAAATGGTAAGTCGTACAACCACTAATTTCGTGAATATAAAAGTATAAATGACATTAAGTCCTTAAATGTGAAAGAGTAACGCTACTGAATAAAGCTCTCTTCTGAATAATTTATAAAACGTGACTTAAGGTCCTTTAGCTTTCACCAACAGATATATAAGACAGTTTACCGGTAGAACTTTGACAGGGCGGTGTAAGATTCTAATTTCCTGGAAGTGTGTAGAATAATGCATGTCCTGATTGAGGAGGGGCAGTTCGATACCGTGCCGCGAATGACGCGTCCACACCGCCACACCAGTCAAGTGCGTGTGTAGCTGGCTACCGAATACCGTGATACCTTTTTCGGGAAGACCCTGAAAAACATTGTTTCCTTTCAAATCAAATCAAATACAAAATTCGCCGTATCCGAAGAACAAAGTCGATGTGACTTTGTTTCTTTGTTCCATATATAATTCATAATAATGTGAAATTTTTTTGGATAGGGCTTATCTATATATTATAATCTTTATTTAAAACAACTGTTTCCAAGCATTTTTAAATCGCCAAGGATCAATAAGACTCGAGGCTAGCACTGGTTCAGTATATTACTCTTACCAGAACCACCAATAAACTCGGCGGTCGATCTTTAAAACATTTTTAATTTACTTAACTAAACTGTCGTAAATGAAGCTGGAAGGATTTTATGTTCGAGTAACATTTTTATCATTATATATCCTTGAATTGTAAAATATGCTTTGCGTAAAATCATATTCCTTACACTTAATTTAAACCGTTGTGGAAGCAAGTCGAATATGTTTCGAGGAATTTTATTATCGCCATTTTACCCAGGGATTTAGAAACTCTTTCGCGGTGGTAGCTTATATTAAAACCCTCTGTACTCCGCTGTGCTGACATCAGCACGTCAGCATCTACAGCGGTGGCAACATTGAAGACACTTTCGGGTAGCTGATAGTCATGGTTAAAATCACCCGAAATCGTAACATTTTTAAATACTTTAGGAGCAACTAGATACAATGGTCAAAATGCCCTGGAGTTGCTAAAAAGCCGTGTTAAACAATACTCAGAGTACAAAGGGCTTTAGAAATTTTAACAACAATAATTTTAATACTTACGACTCCAGTGCATTGGGGAATACAATATGCAGTTAGCGGGAACTTTGCTTGACCTCCCGGGATCGCCATTTTGTCGGTGTATTCAAGACCTAGCTCCATAATAGCCGCATCATATTTGCGTTTGTTCGGTGTAATATGCAAAATTATCCCCGAACTGTCCACCCAATCTGATACAGAAAAACATTTTGAATTATGATATCTGACAAAAGTAATAATAAAATTATTTTACTACATGTATCGCGGATTATAGCAAAATAATTTTATTATTACTTTTGTATTATGGATCTCCACAAAGTAATTAGACAGTAAAAGTCTGATTTAAAACTACATTTTTATATCTGCAAAAGTTAAGTAAGATTTTTAATACCAACAAAAAACACACCTTTAAAACGGATAAACTAGTATAATCTTACATAGTTTTTAGTAGGTAAATCTGTTGTCTAAACAAGTTCGTAAAATAGGGACACGCGGACATGTTTGTTATAGGATTTTTTCTTTTATAGAATATAATATTATGACTGTGTGTCTCTCTATATGTAACTTTAACTCATACTAAATGCAACTAAAAGGAATAACAAATGTATAATATCATAAACACTATTTTTAAAAAAGCGTTTGCAAACTAAAAAATAAGGTTCCTGTAGAAAGAGATATATGTTTGTATTTGTAATATTTCTTCGGCTTTTGTAAAGATTGTACTCATTCAATAATATTTCATGAATTCGTAAATAAAATCCAAAGAATTGCAACGCAACACTCGGAATCCGGCACGTCTTAAGAAATACACCCTTTTGGGGTAAAGGTGTGGATAATAATTCGCTCTGTACCGGCGCTGTCGCTGTGAAACGACATTCCTTATCTATAGTTAGTCTGCTGCTACCGCCACTCAACGTCGTACTAAATGCCTTATTTTCTACTTACCAACCCGTAACTCTGGATTATTATAGTGCACTTCAAGCATCATGAATTTGTTCGCATTTGGCCCTCCTAGTGGCAAGCCAGCTTCCTCTGGATACTCAAAGGGCGGTGCGCCCATTGCCCAAGCAGATTTCACCTTAAAATAACATCTTATTTTGACAAAAAAAAACAGTTTGTTGAATAGGTATCTCAAATTCAAGCATAAAAATTTCATTGCAATGAGTTAGTAAAAGTAAGTATAGTAAATAAATATAAAGTAAGTATATTAAACAAAAATAAAATAAATTTACGGCCTGTTACTATCCTACCGATGGGCATAGGCCTCTTCTCTGCATTTTGTAGGAAAGGGTTGCTCCAATGTGGATTGGTAGGTTACACATATTAGCAGAAATCTCAGGAGTTTTTCAGCGGGTTATTTTATGACATTTTCCGTCACTCAAAAGCGTGATAAATTGCAAGTATCGCAAGTTTAATTATAGGGCAAATAAAGGCATAATAAGGGACATTTTTACTTTTATAGTCGCAGAAAGTTACGTTAGTTTTGTGTTGCGTTGATCGAAAAATAATTGCCGTTGTAAATGCCAATTCAGAAAATAAATTTTACAGATCTAGTAGTAAAATTGCAACTACTTATTTCAATTGCAAGGGAATTTTGCTAGCACCCGGCTTCCAATTTTTGTATGCTGATTTAATCATTTGAAGATTATGAAAGTTTAGTATCTCGTAAAATATCAATGAAAATTGTTTATTGTCAAGTAAGAAAAAGATTACAAATTTAAACTTATTACCCTTGAGCAAACTTTCGTAGATTCTGGTCTTTGTTTCGAGAAGCAATTGCCTTCGTAGATGGTTATATCCTTAACAGGATCCGTATCGCAATGGAATAATTCCATGTGATGGACTAAGCCTTCGTTTCCTTTTGTGATTGTTGACTCGAACTAAAGCAAAATTTGTTGTATTAAAAACCTTTATTCAACTTTCCGTGTATGTATGGTGGAATTTCGCAAGTTAAATTTGGTCAACACACTGGTCCAGTTTTGGTGACAATGTATGTTTGTGATAAGCATGACCTGATGCTGCTGCCAGGATTGGCTGCAGACGAGGGAACTACTACAACGGTTAACATGAAATTTTGCTAAAAGCTTTTTTAACTATACTTGTTTTACACTTAAGTTAGGTGATGTGACGATTCAGGTTTTATTAGAATTAATTAATAAACATTCCAGACTTTAAAAATTGGCTGATTTTAATCTATTTGAAAAATTCTCATTATATGAGGACTCTTTGGAGTCCTCAATTTGGAGTTTTGGCATTATACGACTTTGAGAAAATAATATTAAACACTTCATGATCAAGTGATTTCAGTTTCTAATCAGTTTTTGAATCCACAATATTAAATAATAAATATAAAAATGTATATGAAACGCATACCTATTTACAAGTATTAGGTACTCTCAAACGACGTAAGTGTAGGAAAGCAGTTTGACAAGTTTCCTTTTACAATAAATTGAAAAAAAAAGTGAATATTTACAGTCTTTCCAGGAAAAGAAAAAACCATTAAATTATTGAAAGAATTTAAACGCTTAAGTTAGGGGCGTCTAGTACTGAATATATGTAATTAAGTCTTACCCTTATTATATGATGTTCGGTCTCGGTAATATAATCGGGTAGTCTGAGAACTTTACACCAATAAGTTGTGTCATCGCCGGGAACCTTCAAATCCTTGTTGGTGACGCGCAATTGCTCACCGGGTTGTTGGTGCAAGGTCGGCGGAGTCAGCAGACGCACACGGATGAAGCCATGATTGTGAGACGATGTACACGATATACATAGCCCTTTGGATGAGAATAGCTTGTCGACTCCACGTGCCCATATAACGTTTGTTGTGCCATCCTAAAAAGAAATTTCATTTCTTTACTTTTTATTTTATTGATTAGACCAATTATTGGTATTTTACAATTTTACAAACACATTATTAATATATAATATAATCTAAATCTGTGTAGAACTCCTTTTTAATACAAAAAAACATGCAGCCTCGAACTAACGAATTGTTTTTAGAAAATGTTGGGCCTCAGCGGGAATCGAACAGGCGAATTGCGGAGCTGAAGGCGGGATCACCACCAACTACGCTAACGGGCCAGTCAAATTAGCAACTGGTTATGAAAAAAAATCTTTATTATTTATACTAAAAGCTTAATTGGTTCGGTCAGTTTTTTTCTGCAAGAAATTCCATCCTATTTTTATTTTTCAACCAATGGATGCAATCGATACGCAAATTGAAAAGCATTTGTTGCCAAACAAATTTATGTAAATGAATAATTGCTTTGTTGGGAATTTCTGTTCTTGTACGGACCTTATGTTGACTATTCAGGGGTAACGAAAGCCAAGCTCGCTCTATCGCCAGTTGAAAAGACTGAGCGAGCTATCATGCATGTTTCTTTTCTAGACTCTAATTTATCTTTGTAAAGGGCAAAGGAGGTTTTTGTACAGCAAGGGCCCTTTATAGGACCTTTATCAATTTTATAATATTTTTGTATATACCTCTATTATATAGTCGTTTTTATCGCAGGTATCGAAATACCGTTCAAATACAATACTATGTGTCTTCTTGTCTATATAGAAACCCTCGCAGTTCTGTTCTACGTCCCTCAATAGTTTTCCATTTTTGTCAGCATACATATCCTAAAAAAATATGGAATAATTGAAGAGAAATAATAAATACTTCGCGTAACATTAGTATTCAAACCGATAAATCAAGGAAACTAGTACGACGAAATAGTAAAAGGTGTCAAAAGTTAATTTCCTGCATCGATTTTACAATTGAAATTTGGAATTTTTTAACCGAAGTTGGAAAATTACGAGTTGGTTTTAATCCCATATTTATAAGTATAGTTAAATTATTTACCTCAAAGTGCTTATGTCCAGTATAGTCAGTCCAAACTAAGCAAAGATCGGAGTCTTCCAAATCTCCTCGATCGGAGAACCCCAGCGCGAACCAACTAACGATAGGTGCTTTTTCGGAAAAGTCGATGGTAAAACGAATTTTACGAGAAGCGTAGTCCACCCTCCATTTTAGCTTAAGTTCTCCCTTAGGGTCTAATACTGATTTACTTTTTGCAATGAACTTATCTGCAGCGTTTTATTTATAAGTTAGTGTTATATACATGATGTAGTAAATATTTAATATGGTGATATGTAATTATTTAGATTAAAATAAGTTTCATGGCGACGATTTTAATATTAAGGCGTGAATGTGTCCGAAAAGATAGTAGAAAAGGTGGATGGAGAATATTAAAAGGTTTGGTGCCGAATTCCAGCAAAGAGTAAGGCGTGCAAAATTGTAAATTTAAAGTTATCTCTATCCGACGGTTATTCGGTTACAGGTTCAACGTTCGAAAATGACGGAGCATTTTCAGTTTGTTGCAAAAACATTTTTACTCATCTCATTTGGAAAATTAGCAATTTAAATTACTCGTACTTATTAAAAAAATTAAGTAATTTGTTTACACGTTAAAATATTTTGACCGAATATTATAATATTATCTTACTGATGATAGAGAGAGATGAATATAGTTCCAGGCTATATCTTTCGATAGTTATAAAAGTTAAGTAAATTAATTACTGTATTATATTATTATTGAATATATCCTTATATTGAAATTGCAATCCGTTTGGTTTCATGTACGAAACTTATAGTAGGTACAAAAGTAATAATAAAATTATTTTGCTATAATCCGCGATAAATCCGGATCTATGCTGGATTATAGTAAAATAATTTTATTATTACTTTTGTTTTAAGGATCTCCGCAAAGTTATGCCTAATTCTATAAATTATACAAACTTGTCTTAAGTTACACTTAAATAAAACTTAATATATTCTTACCTGATATATTTTGGATTGATAGCGAATAGTGGTAGTAAAATAGAGTAAATAACACTGTAACGACGTATATTGTCTTCATCGTTACTGATTCAAAGTAAGATAGATTCACATAGGTACATATATCTTGCTTCTTTCAGAGCCAGAGACTCAATGAAGGATTTTGTCGACCAAGCGAAATAAAAGTGGAATACCTACCCCTCGTAGGCTCTATGAAGTACAGTCGGCGAGAAAAACGATAGATGTCAAATAAATATGTATTTTATTTACACGGGTTTATTACACGGGTTTACAGTCAATTTTTTAAGTAATAATAATAATGTGCTTAAAACACGTATGTACTGCGAAAGTACCAAAAGATAGTTCATCATTCTCCTGCCCTTATCCCACTCTAAGTAGAGTCGGCACAACATGTTACAAACATGTTGTCTCATGATTTCGCTACGTATTTTACGACCGGCCGCCTGCCTGACGTCAACTTAACTTAGTCGCCTTTTACGACACCTCAGTAAGAAAGGAGGGTTGTCTATTCTATGCACCCGGATACAACACGGCACAAAAAAAAGTACCAATGATAGTTAAGAATAAAAAATCAGTGTTGTGTTGGTTCGGGCTTGTGTTTGCGTTACATGTACTTCTAGAGTTTAAGGAAATACGTGTCCTTGCGTTATGACTCCTCATAATCGGCGATTTGAAACGATTAAGCACGATTGTGTAAAGGGCATACTCTGACTGGCCCGTTGGCGAAGTTGGTAGTGACCCTGTCGTCGACTCTAGGTCGCGAGACGCGGGTTCGATTCCCACCGAAGACCAACATTTTCTATTTAGAAATTGTTGGTTCTTCTACTCTGAGTGTATATATGTATTTAAAACTACATATGTATATATTTAACCAGTTGTCTTGCACCCCATAACACAAGTATTAAGTTACTTACTTTAGGGGCAGACAGCCGTGTGTGTAAATGTCCCATACATCTATTATTATATAAAAAAATAAAATAAAATATATAAATAAATAGAAATAAATAAATAAAAAAAAATAAAAAAATTATACAAAATAATAATTGAAAAAAGTATTTTAATCTAAACTAGATAATATTCTTGTTATTTTTAATATAATTAATTATTGTGTTAATTATTACTTTATGACCTGACATTAAGACATTGACACTTTATACATTGACATTATTACATTTTACTGTAGCTTTAAGTACGCATGACGAGATAACCTTTAAGTAATATAACATTTGTAAACGAATTCAGAATATGTAATTTTAAGAAAATATCTAAAATGTGAATATTGTTGGTTGTCCATAAATAAATAAATAATTATTTATACTCAGCTGTACTCGCCAATCACCGTCTATGATCGCCTACAAACCGTGAAATGTCGGTTCCGGGGGCACGCATCAAAGGGAACGCATCACGTCCACCTTGATGCTTGTCGTACGGGAAAACAAGGTATGATCATGTGGTGCCGACTATGGACGATCACACGATCATCGATCATCGCCAATAGTGAAGTGCTACCTGTACTTCACTATTAGCTTCACGATATAATTATCACAATATACTTTAGTTAAGAAGAATATACAGTATAGTAAAAAGATTGATTTGAACATAAAATAGGTTTGCGGCTTCAGCTTTGCACTTAAAAAAAGCCTTTTAAGTTTTATTATGCGATTCTATAAAAAAAACCATAATCGCTTTCATATAATTAGGCGACTGTACTAAAATATTTTATATGAAACGCGAAGTGTGAAGATATCTGCGGCAAAGTATTGGATCGCGGTGCACATCCCGGAATGTTAGCCCGGTCTCTTATTAAATTCCATCTGAATTACTTCGTCGCCCTCGAGCGAATGTCGGGAACCGTTTAATCTCCCTAATAGTTTTTTAATTAACACCTTGAATTTAGTTTAGTTTGGTGAAATTACGACTATAATAAAGTTTAAACGTAAGACTGATACTCTTTTAAGAAACGACTATAGCTGTTAGGTTCGGCTTTTACAGGGTACGGGGAGCGCAGAAGCATCGTTGAGTTCGAAATTGGGAAAGTAGTGTAAAAGCTTTATTAGCGTTGGGAACCTTGTCCTAGGGGTGTCTCTTATGAGGCCGTACGGCGACTTATTGGCACGTGGTATAACTGAAAAGTTATCTCGCCGTCGGGAGTCTGGCCACAATCGACTACCGACTTTTTCTTTTTAAGCAACACCCTTGCTTACATCCTAAGCTGTCAAACTATGTAATAACCTTCTAACGTTATATTTGACGGGCCATTTTTAATGGTTACAAATGCAATACTTATAGTTTTCCATCTCCAATTCATCTATACAAGGAGCGAGACTTTCACTCAGCAGTAATATATGTTATCGGCAAGTAAATTCTAATCAGTTTGTATAAATGGGTTTAAGGTGTAGTACTAGCTAGTAAAAACAAATAAAGTTTAAAATTATAACATTTATTTATAATTTTATACATATATTATTTTTATATTTCATCATTTGTTGTACTTATGCCGTCCTTTATATTTTCCACATTAGAAACATCAGGTGCATCTCCTAGTTTAGCTTCAATGTCTTCACCGTTAGATGATTGCTGTAACAGGAAATATCAATCTTTATCTGAATGCAATTGTTAAAAAAAATATAGGAACACAAAATATAACAGCAACTTTAGTAATGATTTTTTGACTTGGTAGGAGCTAGGGTCTACTACGCTGTTCCAATGCGGATTGGTACACATATCCCCGGATTAATCAAGTTTCCCCACATTTTTTACTTTCCTCACTGAAAATTCAAATTCAAATTATTCTTTATTCAAGTAAACTTGTAAACAAGTGCTTTTGAATCGTCAACATCTACTGCTGGTTCGGAAAGCTGTTCCTGCCGAGAATAACCAGCAAGAAACTCGGCGGTTGCACTTTTCAAAGAATCATTCTTATCACTAGTTACATATAGTTATTAATGTCTTGTACAGGGTCCAAGAGTAGCTATATCCACGCATTCTTATCGTCTAAGTAATCTTCAATAGTAGAGTAGGCTTCCTGAATTAGCCTTTTCTAAATAGTATTTTTAAACTGCTGTAAAGGTATAGTTAAAGTAGAATAGACAGAGTAGAATAGACCACCCTCTTTTCTTACCGAGGTGCCGTAAAAGGCAACTAAGGTAAGACCCACCGAGTGGTATCCGGTTGAGTAAAACAGACCACCCTCGTTCTTACCGAGGCAGGCGGCCGGTCGTACATTACGAAGTCAAATCATGTGACAACATTTTTAAATTTAAACTATCGTGAGTAGTATTCATAGTTAATAAAGATACCGGCTATACTCACGTCTAATTTTATCGGATTAGCCCGACTAGTTTCGAACCTGTCCGGGGCACTTATTCATGAACTGATATTCCCGCTGATATTAGATCCCGATGATATAAGATGTTCCCGATGATATAAGATATTCTACTTTAACTATACTTTACAGCAGTTTAAAAATACTATTTAGAAAAGGCTAATTCAAGAAGCCTACTCTACTATTGAAGATTACTTAGACAATATGAACGTGTGGATATAGTTACTCTTGGATCCTGTACAAGACATTAATAACTATATGTAACTAGTGATAAGAATGATTCTTTGAAAAGTGCAACCGCCGAGTTTCTTTCTGGTTCTTCTCGGTAGGAACAGCTTTCCGAACCAGCAGTAGATGTTGACGATTCAAAAGCACTTGTTTACAAGTTTACTTGAATAAAGAATAAGTTGAATTTGAATTTTCAGTGAGGTGTCCTTATTAACTATGTGACAACATGTTCGTAACATGGGATAAGGGCAGAAGGATGAGTAAAAAATGATTACCTCTCTCTCGAACAGTATAGCCAGCTCGACGTGCTTGGTGTGCGGGAACATGTCCACGGGCACGGCTCGGACGGGCACGAAGGGCGAACCCCGCAGGGTCTTGGACGAAGGCCTCGAGAGGTCCACGAAGTTCTTGACGGCCGCCGCCGGGCTGCACGATATGTACACCAGCCGCCTCACTGTACTCGTGTTGCGGAGCTGGGTTATAGCGCGCATATCTGTGGATATGCTATAGTTAATTTTATCCGATGTTATGCAAGAAAAGTAAGATGTCGCTCCGCAACAAAGTGACACTCTACAAAACTTGCATCAGACCAATAATGTCCTATGCGAGCGTTGCGTTCGCGCACGTTTCAAAGGTCAGATTGCTCAAGCTCCAAAGACTACAGAACCGATTCATGCGGACAGCCACTGGTTGTCCGTGGTTCATGCGGAACGTTGACCTCCATATCCGAACTCCCTACCATTACTCACCTCTTTAAACGCTTTTCGAAATCTTACTTCGAGAAATCTGAGGTACACCCGGACCCCCTTATTTCAGTTGCTTCCACCTACATCCCAGTTAGGTCTGACCACCGAAAATATAGGCGTCCGAAAAGCGTCCTATATGACCCTGACGATCAAATAACGATCGCAAACACAGAAACACGTAATACACACACACAGCGTCTTCGCCGGCGAAGACGAGGTCCCAGTTTTCTGACGTCGGCCGATCATGGCTTCTCGCCATCCTTCCGACGTCGCAATGACTAATCAAAGTGATAACATCAGCCCTCCACTACGCGTCGCCGTAAGCTGTGGTCCAGCCTCACAGGAGGCACCCTTAGGACGACGTTCCTCGACGTTAGTAGAGCTTCTGCGCTCTACTCTCTGCATTTCGCAACCTCGACGATGCTTCTGCGCTCACCCGTCCCGTCCGGTGACGCTGTAAAAGCCGTTAGGGCTAACAGCATAGTCAGTTCGAAAAAAATATATATATATAGTTAATTGTGGGCCCCTTCGACAGCCCACACTTGTTAACTTTGATTGCCGGTTCAATAAATAAAACACTGATTAAACTTGCTTGCTTTCCCCCCGCGCTTTTCACTTAGAGAGCGTTTTCGCGTACTGCAGTCGAATGACGTAGAGTGCCTGATTGGCTTTTTTTTCTTTTCGAATGTGTCTAATGCTGTTAGCCCTAATGACTTTTACAGCGTCACCGGTGGGATGGGCGAGCGCAGAAACTTCGCCGGGTAAAATTGATAAGTAAACGAGTGTTTTTAGGCACTCGCAACTTATTGGGAGCGACGCCTTAAGGGTGTCTCCTGCGAGACCGAACCTCGGCTTAAAGCGGCGCGTTTTGGAGGACTGTATCTAATACATTGACTTTGAATATTGCTGCTGTATGATGCTGTACTAGCATCGTCGGTGTCGTTGAGGACGCTCTTAGGGCGCCTGTGAAATCGGTTGGGGAAGTTAAACACCTTATAGTTGGACGCGGCCGCTATAAGGGGGTTTGGATGTGTGGACGCTTTCTCGAAGTAAGTCTTCGAGAATCGTTTGAAAAGATCGGCTATCGTGGGAAGGTCGAGATCTCTATGGAGATTCACGTTGCGCACGAACCACGGACAGCCAGTGGCTGTACGCATGAATCGATTCTGAAGTGTCTGCAACGGACACAGTCGTGACTTAGGAACGTGCGCGAACGCGACGCTCGCATAGGTCATTGTGGGTCTAATGCAAGTCTTGTAAAGCGTCACTTTGTTGCGAAGTGATAGTTTACTAGTCTTGCACAATATCGGATAGAGGCGTCCCATGGCGTATGCCGCCCGGTTGCGGACAACGCGGATGTGTCGGATGAAGGATAGGGTGGGTTGAAAGATAACACCTAAGTATTTGACTTCCTTTTGCCAATCTAGACGTTTGTTGTAGATTTAGACTCTAGGAGGCGTCTGGATGAAGTCCATGGCTCTCCTAGACCTGACAAAGAACATTGCTGCACTTTTATCTGGGTTGATTTCGATTCTCCACCGGCGGAACCAGCTTCCGAGACTATCGGTCGCTTTTTGGAGCCTATCGCTAATAGTTGTAGGATTCCTACAAGTGGTGAAAATTGCGGTGTCGTCCGCGAACATGGCGAGGTGGGTGGCTACACTAGTTTTAGTGGAGAATCGTGGGATGTCACTCGTGTAGAGTGAATAAAGGAACGGTGAAAGTACCGAACCTTGGGGGACTCCGGCGCGTAAGGTACGTCTTGAGGAGAGCGTACCGTCGATACGATATCTAAAGGAGCGATTTGTGAGATAATCGCGTATGATGAGGACGAGCCTATCGGGAATGCCTAGGTTTGCGAGTTTGTATATTAAACCCGCATGCCATACCTTGTCGAAGGCTTTGGCGACATCGAAGAAAACAGTACCGGAATAGAGTGCCTAATTGGCCCGCTATGTTTATACACATTCGCGGCCGGCAACCGCGGGAGTCCGTACTAGCTCCCGGACGAGCAAATATATACGCGGGGGGACTAGCGTCTTTATTTGTAGTAACTGTTACACTATTCATTTATCATTATTACTAATCTTATATTACTATCCTATAACTAAATATATTTTCTTTATTTATTCATTCACAAACTATATACAATTGGGTAAATGTAAAGTTGTCGCGAACATTAATAATTTATAGAATTAGGCGTTACTTTGCGGAGATCCATAATACAAATTTAATAATAAAATTATTTTGCAATAAGCCGCGATTGGCTGTGGCATCCGACAGAATAAAATAGACCACCCTCTTTTCTTACCGTGTCGTAAAAGGTGACTAAGGTAAGTTGACCCACCATGTGGTATCCGATTGAGTAGAATATACCATCCTCTTTCTTACCGAGGTGTCGTAAAAGGCGACTCAGGTAAGTTGACGTCAGGCAGGCGGGCGGTCGTAAAATACGTAGCCTAGTGTCATATGATTATATTACTACATGTTTGTAACATGTTGTACCGACCCCACTTAGAGTGGAATAAGGTCCGAAGAATGACGAATGATGAATTTGCTATAATCCGCGATAAAGTAAATAGAAAATATTTATAATGCTAAATGTGTAGTGGACTATCCGTTTTTTCATACCCGATACGTGCAGGATTCATATAAACACTTGCACAAACCTCCACCACTGCCATCACAATACACAAGCACTACATACCTTCACTATCACAAACTCTAATGAATGAATAAACTAATGTTATTCGTTCGATACTCGTTCGCGTATGACAGCAATCGGCTTAATTTTGAGTTTCAATATGTGACCTTAGTTAGCTTAGTAGTAGTTTATAGTAGTAGGCGTTACTTTGCGGATTTCCATAATACAAAAATAATGACAGAGTTATTTTGCTTTAATCCGCTTTTATTAACAAAATCTATTTAATGTTAAGGTATGAGAGCGGTTTTTGTTTCTTACTTAAAATAACTCTTTCGACGTAAGCCAAACAACGTGATAGAGAACTTCCTTTAAAAATCACTTCGTGAATTAAAAATCTTTGATATGTTGACAATAGATGGCGTTTATAAATGACATCTTATTCCTGTAAAACGAACAGGATTTATACGGCCTATGTGTTACCCCCGTGTATACAGAATAATAATGTTAATTACATCGAAATTTTTTACTAGATTTGCCGTGAAAACGTAACAGACAGATAACATACTCGTATTTATAAAATTAGTAAGGATGTAATTAGTAATGGCTCGCAAACAACTTAAGAATACCTAGGTTAGCGTCACACAGTTTCACCTTTCGGCTCTCAGAACTTTCCGTAGAAAAAAGTAAAGTAACCACCTATTACTTTCTCACAGCTGGACATAGGCCTTCTCTCCCCGTTTAGGGCGAAATGTGTTGGAGCTAAGGCCCACCACGCTGCTCCAATACGAGTTGGTAGGTTACACATATACCCACAATTTTCTGGAGATTTGCAGGTTTCCTCACTCAATTTAATATTTATGATGTATAATCATTTGTACTGGGTTTTATAACTTACGCAGGCCTGCTCTAGGTGGGTCAACGATGGCTGTGACATCACGTCCGGCGACCCGCGCCAGCACCGACGGCAGTATATCTTCAGCTTTTCCCGTGAAGAACTCACAATTTTCAATGTTGTTCAGTTCTGCGTTCGCCTTCGCGTCCTTCACAGCTTCTGCGACCAATTCTAATCCGAGGACTTTGTCGCAATGCTGTTATAAGTTGAACAAATAGAGTTTACAAAAGTGAAAATAACGAACAATGGAATGCATCATCATCATCCTCCTGCTCTTATCCCTCTCTAAGTAGGGTCGGTACAACATATTACAAACATGTTGTCACATGATATGGCTACGTACAACAGAACACATTGCAAGCTTAATATAACAAACCTCAATATATATCGACTTCATCGATTTAACGGATTTTTCGTAATCCTCAAGCTGTGATAGCTCAGCGGTGAGACCGTGTGACTCTTTCGTAGTGGTAGATCGTAGCTCCAACCTCTTTTCACCGGAAACAGAGAGAAGAGGCCTATTTCCAGCAGTGAGATTGCAAAAGACTGATACTTTATTTTACTTTTTTCGTAATCCCCTTGAATCTATGCTTTGTACAAAAAAGTGCCCAAAAGCTGCCTGTATATATATGTGATCGATTTTCTCAAACTCTATTCTACTGAACCAGTTTTTATAGGGTTTTCACTAAACGGTGGTGCAATTCGTCAGACAGGTGTATTGTAAATCTGTCCACGTAATGTACGTCAAAAATGAGTTCAAAGAAGTCAGTAAGATACTTATAATTAGATATATGTAAAGAAAACCATAAGGTTTTATTTAGTTATATTTTCTTTTTTTGATATTGTGTCAGCGGATTGTCAAAGAGACTTTTAATTAAATTCGTTAGGAAAATTATATTTTATTGTTTATAGTTTATTTAGAAGATAGACCCGAAAATAAGGGCTTTAAATGTTGTTTTATAATGATATTATTTATTTTCATTCGAAAAACAAAGACTTAATTGCGTTTCTGTAAATAAAAGAAACAACATTTAAAGCCCTTATTTTCGGGTCTATCTTCTAAATAAACTATAAACAATAAAATATAATTTTCCTAACGAATTTAATTAAAAGTCTCTTTGACAATCCGCTGACACAATATCAAAAAAAGAAAATATAACTAAATAAAACCTTATGGTTTTCTTTACATATATTGTAAATATACATTGAGCACTTAAGTTTTATTAGAAAATCTCATTGCTGCCCAGGGTACGAACCCGTGACCCCGGGATTCACAGCTTATAAATATAGGTAATATAAAACGTGTAAAAAGAAAGGATTTTGCCCAACAGTGGGATAGTACTAGCAAGAACTTCACAACTAACCTTTGCAAAACACAGCCCGATGGTTCCAGTCCCGCAGCAAATATCCACCACTGTGGTGTCAGTTTGCACTTGGCTCATATCGATAGCACTTTGGTACAGGATCTCCGCAGCGGCCGTATTTATCTGAAAAACAATATAATAAAGTTGTTACGACGTATTTTAAATACAACCTCCTTCATATAGTTGGCCAGTAATAAAAAAAAAACATTGTCGCTGTCATATTGTGTTGAGTTGTTGAAAAAGATTAAATGAGTTGGCTTTTGGAAAATTGTTTCTTATTTATTGAATAAGTGTAACGGAAAAATATTGTGTTCGTTATATTCAGAAGTGCGATGGAAACCTTTAACCCACAAATAAAATGTAAAAAACGTAATATTAAGAGGATGAAGAAAAAACAAGTGACGGTAACGTGTAATAGTGTTGACATAAATGTAATTCCCGAATGGTTTTTAGCGTAAGAAATAAAAGATGGGAAGATTTATTTACTATACGGGGATAAATGCGATGCTCGTAATATTTAATAATTGAGTTTACAGAAAGCTAATACCTTTCCAGCGCCAATTGCGGCGCAATTGTTACAGAATGGCTGGCTCTAACAGCAGGAAAAAATGGAGAGCAGAAATGTAGCAAGCAAGCCATGGCGATGAGCGTTAGCATTAGCAAGCCTGTTTACGTATGCATCTGCTGAGTTGGTTGCCATTAATTGTGCTGTGTTATGCCATGACAGCGAGAGCTTAAGGGTTAAAAGAGCAAGTATTGAGTTTCTTGCCGATTCTTCTCAGTACAATCAGCATTCCGAATCGATGTTAGAATCATTCCCAGAAGTCAGCTTATTAGATTTGCGGGGTCGCAAATGTTGTCAGGATGGTCGACTGTTACGACGTATTTTAAATATAACCTCCTTCATATAGTTGGCCAGTAATAAAAAAAAAAAACATTGTCGCTGTCATATTGTGTTGAGTTGTTGAAAAAGATTAAATGAGTTGACTTTTGGAAAATTGTTTCTTATTTATTGAATAAGTGTAATGGAAAAATATAGTGTTTGTTATAAAGTTTAAGTTGAACGGGTTTAAATAATTACAAATTATTGAAGATTTTTTGTGTCGGCAACACTGATAGCGGGAAACGAAAGAAGTTGGCTGCCAGATACAAAAATTGTTTTTTATGTAAATTTAAAAGAAAACGGCGACTGATTTGTTTGTTTAATCTGTAACGTGTTTCGAATTATAATTGAGGAAAGTTAATAATGTTTTAATATAAATAAAAGTAACAGCTTATTATTATGACACTTTTCGTTTATTGCTTTATAAAAAAAAAGTAATAACTTGCCTTGTATGTATGTTTGTATGTAAATAAATAAATATACGGGACACTTACACACACGGTCGTCCATCCCCAAAGTAAATAATCTAATACTTGTGTTACGGGTGACGGACAACTGGTAAATATACTACTTATATAATTTTAAATAAATACTTAAATACAAATATACACCCTGGCTCGAAGAACCAAAAAATTGTTTATAGAAAATGTTGGCCCTCGGCGGGAATTGAACCCGCGACCCGCGGAGCTGAAGGCAGATTCATTACCCACTTGCAAGTAAATTTGACCCACTTCCCGGGGTCCGATTAAGGTTAAATTTTCTATATTGGTCCAGTCCCGATGACAATGCATGTTTATAAGCACAACCTGATGCTGCTGTCTGGATTGGCTCCAGACGAGCGAACTCCTCAACCGTCAACAGTACCGACGTTAAGCTTTTAAAAAAGCTTCTAACAGCAGCTTCCTTTGGATAAGTCCGTTTTTGTACATGTGGTACTATTTTTCTTTTTCTTTCTCATTACTAACTATGTATAATATGTACGGTAATAGTAGATTATGATACTGTTGCATACCACATACACTCGCCTGACCGGCTATACTCACGTCTTATTTTATCGGATGAGCCCGATTAGTTTCAAGCCCATACGGGGCTCATATTAATGAGCTCTTCAGATAAAATAAGACGTGAGTATAGCCAGTCTCTCAACATTATTATGAATACCACTCACGATAGTTTAAAATCAAAACACATACACTCGTGTGACTATACTATACACTATACACTACTTTATCTACTCTCATACTATAATACGTAAAACAATATTGCAAATAAAACGCTGAATATAACAACAAATTTATTTTTACTTGTAATAATTATTGTTGTTCTGAATATTCATTTTCCATTCCATGAACTCGTGGTGACATTTAATATAGTTGCTCCTAGATTTCGTCGGCAACAGGTTCACGGTCATATTTGACGCAGCTTGCAGAATATCTGGTGGTGTACAATCACCACTATCCCCGCTCTCAGACATGTTTTTACACAAAAACTTATTTTTTTACAAACAAAACTAAACTTCGTTTAAATATTGAAAAGATTTTTGTCATATATTGGCGCCAAGGCGCAAACATCGATTGCGCATGCGTGTTGCGTCGCCGCGGACCCATTCATTGAAACCTTTTTTTTAAGGTAGAGGTTCAACCTCCTTGGTCCAGCTGGAAGTTGTATAGGTGTATCGTTATGATTAAAAAGTTATATTATGATACAGGTAACATACAAGACCTGTATCGTAATAAAACTTTTTAATTTTTTTATTTTGTTCTGTACGTAATGTTTGTCATAAGAATTTTGTTTTCAGTTTTATAATATTTGTATTATAGTATCAGAGTAGATAAAACAATAAATAAATACAGTATTCGTAATTTAAATATTATAACGTAACATGAAATCGTTTATAAATATTAGTTCTTACACGATGGACATTCTACGAATATTAAGTTATATAATAAATAGTTTGAACTTTAATAGAATAGTAACTTGTGTAATACCGCCGTGTGGTATACTGCTGAGTATAACAGGGTGTCGTTTTACGACACCTCGGTAAGTCGAGGTATCGTAAAGGCTACTAAGGTGAGTTGACCCACCGTGTGGTATACTGCTGAGTAGAATAGACGACCCTCATTTCTTACCGAGGTGTCGTAAAACGCGACTAAGGTGAGTTGACCCACCGTGTGGTATACTGCTGAGTAGAATAAACCACCCTCATTTCTTACCGAGGTGTCGTAAAACGCGACTAAGGTGAGTTGAACCACCATGTGGTATACTGCTGAGTAGAATAGACCACCCTCTCTTCTTACCGAGGTGCCGTAAAATGGCGACTAAGCTAAGTTGACGTCAGTCAGGCGGCCGTTCGTAAAATTCGTAACCAAATCACGTGACAGCATGTTTGTAATATGTCCGACCCCTCTTATAGTGAAATAAAGGCAGGAGGATGATGAGTAACATGTGGAATTAATGTTACCTGAAAAAAAGCTTCAGGCGATATCCTGAACTGCCGTCCCAATATTGTATCTATTATATGAGTGGAGCCCATCAAATGTGAAGGCTTCGAACCATCCTCTCCAACTCTCCTAAAAGTATAAAACCGTCAATACTTTATAAAACTAAAGTAACGGCCTGTTATTATCCGACTGCTGGACATAGGTCTTCTCTTTCCCTTTTTTGAAAAGGATTGCAGGTGAAACCCACCACGCTCCTCCAATGCGGATTGGTAGGTTACACATATCCTCAGAATTCTCTAGAGATATGCAAGTTTCCTCCCGATAATTTATAGAATTAGGCGTTACTTTGCGGAGATCCATAATACAAAAGTAATAATAAAATTATTTTGCTATAATCCGCGATACAGTAAATAGAAAATATATATAGTGTTTAATGTATAGTGGATTATCAGTATTTTCATACCCGATACGTGCAGGATTCGTAAAAGCACATGCACAAACCTCCACCACTTCCACCAAAATACACAAGCACTACACAGTTTCACTATCACAAACTCAACAATCGTTTCGCCCCAGTTTAATTCGCCCCAATTAGGTTTTAAAAGTAATAACTGCTTAAAAAAGATATTATGCAATAATAAAGACAAATTAGAAAGCCCGAAAAAGAGTGGTATTTACAAAATAAAATGTCCTGAATGCAATGATACATATGTGGGTCAGACTGGTCGTAATTTTGAAACCCGTTTTAAAGAACATATGGTCGCTTTCAGGAATAATAAGCCACAAAATTCACATTTCGCAAAACATTTGTTAGAAAGCGGTCATAAAGTTCCTAATGACCATTGTTTCGAAATACTGCACACCTGCGAAAAAAGCTTAAAATTGAATATTTTGGAACAATTAGAAATCATTAAGCATGTAGAAAAGATTATATTTTTTAGTAATAATAACCCAAGTTCCATTTATATGACTTTTATTAGAGTGACAGCCCAAATTCTTTTTTAATGTTTTTAGCCGGAAACATCACATTTATATTTTTTTATAGATTATTAAATTTACATATTACAACACGCCTCCTTAAATTTATAATCTTATACCTTTAACACAACTAAATTAATCCTAACTCTAATCTGTTCTTCAAAAATTTTTCCTTACTTAAACTTTTAGTTAACATGTCTGCCAAATTAAGTTTTGTATAAATTTTTACAATATCAATTATTTTCTTTTCGTAGTTCTCATTTACATAATGATACTGCACTTCAATGTGCTTTGAATTTTTTGTAAAGTTGCCATATTTAGCAATTGCAATGGCACCTGAGTTATCTACATATATTTTTATAGGATAATCAAATTTTACATCAAATGATTCACATAGTAAGTTTCTAACAAACAGTACTTCAGTCACTGCCTCCGACAAAGCAGTGTACTCTGCAAAAGTTGAACATTTAGTTACTGTATTTTGTTTACGTGTTTTCCAAAAAATTAAGTTTCCATATAATCTAATTATAAAACCAGTTGTAGATTTTCTGTCCACATTATCTCCTGCGTAGTCAGAATCTACCATACAATCTAGAACTTCAGTATCCACATTATCATAGTATGTTAACTTTAGATCTTTAGTTTTATATAAATATTTTAAAATTCTCATAGCATATTTGTAATGTGATTGGTTATAACAACTTTGGTATCTACTCAAATAATTAACACTGTATGCTACATCTGGCCTTGTTCCTGTACTAATATACAATAATTCACCTATTACATTTCTGTACTTAATACTTTCATCTACTTCTTTAGCTTGTTCTAGTTTTAAATTTGTTTCCATTGGAGTATCATATAACTTAGTATTTATTAAATCATATTTTGCAGCCAAAGATTCAATATATTTTGTTTGGTTTAGCGTCATTATACTTCTATCATCACTATAATCAATATCTATGCCAACATAGCTTTTTATTTTTCCCAAGTCTTTCATTACAAATTTTTTCATTAAACAATTTTTTACCTCTTCTAATTTATTTTTATCTCTACAACAAATTAACAAATCATCAAAAAATATTAATATATATATTGAATCTTTACTTGTCCTTTTAACATATAAACAGTAATCATAGTTACTTCTAACAAATTTCAGTGTTTTTATAAACTTATCAAAACACTCGTACCATACTCTAGGGCTTTCTTTTAGACCATAGAGTGCCTTCTGCAATTTGTAAACTTTACCCTCACCAGTCTCATAACCTATTGGTTGATTTACATATACTTCCGACTTTACGTAAGCATTTAAAAAAGCTGTCTCTACATCCATCTGTTCTATAAATAAATTATTTTTACAACTATATGACAATAAAATTTTCAAAGTTTGCATTTTTCCTACTGGTGAATAAGCATTGTCAATGTATTCATTTTGTTGGTATCCTCTTACAACTAATCTAGCTTTGTAAACATTATTACTTTTCCTCCTAAACACCCACTTAACATCAATAACTTTTTTATCTTTTGGCCGTTCAACAATCTGCCAAGTATTATTTTTATTTCTGAGTCCATTGCTATTTGCCATTGTTTATGATCATTGGAGTTCATCGCCTCCTCAAATGTATTTGGAACATTTGCATCAATATAATTAACATATATATAATGTGAAACTGGATTACCATATCTAGAAACCGGCGTTCTCTTTCTTTTGTGTAATACTAATTCCTTATTATGATCGTTTAAATTTTCATCATTTACAAGGTTTTTCAAAGCATTATTTGTATTTGTCTCTTCTGCATCTACATAAATTTCATCATTTTCAGAATCAGTTTTGACTATCTCATCTAAAGTTTGAACAATTTCTAAATCTTTATTATCATCTATTTTTTCTAAGCAAATCAGTTCAGTGTTTTCCTCGACTATCTGTACATGTCTAGCATTAATTATTCTATTATTTAATAGAACTCGATAACTATTTTCATTATAACCTACTAAAACTCCTTCTTGGGCTTTATCATCCCATTTACTTTTTCTTAAAACTTCAGAAACCCTTACAAAAACTCTACTTCCATATATTTTTAAATGCTCAACATTTGGTTTTATTCCGAAAAATATCTCATAAGGGGTTTTATTTTCTATTGTATTTGCAATTGTTCTATTTTTTAGATATGCAGCTGTTTTTATAGCTTCAGGCCAATAACGCCTATTAATTTTAGCTTCTCTCATTAAACACCTACCAATATCCATAGCAGATCTATTATATCTCTCCGCTACTCCATTTAATTCATGAACGTAGGGTGGACACGGTAATAACTCTATACCCTTTTGCCTTATAAAATTATAAATATCCCTATTTAAATATTCTTTACCGTTATCACATTGAATTTTCTTTACTCTTTTATTAAATTTATTTTCTACTAAATTTACAAACTCTATTATACAACTAGCAACTTCAGCTTTACTTTTAATACAAAATATCCTTGTGCATTTACTATAGTCATCAATAAACGTGAGAAAATATTTTTCTCCACCATAACCAGTTATGTTATGCGGACCATTCAAATCAGTATGAATCAATTCTAAAATTTCAGTAGCCTTTGTTCTATTATTTTCAAAAGGTATATTACTCATTTTACTTTTAAAACAATTTGAACATTTCATTTCCGTGCTTTCAATTTTATCAGGCAAACCAAAAACTAACTTATTATTTATTAATTTATTTAAATATTGAAAATTTACATGACCTAGTGCCCTATGCCATTTCTCTTTCTGTGTTAATTTTACTAAATGTGTATAAACTTCATTTTTCGTTACAAAACTTTTTATACAATACAAGTTGTTTATTTTATCAGCAACAACTATTAATTCTCTTGCTTTATTATAAATTTTTGCATTTTCATTTTTTGCAACTATTGTGCAAGTTTTAGTTATCTTTGAAAAACTTAACAAATTTTGTTTCATGCCTTCAACAAAGTAAACATTATTTAAATCTACATGTTTTTGATTGTAATAGTTCTGAAAATAAATTTTTACAGTACCTACTTTGGTAGCTTTTAACATTTTTCCATCCGGCAGTTTTACATTCACAGGACCTTTTAAATCTATTGAATCATAAAAATATGAATCGTTATTTATTATATGATCAGTACATCCACTATCTAAAAGCCAATTAATTTCATTGTTATTATTAGATTTTTCTTTTTCAGTAGACCCACATACCTGAATTACCTCTGAATCACATACTTGAGCTATCCATGACTCTGATGAATTGTTGTTTGATGATTCACTACTGTAGTGAACTTGACCTCTACCTCTATTGATTGAAGATTCTCCACTAGTTTGACCATGACCTCTGAAATGATATTTTCCTCTACCTTGAGTCCGACTTCTGTAGAATACACCTCTGTTGTAACCTCTTTGTAGTCCTCGCTGACCTCTGAAACCTTGTTGTCCTTGATTATATTTCTGACCATACCAGCAGTCCTTCTTGTAATGACCTGTCTTTCCGCAGATAAAGCATTGAGCTCCAATTTTGGTTGAAAATGTACTCACATTGTTTTTCTTGTTCGAGTCACTGACTGCCATATTTTTTTCTTTTATTTTTGAACATACATAATCAACTGTTCTTTGCTCTTCTGGAATAACATCAAGAAAATCTCCAATATAACTATAGCTTGGCGGAAGTGCTCTGAGTAAATAGTTTAACTTCTCAGGTTCATCTATTTTTCCTCCGGCCACTTTAAACTCATTTATTGCCTTTTCAAAATCAACAAAAAAATCTTCTACTGTATTGTAATTGTTAAGTCTAATCTCCTCAATTTTTCCTCTACATATTATTTGTATAGCCGTAGATTTTGTTAAATACATTTTATCAAACTTCTTTATCATATCATATGCTGTCTCGCACTCACTAATATATTCCAGTTGTTTATCTGTAATGGTACTCATTATTATGGTCCTTGCTTTTAAATCCTTCTTTTTCCATTCCGATTCAGTATTTTCATTTTTGCAAATGGCGGCCTCGTTGCACTCTTTGTATTCTAACAAAGTTAACAATCTTAGTTTCCAGCTCGAATAAGTTGCACCATCAAAAATAGGAATCATTATATCTTCTATTTTTGCTTGTCTAGCCATTTTTTAAATTGATAACGTCTTGAACGTGAAATCTTTGTCAAAATTATTTTTCGTTGCAAGTGTCAATGTAACCTAAACTTAATCTATATTAATCGCACTTACATCTTTATTTTATTATTCACAGCTATTTTTTCTTTTTAACCACGCTCTGCTACCATGTAGAAAAGATTATATTTTTTAGTAATAATAACCCAAGTTCCATTTATATGACTTTTATTAGAGTGACAGCCCAAATTCTTTTTTAATGTTTTTAGCCGGAAACATCACATTTATATTTTTTTATAGATTATTAAATTTACATATTACAACAAAGCATAACAATGGCACCCTCATTAACGAGCAGATAAATGTTTCAAGTTCAAGCTTGTTGCACGTGTTCAGAGGTAAAGGTGGGGATGAACCGATTACTATATAACAATGCTTGTTTGCATAACGCTTCGCTTTGCGATTTTGTCGTGGAGTCTATCTCCTGATGATGCCTCGGTTGCGGGGCGAAACGATTGTTGAGTTTGTGATAGTGAAACTGTGTAGTGCTTGTGTATTTTGGTGGAAGTGGTGGAGGTTTGTGCATGTGCTTTTACGAATCCTGCACGTATCGGGTATGAAAATACTGATAATCCACTATACATTAAACACTATATATATTTTCTATTTACTGTATCGCGGATTATAGCAAAATAATTTTATTATTACTTTCCTCCCGATGTTTACCTCCACCGAAAATCTTGTGATAAATTGCAATTATCATTGCATAAGTTTTGACAGAAAAACTCATTAGTCACTTAACTCAGCAAATTCAAATCTAAGGCAGGCAGGATTTGAATTTGTGACCTCGCTATAGTTGTACGGTCTTACAACTTTTACGTATAACTTTTGCATAAAGTTTTATACACATAATAATTTCAGAATAAGCTTGTTGTAGTTTAAGAATTAGATATCTAAAATATAGTCGAGTCGAGATATCTAAAATATAGTATAGCAAACTGAGGTTACATGCTGACATGAGGATATACAGCGAAATACATTAATATTTATATCTCACTTCTTAGTTAGGAGTTCAAAATACAAAGACTTGATGCCACAAGTAGCTGACTCTTCAGAACTAAAATGTTCAGTCAGTTTTTTCTTTAACTCTTCTAGTTCTTCAGGCGTGAGATTCTAAAACAGAGTAACATTGTTTAGAGAAATCTAACATATTCTGTAATAAATAAAATACCTCTAGTTGGATTTAGGCCTCATTGATGGATAGTGAGCAATGAACTTTCTTTGGTGCTTGGATTCTTTTTCTTTTTAACTGATGAATGTCCACTGTTTGGCATACTATTATATATATAGGTCTCTTTAAGGTCTCCACACTACACGAGCCCATGACACTTGGATCTAGAGGTTCTCGCCGACCGTTCTTTAGGTCTTCAATCCACTGCTGCTTGAACTGCTTTCTCCAGTGCGGGGTCATTCTAGCACTTTACGACCTATTAGTTCTAGATACAACTTGCCTATTGCCACTTTGAGCTTTGAGACCCAATGAGCTATGCACTTTAGTTATACTATGTAACTCTTCAGCCCAGATTTCATCTCTAAGAGATATTTCAAGTATTGCTCTCCATCACCTGTTTGACTCCTAGCTTTCTTATGAAGGGCCAAGGCAGCCACCATATTTCAGATCCATATGTGTTTACTGGCAACACGAACTGTGTGAGAACCTTAATCTATCGGCACTGAGGTATTTTGATCCCACTGTTGGGCACAGGCCTCCTTTCTCTGTTTTGTGGAGAGGAGGATTGGAGCTAAGACCTACCATGCTGCTTCAATGTGGAATGTTAGATTACACATATTCCAAGTATTCTCTAGATATATGCAGGTTTCCTTACAATTTTTTCCTACACTGAAAAGCGTGTGATAAATTGCAATTACCAATAAGATACATAAGTTTTTAATGGAAAAAAAATTACCTGTGGATGCATAGCAATGATCAACATTATGTCTCCGGAATGCTTTGATTCTCTGACAGTGAGATACCTCCAAAAGCCTGAATAGTCGGCAGGCGAAAAGGGAGCCATCTCTGATTGGCAGATGAAATCTTGAAATAACTAGAAAAAAAAGCAGTAATTATATCTGAGATGTGTTCCGATTTAATAATCTATGATGTTAGGGCCATTAGCTATTTTTGGAAATAGATCCACCAGACTGTTATAGGTATTCCAAAACTTCTCTAGAGATATTCAAGTTTTCTAATGATGCATTCCTTCACCAATAAGTATGGTGTGTTAATGAAATATCAATTAAGAACATAAGTTGTTATCAATATTCTCTTCTTGATTAGAAGTCTCAGTTGTCAACTCAAGATTGTTGAAAAAACCTAGTATTCAAGTTGTAATCTGTGACAAAAATGTAGCATTTGTTTTTTTTTTTATCTTACACATATACATTACATTACATGTGTGCAAACTGACTTCATATTATGAATAAAATATGAATAGAATTAAGAATTTTAAAAAAAATAAAACAGTTTCTTATATCTTACCAAAACAGCTTTCTTCATCTTCTCTGATATATGATTTAAGCCACTAACCAATGCAACCCCTACAGTGCCAGTAACATAGCTTCCCAATCTGAACCCAACAGTGGGCTTTTGTGTCTCTTCATCAATCCCAACAGTAAACTCACATTTGTTTCTATATCCTTCAGTTATTGGAGATTTTTTTATTGGTTGTAATTCAAAACTAAGCCCATTATGTAATTTTCTGCTTGATTCAATATCATTCCTTTTTTCTTTATGAATTTTCCACAATTCATTGTCAAATTTCATAAGTATATGTTTAATTTCTTTTTCTTTTAACTTAATCTAGAAAGGAATTTCTTTAAAAACAATTATGAATAGTAAGTTTATTATATATAATAAATAGCCTAAATAAATTTATTGAAACACATTCATTGTTCAAATACACATAGAAAATCACATTATAATATATAACATGTCACATATAAAAAGTATGAGATCAGCTAATTCAAGTAATGAAATCTATATGAAATAAAAATATAATTGTATATTACATATAAGAAAGTATAAATATATATTTTTTTATTTATTTTAAGTTTGTGAACTTTTTAAATTACATAGCAGTAAAAGTACCTGCTCTTCATAAAGCAAGTTCCAATATGGTGTGACTGCATCTTTCAACCTCTCTTCTTGACTCTTGTCATCATCTCCTTTTTTCTTTTTATTTATAATTCCTTCTCCATCTTGTTTTCTCTTTCTCACAAGTGGATCAGGAGCTGGTTTTGCTTCTTCTGCTATTAATGTCTTCCCTGTTAAAAAAAAGTTTATTAGTCAATGATAATTAATTAGTAATCCAACTAGGTATCTACTCTTTCCTGACTTTTTATATCAACAATAACAGCTCATCTCATTGTTGATATAGAGATAGTTAAAGGGCTTTGAAGCAAACTTGGTCTTTATTTAAGCACTAAATGTCATATAATATAGAAGCCAGCTAGATTTTCATTATAAACTTTATATACAATTATCTGCAAAGTCACTGTTAGATGTACCTTTCCAAGAGTATCCATTGAGAGTCGCAATAGCTTTATTTCGTTCCTCATCATTTTGGAAACAAGCATATAACCAGTGACTACCATTCTTAGGCCTTTTGATTTTACTTGTATTTAGTCCTAGTTTCTGATTCATCAATTTCTTTAACTCCTAAAATCAAAAACTTCCAAATAAAGTGAAGCCTTTAATGTTCTGGCACTTTAATAGTAGTATTACAGTTAATTTCATCTTTGAATACTTGTAAATATCAGCAAAAAGAAAAAAAAAGTTATTTAAGAATTATAAATTATTAATGACCATCTGTGTATGAAAAGAATAGAGGATTGGCATGCCAGTCTTTTTTACCAATGTTAAGTTTTTCAATCGGTTATTTTAAACTGTCACGAAACACCAAACTATGTGGCCAAACTCAGCACAGGTTGGGGCAGCGGCTTCTACTATTGGATGCGTTCACCATCACCCCACCTGCATTAAAATGCAATATGCACTGATCAGGCATGCCAGTCAAATTCATATATTATTAAACTATATAGTTTTTAACGCAGTTATTATTATTATACAGGAATGTGTAAGACATATATGACATTAAATTCGAGTTTGTCCGCTCTTTAGCTTTTTTGGTAATATCATTAATTACTAAGAAAAAATAGTATCCAGTTTAAGTAAATAAATTCTTTTTTTAAAACAATTTTCGTAGTTGTTTTATTGTTTCAAATATTTTTGTTTGTGTTATAAATTTGCAGAAACGGTATGACTCACAGCTATTCCGTAAAATTTAGGCAGTCCTCGTAGTTCAATTTTGAATTTCTCTGAAGAAAATCCACCACGATCTAAATAAGCGTATTCTTCGCTAACATTTATATTATCTTTAAAATCTGTTGCAACCTCAGATATTTCTTCATTTATCTCTGACATAATAGTAACATAAAATATATACTTCGTTCGAATAATAGAGTTAAAATTAATTACGAAACTATTTACTTTTCCCACGCATTTGCAAAACTTTGTTTCTACTTTCTACAGGTTATTTTAATCAAGGACAAATAAAAAAAAATCATGCTTTGAATAAATATACCTATTTCTATTTTCTTGGTTATTAACACTGTAACAACATGGAATCGAGTCTTTTAAAATGTACACATTACACGTCTGTTGTCTAGGCATGGGTAGAATCACCAATCACCTAATGATCATGATATGAAACACTCATCATTTAACACCATTAGCTATTGGCCCGCGACGCCCTGCGATCACGATCATCGCCACGACCACATCGTAACACCGATTATGACACCACCCGACCATGACATCGCGGTCCAGAAGTTCCCAAGTTATTTATTAAGTGACATAGTTATTATAATGCGTACGAAATGTTGATACAAAATCATGGATATTCAATGAGAAAGTAAAGTTATATATTAATACAAACAAATGTACGCCTTATACCGTATCCATAGGTATAGGATATAAGGGTAACATTTATTTGTACTAGCAATCATTTTAACGGCTGAATAATATAAAAGCCGATAGCATTTTTTGCTATTCGCTATTACGGTTATTACAAACAAATGTAATTCTTAAATCGTACACAATACAGTTGATATTTCTAGGTTATACTTTCAGTTACTATAATTGATCCATAGATAGCCACTGTTTCGTATACAAAAACAATAAACAAGGTTGTTTATTTATAATTTAAAGTTTGAAAGACTTTCGTAAATATATATGTACTTGAAAATGTATTTCTTTAATTTTAAATGATTCAAATAATAGAAATTGATAATAATATATTTAAATAGCGACATATGTTTCGCAAATAGCAAAACATTTGGCGTCTAGGTTTAAACGGATGTCAACAGGTGTCGATAGTTTACTACATTGTTTAGAAATTTTGTTGAGAAAGTTTAACTTACAAATATCGAGCGTATTGTGGACAATTTAAAAATTTCATTTGTTTGTAATAACAATCGCAGCAATAGCGATTCACAAATGCGCTATCCGTTTTTGTATTATCAGGTGCTAGTGGACTAATGATTGCTAGTACAAACAAATGTAACCTTTATAACCTATACGCATGTATACGATATAAGGCCTATATTTCTTTGTGTACACAATAGCAATAGCACTAGCACGCGATCGTTGTGATCACAATTGATCATATCACCGAACGCATATGATTCGTAAATAGCGATCATTCCCATGTTTACTGTTGTCGTGTTCATGGATATTACGCTATTGTGGGCTACGGACTACGTAAAGTAAACTCAAGTTAAAAAGCCTTTAACAAAATTTCATGTTGCTACTGTCCCTCGTCTGGAGCCAATCCTGGCAGCAGCATCGAGACTGGACCAGTATAGAAAATTTCATGTCCCTACTTTTAACCATTGAGTAGTTCCCTCGCCTGGCGCCAATTATGGTAGAAGTATCAGGCCATGCTTATTATAAACATGCATTGTCATTCGAACTAGACCAGTATATAAAATTTTAGTTCAATCGGACAGCAGGAAGTGGATCAAATTTGACTTTCCAGATTCCACCATGTACACCGTAGTATTTGATTCCACCTTCACATACATACATTGCAAGTCGAAAAAAGCTTTTAAAAAACAAATCTCTGAATCTTACACATTAATACCCCTAAGAAGAATTTCTAAATAAAAAACGTTTTTCTTGTAAAATTTTCTATTTTTAAAGACTAACAAATAAAACAAAATTGTAATAAATGGGCTTTCTGAACACTTAAAAATTTCCTACAATTTCTGAATATAGTAAAAATATGTTAAGAAATAATTAATACATTTTTTCTGGTGGTTTAATTAAAACTAACAATAGTTAAGCAATAAATTAATGACTTCTTATAAGGTTTAAAAATAATAAAATGAATGTTAATGCCTTTAAAATTATAATATTTAAGTTAGAGATCACATAATATGGTTACTTAATAAGTTAATGGTTATATTAAAAAATAATAAGTTAATGAAAATATAGTCATTATTTACAATTTACAGCCTATAATAAATAAATATAAAAATAGTTTATAATTTGCTATGATGTTGGATTTTCTTTGTCAAATAAACTTTTCATGGCACTTTTATCAAGCTTCTCTTTTTGTTTTCTCAAATTTTTGATATTATCTAACTCTTTCTCTACAATTGTGTTTAGATTTGGATTTAAAGACTTCAATCTTTTCAAGTCATCTTCAGCTGAATCTGGATTCCAAGCTCCTTTATGGGCTTTTGCTCGCCTAAATAAAGCTTTTTCATTATCTGTAAGTTTATTATTATTCAAGAGATAGAATAATGTCATTAATTAAGAATTTTTCAAAAGTAATAATAAAAATTATTTTGCTTAATATTCTCTATATTTAGTGCTAAATGTTTTTTTATATCTGATACATGCAGGACTCGTAAAAACACATGCACAAACTACCACTGCCACCACAATACACAAGCAAAGCGATTTTCTCGATCCGATTATATGATTGAGTCGTTGTGGACTCTATCTCCTGATGATGCTTCGGTTGTGAGACGAAACGATTGTTGAGTTTGTGATAGTGAACATGTGTAGTGCTTGTGTATTGTGGTGGAGGTATGTGCATGTGTTTTTAAGAATCCTGCATGTATCGGGTATGAAAAAACGGATAGTCCACTATACATTTAGCAATAAATATAGTCTCTATTTACTGTATTGTAGATTATAACAAAATAATTTTTATTATTACTTTTGTATTATGGATCTCCTCAAAGGTACACCTAATTCTATAAAAGTTTTATTCCTATTGGAAACCTAATTTTTAATATAACTGAACACATTTATTATTTTTTGTGTATGTGTTTTTTACCTTTATCATATTCCAAAACAGTATTGCAATGTTCTATTACAGCATAGTAATCTCCTTTGACTAATTTACACTGAGCATAATTAAGCAGAACTGGGAGTTTAATTTTGTTTATTGTTTCCCACTCCTCATCATTCTTTCGTTCCCTGAAATAGACACAAATATTTTCTGCACCAATAACATATTTAAGCATGCTAGTTCTATGTTTAGTTCTAGTTTAATTGGTAATTGACAGTTGTTAGCCCAGTTTGTTAAAGATCTCTTTTTTCCTTTTGAGATTAGACCTATCACCAGTTCTCCAATGCAGATTTCCAGTAAACACATATCCCTAGAATTTACTAGAGCTATACAGGAGTTTGCAATATATTTTCCTTTACCAGAAAGCAAAGTAGGAACTAATATGAGCTTGCAGTTCATTGCAAAAGTGAATATGTCATTTGTGGGTTTGGGTATAAGATTCTATAATAAAATCCTTCAATCGATTTCACCTTTGCCACAGCAGTTTAAAAACCCTGTTAAAGGGAGGCTAATACAAAAAGCTTACTATACTATTAAGGATTATATAAATGATAAAAATGTATGGATATAGCTACTCCTCTATCCTGTACAAGATACAAATGTAACTAGTAATAAGAATTATATTTGAAAAGAGCAAATCAAAGTTTCTTGCTGGCTCTTCTCGGTAGGAACATCTTTCCGAACCAGCAGTAGAGTTGATGATACAAAAACATTTGTTTACAAGTTTACTTGAAAAAAGAATATTTTGAATTTGCAATTGAATTTGAATGATGAACTGTAAATATCAATAAAGCACAAACATTTTAAGATCCACTACTTGTTAGTAAGGTCACATTGCCTCATCATTCTGCACATTACAGTTGATTTGATTATAAATATGAGCAATTAAAGTACCTGATCATAAGCTGCTCACATATAGCAATAGCTTCAGTGTATGCATCCTCAGCTTCTTCATATTTTTTTTGGACATACAACTTATTTCCTTTTTCTCTCAACTCAGGCACCAGGTTCAGTCTCTCTTCAGTGGAAAGTTGCCACAACTCTTTCTCATATTCATTAGATCTTTCTACTTTTAATAATTCTACAATAAAGTTAAGAATTCAAATATTATGTAGACATATTCAATCATATCATTTTAATTTCTCTTATATAAATTAGTGCACTAAAGGAAAATATGAATGAAATGAAAAAAAAAAGCTGCTAAAAACTATTAAGATATTATAATTCTGGCTATTTAGTTACATAGAACTTAAAATAATATAAACATAAATAATATTATTACAAACAAATAGTAGAAAGTGTGTGTGACAAAATGTTAATATCACTTAAAGGTGAAAACTATTATACTAGCAGCAAACCATTTAATTTTATAAAAAAATTAACGATTACCTATTATAAATTCTAAATCACAGGGATTGCTTATTAAGTCATCCAAATCTGAATATCCAATGCCTTCAGTATGGAGAGTCATAGTGCAAGTATGTTTGATTCTTTTATCTTGGCCCAGTTCACGAAGAGTCTTCGATACAAATGGGTAACTGTACACCAACTGAAACATACTTTATCATGCAATAAGTTCTAAATATCAGTCATTACACTGTGAAACTGAGTTTGAGTATGAATTTGTAACTTTAATAAAACAGTCAGTGAGTTTAAAGTGAATAACAAAAATGAAATATCAATGATTTCAGTATTAATATAATTGCAATGTAGCCTATTAATTATAATTTTGATTAATTGAAAAAAGTACACATACTTCTTTTTTCACTTCAAAACTGGCTACTTCTCCTACAGCCATCATTTTAAGAATAGTTTCCCAGACTTCCAATTTGAACTTATGCCCCATAACAAGAACCATTGGTTCTTTCTTGCCAATTTTTTTGCTGTCATCTAATAAAACTTTATCTTTTCCAAGTTTCCATGTTTGGAAATGGAAGTGCACCTATAAATAAGAACGTAATTGTTTGACAATAAATTTTTAAGTTTTAAAATAATATTTTCCAATAAATAAATACCTTAGTACCGTTGGAGATGGGCACATACTTTTGTCCCGTATAGATTATACTTTTTACTATTGGAGCAGTATTGTTCATAGTTATATATATAATGGAAAAATGAAAATGAAGTTTCTTTTTTTATGACTCGAGTATGAAATATGTGAAAAAGAGACATACACACTACACAGATAAACATAGTAGGGATGTCAAAAATATTTGATTTTTATACAAATCGATTATTGAAACATTATAAATCGGTTATATTAATTTCTCTCTTACTCTCTCTTTTTATTTTATTTTTACCTCTTTTTCTTTTTTTTTAGGATAAGATATGCTTTGTTGGATGAAACCAACATATTTTAATTGAATTTCGCAAACAGCGCATCCATCGCCGTTGTGCACTGTAATAAATCTTCCAAAATTCCAAATAATTATTAAAACAAAGAAGATAAAATTCAAACAGTAATTAAAAAACGATTATTAAATAATAGATTTTCATTCAAGATAATATATATTTTTTAAATCGATTTTTTTTGCAAAGGAGAAAATCAATTATTTATTAAACGATTTTTCTGCTCCATGTTATCACTAAAATATAGTAACAAATGCTGAATAGGTACCTACTCATTAGAATAAAGTTTAATCTTAATTTAAAAATGTTTTTTTCACTTTTAAATCACTTTCTTTAACTTTTATTCTTTTTTAAGATGAAAAGTGTTTTACCTTTCATCTTGATTAATTCTTAGTTTATGCTTGATATGTGTGTTGTGTGTTCAATTTTTTGTAAAGTTATTTGTCTGTGCATATATCCACTGACCAATAATATAATGTCATTAGTCTATGTTTCAGTTTTTAGTGATTTCTAATTAATTTATATTCGTAGGATTTCTTTTTTTCGTTTAGATTTAGTAGTTTAAACTCTTTTAATTTTGTAGTATAAGAAGATAACTAATTTGTTTAAGGGAAATTGAATATGGCTGATTTTCTGGAGTCGGAAGCAGAAGAAAGCGAGGTTAGTACAATCGGAAACAATGCTTGTGTTTCGACTTTGATTACGACTACATAACACAATGGTTATTAGTATATGCTTAATTTTAATAAAGAGAGTTTCTTTATATCTCTAGGTTGATTCGGAAGAGGATGAAAAGCCAGCTGAACGTAAGAAACCAAAACGGAAAGCTGCCGTACAAAGCGAGGACGAAGATGAGGAAGAGGAAGGTGTGAGCTAGATATTTATACTATAATATTACCAGTTCACATTTGAAAACGTGTGTAGTTGTATTAATTTTGCGCACTGTCTTACTTAGATAGTAAAAGCTGAAGTATTATTCACAGCTATAAGAAAGTAGGCCAGTAACTTATGTTCACTGTAGTAACTTATTCATTTAACAAAACATAACATCTCCAGTATATCTTAAGGGACTATGTGCTTCGCTTTTCCTCTATAAATTAGTAAATTGAGACAATTTTCCTATCTGTAGAAGAAATTATTGTATCATACAACTTAATTAAAGTTAATAAGGTCGAAACTCACATTAAATGTGTTAAAAAGCTAATTTAAATTATTTTCAGATGATGAAGAAAGGCTTAGGGAAGAGTTAAAAGATTTGATTGATGATGCTCCCATTGAAGAGTCAGGAAGTGATGGTGAGGACTCAGATGCTAGTGCAGGTCCAAAGAAAAGAAAAAAAAGTGATGATGAATTGGATGATAGACTTGAAGATGAAGATTATGATTTAATTGAAGAAAATTTAGGTGTAAAAGTCGCTAGAGTAAGTATTATAGAGTAGTACAAGTATTTGTGAGACTGAAAATACAAAAGTGATATTTGTTTTAACTATGAGTAGCAAAGGGGAACTCATATGAATTTAAAACATAGTGTTTTTAATTATTAGAAAGAAAATTATTAGTATTATTATTTCTTGTCCATATACATTTTGATAAAAAAAAACTACACACTTCTTTCTGTAGGTATCTAATGGACCTTAAATTTATTTATAATTATTTCTTATTACAATTAAGTGATAATAAATGGTATATTTTAATTAGTTTTTAATGTATAGTAGGAATGTTAATTATTATTGGCTAAATATTAAAAAAAAGTTAAAATCACATACTTGTATTGGTTATATGTTATAATTTTCTCTGAATTGTTTGAAGAATAAGTTCAAGAGATTGAGGCGTCTTGAGGATGATGATAGTGATAATGAAGGTCATGATGATCCAGAGTTAGAGAGAGAGGTTATTGCTGAAAAACTTTTTGTGGGAGGATCTGATGAGGTAAGAAAGCAAAACAATAATAACTATTCATCATTGAAATTACTTGTTTAAACTTTAATTATATAGGGAAAAGTGGCAGCAATCTTGCCTGTGTCTATCAACTGTTTTGTATTACTTTTTGCATTATGTTATACCATACATTAATCAATTAGTTTTATTCATTTAATGTTTGAAAAAAGTAGAAATTGTGAAGATTCCATTAGATTTACACATAGCTTTAAGATATAAAGACTAAGAGATTAGTCTGTACTAGCTGACCTGGCAAATATTTCTAGTGTACATTATATAAAAAATTGCTTATTTTATAAAAAATATTTTGCATTATAATAAAAAAATTTGTTAAGAAAAAAAAATGTTAGGGTAGACAACCCTTATCACTCAGGTGTATGAAAAAAAGATAATATCCAATTCTCAGATATACTGATGCGTATAAAATTTCATATAATTTCATATAAGCCATTTCGGAGGAGTATGGTTACTTACATTGTGACAAGAATTTTATATATAAAATAAGATAACACATGATATTTCTGATCTGAATATTTCTCAAATTATGTTGTAGATCAAAAAATAATGAAGTTGTTTTTTTCAAGTTATCAGTTATAGTTTTATATTCTACCCTGATTGTTCTACATAGGAGGATGAAAATCGTTCTGAATCAGCAGCTCCGAGAGAAGTAGAGTATGATGATGACAATGAAGATATGGAATCTGATGCTGATGACTTCATAGTTGATGACGATGGTAGACCAATTGCTGAGAGGAAAAAGAAAAGGAAACACATTTTTACAGATGCGTAAGTTGCATGTGTGACTAAAAAGTGATAGTTCTATGTAAGACTGGTTATTTGTTTGATAGTTATTTAGAACATTTTAAAAGCTTTGTAATTAATGATGAACCGGGACGAAAAAAATTCTAAAGAATTTTTTTTAACTGTGTTCACAAAGATTATATTTCAGGCTAATTATTTATTATTTACAAAGCTGACATTATTTACAAAATGATATGTAATAAATGTTTAGAGACCGGCTGTACTCACGTCTTGTTTTATTGGATGAGCCCAACTAGTTCCCCTTATGGGCTTGAAACTAGTTGGGCTCATCCTATAAAATAAGATGTGAGTATAGCCGGTCTCTAAACATTAATTATGCTCACGATAGTTTAAATTAAAAAACTGATAATATATATATATAAAGAATTTCTATTTTATAGAACATTGCAAGAGGGTCAAGATATATTTGGTGTAGATTTTGACTATGATGAGTTTGAAAAGTATGGTGAGGAGGATTATGAGGATGAAGAAGATGAGGACCTGGATGAATATATTGAAGATGAGGAAGAGGAGGGTAAGCTGTTCACAGGGACACTGTCAGAACCTATTTACATATAATATTGCTGACTGGCTTGTTGGTGCAGTTGCTCTTGACCCTGCCTTCAGCTCCGCGAGTCGAGGGTTCGATTCCCGCCGAGGGTCAACATTTTCTTGAAAAGCGTATAAGAATTTGCTAATATCAATTTATTTATTTTAAAAGTATATAATGTTAAGATTCTATCAATTTCTTAAGGTGAAAGAAGAAGGACTAAAAAAGGCAAAGCTAAAAGGCCCAGCAAAAAGTCAATATTTGAGATCTATGAGCCTAGTGAGCTGAAGAGAAGCCATTTCACAGACTTAGATAACGACGTAAGTTGTTAATTACATTAGTTTCACAAAAAAAAATGATTTTGTTCATCATCCTCCTGCCCTTTCCCACTCTAAGTGGGGTCGGCACAACACGATACAAACATGTTGTCACATAATTTGGCTACGTATTTTACGACCAGCCGCCTGCCTTCAACTTACCTTAGTCGTATTTTACGACCCCTCGGTAAGAAAGCGGGTGGTCTATTCTACTCAACCGGATACCACATGGTGGGTCACCTTACCTTAGTCGCCTTTTACTACACCTCGGTAAGAAAGAGGGTGGTCTATTCTACTCAACCGGATACCACATGGTGGGTCACCTTACCTTAGTCGCCGTTTACGACACTTCGGTAAGAAAGAGGGTGGTCTATTCTACCCAACCGGATACCACATGGTGGGTCACCTTACCTTAGTCGCCTTTTACGACACCTCGGTAAGAAAGAAGGATGTCTATTCTACTCAGCCGGATACCACATGGTGGGTCACCTTACCTTAGTCGCCTTTTACGACACTTCGGTAAGAAAGCGGGTGGTCTATTCTACTCAACCGGATACCACATGGTGGGTCACCTTACCTTAGTCGCCTTTTACGACACCTCGGTAAGAAATGAGGGTGGTCTATCTATCTCTCTTTTTTATGTGTGATTAGACAAAGATAAAGTATACGAGTTTAATCTTCCCTCTCCTTATTTATCATTTATATTTCTTACAGGCCTGCCTATGGCTTAATATTAATTACTCTATGTATTAATTACTCTATGCCTAGTATTAATTACTCTATGTATATTTTATGTTGTCGTTGTCTAAAGAAATTGAAAAATACAAAAAATATTCAATTACTTTGCTATAATACGAGATTCATATTCAGATATAATCTATGTAATCAAGGTAGAGTCACTATCGTGTTCATACTTTGGACATGCAGGATTCGTAATGTTGCATGCTCTATCTTTGCGATTTTGTCACGAAGTCTATTGCCTTTGCAAAACTATTAAATCTGCAAAGTAACGACTAACTGTTATTAATTTGCATAATTTTGGGCGTTTGGTTATGTTTCGGGTCCATAATTCATATCGTGTATACAGATACGTAAAACGGACGTGCCGGAGCGTATGCAAATACGTGAAGTAGCCATCACTGCAGTAGAAGAAGGTAGTACGGAACTAGAGGACGAGGCTGAATGGATATACAAGCAGGCGTTCCTCAAACCTCCCGTGTCAAAGGCCGATGCCCAGGAGACGAGGGATAGATCAAGACGGTTAGAAACTTAAAGGAACGGTCTGTTACTATGGCCACTGGGCTAAGGCCTCCTCTCTCCGTTTTTGGAGAGATTGGAGCTAAGACCTACCACGCTGCTCCAATGCGGATTGGTAGGTTACACATAACCCTAGAATTCTCTAGAGATATGCAGGCCGCTGAACGCAAAAAATTATCACTAACTAACAGAGCAGTGGTTTAACTAAAAAGAGTGCCGTCCACTCTCGCAGAATAATGAAATGTGTCCAGTCTCTCTGCCCCAGTACTGTTCGTGGTTAAATCGGAATGCACTTTTTGGTCATGCCATTACAGCAGTTTAAAAACACTGTTAAAAAGAGGCTGATACAGAAAGCCTACTATACTGTTGAAGATTACTTAGATGATAAGGATGTGTGGATATAGGTGCACTTCTACCCTGTACAAGACAGTAATAAATAAATGTAACTAGTTCTAAGATTTATATTTTAAAAAGAGCAACCGCCGAGTTTCTTGCTGGCTCTTCTCGGCAGGAACAGCTTTCCGAACCAGCAGTAAAGTTGACGATTCAAAAGCACTTGTTTACAAGTTTACTTGAATAAAGAATATTTTGAATTTGAATTTGAATTTGAATTTGATTGGATCTAAGACCTACCACGCTGCTCCAATGCGGATTGGTAGGTTACACATAACCCTAGAATTCTCTAGAGATATGCAGGCCGCTGAACGCAAAAAAATATCACTAACTAACAGAGCAGTGGTTTAACTAAAAAGAGTGCCGTCCACTCTCGCAGAATAATGAAATGTGTCCATTCTCTCTGCCCCAGTACTGTTCGTGGTTAAATCGGAATGTACTTTTACTAATTTTATGAATATTTCCTTATTTTTCATCACCCCGGGTCGCGCACTGCGACACATAGCGCCTCTCGCAGTACGGGGGTTATTTCTTTTATGCTCCACTACTATTCGTTGTATAAATAAATACATGCAATATAACAGAAGTAACTACTTTGCTATAATCCGCACGGGTTAAGTGAATGCATGCAAAGCCAATGAGTATGAATGGCAAAATCTACGCACCTTATACATGCAGGACAAGCCACCACATGCACCCCAAGGCGCAATTCACCAGCAACAACGCACACAAAAGCAGCACACACACCCACCACCACAATCTCGACGATCGCTTCGCCCCGAAACGGAAGCATCATCAGGAGGATAGGCTCCACGACAAAAATCGTCACATTGGCTTTGCATGCATTCACTTAACCCGTGCGGATTATAGCAAAGTAGTTAGTTCTGTTATATTGCTTGTAATATGGAATTCCGCAAAGTAACGCCTGCTTCTATAAATCAAATAAATACATGGTGAAATTTTTACTAATTTTATTAAAATTTCCTTATTTTTCATCACCCCTGCTCGACAACTTTGGTACGTAGCGCCTCGCTTAGAGCGGGGGTGTACTTTACGCCACTGCATCAAACTGTCATTTATTGAAAATATGAAATGCTAAGCTGGACTTTGCTAGCGTTTGTGTTGGTGTACACACGTGTTAGTGAGATTTCGGTGTTTTTAATACTTTTTGGTTGTTTTTAATACTTACAATAGTTGGTTGCCCTTGTACTAACATTATTTTTGCATTTTTTTACTAACATCAGTTTTAAATCGGTAAGTTTTATTGTTACGTATAAATAGTCTATTTACAAAGCGCCTCCGTGATGGAGGCAGATCCTTCGCCCGAACCTCCCGATAAGGGTGGTACGTTGTCACGTAAGAGACAAGTTGATAGTATTCAACTCACTGAAGATTCGACTACCACTAAAAAAACAATAGTCGATCCTACTTCAGCTAACCCTTCTATACAAACAATATTCGTTCATCCTTCTTTTTCCGAAACCCCTTTAAGCTACCTGAAAGACGACAAAGGCCCTTTCATTGTTCAGATCTCGCGAGATGTACCAGACCCAGCATCAGGAACAACTCTGCGGGCCATTTCTTTTGGCCAATTCTTACATAAACATAAGATAGCCTCTATTATACATGATGGAGTTAAGAACATTGGTAGGAATAAAGTTACAGTAGAATTTAAAACATCACAGGCTGCCAATGATTTCATCGTTAATCCTCTTCTAGGTCTAACTAAATATAAGGCAATTATTCCCACCTACAATATTACCAGAATGGGTCTTGTTAAAGGTGTCCCGGTTGACTGGTCAATGGAAGAATTTGTCGACTCTCTAGAGCTTCCCTCTGATTGTGGAGAGGTACTTAAAGCTCGGAGATTAAATAGGAAAATAACTAGTGACGGCGTAGCTTCTTGGGTACCGACCCAGTCGGTTGCTCTTACTTTCAGAGGCCAAATTCTCCCAGCTAAGGTATACTCATATCACACTTCCTTACCTGTTGAAACATATAAACTCCCTACCATCCAGTGCCAGAATTGTTGTCGTTTTGGTCATATAAAGCTTAATTGTAGGTCGAAACCCAGGTGTTACAGATGTGCTCAACCCCACACAGGAGATTCCTGTGAAGTCCACAAAGAGTTGTCAACGTGTTTATACTGCTCGGGTAAACACTTTGCAACTGACAAGGTGTGTCCAGAGTTTTCTCGACAACAATCAATTAAGATGGTAATGTCGCAGGACAATATATCTTATATCGAAGCTTCATCTCAATTTCCTCCTGTTCGGCGTTCCTATGCTGAGATTGCGAAAGAGATGTTTACACCTCCTGCATACCCTCCTCAAAATCCAGCAAAACCCCAAGCGTCCTATAAATCATATAAAAAAACAGTTTTCCACTCTCCCCGTTCTCGTGCACCTTTGGGAAAAGGTTTTGATAGAAGAGCTCACCAGGACATCATTGGTGATTGCTCATCGTCCCTTCCCAATGGTTGTGCGCTGAACAATGAACCCAACCAACCTCCTGCTACTGAGGGTAAAATCTTAGAAATTCTTTCTGAATTTCTGGTGAGCATTATTGCTCCATGTAGTGAAATCCCATTACCGTCCAACGTTGCCTATAACCTTACTCAATTATTTAAAATCCTCCAAAACGGCCCCAACAACATTTCTGCAATGGAACATTAAGAGTATAAGTTCCAAAAAACATGAATTGCTGTCCCTTATAAACCTGCATAAGCCTGCCATTGTTGCCATCTCAGAAACATGGTTGAATCCTGGGATCCGATTTCGGCTCCCTGGTTTTTCCTGTTTGGGGGATGACAGGAGTGATGGGCATGCGGGTTGTGCCCTTTTCATCCGGCACTCACTCCCTTTTTCTCCTATCCCCCTTCCACCCCTTAACCAACAGATTAATGCTGTTGCTCTCCGCTCCCAAAACATCTCTTTCCTTTCTCTGTACATACCTCATCCTTCCTCCTCCATCATGCCTGACTTGCAAACCATCCTCTCATCTTTGCCCACTCCTGTCATAGTTATGGGGGATTTCAACATTCACCATACTATGTGGGGGTGTTACTTCAGTGATGGGTTAGCTCCGTTGTTGATTGACATCTTTGATGACGCGAATCTTTGCATCATCAATGATGGCTCTCCGACCCGCAGAGTCTACCCAAATCAGAACCCCAAATCTGCTGTAGACCTCTCCCTATGCTCTCCTAGTCTTGCCTCTCAATCATCTTGGAAAGTTCTCCCTTCTACATATGGTAGTGACCACTTCCCTATCATTATTTCCCTAAATTGTAGAATTATACCCCCTCCCAATTATGATCCCTTATTAAAATATAGAATCCAAAAAGCCAATTGGTCAGGCTATTCCCAATCTGTTGACGACATGGTGAACTCTCTACCGCATCTTGAAAATAATGGTAATATTTTGGTTTACTATGACGTTTTTTTAAAGTCTCTTTTATCTTCGGCCGATCTCAATATTCCTAAGAAACACCCTCCCAGAAATCATCTGCTTTCCCCTCCCTGGTGGGACGAGGAATGCAGTGATTTATTTAAACTTAGAACTTTCGCAGAGAAGACATACTCAAACAGCATGACTCAACTAAATTTTAGCAATTACCAAAAAATAGACGCGAAAGTTAAAAAATTGGTAAAAACAAAGAAAAAAATTAGCTGGACTAAGTTCTGTGAATCCTTATTACCTCGATCCTCCTCCACAGTGGTTTGGAATAAAATTAAGAGATTCCGCAGATCTCTTGACCATGTAGCTCCTTGTTCCAATAACCCTTCTGACTGGCTTAACGTTTTTGCTGACAAATTAGCTCCACCTCTTGCTCCTTATAAGGATATGTTCCTTGATCCTGCACCAATTCCAAGTTCAAACGAAATGGATGCCCCCTTTTCTCTGTCTGAGTTGCAAGTAGCTCTTAATGGACTTAAAGATTCTACTCCAGGAAAAGACGGTGTTCCATACTCGTTTGTACTTAATTTAAGTGACAAAGCAAAACTTTGTTTCTTAAACATGATAAATAAATTTTTTGAGACTGGGATAGTTCCAGACGCTTGGAAATCCCAAATAATCATCCCCATACTAAAACCTGGTAAAAATCCATCAGATCCCAATTCCTATAGGCCCATAGCACTGTCGTCTACTTTGGCAAAAATTACTGAACACCTACTTAAAAACCGCTTGGAATGGATAGTAGAAAGTAGGAATATACTTCCCTCCACCCAATTTGGGTTTCGGAAGGGTTTCAGTACAACCGATAGCCTCAGCATCATCACAACAGACATCCGATTAGCCTTTTCAAAAGGAGAGTACCTTGTGGGTGTTTTCCTAGATATCGCTTCTGCATACGACAATGTCCTTCTTCCGTTACTCAGGCAAAAAATGCAAAAGCTGAGTATACCGCCGAAGATTGTGCATTTCATATGTAACCTGCTGTTTTGCAGATCCATAGTGGTGAAACACCATTCAACATCTCTTCCCCCCAGACTTGTCTGGAAAGGTCTCCCTCAAGGCTCTGTTCTAAGCCCTCTGCTATACAGCATATATACCCAAGATCTCGAAATGTCTGTTAATAACTTTTGTGACATCTTGCAGTATGCTGATGATATCGTTCTGTATTATAGCTCTAACTGCGTAGACGATATATCTAATCGATTAAACTCTGCTTTGTACTACCTAGGCCAGTGGCTGTCTGACCATGGTCTATCCTTGTCCGTTCCTAAGTGTCAGGCAGTGGTGTTCACTAAAAAAAGATCTATCCCTCATTTCCAGTTTTCTTATGAAGACCAATACATCAACCTTGTAGAGAAGGCAAAATTTCTAGGTGTTTATCTCGATAACAGACTGAACGGAATTTCCCATACCAATCACATTATTAAAAAATGTGAAAAAGGAATCAATGTTCTTCGAGCTATAGCAGGAGTATGGTGGGGTGCTCATCCCTACTCCCTTAAACTATTGTACAATGCCTTAGTTCGAAGCTATATGGATTATTGTTTGTTTGTTTTAGAACCTTTAAATAAATTAGCTTCAGAAAAATTAAATAAAATTCAATATAAATGCCTCAGAATTATTCTGGGTGCTATGAAATCCTCTCCAACAAACGCCTTGCAGGTTGAATGTGTTGATCCTCCCTTATCCCTTCGTCGCCAATATTTATGTGATCGATATATTAGTAAATCGTTACAGCTGTCCTCCCATCCTCTTTGGCCCAAATTAACTCTTCTCTCCCATTTTCCTATATCCCGAAATTCAAAGTCAAACATATTAGATGGTTTTTTAAAATATTCCTCTCTCCCTAATCCTATGTTACGTTTTTTTTCAAATCCCCTCTATTGTATTCCTTTCGAAGCACTCACATTTAATCCTTCAATCATCACAGATCTTGGCTTTATCAAAAATGCCCCTGACACACTACACAACTTTGAAAATTACATTCATCAGAATTGCCAGAATTCTCTTCTGATATATACAGATGCATCAAAGCTATCTCTGAATAGTTGTGTTGGTGCAGCCTGCTGGATCCCCAAATATAAAATTGTGTTAAAATTTAAATGTCCTCCCGAGTCTTCAGTGTTCACAGGAGAGGCCATTGCTTTGTTAGAAGCAATCCTGTTTGCACACTCCCATAACATAAAACAGACTGTTATTTTGACAGACTCCCTTAGTTGTTTATTATCTATTAAAGAAAATCCATTTCGTAGTAAGTCAAGATTTCCTATTGTTTTGAAGATTAGGGAGATTCTGTTCTCTTGTCACAAAAAAGGCTTAGCCATCTCTTTAGTTTGGATTCCCAGCCATTCCGGCATTCCTGGAAATGAGATTGCTGATTCATGCGCTAAGACTGCAATTCAAGATGGAACGCTCGAGCACTTCGAAAATGCAGCATATGATCTTTGTGCGTTAGCTAGGTCATTCCTGGACAAATCCTGGAACTCGTACTACGAGGTTTCAAAAACTACCAAAGGTAAGTACTATGCTGCTCTTCAACCAGACATACCAAGACGACCATGGTTCTTTCTCCATAGATATGCAGACAGATGGGTATCATCTACTATCTCTCGACTACGTCTTGGTCACTCATGCACACCTGTACACTTGGCTAAGCTCCGGATCAGGGACCACTCGATCTGCGAGTGTGGTTTAGACGAAGGCACTGTATCCCACATCCTTTTGAATTGTCCTAAGCTCCTTCATCCTCTATATGACGTTCTCCCATCCAAAATTCCTCGTCCCTTAAATGTTGAATGTTTGTTAACGTCTGTATTTAGTCCCTCTTGTAAATATTTGTGTAAATATATTAAATGTAATAAAATAAAATTGTAAATATTTTTTTTATATATATTATTTTTTTTGTTTATTTATATTTAATTTATATGTTTGTATATAATATAAATTCATATTGTGTTGTCCTTTTGTTTCAGGTGAAGGGTTAAACGGTAGGGTTCCTACTATCTGTAAATAATCAAAATTTTAGTTTTACTCTGCTTCACCGTACAATTTCCTTTGTGTGTTCTCCATCTTACGTGACATTGGCAAAGTAATCTGTGCCAAGAAGGCACTCCAAAAAGCCATAAATTGAAAATTGAATTGAATGCTAAGCTGAAAATGATACGATTTCTTCATATTTATACTATAGCGAAATATATAAATTTTTAAAATTGTTTCAGGGGCTCGAGTACTGTTGTAAAGATTCGTCAAGCTTTGGACTTCATGAGGAACCAGACGTTAGAGGTTCCCTTCATAGCGTTCTATCGCAAGGAATATGTACAGCCGGAGCTTAGTATTAATGACCTGTGGAAAGTTTACAAGTACGATGCTAAGGTATTATTTATTTCACAATTTGACATTAATATAGGAATGATTAAAAAAAAACAAAATAATGTGCAATAGCGCTTTATTCCGGAATCGGAATCTCTTCCAGCCAACCAGTCTTAAATAAAAAACGTAAATATTAAGTAAAATTAATTAATATTATTAAATATATAATAGATGAATAATTTATTAATTATATCATAGATATAATAATATGAGTAGTAAAGTAAATTTATAATAGACCATCATCATGTCTTACCAAGGTGTCGTAGAAGGCAACTAAGATAGGTTAACGTCAGGCAGGCGGCCGGTCATAAAATACGTAGCTAAAACATGTTACCATATGTTTATAACATGTAGGGCCCATTAAGGAATAAGGGCAGGAAAATGATGAGACATTATTGTCTATTGGCTCCTTGCTTTAAGTGCGATAACAATCTGTTTCACATTAATTACAAACATACTTGTCCGTTTCACTGACTAGATGAGCTGTTTAATTTATCTTGCAACATGATAAAATACAAAGTACATAATGTACATAACATTTAAAGAAGTCGCGAGTACAAAGTGGCTATGTATATTAAATCTTCTATTATTCCAATAGTATTTCGTATCACCACTTGTTCACAAATATTAATAACATAATTTTTTCAACGTTAACTTAAATTACAATAACTGATTGTTGATCTTCGCAGATATCTCTGGTTATACATCCTCTCGTTTCCCTTCCATTGGCGCTAGCTAGTGTTGGCATTATAAAATATAATAAATTCAAAATTCATTATAGTAACAACGCTAACACGTATATGTATAGTACCCGGCATTAAATAATGCACAACGATGTTTAGAACGAAACAGCCGGCCAGTTCGGTTTCGTTGAGCGCTGTCTCTGTCACTCAGTTAGTATGTGACGTCAGTGCGACAGAGACAATGCTCTATGAAACAGAATCTAGCCGATTTTCTCTGTCTATGCCTTAATGTGCAATTTTTATTGCCGGGTAAAAGTAAAGTAAAGTAAAGTAACAGCCTGTTACTATGCCCACTGCTGGGCTAAGGCCTCTTCTCTCCGTTTTTGGAGAGAAGGATTCGAGCTAAAACCTACCACGCTGCTCCAATGCGGATTGGTAGGTTACACATATCCCTAGAATTCTCTAGAGATATGCAGGTTTCCTCACGATGTTCTCCTTCACCGAAAAGCGTGTGATAAATTGCAATTATCAATTAGACACATAAGTTTTAATAGAAAAACTCATTGGTGCCTGCCCGGGGTTTGAACCTATGTCGTCTCTAGAGAGTCGCACGGTCTCACCGCTAGGCTATCACAGCTTATTTGTTTATTGCCGGGTACTATAATATATTTTGTATTTACTTTCAGTGGTGCCAACTGAAACAGCGCAAAGAAAACTTACTGCGGTTGGTAGAGAACATGCGCGAGTTCCAGCTTGACAAAGTGATGGCGGACCCTGACGCGCCCATCCCTGAGAATATGAGACTAATCAGGGATGAAGACATTGAAAGGTGAGAATGTTTTTGTATTAAGCTTCTTAGTTGAAGATCTAGGGCGGGGTCCTACATGAGCGAGCTGGATGCGAACGCAAAGCGGCACGGGTTGACGCGGAAAAACTCTATTGATTGATTGATATTGATGCAAATTAGTACCATTGAAGCTATATGCCTGACCAATGTCTATACCTATTATGTCTATATCTCTTATGGTTAACTCGCAATAATTGAAATTCAAATTCAAAATGTTTTTTATTCAAGTCATCATCATCATTCTCCTGCCCTTATCCCACTCTAAGTGGGGTCGGCACAACATGTTACAAACATGTTGTCACATGATTTGGCTACGTATTTTACGACCGGCCGCCTGCCTGACGTCATCTTACCTCAGTCGCCTTTTACGACACCTCGATAAGAAATGAGGGTGGTCTATTCTATGCAGCCGGATACCACACGGCACATACCTTAGTCGCCTCTTACGACACCTCGGTAAGAAGGGAGGGTGTCTATTCTATGCAGCCGGATACCACACGACACATACCATAGTCGCCTCTTACGACACCTCGATAAGAAATGAGGGTGGTCTATTCTATGCAGCCGGATACCACACGGCACATACCTTAGTCGCCTCTTACGACACCTCGGTAAGAAGGGAGGGTGTCTATTCTATGCAGCCGGATACCACACGACACATACCATAGTCGCCTCTTACGACACCTCGGTAAGAAATGAGGGTGGTCTATTCTATTCTGCCGGATACCACACGGCACATACCTTAGTCGCCTCTTACGACACCTCGGTAAGAAGGGAGGGATTCTACACGGCGTGTTCTTTATTCAAGTAAACTTGTAAACATGTGCTTTTGGATCGTCAGCGTCTACTGCTATTTCTGAAAGCTGTTCCTACCGGGAAGAACGAACAAGAAACTCGGCGGTTGCTCTTTTCAAAGAATAATTCCTATAACTAATTACATATAGTTATTGATGTCTTGTAGAAGGTCGAAGAGTAGCTATATCCACGCATTATTATCGTCTAAGTAATCCTCAATAGTATAGTAGGCTTTCTGTATTAGCCTTTTTGAAATAGTGTTTTTGAGTTGCTGTATTGGTAACTACTTTTATGTCCAAAATTTCAAATAAATACACTGATTTTCAAGCGGGTAAAGACACATACACAGCTAGTATAGCATAAAAGAATTATTACTTCCTTCTTTCCTTCGGTCAAATAGTAAAGTAAAAGTAAAGTAGCGGCCTGTTAAAATCCCACTGCTGGGAATAGGCCTCCTCTCTCCGTTTCTGGAGAAAAGGGTTGGAGCTAAGGCCTACCACGCTGCTCCAATGCGGATTGGTAGGTTACACATATCTCCAGAATTCTCTAGAGATATGCAGTTTTCCTCACGATGTATTCCTTCGCCGAAAAGCGTGTGATAAATTGCAATCATCAATTAGACACATGTGTTTTAATAGAAAAGCTCATTGGCGTCTGCCCGGGTTTGAACTCGTGTTCCTCTTGAAAGAGTCGCACGGTCTCACCGCTGGGCTATCATAGCTTTTCGATCAAATAACACAACACATATTGAGTCTGTTTATACTATGAAGTTGTTGCGAGCAATGTTGCTGGTGTAACTAGTATGTAATATATAAATAATTTATATAGAATGAAGAACGTCCAAACATCAGAGGAGCTGCGCGACGTACATACCCATTTCCTCCTTTACTACTCAAACGATTTGCCCGAAATGCAAAAAGTGCAGCGAACTAAGGAGAGAAAGAAGGACTTGGAAGAAAAAAGGTGAGATTTCTTTGAAAATTTTTCTATACTTTAACTGCAGTGACCACATTTCTAATATAAAAGTTACGGCCTGTTACTATCCCGTTGTTGGCATAAATTTTTTGGAGAGAACGGTTAGGGCCAAGACCCTTCATGCTGCTCCATTGAGGAACGGTATCATATCCCCAGAATTCCCCAGAGATATATATGCATGTTTCCTTACGATGTTTTCCTTCACCGAAAAGCGTATGATAAATTTTAAATCTTAGTTAAATACATAAGTTTTAACAGAAAACTCATCAGTGTCTGCCCAAGGTTTGAACTTGTAGTCACCTTTCTATTCGAATTTTTGACATCGTGATTCATTTTATTATTTAAATTGTACTTTTTTATATTTGTGACTTAGTGTAATGTAAAAATAAAAAAAATAAAACTTATGAACTATTTGAGTCTTCTGGAAAACAAGAAAAATTTATGGTGAATAAACTTGAGTGGGATTTTCTTCACTAAATCTTATATCGTAGACGATTAGCGCGTGAAGAAGCAGAGAAGAACGGAGAAGATGTCGAGGAGGCTGTAGCCGCGGTGGACGCAGCACAGCCGGAAGAGGAAGAAATCAGTGAAGTGAAGTATGCAGTGCGGTCAGGACCGTATGAGCTTTGCAGGAAGGCTGGTATTGGTGAGTTTTGTTTAAATAATTTATAAAATTAGATGTTACATTGCGGAGATCCATAACACAAAAGGAATAATAAAATTTAATAATTATTTTGCTATAATTCGCGATAAAGTAAATAGAATGATTTATAGAAGCAGGTTTTGCTGAATTACTTTGCTATAATCCGCGCGGGTTAAGCGAGTGCATGCAAAGTAAAATATATGTATAATATGTATGTGTGTGAAAAAAGCTGTGATAGCCCAGCGGTGAGACCGTGCGACTCTCTAGAGGCGACATGGGTTCAAACCCCGGGCAGGCACCAATGAGTTTTTCTATTAAAACTCATGTGCCTACTTGATAATTGCAATTTATCACACGCTTTTCGGTGAAGGAAAACATCGTGAGGAAACCTGCATATCTCTGGAGAATTCTAGGGATATGTGTAACCTACCAATCCGCATTGGAGCAGCGTGGTAGGTTTTAGCTCCAATCCTTCTCTTCAGAAACGGAGAGAGGAGGCCTTAGCCCAGTAGTGGGCATAGTAACAGGCTGTTACTTAACTACTTTATGTATGTGTGTAAACGAAAAAGAAGTTGTACTATTGTGATCTAGAAGCGCGTATCAAATCGCGCGAATCACCAACGGAATAGACGATAACATAGAGTAAGAGAACCAAAACTGTAAATAGTTTAGAAATAAAAAATTAAGTGAAAATCATGTAGCAAAAATCATGTAGCATCACAATATATATATAGTAATATTCTATTTGTACGGAAAAATATAAGTACGTATAAAACAAAATTTGATGTATATCATAGACATACGAGAGGTCACAAACAGCTTGCGATACCTGCGTCGCGACTCAGCAGAGTAAGCAACTCATTTGTTGGTCTCGCTATTCGCTTCTATAATAAAATTCCTCAATCCATTCTAGACCAGTGTACAGAAATATTCCAGTCAAGTGTAAAAAATATGCTTATACGTAAAGCATATTACAAAATTTGGTTGATAAGAAAACCTGGATTTGAAAATCCTTTCATCTTCATACAAGACAGCGGTTTAATAATGTATAATTAAAAATATTTAAAAGATTGACCGCCGAGTTTCTTTCTGGTTCTTCTCGGTAAGAGCAACATTCCGAACCAGTTGTAGCTTCATTAATCATATTGATGCTTGACGATTCAAAAGTGCCTGAAATGGTTTATTTGAATAAAGATTATTTTGATTTGATTTGATTCAAGAGTGGCTTAACTAGATATAGGGAAAAAAGCTTTTGTGGTCCACTCAAAACTTTATTAAGTACAATTATTTTTTTCTGTAGTTCCGCTCGTAAAACAGTTTGGTTTGAGCCCGGAGCAGTTTGCAGAGAACGTACGAGACAACTATCAACGACACGAGGTAGAACAGTCGCCTGTACCGCCGTTGGAGGCCGCCGAACCTTACGTGAGTCTTTACAGTCTCACTCTTTTTAAAGTTCTCTCTCTTTATATTTAAAAGAAGATTATCCATTCTTGATTATTATATTATTATATTCTTGACATATTTTATAACATCAATTTGACTATATATTTTATTGTTATATGTAATTTACGCCGCGTGGTATCCGGCAGAATAAAATAGACCATCCTCCTTTCTTACCGAGGTGTCGTAAGAGGCGACTAAGGTATGTGCCGTGTGGTATCCGGCTGCATAGAATAGACCACCCTCATTTCTTACCGAGGTGACGTAAGAGGCGACTAAGGTATGTGCCGTGTGGTATCCGGCTGCATAGAATAGACCACCCTCATTTCTTACCGAGGTGTCGTAAGAGGCGACTAAGGTATGTGCCGTGTGGTATCCGGCTGCATAGAATAGACCACCCTCATTTCTTACCGAGGTGACGTAAGAGGCGACTAAGGTATGTGCCGTATGGTATCCGGCTGCATAGAATAGACCACCCTCATTTCTTACCGAGGTGTCGTAAGAGGCGACTAAGGTATGTGCCGTGTGGTATCCGGCTGCATAGAATAGACCACCCTCATTTCTTACCGAGGTGTCGTAAGAGGCGACTAAGGTATGTGCCGTGTGGTATCCGGCTGCATAGAATAGACCACCCTCATTTCTTACCGAGGTGTCGTAAGAGGCGACTAAGGTATGTGCCGTGTGGTATCCGGCTGCATAGAATAGACCACCCTCCTTTCTTACCGAGGGTCCTAAGAGGCGACCAAGATACATGCCGTGTGGTATCCGGCTGCATAGAATAGACCACCCTCATTTCTTACCGAGGTGTCGTAAAAGGCGACTAAGGTAAGTTGACGTCAGGCAGGCGGCCGGTCGTAAAATACGTAGCCAAATTATGTGACAACATGTTTGTAACATGTTGTGCCGACCCCACTTAGAGTGGGATAAGGGCAGGAGAATGATGATGATTGTTTTCTGTAAATTAAATTGTAACTTTTGCATGCTATTTATTAGCGAAACATGTTGCTCTTTTATTTATAAGCTTATTTAATACCGTGTAATACCGTGTTTCATGCAAAATAAAGATTTGATTTGATTTGATTTTGATTTGAAGAAAAAGAGTCGCTACTGTGCGTAGTCGAACTTGAACTGTTGAGGTTTTAGATAATTTTCTGATGATTCTAGAAGAGCTTCTGCACTTCTTGCCTCATTCCGTAAGGTCAATGCTTCATCTTCTGTTCATATTAAAGCCGTTATAAGATTACATTAGTGAGTGGTTTCACTGTAAGTGGAAAGTTTAAGCAAGATAAGCTTTCGGCTCTACCTGTGCGCCTTACAAAAGTACGTAAATCGATTGTGGGTTTTGGTATACGACTATAATAAATTTTTTATAACAATTTTAACCTTGCAAGAATTAAGAATAAATATAAAATAGAGGCTAACACCCTACTAGACTATTGAGGATTACATAAATAATAAAATATCCATTTTTCAAATCCAAGCAGGATTGAAAAATCTTTTCCGCTTATGATGAGATGAAAATGTTTAAAAAGATAAACTGCCGAGTTTCTTGCTTGTTTCTTCTCGTCGTTCTTCAGTAGGCCTACCATGAACTTTTAGAAAACGATTCAATTCAAAGTCAGTACCTGAACCCAACCGCTTTCTTTTCGTACTATGTGTTTGAAAAGGACAACATTATATGAACTATAGATAACTCTGTCTCTTTTACTCAAATGTTTTAGAAGACATTCCGAACGCTCATTCTGCAACGAATTTAAGCGTGCGTCTTTAAGACGTCATTGTATGAAAAAGCAAACAATTTAGTTTACGTCTTCAATTGAGTCGCAATAAGAGTTCATGGTTGGCCTGCAGGAATCAGTAGAAGCTTCATTAAATTTAATTGATTATTGATTAGTCCAAATTGCATGCTTACTTGAATAAGGATCATTTTGATTAGATTTGAAATTAAAACGATAGGTGACGTATGTATTAGACTAAGTAGAAACCGACATAAGCTTGCGACTCCTGCTTTGCGCCTAGCAAAAGTACGTAAATCGTTTGTGGGTTTGGGTATAAAATTCTATAATAAAATTCCGAAATAAATTTTGGCCATGCCATTACAGCAGTTTAAAAACACTGTTAAAAAGAGACTGATACAAAGAGCCTACTATTATACTGTTGAAGATTACTTAGATGATAAGGATGTGCGGATATAGGTGCACCTCTACCCTGTACAAGACAGTAATAAATGTAACTAGTTTTAAGATTTATATTTTAAAAAGAGCAACCGCCGAGTTTCTTGCTGGTTCTTCTCGGTAGGAACAGCATTGCGAACCAGCAGTGAAGTTGACGATTCAAAAGCACTTATTTGCAAGTTTACTTGAATAAAGAATATTTTGAATTTGAATTTTTGAACCAGTTGCACTAATCTTCGGCTTTTTGTAAAATGGCAGAATAGAGTCGGGTCAACTCATCACAGATAATCAAAGCTGTTCCTCAAATCTTTCGAAGAAAACTAAACAGTTAATGTCTCTGATGTGTATGATGAAGTGTATGGTGTATGCTAAGTGTGCGAATACATAGGTAACTATGTATTCGCTGGTAAGATGCGAGCTACTACGTAATAACGATATTGAAGTTGAGGACGTAATAAATATCCCCTTCAGGGATTTACAAGTTTACTTGAATAAACAATATTTTGAAAGAAATATATTGAATATTGTTCGTAGACTCCAGTGGGTGGTTCAGCTGAGGAGGTTCTACGCCGTGCTGTGTATATGTGCGGCGTGCAAATAGCCAGAGAGCCGTTGTTGAGGGCGACCTTGCGGGATGCTCTCAGGGAGCGGGCAACAATATCTGTGCGACCCACCACTCGCGGCTTGAAGGAAATCGATGAAAGCCACGCATGCTTTAGGTAGCGTTTTTTTTTTTTTAATAGTGACATTACTTACTTACCACAGACTTTATGTCCGTGCCCTTTTTTAATTAGTTCATTTGTATTCTTTTTTTTATGTTATTGTACTTAAAACGAACTTACTCTAATGCATCATTAATAAATTTTTATTTATTTATTTATTTATTATTTTTTTTATTTTTTTATTTTTTTTTATTTTATTTACTTATTTTTTTTTGTTAATTTGTTTATATTATTTTAATATTTTCAATAGTTTTTCGGCCACCTCCATGTTTTTGTCTTTTATTGCCATTTTGATGTTTTTCGCTTTAGGTAGCTATCGGTTTTAATAATTGAAAAGGAAAAAGAGAAAGATTGAAAGATAACGTTAACAGTATACATTGTGTGTACTAAAACATGCATATATATATGCATGTTTTAGTAAAGTAAAGTAACAGTTACTATGCCCCCTGCTGGGCTAAGGCCTCCTCTCTCCGTTTTTGGAGAGAAGGATTGGAGCTAAGACCTACCACGATGCTCCAATGCGGATTGGTAGGTTACACATATACCTAGAATTGCAGGTTTCCTCACGATGTTTTCCTTCACCGAAAAGCGTGTGATAAATTGCAATTATCAATTAGACACATAAGTTTTAATAGAAAAACTCATTGGTGCCTGCCCGGGGTTTGAACCCATGTCGCCTCTAGAGAGTCGCACGGTCTCACCGCTAGGCTATCACAGCTTTAACATATATTTATAATGTTATAAATATCGTAATAATTATTTAATATACCTTGCCTATAAAATTTTATATTTATTCTTGGTTGTATAATTAAGGGTGCCTGGAAGAGATCGCTGGCTGAGTGATAACGCCGCCATTTGTACTATTTAATTGACGTTCGGTTGAATGTCAAGCACATTTAACCTAATTATTAAACTTAATCTTTAATCTTAAACTTATTATTTAAACTTAATCTTATTCTATCTAGGCGTAATTCTAATGTAGTTTCTTTTGTGTTCTTTTATGTATTTGTGTACAATATAGAGTATTTCTATTCTATTTTATTATGCTTCAATTTTTTTTAACATGCCTCGTATATTAGTTTCAACTGTATATAATATTATAACAATTATATTTTTCTTTTACACTTATGCCTATCCGGCTGCATAGAATAGACCATCCTCATTTCTTACCGAGATGTCGTAAAATTCGACTAAGGTAAGTTGACGTCAGGCAGGCGGCCGGTCGTATAATACGTAGCCAAATGATATGACAACATGTTTGTAACATGTTGTGCCGACCCCACTTAGAGTGGGATAAAGGCAGGAGAATGATGAATTTTCTTTTACACTTATTCAATAAATAAGAAGCAATTTCCTCAAAAGTCAGTTCTTTTTCAACAATTTGTCACAATGATAGCGACAGTATTAAAAAAAAAAAAGTTTAATTATTTTACACAAAACACACAGTTGATGCAAACAAAAACACGCATAACACTTAAAAAAAAATACTTTTAAGAATGTTACGGTAAATTTTGATTGCAGTATGAAGTATCTGAAGAAGAAACCAGTGCGTGATCTGTCCGGCGACCAGTTCCTCAAGCTGACGATAGCTGCCGAGGACAAGTTGCTGGACATCAAAGTCAGCGAACAAATAGAGGGCAACACCGGCCCGAATTATTTGGAAGAGTTGAAGCAGTTGTACCAAAAAGTAAATAACCGTTTATAACTTGTTCTGTTTGCCCCATAACCTCGTTTTAAATATAAGTTACAAAAATATTAATTTTATTTGCGTCTCTAACACTTTGGCGCGAATGTATTATGAGTGAATAAAATGTTTCCTTCTATTTATTTATATTATGTCGATAAGATTTAATTACCATTATAATATATTAAATTCAAAAGTAATAATAAAATTATTTTGCTATAATCCTCGATACAGTGAATAGAAAATATAGAGGTTTGTGCATGTGTTTTTACATGAGATGAGATGAATCCTGCACGTATCGGGTATGTAAAAACGGATAGTCCACTATACATTTAACATTATATATATTTTTTATTTACTGTATCGCGGATTGTTTTGAATAAAATGACTCGCCCGCCGGAGGGGCGAGCGACGCGAGCGGCGAGGGCGGGGACGTTTAGGCACTCGATTGCTACCAGAGCGGCCGACCGCTAGTTACCTTTCAAACACGACAGGAAGAAGCCGCGTGCGCCTGTACACGGCATTCCTTTATAACGCACACGTGTAATTTTGCGTTTCGGGTGTTATTCTCAGATTTAATGACGTGTTTAGCCAGTGAAGTGTTTGATAAGACGCGACCGTCCACGGTTTTGGTGCGCGTTGGATACTATTCCCCGATATAGGGACGACTCAATAACGTGTGACCTTACGAAGATTGTGTGCACACCGGGTGTTATTCAGCCGATATAGTGAAGTGTATACTCAGGGAGACACAGACATTACGTGTCCGTGGAAGAGTGCAGAGGCAAGCCAACGGTTTCGGGAATCGGCCAAGTACATACAAGCACACACACACACACGTACACATATACACGCAGTGACTCATGAGGCTGGACCACATACAGCTAACGGCCGCATAAGGTAGGTTGAAACGCTGGGGCGTCGGGCCCAGGTCCCGGAGGTTGTCCGTCCGCACGTTTGCGCGGAACACGGATTATAGCAATAAATTTTATTATTACTTTTGTATTATGTATCTCCACAAAGTAACGCCTAATTCTATAAATTATATATTAAATTAATCTCTTTCGTTTTAGGACGAATTTGCGGCAACAGTGCAAGCGTGGAACGAACTGCGCGCGAAGGCTGTGACCTTGGCTCTAACAAAAATTGTTATGCCGGAGTTGAGACGAGAACTGCAAGCTGTACTCCTGCAGGAGTCCAAGGAATATGTTCTCAAGTAAGTTGAACTAAGATTTAAGTTGAAAAAAATAAAAATAGAATAAAGAAATAATTAATAGAATTAGGCGTTACTTTGCGGAGATCCATAATACAAAAGTAATAATAAAATTATTTTACTATAATCCACGATACAGTACTAATATAACAATGCTTGTTCGGATCATGCTTCGCTTTGCGATTTTGTTGTGGAGACTATCTCCGGATAATGCCTCGGTTGCGGGGCGAAACGATTGTTGAGTTTGTGATAGTGAACGTGTGTAGTGCTTATATATTGTGGTGGCGTTGATGCAGGTTTGTGCATGTGTTTTGATAAATCCTGCATGTAACGGGTATGAAAAAACGGATAGTCCACTATACATTTAGCACTATATATTTTTCCTATTTACCGTATCACGGATTATAGCAAAATAATTGTATTATTACTTTTGTAGAATAAAGAAACTATGACAGAAACTATACAAAATCGTAATGCGATTACGATTACATTACGATTTTGTCGTGGAGCCTATTCTCCTGATGATGCTTCGGTTTCGGGACGAAACGATCGTCGGGATTTTGGTGGTGGTTGTGTGTATTGCTTTTTATCGTGTGGTGACTTGTCGTGCATGTGTATGGTACTTGAATTTTGTCTCTTACACTTAGCATTGCATGCATTCGCTTAACCCACGCGAAATATAGCAAAGTATTTCTTTATAGTTTCTGTAATATGAAATTCCGCAAAGTAACACCTGCTTCTATAAATCATAGAATAAAGAGTTGAATTGAAAACAAGAAAAATAATATAATGGTTTTTCCTAAATTATTAGTCACCATCATTCTCCTGTCCTTATCCCAACCTAAGGGGTTGGTACAACGTCTTTTTCTCTTCCATTCTCTCCTATGAATTGTCAAGTCTGGGCACTATTCCTTCTATATGCAATAATATCCCTGAAGGGGATATTTATTACGTCCTCAACTTCAATATCGTTATTACGTAGTAGCTCGCATCTTACCAGCGAATACATAGGTAACTCAGCCATAAGGTGAATACTCATTTCTTCTTCTCTACGCTCTGGTCACACTCATATTTCTTTTATTCTCATTATTGACATGTGTCTGTTTAACAGGCAACGCCCAGTAGTAGTAATACTTGTTAAACACATTTTCCCTGGTTTGAGACATTAACTGTTTAGTTTTCTTCGAAAGATTTGAGGAACAGCTTTGATTATCTGTGATAGTTGACCCGGCTCTATTCTGCCATTTTACAAAAAGCCGAAGATTAGTGCAACTGGTTCAAAAATTCAAATTCAAAATATTCTTTACTCAAGTAAACTTGCAAATAAGTGCTTTTGAATCGTCAACTTTACTGCTGGTTCGGAATGCTGTTCCTACCGAGAGAAACCAGCAAGAAACTCGGCGGTTGCTCTTTTTAAAATATAAATCTTAAAACTTGTACAGGGTAGAAGTGCGTGCACCTATATCCACACATCCTTATCATCTAAGTAATCTTCAACAGTATAGTAGGCTCTCTGTATCAGCCTCTTTTTAACAGTGTTTTTAAACTGCTGTAATGGCGTGGCCAAAATTGATTTCGGAATTTTATTATAGAATCTTATACCCAAACCCACAAACGATTTACGTACTTTTGCTAGGCGCAAAGCAGGAGTCGCAAGCTTATGTCGGTTCCTACTTTGTATATATTCCTACTTTGTATTGTATTCTATTATATACATCACCTATCGTTTTATAATTATTTATATTTTTATGTACTAAAATTAAATTGATTAAAATATACTGTGAAGCAAATGTAAGAATACCTATTTCCTTAAATTTCTCTCGCAGGGAATCACGCGGATTTAAATTGTAGATGCCACCATACGTGGCATCTACAATTTTTTATTACGAAAATTTTTTCACTATCCGCGCATTTACCCCACAGCAATATTCCATAAGACATAATGTTATGGAAGTAAGCAAAATAAACAAGTTTAGCTTTTCAACCCTCAATATTCATAAACGACCCACAAAATTCATTTGATAGCTTGTAAGCGCGTTATTCGTAGGTGCTGTCGTCGGCGTCTCTACGACTGGCTGAAAGTGGCACCTTATGAGTCGAGGGTATCCGATGATGATGACGACGAATGGGACACTTCTAATGGTAAATGAGTACATAACGTGTACATTTTACTTTATCTATACGTCCGATACAATATACAATTTTTTTGCAATATACTTAATATATATAGTGTTGTTCAGTGCCGCAAAATTGTCTAGGTCCAGGCGAAATTGTCAAATGCCCAATCAGATATTCCGAGACCTATGAATAACTGATTTTGTTAAATTTTAGGTATGATTACATTGTCCTTTTAGTCTATGGACTCTACGAAAGTTATTCCGATTTTATTTTTAATATTTTCATTCGGACTTCAAACGATTCTGAACAAAAGAGAATCCACGCACATGCCACTAATTACTGCGAACTTATGGCATGCTCAAAAATTCATAATTGATACATTTATAAAAACAAATATTTGACATATACCGCAAGAATGTTATTTTAATTACATCATTCTTCTGCCCTTATCGCACTCTAAGTGGGGTCGGCACAACATGTTACAAACATGTTGTCACATGATTTGGCTACGTTTTTTACGACCAGCCGCCGGCCTGACGTCAACTTATCTTAGTCGCCTCTTACGATTCCTCGATAAGAAATGTGAGTGGTCTATGCAGCCGGATACCACACGGCATATACCTTAGTCGCCTTTTACGACACCTCGGTAAGAAAGGAGGGTGGTCTATTCTATGCAGCCGGATACCACACAGCATGTATCTTAGTCGCCTCTTACGACACCTCGGTAAGAAAGGAGGGTGGTCTATTCTATGCAGCCGGATACCACACAGCATGTATCTTAGTCGCCTCTTAGGACCCTCGGTAAGAAAGGAGGGTGGTCTATTCTATGCAGCCGGATACCACACAGCATGTATCTTAGTCGCCTCTTACGACACCTCGGTAAGAAAGGAGGGTGGTCTAATCTATGCAGCCGGATACCACACAGCATGTATCTTAGTCGCCTCTTAGGACCCTTGGTAAGAAAGGAGGGTGGTCTATTCTATGCAGCCGGATACCACACGGCATGTATCTTAGTCGCCTCTTAGGACCCTCGGTAAGAAAGGTGGGTGGTCTATTCTATGCAGCCGGATACCACACAGCATGTATCTTAGTCGCCTCTTAGGACCCTCGGTAAGAAAGGAGGGTGGTCAATTCTATGCAGCCGGATACCACACGGCATGTATCTTAGTCGCCTCTTAGGACCCTCGGTAAGAAAGGAGGGTGGTCTATTCTATGCAGCCGGATACCACACAGCATGTATCTTAGTCGCCTCTTAGGACCCTCGGTAAGAAAGGAGGATGGTCTATTCTATGCAGCCGGATACCACACGGCATGTATCTTAGTCGCCTCTTAGGACCCTCGGTAAGAAAGGAGGGTGGTCTATTCTATGCAGCCGGATACCACATGGCATGTATCTTAGTTACCTCTTAGGTCCCTCGGTAAGAAAGGAGGGTGGTCTATTCTATGCAGCCGGATACCACACAGCATGTATCTTAGTCGCCTCTTAGGACCCTCGGTAAGAAAGGAGGGTGGTCTATTCTATGCAGCCGGGATACCACACGGCATGTATCTTAGTCGCCTCTTACGACCCTCGGTAAGAAATGAGGGTGGTCTATTCTATGCAGCTGGATACCACGCAGCATATACCTTAGTCGCCTCTTACGACACCTCGGTAAGATAGGAGAGTGGTCTATTCTATTCCGACTACACGGCGTAATGTTATTTTAATTACATAAACCACAATTTTAATTACATACATGTTTATAATAATTAAATAAACCACACTCTTAAGGTATATAGGTAATTACACAAATCATATCATCATTTGCTTTTGCTAGCCGTCAGTACAATAAACAAGCGTCACACCTATACAACATAATTAATAAAAAATTTAATATATATTTTTTTTTGTTTGTATTCCATAATTTTAATTAGGTCTCCGCGTGCTTTCAATCGCGTACGTACCGGATCGCGCGCACTGTGCGTTTGCGTGCGTTGTGGCCGCGGCGGGCGAAGTTGTGGACCATTTGAGGTTACCGCACCTGCTGTATCGACGCAACGCCTGGGACGCACTTGAACGACGCAACAAGGAAGCTGATATGACCGCATTGAAACGGTACGTTAAATTTGACTCGCGAGGGACAATATAATGAGCCTATAACGGAAATGTAATTATGATTTTATACTTGAATATTCGTGGTTTGAAGACATAATTATAAATTATTAGTTTCGGGTACATACCACGGTAATTTGTTTTGATTCGCCGATATTTCGACCCAGTTGCATGGATCGTGGTCACGACGGAACTGCAAGTAGGCGGTACTTCAAGCTGAGATGTTAGGGGCAGTATCTAACTACCCTCCGTCTCGTTCTTTTTATCGGTGCGAAAAGAACGAGACGGAATAGTCCGATTTCGTAGACTTTCCACTACCACGAGATCTGTATGGACGCGGGTGAAACCGCGGGGCTTTGCTAGTAACTAATAATTTGACGAGTATCAAATCATTCTTGTCTTCGCATTGTAAATGACGTTTGTATAACTTTGGAAGAAATCTAAGGATTCGTTTATATTTCTAGAAAATACGATCGTATAACTCCCGTCTCTGTGAATTTTACATCCAAGTATATCTTGCAGTTAATTCGGTTTCTTGTACAGATTTATCCTCCGGAAGAAACCGCATGTTATTGTTGTGGGCGGCGAGTCTCGGGAGGCGTTAAACATTAAGGCAGACGTGGCAGAGTGCGTCCAGCAACTGATAGAAGATGAACAGTTTCCTCGTATACCTGTAGAGATAGCAGACAATACCATTAGCAAGATTTACAGTAACAGCATCAAAGGACGAGTAAGATTGTTATAGCACTTAAAAAATATAATGATGATATTTTGGCTTGTCTTAATATTCTATTTTTTGGTACTTTGATATAATTTTGAATATACAAACGAATAATTTTTCTTGACTATTTTTTAAATCAGTAAATTGCAGATAGACTAAGGGTAGATTGCACAAACAGTCTGGTTAATGTAACTAATACATATCAGTGACTTCTCTTTCTTCTGTGTTTATAGAAGTAGTTATCGCGCGTCAATAATTTATCAACTGAAGCAAATACAGTTTTCAATTACAATTCCAACGTTTTAAATAAACTCTATTTTAAATGAAGGATATTAGTAAATGTCAGAGAAATATTGTATGAAATATGGGTCCACAACGAAAGGAAAAATTTCAGTTCTTGCAGAATAATGCTTTCATAATAAATTTGAGATAATAGCACAATCATAGCTTATATATTAATCAAATTAGTAATTATTGCAGAATGACTTCAGAGAATATCCAGACACACTGCGTCAAGCGATATGCCAAGGCCGCTTGCTACAAGATCCCCTAATGGAAATATCACAATTGTGCGGTCCAGATGAAGAAATTTTATGTCTCAGATATCATCCTTTACAAGACCATGTAACCAAAGAAGACTTATTAGAAGGCATCGAGTTGGAATTTGTGAACCGAGTGAACGAAGTAGGGGTTGATGTCAACGAAGCGGTTCTGACGGGTCGGGGAACAGAGCTACTACAATTTGTATGTGGTTTGGGTCCAAGAAAGGCTCAAGCGTTAATAAAACTATTCAAACAAACTAACCAAAAATTAGAAAATAGAACGCAACTAGTAACTGTCTGTCATATGGGTCCAAAGGTGTTCATTAACTGTTCAGGATTCATTAGAATCGACACTAGTAGTTTAGGAGACAGTACTGAGGCGTATATAGAAGTTTTAGACGGATCTAGAGTCCATCCTGAAACGTATGAGTGGGCACGAAAGATGGCTGTCGATGCCCTGGAATATGAAGACGAGGATGCAAATCCTGCAGGAGCTTTAGAGGAAATCCTGGAAGCACCGGAGAGACTCAAAGATTTAGATCTCGACGCGTTCGCTGAAGAGTTAGAGAGACAAGGCTTTGGCAATAAAAGTATAACTCTTTATGATATTCGAGCGGAGTTGAATTCTAGATATAAGGACCTCAGGGTGTCTTATCGTTCGCCGACCGGTGAGGAAATGTTTGATATATTAACCAAAGAGTCGCCGGAAACATTTTACGTTGGGAAGATGGTTTTGGCTACGGTTATAGGGATCACGCACAGGAGGCCGGAAAGGGAGAAGTTAGATCAGGCCAATCCGGTCAGGAACGACGAAACAGGACTTTGGGAGTGTCCGTTTTGTCGGAAGAATGATTTCCCTGAATTGTCAGAGGTAATAATTATTAAAATTAAAATTTGTTTGGACTATCTATGGAAATAAAAGAATAAAAATTAGTAAGAATTGTTTCTAGTATATAGATGATAATGAAAGTCATTTAACTTAAAATTACAAAAGTAATTTAAAAAAGGAAAAACTATTGGGATATCATTACAACTCTAAGTTACGGAGGTTTTACATCAATCATGAATCAAAATAACATGAAATTATCAATGCAAAAACATTTCGTGCAAAAAAAATAAGTTTGAGTACTCATTATTAATGTTGAGAGACCGGCTATACTCACGTCCGACTAGTTACAAGCCCATATGGTGCTCTTATTCATGAGCTCTTTAGGCGGCGTTATGCGTGTAGCAGCTCGCTGGGCGCGACTCGTGAGCAGCTTGAAACTAGTCGGGCTCTTCCGATAAGATAAGACGTGAGTATAGCCGGTCTCTCAACAATAATAATGAATACCACTCACAATAGTTTAAATTCAAAAGTTTGAGTACATTTATTGTTGTAGTGTGACATTTGAGTTTTTTTTTTTTTTTAATAGTGACATTACTTACCACAGACTTTATGTCCGTGCCCTTTTTTAGTTACTTTATTTGTATTCTTTTTTATGTTTTTGTACTTAAAACGAACTTACTCTAATGCATCATTAATTTTTTTTTAATTTTTTTCATTTTTTTTTATTTATTTATTTATTTTTTTAATTGCCGTTTTGATCCCTGTGACATTTGAGTTAGTATTCGATAGATGTGTAATTATTGAATTGTGTATGTCATACTGAAATATAATACTGCACCAAATCACAGCTTGACTTGTGATTATAGAGATTAGATTTTAAGCTTAACATTTCTTGTAGGTATGGAACCATTTTGATGCGGGTTCATGTCCCGGCCAAGCGACCGGTGTCCGGATAAGGTTAGACAACGGTTTGTCCGGTTACATCCACATAAAGAATCTCTCTGACAGACACGTGACCGACCCGACGGAGCGCGTACGGATAGGCCAAACCATACACTGTAGGATATTGAAAATAGACGTCGAGAGGTTCTCAGTAGACTGTTCTTCGAAATCATCAGATTTGTTGGACAAAAATAACGAGTGGAGGTAAGTGAGAATTGACATTCGATACTCCTTCCTAGGGTCGCATATTTTGCGCCCAACGGAAGTAAAAGCACTCGCCGCCAAGAAGATCCTTGAATTCTTCAAGGACACCGGCATTGGTGGCGAATTGTAAGCAGTGGCGATCACAGTAGATCAGTAATGGTCAAAGTGATACTGGGCCCTCAGGCCCTGCATAGCCGCTACTCTTTACACCCTTTTTTCGCCCTTGCACACCTGTCTATTTAAAAGAACGCTTCGCCTTCCTTTCAGATAACAGCTTCTTTCATCTTAATCTTCTCTCTCAAAGTGACAACAAGTTAAAAACACCGAAGTGTCATTCCCAGATTTACTTTAATTCCTTTACCTCTAAAGCTGTACATCTGTGGAATGCACTTCCCACTGAAATAAGGCATGCGAAGTCACTTCATATATTTAAAAATAAACTTAAAGCTCACTATTTGTCTCTATAAACCATTCATTTTTCTTTTTATTTTATTTATTAAAAAAATATTTCTCCTAAAAAATAGAGACTACTATTTTTTATGTACTCTATTTATATTGTATCTATTATATATTTATATGTATGTGTTATATTTATATATTAGGTATATGTATGTTATATATGTTTTTATCTATGTAGTATATGTATGTAAGTATAGATATGCAAGTACATTTAGCACGTTTTCCTTTTGCACACTCGCCACGTTCTTTTCTATTATCCTATTACAAGGGTTGCCTGGAAGAGATCACTATTCAGTGATAAGGCCGCCCTTTGTACATATACATAAGGTTTACTTTAAGTGATTGTATGTTTTTGTATGTTTTATGTTTTGTGCAATAAAGTTTATATCTATCTATCTATCTTTAGAAGAAGAAGGGGAAGAAGTGAGAATTTGTTACTATTCAATTTTCTAATTCACATTTAAAAGCGTGATCAAATATGATGCGACTGAAGTAAGAACGCCACTGGAATTATATTACATTTTTTATCATTTAGTACATCGTATGTTATTATTATTAAATTCGGGAAGACGAGAAGCGCGAGATGGTACGGACATGTAATGAGGAGGGATGAAGATCATGTGACTAAGCGAGTGTTGAATATGAATGTGGATGGATATGTGACTAGAGGGAGGCCTAAAAAGATATGGTTGGAATGTGTTAAGTATGACATGCATAAAAAAAGAATAGCGCCAGAGTTGAATGATAGATGAGAATGGAAGAGGAAAACATGTTGTACCGACAACACTTAGAGTGGGATAAGGGTAGGAGAAAGAAGAAGAAAAAGCGTCGAATATGATTGAGGATGGATATACGAAATAAATGGATTGTGTGAAATTGTATAATTTTCTGGAAAGGTAGAATCTTCTCTTTTAGGTTCGATGAAATCTGGTTTAACCTGGATCATTTAGCAATTTAAATCACTTTTTAATATTGTTTTTTAGGCCTCCAAAAGACCCTTACTACGACCAAGAATCTGAAGATAAAGACGTCCGCAAAGACACAGAGGCGAAACAAACCAAAGAGCGCTTGCAGTATGTAAAGCGAGTCATAGTGCATCCCGCTTTCCACAACATCAGTTTTGCAGAAGCGGAAAAGTTTATGGAGAATATGGCTCAAGGGGAAGTCATCATCAGACCTAGTAGTAAGGTATGTTAACGGTTGTTTTGTACCATAGTTTTTGTAAAGAAACCAGCTACGCACACGTTTAATTCTATCGGGTCAGCCTGACTAGTTCCAAGCTCAGCCTAGGGCACCTATTCATGAGCGCTCACAAGGGCAGAATGGCTTTGAGTCCAGTCGGGCTGACCCGATAGAATAATACTTGAGTATAGACGGTTTCTATAAATAAATACTACTCACGATAGTTTGAATTCAAAAAGTTTTTTTCCTTTTCTATTAGTTGCTATTTTAAATAGACACTAACACTTGAGCACATATTCTGCCAATTTACGAAACAAAAAGTATTTGTAATATTCGAATAACATCAAGCATTTACCTTTAATCAAAAATAGCGGGAATTTATTTAAGATTTCTGGTATAAGTTTACATTCAGGTAACCCTTGCAGCGTACGAACCTGTTAATATAGTCAGAATGACGAAACCCTAAATATTGCAGGGCTCAGATCACCTGACTGTGACGTGGAAGGTGGCAGATGGAATATGCCAGCACATTGACGTGCGTGAAGAAGGAAAAGAGAACGCGTTTTCTTTAGGTTTGTTATTAAGTTTTTTTCTAATTGTTGAATTTGAATAAGTTTTATAAATATTTTTTTATTTTGGTTTGCTTCTTTATAATATCTGTAATGAAACTTGATAATCGAAAAAAAGACTCATAAGGTGCTACATAAAAAAATCCATTATAAAAAAATTCTCCACACTCGAATCGTAATCTTACAATATACCTATTATACTTATAAAAGAAAAGAATATTGAAAAAAAAACAATTGTTGTTTAGGTCGTAGTCTCTGGATTCAGGGATCAGAGTTCGAAGACTTGGATGAAATCATCGCGCGGCACGTCACTCCGATGGCAGGTCATGCGCGCGATCTCATCACCTACAAATACTACAAACCACTCGGTGGTATGAGGGATAAGGCTGAGGAGATCCTCAAAGAGGAGAAGGCAAAGAACCCAAACAAAATTCACTACGTCATATCAGCCGCCAAGAACCATCCGGGCAGATTTCTCCTGTCGTATCTACCCAGATCTAGGTGTACGCACGAGTACGTATCGGTAACGCCAGACGGTTATAAATTTAGGCAAAGAATGTTCGACTCATTGGGCGGTCTACTCAAATGGTTCAAGGAGCACTTCCGGGATCCGCCGCCGTCTGGTACGCCGATGCAAAGGACACCAGCGTTGCGTACTCCACACGGCGGGATGACGTCATCGATGTACCACACGCCAGCAGCACACACACCCGCGTTCCATACACCAGCGCACACGCCAGGGCCCGCCTACATCAATACTCCGTACACGCCTTCAGCCCAAACTCCTTACATGACACCGTTTGCGACGACACCCAGACAACCAGACTTCCTCACGCCTGCAGTACCGCGACACAAACAAGTTCAAATGCCGGTGTACACGGAGCCTTCGGACTGGCAGAAAGCAGCCGAAGACTGGGTTCGTCATAGGTCAGTGCGAGACACGCCACCTACACCCCGCAGTGACGGAATGTCTACTCCCAGAGATTCCTCGCGAACGCCCCGCATGGATTCCCGTTCGACCCCCAGACACGACATGCGTTCGACCCCCAGACACGATATGCGTTCGACCCCCAGACACGACTCACGCAGCACCCCCCACGGTCACAGTTCCGGACGATCGTCCCGTTCCCATTCGGTCCGATCCACCCCACATACGAACACATCGCCCCGATCGATGTCGCTTGGCGATGCGACGCCGCTATACGACGAAAATTAGACGGAAGACTGACGTCATTGTCTTTTTACTTTTGTACGATTGAAGCTCTATGCTTACTAAATAGGGCCGTGCTATGATCAAAGTAATAATTGGATAATCCGACCTTAACTTTAGGTAGCTCCATCATAAACCTTTATGACGACCGTGAAATTTTGAAACTGTACCATTTGATTTTTTAAGACCACGTGTTAAGACCAAAAAGAAAGAGCGGAAATAGACAAGTTCATTTGACTCAGCTGTATTTATAATCGATATTTGTCTGTGCCGAATTCAAATTCCTGGTTTGTGTATCATCGATTTCGAATTAACGTCTGTTTTTGTACATTTTTGTCTTTACGCTAATTTTTTTAATTTTTTATTGGGCGTGATAGAATATCGCACGGTTCTAGGTAGTTAGGGTTAAATTGTAGGCGATTTTTGGCGTAATACATCGCTTGCTAGCTAGTATGGTAGCTTATAGCGCTAGTGTATTTGTAAATGCGGGATTAGATAATAATTTTATATTGACATATCTCTGCTATTTTTAGTTTATCTTGTGTAATTCTAAACTGAGAATATACTCAAGTTTTCAGACTGATACCAGTATTTATACGTATTTTGTGCTTTGAATGGAATATACACTGATTACTAGAATATTAAATTACCGAGTGACATATTATTATGAATGAAATATATTTGTTTTGTAGATTCACGTACATGATTTGAGTTTTGAAATAACTGACGATTTTCCGTGTTGTAAGAATATTAAAGATGTGATAGCCCAGGCCAAGAGTGTTTTTGTTAAAACATATGTGTCTAATTGATGATTGCAATTTATCATACGCTTTTCGGTGAAAGAAAACATCATGAGGAAGCATGCATATTTCTAGAGAATTCTAGAGGATATGTGTAACCTACCAATCCGCATTGGAGCAGCGTGGTAGGTACTAGCTCCAACCATTTTTTCTAAAAAAGGGAGAAACGGAGAGAGAAGGTCTATGCCCAGCTGTGGGATAGTAAGAGGTTTTTACTTTTTTGAAAAAAGTAAATTAAGTGTATATATTTAAATTGCTCTGGAAAAGTGTAAGGCTACTCTTGTAAAGAAACACTGTTCATACATTTCAGGCAAAATAATGTGTATATTCTATAAAGTAAAAAATTCTTATAAATAAGTATGTGAAAATTAACTTTAAAGCTAAGGCAAAATATAACAGCATCCTAAATTGTAAGACTAAGCGCCCATACAAATTATTTTAATGACTGGATTTGTCTGTAACTTATGAAATAAGTCGGACAAAATATTTTTTCGTTGAGGCAACCCTGATGCTATGTCCTGATTTGTTATTCCTTATGACTTTATACCCTGTCTGATCTAAAAAATCACTGATCTAATAAATATAAAAATTATAAAAATTAGTGCTATTTTAAGTGAAGACAATATCGAATATGCAAATACACTTTTAAAATTGCAACTAATTTAAGCTCATCTAGATCAACAGTCGCTATAAAATTCTCTAGCTTCATAGTGGATTTTATTAAATTTAAACTATCGTAAATAGTATTTATAGTTTATGTGGAGAAACCGGCTATACTCGCGTTTTATTTTATCGGGTTAGTCTGACTAGTTTCGAGTCCATCTGTGGCACTTATTCATGAGCTCTTTACACGGTTTTTATCGGGAACTGACGTTTCCACCGCGATAACGGCATTTATAGAGGTGTTCATTATAGATGCCTTTAAGCGCTTTTCGAAGTCATATTGAAATATATACGCGCTTATAAAGCGTCCTACACGACTTTCACAATAATTTTCGATACTATTCGCCATGGTCCGGTCTGAAATCTAAGTAATCTTACTCAAAAAATACTTATAGTACGTTAAAGAGCAAGCTGTGATAGCCCAGTGGTGAGACCGTGCGACTCTCTAGAGACGAACATGGGTTCAAACCCGGGCAGGCACCAATGAGTTTTTCTATTGAAACTTATGTGTCTAATTGATATTTGCAATTTATCACCCGCTTTTCGGTGAAGGAAAACATCGTTAGGAAATCTACATATCTCTAGATGTTTCCAGGGATATGTGTAACCTACCAATCGGCATTGGAGCAGCGTGGTAGGTCTTAGCTCCAATCCTTCTCTCCAAAAAACGGAGAGAGGAGGTTTATTCCTAGAACAGGCCGTCACACACACGTTAAAGAGCATTTTGACAAAAAAATAATTCGGAGATAATTATCTCTCATACAGAACTAGAACAAAGTTTCCCAAACTTTTGTCCCTTTTTAAAATTCTGATGCCCCCCATACATAAACTTTAATATTAAAAAATTGAATTGATTTTATGAGTACAATTTGCTTTTTTCGTTAAATATCGCACTGAAGTCTAGTATTGCATTAAAATGGGCCATTTAAAATCCGAGGAGGAGAAAAAATTCGGAAGAAATTCGTAAAAAGCGAGTCTATTTTCGAATTTCCTCTAACAATGAAACTGTCTCCCTTCGAAGCGTTGGCCCCCTTTTGGAAAACACTGCACTAAAGTGTATGTTCAGTAATACTTCATCCCTAAATTATTTGTTAAAGCCCAACCATAAGTTTTGCCGTACAGCAGGCCTACCATGAACTTCTATTGTGACTCAATTGAAGACGTAAATTAAATTGTTGTACTTTTCATACCATGACGTCTTAAAGGCGCACACTTTAAGTCGTTGCCGAATGAGTTAACAAACAAACGAAAACAAAGCGGTTCGGTTTAGGTACTGACTTTGAATTGAATCGTTATCTAAAAGTTCATGATAGACCTACAGGTAGCACTCTAACCCGACGTTGGAAAGGATCTTCTTCGCTTTATTATTAGGACATAGTATAAGTGTTCGCTAGCCTTTATAATTTCCCTAATGTAGCTAAATCAATTATGACAGAGAGGCCTCAATATACATAGATAGTGAAGGTAATTATAAGTGATATATTGTATTGTCTTTTATTCGTAGATAATGCATTTGGTGGGAGACAATTGCATGTTTATTATAATTCATTATGGCGTTTGAATACCTTAGTTACGCCGGTTTTGTCCATTGTGTAATTATGAAAATTATTATTATTTATTTCGATTTGAGAATTTAGGCAATAATGACAATGATTGTATGTCTATATTTTTTTATTATACCAAGTAGTTGGTAGCGTGAAAAATTGTTGCTAGAATTATTCTCGTTTAGTGATGTAACGAATATTGCTGTTAATATACACGATCGATATTAATTACTATCATCGATTTGTAGTGGATTTTATACATTGATATGTATATACAAAACATTACTTTTAAATTAATTTATTGAAAGTGTTAATAATATTTGACATGACATTCGATATTTATTTTAATAGAAGATATACTGTATTACTGATATGCAATAAGAAAACATAAGCCTATAGAAACATGAGCCTTTAAGCCTGGGAGTAGTTCTAATAAGTCAAGTTAAAAAAGCTCTTACCGAAATTTCATGTAAAAGTAATAATAAAATTATTTTGCTATAATCCGCTATACAGTAAATAGAAAATATATATAGTGCTAAATGTATAGTGGACTATTCGTTTTTTCATACCCGTTACATGCAGGATTCGTAAAAACACATGCATTAACCTCCACCACTGCCACCACAATACACAAGCATTACATGCGTTCACTATCACAAACTCAATCGTTTCGCCCCGCAACCGAAGCATCATCAAGAGATAGACTCCACGACAAAATCGCAAAGCCATTTTATGAAAATTTCACAAATGAACGTTTTCAAAGAAATTTCATGTCCCTACTGTTAGCCGTTGAAGTGTTTTCTCATTTGCTGCCAATCCTGGCAGCAGCATCAGGTTATGCTTATCATAAACATGCATTGCCATCGGGACTGTACCAGTATGTAAAATTTCAGTCGAACACCGGGAAGTGGGTCAAATTGAATAGCAAGATTTCACCTTTACATATACACGGAAAAATAAATAAAAGCTTTTGAAATAATGGAATCAGTATTATAATCTATTATCTATTAAAATATTCGTTACATCGCTATCACATATAGCGAAAACAAAAGATTTTTATGATAATGAAATACTTAAATGTGGCACACGAGTTCGCTGAAAACAATAGATATGCCTTACAGATGGTTAGTGACGTACCAATGATCTTTTTTAGCCGTAAACTTGCGGAAGAACTAATAAACACCTATGACAATCTACTTTGTATTTTTATTTATCTGTTACTCAACTATATTGTTGATTGATATGCTATACTAAAATCGGCATAAAATGTCTCGTTTATTATAAGTACAGTATACATTTTAAAAATACGGGTCAAAGGGATATTAAGCATCTAGGCATAGATGAGATGAAAATGTTCTGTTTCTCTTACGTAAATAAATAAATATATGAGACAATTACACACGTGGCTGTCCGTCACAAAAGTAACTTAATACTTGTGTTATAGGTGACACAACTAGATTATCATCATTCAAATTCAAATAAGTCTTTATTCAAATTGGCCTATTACAAGCACTTTTGAATCGTCAAATTTAAATTAAAGTGAAGCTACAACTGGTTCGGAAAGGTGCTCTAACCGAGAAGAACCAGCAAGAAACTCGGCGGTCACTCTTTTTAAAAATAAATATTACAATTTTGTAAATTGTAAAATTGTAATGGAAATTTAATCATTTGATTTTTTTCAAGTAGATTTTTTGTTACAAATATCAGAATAATCATAAGATAAAAAGGGCAGACTCTAGTTTAAAACCTTGACATTGTTTTTACAAATTATAAAAAGTGACTAAATGTATTTATTTGATGCAATCAAGTTTTGCAATTTTACTACACAATTTTTGCTCGTAGTATTACCTACGTCTTTGTTAGACAAGTATTTTGTAAATATGATAGGATTCATTGAGCAACCTATGTTAGCAACAGATAGAGGCGTCAAAGGCTTATCAAATTTGAATTCAAAAAATAATATCAATCGAGTATACAAATTTTTGAAAAACAACCAAGTATGTGTTGTAAGACAATAAGTATTGAAAATTTATCGACATTAAGATTCGTAAAAATTATCACTAAATAAAGGCCAAATATAAAAGCCGTTGCGTTGAGACCGTGCGATTATCGAGAAGACCACGGGTTCAAACCCCGGACCTGAGAATAAGTTTTTCTGTTAGAACTTCTACGTCTAATTGGTAATCGCAATTTATCACAAACTTTTCGGTGAAGGAAAATATCGTTAGGAAATTTGCACATCTTTACAGAATTCTTAAAATATGTGTAACCTACCAATCCGCATTTAATAAGCCTTTGGGTGTGAGCTCCAACCTTCTTTAAAAAATGGACAGAGGAGGCTTCTACCCAGCAGTGGGATATTAACAGGCCGATACTATACTATGACCCCAAAATGGGTTTTACCATACTATTACTACAAAAGATTACGAATTACTACAGGACGCGGGCCGGACCTTTAAAAGGATGTATCATCATTGATAATATCATTGCGGTTAGATTATCTATGTATTCTATTGAGGCATAATTTGGGCGTGTGACTCTTCAGAGAATTAATGATAGTAAAACCTATTGTAATAAATAATCCGCTTGTCATTTGCTGATGCTGTGGTTAGATGTTAACAAAAAATGATAATTTTTTTTAATGATTAATGATAAAAATAAATAATAAATTAATCATAAAAATAAGCTGTGATAGCCTAGCGGTGAGACCGTGCGACTCTCTAGAGACGACATGGGTTCAAACCTCGGGCAGGCACCAATGAGTTTTGCTATTAAAACTTATGTATCTAATTGATAATTGCAATTTATCACACGCTTTTCGGTGAAGGAAAACATCGTGAGGAAACCTGCATATCTCTAGAGAATTCCAGGGATATGTGTAACCTAACAATCCGCATTGGAGCAGCGTGGTAGGTCTTAGCTCCAATCCTTCTCTCCAAAAACGGAGAGAGGAGGCCTTAGCCCCGCAGTGGGCATAGTAACTGGCCGTTACTTTACTTTTTTAAATCATAAAAATAAGATAAAAATATAGCAACCTAGCATTATTAACTTTAAATTCAAGATACACCAAAGAATGCATGGCGAATTACGAGGCTGTTTGGACGTGTCATGAACGAAAACAAAACTTTGGTAGTATTTATTTAAGTGTTCATAGTTGAATAAGTAAGCAGGGCACTCGCTGACATTTAAATATGATATCAGTCCGCCATGAGCCAACTTCACAAGATATGGAAACAGTAAAGAAGAAGTTCCGGCTTGTTACATCCCACTGTTGCCTCTTCTCTTCGTTTTTTGGAGAGAAGGGTTGGAGCTAAAACTTACCACGCTGCTCCAATGCGGATTGGTGGTTACGCATATCCTTAGAAATTTCTAGAGAGATGCCGGTTTCCTCACGATGTTTTCCTTCACCGAAAAGCGTGTGATAAATTTCAATTATCAATGAGACACATAAGTTTTTAATAGAAAAACTCATTAGTGCCTGCCCGGGGTTTGAACCCACGATTGTTTCTAGAGAGTCACACGGTCTCACCGCTGGACTATCAAAGCTTTCATTCAAAAGAGTCAAAAATTTACATTGTATGAATCCTAATCTTCTCGATGTTTCTATACGGCGCTCATACATGAATTTTGAAAGCCGTAGATAGAATATGAATTGATGCCTTCGAAATGTTTGCTGGTGGCGCATCCGCATATACCCTGGCAGCCAAATGGCTCCAGAGAATCCTTTAATTCTTTGCATATATTGCTAGAAAACCCAGCGATTACCTTGAAAAACTCATGGTCTCTGGGAAAGTACATGACAAGATATTCATTGGTCGGAGCCCGAAAAAATGGACAGATCAGGTGTCTGATCATCTGGACTGGGTGAATATTATACGCAGCGATGCTTACCGGGAATAGTGGCGACAGTTATTCCGCAATAGAAGAGATCGGAAACATCGCGATGCTCAGCAGTGAGCACACGATTCGGAAATAGAAAAAAAAATCATATTGCATAGCTGAAGTCAATTCAAAAGTGCTTGTAAAAAGCCTACTTGAATAAAGATTATTTTGATTTGATTTGAAGATACTTTAAACACATAAGTTGACGCGAAAAAAGTGGCGGGTACCACTATCTATCATTCGTTCTCCTGCCCTTATCCCACTTAAGTGGGGTTGGCACAACATGTTTTAAGCACATGGTGTAAAATGATTTGGCTAGGTTTTTCACGACCGGCCGCCTGCCTGCCGTCAACTTACCTTAGTCGCCTTATACGACACCTCGGTAAGAAATGAGGGTAATCTATTCTATGCAACCGGATACCACACGGCACATACCTTAGTCGCCTGTTACGACACCTCGGTAAGAAATGAGGGTGGTCTATTCTACACAGCCGGATACCACACGGCGGGCGTAACACTAGCTATATAGTACCAATACAATGCAAATATACTTTATTGTACAATAATAATGATAATACATAACACTGCTTCTGCTTCTAAAACAAAAGAAACTAAACATAAGTAACATAAAAAAGTACCACTAGTTTATATAATTATTTCAAATGCTGAAGTATCCCTTATACTTTCACAACTAAACCCTTGCAGTTATATTAATGTAATTTAGCACAATTGAAGCTTATACGACTATACCGGGCGATTTAATAATATATCAGTTATTTCTTGGGGGATAAGAATAAACATAATAGATCAAAATTAAGGGGTATTTAAAGCTTAAGTTGCGCAAAACTTAGTTGTGGTTACACCTAATCTAGCTGTGGGAATTGGCTGGCATAGAAACGGAATCTACTTTTATCATTACGTAGATTTTGTCTAATTGCATATTATGACAAAATAACATTATAATTACTTTTGTATTAAGGACCTTCGCTAAGCAACGCCTTATTCTACAAGTTGTACAAAGATGCTTAGCATAGTCATATCTATACAATGCGGACACTTGAAGCGTAGCGAATATTACAGTTCATACATTTAAGTGGATAATGGACAGTTAGGAAACGGCTGCCACTTTGAAATTGGCTCTGAGTGCCTGTGGTCATAAAGATGGGTAATACGTGGAAAAACGTTGTAGAGCATAAGGTTATTTTTCGTTATAAGGTTCAGTCCTTTCAGTACGGCTTCTTAGATTATCTGATTCCATAGAGCCAAGGAGAAGTACTTTTCTTAGAAACATTCCATACTTAAATTATTGTTTCCTTTTTTTTACTTTACCTACGAAGCTATCGATAAGATTTTTGTTGTAGAGATAGTCGAACGACTGGAATGTGAAACCGTCTTTCATCTCAATGCTGAATTTGCATGTAGATGACGTCACCAGAAAAAGCTTGTCTTGATTGAAACAAAATCAATTTTATCTTTAATCCTGTTTTTTCAGGAGGTAAAGAATTACATCAGGAGAACGATTCCATGTGAGAGAAGTTTAAGGACCTAAGTGGTTTAAGATCATGGTATATTTTTAGCAATATAATTTTGTCGCATAAGAATATACAGGAAGGGAAATCGTTAACGAATAAGTTAACGATAGATCCGCTAGATCTTTTGTACTGTATTGTGTACTTATATAAAGTTATGATGGTTAGGAATTAGAACCATATTAGCAGTTCGGTGGACCTCATAGAAAAGATCCATATCACTAATCAGGCGATGGAGTAAGCAATGCTTAGAGTACCTCTACGTGATAAAATTAGAAATGAGGAGATTTTTAGAAGAAATTACCGATATAGCTCAGTGTGACGCGAAGCTGAAGTAGCGATGGGCAAGGTATATAGCATGGAGAACCGATGGGCGTTGGGGTCGTTAGGTGCTGGAATGATGATTCTGCACGGGAAAACGCAGCGTCGGTAGACCCCTACGAGGTGTACTTAAAAGGTCGCGGGGAGAACACCAAAAGAACCAAAAGATCGCATGGTATGGAGATCCGGTGCAGAGAACTATTTTTTTATTTATTTATTTATCATTTATTGTACACCAAATTCAAAATTACACACATATGCTTAACACTACACAACATAAGAAATTTTGTAATGCACAAAAGGCGGCCTTATCGCTTATCAGCGATTTCTTCCAGACAACCTTTGGATCAGGAAAACTGTACAGTACGGAGTAGGTAGGCGGTGTATAATAATAAACTTAAATGCTAATGAGTACAAACTAATACATAAATTATATAAATGCTAACATTATAATACATATTTTATACTAACTAATAAATAGATAAATATACATACATACACATATATGTTACATATTACGTACATGAAACTTAAATGAACTATTTTATATATATATCGTCGCAGTATTAGGACAAAGAAAGATAATACTTGCGTACACGGTTTTTAAAAATGTCTAGAGAACGTGAATTGCGTATGTCTAAGGGAAGTGTGTTCCACAATTTAATGACTCCAACAGTAAATGATTGGCTGAAAAATTTGGTTCTGTGAGCAGGCATCTTAAGAACCATTTTTCTTGAGTCACGCAATTCGGTTTGCACTCCAAGGAATTCGAATTTTTCCTTTAGGTATGAAGGAGTTTTTGGATCGAACAACACACAGTACAGAAGTGAAAGTATATGCAATATACAATATAACTATGTTAAGCAACAGACGTTTATCGGTTGATGAAAAAGAAATAGCAGTCCAGTGCAATACTGGCAGTAGCAGAAAAAGAAGATCTGAAATCTTAACTATTCCCACTTCCCTTATTCTTCTCTGATATCATCAGTCACAGGATTAAAATTATAAACAGTTTACATTATGAAAGTCTTTTCTTTCGTGTTCAGTTGAGTAAATAGTAAAGATAAATAGATTCGGTTTAGTTAAGATAAAGAAGCGGGATAAATACATGATCTGTTAATTCACGAGTTGGCAATAAAGCTATGGAAACAGATAACAAAGAAATGCTCGCACTGCGGCTGTTGAACTGAGGTAATTATTTTATGAGATGTGTATTTTAATTTACAAAAAAAGGTTATTCTACGTTATAAAAAGATGTTTATGGCGGTGATTATCTATATATATATGAAAATAAATGTTTGTCTGTATGTCCCTTATAGACTACGAAACGTCTGGACCGAAATGGATATTTTTTTCTTTTAAGTGTTCGTTATTGTCAGGAGAAGGTTTGGTATGGAAAAAAATTGTATGGCGGTAAGAAGTTCGCCAGTTCTTCGGGTTATATATCAAATGTTAAACTTTTATTAGTCGTATGAAGTTGCCATGGATTAAATAAATTAGATCTTCTTCGATTTAAATAATGTCAAATAATTGACAGTATTTAAGTCTACCATGACTTAATTTACTACCGTAATTATAAAGTTGATGAATATTAAAATAAGAAATGCTCCATTTCTTATTTTAGCCAGTTACATCTACGAGTGTTAATATTTTGTTCATGGCTTTGAAAAAAGTCCGTTTTGTGACGTTTGTCGACATATAATTGTGTATTTCATATTACAAAATAGTAGAGCCAGGCGTTTGTTGCAATCAACAAACCAAATTAAAAATAGTACCAATATGTTGGAATAAGTTTTCAAAATTTTGAAAATACTTTTTTCAGGCAGTCTGAAGTCTAGTCACACCAATGTTTTAAGTGATATATTTAATAATACATGATATTTTAATGATACATAAAATCTACGAATGTTTTATTTATAAAGTGTGTAGGCATTTTATTTGCGTCGCTATAAAAACAAATCAAGTTTTAACAATTTTAATACAAATATTGAATACAATCGGATTGTTCTTTCACTTACTCGGTTGTGAAATGTTGTACATAAAAAAAATATTGCATCGGTATTTATTTTGTTTAATTCTATTGCTCAACAATACGTGATTTTATTTATTTTTCAGGCGATTTAATGTTAAAAAATTAATACCCACCTATATTTATACATTAGCATACTTTGTTGCTTAGCCTACTAGGCAATATTCTAATGAATTTGATATCATATAAGATTCTGAGCGTCAGCCACCTGATGATGTATGATTCCCATATGATAATTTCATTACTATTTCGGATAGATAATTTTTATATATTTTGAAATGTATAAAACAAGTCAGTTAGACCAAATAGGCTGCACTGAACGTCTAGATTTTGTTGACAAACATTGACAAGACAAAATTAAAATTGTTGAGGAGTAATATATAATATATGTACACAAGGCTTAAGTCTAATAAAATCCACCACGTAGCTTTCCATATAATTTTCTTCTTGTTGATATCTTCACCTTGATTTGATGATGAAATTGTATATTAAATATTAGTTGAATACATAAGCTTTCGACAAATCTCAATGGTGCCGACTCGCGGTATAATATTTAGAACTCTTACACAGCTCCTAAAAATTCTTTACTTTAGTTTTAAAAGTTCATAATGTAGGAAATATTAATATATTAGATTGCTTTGCGATTTTGTCATGGAGTGTATCTGATGATGATTCGGTAACGGAGCGAAACAATTGTTGTTATTAAGGCAGTGAATGTGTGCAGCGCTTGCGTGTTGTAGTGCTATAGGTGGCGGGTAGTGCATGAATTTTTACGAATCCTGCATGTATCAGGTATGAGAATAGATAGTACACGCTGCTATAGGCATTACCTAGACTTTTCCTCATCATGAATTCTTAATATTTTCATTACTTTTCCATTATGGACCTCCTCAAAGTACCGCTTAATTCTATAAACTAAATAGAAACCCATATAACGGGCTATTAACATATTAACAGGAGGGTGCTTGTTTTGTTTACAATCTGCGATGTTATTAATCGCACAGTAGTGCGTGTGGAGGCTTACAGATCGGCCTAAGGACCAGTCCGCCGGTACCCGCTAAGACGCGCGCGCGCACCGTATATTCGCGCTTTACCCGCTAGTGTTCTTTAAAAATAAGCGCGACTGTTTGTGTAAGCAACCACGAAGGATTAAAGTACTGTAAAGTCTACATTAGTATGTTTATCGTTATTTTAACTTAAAAAATTACCTAATAATACGAGGTATATATATATTATATCATTGATTCTAGGAAAACAAAGCTTAATAATTATTAAAGGTAAAAATGAAATTTTATTTGAAGTTAATTACTACTGCAATCATCGACAACATTGTTTATTTTTATAATAGTTTGAATGTCGTTTATCACTTTTGACAGTCTTGCGTTTCATTATTTATTCCTTACTTAATAATAAAATATATTTAATAACGAAAAAAGGACATAAAAAAGGTCTTTAAAAGGGTCCATATAAAATCAACAGATTAAAATTAGATTATTTTGTTATGGGTTTCTTTACAGTTGTATTTTGATAGTTAAAATATCATCATGCACTTTACTATTAACGAAAAAATCGTGACAAAATCGAAATTTCAAAAGACGTGGAATTTGAAAAGATACGCTAGATAGACGTTTTGCATCTACGCTCAATATCTCTCTTTCTAATAAGAGAGGTGTTAGTCAGGCCGTGAGATAGTAACGGGTCTGTACTTTAGCGTTTCTTTTTTTACTTTTATCAGTTCGTATATGAGATAACAATATCTAAAAAAAAATTCTAGTACATGTTTTGCAGAAGTTGTGACAGCCAAGCGGTAGAATCGTGCATCTTTCGTGGGGTTCAACGATGTTCAGGGGTGCGACGATGGTATAATCGACTATTTGTCGACAAATTTTCGATACTATTCGACATGGTCCGGTCTAAAATCCAAGTAATCTTACTCAAAAAGACTTATAGTACGTTAAAGAGCAAGCTGTGATAGCCCAGCGGTGAGACCGTGCGACTCTCTAGAGACGAACATGGGTTCAAACCCCAGGCAGGCACCAATGAGTTTTTCTATTAACACTTGTGTCTATTTGATAATTGCAATTTATCACACGCTTTTCGCTGAAGGAAAACATCGTGAGGAAACCTGCATATCCCTAGAATTTTGGGGATATGTATAACCTACCAATCTGCATTGGAGCAGAGTGGTGGGTCTTAGCTACAATCTTTTCTCCAACGGAGTTAGGAGGACCTATACCCAGCATTGGGATAGTAACATGCCGTTACTGTAGTACATTTTTTTTAGTTCAGCTTTCTTTGTAGAATGGCAATTGACGAGATACCGTTTGATATGAAATCTATGATCATATAATGTATATTGCTGAGTAGGTACGAAAATAATGAGGTGAATAGGTTGATTTTGAAATGAAATTGAAATGATAACGTGTTTCATAAGCGTTTATACGATAATATTAAAGTTAAGAAATCCTAATGCCAAGTTACTTGCCTCTTACAATGGTTAAACATTTATAATGTTTAACCTGTATTACCTGCGACTTCGTTTCTACCAACTCAAGTGTAAGTATCTTCTATAATAAAATATGTGTTTTTCGATTTACTCTACAAAAACGGGACTTTATTTATTACCCTGGTGTGAGAATATAATTTTACGAAATTGCAACAATATTGGTCCAGCGGATCAGCCGTGAAAGCGTAACAATAAGACAGCCAGACAGATAAACAAATAGAATTTCGACAGACAAAAAAACAGACTTTATACGGACAAATAAACAGAATTACAATTATATTATACGCTAGCTGTGTCCACGGCTTCACTTGCGTATAAATCTGTGTGTCCAAAGTTTCCTGCTTAACTCCTGACCCCCTGGGAATTCTTGAATAAAGTAATAATGTAGCCTATATGTTGCGCCACAACCTCCTGTATTTCCAGTAAAAGTCCCATCAAAATCGGTTTAGCCGTTCCGGGAAATGTACCATTAACCATTACATAACAATTGAAATATCTTTTAGACTGTATACACATCTATTCAGTATTCAGAGTTTAAGAAATTCGATCACATACAGACTGTTTTGGGAACTTTGTTTTATAATGTCGATATCGATGTTTAATTATGTATGCGAGGGATCAGTTGCACCCGCGAATTAGCTCGCACCATCTTAGCGTATACCTGCAATAATTAAAATATAAAAAATAAACAAGATAACAATATAAATAATTTAATAAAAAAAAAATTCCCTGTTCTCATAAAAAAACAGGATTTTTTTATCAAATACATATCCCTGGTGTATATACCAAATATCACCAAAGTCGAGTGGATGTGGAGTGGAAGTAGCCTCACGGCTACTTAAAAGTAACCGACAGACAGATTTTTATAATATTATTACGAACTAGGTGTGCCAGCGGCTTCACCCAGAAGTACACAGAAAGTAGTTTTTGTGAGTTAACCATAAGAGACTTGCTGTCGCGAACTTTTTTGTAGTATTTTTCCACATCTACAATTCTCTACTATATTACTTTGCCCCTCGTACGCACGGTCTTAAAAAATACGTCGCGTTAAAATATTATAATAATAAGCGGTATACGAAGTTTCGGATGGTATATTCGACTTAACGCGTAAAATGGAACACTGCGTGATAAAAATACGTCGCGTTTTAAATGCGCTGTCGCATTTAAAACGCGACGTATTGACTGTTTTGTATGCGCTGAACAGATACCTGCAGGCCTACCATGAATTCTTATTGCGACTCAATTGAAGACGTAAACGATATGGTTTTGCTTTTTCGTACCATGACGTCTTAAAGACGCACACTTTATGTCGAATGAGCGTTCGCAATTCGTCCTAAGAACATGTGAGTAAAAGAGACTGAGTTATCTATAGTTCATATAACGTTAACCAATTCAAACATTACGACCCTAATGCAATTCACACTTCATGGTACGAAAAGAAAGCGGTTCACGATCGTCGTTTACGTCTTCAATTGAGTCGCAATAAGAGTACATGGTAGGCCTCTGGATACCCATTTGTTTCATTTCGACGTATTTTTAACGCACGTAAAAAAACCTGTCGTGCGTAAGACGGGCTCCCAACAGGCGAGTTCTTTACTGTTCAACTCAGTCTACATAAAACCGTAATGTACTATTAACCTAAACAATCTGGAAGAAATGCACTACCTTTTACTAAAAACCGTACAAAATCCGTTAAGTAGATTTGGAGAAAATCGATGACATCCAGACAGACAGCTTTTGGGGACTTCGTTTTATAATAAGTATAGATGTTCAATTTCATTAATATTACGCCACCGCATAACATATTTACCGACTTGTGCATTTGTAATATTAGTATGGGTATTAAAGGAGGAATTAAGTGTGAGGTAAAATTTTCGTGCTTTAAATCCGAAGAAGATTAAAATAACAAAAAAGCATGCAAGCCTGTGTGTTATACAGTTGTGAGTCTGAGATTCTATATTTATGTATTATTTATAAGAGTATCTTCACCTACCCACCAGTTTGGGAGGTTCAAAACTCGTTTAGATCTCACGTTTATTCCGTCTAAATATATATTGTGAAGATTATTGAACTCAGTTTTTTAGGATATGTGCCCAAATCCAAATTCTCCAAAAAACTCCAAGGGTACTCGGGATTTATGCATACGGTATTATTGTTGCAAATGTTTTTGGAATTGGCAAAAAGCGTTGGCGTTCCACCAAAGTGGAGATGAGAGTAGATGTGTTTTGAATCCCAATCTGATATCGTCATTTAAATTAAGCGGAAAGGGGATTTGGAAATGACGATATGGGATTGGTCTCGGTGATGTCCAAATATCTCAACTTTACAAGTGATATCTGAATGCGACAAATCATAGTCAAGTCAAAGTATCATGGAAATCAAAAGGAAAATAATAAGCCAGTATAATATTTTCTTACATAAGAAAACATATTTTATTTATTTATTATAATAATACAAGATTAAATATGTCACTATTCTTTTGGGAGGATGTATTGCAATAGAATTAACTGTGCTACATATGCCATCCTCACAATGTAAATAAATAAAAACAATTAAAATAATAAAAAATACATACTACAATATCGATAAAAGAATGTGTGCATTTGTGTGTGCGTGCGCGCGTGCGTATTTGTGCGTGTGGACACACATCCACACGCACAAATACGCACCCACACACGTGGGTGCGTGGTAATTACGCGCTTAGTTATTAACTCTCCTCTATTTGCTACTCTCTATTTATTACTGTCCTTTCGTCGGTGTCCTCAATGCTCAGGGTCGTGACCCTCTCCACGGATTAATTTGTCACGGACAATGTTGTGCCGTCGGTGCTGTTCTTTGCAACGTGGATGGCTTCATGCATCTGGCTGTCGAGAGTGGTGTGGATTAGATCTGACCATCGCATTGGATCGCCTTAGAGGTCTCTTCCCCTAGACCTTACTTATTGTCACCACTAATCCGGGCGATATGACCGAATTACTCAAGAACTCGTTTAAGGCAGATAATCGAGAGCCTAGTTGTGAACTTTTAATCCTTGAGTATTGACAAATTAGTTCTTTTAGCTGTCCAGGAGATGTGCAACATTCTCAATCCAGCACCACATTTCGAAGGCGTCAACACGTTTGCGGTCATGTGCTCTGGGCGTCCATGTTTCGGCTCATGTTTAGGTTGCTTATGTTACTGCTATTGCCTCAAATGCCTTTTTACCCGTCTTATATTAGTCTCACCAGTGTATATGTATGTAACCGACCCTTCGAACTTAGTTTCGACCCATTTTAAATGACCAGATGTCATTGAAACTTTTTGAAACCGTTAACAATATAATACTTTAAAATAATAACATGAGGCTAGGTGTGTTGTACGTCTGTCTTATTTGGTGTTACGCTCTCACGGCTAATCCGCTGGACGAATATTGAAAAAATGTGGCACTATTAAAAGCATATAAATTGGGTTATAATATAGAATAAAAAAAAAGATCGGGGAAAAACCATATATTGTATTACTCGTACGTAAAAGCCTTAGTTGGCTACTACATTTTTTTCTAATCTTGAATTTAGGCGGTTTTCGAACGGAAAATACCCCCCCCCATAGAAACTACAACTTAGTAACTTAGCTACCATGGTTGGATAAATATTACATTGCATATAGAACATGAAGCTGTGATAGCCTAGCGGTGAGACCGTGCGACTCTCTAGAGACGACCCCGGGCAGGCACCAATAAGTTTTTCTGTTGAAACTTATGTGTCTAATTGATAATTGCAATTTATCTCACGCTTTTCGGTAAAGGAAAACATTGTGAGGGAACCTACATATCTCTAGAAAATTCTAGGGATATGTGTAACCTACCAACTCACACTGGAGCAGAGTGGTAGGTCTTAGCTCCAATCTTTCTCTCCAAAAAACGGAGAGAGGAGGCCTTAGCTCAGCAGTGGGCATGGTAACAGGCTGTTACTTTATATAGAACATGACGGATCTATGTGTAGTTAATAATTGTTATATCAAGATATTAAGACATGTGTAATTGTCTTATATGTGTCTTACTTTCTAAACCAGATCTGCGAGACCTTGGGGTCGCGGCCAGTCAAAGTGGGCCAGTCTTATCTCATATATGCGACCCTGAAATCTTATTGGTGACCTCTAAATGGCCCACGTGCAGGATTACATAAGAGGAGTAGATTTCTTTCCGCAGACGAAATGCTTATCCTATCTATTTTATTGTTTGATATCTCCCAATACGAAAAATATGAGATTAATTTTAATTTTACTTAGCTACAAACCACAGCACTCTACATAAAAATTCAGCGAAGTATTGTAGCCACAGGAATCATTTTACGTTTTTTTAATATATAAACACGATTTATTGAGACTTAAGTCTTAAGGATCAATCACGCCACAACCACTTAGCGATCTGATACATTTCTGAACTTAACACCTGTTAATAACCTGTCACTATTTATATACTTAATTTACGATCATGTTATCAACTTGCGTCCAGGTCTTTTGAGTTTCAGTTTATACTTGCATTACAATACGTCCCAATAACCCCCTTTTTATGAATTAATTAGGTTTTAAGTCCGAACATGGTATTGTGGTTTGGCGCTAAGTAAACAAAAACTAAACTGAAGTACTATTTGTTAACGTTAATAGATTTCGCAATTAACTAAGACATTAGCAAGCCATTTGTTTTGGTAATGAACCAGTTAAGAAAAATCACATACGATATATGGTTGTTGTCGGATCCAGTTTGTTAATCATTGACAAACTGGATTTGAGTATACCATATATCAAATTGTGTCGTTTTTATACATTTTTACACCTATACCTTTTTAGCTGATTGAGTATTATTTTTTCAAATCAACCCGTCGTGTGGTACCCGGCTGAGTAGAATAGACCTCTCTTGTTTTCTTACCGAAGTGTCGTTAAGACGACTAAGGTAAGTCGACCCACCGTGTGGTATCCAGCTGAGTAGAATGACCGTCTTCATTCCTTAGCGAGGTGTCGTAAAAGGCGAATAAGGCAAGTTGACGTCCGACAGGCGGCCGGTCGTAATATACGTAGCTGAATCTTGAGACAACAAGATGTTATCTCAATCATCATCATGCAAACATCTTAGCAATTGATTTTGATTAGTGAAATTATAATTAATGGAATTGTAATTGATTACATTATAGTTTTATTATTAAAGTCGCGATTATGTGATAGTTACTGGTTATATTTAAGAAAAGTAGCGGCCGTTACAATCCCACTGCTGGGAATAGGCCTCCTCTCTCCGTTTCTGGAGAGAAGGGTGGGAGCTAAGACCTACCACGCTGCTCCAATGATGATTGGTAAGGTTACACATATCTCCAGAATTCTCTAGATATATGCAGGTTTCCTCACGATGTTTTCCTTCACCGAAAAGCGTGTGATAAATTGCAATTACCAATTAGACATATGAGTTTTAATAGAAAAACTCATTGGTGCCTGCCCGGGTTTGAGCTCGTGTTCCCCTCGAAAGAGTTGCACCGACTCACCGCTAGGCTATCACAGCTCATATTTAAGTATGTATTTTAAAATTATATATCAGTTGTCCGTCACCCTTAACACAAGTATTAAGTTATTTACTTTATCCCTCGTGAGCACGGGCGTCAAAAATACGTCACGTTAATATCCGCAATAGGCGTTATAAGAAGTTTCGTATGGTATATTTGGCTTGACGCCTTACACCCTAACGCCTAAAATGATACACTGCCTGATAAAAATACGTCGCGTTTTAAATGTGCTGTCGTATGAACAGAATCTGGATAGCGGACACCCATTGGTTTCATTTCGACGTATTTTTAACGCACGGTAAAAACCTCTCGTGCCTACGATGGGTGAGAGTCCCATATTATTTATTTATTTATATATTAGTATTATATAATGAGTTTATAATTGTAATAGTATATATTAGTTTATAATAGTATGTAATAATTTATAGTATATTGTAATATAGCATACCTCTTGTGCACATTTAACCCTGTAACAATGGAATGGATTTGGTGATAAATTACAGCCATATTGAGTTCCTGTTTGAGTACCTTATTAATAACAAATCTTTGTTTCCTTTTTAAGGTAACAACCTGTTATAGTCCCCCTGCTGGGAATAGGCCTCCTCTCTCCGTTTTTTGGAGAGAAGGATTGGAGCTAAGACCTACCACGCTGCTCTAATGCGGATTGGTAGGTTACACATGTCCCTAGAAATCTCCAGAGATATGCAGATTTCCTCACGATGTTTTCCTTCATCGTGTGATAAATTGCAAATATCAATTATACACATAAGTTTTAATAGAAAAACTCATTTGAACCCATGTTCGTCTCTAAAGAGTCGCACGGTCTCACCACTGGGCTATCACAGCTTCCTTTTTACTAGCTCTGTTTTCCTCTATCATTTTCTATTTATATGATTTACGTACAATCTTTGTAGTGAAGCATTTGTAAATTTTGGTGTGCAGCGTTTAGTTATTGTCGATGTACAAAAATTTTACACAAACCATTCTACACTCATGCATAACGAAATCTCTACTATCATTAGTTTGCGCTCCTTTTCGACAGGAAACTTAGCAATTAAAAAAAATATATAACATACCTAGCAAACTCCTTGGAAAAATGGTAGTATTAAATAATATACTCATAATAATTATGAATGCACCCTGACCTTTAAAGTCGTTGAATAAGTTTTTTTTTTATAACACTTAACGTTTCTATTTAGTTGGCATTTGTGTCGATTTTTTACTTCACCTCCGGTCTTTAGTGCTTGATGAATTAGCTTTTTATCATTGATTCTTTAACGCACCAAGGCTCTAATAACTTCCGTTTTATAGATGCTCTTTAATAAGCGAATCTTTATATGTTACCAGGTGTGCCCTCGGCTTCGACCGCGTGGATATTTGTCACAAATACGTATTTCAGGAACATTTCCAAACGTGTGGAAATCAGCAAATTTGGTCCATGTGCATAAATCATAAAATGTTAACTCTAAATTATCAACCTAATTTAATTCTATTTACTTTTACAAAAGTCATTAAAATTTCCACTGACCTTGGATTGAAAATCGTCTTCAATCATCATATCACATTTTAATTAATTAATATTTATGGACTTATTCGTTTTTTGTTCATTGTTTTTTAATAACACCTTTAGTGTGTATGTTTGATTAATTAACTGTATCGAATTAAAGAGTTAATGTTTAAGGAAACGGAAAAGTAGGTATATCTCTTATAAACTTGGTGCAAACCTTGACGAAGGCCGGACGACATATTTGCTGAGGCTTTGTCTTTTGCCTAAGGATAACACCGGAATTAAGAAAACCTTAAATAATGCTCTCTAAATATACTTTAGTAATCTGTAGTATACTGTAAGGTATCTAGTCTACTGTAAGGTATTTACTACTAGCCATGTCGTAAAAGGATTGAAAGTATTACCTTGGGATTATGAGAATAATCTTCATGTTTAACCTTCATTTGAGATCCACTTATTATCTACGTAAAGATTTTTATAAGATACGTAATACACATATTTTTTTACGCGGATGGTAAAAATATTAACAACCACGCGTTGCTGTGGCTCAGTCTGATTTCGAATTCCCTTGAAACAGAACTCAAAAAATTTAAAAAAGTGCTTCGATCACCACCAAACCTTACAGAATCATCTGCTGGGTCTTAATATTCTCTGAAAATTTCCTTTAAAAATGGTTCAGCCGTTTTAGATTTTATAATACATACATGCAATCATTTATTTATATATATATAGAAGATAATTTATACATCCATACCAATAATGCGCATAAAATAAGAATTTTACGATTTCACATAATAAGGCGTTACTTTGCGGAGTTTGTGCACTATCCGTTCTCATACCTGATACATGTGATAAGTGTGCAAATATTAATTTATGTATATAGTTTTTCGTTGTTTTTATTTTCTTCCTTTCTATTTTCTTTGTCCATATTTCACTTCTTGCCCTTATCCTTCTGTCACTCAAAGGTTGATTGCAAGAGATCCCTTTTAGGGATAAGTCCGCTTTTATTTTTTTTCTTTCTATTTCTCTTGTCTTACAATATGTATGTACAATGTGGTGTAGGTAGTCGTAAGTAAAGAAATAAATAAATAAAATAAATATATGCAGAATTCGTAAAAACTCATGCACTACCGACCAACAATAACACAACAATATAGCTGTGATAGCCCAGCGGTGAGACCGTGCGACTCTTTCAAGGCGAATATGAGTTCAAACCCGGGCAGGCACCAATGAGTTTTTCCATTAAAACTCATGTGTCTAATTGATAATTGCAATTAATCACACGCTTTTCGGTGAAGGAAAACATCGTGAGGAAACCTGCATATCTCTAGAGAATTCTGGAGATATGTGTAACCTACCAATCCGCATTGGAGCAGCGTGGTAGGTCTTAGCTCCAACCCTTCTCTCCAGAAACAGAGAGAGGAGGCCTATTCCCAGCAGTGGGATTGTAACAGGCCGCTACTTTACTTTTATAGCACTGTAGTAAATGTGTACTACCATAATCTCGACAATCGTTTCGCTCCTTAACCGAAATATTATCACGAGTAGACTCCATGAAAAAATTGTATTGCAAGTGCTTTGCATTTTTGTCGTGGAGTAAATCCCCTTTGTTTTATAAGATGTACAGATGACAGGGTTAAAAACAGTACAGTATGCTGTCCCAAAATGGTTGACACGCTTCTGATGCTGATTTTTGGAGATCACCAGCGAATACTCATCACGAAAGGCAGACAAAATAACCTAATAACTATATTAAACTTTATTATCACGCGATTAATGTTTTTTTATAAATCCGAGATAAGCATTGCTACAAGACCATAATATTTTCGTGAAGTAAGAAATAAAATATTACAATTAACGCGGTCAATAACCTTGGGTTGCATCACGGGCATTGTAAATCTATTATTGCTGAGTAAGAAATCAAGTCGTTGAATTCGTTTGACGGATTTTGTATTGGGTTTTTGCAACTAATTCTTAGTTGCACAAATTGTTTAACTTTTTCCCTAACATTTTGGTCTGAAGGAATTTCGTTTATTTCTGTCACGTCAGTCTTCAATGTGTTATTGCCTGATTCATAAAATATTCCACTTTCTTTTTTCCTTATTACACTGGCTGCCTTGATGTCTATTATGTTCGCAAGGTTGTCAAATATTAAGGTTTCTCTTATTTTATTTGTAGTATGTGAAGAATAATTATTTCACACCATCCGAGAATAAAGTAACATGTTCTATGTTTATTTATTGAACATGAATTTTTATTCTTCGGGTGAGGCGATTTGATTTAGTGCCTTAATAATTTATCGAGCTTTACCTTTATGATTACGAATTTATAAGAGAACTGGAAATACGTATTTATGTTTAGGAATATCTTAGATCAGATATTTCTTTCATCTAGCAACTCAAATTGAATTATGATCCCCAAAACCAACAACCATTCTTCTTCTTTTGACGAGTTATTTTGCGCACTTAGTCGACCATTGTGCGTGAGGGTGTAAGGGGGCTGATTACTCCGACCTTCCAAACTGCTTGCGAAGGTTGACAAACCTACTCGGGCTCTTTAAGGCTTCTTGTTACTTCCTCAGTGAGCTAGGGATTCACCCGATGTTCTGCCACTTGCCGTACATTGCATACGTAAGATTGGGTTTCCAGTTCTCTCATGCAATTTTGCTGTTTGACGCACCTTTATGAAATAAGGTTATGTGTTTGTTTATCAGACAATAACTGGTTATAATATTAATCATCCTTCGCAAGTTGGGTTATATCATTCAAAGAAGACTGTTGGTTAAGCGAAGATTCCGGGATCACATTGCTTCCTCGGATTTCCTACAGTCAATCTGGATTTACCAGAGTGTATTTCGTGTTTCTAAAGCCGTATCCATAAGGTATGATCTTAATAGTCTAAGGAAAATGGAAAAATAGGTTCTGGTAATTCAATCGTGGCATTTCACTTTCCTGACGGATTCGTCTGTTGAACCAACGGCCATTGCTAACGTTCTGTTTTAAACTTGGCGTTGAACTGGGTAGTGTCATGAACGATGTTTTTTATTCTAATAAAGCACTCTAATATGCATCGCTTATCAACCTCTTTTTATTGTGTAAATTTGTAAGCTCATTCTCGGTGTCCCCAATTTCCGACCTGCCCGTGTTAAATTCTATGGCGGAACCGTGTGCGTCGATGTTACCGATGACAATAAGCTCTAGTTTAGTTACAGTTTCTACACCACATTGGGAGGGACTGACGAGTCCAGATCGTTGATGAGTCAAACCGTTGCATGTTAGTAATTATATAACAATAATGTCATTTCCAGAGTTTAACAAATTTATCATCAGACAGAACAGAGAGCCAATGTGACAAACTTGGACAGAATATTCATTCATTGCATATTAGAGCGTTGCTAAGTTTTAATCATGTGGAATAATGCCAAGTTCGCTATTTTTAAATATAAGATTATTGTAAGTGGTATTTATATGTAAATTGTAATTTAATTGTAATTTCTATGGAAAAACAGTCGTTAACATCAAGACTTTAATGTAGACTTGTCTTAAGTCGTTAATATCGAGTTTGTCAGTTTTAAATTCGTTTATAGTGACGAATTCCTTCGTTTTTTCTTTTGGTTTGAAACCCCATCTTCATCCTCAAACTGCTATACGTTTAGAATTTTCGATCGAGCCCGATGTGGGTGTTAAACTAAATATTTAATGAAATATACTCTATTTATTGTGTGATATTATCGTCCCATAAATTTTCCATGAATTTAAATATTTAAACATATTAAGAAATTCAAATTCAAAAAAAAGAGGCGACTAAGGTATTTGCCGTGTTGTATACGCCTGCATAGAATAGACCACCCTAAGTTCTTACCGAGTTGTCGTAAAAGGCGACTGGGGTAACTTGACGTGAGGCAGGCGGCCGGTCGTCATATATTTATTTAAAAAAAAAAGAGTGGGATAAGAGCAGGAGAATGATGAGTAAGAAATTCAAATTTCATAATAGACGCAAATAAGCGTTAAAGGGACTTCATATACCGAGATAATTATTTATCGTCCATAACTAATGGCGAACGTATTTTTAGAAAAAAAAAATGTATAATGTGTTATACATTATACATATGTATATATTTCAAATTTAGATATTTCAAAATTAATCAAATCTGGTAGAAGCCAAAATATGTCATGTGGTGTCCGATCAAAAATTGTTGAAACAGGTGACAATTACCTACTTACATTTTCTAAATGTCAAAACATCTTCATTATAATGATATAAAAAATCTCGTCCTTCGTCGACTTGTTCAATTCGAAATACCTGTACTATTAGTTGAAAAATTATACTACCATCATTATGTTAAAAAAAACTTTACGCATTATCGGTACAACCTACAAGTTTTTCCCATTTAGTTTATCATAGACATTTGATATTTTAACATGTAGAAGGCTCATTTATATTGTTAGAAGGTACAGAGTTATTAATACTACAGTAGTGGAGCAGGCTTGTAAGTGATAGTGACGCAATAAAAAATGAGAGGGAAGATAATACTCATCTTTGTCTACTAATCATAAATAAGAAGAGAAACAGATAGATTACCCTTATTTGCGTTCACTTTATTATGATATGGCATATTTTAGGCTGATTTCCACATTCTAAGTATACTCGTAATAACTGTGGGTTTAAGTCGTTATTGTGCTTTAAGGGAAAAGAAAAGATAAGTCAACTGTTTGTTCAAAGGTTTTGAACAAACATTTGACAAAAAGGTCAAATTAAGAACATCAACAATTTTTATTTCTCATAAATAGCTCAGCTCAATGTATTAATTTCAACATCACATAAATATCAAGTTTTTACTTACAATTTTTTTTATATGTAACGAAACAAAATATAAGATGAGCAATTTTTGCAAGCGCCAATTTCTGTACATAATTTTGCTTAACAGCATTGCTTGACGTGCATGTTTTTCAGTGCATTTTGTGTTTTACAAGTTTATATTAGAAGTTTTTTTTTCTTAGTATTTAACGATATTAAATCATCGTATATCAACGTTAAATTTTCACGAAAAAATTACTGCAAAACTACTAGTCAAGTATAGACACTTGGCTAGTAATTATACTACAAATGACTGTGATTGTGTAATAACCGTTTATTATGTGTCATATTCCATTCATTGTCAATGAACCCCGAGGTCGTAGCCTAAAAGCAAGTATTGCAAGAGATATAAACACGTGTCAAATAATGTTTGAAAAGCTTGGCTGCTTGATGATACCAAGTCCTGAGAAAACTTTTTACTTCGGGATGGAATCGCGCTTAATGGGAACATCAGTGATAACATTCAAGTGAAAAAGGTTAACTCTTATAATGACTCTAGTAAAGTAACGTGGATTTGTGGTATTAATTTAAATGAAAGTAATAATTAAATTATTTTGCTATAATCCGCGATAAAGTAAATAAAAAATGTAAAAGTAACGTCCTGTTACTATGCCCACTGTTGGGCTAAGGCCTCCTCTCTCCGTTTTTGGTGAGAAGGATTGGAGCTAAGACTTACCACGCTGCTCCAATGCGGATTGGAAGGTTACACATATCCCAATAATGCTCTAGAGAGGTTTCCTAATGATGTTTTCCTTCACCGAAAAGCGTGTGATAAATTGCAATTATCAATTAGACACATAAGTTTTAATAGAAAAACTCATTGGTGCCTGCCCGGGTTTGAACTCGTGTTCCCCTCGAAAAAGTCGCTCGGTCTTACCGCTGGGTTATAACAGCTCAAAAAAAAAAATAATTAAAAAATGTATATAATGATAAATTTAGAGTGGAATATACGTCTTCACACTTGACGAATGCAGGATTCCCAGAAACACATGCAGTACAAACCTCTATCAACGCCACCACAATACAAGCACAACACAATTCACTACCACAAACTCAAATCGTCTCGCCCCGCAACCGAATCAGGAAATAGACTCCACGACAAAATCGCAAAGCAACTATTTAACTTTTGATATGTCGAGGTTTCTTTACAGTGTTCTCCTTCGCAATAAAGTACACGATAAATTATGACATATAAATAAAAATCAATAAAACACAAATATTTTATAGATTTTTTTTTAGAAATTACTTATTTGTTCAACACAGTTTTGACATACACAATATTTAACAAAAGCTTATGATTAATGTCTTAAATACACTTTAACTGTCACCACTAGCAACTAAACTAGACCTAGCTTGTATTCTTGGTTACACTAGTAATACTAGTAACACTAGAAGGCACTAGCCTTCTATTGTCATACGTACTTATAACTTGAGTAAACAAAATATTAAACTCGTATCTTAATTTTATGTGTGTACGTAAATAACGTTATGTATTTGTGTGGATGTGAGTGCGTGCGTGAGCTTTTCTTTTATTTGGTTTCTTTCTTATGTACTGTTATTTTATTATTGTTAATTGTTAAAGTACCTATATTAATTAATGCGCTTTTTTTGTATTATTTTATTCAGTTTAGTTTTACATAATTAACTAATAGGTCGAATTCATTTAAACATAAGACACATAAAAGAATAGCTAAGCTATCTGGTTTGAGTCTCCTTTAAGGTTTTATGAGATAAGTAATTGCACTAATGTGTTGCATAGCCTTTCCAACTTAATATAATTGGAGTAAAGAAGCATTTAAAGCTATGCCATGATAAGATGAAAACGTGACAAGCCGCAAAATTTTTAATATCGCTACAGCGTTTATCTCTGAATGGAATACTTGCTAACAATGTTATACATTTGAAGAAATACTAAAACTACTTTGTTTCGAAGAGGTTTTAAATATTTCTAAGCGCTATTTATAATAACAAACATTGCAATGTAACACTCTCACAGTATACATAAAATAAAATTGACTGGCCCTTAGGCGCAGTTGGCAGTGACCCTGCCTTCAGATCCGCGGGTCGCGGGTTCGATTCCCGCCGTGGCCCAACTTTTTCTTAGCACATTATGGTTGGTTCTTCGACTCTGGGTGTATATATGTATTTTAAATTATATATGTGTAACCAGTTGTCTGACACCCATAACATAAATATTAAGTTAATTACTTTTGGGACGGTTTGTAAGTGTCCCGGATATTAAAAATAATTATAATAAAAAAGCGACCCTTGCTGCCTGTCTGTTTGTATTTTGAAATATGACGATAATTGTCGTCGGTTTTTTCCTGAATTTTTACACACACCTTGCTTATTGATTGCCTTTTCTTCCATCGATAATACATTGGCATAACAATAACATACACATCTCAACATACAACAAAAAAAAAAACACTTGATTCAGTAAAGTATTTTAGCCACAGAAATTATTTTATGTTTTGAAAAAGAGCACGAATTATAGATCAATGACCGTACGCTATTTCAAAATAGTGTAATAAGAAACATAACCTTGACCTACATTCAAAATTAAATTTAATTAATAGTTAAATATAATTTATTGAAGAAAACTTGTAAAAACGAAATAGCAAGGTGTGAGCGAGACAAAACAATAAATGTATAGGTTACAGTGATCAGTGAATTCATATAATGTCGTGTCACCGTTACCACTCTACATCTGGTAGCCCAGTAGGTAGTAGAAACTCATACTTTGAGTGTTTAATTGAATGTACGATAATGCTTAACATCCTGCTAATTAAATGGTAATGATTATAAAAAGCTGACCGCTTAAATAATCGTGTGAATTTTACTTTATTTAATTTGAAATTAATTTGTCGTCCAAAAATAAAACATTGTTCATATTTTCAACATTGAAAACAACTAGCTTATAAGTTTGAGTTAGTTCTAAATTAGTTCTAAATTAAATCGAAAATGATCGTAGATATTGCTCGTTTCGAAGTTTTATGTTTTATTAGTGATTGAATTTTTTATTATCTTACTTTATTATGTGTGACCGCAGTGTGGTATCCGGCTGAGCAGAATAGACCACCCTCATTTCTTACCAAGGTGTCGTAAAAGGCGACTAAGGTAAGTTGACTCAACGTGTGATATCTGGTTGAGTAGAATAGACCACCCTCATTTCTTACCGAGGTGTCGTAAAAGGCGACTAAGGTAAGTTGACCCGACGTGTGGTATCTGGTTCCTATACCTTTTTAGCTGATTGAGTATTTTTTTTTTAAATCAACCCGTTGTGTGGTATCCGGCTGAGTAGAATAGGCCTCTTTTTTTCTTACCGAGGTGTCGTAAAAGACGACTAAGGTAAGTCGACCCACCGTGTGGTATCCAGCTGAGTAGAATGGCCGTCTTCATTCCTTAGTGAGGTGTCGTAAAAGGCGAATAAGGTAATTTGGGGTCAAGCAGGCGGCCTGTCAAAAAATACCTACCCAAATCACATAACACCTGGACTGAGGACTAGAGGTGCTTTTGTAATTACATTAGAAGTTCCCATACAGAATGTTCGTTCGATCGACATCGCCTACAGAGACCAGACGGATCCTTCACAGCATTCCAAGAATATACCGGAAAAAGCACTGTTTAGGTCTTCGCTTAGGTTTAGTGTTCCAGTAGGATGCACCAAGGAATTGGTAGGCGATGTCGATCCTAGCGCTTTTATATGGGAACTACATATTTAATTACAAAAGCAATACTATAGCTCGAAGCAAAGTACTAGTAGCGTCATCTGTTATTCCAGTGAGGAAAATACGTAAACCGCGTTACTAGTACGTCATGTTACACCTAGTTATTTTATTCACCAACGAACAAAAGATATATGAATTATTAAAATACATTCATAAATATTTACAGAATAGAAACAGGTCTGATGTGGCAAATTTTTTGCTCATGGTACTTACCATGACACGTCATTAATTATTTAAAATATAATTAACATATAAACAATTATATGGCCATATAATTAACGTATAAACCATGAGTAAGATTTTTTTCATTGAATTATAATCAGGACTAATTATCTTAGCAACAATAGGATTTATTAATTTTATTTTATTTTTGTTTAGGAAGAAACGTTGATTCTGTGAGAATATTAAAGTTTAAACATAAATAAAGCCTTCATCTGTAATGTTTCCACTAAAAATGTTTCACAAGTAATAGTAATTTTAGGGCTAAACTATGTAGTGTTTTTATTATAGAGTTACTCTTACACTAGAGTAGGGAAATCGGTTTAAAATTTGCAATATTACAAAAAAGAGAAATAAAGAGAAAGCAAATAAGGGTGTATCAATTTTTTTTTAAGTATGATTAGATAAAGATGTAGTACACGAGTTTTATATACCCTCTCATTATTTATTGTGCCACTCTAACTTACAGGCTTGCCTTTGGCACCTCTACTCGTGTTAACAGTGACTTCAGGAACTGACATAGATAATATACTAGAGAAGGGCCTGTAAGTTTGAGTGTCACAATAAATAATAACAGGGAAGATGAAACACATATACTTATCTATGTCTAATCACACATAAAAAAGATATACACATAGATACAGTGTCATTTGTTTCTCTAAATTACTTTAATGCCCTGTTACGGGCATTTAAGGATAGTTTCCTCTGCTCTTGTATAATAACTCTATGGGAACTGAAATTTTGTTTTTGGCAGTCCAATTCGTTAGAGAACACAGACTCTCAGCGAACGATGAAACGAGCTATGCCTAGAATCTCTACGTGAATTATTCATAAATGAGGAAAACTGTAGCAATATAAATTAACTCACCGTGCTGCAAAACTGAAGTAGCAAATCGTGCGAACAAGTGTTTAGTGTTTGGTGTTAAGATGTTGCGATAGCATTGTGATACCGGAAAACAATTAATAATTGGTAATCCACAAACAATAATTGGTAATCCTCCATTCGATGGATCTTAAAGTGACGCAGGAAGTTAGAGATTTCAAGCAGCAAAACATGTGGCGTGGAAATATATTGACCAATGTTTAGTTGTAGATTTTCCGCCGTGTGGTATCCGGCTGAGTACAACAGACCACCCTCATTTCTTACCAAGGTGTCATAAAAGGCGACTAAGATAAGTTGACGTAGACAGGCGGCCGGTCGTAAAATACGTAGTCGAATCATTTGACAACATGTTTGTAACATTTGCCAACCCCGCTGAGAGTGGGATAAGGGCAGGAGAATGATGATGTTTAGTTGTGGATGTTCATTGGCTGGGGAAGCTGAATATTTGATTAATTAAATAATATATCTGTTAATTTTTATTTAATAAAAATATGAAAATAACAACATAAATCGTAACCCAAAGATACATACCAACGTCTACCGATAGTAATGAAGCAGACTAGATAAGCTTAACTTTAGACCCCATATTTAGTATTGAGAGCCACTAACGATATTTTTAATAAATTATATCGATCGTTTTATAATTTAAAATCAATTACATTGATACACATATAATTACGCTATACATTAAGCTAACTCGTCCCCGTTTTGATAACTATGCAAAACGGATCAATTACAAAACAAAGATTGTTGAACAGTTTTTTAAATCAGCTTATTTTTAAAAAAAGGAAAAAAATGGCTTAAAACTTGTGTCTAATTGATATTTGTAATTTATCACACCCTTTTCGGTGAACGAAAACAACGTTAGGAAACCTGCATAATTCAAGAGAGTTCTGGGGATATGTGTAACCTACCAATCCGCATGGAAGCAGCGTGGTGTGTCTGAAAAAGGCTGGAAATCCTTCTCTCCAAAAACTGATAATGGAGACCTATGTCCAACAGTGGGATATTAAAAGACCGTTACTTTACTTTTACATATAAAAGTAACAATCTGTTACAATTTCATTGCTTGGCTGAGGCCTCCTTGCCTTTTTTAGCAAGGCTGTTTTTGAGAGAAGAAATAATATTTAGACCCACCACTACTCAAATACAAAATGTCAGTTTACACATATTCTAGGGATGCTCTATGGATATGCAGGTTATCTAATTTTTTTCTTCCTCGGTAGTCGCACAGTGAATACCAAAAAAGTATATTTTTGTTTTTTTTGTGTGTTTTTAGAAAAATTATAGCTCCATGTCTGAGGATCGAATCCGCGACCTCTCGATAAGGAGCACATTCAACGGTTAGTAACCGTTCTGTTATATTTTGCATTAGCAATGATGGAGTTTCTTGTTATCAGTATAGGTAATTTTCCGAATCACCAAAAGAGTTGACGAAAACTACTCGTTTACTTGTTTCTTCAATAAAGATTATTTTGAATTTCAATTTGTAAGAGAAACTCCTTTCTTGTGTGATTTGAATAAGCCTCGTTTAAGCGTTAAATAATGTTGTCGATTAAAATTTGCAACCTGCAAAGTAGTAATTTAATGACCTCATAAAACATTTTAAAATTTTGATTACTTCGTGATAAGCGGGAGTGCCTAATGCACGTGTTTATTAAAAGTGATTGTAATCTTTAGTTATAATGTATGTATTTACAAATAACAATTCTCAAGTACAGTTTACACACATCAAGTTATTATAATACAAGCATAAAATGGTTTTGTTTGTATGTATGAATGAAATTAAGAGTAGATATTTTGAGTAAGTTATTCATTATTGTTAAGTTGTTTCTTTTTAATTTATAAAATAGCTACACGAGCTCTTATTGTGAGGGAATTTCTTTAGAAAATTTAGAAGGTAAAGTCATTCAAAACATAGAGAACAGAATAGTCAAATCGAAAAGAATATTAAAAAGAATAAGTTTTTTATATTATATCTGTATACTTATTATAAATAAAGTCCCCAAAGGTGTCTGTCTGTATGTAATCGATTTTCTCAAATCTACTGAACGGATTTTTGTACGGTTTTTATTTTCCTTCGAAAGGTTCAAGTTAATAGTATATAACGGTTTTATGAAAATTGACTTAAAGAGGTCGTTTTACAACAATTTTTAGGATTTGATTGTTATTTAGAGGAAGGAATAGGTATAAAAAGAGTAGGGTATCAAAGAGCCAATCACCTGCCGAAACTCGCCACTGTTTCATACTAAACATTGTTTGTTTAATTGCGATTTTTTTATGCAGTTGACAGTGACCCTGCATTCACTTCCAGTGTTTGCTGGTTTGATTCCCAAGGGCAAAGATTTAGGCTAAAAAAATTCTTAGTCCTTCGAGTATGGGTATATTAATTTATATAAGTAATTATTTAAAATTATATATTAACTGTTCATCTGTCTCCCATACTATAAGTGTTATTTTACTTACTTTGGGGACTAACGACCGTGTGTGTAATTGTCTCCTATATTTATTTATGCAATACAGTTCATATTTGACCAATTATATAATCTATTCCTACATGAGTAACACTTACATGCATTAACGTGAAGTAAAAAGTGTAAAATAATTAAACGTTGCTTTTATAATTTTGTTAGCACAATAGCATTAAATAATCCTTTAATAAGTTTTATATACCGCGCGGGTAAAACCTAATAATAAATACTAGTTTGCTGCAAAGTGAGTTTCTTATTGACCCAATTGAAATAATTTATGTGTGGTGTGCAGATAAAGCGTGAAATATACGACATAAGTAACGTGTAACGAAGGTTCATGTTAGTGATTATCGAATAAAGTAATAATGACAAAACAGATCGATTTGAAGCCGAAAGAGACGTGGAGGATAGTGAAAAATGTTGTGGTCATCAGTATAGCGTTTATGGTGCACTTCACAGCATATAGTGTAAGGTTCTATTTTATCTATTTTTTATAGTGTATACGATATTTGCAATTTCAAAGTGAAAATTTCATATTTCATGTATATTTTGCCTACATTTAATATATACTTTTTTATTTTTTTATTTACAACAAAAACTACTTGTATACATATGATCCCAATAATTTCAGCATTTCTCCGTTGAATCTCTAAGCTGAATCTTTGTGCGAATAAGAAGCCAGCCCTCTTGTTACCTGAAGAGGCATTCAACCGATGTGTTAAAAGGGCACAAATATATACTCTCGATGAGAGATCCATACTTTCGCTGCTTGACGGATTTATTTCCGCCGCAGCTCCAGGTCTTGATGTCGTTTCCCTGATATGGGACGAGGCTAACGTATCAACGCATATTGCGTCCCACATTAGGGCCCGTCCCCGTTCCTAAGAAACCAGCGTCACATCGTCTGGTCTCGTGCCGTCATCCTTTCTTATCACCGAAGGCTTAAGAAGAGCAGGAATGTCGATGGTGGTAAGAGCTCTTTTGACGGTATCATTAAGAAAACCATGACGGAAAAGCCTGCCAGAGCTCCTATGGCATGAAATCCCGTTACATTTGCAATTTATGAAATTTGCAATTTTAATGTCAAGATTTTAATGTATATTTTTCTTATATATACAATTAATGAATTGTAATTAATTAAACATTCAATTTCCAGGGAGCCGCAAACTTGCAGAGCTCTATCAACGCAGAGGCCGGTCTTGGAACGGCGTCCTTAGCCGCTGTGTATGCGGGCCTAATTTTCTCCAATATATTCCTTCCTGTTGTTGTCATCAAGTGAGTAATTTATTCAAGTAACGTATAATTACGTCAGCTTGGAATTTCCAATAGATTTGATGTTATATATTGGTTTTAATCCTTCACAGGGAAAGTAACAAAAAAAAGTTTTTATATAAAACAGGTAGGTGTCAAAACGGTGTTTAAATGCGCGACACTACCGTATCGTCACGTGCTTTTCCCGTTTGGCTATCAAAGCTATATTAATAAAAATGCTTCACAATATTAAACAAATACGAAACCAATAAAAAAGGGCGACCCAGGGTTTTATTTTGAAACCTTGGTAAGTCATTGTCACCGTTCGGCTGATATGACTCATAATTGAACCGTTATATTATGTATACTAAATAATATAAATATACATTCTTTTATTGTGTCAGTCTTTTTGTTGTGCACGCATCTTATGAAATGAATTGGACCAATATCGATTAAAGTACATATAGTACGCGGCAATAAATAGTGCACAACGAGGCTTAGAGAGAAATCGGCTAGATTCTGCTTCATACTGTCTCTGTCGCACAGACTGACGAACCCGTGCGAAACGTCACATGCTGAGTGACAGTGACAGCGCTGTACGAAACCAAACTGACCGGTTGTTTCATGCTAACCATCGATGTGCGTTATTTAATGCCGAGTACTACAAGGTAGGTATACTACAATTGAAGCGCATATCAAGGATATACGGATAAGAATATACGTATAATATTCGAATACAAAATCTTTATCGTAAAGCTTAAAATATTTTAACATATTAAGCTATATGCGGCTTCGCCCGCTAAGATATCAGTATATTTTAGCATTTTTATATTTAGCAAAGTTTTTTTATTTTAATTTACATAAGCATAAAATCGTAATTAACCAACCTCTCTCAAAACTTGGACTACCTTTTAGTGACAATCGTTCAAAAATCTGTTTAATAGATTTTGAGAAAATTGATCACATACAGACGGACTGTTTTTGGGGCCTTCGTTTTATAATAGAAATAATTATATATTTATTTATTTTATTGAAACGTAGTATGATCAAAGTAAATTGCTTAGAATAACTAGATGTTGATTTAAAAATCTTGTTTTTCATCGGAAGAGGAAAATCGTAGTTTTTATTTAAGTATAGGTTATCGGCGCACGAAGTCACTGGTAGACTTTAGCATTTCATTATACTTTTATATACAATCCTTTTCCTTCCGTGAATGAGCGCATCCTTCAGCGGAGGATGACTTTTACATTTGACTGACTGCGGCTATGAATATTTACATGATATACTTTCGAGCAAAATCAAAATACTCCCAAACTACATCAACCCAGGCTAGAATCCAGCTTCATATTTTCCATTTTAGATTTTCCCTACACATACGAGCAACATTAATTTCTCCTTATTCTTCTAAGTGCCATCTTACGAAGACCTGCGATCTTTGGAGAGAAAAAACAAGAATTATGCACAAAAAGGTGTTCTTTTAAACTTAACAATAAATCTATCAGTCAGAAACCTTTTATTTGACACAACAGCAGAGGAATAAAAATCACATAGTATAATATATGTATAGTACTTAAATAAATACATCTAAAGTTATAACTGCAATAAAAGATAGATGTTTAGAAATATGACGTAACAAATTTGTACAGAACTCAGCTGAAGTGGAGATATTTTTCTACGCTGGTTTTCAGTGGCGATCATTGTTACTTAAATCTAAATTTTAATCTTCAGACGGTAGAAACTACAGTAGGAGACAGTTGAAAGCAGGAATTAATCCGTTTTAAACTTTGATAATGCAAAGAGGGGGTGATTCAAGGCAACCTTGAAAAGTTGGTCATTGTTGGCAACACAGAACGCCAGAGACCACGAGGCCGGTCGCCAACACGATGGTCTGACCAAGTGAAAGAAGCCACCTCTTCATCCAAATCAGGCGGTGAGGGCTAACCGTCACCGCCTGATTAATTTCATCAATGAAGTCATCGTGCTAGTGCATCCTTAGTGATTTAGCCGTAACGCTCCATAAAACGAGTATTATAGGTTAGATAAAACTGAGTCCTGACGAAGTATTGTTACAGGCACTATAACAAAACTACTTCGCTATAATCCGCACGGGTTAAGCGAATGCATGCAAAGCTAATGTGTATGAAGCAGGCAAAATCCACGAGCCTTACACATGCAGGACAAGCCACCACGACATAGGCTCCACGACAAAATCGTAATCATTACGATTTTGTCGTGGAGCGTATCCTCCTGATGATGCTTCGGTTTCGGTGCGAAACGATCGTCGAGATTGTTGTGGTGGTGGGTGTGTGTGCTGCTTGTGTGCTTTGTTGCTGGTGGAGGAGCCTTGGGGTGCGTGTGGTGGCTTGTCCTGCATGTGTAAGGTTCATGGATTTTGCCTGCTACATACACATTAGCTTTGCATGCATTCGCTTAACTCGTGCGGATTATAGCGAGGTAGTTTTGTTATAGTGCCTGTAATATGGAATTCCGCAAAGTAACGCCTGCTTCTATAAAGCATTCGAAGTATTGTTACTAAGTTGTTATCAAGTATTGTTTAATGATGGAAACATAGGGATACTATTTTTTTCTATTGTAAAAACCTATAATTGATTTATCAGTGAATAATTATCGTCTTTACAATTAATAGCTATTGATTTAGAGAGAGAAGAATTATTTTTGATTGTTTTCTATGGTATAACTTAAACTCCTGATATTAAATCACTAGCAAAACTGTAATATATCATATATTACCTTGAGGCTAAAATAAGGTAGGAGGTCAACAAGTTATTGCTACGAAATAAATTAATAGAGAGAATTTAATATATTCTTGAGACAATAAATTTAAATGATGTAATGAATTACATAATAATATTATAATTATGTAGTAAGTTAACTGTAAAATATAAGAACTGAATATGACCATTTGCAAATATTTAATTAACTAGCAGACGTGTACTATTTACTAGAAACATTATAACAATTGTAACTGCGTTTCGTTCATAGAGTTATTATACTAGAGTAGGGAAACGATCCTAAAATATAAAAAAAACAGTAGAGAAAGCAAATGAGACTGTTTCTATCTGTCTCTCTTTTCTATGCGTGATTAGACAAAGATAAGTATACCAGTTGCACTTTGCCTTTGTTATATTTGTTGCGACAGTCTCCCTAACAGGCTTAAAGCCTAAAATTTCCCTACTCTAGTATCTTTATGTTAGTCTTGCAGTACTTTCTGGAATATGCGATTGCAGAATCATTGTTATGCGTCAGAGAGTAGTAGGAGGAGCTCTACTCTCTAGTAGTGTGGTTGCCACTCATGATTCTAAAGCACATTTATGGGCCTATTTCCCACAATACTCGTGATGGTATGTAAACCCAATAAAGATAGTAATGGCTTGTCTATACAAATACTGGGCTGTTTCTCCTCGTTTTTGGTTGCAGAAGGCTAAATATACCACAATGTTCTGTTGCGGATTGGCAGGTTATACATATCCTTAGGATTTTCTACATATATGCAGGTTTCCACACGTTGTTCTCCATCATCGATAGACGTGTCATAAATTGTAATTATCAATTAAACTCTAAGTTATAAAAATCATTTTAATAATTCCATAAACTCAATCTAAATTGCGCCATTCACCGTTTCTTCAGGTTAATGTTATACCAATTTTTCAGATGGTTGGGAACGAAATGGGCGATGTCTCTGTCTTTCATCACATACATGCCATACATTGCCGCCCAGCTGTGGCCGCGCTTCTATACTTTAATACCAGCAGGGCTCATCGTGGGCCTCGGTGGTGGGCCCTTGTGGTGCGCTAAATGCACCTACCTCTCTGTGGTGAGTGTTTAATGGCATTAAATACCTATTAAAAGCAGAGATATTACGATTGCGGATTAACGATGAGAATGTGTGGATTTACCTACTCTTCCACCTTGCAGAAGATATCAATAAAAAATGTTACTCTTTATAAGAATTATATTATGAAAACGGTAACCGCTGAACTTCTTTGCTGGCACCTTTTGCTAGCAGCAATTTTACGAACCAGCCGTAGAGTTGACGATTCAAAAACAATTTTTTAAAGTTAAAAAAAAGTTATTTAAATAAAAGTTATATAAATAAAAGTTATTTAAATAAAAATTATTTGAATTAAGAAAATTTTGAATTCAAATTGTGCTTGAATTCATTTTCGATTAAAGTTTTGGAATTAACATTATATTACGGCGAAAGCAATACCTTGCAAGAACCTACCAAGAGATTACGGTTTTAAATATCGGACAAACACCTGTGAGATTTCTATGAAAAACATATGTGTTTCATTGATATTTGCAACTTAACATGTGTTTTATAGTGAAGGATAACATCGTGAGGAAACCTGCATATCTTTAGATACTATACGTGTAACCACCAGTTGTTGATCTAATCTAAAATCCTCTTTTCCAAAAGAGGTGTTTTGCAAGCGGAAAGGATTGGTACAGCGGGTAGCTTTAGTCCCTTTATATTTAAATAGCTTTTACCCGCAACTTCGTTCACGTGGAACGTTGAGTCTTGTAATAAACAGTAGCTTCTGTCACTTACTAACCCTGCGAATAACTCCATCCCAAAAATTTTAACGATCTGGGGGTTAAATTGCAATTACAATTAAATTTATTACATTAAACATAACTTTTAATTCAGTATATATCATTTCCGCTGGAAAGAAATGGAAAAAACCATGACATCTTTTAATGGAAACGGTCATCACGTCTCCTATATAACACCTATTTCTTTAACTTACAAACTTTACAGACTTTGACACATCGTGAATAAAAAAACCTTGATATAATGATAATAGATGGCGCATTTTAATGACATCCTATTCCTGTTGAGTTTACAGGATTTCTATAGCCTATGTGTTACCCCGGTGTATAAGGAATAATTGCGCCAAATTTCATCGATATTGGTTCAGGGGGTTCGCCGTGAAAACATAACAGACAGACAGACTTTCAAATTTATATTATTAAAGTAAGGATAAGGATTTGATATTTTAGAAAATATTTTTTTTTGTTTATTTATCTCACTATATTATAATTTCAGGTATCAGAAGCGCACAGCAAAATATCAAATGTCTCGGCTGAGGCATTGCTGGTGCGTTTCCTTGGATTGTTCTTCATGATCTTCCAGCTCAATCAAGTTTGGGGCAATCTAATTTCTTCATTAGGTAACTACTTTATCCTACTTTTACCTTTACCCAACCGATAAATGTAGTAAAGTAGCCTGTTACAATCTCACTGCTGGGAATAGGCCACCTCTTTCCGTTTCTGGAGAGAAGGGTTGGAGCTAAGACCTACCACGCTGCTCCAATGCGGATTGGTAGGTTACACATATCTCCAGAATTCTCTAGAGATATGCAGGTTTCCTCACGATGTTTTCCTTCATCGAAAAGCGTGTAATAAATTGCAATTATCAATTAGACACATGAGTTGTAATAGAAAAACTCATTGGTGTCTGCCCGGGTTTGAACTCGTGTTCCCTTCGTAAGAGTCGCACGGTCTCACCGCTGGGCTATCACAGCTTAAATTCGATAAATGTCCACCGCTGGACAATAGGATGATGTCTATGTAGATTATGCCAATTTTCACCATGTTTAACAAGCATGATGGTAATTGCAGTATTGTGCTACAGTACAGCAGTGTACCTTTTTATCTGTCAAGTCTTAAGAAAATGTCTAGCGCGTTGAATTCTACACTTAGGCGGTATACACAAGAGGTTTTTGGATAACTGTTACAAATTTTAAACACCAGCCGTTTTTTGCTAGAGCTTCTTTGATATTTTGGCAACACAGGCAGATAAGGTTATTAATGAGATAAACTTATATTAGCACACCTTTATATAAATTAAGTTAAAAATATACGAACTATATAATTCACAATAACTACGTTTATGTTCAAAATTTTAATTCGGGAAAAAAATTGTGATTCGTTGATTTCCTCGCGAGCAAAGTCGCTGGCATAGCTCGTCATTAATAAAGGAATGGGAGTGTTTTACATAAGCATAACTTTAAAACATATTATATGCATAACTTCAAAACATATTATATGCATTTTAACTACTCTATAATCGTCAAATGTTATAGTTATTTCATCCGGCGACAACTTGGCAGCAGTGACTGCGGTGAATGCTAGCATGATTCCTAAACTTTGCGGCGCGAACTTTCTGCCGAGCGCGGACGCAGGGGAGGCTTTGAAACCACAACCACCGGAAAAGATACAAATGATTGCTGGTATGATGATTAAACACTTATTGATGACACTTATTGAAATTTGATTGCTAAAATAATTTTAATGACAAATATTGAATGAATGCTGTGAAATGTTGAATGATGTGCATGCCTTTCCACTGAAAGGCATGCACATCATTCAACACGTCACTACGTGTTCACACAGGATTAAGATATGTAGTAAAGTAAAGTAACAGCCTGTTACTATGACCACTGTTGGGTTAAGGCCTCCTCTCTCCGTTTCTGGAGAGAAGGTTTGGAGCTAGGACCTACCACGCTACTCCAATCCGGATTGGTAGGTTAAACATATCTCCAGAATTCTCTAGAGATATGCAGGTTTCCTCACGATGTTTTCCTTCACCGAAAAGCGTGTGATAAATTACAATTATCAATTAGACACATGAGTTTTAATAGAAAACCTCATTGGTGCTTACCCGGGTTTGAACTCGTGTTCCCCTAGAAAGTCGCACGGTCTGACCGCTAGGCTATCATAGCTTCAAGACTTATATACTAGATATGTAATCTGTATAATTGTAACTTTGTTTATGTCTTATATTAGACACACCAACGACAAATGTGTTTATAAAAAAATGGCTATAAAATAAATAAATAAAGATGCAAATCGCATTGCTAAGTAACAAACAACATGTGAAAGTAGTACCCTTCTATCATATCATATATTGTGTATGTATTATAAATTCAAAAGTTTGCCAGTTCCTCTCCCTGTCTGTTACGCTTTCACGGCTAAACAGCTGTACCGATATTGGTGAAATTTGTTAAAATTAAAGCTTATATACCGAACTAACATAGATAGAAAAATCCCTCATTTAACTTTAGGAACTGAACAAAATAGTACATTATTGAGAGTATTTTATCACTGTTAACACTAAAATAATCGCGTTTTTTATGTTGTTATGATTATATGTGATGTCCGCGAATTCTGCTTGATTTTACTTTTGTCATACAATTTTTTCAACGCAAATTGTTGTATGCCAAAATTTCGTAAGTATTAAGCACCTTTACATAGTACATCAGTTTTTCAATAATTTAATGTGCGTGCGAATTCACACGCAACCTTTTTATGTTAATAATTGTAAAGTACTAAACTTTACAATACTTTAAAACCTTGCGTAAATAGTAATTACGATCATGGCCATAAATCCAAAATTGTAATGAACAATTTTATGTGGTTTTAATTGATATTTAATTCAATGCTATAATGCAATAATGTTTTTTAATTCAAAGACACTTTATGCTTGTATTGTGAAATAGCTTTACTGGTTTTGTAGTTAGAGCATACAACCTCCAACAGCAGTGTAAAAATTAGAAAAAATATCCAAACAATTATTATTATAAAATAGTATTTTAAAATTTTGATAAAATATCACATACCCAGGATTTTGTTATGTTTAATTTTGTTAACTAATAACTTCTTTTTTTAATTTCATACTAAACAGTTTGAATTCTCTAGAGATGCAGGTTTCCTCACGTTGAATACAACGGGAAGGAATACCTTCACCGAAAAGTGTGTGAAAAATTGCAATTTCATATATCCTGCCTGCCCGGGGTTTGAACACGTGACTCCGCGGAAGAGTCGCCGCTTGGCTATCAAAGTACAAAATAAAGTCACATTTCCAATGCTTACACATTTATTATATTAGTACGTTCTGAAGTGAGATCATTCTTTCGATACTGAGATCATGGATATTCTTATTATTAATAAATAGTCAAATAACAGACAAAAGTTCAACGTGAATTTGAGAATTGTTGAATATAGATGTATGAAAGTTGATATGTTGTTTTCGCTAGCTTTAAACTTATTCTGGCAAATTCTTTTTAAGGGCCTTCAATACTTATATGCTTGAAGCTGCAAGAGACTATCTTAAGTACACTAGCTGCACTATGCATTATGTCATATGAAATAACTTAATTATTTTAATTGCAGGCATATACTTAGCATGCATGGCTGGCGCAGCGCTCATCGTCGCAATCGGAGTGGATTCCATGCAGAGGTAAACCGTTTAACACACCATTTTTTTCTTAATAAACATTTGTGCGTTTAACTGTTAGACATAAAAGCTCTTTTTTGCACTGTAACGCCATTTTTGGTTTACCATAACAGTTAAAAAAATAAAAAACAAATTAATCACAAAATTTATGATATCTTTGATCTCTAGAAATTCTAAATTTCTCTAAATTTCTAGAAATGAAAAAATCTTATGTTTTGAATTATAAGCTATTGCTGATCTTTGAACCTCAGAGTCACTTAGCAAGCAAAGAAGCGGGCTATGCTCGGTGAGTCTCTACGTGATCAAATTAGAAATGAGAAGATCCGTAGAAAAACCAGAGTCACCGATATAGCTCAGCGTGTCGCGAAGCTGAAGTGGCGATGGGCGGGGCACATAGTGCGGAGAACCGATGGGCTGATGAGCCAAGGTGTTGGAATGGCGACTCCGCACCGGAAATCGCAGTGTTGATAGACCCCCTACGAGATGGACTGACGATCTCAAAAAGATCGTGGGGCGCCGCTGGATTCTAGCGAAACTAGATCGTGTGTTGTGGAGATCCCGTAATAGCCTTATATCCAGAAGTGGACGTTCATTGGTTGACAAAGAAGAAGAAGAGATAGAAGATCTTTGAACCTCAATGTATGTTTCCCTTATCAGGTATAAGACTGGACGAAGCAGTACTGGGTCGGGGTTGTCAGGAGTGGCACTGCTTGTTGTAACTCTGAAGCTATTGGTGGAACCTAATCAGCTCATGTTGGTAATTATCAACATCTTCGTGGGAATGCAGCAGGCCTTCTTTGGTGCAGATTTTACAGCAGTAAGTTTGCGGTTTATTACCAATTTTTATTCTTAAAGAATTATAAAACGATAGGTGATGTATAAAATAGACAAAGTACAAACGGACATAAGCTTGTCCGACTTTGCGCCTAGCAAAAGTACGTAATTGTTTGTGGGTTTGGGTATAAGATTCTATAATAAAATTCCGCAATCAATTTTAGCCTTGCCATTACAGCAGTTTAAAACACTGTTAAAAAAGGTTGCTACAAAAGCCTACTATACTGTTGAGGATTACTTAGATGATAAGAATGTGTGGATATAGCTACTCTACCCTGTACAAGACAGTAATGACTACATGTAACTAGTTATAAGAATTTTATTTTAAAAAGAGCAACCGCCGAGTTTCTGGCTGGCTCTTTTCGGTAGGAACAGCTTTCGGAACCAGCAGTAGATTTTGACGATTCAAAGCACTTGTTTTCAAGTTTACTTGAAAAAAGAATACTTTAAATTATTTTTTGAATTTATGCTCCTAATTTTATTAGTATAAAATAACAACTAAAGTAGGCGGTCAACAAGTTATTATTATAAGAAATTAATTTAATATATTGTTGAGAAAATAAGTGCTGGCATATGTTTTGGATAGTTATTTAACGATCGACCGCCAGTCTGACGTCAAAGTCGTTGTCCTTATATATAATCATGTGCATGCTGTGGCACCTGAAGGCAGTGCATTTAATGTCTTTTGTGGTGTACATAGTTTAATGTTTTTAATGTAACTGCCATTTGTTTGTAATAAATAAATAATATAAAAATAATCTTTCCTTAGTCGCCTTTTACGAGCCCTCTGTTAGAAATGAGGATGGTCTATTCTACTCAGCCGGATACCACACAGCGGATAGGTATAAATGTTATAATGAATAATATAATCGTTACAGAGTATTTATACTTCAAATATTAACACATAAGAATTGATTCTATTATTTATTTTTATATTTCAGTCATTTGTTTCGTGCGCTATCGGAACTGGTACAGTTGGATTTGTTATGATGACATACGGAATATCGGATGCTACAGGGTGTATTGTCACCGGATATTTGGCTAAGGTAAGTACGTTTCCCTAACGTTATTTCTGAGGAGGAGCTCCAAAACTTTAATTTGACCATATACCAATTGTTGGTATTATATTAACATTATGGACCGTGACGGCCAAAAGGTCCCAGGACAAATATATGTTATAATTTACAATACTTTATGTGCTTTATGGTAAAGGAAAACATTATGAGGAAATCTGCATATTTCTAAAGAAAATTCTGAAGTAAAAACCTACTAATAGTCTCATTGATCTGGTGGGCTCTTCTTTTAGAGGACCAGTGGTGGTGTCGCTTTGACAATATGACGTCACAGATTACAATTATTTGAAGCGCCTTCTTAATGTTGAAAGGCAAATACTTATTTTGATTCCTTGCGTGTAGTCGACTGTCGGTAATCTGTATAAGATGAGTTTCCAAACACTTTAAAAATAAACCAGTACACAATAAACGATAATATTATTTTGCTACTCGATAAAAAATTTTATCGAATATTTTAGATTACCTTCTCCGCAAAATAATGCCTTATTTTATAAATAAAACAGTTATTCGGGGATAGCAAGTCTATTTTATATTAATTGTATTTAATTGTAAACTATTGTAATCGGACATCTGCAATCGGGATTCATGGTGTCCTTGAGAATGAAGTAAATGCTAAAATTATAAAGTAATTGTCAATTAATTTAAATTGTTATTATCTTAGCTATAGTCTACAGATCGTATTTGGCATAATCCATCGCGTCTCATAATAATATTGTGGTTCCTGAGTAAACCTAAAGATCATCTCTTTAGTCTTTATTCAAGTTATATACGTTAAAACAATTATAATAGTATTAAGTTATTACAACAATATTAAACCATTATAACATAAAATGATTATATCAGTTTTTATGATATATTGAGGTGTTAGCTCCAAGTAAAAGCTGCTGTGAATCTCTGTTACAATACAATGGTACTGCTATTTATCAAGCGATCTTTCTATACGTGCTTATGGAACGAATGAGTTCATATTATTTCTAAATGAACGGGGTCTATAGTATTTGCTACTCTTGCTGTATGGATAATTCACTACTGCTAATGAAGACCTAAAATTATAGAGAAAGAAATTGTTTTTAACCCGATATAAAATAATCTTTAACAATTCAAATGTTTTATAATTAAATATTTAAAATAATAAGGAAATTAAAGTTAAAGTTGATTCTTGTTCAGAATTCGATTAATTGTTCAGATTGTTGTGGAAGGCTTTAATTATTGTTAAGTGGTGCATGCGTCTAAGCAAATTAAATGTTTAATTTTAATTCTCATATAAGTGAATAATGTAAGTTCTCTTCAGAAATCAATTGTTGATTTCATCACTATAGTGTTTACGTTTTTCTATGCTGCTCTACCAATTCTTAAATTTTCAGATCACCGGACGTTTACCACTAATGTGCGTGGCCACAGTGGCCCACTTGTGTCTCTTCGTATCACTGCTGGTGTGGCGACCACAACCAGATCAGAGTCACATCATGTTCATCATCGCCATCATCTGGGGACTTTGTGACTCAATCTGGCTAGTTCAGATTAACGGTAAGCGAAAAACTTTATAAATTTAACTGTATAACATAAATTTATTATTTATATTTAATAACTCAAATAGTTCCTTCGTCTGGAGCCAATCCTGGCAACAGCATCAGGTTGTACTTATCATAAACATGCACTGTCATCAGGACTGGACACGAATATAAAATTTCATCTTAATCGGACACCGGAAGTGGGTCAAATTTAACTTGCAAGATTCCACCTTCACATACAAAAATTGCAGTTGAATAAAAACTTTTAAAAATAGATCAATCTGGGATTAAAAGAATACATTGACTGACTGGCCCGTTGGCGCAGTGCGTAGTGACCCTGCCTTCAGCTCTGCGGGTCGTGGGTCCTATTCTCACCGAGGGTCAACATTTTCTACAAACAATTTTTTGGTTCTTCGAGCCTGGGTGTATATTTGAATTTAAGTATGTATTTATATATGTAGTATATCTTCCAGTTGTCCGTCACCCACAACACTTAACAATGAATTTCACGCTGGCGAAGCCGCACGCACGTATTGCTAGTTAATATATAAAATTATATCTATTTATACACATTGCAGCCTACTACGGTATCCTGTTCCCCGGCAGAGAAGAAGCAGCTTTCTCCAACTTCAGGCTTTGGGAATCAGTCGGCTACATCATAGCTTACATCATCTCTCCGTACCTGAGGACAAGCGCGAAGACTTATGTTCTACTAGCCAGTATGACTGTTGGGGTTACATTTTACTTCATCGTTGAATACAGGGATAGAAAGTCCAAAAAGAAATTAGAGTTACCACCTATTGATAAATACATTGGCGGTCTTGACAATTCTGCATATAAACATACAGAGTAATGTTACAAGCAGATGATTTTAGTATATATCCAACTTTAAATTATATACGTGTATTGTGACATTGTTCGATGGATAGACATAGAGTTTTTATAATAGTGTACTGAAGCCAACCTAAAATGAGCCCTATTCAATGAAGAGAAATTAGCCGTGTGGTATCCAGCAGAATAGAATAAACCACCCTCCTTTCTTACCGAGGTCTCGTAAGAGGCGACTAAGGTAAATGCCGTGTGGTATCCGGCTGCATAGAATAGACCACCCTCATTTCTTACCGAGGTGTCGTAAAAGGCGACTAAGGTAAGTTGACTTCAGGCAGGCGGCAGGTCGTAAAATACGTAGCCAAATCATGTGACAACATATTTGTAACATGTTGTGCCGAACCCCACTTAGAGTGGGATAAGGGCAGGAGAATGATGATTCAATAAAGAGAAATAAAAACAGATAGCTCTCATAAAAGCAAATGAGAGTGTAACTACCTGTCTGTCTTTTTTATGTGTAATTAGTATACAAGTTTCATCTTTACTCTAATTATTTATTGTGAGACTCTAAGTCATAAGCCTACTATGTGGATATAATGTAAATTTTTCCTTATATTATATTGACCATTGATTTCCATAGACATGGATTTATCAATAAGTAACAAATACTCACAACCATAAGGTATATATACCTTTATACTTAGTGCCTGATCAGAGTTATGTTAAATTTGTTAATACTCCTAAAATAATATGACAGATGCTAATTGTAGAAATTTTGAATATTTATCAGATAAATATAAACAATTTATAATTAGGTTTTCATAATTTTTACCTATAATATATTATTATTACCTTACTATAACATCTTTTGTGAAAACAATGGAGTTTGATCAGTTAGAATGTTTGAGCAGAGTTTTTATATTTGTATTAAACTATAGAGTTACATTAAGAGTAGGGAAGCAATAGACCTGTTAGTGACAATGACACAATCTATACTTATTATAAAACAAAGTCGCAAAAAGCTGTCTGTCTGTATGTAATCGATTTACTCAAAATCTACTGAACGGATCTTTATACGGTTTTCACCAAAAGATTGTGCAATACTTCCGGATGGTTTAGGTAAATCGTACATATCGGTATTATGTAAATTGTGTTGAAGAGATCGCGCAGTTGTTAAAAAAAACTTTCTTGCTGGGAGCTTTAGTAGCGTGCGCTGCGTAACCCAGCAGAGATACGCTAAAGTGATGTACTAGAGAATTGTAGATCTATAAAACTACTACAAAAAAGTCCGCGATAGCATGTCTCTATCGCTTATGGTTAACTCACAATAATTACTTTTATGATTAAAATTTGAATTCTAGAAAAAAATTGTGACACACAGTTTTCCACGCGGGCGAAGCCGCTGGCACAGCTAGTAAATAATAAAAAGGATATGATACTCATATCATATCTTTAATCATACATAAAAAACAGAGACAGATAGATCACCCTCATTTTCTTTTTCTTTATTGTATTGTACATGGCACATTTTATGCTGGCTTCTTTACTCTATGTATAATAACACTATGTATAAAATACAGGGGTTCTTTTTTTGGAAAAATTGGGATTTCTTTGGAAATCTTATATGATTGCTATAGTTGTTGACAAAAATTATGGAATAGGTCAAAATTAAGTCTTATTTAAGAAAGAGATGCAGTATTTTAGATTAATAAATAATTTTATTTACCGATATAAAATAACCATAACAGATTTAGATATACAGATGATACGTTATTATGTATTGTTACGTGTATTGTTTTTAATATATTTTAATTATTTATAATAGCATAGTATATTAATCAGTTTGACTGGAAAGTACAATGAAAGTGCTCATATGAAAATTAGATGTTTTATATTAATAATTAATATTAATAATTGTACATAATGTAATTACTAATGACTACACGTGTGTAAGACTTATGTAATACACAACTGTGTATAAACAATAATTATTTCATTGAAACGAAGATAACTTTGAAGCGTCCGCAAATATTTATGATGTTATTCACATATTAATAAGCCACAAGAAATAATTTGAATAAATGGATGCGATTCTTTTATTTGTCTTTTTTTATTATACAATTTGATATCGAAGTGTTATTAGAAAATTCACTTGATAGTCTCCAAAAGCTGTCTAAATGTCATCGATTTTTTAAAATTTACGTAACGGATTTTTTTTATTAAATTAAAGTGCAGTTTTTGAGGAGTTTAAGTTGAAGGTTTAAGTTTATTAGCACATTCTCGGAACTGCTAAACCGATTTTAATGACACTTTCATTAAAAGATACGCAAAGTTGTGGAGCAACATAAAGGCTACTTTTTATCGTAGGATTCCTGCGGTAGGTATTCAATTTACGTGGGAAATAACTTTGACAAAATTTTCCACGCTCACGACGCCGCAGGCTATGCTTGTAGTGTATTAGAAATGGCAAAACAAATATAGATTCGTAATTTTGGATTGGGGAAAAACTAAATGGGAACATAGTTTTCTCTATCTGTTTGTTACCCTTCATAAGTCTAAATTGTGAAAAAAATATCTGTGTTTAGGCCAAAGAACAGCAAGCATCCTGAAAAAGGCCTTAGGTTATTAAATTCTTATTGGAATAGAGCTGTAATAGCCCAGGGGTGAGACCGGTTCGAGGGGGCTAGTTCGAACCCCGGGCAGGCACAAATGTTTTTTTTATTAAAACCAATGTAATTTACTAACGTAGGCGTTACTTTGCGGAGATCCATTATACAAAAGTAATAATGAAAATTTTTGTCTGTAATCAGCGATAAAACATGTTTTTAATTTAAAAATTGCAATTTAACACACGCTTTTTGGTTAAAGAAAACATTGTGAGAGAACCGATTTATCTTAACGTATAAAAGAATTTTATTTATTGATTATTTATTGATGCTTTTTATGCAAAATAACACATGAATAACTGGTTACAGCTGTGATAGCCCAGAGGTGAGACCGTGCGACTCTTTCCAGGGGTTGGGTACAACCCCCGAACACTCACCAATGAGTTTTTATCTTATGCGTTTAATTTAAAATTGCAATTTATCACACGCTGTTCCGTGAAGGAATACATCGTGAGGAAACCTGGACGACTCTACACAATTCTGGGAATATGTGTAACTTACCAATCCGCATTGAAACAGCGTTGTAGGTCTTATCTCCAACCCTTCTCTCCAAAAAAACGGAAAGAGGTTGCCTAACCCCAGCTGTGGGATAGTAACAGGTCGGTACTTTACTTTTTACCTGGTTAAAGGTAAGTTGACACTATACAAAAAAGGTCTTATAGGTGTAAGCAATCTCTTAAAGAACCTTTGTTGAAAAGAATAAGAGCAAAAGAATGTGGGAAGGTGCAGATAATATAATTACATTGTATGTTAAGATTGAAAATTGTTTTATTGTTTGATACAACTAATAGTAAAATAAATCTAGTTCAGAATAATAAGTAACTAACAGAGTTATTGTAAATATTTTCGTTATTCTCTGAACGCATTATATGGGGTTCAAGACTCTTGTATCCTTCTTGATTATAAATGTATTAGTCAATAAAATTAATGTTGTCGTCAAATCGTCTTATTTGCAACTATGGGTGCACGCGATTTGGTTTGCGTCAACTTACGTGTTAGGTACCCTCAATAATAAATTTTTTCTGTTAAAAAATCCTAGTTTCCAAAAAGCAGGTTTTTTATCCCAGCCCGGTGTAGGGATATGACATGGAGTGGAGAGAATCGATTACTAAATAATAGAATTTTCTCCTTTCAAAACAAAACGATTAACTCGAATCGAATGAATCGTATTTATCGTAATTATTGATAATCGATTTTTTCTGAGTATTTGAAAGGTTGCTTTTTTATGAGAATTTTTAATTATAATAAAGACTTTCTAAAACGGACTTGTCATCATCATTCTTCACATTCTTCTGCCCTTATCCCACTCTAAGTGGGGTCGGCACAACTGTTACAAATACGTTGTCACATGATTTGGCTACGTATTTATAACCAACCGCCTGCCTGACGTCAACTTACCTTAGTCGCCTTTTGCGACACCTCGGTAAGAAATGAGGGTGGTCTATTCTATGCAGCCGGATACCACGCGGCACCTAAAACGGACTTGTATGAATAAAAATAAGGTTTGGTTAACATTAGTTTCATCTTAAAAAAAGACTAAAGAGTAAAAAAAAAGAAGAAAAAGAGTATAATCAATATAATTGACACTAATACTAATAAAATCGATTGATATAAAAATAGATATTATATCTCTAGCCAAATGTATGAGTCTTAGTGGTGATAAATTTTAGCTATATTGTTCAGCGGTTAACAGTAAGGGCGTAACAGACAGACAGACAGAATGTATAATTAAGAAATAAGCGTTGTCGTCAAGTCGTTTTAATATAATAACTTGCGGCTTACGTTGATAAATTAAAAACAATGCTCGTGCGCACAATCGAGCGGCATTCTCGACTAATGTTACTGTAGGTGCGCGGTTTCGTTGTCACACACGACACGTATGTTAACTATTTAATATTTTGGTATCCGGCTGAGTAGAATGGACGACCCTCATTTCTAAAGGAGGTGTCTTAAAAGGTGACTAACGTAAGTCGAGCTGAATCAATCCAGTCCGAATCAGCCCAGTTGAATGAGGAGGCAAACCAGGATCGACACACCTGGCGCATGAAAACGAGGAAGGCCGACCCCAAAAAATAAGAAGAGGCACAGACAGAAGAAGAAGAAAAAGTTCTGCTTTCGAGTCTTGCGAAAAACTTAACGATTTTACAGCAAAATGTTACGACACTTGCATAGCACTAGAGACTACTTTTAAGGATATGTGTAACCTGCCAAGCCGCACTGAAGCAGCGTTTTACCAACCCACTCGTAATATATATAAAAAACCAGTTTTGAATGTATTTAAACATTTAATACAATTGCTGTGTATTTAAAACTTGCTCTCCTTAATAAAACTTCATAGTTTTTTATGTTGTTAATAAATAAATTAAATATTATAAAAGTTTTTAGTGAAAGTGGTTTTCATGTTAAATAACAACAGTCTAGACAGTCATTTGAAGTGTTTAAAAAATGAATGAATATTGGTATGCACAGTTATAAAACCGCAAATAATTAGCGCCAAAAGTTTAGTATGCTCCTAAGTTTGTGATAAAGAAACTAAATACTTATATATGCACTCTTCATGCGAACGACCTTTTAAAACAGAGATGACCCTAGATCGTTACGTATAGGATTTGTACAGCGCAATTCAAAAGCCAGACAGCTTAGGCAGCATTGGAGTTGCTGAGCAAACGATTAGTTTCACGTTAAAAATTTGCAAACAAGAATATTTTTGAAAGTTGTATAATGGAAACAAACGGAACCTTACAGGTCTGGAGCACGATTTGCGGTGTTTTAGTTAGGGTCCTATAATCTGATAGTTCGGTACTGATCGTTCATTAAAATATAAAAAAATATATATTCGTGGATATCAAATTGTGTAACAATTTATTATAATAGTGCATATTGAAGTGAACGGGTTGTGTGGGAAAGTAAACAAAATAAATAAGGTACGCATTGTGCTTATTATTTAATTAAATAAGCTTTTCGTATAAGTTTATTAATTAATCGAAATAGTAATAAAGTAAATGCCATTTAGTTCTTTGTAGACTCTCTTTTCTTCAACCTCTTTTAAGTCTCTGTGTTGTATAATATTTTATAGACCGAAGCTCGATAAAGCTTGCAGTAACTTTTTTCAAATGAATTCAATAAAATATATTCATTATTTCATTTATTTAGAAATTTAACTATTTTGAAACAGTGAATTCCTAACTCAAGATTTTTTTTTTAGGTCATTCAATGCAAATTTATTGTAGTCTACTATATATGTATGTGTTTCAATTTAAAAATTAAAATATTTTTATTATTCATTAATTAATTATCGTAAGGGTATGGTTGAGAAAATATATATTTGCTCCTCGTCTTACTTGACATATAACTCTTATAAGTTATATGTTGTCAGAAGAGTAAGGTTTTATTTACGTATTTTTTCACGTTCATTAATTTTTCCGTTTATTTTTTGATTTTTCTGTTAGAACTTTTATGCTTGGCTAAGTCAGTCAAACCAGTAGCAGCTTAGTGAATTTAATCTGTATATAAAAGAAAATCTTCAGCTGATAAATGTATTATGTATATAAAATGTATCTAACAAAGTATTATCAAAAATCGTCGTAAAAGGTTATTCACGTTTTCTTGCGTTTAATATTGTCAGTTACAATGGATATTTGCATGGTAGTGACATTATTTGTCACGATTTTTTTTACGAAATCCTAGATTCAAATCTTCATTGATTGAATTGTTTTTCCATATGGCGATCAAATCAAAACGAATCAAAAATAGTAGATTAGCATATTAGATAGCTATAGGCAACTATTATCTGAATAGCGGGTAAAATGAAAGACGCAGCCAATGAAAGTAAATGTAAGAAATGTATAAGCAGGAAATTCTATTCGTTATGTATTCATAGACACCATTGTCAGTTTCCACCTCATATAGTCAATTTTGAATGTCGTTATTTTTTCCCACTATTAAAATATGCAAATACCAATCGTTTCCGTGTATATCGTAACGAACTGTTCACAATCGATTATTGTATAGAGGAAAAATATTAATTCGCTCACCTACGTTTGCGTAATTATATACGACCTTGGTATTATTTTGCTCGTAACATTTACTTCCAAAGAACCCGGATGGCTTTCTTTTTCCGACATTTTGTATATCTATATCCTATATATTTCCGTGACTATACAAGCCGCGATGCCGCAAAATTTGAACGCTTGATAGTTATTAGTTAGTTATTAAGGTTAGTGGTTAACTTTTATGAGATTAAATGTTATTTACACTGACTTTTGAGCCGTGATAGCCGAACGGTGAGTGAGCGTCATCCTTGTTAAGGGTTCACGTGTTCATACCCCGGGCAAACTACCAATGACTCTATATAAACTTAGATATATTATATTTAATATTAAAACATCTTGAAGAAACCTACATATTTATAAAGAATACTTGGAATATATGAAACTTTTCTATTCGCATCGAAACAGTTTCAAATCTCTCCAAGCAAAGAGGAGGCCATTGCCCTGTACTGAGATAGTTTGTCTTTCCTTAAGATCTCTCTCACACTCTTACCGCGAAGTCATCAGTATATTTCTAACTTGTTCAATACATATTAATTAAATTATGACGCTTCAGGTATAAGGAATTTTTTACACACAACAAAAATTTCATAGGCTCGTTTATTAAGCAGTATTATACAAAAATAATATAATATTTTTTAATTATTTGCAGCTCAAATAAATAATATTTAGGCCGTACCCGTTCCTAACAAACCAGCGTATCATTCTTAGGGATAAGGAAGAGAAAGGGTCGAAAATAGGAACAATATTCGGTATTGGCAATAGCACCTTTTGATGGTACATATAATAAACATATACATACTATAAATTTATACTTAATTAAAACGTCGCATTTTAATTTTGAGTATCTACGTCGTTTGCTCGATTTAATTAATTTTAATAATTGCTAATAATTTAATTAACGCAGTTTATACTCGAAATAGCAATTACGCTATAAAACAACGAATTTAAGTTCATAATATTCTTAAATTTTTTTGCCGTTGAATAATAGATAAAATATGTAAATAATTAAGATTTTGTTCAAAAATAACGTATATTGTTGACCATTTAACGTTAACGGTTAAACCAGTGTTTCCCAAAGTGAGGCCCACGCCTCACAATTTGATTGTTAAGGGGAGCAATTCGAAAATTGAGTCGCCTCGCGCTAAATTCAAAAATTGAGTCGACATGACCCTTTCGCTTCGGGTCATTTAAATGGAATAGTGCTAAAATTAACCAAAAAGCAAATTCTTCTTCCTTAAACCAATCATTTAATTTTCTTAATTCATCATCATCCTCCTCACCTTATCCCACTCTAAGTGGGGTCGGCAAGATATGTTACAATGACGTTGTCACATGATTTGGCTAAGTTTTTTACAAACGGCCGCCTGCCCGACGTCAACTTACTTTAGCCGCCTTTTACGACACCTCGCTAAGAAATTGGGGTGGTCTCTTAAGTAAACAATTCAATTTTTTAATATTAAAATTTGTATATGTTAAGTAGGTATAGGAGTTTTGGTTTAAGGTTGCCGTGACACAAAAAAGGTTGGGGAACACCGAGTTAAAAATAGGTACATTACATTGCATAGTGAATATAGCATATGAGTAATTATATCAATATGGTATCTTGGTGTTTGAGCAAATGTGACAAAGTTGGTATATTTAATTTGATCCCTATAACCTTAACTTGAGTAGAGTTGAGTTGAGTTTAAACAAATCCAATGGGTTGTAGACACTTTCGACCGCAGAGTACAGCTAGTAGAGTAATAAATTCGCAATATCTTTATATAATATATGAAAATCCCGTGTCACGGTGTGCGTTTGCTTTAACCTTCAAAACCTTACCTACTGAAACGATTCTAATAAAATTTTCTATGAAGTTAGTTTAGTCTAGTTTTTGGTTCAACTCAAAGAATAGGATAGTTTTTACCTCGATTAATAATGTTACTTTTGCAAATTTAAAGTTTTTTATTCATAAAGGCTCTAATTTACTTCTAAGTTTTATAAGTTTTTGATAGAGATCAGTATAGGTATAAGTATTAAAAAAATTTCACAATGTGTCAAAGTCCATATTGTAATATGGACTTTGACACATCGTGAAAATTTTTTAATTCTTTAACTTATAAGTTAAAGAATTAGGTTTAGAATCACAGTACACGATATATATAGAAGATTTTAATGAAGAAAAAACATTGTTAGTTCAGCGGAAACTCAAGAAAGAACGATAGACATTATAAGAGAGTACTCTTAAAATGTCTATCGTGTCAGGTAGTATTCTATAATTTCCGCGTAGCGTAAATTTTATACACGTTTAAATTTGTGTTGTTCATAATTGGTAACAAAAACTAAGCTCATAAACGTTATAAAAGACGTAAATGCTAGATATTTTTAAAGGTTTAATAGATATATTTTCATACAGTGTATGACTTATATCATGCTAAATTTAACTTTAACTAAGATAGATCGTATCAATGTATATATGAATATATTTACAGATTGCTCAGGTTCACAGATATTGAGCGTATAATTAGTAAGATTAAGATTTGTCTTGAAAACATTGCTTAGTCCATTATAGATTACAAGCGATATACAAAATGCCAATATTTAAATTCAATAGGAGTTCATATCATCATTCTCCTGCCCTTATCCCACTTTAAGTGGGGTCGGCACAACATGTTACAAACATGTTGTCACATGATTTGGCTACGTATTTTACGACCGGCCGCCTGCCTGACGTCAACTTACCTTAGTCGTCTTTTACGACACCTCGGTAAGAAATGAGGGTAGTCTATTCTATTCTGCCGGATACCACACGGCATTCAACAAGAGCTATAGGTCTTAAAGTGTGTTTCGAGGTAAAAAAATAGCCGTAGAAAATATCAAGAAGTTGCTGTTTGAAAAAAATTGAGCCACCTACAAAGTGAATTTAATTTTGAATTCTAAACTTTTGATTTCTACGTACCAAAACTGTTCTACTATGAATTGTCTCACTTCGTAAGTTAGCTGGAAGAGATCTCTGTCAAAGGGATAAGGTGACCTTTGTACATTATTTTTTTATTTATTTATTCTTACGTTTTTTCATGGTACATAATCAAATAAATAAATAAATAAATACAAAGTCTAAAGGTATTTATTTACTAATTTAGGAGATATACAAAGTAGAGTTGTGATAGCCCTGCGACTCTTTCGAGGGGAACACAAGTTCAAACCCGGGCAGGCACCAATGAGTGTTTCTATTAACACTCATGTGTCTAATTATTGCAATTAATCACACGCTTTTCGGTGAAGGAAAACTGCATATCTCTAGAGAATTCTGGAGATATGTGTAACCTACCAATCCGCATTGGAGCAACGTGGTAGGTCTTAGCTCTGACCCTTCTCTCCAGAAACGGAGAGAGGAGGCCTATTCCTAGCAGTGGGATTGGCAACAGGCTGCTACTTTACTTTTTTACTTTTTGCAAACTAGTTCAAAGTATTATTTATCTTAGTTTCGTTCATGTATAGATGTAATAATCTAAGTCTACTATTAGTTTTGTAGAATGGTATTTAGAGACGCGAGCATTCGTTCAAAACAATCGTTTCAAACCGAGGTCCACTTGATCTTGCCTTGTGTCAGGCTACTAAGCTTTTCGTTTCACGTTTACTTTGACATAGGCAACACGTCTGATCTTACTTTTAATGTGTGCGGTCTAGTATGAGGTTTCAGCCGCTGTTCTTAACTAAAGATCCTATTACCTTCTTTTTATCTATCTCTTTAGAAATATAGGTATTAGTCCATCATTTTCGTAAAGATTTTTTTTATTTTATTAAGAACACTTTTATTAAAATCACATTAATAAAAATAAAACTAAAAATAACAGTAATAAATATGGTAAAAGTAGTTAAGCAATCTGGCGGACTGCCTCTCTTCTCTTCCAGCCAACCAGTTTGATATTTAGTAGGTGGTGTTAATATATCGTAAAGAATAATAACTAAGATATACATACGAATATACACATACATACATATGCATAAATATATAAATAGATACATACAATATACAAATACATATATATTTTAATTAAAGAATATAATATAAGATTTCACATGGAAGGAGAATAGTGAATAACGAGTAATCGATACCTGTTACATTCAAAATTCTTTAAAAGCCAATAAAATATAGATTATACTTGATAAAGAACTTCGCTCAGTGATAGTACCTGATGATCATTTGAAACACTGTAATTTACGCACACATAAACATTATAATAGCTAGGAGGACAGCACATCACCCACCTGATTGAATTTATTTGTACAATATATTTTATAAGACCAAACAATTTTGTATTCAATTTGAATCTACGAATAAACTTTATTATTATTATTATTATTATTATTATAATAAGTTCACGCTGCGTGTGTCCAAGTAAATGTGAAACAAAGCTTTATAGCCTTGAATAAGGTAAGGCCGAGGAGTGGAATTTGAAATTATTTTCGTGAATGCTTGCCTTATGTTAAAAACCATTCTACTAAGATAATAAAATCTAATCGAGTGCGTTAGACGTGTGCCTATATTTTGCAGATATATAAATATTTTATTTATTATTATACATATTTTAAACATAGAATTATTATACTAGAGAAGGAAGCCAGTCCAGTTTTTGCCAGTCTGCTCCGACTTCCGGTACCTTGGTTCGCTTTTCCAAAAGAACGGTGAAATTGATCGCGATGTGAGGAATAGAATGAATGCAGGATGGATGAAGTGGCGACAGGTCTCAGGGACAGTATGTGACCCCCGAATGCCCCTTAAACTTAAAGGGAAAATTTATAAATCGGTCATAAGACCTGTCGTAATGTATGGATCAGATGTTGGGCAATGAAAAAGATGGATGAAAGAAGAGTGCATGCAAATGAGATGAGGATGTTAAGGTGGATGTGTGGTGTGACAAGACTTGATAAAATAAGAAATGAGTATATTAGGGGAAGTCTGAAAGTTGCGCCCATTATAGAAAAATTGAGAGGTGCAAGATTGGGATAGTATGGACATGTAATGAGGAGGGATGAAAATCATGTGATCAAACGAGTGTTGAGTATGAATGTGGATGGATATGTGACTAGAGGAAGGCCTAAAAAGAGATGGTTGGATTGTGTGAAGTATGATATGCATATAAAAGGAGTAGCGCCTGAGTTGACGAATGATAGAAGAGAATGGAAGAGAAAAACATGTTGTACCGACCCCACTTAGAGTGGGATAAGGGTAGGAGAAAGAAGAAAGAAGAAGGAAGGAAGCCAGTCTGACATGTGTTGAAAATAAAGAGCAACCAAATAAGACTTATTATCCACCTTTAGTATACGAGTGTCATCTTCTTTCATTATCTCTTATTACTCTAGTATAACTTTACTTACTTACTTTAAAAGTTTTACTTATTTTAAAAGTTGAATAAAACTAGAACGACATGGTGGAGTATAGTTAGAGACAGCGAGTTTTTGGAACAAGGAATCAATTTTCATTCATGTGCATTCAAAGCATAAAGCTATTATACTAGAGTAAGGGAGCCTTAGGCAGGCCGGTAAGTGAGTATCGCAACAAGTAACAAGAGAGGAATAAGAGATGAAACTTCTCTTTATTTTCGACCGACTTCCCTACTCTACCAAAATAAATCAATGGCTCGAACATATTTAATAAAATGCCTTACCACTAAAACAAATAAGCAGCTTGACGTAAAAACTGAAATTTATTAGCATGTTTATTAAAGTAAAGTTACGGCCTGTTACAATCCCGCTGCTGGGGATAGGCCGCTTCTCTCCGTTTTTGGAAGGGTTGGAGCTAAGGCATACCACGCTGCTCCAATGCGGTTCGGTAGGTCACACATATCCCTAGAATTCTCTAGAGATATGAAGGTTTCCTCATGATGTATTCCTTCACCGAATCGCGTATTGCAATTATCAATTATACACATAAGTTTTAAGTGTGATAAATTGCAATTATCAATTAGACACATAAGTTTTAATAGAAAACTCATTGGTGTCTGCCCGGTGTTCGAACTCGTGACCCCCTTGAAAGAGTCGCACGGTCTCACCGCTGGGTTATAAAAGCTTTATTTAATTTAATAGTACGTTTATTGAAAAAAAAATAGTATAGTTTATACAAAACGTTATTTTTTATTAAATTGTCTGTTCATGGCAACCTATTATATGAATAAATCAATAATCATCCAACACCTTGTCGGTATTCCCCATCAACTAATTAAAATATATTACGGGTTTGTCGTATAAATAACATAATAACAAGTTAATCATGAAAAATACTTTATTATGGAAATATTATCGCTAGCATTTGTTATTTATTATAAATGTTAAGTATCTTTTTAAATATCCATGCTTATATTATAAATGAGAAAGGTTGTAAGTCTGTATATTTGATTGTCTTTAACGCTTTGATGGTAAATCCGCTAAACCAATATTAATGAAATTAGGCATAATTAAACCTGATACATCGGTTTTGCATATAGGATTCCCAAAATACGAACCAGGGGGATCTTAAGGTGCTAAAGCAGTAATTCCGGGCTAGAAAATGCAGCGTTTGTATTTCTTTCTCTAGGTAGATAGATTAATTCTCTGCCAGGTAATAGAGCTAGATCCAGGTAGCAGAAGACATTCTGCGTTTGAATTTTTTTTGAGGAAACTTATAGCCAGCAGAGGACATTTATTAATTGAAAAAGAAGTAGATATGGTTCTATGGTCGTAGATACCTCTATTTTTGACAATGCTTGGGTCGATAAAGGATATTTTTTCAAACTGACTGTATGCTAACAAACCGTTGCTTCCTATGTAAATCGGTTAGGGCTAACAGCCCTAACGGCGTTACCTGAACTTTGACTGCATAGGACATTATTGGTCTTATGCAAGTTTCGTAGAGTGTCACTTTGTTGTGGAGCGATATCTTACTTTTAACATCGCATAAAGTCGTCCCATGACCTGCGCAGCCTTATTGCACACTAATATCCTACTATTATATTGCGTACCCGCTCGTGGAAGGTCATGGAAGGTTGAAAAGTGACAAGTAAGGTAGTTGACTTTCTGTTGCCAGTGAATCAGTGTGGGTCGATAAAGGATGAAAAGTGCATCCCTAAGGGACTTTGTCGCTAAACTCTTTTGAGATACTTGAAATTAGGTCCACCCTGTCGCCAATTTCATTAGACGTCTTCACCTAGTACCAACCAACATTGTTCCTTTCAGTGTAGGGTTGTGTAGGGTAAAGAGATGTGTATCAGTTTTTCGAATTTGGTGTCCCTGAATAATTAAAGCTTTAAGACTTAAACTATGTTATGTAAACGCGTCCATTTCTTTTACGGTATCCCTAATTTCCAATTTTGACCCTACTATAGATACTTCCAGCTTGGCTCATAGAATCGATTGGGAAATGATAACATTTTTGAATAATTTGGCCGTTATATTGCGGATATCTATGCTACAAAAATAATAAGACTACTTATTATAATGTAATGTTATGGTTAGTTTTTATAATATGATTGTGTATGTGAACTTTACGTATTTGACCCAGATTAAATCGAAGGATTTCATTTTAAGTATGTGAAATTTATGTGTCAGATCAATCTCATTTAGTCATAATAAAATAAACTTACATAATTTTAATTAGTCCTTTTTTATTTGTTATCGTAAAATCATTTTATTATTAATCATAAAATACATAAACACCGGATAGTACACATACCTATTGTGAGATATTCATTGATTTACTAATAAAGGCTGAAGGTGAATACGGTAATGGATATAACTGTCGTGAAATTGTAACATAAGTTATTGTTATTATAACCTTAAAGTGGACATTTGTAATTGTAGTCGTTAGGATAAATTTAATTTACAGTTCTATATATGGAGTACTCTAAGTGGTCTATTAGTTTACTATTTATTGGCCGCCATTTTTCTCAATATCATTTGTTGATTACATTGTTAATAACAATAAATCATTGCAAAAGTAATGATAATATTTTTATGCTATAATCTGATATACGAGAAAATCTATGAACATATAATAATGGCAAAAGTAGAGTGTAGTATTATACTTGTTCATAAATTATGCATGCAAGATTCATAAACCGCATCAAACAGATACCAGCACCGCCAATATCGCCAACACTGCACTGCACTACTACTAGCACCGCATATATTCACTAACACAATCTCAACAGTATTTGCGTCCCACACCGAACTCTACAGCAAAAACGCATAGCGATTGATTGGCTTAGTAGATTGAACATGGATGGTGCACTCTACTTTTAGCATAACATTGATTTCAAATTCAAATTCGTCGATTTTCTTTACAGAAATCCGCGGTTAGCTGCGGATTGTAGCAAATTAATATTACCGTTACATTTGTCTTATGGACCTCCGCAAAGTAACGCCTGATTTTATAAATGAACAAATGTTTGGCTTAATATTGCGTTCTTCTTTATTATATATTACGCAAATTTACCAAGTTAACTGCTTTTTAGAGATTTTTAATTAATCTTCTCGTTTGGTTGATAATTTTAAATAATGATTAAATATAACTGTTAATCGAAATATACAACCTATATGATTATGAATTTCATAAACATGCAGTACTACATACATAGATAATAAACTATAAAGACTAATAACTACATATATGGTATAGGTATGAAATTCACTTAACTTATTGAGGTGTGAGGCCGAAGACAATACCTATGTATTTTATCTGAACGCTAGAAGTAAGTATCAGAGATTAATGAATAGAAAGATCTCTGCTACTTTAAAGTTAAATTAAATAAATATTTACTATCAAGTCACACAAAAAAATTACAATATACAGACAGACATTTGTACAAGAACTATACAAGAATATAAATCCTTGTTCTAGTTTTTAAATAGAACAAATAAATCTAACTTTAGATATTGATTGAGATAGTGGCAAGGTCGAGTTATATAGGAAATAAATATGACCTACATATAATTTATACCCAATGGAATTTTATATTGTATTTAGCGTTATAGAATCACTTAAGTTACATACATATTTAATTAGAACAAATATCGATATTGCGTTTAGCCAATGGTTCTTTTATAGGCCTTCTATATATCCTATAACTTGCCTTCCCAATTTTTGCGTGAAATCCTGCACTCGTTCAAGTGGTGTTTCAAGACGTCTTGATACTGCACAAATCGGCATACTGGAATACAAACGTTTTCCCTCCTTAATTGGGAAAAGAAACTTGTCTTATGAGATGTACACACTACATCAACTTACCTTCTAAATGCGACTCGAGTCCTACACATTTCGACTATCTTGCCAAGTTAATTGAATTCCGCGAAGACACAAGATGAAAGATATCTAGGCGCTTTATTACTTAACTAAATAGTTAGTTTGAAAAACTCTAGTTATATTGTTGTGAACGGTGTAGAGTATACTACTCTACATTTAGCGTTACTTAGCATTTTTTAACGTTTTTTTTAGTTTCCGCAACAAACATCTAATTCTATATATTAATAAAAGGAACATGTGCTTAAATATTTAATCAATCATAACTATACATATTATTAAAGTATAAATCTATACTTATTATAAAACCAAGTCCCAATAAAAGCTGTCTGTCTGTATGTAATCAATTTTCTCAAAATCTACTATACGGATTTTTGTACGGTTTTCACCAAAAGATAGTGCAATACTTCCGGATGGTTTAGGTAAATAGTACATATCGGTATAATGTAAATTGTGTTGAAGAGATCGCAAAAACTTGCTTTAGCGAGCTTTAGTCGCGTTCGCTGCGTAAACCAGCAGAGATACGCTAAAGTAATGTACTAGAGAATTGTAGATCTATAAAATACTACAAAAAGCCCGCAATAGCATGTCTCTGTCTTTTATGGTTACTCACAATGACTAGTTTTATGTTTTAAGTTTGAATTATAGAAAAAAAAATTGTGACACGCTCATTTCCACGCGGACGAAGCTGCTGGCATTGCTAGTAGTTTATAAAGTCCTGTGTTGTGTTATTCCTATATTAAACAAAAATTAGTTCAGTTATTGAAAATAGTTTTCTATCTTGTAATTTATTTAAGTATAATTTCATTCCATATTTTCGCTTATACAAGATACCATGTCACATTTGATAATTTTTTGCTGCAGATCAGAAAAAATGCCAAACAGCCCTGTTGTGTTCGGCACAAATGAAAAATGGCGGATCAATCGGAACATCTTTGTATTAGGATTTGCGTTCATGGTACAGTTCACAGCTTTCCACGGCGCCGCGAACCTCCAAAGCTCTGTGAATACTGATGCGGCTGCTGGAACCTTCACCTTGGCAGCCATATACTTCTCCCTCATTCTTTCCAACATCTTCCTACCAGCGATGGTTATAAAGTAAGGGCCTGTTGATTACTTTTTACGTTTTTGACCACTTATGTTTGTAATTATTTAACGTTTGTTAAATTTTAAAACTAAATAAGTATTTGCCTGTAATATATTGTAAGAAACGCTAACATTCGAATCAGATAAGAAATTGAAACTCACACTTTACTATATTATTGTATATTCTTATATTGTATATATTATATATTATATTGTATTTCCTTTTCATTCCCATATTTTCCTTTACATCCTATTTAGAATTCGTCAAAGCTTCTGCTTCTGCTTTTTTTTAACCACCCGCTTTTTATCAAAAATCTATTTCCATTCTACCCCTTTTTCGTGTTATCGTCTCTCTTTTTTTAATATGACATATAATTGACATATTGTTTTCTTAAATTCATATAATCTAATTAAACGTTACAATACAGAGATTTTAATAATGTAAGATAATTAGATAACGCCGTACGCCGTAAAAAATACATAATACTTTATATTCGTTTTTTTTAATTAGGCATAACTCCGCAGCAATCCATCCATATTTATGTGTCATGAACAAGATGTTTGAGTAATAGAGAAACACTCATTGTTTTATGTAAAAACAATCTGTTACTAAAGTGGTCATTTATGGCCGTATTATTAGGTCAATGCTGTGTAAACTATCGACAGTTTATTCCATCAATCATGAGCATTGGTGACTTTTTATATGCGAATATCAAGCAATTGACCATTATTTATTATAATATTATACTTAACTTTAACACTTTGAATACTAAGCTAGAGTTTTAATTTTGTAAATAAAAAAGTTTTTTAGTCTTTGTGGTAGTATTATAGTAATTTAGGTATTACTACATACTTCACTTTGTCTTATGCCGTGTGGTATACGGCTGAGTAGAATAGGCCACCCGCATTTCTTACCGAGGTGTCGTAAGGGGCAACTAAGGTAAGTTGACCCTTCGTTTGTATCCGGTTGAGTAGAAAAGACCATCCTCTTTCTTACCGAGGGGTCGTAAAATACGACTGAGGTAAGTTGACGTCAGGCAGGCAGTCGTTCGTAAAATACGTAGCCAAATCGTGTGACAACATGTTTACATGTAACATGTTGTGCAGACCCCAGTTAGAGTGGGATAAGGGCAGGAGGATGATGATATAGTAATATAGGTATATACAAATAATTAATAGAATTAGGCGTTACTTTGCGGAGATCCATAATACAAAAGTAATAATGAAATTATTTATATTATTCATCGCGTATTATAGCAAAATAATTATTAATATTTATTATTACTTTTGTATACATATACATGTACTATGTACCTACATACATTTCAATTATATTCATTTAAAAAAAAATTCCGTTGAACATTAAAAGATTATGAAATAAACCACTATGTGTGCAAACCACTAAACGGAAATATGGTGAACATTAAGTATGAATTCTCCCAAACTACAAGAAAGAAGGCCCTGGACTAGAAGTATTTTTTATTTACTTTATTTGATTATAACGAAAGAATATATGTAATTTATAATTAACAAATATTTTGGAAAGTAAATCAATTATAATGGAAGATGTGCTTTCAAAATGTTAGTCTAGCGATCTCGAACCATATAACGCAATGCTATAAAAATATAAATTCATAAGTCTGTCTATTAATCTTTTACCACATGACTAATATTGATAAAACTTGGTACAATTAAAGCTTATACACCAGATTAACAAAAGATAAACAGAGAAATATGACACAAGAAAACCGATTTCCTTTCGGGAACAGGATAATATAATGTAGTACATAATTAACGATACTGTAACATTCAAGTTGACGAGAACGTAGTAACGGCTTACCATAAATATCGCCGTTTTTTTGTCACAGATGGTTGGGCTGCAAGTGGACGATAGCTCTATCGTTTATGGCATATATGCCGTTCATAGCTGCACAGTTTTACCCTTACCTCCACACGCTAGTACCCGCTGGAATGATGGTGGGCTTCGGAGGCGGTCCCTTGTGGTGCGCGAAATGTACTTATTTGTCTGTGGTAAGTCTTTTTTTAATTTTAAAAAGAGTTGTAAGTACGCTTAAGTTATATAAGAGGTGTTTATAAGTAAAAATATGTACGAGTGTTTATGTTAATTAGTTCTTTACAAATCTATAAACTAAATAAAAGAATTAAGTATATACGTCGACGAATAGGATTCAATTCTTGTATTTTTTGTCTCTGACCTTGGCCCACATAAGAGAGTTATGCTCTATGGTCAAATTATAAACGAGGATCTGTAGAGGAACTAAATTGAAATTCGAAATTCATAATACGAAAAACCGATAGTTTTTATGGATCAAAGATGTTAAGAACCGCGTATCGGTGAACCTATTCGTCATCTTTCTACCTATTCATTGGGTCTTTTTTTCGTTTATATAATAACAATAGATTTATATTGTAAAACCTACATTCCCGAAATGGACGGATTGTCATTGTTGTAATTAATTCATCTTTTTTTTTGCAATAAAAAACAAGCGGATCAACCGGATTGGCCATAGATTTGCATGACAGGTATCTACGTGCTATCCAATTTACTTATGGCTTTTAACTTATGGCGACAGGTTTTTCGTATGGTGTATTCAGATCATGCATCAACGCTACTCAGGAATTCGTTGATGAACTACTACAATGTCCTTATATTATATAATAGAATATGCACTCCTTATTTTGTTAACAGCTAGAATTATATCGAGTACGTACCAAAATGCTATTGTCTCGTTACAAGATAAATTGATAGAATTAGGCATTATTTTCCATATTAAATATATTTATTATCTAACTAGCTTCCAGGAAACCAGGGTGAACAAAATTTTTCCTGAATTGAACATAAAAGTAGTTATTGTGAGTAAATATAAGAGATAGAGAACTTAGATAATCACGCCGTGTGGTATCTGGCAGAATAGAATAGACCACCCTCCTTTCTTACCGAGGTGTCGTAAGAGGCGATTAAGGTAAATGCCGTGTGGTATCCGGCTGCATAGAATAGACCACCCTCATTTCTTATCGAGGTGTCGTAAAAGACGACTAAGGTAAGTTGACGTTAGGCAGGCGGCTGGTCGTAAAAAACGTAGCCAAATCATGTGACAACATGTTTGTATCATGTTGTGCCGACCCCACTTAGAGTGGGATAAGGGCAGGAGAATGATGAGAGAACTTAGATAATCGTGGACTTTATGTAGTATTTTTTTAGATCTACAATTCTCTAGTACATTCATTTATTTCTACAACTGTATCTGCTGGTTTAAACAGCGCAAGCAAGTAAAGCTCCCAGCAGACGAGATTCTTTATAACTGCACGAACTCTAAAACAAAATTTATATAAAACCCGTAATGTATTATAAACTCAAACCTTTCGGAAGAATTAAAAACCGTACAAAAATTCGTTCAGTAGATTTTGAGTCTCGTAACTTTGATACTTAGCCCTTTTTTGGGTAATTCGATCAACTATAAGGTCATTGTTGTAACTGCTATTAGACATACATTTCTTTTAATATGTTGTTAAACAATGTTAATAATATGCAAAGTGTTGCTATTTTTAACAACGAGGCCGGAGGAAGCCATGTCCCTTAATAGGTATAATATAAATATGTGCATTTTAATTTTTTATAATATGATTAAATTAACTGTTGCTATCATGATAATTGTGACATAATGTACACTATATTACATACTTTTGTGAAAACGAAGTTTTTTTTTGTTTGATTGTTCTTAATGCGAATTTTTAGATTATTGGCAAATTCACATATTGGTTAATAAGAATCTAATTGAAAATAAGCATTCTGAGTTGTATTCATTCATATGTGTGTTATAATTATCGACATCTTGAAGTTGTAAGAGGTTTGTCGTAAGACGACATCATATTTGCGGATTTCACTGGCCCGTTGGCGCAGTGGGTAGTGAGCCTGCCTTCAGCTCCGGGTCGGAGGTTCGATTCCCGCCGAGAGCCGACGTTTACTAAATACAATTTGTTGGTTCTTCGAGCCTGGGTGCGTATTTGTATTTAAGTATGTATTTAAAATTATATGTATATTTAACAGTCGTCCGTCACCCATTATACAAGTATTAAGTCACCTACTTTGGGAATGGACGACCGTGTGTATAAGTGTCCCATATATTTATTTGTTTATGTATTCTCATTCATAATCGATCCTGTTCGAAATGACTATCGGGCCGAGGAAAACCCCCCAATGGCGGTGATGTGAAATACTATGTAATTATAGTTAGTAAGAGTTGAGCAAAAAGCCCTACATTTTCATACATTTTCAAGTAAAGTCTCGGTATATATGTAACTAAGACATTAAATAGTTTCATAATATTCTAATGTATGTTTCACCTTAATTCATATGTGCAATATATTAAATATTTGCAATGTAAATTGAATATGTTGAAAAGATTGACCGCTTCTTGCTGGTTTTCGGTAAGTGCAACATTGTGAACTATTGGTAGCTTCATTAAATTTAACACTCTTTTATTTGAAAGGGTTCGTTCAGTTATATTTAACTTTAACATTACAGCAGATTAAAAATACTATTAAAAAAAAGGTAATTCAGAAAGCATACTATACTATTGAAGATTATTTAGACGATAAGAACGCGTGGATATAGTAGCCACTCTTCGATCCTGACCATTAATAACTATATGTAACTAGTGATAAGAATTATTATTTGAAAAGTGCAAACGGCGAGTTTCTTGCTGGCTCTTCTCGGTAGGAACAGCTTTCCGAACCAGTAGTAAAGTTGACGATTCAAAAGCATTCGTTTACAAGTTTACTTGAATAAAGAATATTTTGAATTTGAATTGAATATGAACATGTTCTTCTTCTTTGGCAACTAACGGACGTCCACTACTGAACATTTCTTCACGGGATCTCCACACCACAAGAGGCACAACTCTTGGATCAAACGGCTCCCTGCGACCTTTTTGAGGTCTTCTGTCCAACTCTTAGAGGGTCTAACAACATTGCGTTTTCCGGTGCGGAGTCACCATCCTAACAACTTGAGACCCCAACCTCCATCGGCCGCCCATCGCTACTTCAGCTGCGCGACACGCTGAGCTATAGCGATGACTCTAGTTCTTCCACGGATCTCCTCATTTCTGATTTGATCACGCAGAGATACTCCGAGGATAGTCCCCTGAGTGACTAAGCTTTCCAATGAGGTCCACAGTCAGCGGCCACGTTTCGGATCCGTAGGTCATCACTTATGAACATGCCCGACTTTAAATTACCCCTTAATAGATGCTACAGTCCCGATTGAATAAAGATTATTTTTGTTTGCGCAGGTGGCTGAGCCTTATGCGAAATTATCAGGAGTACCTGTTGAAGTATTGGTGGTGCGATTTTTTGGTCTATTTTTTATGTTCTACCAAATGGCACAAATATGGGGCAACCTTGTTTCATCGGCAAGTAAGTATGTCATGTTTTTTTACGGAATGTTTTTGCTCATAAAATCATAGCGGTTTTATTTCTACATATGTTTTTTGTCGTACATAAACATCGTAGAAAAAATCGTGGTGTATGTATAATACGAATACACTATTTTATTCGGCGGATTTTCTCATTGATTATGATTTTATAAACGTTGTAGTAAAACTTGGGTTTTATTGCCAATTTTTCGAACTTACTACTACAAAATCTTCTTCGCTTATAATCTATGGAACTATTTTAGATAAATGTTACTCATTCGTTTACATATTCATGACAAGCAGACCATTTGCATAAAGATATTTTTGGCTACATTTCAGACTTCTAAAAATCCGGTACGTTAACGATTATATTATAATTTATAGAATTAGGCGTTACTTTGCGGAGATCCATAATACAAAAGTAATAATAAAATTATTTTGCTATAATCCGCGATACAGTAAATAGAAAATATATATAGTGTTTAATGTATAGTGGACTATCCGTATTTTCATACCCGATACGTGCAGGATTCGTAAAAACATATGCACAAACCTCCACCACTTCCACCACAATACACAAGCACTACATACGTTCACTATTACAAACTCAACAATCGAATTTCCGAATCATGCACGTATCGGGTATGAAAATACATTTAACACTATATATATTTTCTATTTCCTGTATCGCGGATTATAGCAAGATTATATTATATTAGATTGTTCACAGCTTATTATTGTTTATGCTTACTTTTTATGTCGTTAAATATAATAATAATAACAATATATTAAGTTATACCTATTAAATGTCTGCAGAAAGATTATAAAAAATGCGTACAGGACGATATCCTTTTTTATACATGTAATGGAAGATAGTCAATATTGTGCTTGTTGTAAAGTGTAGATTCCGTTGAACCGTTTTAAGTATAGTTAATAGGTCATAGAACTTTTCAATCTTCGCTAGCTGGTTTATCAAACACTTGGTACCATCCTCATAACAGTAATTGTATTTCAATAAAGCGATAGTATGCACTCTCTCCTATGCTTCTGCGGTAATCCATCCATCCAGAAGCCATTACAGCATATTCTCTAGTGTAATGCGTGGCTGTGTACGTGTGAGTGAGTTTGACTGTGTGGGTATGTGTGGCTTTCTCTATCTTTCTCTCTATGCGTAGAGTTATCGTTATTGCTGAATCTATAGTCCAGTAGAAAACTAATAATTATTTGATTTTCGTTTATAGCTAACCTACATCCTATGTTACAATCTTACTTATTGGTAAGCAATCTTTGCACAAGAGTGTTATCAATAGATAAATCTGTGGGATGTCGCTTCTCTACTTAAATATGAATAGATAAATATTTTCAGTTTTATCATCAACACTTGGAGACGCACCTAGTTATTCCAACGTCACATTCTCACCAAGAGCGGCCGCTCTTATAAGTAATCTAACCATCGAAGTACCTGACTATGGCAGCACTTGCGGCGTTAACTTTTGCAGTAGCAGTGACGGTCATGTAAGTTGGATTAACATGAGGGGTTTTGGATTGATATTGACATAACAGAGAGGGCCATTAGAATATGACTCGCTTAGTAAGATGTCCCACTCTATCTACTGCAGGGCAGATTGTTTTACACATAACCCGGCGTTAATTCGATGGGAAACGAAATTTCTCTCTCGATATTTTCCTTTCATGATGAATTGTAAATATCAATAATACATGTTCTTGAAATAGAGTCACGTCATTTTATCATTGGGCCATCACCCATTTTGTACCTGATCGATCGACTTGTATCTAGAAAAAGTAAAGTAACGGTTATGTCCCATTGCTGGGGATATACCTCCTCTCCTATTTTTGGGGAGAATGGGTTGGAACAGTCCAATATAGGTTACACATATACCCAGAGTTCTCAAGAGATATGCAGGTTTCTTTACAATGATATGTAAGTTACTCAAAACAATTATTCACATGAACATGAATTGCATTGTATTAGATAGAATGATACTTTAACATACTATGCACGATACGTAGACGTATTATTGTATGATAAATTTAGAACTTTCTCCTAGAAAGGAAAGTCAAGAAAGCCGAGAATATGTGTGCATGGAATATGAACCTAGTGTAGATTATTTCACAAAATATTTCAATCTTCGTTTCTATATCCGTACCAAAAACTACATACATTCGTTGCTCCATTCGAACTCGAAAATTGTGCAAATGGGCATACTGTCTTATTTATGATATTAGTGTAATAGGTATTGTCTATTATATGTCTTTAAATTTTAGGAAAATACAAATTTGGAGCCACCATCGCCGCTCAAGATACAAGTAATCGCAGGCGTCTATCTGGCTTGCATGGCTTCCGCTAGTATTCTTGTTGCAGTAGGTGTGGACTCTTTGAGCAGGTGATAAATGAAACCATTTAACTACATTAATGCCAACTGTCACAACTTTAATTTGTATATATGCTTATCTCATATATGGAGATATATGAGAAGCATATATACAAATTAATTCCTATGCAAAAGCATCCTCTGGGTTTGAAGATATAGATCTAACATGCACCAACTAATGCATACTAAAAGGCTATGGTTACCCAAGAATATTCCAGAAATTTGTAGGTTTTCGTTCTCGCATATAAGCTACAACCACCCTGGTCTCAAAAAACATCACAAGATCCGTACAAGCGCGTAGCAATAGTTAATATCTGATACTGTTCATGACAATCGAGTCCCGGTCAAGAAAGACAGTCCGTACCTACTGTGATTTCGTTTATTTGGTTCGAAGTCATTATAATCATAATTGGTAACTTATATTATGCCATGCCCATAATATATCCATAATCGTATGCAGTACAAAAAAATAAATAGTTGACCGTTAAACTTTATTCTTGCGTTTAATACATTAAAATTAATGTACATGAATTAATAAAAATAAATACAAAGAATGAAAATCAATGTAAGTATAGTAAGTAGATCAATCAATTAATTAGAGTAATTTAAATGTTTACAATTAACTCACACGATTTATGAATTATGTCAAAAATAAAGTTGACTAATTAATAATAGTATTCAATTCATCTTTTATAAAAGTTTCATTATTTTTGTCCAGTCTGTTGTAATTTTGGTATGTTCTGTTTCAGATACAACGCAGGTCGCCAGCCGATGGCCCAGGGAAAATCAGGGCTTCGACTGCTGGCAGTGACGTTGAGGCAGCTCCGGCACAAATACCAGCTACTACTTTTACCGGTCATTGGGTATATAGGCGCGGAACAAGCTTTCATGGCAGCCGACTTTACACAGGTGCATTAATACTTAGAAAATTGTAGAAGCTATTTTTAAATTATTTTCCATCCGCGTTTGTTAAGAGATTGTAGGTTATGCTAAATGTATGAAGTAGGCAACATTCACATATCTTACACATGCTGGATAAGTCACCATATACCAAAATGTCACAGCCAGCAACTTCGCGAATAACTGTGGAGAGTAAATTCGTATTAACCTCACGGATCGTTCGGATATTTTTGATAGTAGATTTACAGAACTTGGTAGTGACTGATATGAGGAATAAAATGAATGCAGGATGGATGAAGTGGCGACAGGTCTCAGGCACAATATGTGACCCCCGAATGCCCCCTAAACTAAAGGGAAAAATTTACACATCGGTCATAAGACCTGTCGTAATGTATGGATCAGAATGTTGGGCAATGAAAAAGATGGATGAAAGAAGAGTACATGCAAATGAGATGAGGATGTTAAGGTGGATGTGTGGTGTGACAAGACTTGATAAAATAAGAAATGAGTATATAAGGGGAAGTCTGAAAGTTGCGCCCATTATAGAAAAGATGAGAGGTGCAAGATTGGGATGGTATGGACATGTAATGAGGAGGGATGAAAATCATGTGATCAAACGAGTGTTGAGTATGAATGTGGATGGATATGTGACTAGAGGAAGGCCTAAAAAGAGATGGTTGGACTGTGTGAAGTATGACATGCATATAAAAGGAGTAGCGCCAGAGTTGACGAATGATAGAAGAGAATGGAAGAGAAAAACATGTTGTACCGACCCCACTTAGAGTGGGATAAAGGTAGGAGAAAGAAAGGTAGTGACTGATATGACTTAGTCGTTAATTTTTACCAAAATAAATAATGATTTAAATTGATACTATACTTGCTCTTTTGTTTAATGAGGTTAAGTATGATATGAATATTCATTCGTTGTCTACAGGAAATAACGCTTTCACAGTCAAGGGATTTCTTACTGTTTCGATTACGTCTACGACCAGTCATAAGACCCTTTGACTTAGGACTATTGCCATTGCTACTTATCCCCAATAAAGTAGATATAATTTATATTTAAAAAGTTTACTTATTAATTCGGATTTCTAAAAAATATATATAGTTTTAAATTAATTATGTAGTTCCAATTACAGGAAAGCATCATTCTTAGTTACAATGTTAATGTTAGTTTTTTCATAAATGATGAAAGCCCATCACAGCCTATATCCGATGATAACGTGTCTTTTATGCAGCTATTACCCACTATATAAGCTGCATAAATTTATATATATATACACACACGTGTATATATATTTATATAAAATTATGAAGCTTATTCTTCAATTTATAACTGCTCAGTTTTAGTTGCTTCCTGCGATCTTTTTAAAATTCTGATTTTGAGAATGATTATTGGTGTATTTTTTAAAAGTTAATTTTTTTGTAATCAGTTATACTCACATTTTATTCTATCGGATGAATAAAACGTGAGTATAACTGAAACTAGCGTTATGGCTAGTTTCAAGCCCATACGGGGCCCTTATTCATGAGCTTTTTATGTGGCGTTACCGCTGCAGAAACCGAATAATACGTGAGTATAACCGGTTTCTATACATTGACTATGAATACTACTCATGATAGTATAAATTCAAAAATTATTTTTTAAATATTTTTTTGAGAGTGTACCTATTTTTGAGATCTCTTTGCTACGTTTAGCTACTAAGTCGACCATTTATTTGAGTTATTGTTTTGTATACGTCTAGAATCCGCTTATATATAAAAGATAGATTCAAACCTTTTACACGAATCGACTGCTGATTTTTTGTAACCATACCCACGTTTATATGGATTTTAGAGTATATTTTATTTCGTATTTACGTGGCATAACCAAAATTATCAAAGACAGAAATTAAAAATACTAAAATAAATAAAATACTTCCTGTTTGCGGTTAGTCTAAATGCAAGTTTGAAGGTCGGTATGGTCCGTATTTGCCTGGCAACCTTTCACTACACTTGTTTATACTACATTGACTTATTGTAGTAACCAATGTGACCTTTTGTTATTACAAATGGAGCAAAACAATAACGACAATAAATTTATGGACGCAATTTTTTTTTTTTTCATTAGAACGGATATAATTCAATTACAGCAAACAATGTCTACGAACCGAATACATTAATTGTGCCAAGAAACCCCAAAGATACAGATAAAAAAGGCAAAAATAAATTAAAGTATTTATAACAAAACCCATAGAGTTAACCATACTAGAGTAGGGAAGCCATAGGCAGGCCTGTAAGTGAGAGTGTCACAATAAATAATAAGAGAGAAGATGAAACATATATAGTACCTAGCATTAAATAATGCACATCGATGTTTAGAACGAAACAGCCGGCTAGTTCGGTTCCGTAGAGTACTGTCTCTGTCACTCAGTTAGTATGTGACGTTTCACACGGGTTAGTTAGTCTATGCGACAGAGACAATGCTCTATGAAGCAGAATCTAGCCGATTTCTCTTTCTAAGCCTCGACGTGCATTATTTATTGTCGGGTACTATACTTCCTCTTAGTCTTCATATTATGTGTAATATATAGTCTCTTAGTCTTTTTTATCCTACTTCCTACTTCCTACTAATATTATAAATGCGAATGTTTGTGAGTATAGATGGATGTTTGTTACTCTTTCACGAAAAAACTATTGGACGGATTTGAATGAAACTTTACAGTTACATAGGTTATACATCGGAATAACATATAGGCTACAAATCGCAATGATTTTATGTAATATAACGATACATGTCAATAAACACAGAAAAAAATCTGGCCTCTGAGACCTATTGGCGTCCGCTGCCTAAACCATTAGAGTTACACAAAGATGATGTACCGTAGTATTGTTTGTTTTTAATAGTTCTAAATAAAAGTCCGGGACAGCATATATCTATCTTTTATGTGGAAGCCACTATGACCAAAATTGTGAATCAAAAATTTAATTAATTAGATATTGTGGCAGAACAAATTCCTCGCAAGCGAAGCCGCGCGAAAAAACTAGTCTGTTATATAGTCTCTTAGTCTATATATTACACATGAAAAAGGGGATACATAGATACACTCTAATTTGCTTTCTCTTTGTATTTATTTTAATATGGCACATTTTAGGCTGGTTTACCGTTTTTTTTTCTTTTCGAACTGACTGTACGCTGTTAGTCCTAACGGCTTTTACAGCGTCACCGGACAGGACGGGCGAGCGCAGAAGCATCGCCAAGGTTACCTACTCTACGTATAATAACTCTATAGTTGAAACTCTGTAATGAAAGATTTTCGTAGAAAAAAACATACCTACTCTATACCTATATAATAACTACTTATTATATAGGTATAGAGTAGGGAAGCCATAGACGTCTGTAGTGGTTGTATATTGTGGTGGCAGTGGTGGAGGTTTGTGCATGTGTTCTTACGAATCCTGCATGTATAGGGTATGAAAAAACGGAGAGTCCACTAAGGAGAGTACATTTAGCACTATACATATTTTTTATTTACTGTATCGCGGACTATAGCAAAATATTTTTTCATTATTACTTTGGTCAGTTATTTATTTACAAAATCGTAACAATCTAACCTGTTAATTGTAATCATGTGAAGTAAACAAAGGAGCTATTTCTGTTACCTGTATCAATTTACTTCGTCAATCATATTTTTTAATACAGTATGCGCTTTAGCAAAAAAAACAGCATCGGAATGAAACCTAAAATTCTAATTGCTCTTGGAGTTGACAAATAAACTCTTAAAAACGTATTTGAGACCAGGTGACCATATTTTTTATTATTATTTTGAAATTCCGTCGTTTGACAACCTTCTTAATACGGACATGTTTAAAATAATTGTCTATTTGTATTAACAATTATAACTTTAATAGTAATATTGACGGGAAATACGAGTATTAATATCGTTGCATTTCCAGTCTATATTTATAACATGTTTTAATCATGTTCCGCAATATGTTATTTGAAATACAGAGAATATAAAAAAATGGTTTTTATTATTTTTAAAATATATTAGCGTCATTTATAATTTTATACATACCTATTTCACATGTCATACCTTATTGAAACATCTTATATATAAAAGATTCGAAATATCATCACGTTATCGTTACTAAAAACGATTTTTGTTTTAATATTAAGTTCCACGTCCCTAAACTAAATAAGTGTACAATACAAATAATTTTCCGGCCAATTTTCATTTATTGGATTTTTCATTTTTTCATTGCCTTCATTATGCAAACTTTTTCGAAAATTTTCTGTGACGAAATCTTTGCTAAAAGTAGTATAAAACGATGATGCGCTCTATTAATATTTACCATTTAGCATAGTCTTTATGGTGAAGAAATGCATCATGAGAAATCCTTTAGGTATAGTAATTAAGATAACTTTCCAATTTGCATTTGAGCAGTAGATAAGCCTCAATTCGACAATTCTGCTCTTCAATTTACGTTAAAGTCAGGCCTGCAGGCCTACCATGAACTCTTATTGCGACTCAATTGAAGACATAAACGAAATTGTTTTGCTTTTTCATACCATGACGTCTTCAGGACGCACACTTTAAGTCATCGCCGAATGAGCGTTCGGAATTCATCCTAAGAACATGTGAGTAAAAGAGACAGTATAATATACAGTATAGTAATAATCTATAGTTTATATAACGTTATCCTTTTCAAACATTACGACCCCAATGCAATTCACACTTCATGGTACGAAAAGAAAGCGGTTCGCGGTCGTCGTTTACGTCTTCAATTGAGTCGCAATAAGAGTTCATGGTAGGCATGTACTCGGTATCGTCCAAGATTTCACTGAACTGACCGTTATTCTTTTCTATCTTCACAATATATGGCGAGTAAGTAAATAAAAGACTATAAGCTATGTTCTTTACCTTCTTTCGTTTTCGTTACAGGCTTTCGTTGGTTGCGCTTACGGGATAAGCAACATCGGTTTCGTTATGATTTGCTTCGGCGTGTTCAACGCTCTCGCGGCGCCAGTAGCCGGAGCTGTTGTTAAACTAACTGGTCGTTTTCCAGTTATGGTAACGGCATTGGTAAGTTTTAAAACCTTACTTACTTAACTATGTTTCAAATTGACTTCAATTTATGATTAACCTTTGTATTTTCAAATTCACATTTAAAATATAAATAAAGCTCTGAAGTCACGTTAAACTTACTTTATACTTACTGTAACCAGATTTTGGAATGAAAAAAAACTGAGATTTTGCGTACTTATTGTGTTTTCGAATTAGCAATAAAGTTAATTACTAAGAAACACCTGGAACTTTTGTAAGTAATGTAAGTAAAGTAAGCATTGATAATTTATAATAATAAATAATACCCTTTATGCCTTTATTGTATCGTGAAACGATAGAAATATGATTTAAGCGTATTTTTTTCTAGAATTGATAATATGCTAACGTGTTTATAGCATCACTGACGGCTTGTTGGTCTAATTTGCTAAAAGTCAATTTAATTTGCTTAACTTAAACCATCAAAACTACTTTATAATTCAATAGGTAAATCTTTCGATGTGCCACCTTCAACTCTAAGTCATTCAGTAATAGCCCTATGTGTTATAATTCCTTGATCAATGGGATATAAGAAATTATTTAATTTTTCTTTTCAGTTACTGAATCTATGTCTACTAACGGCCCTGATGCTTTGGAGGCCGGATCCCGATCAGTGGCTGGTGTTCTTCGTGCTCGCCGCTATATGGGGCACGGCTGATGCCGTGTGGCTTGTGCAAGTTAATGGTATAATTGTTTTTTACAAGTGTATTGGTAAATTCTAGACGTAGAACGCTAAAAACCGACCCTTGTACTGTGCGTTAGTTTGCGCATTTTATCTTGTCTTATTCATATTAAGACTAGCCGTGCCAGCGGCATCGTCCGCGTCGAAATCAGTTGTCACAAAAAAAAAATCCAAATTGTGTACATAAAAGTAGTTATTGTTAGTTAACCGTAAGAGATAGAAACTTGCTATCGCGGACTCTTTTGTAGTATTGTTATAGATCTACAATTCTCTTCTATATTACTTCAGCGTAACTCTGCTGGCTTACGCGGCGCACGCGACTAAACCTCCCAGCAAGCAAGTTTTTTAACAACTGCTCGATCTCTTCAACACAATTTACATAATACCGATATGTACTATTAACCTAAACTATCCGGTTCTATTGCACTATTTTTTGTAGAAAACCGATAAAAAATCCGTTCAGTACATTTTGAGAAAATTGATTACATACAGACAGACAGCTTTTTGGGACTTTGTTTTATAATAAGTATAGATAAGTAACGGCCTGTTACAATACCACAATCCATTGGCCTCGTCTCTACGTTTCTGGAGAGAAGGTTTTAAGCTAGGACCTACTACTGATCCAATGCGTATTGATGCGGATTATACATATCCCTAGAATTTTCTAGAGATATGCAGGTTTTCTTACGATATTTTCCTTCAAATTCAATTCAATTAGACACAAGTTTTTAACAGAAAAATTGGTGTTCAGTGAAACCCATTGGTGCCTTACCGCTGAGCTATCACAGCTTATTTATATTTTTCTTATTTCGCATCCTCCATGATGCTTCCACGCTCTAAATAATTCATAGAAGCAGGCGTTACAGCAGTTATGATATCAGTTATGAATTATTTTGCTCTAAATCGCTAATGTTAAGAAAATATGTGTAATGCTAAGTGTAGTTAGCAGTTTACGTTCGCACAAAACACATAATACAGTACTGCACTTATTCTCCACAATTTCGTTCCGTAACTGTAAGGATTATCAAGAGGATAATCTCCATCATCAGGAGGATTTTCAACGACAAAGTCGTATTGCATTACAATTTCGTCACGAAAAATACACTGCAAAGTACACTTTCGTATAAATTGCTATTAGTATTTTGTTAATTCCTATGTTGTCTTTTTACATTAAAATAATCTGTTTCATATCATAAGATTTTGTTATCAATGTTATAGATACATAAAATATAATTTATTTTACACTTGATTCACAGTAACGAAAACTGAATTAAATGTTATTTATAGTGCAATGAGACTTATTTAGCTGTGATAGCCCAGCGGTGAGACCGTGCGACTCTTTCGAGGGGAACACGGGTTCAAACCCGGGCAGGCACCGCTGAGTTTTTCTATTAAAACTCATGTGTCTAATTGATAATTGTAATTTATCACACACTTTTCGGTGAAGGAAAACATCGTGAGGAAACCTGCTTATCTCTTGAGAATGCTGGAGATATGTGTAACCTACCACTCCGCATTGGAGCAGCGTGGTAGGTCTTAGCTCCAACCCTTCTCTCCAGAAATGGAGAGAGGAGGCCTATTCTCAGCAGTGGGATTGTAATAGGCCGCTACTTCACTTATAGTGCAATTGTTACTTCTAAAAAAAAGTTAAGATTAATTTACAGTGTTGTTCAATTTCAATTTCCATTCACATAAATTAAACACTTATAATTGATGTAAAATTTACTTCTTTTATTTTCAGCCCTCTCAGGGATCCTGTTCCCGGGAGATGAAGAGGCAGCCTATGCTAATTTCCGACTGTGGGAATCGACTGGTAGCGTTTTATCTTACGCTTCAGCACCGTACCTTTGTGTTAGAACAAGGTTTGTATATTTAATTTTCCACATTAAAAAGACAATGTTGGCCCGTTGTTAGTGACACTGCCTTCAGCTCCGCGGGTCGTGGGTTCGATTCCCGCCGAGGGCCAACATTTTTTATAAAACAATTTCTTGGTTATTCGAGCCCAGGTGTATATTTGTATTTAAGTATGTATTTAATGTTATATATGTAGAACATTAACCAGTTGTTGTCAACCATAACACAAGTATAGTACCCGGCAATAAATAATGCACATCGAGAACTTAGAACGAAACAGCCGGCCAATTCAGTTTCGTAGGGCGCTGTCACTGTCACACACGGGTTCGTCAGTCTGTGCGACAGAGACGATTCTCTATGAAGCAGAATCTAGCCGATTTCTCTCTCTGAGCCTCGATGTGCATTATTTATTGCCGCGTACTACTAAACTAATTTAGTAAAGTTACTTACTTTGGTGATAGACGACCGTGTGTCTAAGTGTCCCATATATGTGTCTAAGTGGCCAGTGGGTTATAAAAATGTCTTAAAAAGACCCAATAGAAGATTTCCACTCGTAAGAAAGAGAGAAAGAGAGCTTATACTTTCAGTTCTTGTCCACATTTTTAAATCCTTATGTTACGATCATTGATTTATCACGGTTTGACTGACGAGTGATATACTTAAAATATCAGACAGTACTTAGAATAGCAGACTTTCCCACGGCCGGGCAAAAGACATTAAATTCAAATCCAAAATATTCTTTATTCAAGTAAACTTGTAAATATATTGAATCGTCAACTCTCAGGTTCGGGAAGCTATTCCCACCGAAAAGTGACAGTAAGAAACTCGGCGATTGCTCTTTTTAAATGTAATTCTTATAACTAGTTACATTCAGTCATTACTATCTTGTACAGAGTAGAGGAATATATAGCTATATATAAAATGCGCGGCCGACCTTTAATTCAAATTCAAATTAATCTTTATTTAAGTAAACTTGTAAACAAGTGCTTTTGAATCGTCAACTCTACTGCTGGTTCGGAAAGCTTTTCCTTCTGAGCAGAGCTAGTAGCAAACTTGGCGGTTGATCTTTTCAAATTATAATTCTTGCTGTTTTGTACAGGGTCGAAGAGTAGCTATAACCAAACATTCTTATCTTCTATGTATATCTCAATAGTATAGTAGGCTTTCTGTATCAGCCTCCATTTAACTGTTTTAAACTGCCGTAATGGCTCATGTTACTTTCATAATCTAGAGATATACAGGTTTCCTCACGACGATTTCCTTACTTAACGCAAATTAAAAAACCTATAATTAATTGTATTTAATTATATTAATTTTACTTAAGCTTTTATAGAAAAATAAATAGTCCGGTATTTGAAACTGCAACTTCCTGTCATTGTTACTGTTCGGCTATAACATCTCACATGTAGGTACTTAACTATTCTTGCCCATCGATTCGCCCGCGGGAAAATCAGTTTTTCAGTTTATTAGTATTTCAATCAATGTACAAATTAGTATTTCAGTCAATGTACATAAAACTTTCATAAACCTCCCTCAAAAATTACATTATCTTATAGTTAAAACCTTACAGAAATCCGTATCGGTAGATTTTGGGAAAATTGATCACATAAATGCAGCTTTTAGGGACTCTCTTCCTTTTTATTATAATATGTATAGTAAAAATATAATAGTTTTGTTAATGCGAAAATGGAAATGCAGGTAAAATATTTGTTATTAGTTTGCAATATCATTGTTTCTTCTTTTTTAAATGCTAACGTATTGTGGTTATCCCGAGCATCCTTTTTGTTTAACAAAGTATGACAAAATAAACAAGTCTTCAGAATTGCTGATATTCCTTAACACAAGTATCTTAGTTAGGAGTCAGATTCTCCTATTTCAACGGCCAAATTATTATTTTTCTTCTCCTACCATCTTGCAAAAGTTGGTTACACAACAATATTGTAAGAAATAAATAAATAATAGAAATAAACCTGTGTGCTAGACACACTTTCTACACGTCAAGTTTGGAATAAATCGCGAATAAAATGTTTGTATGATAACTCCTCCTCCTCCTCGTGTCGATATCCTCATTACTGAGGGTCGTGATTCCCCATTTGGATCTGTCTTTGGCATCGTGGAGAGCCTTGTGTAAGTTAGTATTCAAGGAAGAGCGGATCTGGTCTGACCATCTGATGGGACTTCGGCCTCTAGAGCGTTTGCCGTCAACCTTTCCTGTGACAAGAAGTTGCTCTAGGTTGCTACCTTCCTTCCGGGCGATATGGCCGAAAAACTCTAGCACTCTTTTTAAGCATATGGTGGAGAGTCTGATATTTAATTCCTTCAGAATAGACGCGTTGGTGCGGAAAGCAGTCCACGAAATGCGCATCATTTTCCGCCAGCACCACATTTCAAACGCGTCTGTTCGGTCATGATCTGCCTTCCTCCGGGTCCATGTTTCCGATCCATAGCTGAAAATCGAGAAAACCAAGGATTCTACAAGTCTCACCTTAGCTTTCCGTGAGATGTTACGGTCCTTCCATATGCGATGTAGCTGTGCCATTGCGCTCTTGGCCATGCCTATGCGCCTTCTTATTTCCTTGTCACAAGACCTGTATGATAACTAAAGACTTCCATTTTTTTTTAATTTAACAGTTTCTTAATGTTTATTGTTGCAGGTTGTATATATTGTTAGGTTTCTTAATTCTCGGATTTTCTGGATACACCACTATTGAAGTAATGGAATATCGCGCTAAACGCCGCCACCATCAGGAGAGGAATTTTGAATTGGTTGCTGAGAAGCCCGATAGAGAATAAATAGCTGCACTACTAGTCCTTAAGATATGATGACGGTATCTTAAAATTTTTCAGATTATCATATTTCATCAGATTATCATGCTTAGAATATAAGTGATAGCCGTATATGATGTTGAAATTTTATAAATCCATTTTACATGTGCCCACTTAGAGTTCGATAAGGGCAGGAGAATAATGAATTATTAAAATGTAAAATTTTTCTAGAGAATGTTATGTGATATTTTTATTTTTTGTAGTAGTATAGTAGTTTAGTAGTCTAAACGCCTACTTTATTAACTAAGTTAATCGTAATATAATTTTGGTATTATATTGTCCTAAATAACTTCTTGAGATTTTTTTTAGCTTAAGCAAATAAAACCAAATAAGGAGATAGTATCTTGATATTTATTTCTATTCATCAGCAAGAAGCGATGATAAGTACTCCTTTGTAAATGGGAATCTTCCCATTTACAAGTCGTATTTTAGGATATTTTTTTACAGATCGGGAGTACTTTTTGTTCTCACAAATGCAAGCGGAAAATATATAACAAAAAAAAACTCAAAACCATCCATTAATCAAGTAGTGGAACTTTAGTACTTTTCAATTTCAATATGTTCATAAATTTTTCGAAACTTTAAAAGTTATGAGAAACTTAAGTGCACTTTCATATATGTCGACAAAATGTCCGGACGAAAAATTGGTGAAAAAAAAAAAAACCAAATCTTATTACTAGCATATGTTGATGAGATTTCTAGTATTTTAGTTTAAGTAATATTTGATATTTGATACAATATAATTGCAGCGTAGCTTAGTATATTTATTTTATGTCAGCGATATTTTTATTTTACAGCAAAAAGTGCCGTTTGATATGAATATTAGAAACATAATGAAATATTATTTTCAAGACGTACTATTAAACGTCACACACATATGGATTATTCCACAATTATAAATAATGTGTAAAAAATGCATTAAATTTGTTTTTCTTTGCCAGAATATTAAATTAAAAAAAAAACAAAGGTTCGAATAAATCATTGTTTTATTCTCTTTCCACATAAATACTTAAAATCGGATTTATTTAATCCAAATTAAAACTAAACAAGCTTAACATAAACTAAGTACTTGAATTTTCAAGGAAATTAACAAGTGACTAAAACTTGTTGTTATAAACAAAAATAATAATTCACATAGCAATCAAACACACTATATGTTGTTTTCGAACGAAAATATACACACAGAAAATAAGTAAAGGACAATTTGCATAACATAAATGAATCGATATTTTGGTCCCGTAATTCTACGACAATAAAACGATGTATAATATTTGGACATTCTAATTAGTATATATAAAATAAGTAGTATAATATATGAATACTCATTCGACGGTGATTTGATATAGTATTTCTTTCAATATTTTTATGTTAATGTCTATATAAAAAATACATTAAATATTTTACTTGTTGTTAAACGTAACACCAAGTTTATTTGTAACTTATATTGAATCCAATATAAAATTTAATGATAAGTTACACGATTAGGGATACTTTTGGAAGCACTGTGAACGTGACAATATTGCCATAACAGTTGCCGACAGCCTCTGACAAAATTGAATGTTAAAGAATTATGACTTCCTAAGATGATTGAACTCTTGTTGGAAAAGATTAAAATGACCGAATAATAAAAAAAGATATGTAGAACGACAAGTTATTTAGCGTTTCGTCTTCAATGGAATAAATAATTGTTGCATCGCCTTACTACATACCGCATTTTATTATTATAGTTATTGGATGTTTCATTTAAAATCCTATTAAAGTGTTAGAAACATTTATCTATTCACTTTTTTAGTAATTGCAAATTAAGTTAAATTTTGTGTGGAATTTGGTTTTAAGACGAAAAACCTTACTCAAAAATGATATGACGTTTAAACATTGTTGAAATTTATTCGTTTGAAATTTGTTTTCTACAAATTCAACGCCAAATTAACTTATTAACTGCTGTAGTTTTTTAAATGATATTAAATAATATTTTTTAGTAAATTTATATTTAATATAGGAATACAAAAATATTGTGCTAAGATTATTTAGTTGATATTAAATATTGGATAACAAAAAGTTGTTCTACGAACATTGGGAACATTCGAAAATATAAATAGAAGCTTTCTTCGTTGGTTAAGCTTAGTTAGTATAAGGTTCTGATAGATTTCGATAAAAAATCCGTACCACTTTAATGGGAGTCGTAAGATTTGGACCAAAAATTGATTATTAATAATTAACGAAGTTTTAATACAAAACTCTTACGACAACATAAACAAATATAGATAAACTAATTTCAAAAAACGTAAATTTAGCATTCTAGGCCTACTGTCAAATTATAGACAGTCATTTGTTATTTCTTTCATGTGTTCAGCTTTATATTTGTAAGATATATAAACGAATACATTATATAAGATATATAACAAGTAAACTTAAAACGATCACCCATTCAATCAAAAAAATTTAACTAAAACATTAAGGTACATAAAAATTTACACAATTGTAAGTCACTGGTCCATTAAAATTAAGATAATAAAGAAAGCTGTGACATCGAATATCTATATTAGACAATAATAACTATTAACAAATTCGTAATGTCCTTACAGAGCTATTATTATTGTATTATTATTCTCCGATTTAAAGCGTACAACCGTAATACTTTCGAAAGAGTTTATAATATTTGACAATTATATAAAACGCTAGGAAGACGAAAAAAGGCACAGAAATCTATCATATGTGACGCAAAGTTAGCACCTTCATTATTGATATGTTATCAAATATAATTATTTCTACGATTGTATGGAAAAACTGCATATTTTTTTGCCCGCGTTTTCGTATGAAATTTCTATATATTATGCGCGCTTCAATCTTCGGAGCGCTGTGCAAAACCAGAGTATTGATAATTCAAAATATTGATCTGGTTTTAGTGTTCATAAGAAGTTTAAGCCGCTTGTTACCAATTTACTTAAACTGTAAAAATATATATAACTGTAAAAAACTGTAAATTATTACTATTTTATAGTAATACATAACTTGCAAAATAGATTAAATTTACTAAACTCGATGTATATATGCTATTAATAATATATATATTTCAAATTTTAATTTTAGTCGCACAATATTTACTTTCATTTTGAGTATCAAAATATTGCAGTTTTTCCATAACGATAATGTAAATTACATTACGAAATATGTATATTCTCACCAATATACTATTTTGGCAATTAAGGAGATTACCACAGATTATAAAAATTGTATTTCCACTACAATAATGTTGTAATATCTATATCTTATACAGATAAAATTATATTTTAAAATCGTACGGCCCTATATACAGATTTACTTATCCCGTAAACATTAGGAATTTAACAAATTGTATTAAGTAATATATGAAATATTTTATGCAGTTTTTACATCATATAACTAGGTGTAACTACAAAATATATCTTGTAACTTCAACTGGAAATTACATGTTTTATTGTATCATAATGAGCTTTCTTCAGGTGTGATGTAAATAAATGCTATTCGCGACGCAATATTACAGTATATAACGATTAATGTATATATATACAAATTGTTTGTAACATGGTGACCCTGTATTATAAGTTAAGACATAGTAAGACATACTTAGCCTCACATTAAGATTTTTTTTACAAAAGGCTGTTATTTACAATTTAACTTTACATTAACATTTTCAAATATTCCTAACAGGGTCTTTAAGCACCGAAAGTTTAATTTTAATTTAATTAATACAAAAGCTTTTGCATGCTTATCTTATTTGACATATAAGAAAAAAACGTTGATATCATTCCTTATTTACATTCCTTGTTTACTTAAAATAGGACCATAGAAATTTGACTTAAGAATTAAACTCTTACAGCCAGATACACGGTATCGGTTAGATTTATTTTTGTATTTTCAAATTCGCATGCAAAAACATTTTTTCTCAAAAACATGTTTAAAAACACAACACATTTGGACGGCAACACGTTATTTACATACCTTAGCCGCTATTATATTTCTAAAGCGTCTTAAATCGTAACTAAATGCAAAATTTTATTAAAAGGAAGACTAAAAGAGAACTGTATGACTAAAGTTTAGTTACGGCATACAAACTAAATAAGGAAAATATTTCTCAAAGTAGAGTAAACTGGCATGAATATAACTAGCAGACGAATTGTGGGCCCAATATTATTTTGGATAATACAGCTAATAGTAGAATAAATTAGGGATATTCGTATTACTGGCCTGGTGAACTTAGTTTAATTTTGTTTCTGTTCTGTTAACACATTATAATTTTAATATAGAAAAGTACATAAATAATTCTATTTATGGTTTGTAAATTTCTATCCGTCCATATTATCCAAAACATCGAAGATCTAGGAATTGAAGAATAAGTTTGCAATGATTATGCAAGGAATTCAGTATCATTTGTTTTACAGATGTGACATAGAAAAGACGAATCGCCAGTAGTTTAGTATTATATAAAATACGAGGAAACTCCAAACATTCGGTTTGACGTAAGAAATAATTGACGTATTGTCAATAAAAAGGCGCACCGTATTTTATACAGCAAAAAACTACCGCTGTCCAAAACAAATACCCTATAAAGAGTCCAACGTCATGAGTAAAATGAAACCTAATATTACACAAAATACAACCTTTGCCACGTAAACTGTGTAGTGTCCGAACTTTCAGTCTGGTAGAGTACTGCGACTCTAACTGGGGCTTGTTGTGTTGCTCCGTGGTTCTGATTTCAACGAGGTGCCATTCACTTTGGGAGTGGTGCTGACATTGGCGGCGGCGATTGCAGCTTGACACTGTGCACAGGGCTCAAGTCGTCGCGCGAGAACAGCACGCAGCTTCAGCGCTGGCCCTAATTTCATCTGAAGCATGCCCGTGAGGTGATCTTCTGTGAGAAGCGGCAGTCCGGCGCCGTCGATTCTTTGTTCGCGGAAATTCTGGAAAGATCGAAAAAGCTCCTTTAGTGACCTATACCTTAGTTAATGTATAGAAGACATTTTCGTTTGACTGATTGAAGAGAAGAATTACCAGTTATTAACAATTTTTTGGTTAAATTTAGGTTTAATTTAGACTATCATGAGTGGTATTCATAGTTAATGTAGAGAAATCGACTATACTCGGGTCTTATTCGATTGGATGAACTCGAATAGTTTTAAGTTCAAACGAGGCACTAATTCATAAGCTCTTTATGGTGTTATCGGCTGCTCCGTTGCCGCGATCGTTGATACCTACTGTAGTAGTAAATGTGTGCAGTGCTCGTAGTGTGTATTGCTGATGGGCTGTAGTGCATGCGTTTTACGAACCCACTCTACTTTTATATAGATATATTCTCAAGTCGCCTATTATAGGAAAGTATTATTATTACTTTTGTAGTATTATTATTTAGTCGGCATCTCGTCCGACGAATGTTTTCGTATAAATAATTTGCAAAGCAAATGGCCGCTGATAAAAACGGGCGAGTTCGTTCGGCAGGTTGTGGGAAGCCAGAGGAGTTTAAGAGTTTATTAGTGGCCGGTTGAAGCGAGCGCACCTGTCGCCGTGTCACGCACGAACTGTACCACGATTTACACGACTTGAACGTTGAGCATTTTAATAATATAGTGGTCGCTAAGTGGTCTCTATTCGAAATGAATTAAAGAATACCTTAAATAATAATAATAATTATAATAATGAAAGGAGCTGTGATAGCCCAGCGGTGAGACCGTGCGACTCTTTCGAGAGGAACACGAGTTCAAACCCAGGCAGGCACCGATGAGTTTTTCTATTAAAACTCATGTGTCTAATTGATAATTGCAATTTATCACACGCTTTCCGGTGAAGGAAAACATCGTGAAGAAACCTGCATATCTCTAGAGACTTCTGGAGATATGTGTTACCTACCAATCCGCATTGGAGCAGCGAGGTAGGTCTTAGCTCCAACCCTTCTCTCCAGAAAAGGAGAGAGGAGGCCTATTCCCAGCAGTGGGATTGTAACAGGCCGGTACTTTCCTTTTTTTTTATATAATAATAAAAGCATCATAGTATGTAAAAAGTAATAGTAAAAATTATTTTGCTATAATCCCCGATACAGTAAATAGAAAAAATATATAGTGCTAAATGTATAGTGGACTATCCGTTTTTTTATACCCGATACATACAGGATTCATAAAAACACACGCACAAACCTCCACGTGTGTAGTGCTTGTGTACTGTCACCACAATACACAAGTACTACACACGTTCACTATCACAAACTCAACAATCGTTCCACCCCGAACGACAAAATCGCAAAAATCGTTTTGCGATAAAAAACGGATAGTTCATATATATTTTCTATTTACTGTATCGCGGATTATAGCAAAATAATTTTATTATTACTTTTGTATTATGGATCTCCGCAAAGTAACGCCCAATTCTATAAATTATTTAAAGCATGTAATGTAACGATTTCTTATTGATTTAATGTATTTACATATACACGATATCAAAGGCTTTTTTTAAAAATAATTATCATTCTGAGTTCCTTTATTTAAACTATAATTGTGACTATTTTAATATTCCTTCGTCAGCGTTAGTTTTGTAAAAGGGGTACCATGTTTTTGCATCACCTAATATATTGATTATTGAATTGAAATTCGATATTTTATCAATATTGCTCCAGTGGATAAGCCCTAAGAGACACAATTCGGAATCGGTATTTCGAAACCACACTAAAACACACACCGCATTCTATGATGCGTCTAAAAAATTTTTTATCTATTAAATCTAAAATACACCTAGTTAATATGTTATTATTACCAATAATCGATTACGGTGATGTGTGTTACCCAGATCTGAATGCTGATCTTCTCAATAAACTTGATCGGCTACTAAACACTTGTATCCGTTTTATTTTCAATTTACGGAAATATGATCATGTGTCTCAATACCGTGCACAGCTCAATTGGCTTAGCATTCGCCAACGCAGGCAGCTGAGGACACTTTGCGTAGTATTCTCTATATTTAACAACTCTCTTTACCCTGACTATCTGAAACGCAAATTTGTACTTAGGTCTGCTGGGCACATCTATAAAGCCTTGCGATCTACTGATACTCTTCTAGTCTCGGTTCCTACCCACAATACTGGTTTTATTGGTCATTCTTTTCAAATGGAAGCTATACAGTACTGGAATGCTCTGCCTGAACAAATTAGGAGAGCACCTACTAAAGATTCTTTTAAACGACAGGTGAAAGACTGGCTTTTAAAAAATGCGGTGTAGTATATTCTTATTATTTAATTAGTTTTATTATATATAACCTATTTATTCTTATTTTACGTTTTTAATGCCATTAATGATTCTCACACTCATATGCACTCATGACTTATATATACATATTGTTTTAGTTTATGATATATATATATATTTTTAGTATATGATATATTGTTTCCTAAGTTTTATTATTACTACTTCATTGTCATATTATAGCACGCCTACATACGTTTTTTATTCACTCCTGAAGGTTGGCTGGGAGATAATGCTTAAGGCATTAAGCCCACCTTTTGTGCAATTATTTGTATATGCATATATTGTAGTTGCTCAATAAAGTTTAATAATAATAATAATAAAAAGAAACATTTGAATGTTTGTTTCTATGGGTAATGAACGATTTCAATATGAGAATACAAAATTGTGTACAGCAGCCGTTGCGAATCGCAAGTATTAAGATCGCCCGACGCCGCGGTCTCAGGTCGCGGGCGCAGCGTCCACCGACCTGTCATCTCTGCGGGAACGTTGACAAAAAGCGAGCCGCCTACGTGACGTCCTGCATACCTCCCCCCTCAGCAGCCCCCGGACATCTTTACGCTCGACCACTTTTTATCGCGCGACATTTGCCCGGAGTTCGATCCGTGTCATCCGACGTATTCCTTTTTTAAATTGCGCCGTAGCTCGATTATTTTTATTTTTTTTAATTTTATATAGCTACGAGAAATAAGCGGGCAGCCGTCGAGCGGTAAAAAGCGATGGCATAAAAAAGCCTATGAATAATTAAAGTGAGATAGCTAGTAGCTAGCATGGGAACGGAATTATTTAGCGGTCGCGACAGCTCTCCGGCGCCCGCCGGTTCCGTTGAAGGACAGGTCAATTTGCTGGAGTCATTTTGCTCCTTTCGCATCCGGCGCTGTGGCCTCGCGATGTTACAATTTTAAAATAGCAGTTATCTAGTCTTTTTTAGTCGTAGCTATGGATTTTACAGACAAAACTTTAAAAATTTCCAATTTAGGGCAATTTGGAGCCGTCATAGCCCAGCGTTGAGACCGTGCAACTCTTTTGAGGAGGTCACGAGTTCAAACCCTGGGGCAGGTACCAATGAGTAATAATAATTTTCTATTGAAACTTACAATTTATTAAACAATTTATCACACGCTTTTCGGTGAAAACATCGTGAGGAAACCTGCAAATCTCTTCATCCATTTTTTTTATATTCCTGAAGAAAATTTTTAATTCTGAGGTCAGATTTCATTCGTAGACCTATTTTATATTAATCGTAACTTCTATTGAATATACATAGGGGCTGAATATGGGCTTTACATAGAGAACTTAGTAATGTCATTATTATTGTTGTTTGTTATTATTTTATATAATATATATTTTTTTATATATAATATATAATATATAATATATGTATACACTGTTGCCATACTTTGCCATTGCGGGGTTCTGCTGAAAATCAGCGCCTAGGTAGGATATATGCTGAGCTGTATCGTATTCGGCATGGTGTTAAGTTTATGTCACATTAGTTTAAGTATCCGTTTGTAACACCATATCTGAATAAATGATTGTTATTCTTAATACACCCGCTGGAACACTTAATAAATGTGCAGCTAAAATAACAGTATATGATCTGATTTTTTTTCGTATATTTTTCACAGTACGATTTTAATCAAGTTAAAGGGCTTTCATTGAGTAAAAAGGCGGGATCTGCGAGCACAGAATCATCCAGGTAACCTTGAAAGACTAACAGCGGCCCGGATCACGTTTGAGGGCATATTTAAGTTTAATAGGGGTTACGGAGCCGTAAAATCGTTTTGGGTCTCTAATGGCCGTGCCCCGGGGTCAAGTGACCCGCGTCGGCCGCGCGCCCGAAATGATATCGGAGAAAATTGTTTAATTGGGGATCAAATTGCAGGGTTCCAGGAATTATCGTGGGTTTAAGAATTTTATTTGTTTCGCCGAAACAAAGAAATAACGTTTCTGTAGATGACTTTTGAAAGGATGTGACAGCCGAACGGTGATACCGTTTAACTCTTTCCAGGGGTCACGGGTTTGAATCCCGGACAGACGCCAATGAGATATTCAGTTAAAATGTATGTGATATATTTGCATTTTAGCACACCCTTTTGGTTAGGATGCATATCTCTGAAGAATTCCTAGGATATGTGCTACTTACGGATTCCTATTGGAGCAGCGTTGTGGGTCCCTAACCCTTTTCTAGAATAAAAAGGAGAGAGACTACGCGAAAATATGCCTAGCCATATGATAGTAATACATCAATACGATAAGTTGCAATTTGAGATATTTTCGGAATTCGGAATTTAACTACAGTACTGTGATAAGAAATAATAGCCTACGTCACTCTCCAGCTTTTCATCTATCTCCATACTAAAAATCCCATCAAATTCAAATTCAAAATATTCTTTATTCAAGTAAACTTGTCAGGTTTTGAATCGTTAAAATCTGCTGCTCGTTCAGAAAGCTATCATCATTAAATGATTCTTTTTATTTTTATAAAGTTTAAATTTTTGTAAAAACTTATAAAATTTTCATTAAACTTTAGATATCGAATATTTGAAAATAATAAAATAATTTATCAAGAACGTAATACCACGTAATCATACCTAACACAACGACGACAGAGGACAAAGAGATGGGATGGTCAAAGCATACGTGATATGGTGTCGCAACGTTCTTACTCATTAATACCGATTCGCTCATGCAGTATCCGTCGTCGTGAAAATCAGCTGTATTTCCTAACAGAGATATTAAGGGGTTTTGATCATTGAACGTCTCATCGTGGGTCTCCGAGGTGGTCGATGCATCTAGTACTTTCAATGTAATGATTAATACCTAGGCATTTTTGTAACTAAATTTAATAAGTTTGATTACTGGCATTAAATTTTAAATTAAACTGGCATTACAATGAAGCCAAAAGCGATGTCCATATAAACGAGACTACCCCGATACGTAAATAATCATCTAATCCATAAATGTCGTCTGCCGTCGCCCGGTATGATATAAATAATTACTGCCTCGGCAATTTCCAACCCTAACGGCGGGCAATAAGTTAAAACGCAGGCAGCCTGCACTTACGAAGGCCGTATAGTTAGCAGATACGTATCGCCCGTGGCCATGAACCGATGTTTAAATTGCCTCAGCAGCCGCATCCCGTGAACAGGTTGCGAGGGAGCAAAAAAGGTTAAAGTATGTTCCCCTGGAGGTCGGCAGGGCGCGGGGCGGTGCGGGAGGGCGACGCGGGGGGTAATGACAGGGGCGAAGCGCCCGCGGCAGCTACCGCGCAAATTGATGCCTGCGCCCTAGCTAGAACCTTTGCTCCCGGCTAGTGATGCGCCGCGTGATAATTTACAATGTTCTATGCGGGAATTGGAAACCTATAAAAAATTTACACCGGTTACAGAACAGAACCTTAATGCCGTGTATCCGAAAGTAATAATAAAATTATTTTGCTATAATCCGCGATACAGTAAATAGAAAATATATATATACTGATAATGTATAGTGACTATCCGTATTTTCATACCCGATACGTGCAGGATTCGTAAAAACACATGCACAAACCTACACCACTTCCACCACAATACACAAGCACCACACAGGTTCACTATCACAAACTCAACAATCGTTTCGCCCCGCAACCGAAGCATCATCAGGAGATAGACTCCACGACAAAATCGCAAAGTATATCGCAAAATCGCCGTGTATCCGGTTGAGTAGAATACACCGCCCTCCTTCTAACCGAGGGGTCGTAAAATACGACTAAGGTAAGTTGACGTCAGGCGGGCGGCCGGTCGTAAAATACGTTACCAAATCATGGGACAACACGTTTCTAACATGTCGTCACAAATTAATATTAATAATAATTTTCGTATATTATTTTTCATGCACTTAATTAAGCCATTTGTGGGCTATACTATTTTTTATATGTATTTTTAGTCATAGGAAACTGATAATGGTTTAAGTTATTTTTTATATTATATTTAACTTTTGTATGTTTCTCAAATATTTTAATAAATAAATGTTGTTCGACCCCACTTAGAGTGGGATAAGGGCAGGAGGATGATAACGATAACAGATGCTTAATCGGTATCATTAGATTTCGGTTTCATTAAAATTTTGCATTTTTCCAATATATCTGATAATTTTAAGAGCGTAACGGTATTAACCGGTTGTCAATCTAAATTCTACCTATGTACCTTATTGCTGATGATAATCTATTGACCAAACGTGTGTGGGATATTCACTTTAAACTACGATGCATGTGGCGAAAGAAAAATATTTTATGCTATATAAAAATTAGTATTAAAAACTAGTTACAGTGTAAGCAGCTAAATGTATTTTTTTAACTCCACTGGTCCTATTGCAAATGAATTAGGAAAGATTACATACGTGGAATTAATTCTGGTTAAGACTTATCTCTCCGTTATAGCAGCAAGATTGCAATGGTATGTAAACGTTTTTCCGTATATATAGCAAGTAGTTCATAATTGAATATCGGGGTAATGTAATGATCGAGAAGATCTAAAATCTTGTGTTATAAGTTAATATTTTACTACTTCTCTAAGAAAATAATTATTACTAAATTATAATATTGAAATTGAATGCTTACACAAGTCATTTGGCAGACAAAAGCCAATCAAAATTTATGGATGGAAAGGTAACAATTAAAATAATAGACATCGACATCGATAATTACAAATACGCGCCACTATCGTCAGCATTATTATAAAGATTGCTATTAACTTTAAAGCATGGAGGCTTATATTTAGAGCTGACGGTTGGCGGCTGCACTCTTTCGATATAATTATATCCAAGATGGTCGCCATACTTTATACTTTTTTATTTTTAAAGCCAAGGGGTCATGGGATGAAATAGGGCTACCGACAGTAGTTTTTATTCGATCGTTTAAAACTGGTTGTTCTTATAAATTAAAGAATTGATAAATTCAAATTCCAGTTTAAATGATTCTTTATTGAAATTGGCCTTTACAAGCACTTTTGAATCGTCAAATTAAAATTAAAATGAAGCTACGACTGGTTCGGAAAGGTGCTCTAACCGTGAAGAACCAGCAAGAAACTCGGTGGTTACTGTTTTCAAACATAAATATTGTATTATATATTATTGTATTTGTAATTGTTAACAAACAAAAATGACAATATAATATAATGCGTGTTACGTCTGCCCAGCGTTTGCCGCTTTCCCAGACTCTACTCGACACCTGAGGTGTCATACTCCATGCCTGGGAATGACACTCCATTCAACCTCGCCTTTCTCTACCTGACCTCGGTGGGATCGGACGCCATTAGTATTTAAGATTTTAACATAGTACATAGTATAAGGAAAATTACAATTATATAACTGTAAATAAATAAATTTAATTGAACTAAACAAAGTGAGTTTGTGTACCTGACAGTCGCCCTCCATAATATAATTTGCGACGCTGTTCGCAATTTAATTCTGAGGTTTCTTATCATTAACATAGTCCTCAATAGTATAAATAACAGATAAAAATACATTTACCCATAGAATTTAAGAAATTATTTGATTTTTTCCGTTATCTACATAACTTTACGTTGTATTTTAGGATGTCTTACAAAAGTATTACAAATATTTAATGTAAAAAAGTGGTTATGTACCACGTATAAGTAAAATCAAACTGAAGGGCATACCGCTTTTGTGTGTTAATTGTACTTGTTCAGAAAATTGATTTCTCAAGTGAAAAATATTTCACAATGAGAAATTTTTATGGTTAAACTGGTCTAGACAATAATTTATGTGTCATTATTTTATTGTCTCATACATTTATTGTAAGCTATAATATGATTTTTTGAGTTTTCGCCTATATTCGGTATCCAACGCTTCTTGCTGGTTCTTCCCGGTAGGAGCAAACTTCCGAATTAGAGTTAACTTCTTAAATAACATTTAACGATTTAAAAGTACTGTAAACGGTCTATTTCAAAAAAGAATATTTTTAATTTTAATTTGTGTCTAAAAAGAAAAAAATTTAAACAAAAAAACGCTTTTGTTTTCTCGTTTTTCGAAATTACGTCTTAAACATTTTTTCGAACATCTTTATACATGGTAAATCTTAAACTTACGCGATATAATTATATAAGTTTGTATGTATAAATATAAATACATAGTTATACATAAATACTCTTGATCCTTGATGTTGTAATCTTTATTGTATCTATAAATAAAATAAATTATTATTATTACTCTTTTTATGGTTTAAAAAAATCTTATTTTATTTATTTTATGTGGGCGTCTTTCTTTTAGGAATAATTAGCTTTTTAATATGTGATTTATTTTCAATCTTTACGCCCAAATGCTAACCTTATAATATGCTAAACTTATAAAAGGGGTCGGCTTAGGTTTTTGTACGTAACAATAGGATTAGCCTGTGTCAAATACTGGACGGAAAAAATATTATTTGGATCCTAGTGTTCCGTATTTATTGGTTCACAAGAGCGCACAAGCACTGTCATACTTAATAGTTCACCATAGCTTACAGTTGCAATTGCAGTCAACCATTACATTGCGTAATAATAAAATTACGAAGTGTGGTAGCCCTAACATTGTATTAGGTCTTTTTTTCGAGCGACTGTTGTTTTATGATTTTGCCGCCGCTTTCTAACTTTTACTTGGTTCTATTATTTCGGCGCCTTTATGCGTGTGCTACTGATTAGAGGTGATAAGTTATTAAGTTGATTTAAGCACTACGTACTTATTTTTAGAATGTGCTGAGTCATTACAACGATAATACTAGAAATTTAATAGTCATTAGACTTAATTCATGTTGTAAATGCCTATTCGTGGAGGGTGTGGAAAAAAGTCACGGGGCATATTACTAGGGCAGCAATAATTATATAAATATATAATTTATTTCGTAAGTTTTTGGGAATTTAATTATGAATTGTCTATTTTAGGCAAGCTATGAAATGAAACTATACGATAAGTTCATACAAGAAACTGCGTAATTCCCTCCACAAGAAGAGGCTTTGTTCTTGTAGTTTTGTAGTTTTCTAATAGTAGTTGGATTGTGGAAGGCTACTCAATTTTTTTTTGTTTGTGGTAAGAACCAAAAATAAGCTCTCCCAGTTGCGTTTCCTTACAAAAATGTTATATACTCCTAATTTCCAAATTCTTGAGGGAACGAAAAATTCCAAAGTGCTTGCAATGTCTTTTGGATATTTTAACAAACATAGCTTTAAACATTACTTTAGCTGCCCACATTTAATGCAAATGGAAAGTTACTAACATAAGTTTTTAAAGAAAACTTATATGAACCCTGAAAGACGCTATATTCAACGTAAAATCTTGGCCATAACTGTCATTCATTACACATAGCTGTCATATCTCGTGGTATACCGTACATAGTCAAGTGCTAAGTTATTGATTAAATAACTTATAGACATTATTAACGATCAATATAATTGACCAAACAATAAAACATCGGCCGATTGACAATTATTATCTTATTTGTAAAGCTCTATTTATCTAAGAAACGCATTGAGCAAGATAAATTCGATTACAAAACCGATCGTTATCGTATAAACATTCAATTTATTTTACGTCGGCATTCTTGATGGACTACTCGATTACGTCCGATTCTTTTTTTGTGCATGTACTTTTATAAACATAACAGGCACTTAAATGCTATTATTGTGTACTAAAGTACAAGCTTATTTTATTAAATTAGAAAGGTTATCGCGGGAATTGAGTAGCCGCAAAAAGCTTGTACGTAATTGGAATACAGTTTGAAGTTAGTTGGTGGGTGTGGCGTGCGGTGACTACGGCGGTCGGAGACGGACTGAGGGAAAATGGCGCGAATAAAAGAGATGTGGAGGTGCGCGTGCGCAGAAGGGCGTGGCTTAAGTTTCCGAACGGACACGAAATCACCCGATCAAAGCGCCCGAGTACGCCCAACACTGGATTCGCGTTAAGACTGTTTGATTTGATCTTCAACATTTCAATGTATATTTTGGTAACAATATCATGATGCAACATTTTAGTACCAATTGTAAGTAGGAATTATGGAATCCAGATGGTCTCACCTATCGTTAACATTACCTGTATGCATGGCGACCTGATGATTAACGGTAAGGCAAGAATATAGCAGCGTTATCTACTACAGTTCATAAGTATGTACTGTTTTTCTATAGAAAAACAGTACATACTTATGAACTGTACAAACAGTACTGCGAGTGAAGTTCAAGGAAACAGGTATTCTTACATTAGCTTCACAGTATATTTTTAGTAATTTAATTTTTGTTCATATGAATATACATAATTATAAAAGGATTGGCGACGTATATAATAGACGAAGTAGGAACCGACATAAGCTTGCGGTTCCTGCTTTGCGCCTTGCAAAAGTTCGTAATTCGTTTGTGGGTTTGGGTATAAGATTCTATAATAAAATTCCACAATCTACATTAACTTTACCTTTACAGCAGTTTAAAAATACTATTAAAAAAAGGCTAATTCAGAAAGCCTATTATACTATTGAGGATTACCTGGAAGATAAGAATGCGTGGATATAGCTTCTCTTCAACCTGTACAAGACATTTATAACTATATGTAACTAGTGATAAGAATTATTGTTGGAAAAGAGCAATCGCCGAGTTTCTTGCTGGTTCTTCTCGGTAGGAACAGCTTTCCGAACCAGCAGTAGATGTTGACGATTCAAAAGCACTTGTTTACAAGTTTACTTGAATAAAGAATATTTTGAATTGAATTGAATATAACAATTTTAAAACCACAAAGTACTGTGATGCCTTGTAAGAAGCTCTAGTTACCTTAATCTAGCTTTCAAACTGTATAAGCTGGAAATTCATAAAACGGTATTAGTCTATAATTAGGTATAACAAATTTAAAACTGTTGAGCTAGCTTCAAAACCGTATAAGTTATAAAGCTGTACGACGTAGTAAATGATACATTGTTATCAATCTATTATTGAACAGTCTATATAACTTTATTATGCTTTTATATAGCGATATTGAAATAAAAATATGCAATTTATTTTAAGTGTGTTTTTCAAATTCCCATTATCTATGGGAATTCAATAGCATTGAAAGTAATTATATTTTATTACCATATGTAGATGAATGGCAATGACATATAATTTCTCTACCGGAAATAGATATTTGGTTGAATACGGAATCGAACCTAGTACTTAAAGATTTTAAAAGAACACAAAGAGTTATTCTAAATGAAGTTTAACTTCATGCTTTGTTTTTACGAACTTACTTAATTTTGTTAGTTAATGGCGTTACTCGGTGAGATGGACGTGCGCAGAAGCATCGTCTAGATGCGAAATGAAGAGTAGAGCGCAGAAGCGTCATTAGCGTCAAATTCAAATTCAAATTCAAATTCAAAATATTCTTTATTCAAGTAAACTTGTAAACAAGTGCTTTTGAATCGTCAACTTTACTGCTGGTTCGGAAAGCTGTTCCTACCGAGAAGAGCCAGCAAGAAACTCAGGCGGTTGCTCTTTTTAAAATATAAATCTTAGAACTAGTTACATTTATTTATTACTGTCTTGTACAGGGTAGAAGCGCACCTATATCCACACATTCTTATCATCTAAGTAATCTTCAACAGTATAGTAGGCTTTCTGTATCAGCCTCTTTTTAACAGTGGTTTTAAACTGCTTGGCCAAAATTGATTTCGGAATTTTTTGGATTTTTAACCATTAATCTCCCAGAAATTCTACAGATTGAAATGTATGGATATTTTCAATTTATAACACTTTACTTTACTACTTTACCGTTGAGTATTTATTCAGCTTTTAATTGATTTATCCGCGTTGGAATTGACCGGCGGGTTAGCGGGCTGGGCTTGCGTCCACAGTTAATTACTGAGGCTATAGATTTGTAGATATAGGTTCGATATCGGCGTGAGGTCGTAATGGGCAATCTAGCAGTTTAAATTATACGGTACTATGCGACCTCGCATTTCAGCGGGTAATTGTGTCAGTTTGTTTATTAAGATTTCTGTAGTATAATAGTGTATAGAGGTTCTGGGTTCCATTCCCTGTTATTTGATATTATAACAGTAAATAAATATCTTTTTTTTATGATTGCCCAGCGGCGAGACTGTGCGACTGTGTGAATTACCCGTTTTAAACAGGTTTTGAAATTAGACTATCGTGAGTGTTATTCACAGTTATGTATAGAAGCCGGCTATATTCATGTCTTATTCTATCGAGTGAGCCCGACTAGTTTCAAGGGCCCCGTCCTTATTCATGAGCTCTTTCGTGCGGCGATATCGGCAGCCAATAGAATAAGACGTAACTCTAGCCGGTTTCTATTCATTAAGTGCTCTTAACAATTCCTATATTTCAGCTTTTAGCCACGACTTTGTTTACGTGGAACGTTGAGTCTTGGAATAAACAGTAGCTTATCTCACTCACCAACCCTGCAAATAAATATCTCTATCACAAAAATCAAATCGATCAGGGGCTTAAATTGCAATTACTATTAAATTTATAAACAATTTACTAACATTACATATATCAATTGCTCTGAAAAAATTGTACAAAACCGTAAAAAAATTGTAAAACCCTTATTATACTATATCTTTTAATGTTTTATCTCCTATATAAAACATATTTCTTTAACTTACACACTTGACTTTAATACATCGTGAATAAAAAGCTTTCATAAGTTGATAATAGATGGCGTTTTTTAATGTCTAATACAGAGTTCCCCAAACTTTTTTGTGTCGTAGACCCCTTGCTATGTTTTTCCATGTTGGGTAGACCCCCTACTTACCTGATATTGATTTCCTGTAAATTTCTAACTGTATTGAAGTTTAGTGTTAAAAATTTAAAGTAAAAACACGTGTTAATTTATACATTTATTAATTGAATTAAAATTAAAACTACTCAAAATTAAATTTTGTGCAAGGTAGCGAAGCTCTGAGACTGCACTCTCAGGTTTTTACAAGTTCAAAATGTATTGCGACCACATAGCGAATACCAACATCCTACAACTTACACAATTTTATGAACATATATAATATTTTTTTTACTTCATAGGTACTTTTATAAATAATGTATATGCTTTGACATTATAAGATAGTATGATGTAAGTAAATAGGTACTATCAGTGTATGTGTTGAGATCCACTATCGTGGACCCCCATTTTCATTTCATAGACCCCCAAATTTTTTTCACTGACGTAGACCCCTTGCAGGTTGTGATAGACCCCTAGGGGTCGATATAGACCACTTTGGGAATCACTGGTCTTTGGGAATCATCGTGAATAAAAAACTCTCATAGGTTAATAATAATAGATGGTGTTTTTAAATGTCATCCTATTCCTGTTGAATCTACAGGATTTCTATAGACTATATGTTGCCCCGGTGTATAAGGAATAATTGTACTAGATTTCATCGACATTGGTTCAGTGGATTCACCGTGAAAACGTTACAGACAGACAGATAGACTTTCGCATTTATACACGCCTTATTCGTGCCTGACTGTCGACCGAAACGTTCAGTGTAACAAAGTGTGATTGGTAGCGGGACAGCGGGAGGAAATATTGCAAAGTTGAGCCATGATAATGATCATTCGTGCGGCGCGATATCCAGTGTACGCGCGCGCACGCGACCGCTCCCATCTCACTAGTGATGTCGAAATATTTGTCGATACTTTGTTACTATGTTTGACTGTCTCGTTGTGTCTAGATTGCATTGAGCTTACCTTCAGCTCGGGGGGTCACAGGTTCGGTTCGTGGAACCAACATTTTTATAAAATAATTTGTTGGTCCTTCAAAGCCGTATGGTATCTGACTAAGTAGAATGACCACCCTCATTTCTTAGATTGATTAACATTTAATTTAATTTAATTAGAAATCATAAGTATACCTATATATAAATTAGAAATAGTGATAGTGTAGTGTAATGCTAGTGATATTTAAAAGACCAAAGTGTCTCATATAGCAAGAATAGGTCACTGTACCTATTCTTAGATATAAGTTGATTTATAAGTTTAGGTTCTCTTTAAGTTGCTTATTAGCCTTTTGGGTAGCTCGCAACATCAATAAAGTACTTCGTTTTCGGTTGTTCTTTAAAATAGCAAAAAAAAAAATAGTAAGAAAAATAGACTCCAGATATTGCTTCGTTGAGCACATCACTAGAAGCTAACTTACAAGTGGCACGAGCCATGATAATATCTGTACAGTTGATGATACAAACATAAATTCCCGTTTAGTACTCGTTTCTGAACTGTACTGCTGTAAATATAGACTCGGCAATAATTTGTCGATATTTATCTTACGGCGTTAATGATTATCGATAGTTCCTCTTTACTCCCTAAAGGTGTAATTTCATAAATTAGAGAAAAACTACAGAATATAATAATATTAGGGTCGTGTCTTATATACTATTTTATATTTGCATTGTTCAAGATATCAGTTTTCAATGGCCTAAACACATTTAAGGTCATAAAGTTATTATAAGAGTAAGGAATCCAGCCTAAAGTATGCCTTATTCATAGAGTTATTATCATACTTCTTGATAATTCTGCATATAAACATATAGAGTAATGCAATAAGCAGAGGATTTTAATATATATCCGATTTGAAATTTTAAACGTGGATTGTGACGTTGTTCGATGGATAGGCGTAGAGTTATTATACTAGAGTACTGAAGTCAGCCTTAAATGTAACATATTACAATAAAAAGCAAGCAAATGAGGGCTATCTATCTCTCTGTCCTTTTTTGGGATTAGATAAAAATGATACGAGTTTCATCAATTGCAACTTGCGATCGATATTAAAAAATTTATATATTTTCTTATGACTCCGTTTCATAGTCGGTGATTACAAATGATAAAACGCAAAGGTCTGACCACTGAAGATATAGGCGTCCAAAGCATTCTTTACGACATTGAAGATCAAATAACGATCGCAAACACGTAATACACACACACAGCGTTTTCGCCGTTGATAACGAGATCTCAGTTTTCTGACATCGATTGGTGGTGGCTTCTCACCACCCTTCCGACATCGTAATGACTAATCAAAGTCATACCATCAGCCCTCCACTACGCGTTGCCCTAAGCCGTAGTCTGGCCTCACAGCACCCTTAGGAAGACGTTCCCCGACGCTAGTATAGCTTCTGCGCTTTACTGTCTGCATCTCGCAACCTTAATAATACTTCTGCGCTCGCCGGTCCCGCCCGGTGACGCTGTAAAAGCCGCTATGGCTAACAGCATACAGTCAGTTCGAAAAAAATGATCAAGCGCGAGCACGATCGTTAGAGGGCATATTTAGCTATACTCGTTTATCATTGTCTACGTTTGCCTATAACCTGGGAATTGTCGTATGTCTCGTATGATTATACGGATGATCATGTCGACACTTGCACGATGATCGCTCCGATTATAGACAACACGCGATCAACACCTATAGCGAAGTACAGGCACTAAATCATTCGCTATTCTACTGGATTGCTAGTATAACCCGATCGAATCTGAATGCAACGTTAATGATATATGAACCAATATAAATCACACTCTCTCTACACAGAGGTGAATAAGCGGTAACATACCATCGATTACAACAATGCTGCAGGCTGCAGTGTTTGTTTAGCTGTCGTGCTTGCTCTGCGAGGGAACGATGAAATTTCAAATTTACTGAGATCTGAGCTTCTGTCCGCGACTTTTCTGTGTGCATTACAGTAAAAGTAACGATCTATTGCTATACTACTACTGGGTCTAGAGCCTCTTCTCTTAGTTTTTGGGGAGAAGGTTTAGAGCTAAGACCCGCCAAAGCAGATCGTTAGCTTACACTTCTTCAGCCGATGGACGTCCACTGCTGGACATAGGCCTCTTAATGGGATCGCCACACCATACGATCTTGCGCCGCCTGGATCCAGTGAGGGGTGTAAGGGGGAGGCTCGTCCCAGGCCGTCTCCTCAATTGTCAACCTCGCCTGCACGCGGTGCACCCTGCAGATCAACCGACGAGGCTCTGGCGCCCGATAAATGGCGGTATAACCATTCCATTTTGCTGACCTAAATACCAGACTGACAGTGGGCAGCAGCACTGTCGGTGCAAAACGGTCAGCACTGCGATCACCAACCCGCATGCCAAGCGTGGTAATTACCGGCAAAACCTTCATGGCATCTCAAAACAAACTACAGCCCCTAGTAGCTTACACATATCCCAAGAATTATCTAGAGATATGCAGGTAAGAAAGCCTGCATAGTAAAGTAAAGTAACAGCCTGTTACTCGGCACTACTCGGCATAGGCCTACTCTATCCGTTTTCGTAGATATGGATTGGAGTTAAGATATTCCATGCTGCTCCAAGCCGTTTGGGAGGTTACATATATTCCTAGAATTCTCTAGAGATATGCAGGTTTCCTCACGATGTTTTCGTTCACCGAAAAGCGTGTGATAAATTTAAAATATCAATAAGCATATTTTAACAGAAAACTCATTAATGCCCGGTCGGGTTTGAAATTCCCCCTCCGAAAGAGTCACAGGGTCTCACCACTGAGCTATTACAGTGTAAAGATTTTATTTATGTACAATAATATCTATAAAATTAAGACGCGTTAAAAATGACGGATTTTACGTGGGTATTCTTTTTCTACAGAGAAAACTTTACAAAAGTACACATCCACATTCTTCTGCCCTTATCCCACTCTAAGTGGGGTCGGCTCAACATGTTACAACATGTTGTCACATTATTTGGCTACACGTCTTTTTCTACCGGCCGCCTGCCTGACGTCAACTTACCTTAGTCGCCTTTTACGACACCTAGGTAAGAAATGAGGGTGGTCTATTCTATGCAGCCGGATACCACACGGCACAAAACTTTACAAAAGTAATGAAATTAATATTTTGCTATAATTCGCGATAAAACAAATATATATTTTTCATTATTATGCACCTCCCCAAAGTAACGCCTAATTCTATAAATAAAAGAAAACTTTCTAGACATTCTAGAAAGTTAAATATAAAGCTAGATTTTGGAAATTAGACATATTATTAAGACTGAGATATATCTTGTCTTTTCTTATGTGTCCCTTGTTATGTTGTTATTGTTCAACAGCAAACTAGCGGGATTTCTCTTAAATAGACGAATTTTGGATTATTCTCTTTCTAAAAAAAAAACTTGAATTCAATTATAAACCTAGACTTTAATTGGACACATATATAAAAATATCTCACTCTATATTTTTTATTGTTTAATAGTCAAGCCTTTTTTTAGTTAACTGGACTTTTATTAGATTTACGGATTTCATGAGGTTAATTTTTTTCGAGAGAGAACACTTTTAGATTTATAAGACTAGATTCCATTACAAATTATTGCATACACATACATGTGTATACAAATACACAGAATAAACGATCGTTTCAAGATCAAATATACTATATGAATTAGAATCTCTATGCAAGGACAAATAAACCCCATGTCATAACACAATGTAAGCGCGCTGATACCGAGTAAGACAAGAGTCGCGATAACTCCGCGGCTCATGCATATTCAGCAGGTACGAGGGAACACGCGGACAGACCGACGCACTAGATATTTTGTCGCTACACACATACCGTCCTTATTTGTGGACGCGTGGACTTTAGTCTTATTATTTAAACCGTTATACTTATATTAATTATGGTTAAAATGGGTTAACGTTATAAGCTAGACATATGCTGTGCGGACTTTTATTTAAAACTTTTAGAGAGGAAAAATTTTGTAATACATGGTTTTTGAAAAACTTTTACCGTTTACTTAGCGCACGCAAGGAAAGCTTTAATTGTTGCCGTTAACGCAATATTTTTTATTGCTGCTCCTCATCTAAGTGTGATGTTGTATATATAGTCTATAGCTTTCCTCGATAACTGGACTATCTTACAGTCAAATAATTTTCACATCGGTCCAGAAGTTCCTGAGATTAGCGAGATCAAACAATCAAACTCTTCAGCTTTATATATTGGTATAGATTTATTTCGATGGCCGGTACGTAAATATCCATGTTTGTCTATTTGTTTAATTTCTTTATTGTATAAAAAGTATGAAATACATGACACAGAAATATATATAAAATTAAATAAAAAATTGTACAAAGACGGACATATGTCCGTTTGTAAAATCCCGATAAGGGAATTTTCTAGCCAACTTTTGAGACCTGAAAGAACAAAATAACATAATATGATAGGCGGGAAATGCCATTAAAGGACAACAAAATATAAATAGTACTCAAGAATCGATAATTCAGAGTTTTCAATGATGACTATCATGTTAATAATATTACGTTACACTAGTTTTAAAAGATTTAAGTAACAGAAATGAGCAGAGCATTCTATATATTGCCTCTTTACAGGAACAACGTGACATCTTAAGAAACGTTTTTTTTGTTATATCTTTTTTGCTCATTTTCAGAAAGCACATTAATTACCGCAACGTTTAAATTTATCAACGTTTAAATGTTTAAAATTGCTCTCCTGTAAAGTTGTAGTTTGACAAATATCACGTTGTTCTTGTAAATAGGAGATTTATAAATAGATGTGATATGTTTGATATCAAACATCTACATCAACAGACGTATAAGAGAGGATGCTGCGTGAACAATTAAGTCCAAAACCATCTTTCTTATCGCTGACGATTCAAAAGCACTTGTTTATGAGTTTACTTGAATATAGAATACGATACGAGTAATTTGTTTTATACTTAACGTTACTGTAAAGTGACGGCCTGTTACTGTTCCACTGCTGGTAAAAGGGTCTCTCCGTTTTCGGAAAGAAAGGTTGGAGCTGAGACCCACCACGCTGCTCCAATGCTGAGTGGTAGGTTACACATATAACTATGATATATATAAATATGCTGGTTTCCTTACTATTAACATATAACTATGCTATATATGCTGGTTTCCTTACTATGTTTTCCTTCATCGAAAAGCATTCACATGATAATTGTAAATTATCATTAAAATGCAATTACCAGTTAGACATAAGTTTTAACAGGCTCGTTAATAATTGCCAGGGTTTGAACCCGTAACCCCCTTGAAAGAATTACGTTTTTTTAATTTCAATTACTCATCAGGCATTAAGAAGTATGCATACCACCGTGATTAACTATGTTGTGTATTTTTGGGGCACAAAAGCCATTCTTAATCGGACGCGCAAAGCTAAGGAAAGTGGAGAAGAACAAGACACCCCCCATCCTCCGCAACAAAGAGTCTAAACAAATTCATATACATTCCCTAATAAATGAAAAAACTTCATCTCATTGATAATTTAAAATTCTGTTAACATACAACCGAGTACCAACTGTTAAAAGTGTCTTAACAATCTTTTGTGTTGTTTCCTTTTCTTTTTGATGACAACCACATATATTTTTTTAAATAATAGTAGTAGGTAAATGCATTCAACACTCATATAAAGTACACCGCGCACTTTATTCCTAAACTGTACGTATGCGTCTAAGAGAAAACCTGTTAACTAAATCGATATCAGTTTTACCTACCCCGTTAATGTATAACATTCACTTGCTAATGGGAATATCGGGTCTCTGAGGTAGAACACTGCCTTACAAGTACCAGCCGGGACTATAAACTAAGGGCCGACCATTGTACGATCCACGGCAGTTAGATGGTGTTGTGTGTGTGCGGTAATGGTAAATTACTCATTGTGTATTGGTTGGTCATTCTTGTTAGAAATATCTTCAATTTGTTAAATTTTATAGTTCACTAGCTATGCCATCAGCTTCACTCGCGTCGAAAGTGTATTTAATTGAAAAAGCAATGAAAATATAATACTATTTTGCTATAATCCGCGATAAAAGAAAATATATGTAATGCTAAATGTAGTTTCATATCCGTTATCAATCCGTTTTCATACCTGATACATGCACAATTTGTAAAAACTTACACACTACAACAATACGCAAGCACTGCATACATTCATAACCACAATCTTAACAATCGTTCGAAAAATAACGTCTATGAAATATTTAATTGAAATTTTGAACATAAAAGTCGTTATTGTGAGTTAACCATACGATATAGAGACATACTATCGCGGAATTTTTTGTAGTATTTTGTAGGTCTACAATTTCTGCTGCATTTACGCGTTGCACGCAATTAAAGCTCCCAGTACGTAAGTTTCTTTACAATGGCGCTACCTCTTCAACGCAATCTACGTAAAACCGTAAGTTACTATTACCCTAAACCTTCCAGAAGAATTGCACTTTCTTTTAGCAAAAAAGCATACAAAAAACCGTTCCGTAGATTTTAAGAAAATCGATCATTTAAAGACAGACAGTTTTAGGGATTTTGTTTAACAATAAACTAATCAGAGACACCAAATTTCAAAGACAATAATACAATAATATATCATATCATAATAGCATTATTACAACGATAATACAATCGCTTCACAATAATTATCTTTTATTCTGAGCTTCTCACAAGAACGTATTTTAGATCCCATGATATATAATATAGATTTTGAGCTGATTTTTGCTATACCGTACTGAAATTCCATGGCAATGGCGATAAGCCTTTTTTAATTTTTTTGTAGTATTTAATTTTTAAAAATTTGTAGCCAATGCGGAATCTATTTCGTTTTTTTACACACAGACCATTACAATATCACACATTAGCTTGATTCACCACACCAAGGCATCTAATAGTCGTGTGAATCTTGGCAGAAGATTGACTCTCTCAAAACCTACACCGCCTTTTATATCTATTCTCGCCTCTAATTACATGTAACTCCTATGTGTTTCTAGATTTTGTATCCTTATTACGACATTCTCATCATCATCATTCTCCTGCCCTTATCCCACTCTAAGTGGGGTCGGCACAACATGTTACAAACATGCTGATTTGACTACGTATTTTACGACCGGCCTGCCTGACGTCAACTTACCTTAGTCGCCTTTTACGACATCTCGGTAAGAACTGAGGGTGGTCTATTCTATGCAGCCGGATACCACACGGCACATACCTTAGTCGCCTCTTACGACACCTCGGTGAGAAAGGAGGGTGGTCTATTCTATTCTGCCGGATTCGACACGGCGTCCTTATTACGATATTCTAATAGTGAAAATATTTTGAGACTTTTGACGCATGAAGGGTATATAGCCAAATACAAATCATCCTTATCATTAGGGTCATCAAAAAATATCCTAATCATTACGGTCACTTCAAAACATTATCATTGGGATAATCATACAATATCCCAATAATTATGGACACCTGAACAACGAAAACAGCTTTATATTCAATACAAAATATATTTATCATAATGGTCATCACAAAGTATCCTTATCATTGTGGGCACCACAAAATACCCTTATCATTATGGTCACCACAAAATGGTATCCGCGTTCCGTATAAGGGTCTCCATTCTGCCACCGTAGCCACTTATCGGTGGAAAGCGGTCGCTAATAATCAAGGTTATAATGCAATCTGTGCCTGGAGCTAATTTATTAGTTTACTTACCGAGCTCATAATAAAGATAAACCTTTTATCTAAATTCGAGAATAAATAATCTGATCCGATATTGTTCTTGCCAACTTAGTCGTATTAAACGATTTAAAAGTAAATGCATGACATTTAATATTAATATATTGCTAGGACTTGAAAATCTTTACAGCTTCGTTTGCTGAAAGATTAACCGCCGAGTTTCTTGCTGATTCTACTCAGCAAAAGTAGCAATTAAAACCAGTGGTAACTTCAATTTCTATTTATCCTTGACTAGAAGTGCAAAAACAACTTATTTAAAAAAAGGTTACTTTGATTTGAAATAAAAATAGATCCCTACCATGTGACTGAATAATAAATTTATATTTTGTATTATATTTATATCTTATCTTATCTTACCTTACTTATATTATAAATGCGAATGTTTGTGAGTATGGATGGATGTTTGTTACCTTTCACAGCGAATCCGCTGAACCAATATCGATGAAATTTAGCTCAAATATTCCTTATATAACGGAATAACATATAGGCTATAGAAATCCTGTTAATTTTACAGGATTTTTACAGGAGGACATTAAAAAACGCCATCTATTATCAACCTATCAAAGTTTTTTAATTAACTACTATTCACACGAGTCGAATCTTTAATTAAAAGGAGGTTCTTTTCACGGTGTTCAGCTTACGTCGAAGGAGTTACTTTTAGGAGCAGTTTTTATATATTTTCTGTTTACTGCATAAATCTAACTGAGTTTTTATAATATATAATACTGAAGCTCCTGTTTATTCCAGCATAACGTTCAAGGCGGACGAAGTCGCGGGTAAAAGCTTGTATATAATAATACAAAAGACACTAAGTACGACGGCATTCAAACCGACAACTTCCACTATTTAAAGGAGGCGTCTTATTTACTTGAAAACACTATTTCCGCTATTAAAGTAAGTAACTAATGACGATCGACTTTATCCGGTCTTGATGTGAAAACAGTTTGCGGAACAGTGCATGTCTATGATGACTTTGAAATTGGACGTGTGTAGTGCTTGTGTATTGTGGTGGCAGTGGTGGAGGTTTGTGCATGTGTTCTTACGAATCCTGCACATATCGGGTATGAAAACGGATTGTCCGCATCTACATTTAGCATTATATATATAGCAACATTATATTTTCTATTTACTTACTTATCGCGATAAAGTAAATAATTTTGTTATTACTTTTTTATTATCGATCTCCGCACAGTAACCCCTTATTCTAGAAATTATTCTACGCTCTACTTATTGTAATTCGGCAATACTCCTAAGCAATGTGCTAACTAGCGACGTCATAAAAAATGTAAGACTAGCATTTTTATAATTAAAAAAAGAAAACGTATAATTATATCGCTGACAATACCTTTCGTATTTACAAATAAGAAAGCTCCAGCTCCAGATCTAGATACTTATTGGAGTTATGATTAAGTTTATCTATATCAAAGGCTAATTTATCCTCGAACTTACTGCGTTCTTAATAAAGATAAACCCTTTATCTATATTCGCGTATAAATTCACCGATAGTGTTCATACTCACCGTTTGCTCCGGCGGCGCTATTGTTCTAGCTTTCATCTGATAGCTTTTGAGGTGATTCCGATAAGAGCTTGCTGACAAATGGCTTTTGTATCTCCTTTACGGTATATTATTTTGCATATCATAATTGTCATCATCGTCAGCCAATGGAATATTGTGCGCGAATTCTTTCTGCGGTTTTTAGTCATTGAAGGAAATCGGTGACAAAACCAATTATTATGCCAAATCGGGGTTGGTCGTTGTTTATCATCAGTAAAGATGAGTATCACTAAAAATCTGACATTGACCAAAAATATATTGCTTTGAAATACATATAAAATGTATTTTATAAATTCAAATGAGTCTTTATTCAAATTGGGCTTTACAAGAACTTTTGAATCGTCAAATTAAAATTAAAATGAAGCTACAACTAGCTATACTTATTATAAAACAAAGTCCCAAAAAACTGTCCAACTGTATGTAATTGATTTTCTCAAAAAATGAAGAAACATTACAAATAACCATTTAACGGTTATACAGTTAATCTCTGGTGAGTCCACCCACTGGACCTTCCATTAAAGTTTACTCACTAGCGGTTTGCGTTGTTTACAAAGCTCGCACGCGAAGCTCCCATCACGTAAATAGAATTATCGTGGTGATAACGCAAGGCAGGCCTATATACTTTAATAGAACATGGTGGCTGTCATGGACTGGCTTTTCCGTGTAGAACGGCCTGTAGTGACACTGAGAAATCTGAGTTTAAGGTTAATTTTAACAGTTTTGAGTTCTTAGTTTAGGCAGCACTTAACCCGTATTGCTGATGGTAGAGATGTCCCTGGACTATGTTATATCATCTTTTATCATCACCAATATTAAATATCATTTTTCTTAATTATTTCATTACTGCAAGGTAATTGGTGATTATATTTAAAATAGTATACGGCATTTAACTATCCCACAGCTGGGCATAGGCCTCCTCTCTCTGTTTTAGGAGCTAAGACCTACCACGCTGCTCCAATGCGGATTGGTAGGTTACATATATCTCCAGAATTCTTTAGAAATATGCAGGTTTCCTCACGATGTTTTCCTTCACCGAAAAGCGTGTGCTAAATCGCCATTATCAATTAGATACATAAGTTTTAATAGAAAAACTCATTGTGCCTGCCCGGGGTCTGAACCCACGATTGTCTCTAGAGAGTCACACGGTCTCACCGCAGGGCTATCAAAGCTTAAGTCTAATATATAATTAAATAATCTAGAAGCTATGATAGCCCAGTAGTGACACCGTGCGAATTTTTCGAAAGGCTCACGAGTTCAAACCCCGGGCAAACTCCAATGCGTTTTTCTGCTAAAATCTGGTAAAAAATGTTTCTTATTCTAATTGCAATTTACGCACGCTTCTCGGTGAAAGAATACATCGTGAGGAAACCTGCATATCTCTAGAGAATTCTGGGATTATGTGTAATCTACCAATCCGCATTGGAGCAGCGTGGTAGATCTTAGCTCTGACGCTACTCTCCTAAAACGGATAGAGGAGGCCTATGCTTAGAAGTGGAACAGTAATTTGGAAAACGTAACACAGGTGGTGCTTTGTTTTTAGGATTACGTAGATTTTCTCTAATCGAGGATTATAGAAAAAAAAATCCCAATTCTATAAATTATGAAAATGTACAGGTCCTCAACTAAGATATTTGGTTCAAACTTTCTGCGTATTCTTTTGTTATCTATTCATTATAAACAAGCTTGTATGTAAAAGCTCTAAGAGCATGCTTGAAGAGACTGTCACGCAATTCTGAATCTTATGATCGAAATGATAAGAAACGTAGTCTCGGTGCGCGTATAGAGTGATGCTATCGCGACACTGCTCTCATTGTAGTGTCGCAGTCGGTAAATGAGGTGTAGCCGGCCGGTTTGATTGTAGAGCGCTGATAATTGTATCGTTTTACAATTTCGAATTACGGTGAAGGTAGATCTCTTAGATGTCGGGTCAAAGGCTCCAGGTAAAAACAACTTTTTAAGCAAACACGAGAAAGTAAATATAGCTTTCCCCTGCAATGTTTAGCTGTTGTAATACGGATAGTTAAATGTTTTTGATGAAATTGATTTATATAAATTATATGTCGCAGCCATGGCAACCATCGTCTAAAATAGAACGCGCAGCGGTGACACATTGCGGGAGATGAAGACAGATACGTGTCATGGAGCAGTTTTGGAATTGATAAGAAGAATATAGAGTTAAAGAAGAGCGTTGTAGTGCTTTCATATGTACGATACCCTATACCACGGACACTAATGTCTAAGAAAGATGATGCCTACGACTATGATGGATTCTACATATACATATTATAAAATAAGCTCCATGAAGCTGTCGGTGTGTATGTGATCAATTTTCTCAAATTCTATAGCCCGATTTTTTTAAAGATTTTTTACTAAAAGATAATGCAACTCTTAAGAAAGGTTTACATAAATAGAAAATTCTCCGGAACGCCTAAAATATCCTATCCTTATACTTCTAAGTTACAGATCACTTGCTTTACAGTGCAAGAAATAATTAAGAAACTAGACATTTGGATGTAGATGACATTTGGATGGCTCTAGGATACGACAAGTGCCTTTATTATATACATTTTTTTTATTAGATGCAATAGTTAAGATTTTGTTATAATCCACGTTTGTTAGGAAAATCTATGTAATGCTAAATGTAGGAAGCAAAATCCGTTCTCATATCTTTAACATGCAGGAGTAGTTACGTATTACGTACGTGTAATACGTACGTACGCACGTATTACAAAACACCAGCATTCACTACGACAATCTCGATGTTTCGCCCCGTAAACGAAGCAACATTAGGAGATAAAATCGCAAAATAAGCAATCGTATTATTGAATACCGCAAAATGACGTCGGCTTCTATAAATCATATAATCATATAGCCTACTTACTATACTGTTAAAGATTACATAAATAGATAGAAAAAAATAATGTGTATATATAGCCACTCTTTAACCTTATGCAAGATAGCGATGACAAAATGAAACTAGTTATAATATTAGAATTATACTTTTAACAAAGCACCAGGGGTAGAGATAACCACAGAACAACTTGTTTACAAGTTTACTTGAATTTAGTATATTTTGAATTAGAATTAGAATTTCATTAATGATAAAAAAGCCACTCCGGTAATATTTAGATAGCTAACTGTTAAATTGTATGAGATAAATCATCGTTCTCTTGCCCTTATCCCACTCTAAGTAGGGTCGGCACAACATATGGTTAAATAGACGCCTTTTACGATACGTCCTTAAGAAAAGAGGGTGGTCTATTCTACTCAGCCGGATACCGCACGGCGGGTCAACTTACCTTAGTCGCCTTTTACGACACCTCGATAAGAAATGAGGGTCGTCTAATCTACTCAGCCGGATACCACAAGGCGAAATTGTAATAGATAAATAAATATAGTATACAAATCTTTGTGGTCTCAACATCAGGTATACTTATTTTAGTAATCGAAATGAACGCAACCGCTGGACAACAATTGTGGTCAAATCGAAATCAAAGACAAAACACACAAGTATCGCGGTGAGCGAGTAACGAAAACCGATTATTTGTTTTGGTGCTATTGGTTTTGTCTCTATTACGGTAGAAAGCTATAGATATGACTTTAGATTAACAGCGCTTGCTGAGAGATATGTGAATCGGTAGTGTTTTGGTGAATTTGTGCCATGCGAGTGTAGTTAATCGGTGATAGAATCTGACCCTCCTGGGCACTTATTTTCTATAAGTATTTGAGATGACACTGCCATGTACCTAGAGTATTTATGGCTTATGTATCGCACGATTAGTATTTAAGTGAGCGAATTCAAAATTGGGCTTAATTGAATTAGATACATTATAATTTTTATTTCAATGCCATCGATGGCATCACTTCCATCGTCTTGCTCTTCCAAGTTATGGGTCACTAACCTAAGAGTTTTGGAAGCGCTACGCTACACTTTATTGCGATTTGCGATAAAACAACTTTTTTGAATTAGGTCACTTTAATACTAACTGATTTGTTTTTCAGAAATAGAGAAGGCCTTTTTTAGGAAGTTGCGTTGTAATAGATCTTTACTTGCGTGTAGTATATTGTATTTGAGATTATAATGATTCATTAATTTATTGAAACTTAGCATTACATATTCTTAGTACATTTACCTACGTTACTTAGTACATCAACCTACCAGCATACGTTTTACCTAATGTGGTAAAACGTATGTTGAAATAATACAGACGTTCAAACACATAGGTAAATACACCGCAAACTTCAAATTTCTTTTATCTGTAATTCACAGCCCTTTTACTCCAAATTTGTATCTGAACAGGTTGCAACCCTAGTGCAAGTGGGAGCACCAATCATGAACGTTTCCTTTTAAAGCGATCGTTCGACATCCGGCCAGTAAACGGAATCGAGTAGGCCAACTATCCATCGCAGCCGAGATCTCTCTTTAATTATATTGTTATGTCGATCGGCCGAGGTCGTGAGGTTACATAAAATAGATTATCTTTATACGATACAGAGCTGCCGCTTTATGAATAGCCCCTTTCATATCTGCTATATCGAATTCTTTTTTCGATTTTGAACCGCCCGCGGTCATTATAGCTGGAACGCCGCTGATTGCTTTTTTTTTCTTTTTAAATATTTTCGGCATTTGTGTGGCAATGCTTTTGGAGTTTTTTATGTCTCTATTACTATTATGATTTGTTGAGTTCTCATAAATATTTGGATTGCGATCGTGAGTGGTTGTAGGAGATGAGCGGAGATGAGGTATATTTTTATAACGCAATACATACACTATAAACATTAAATAGATGTCAACGTCAAGTCATACAAAAAATTAATAATACAGCGTATTACCAATTTGTTAACAAAATTTTACTTATTATTATATAAATAAACGGGTCACATCGCGACAATATCGAATTACCTTTATACAAGGTTCGACGTTTCGGAAGAGTTGCATTCACCGTGGTCACGTCACGAACTGTTTACTTGTATCCTAATTGTGCTGTTTCTTTTTTACTTTTTATAAAAAAAATATGCATTAGGTTCTTTTAGGAAGGGTCTGAATATCTACATAAATTCTAATTATTATATCCATTTTTCATAGTTAATTAAAACCAAAAAGTAAGATTCTATAATTTATATGAAATTTGTAAAAAATAACAAGTATCGCTTAGGGCTTAACTCCGCGAATCCTCGATACGTATCGTGTATTTCAACATCTGAACCATTACGGTTTATAAAAGTCAAGCAGCATATTAATTTAAACGACAAATAAATGATATTACGAAGCTTAATACACGTAATCCAGTTCGAAAGATTACAAAATACCTACAATAGAACGTTGTGTCGTCAGCCATTTGTTCTGCAGCCGTGATGAGGCCATTAAGTTACTTTCGACGCGAGTTGTGAAGACATAATTGCATTGACACGCGTCAGAAGACTGTATCAATAACTGACAGACAATGCGATGACATGTGTATATATTGTTTAGCTAAAATTGTTTTCTTATGAAATTACGCTGATTCAAATTTTTCGATCTAACTTAAATTTGAGAAGGCGGCAAAAATGCCGAGTTTAATAATTTTCTCTTTCTAAATTGAGTCACAATACCTTTTCATCTTCCATTATCTTCTATCATTCGTAAATTCTTTTAAGTTCCTTTTATTGTGTGAGTTAACAAGCAAATAGGGGAAACTACAATATATGTACAAACTACAATCATATATGAAGAATGAAGCATGGCATATATAATATACCAGCCACCTTTTGTCTATAATTCAAATTTTAAACATTAAAGGTAGTTATTGTGAGTTAACCATAAGAGATAGACACATGCTATCGATGATTTTTTTTTGTATTTTTATAGATCTACAATCCTCTAGTACATTACTTTAGCGTATCCCTGCTGGTTTACGCAGCGCACGCGACTAAATCTCCCAGCAAGCAAATTTTTTAACAACTACTCGATCTCTTCAACACAGATTACACAATACCCATATGTACTATTTACTTAAACCATTTGGAGGTATTGTTCTAGCTTTTGGTGAAAACCGTACAAAAATCCGTTCAGTATATTTTGAGAAAATCGATTACATACAGTGCAGTTTGATCGATATTGCTTCATTCGAATATATGATCCCTGATCATTCGTCATTTCTGGCGTTACTCCTCTTATATGCATATCAAACTTCACACATTCCGTCCACCTTGATTCGGCCTTCCTCTAATCATGTATTCATGATTAGACTTCCTGTTCACTCTTTTGCTAATATGATTTGTCAACCCTCCTGATAACTCATCATCTATGTTTTATTTACACTTCCTGTTCACTCTTTTGTTCATATAATTTTTTAACCCTCCTGATAACTCATTATCATTCTCTTAGACCACTTATTCTTAGCAAATGATGCACCTTCAGATCGAAACGCATTACTGTAGAGGAAATATAGCGCCATATCATTGATTAGTTTTAGAATTCTTAAAACTTAAACTAAGTGATATATAATTTCTTTTGTATACATAAAGTTCTACATAACAGCGTTTTAGACTTTAAATTCATATCTTAATGATAGAACGTTCCGATAAACATTTATAGTACAAGCATTTATCGTTCTAGTTAAGGTAAACTTCATTCCAACTATAAAGTAACTTTCGCTCAGACAAATTAATGATGCATCTACAAAAGCGAAATATTTACATTAGTTTCACCGTATATTAAAAGTAATTTAATTTTTGTATATAATAATATAAAAATTTATAAAACAATAGGTGATGAATAATAATAAACAAAGTAGGAACCGATATAAGCTTGCGGTTCCTGCTTTGCTAAATAAAATTCCGCAATAAGTTTTAGATTTGTCATTAAAGCAGTTTAAAAACACTTAAAAAGAGGCTGAACAGAAAGACTATACTGTTGAGGATTACTTAGATGATAAGAATGCGTGATTATAGCTACTCTTCGACCCTGTCCACGACAGCAGTGACTAAATGTAACTAATAATAAGAATTATAATTTGGAAAGAGCAAGCGCTAAGTTTCCTACTGGCTCAGAAGGAAAAAAAAGCTTTCCGAACCAGCTGTAGAGTTGACGATTCAAAAGCGCTTGTTTACAAGTTTACTAAAATAAAGATTATTTTGAATTTGAATTTGAATTAATGGCCGGCCGCGCATTTTACACAACTTAGTATCGAACAAATCTACACGTTGTATGCGGTCATACTCTATTCTAAACAGCCTACAGGCGCGAAAACCGTAACGGACTATAATTTGCAGATTGTTTATCTATTGTAACTCGGAATGTAAAACAAATCAGATGGCGCGTGTAATCTAAATAACAGATGGCAATGTATGAATAATTTTGTGATAAAATATAAGTTATAATAGAATTATTTTGATATAATTCGCGTTTATTACAAAAATGTATGTAATGCTAAGTGTGCGAAGCGAAAACCATTCTCAAACCTTATACGTGCAGGATTAGTTACCGCACGTATCACTAAATACCGTCACATACAACACACTACACAAACATTACACACATCCACTACAAAAATGTCTAAGCTCGTTTCGCCCCGTAACCAAAGCATCATTAGGACATAGGCTCCACGACAAACTCGCAATGGCCATGCGTGGATGTTGTATTTGTTTGATTACTTGCGGTGCGACATTTAGTCCGATCCTGGGCTTTCTGTTTACGTCCACTGCCCGCTGTTCTACGTATATCGTCATTCTATCGAGTCTCATGGTGTCCCACACTAAGTTTTCACGGTCTTCGGTTCTATGACAGATATGGTAGGCCCATTGCCACTACAGCTTTCTGGGCTGAGCTATATCGGTGACAATCTAGGACAGATTACTTCGTTACGAATACGATCCCTCAGAGAAACCCCGAGCATAGTTCTTTTCGTAGCCCGCTGAGCTACTTTAATCTTGTGGACCGCCTTAATTGTTAGTGTCCACGTTTCGGCACCGTAATTCATGAAGGACACACTCATTGAATATTTTAGTCTTTAAGATCTATGTGACACACACACACACACACACACACATTAGGTATAAGCTCTATCTGGCGTTTTTATATATGATGGGTACGCATTAATCTACAAATGGCCGCCGTAGGGCAGATACGGAACGACCTCGCATACTTCCATTTGACATTTAGCCCGATCGACCTTTCGTCTATTTCGGGTCTAACTCCTACGATGAATTATTATTCAAAGCATTACATCGGGTTCGAGTCCGGCCCACGTTTCGCCCACGCACCGTACCGGCCAAACTAGATCTGGTATTTATTCCATACTTTATTGTTGCAACGCTTTTTTTTGTTGTCTCTCGGGTAATCAATTTATTTTATACGGATCAAGATCCGTAGACCATAAAGTTGTATTATCTGGGTCCGACTCTATGAATCTGATAGTACCTTCAAAGTCTATACATTTAAAGTTATTTATTAAACAGTAAATGAAATTACGAACAACACATTTTCAATAGTAGTGAAATGTAAGGAAAAAGTGTTACTTCCAAAATACTCATCATCCTCCTGCCCTTATCCCACTCGAAGTGGGGTCGGCACAACATGTTACAAACATGTCGTGACACGATTTGGCTACGTATTTTACGAACGGCCGCCTGCGTGACGTGAACTTCCCTTAGTCGTACTTTACGACCCCTCGGTAAGAAAGAGGATGGTCTATTTTACTCAACCGGATACCACGCGGTGGGTCAACTTACCTTAGTCGCCTTTTACGACACCTCGGTAAGAAATGAGGGTAGAATAGACCACCCTCATTTCTTTCCGAGGTGTCGTAAAAGGCGACTAAGGTAAGACGTCCCGCTGAGTGGTATCCGGCTGAGTACTACTCAGCCTGACTGAGTAGTACTCAGCCTGACTGAGTAGTACTCAGCCGGATACCACTCAGCGGGACGTCTTACCTTAGTCGCCTTTTACGACACCTCGGAAAGAAATGAGGGTGGTCTATTCTACTCAGCCGGATACCACACGGCGTTGTTACTTCCAAAATACTGAAAGCCTAAATCTTTTATACTTACCTAAGATGTATTGTAATCGTTTAAGTTCTTTCAATCATTAGAATAACCGTCATTCTCGGTCGCATAAATAATAATTTATTAGTGTTCCATGCTAAATCTACTGTTACTTAATGTCTTGATTAAGTTCTTCGAATAAAGTCAATCGTTAAAAAGTTATAGCGTTAGTTAAATGATCGTACAATGGTTAATCAAGATTTATTCTAGAATATTTTACTAGAGAAGGGGAGCCAGCCTAAAATGTGTCTAAAAGCAAATGTGGGTGCGTCTATCTATCCCTCTTTTTTAAGTGTGATTAGACAAAGATGATACGAGTTTCATATTTCTTCTCATTATTTATTGTGACACTCTCACTTACATGGCCACTAATGGCTCCTCTACTATACTATAATAACTCTCTAAGAATATATAATAACTACACAATAGTGTATTTATATCAAAGAATTTATAATAGGGTTATCACTAGACAACTCCGTCACTCAGTGACGTCATACTGAGGCACACCCGAACCCCCTTATTTCAGTTTCTTCTACCTACATCCCAGTTAGGTCCGACCATCGAAAATATAGGCGTCCAAAAAGCGTCCTGTATGACCCCGACGATCAAATAACGATCGCCAACACATATACACGTAAAACACACACACAGCGTCTTCACCGGCGAAGACGAGGTCCCATTTTTCTGACGTCGGTCGGTCGTGGCTTCTCACCACCCTTCCGACGCCGCAATGACTAATCTAAGTCATACCATCAACCCTCCACTACACGTCGCCCTAAGCCGTGGGCCGGCCTCACAGGAGGTACCCTTAGGACGACGTTTCCCGACTAAAGTAGAGCTTCTACCCACTGCATTTCGCAACCTCGACGATGCTTCTGCGATCGCCCGTCCCGATCGGTGACGCTGTAAAAGCCATTAGGGCTAACAGCATACAGTCAGTTCGAAAAAAAAAGTGACGTCATAAAGCATTCGAGCTAACAGCATTTCTGTCAATTCCGAAAAAAAGTTTCAAAGGACAGCAGTAAATTATCGAATTTACTTTAGTCAAGTATTTGGATCGCCAAATACTTGACTCCCATTCGAATATCATTAACGACTGCAATACTAATAATGAGAGATTAATTCGAACCAATTTACGACAGACTTGCATTTTAATGGAAACTCTCCATAAACGAAACGAAAATAAACGGCCAAGAGAGTTGTTATGGGAAATGATCATTTAATTATTATTTTTTTTTTTTTTTATAGAACTGACACGGAATAATAAATATCTTAATTATTTCATGTAAACGCCGTGTGGTATCCGGCAGAATAGAATAGACTACCCTCCCTTCTTACCGAGGTAAGAGTAAGTCGTAAGAGGCGACTAAGGTAAGTTGACATCAGGCAGGCGGTCGGTCGTAAAATACGTAGCCAAATCATGTGACAACATGTTTGTAACATGTTGTGTCCACCCCATTTAGAGTGGGATAAGGGCAGGAGAATGATGATGAATTATTTCATGTAAGTTGTAACGTGATTTTTTGTATTCATTAAAGTCGAGAGAGCATTTTTCTATAATGTTTTGTTTTTGTATTTTACGATTATTATTATTTTTATATTTTGTATTAATCATTAATTTTAGTTTATTTACTATACAATATTTTTATTATTATTAATAATTTGTTAATTTTCGTTTTATATATATTTCATAATGGTGGAAACTTTATGGTTACTGATCTATGCATTTTTTACTATATATTAAGCCTGATGATGTACTGTTACCCTTGAAAAAATAAACGAAGTACATAATACTTTATATTTTTTTATACAGTTATTTAACACTTTTCAATACTCAAACTTTATTTGAATCAAAAAAATTCTATCTTTACTTTTTAAGGCTTAGTACAGGGCTACACTAATATTATAAATAAGTATATAAAAGTAACAGCTTTTTATTATCCCACTGATGAGCATAGGCCTCCTCTTTCCGTTCTTGGAGGGAAGTATTGGAGTCAAGTCCATGCCGCCTCAATGCGGATTGGTAGGTTACACATATACCCAAAATTCTCTAGAGATATGTAGGTTTCCTTACGATGTTTTCCTGCAAAGCGTGTAATAGTTGCAAATATCAATTAGAAACATAAGTTTAACCGAAAAACTCAATGGTGCCAGCCCGGGAGGGGGGAAGCCCTCACCGCTGGGCTATCACAGCTTTACGCAACGTCGCTGAAAGTTTATTGAATTGAAGTGCTGATGGGTTGACGCGACGGGAATCGAACCTGGGCAACGTGTCCATACACTTCAATCGCTAAGCCTTTCGAGAGATGTTTAGTAAAAAATCCTCCGGTAATAGAGCTTCTGCGCTCTACTCACCATATTATTTATAATACTAATATATAATATTGTGTGATTTAGTAATATTTTCTTAAGTACATTTGACATTAGCAGAATACGAAAATATGCGTAAAAGAACTGTCTGTATAAATTAGTTACAGTTCGAGGCCTGTTGAAGTAACAGTTGCTGTTAATTTTTTTAACCGTTCGGATTGAAAATAGTTACCGTTAGGCCTAAAAACTTGAAATAAAACTAAGTACTACGTTGCTATCTCATGTTTCGTTGGTGATATTTATATATTAGAATTGTGATTCGTACGATCGTGACATCAAATTCTTTCGTAAATTGACTTATTTCAAAATAGCTATGGAAACAAGAATTTTGTTATTAAGTAAAGCATGACGATAAAAACATAAAAAAATTAAGTTGTATGTGAATATTGCGATCTCTCCTATAGGAGACTTTTGAATTTCTTGAATTTGAATTTCTAATAATGGTTGTATACAACCAGGGTTAGAAATTCAAATATATTCGAATTAGCTCCTACAAACACTGTCGAATAGTCAGGTCATTGTAGCTACGAATGGTTCGGACGGGGCTCTCAGCGAAGAAACTTTGTTGTTCATTCATGGTTCATGATTGCGTGGTTTTTCAAAAATGATAATATAGAAATAAACTATTGTTATTATATCTGTTAGTTTTATAATAATAATAATAATAATAATAAATCATTTTGAAAGAACATAGGTACATAATGTGATGTAAATGTAAAAATTCATGCCATATATGTTCTACTGATATCTCAGCGTGCAAATAGTAATTGTAGTTAGAATGTAAAAATGATAACACATAAATAACACTTTTTTTTATTTTTATGATTATATATCCGAATTGACATACAAGAAGCGTTTTTCCTACATAATTTCAATTTTTGGACTGGTATTTATATACTTTTATTTTCTTTCTACATAAAGAGTAACTTTCAGAAAAAATATTTCCAATTTTAAAATATGTACACATTTGACTAAAACTAGCAAAACAATATCGTGCTTATGGATTATCTCTTGTGATAGTTGAATGATGCGAACGCGTGATGCGTTCGCAAGGGTTATAAGTCAAAACCCAGCACAGATTTCTAAGATTTTACAAACTTAAGTTAACTGATACTTTTGTCCGTTCACGCGTTTTGCGGTGAAGAAAAACATCATGACGAAATTTATTATACAAATTTCATGGAATGTACGTAACCTTACATTTTACTTTAGCGCAGTTTTAGATCCGTCACTCTAAGGAGAGAGAAGCAATCGCTAAGCTTTGGAATAATAACATATCGCTGTTTAAGACATTGTAAAATTTGTAGCGCCTTCTTCTAATAACAGTTTCTAACAACGTCTAAATAACTGTACAAAAGTCTTTTTGTATTGTATAAGTCCACCTCCCTCCACCTGGCTTAGACTATAAGCACAGTTGTGACTTAAACAATGCTTAACCTAAATGATATGTTGTGCGAACCGGCTTGATAGCTTCCGCTGTTGGATAAGTCTGCTATTGCCCAGATCGCACAGCATCTCCTCAACCCCTAAATGGAAAGGAACCGTTAGGAAAATAGGGGAGGCTCTGCCCGGGTTGGGGCTTTAGCTTCTGCTATTTAATAGCTAGTTTTATAGTAACACCTAGTTGATTTTCGTTGGCATATATCCGGAAGCATGTGTAATTATTCTTTATAATTCATCAGCACTCATACTGGCTTCTAATAATCGACTAATAAATTACTATTTATGGAGTCCGGCCCAACTCCATTACACCCAGCATCAGGCAGTCACGCAAAAACTCAGGAAGCAATTGGAAAGTTTTTGCATATAATGAGTTGCGCACTCGCAGTTAATTTCCTTTGCGTAAATTAAGTTAGAAAATTAAAAATATTAACGTCGCCGCCACTAGATTTATTATCATCGGAAGTGTGGGCAATAAATTATCCGGTAGATATGGCCAGGGGGTAGAGAGATAAACATTAGTTCGAGATGGCGGACTTCATTAGTTGGTCGTATTTTTACCCGTTACTTTAATAGTATAAACGAGGAAGCGAGGAAAGTTTAAAGGCGTGGGTTGAAATTGGTATATGATTAAGTATTTGTTGTGGTATTATAGTTCCCTGGGGACTACTGTTTAAGGCTTTTATGTCTATCGGATGTAAGTAAAAGAGCATTAACATTACTTTCTTCTTAATAGGTTTCTTTAGAAGATATTCACGTCGCACGATCTTGTAAAGCTTTGATCTAGAGACTCGATGCCGACTTGTTTTGTACAAATATTAATAATAATACTGTATGTATCGAGTGGCTCTATGACACAGCTGGCAGTGATCCTGTCTTGAGTTCGATTCCCGCCGAGGGTCAACATTTGTTATAATACAATTTGTTAGTTCCTCGAGCAGCGTATAACTGTATTTAAGAATGTATTTAAAATTATATATGTATGTATTTACCAGTTGTCTGTCCCTCATAACACAAATATAAAGTTACTTACTTTCGGGACGAACGACCGTGTGTCCCATTGATTTATTTTATTTATTTACGTATTATATATACTAATACATTCTAACATTATTATTATATATTTATTATATGTTATATTAATTGTAAAATCTAAATGAAGACAAAACTATACATTTACAATTAGGATCAAAGAATCTTTATACTGTATTTTTGCGATCGCAACATTAGCATCTTGAGAAAGTAATGTCCATCGGATCTTCGACTATGTGCCCTAATATGCAAGAGTCTCATTTCATTTATATGAAGAACACATTAAGCACTACATTGGAATATAAAACAGGCACTTGGTTTGGATTTCACAGAGAGGCTCTTCTCTCTGATCTTCGCATTTAATATCTCTTCATGTCTGGTATCTCTGTACTAATTATTTAGAGCTAATATGGACAATTCTAAAACAAAAAGAAAGGCTTAGGCATGCCTCGTTTCGGTCGGCAGGAAATAGATAAGTTATAATTCTAACGGTTTCCACAAGTAGGCTTGACTTTATATAATACGAAAATAAGATTATTTTTCTAAAACTTGTAGTCCTTACATTATATGGTTATATAATTTTTTTGGTAATCACTTCGTTTAAGAAGTACTGGACTTACAGAATTTTTCAAACATAATATGTCAATGTGTTTAAGTTATTTATTTTAATTTCGGGCAAAAACGCAGTCCTGGATATTATTTGTAGTAAAACATTTAAAGAAACTCGTTACAACCTACGTTTTCGTAAACTAAAATTAAAAGTCTCAAATATAAAATGTGTGTTTTCCTGTTTTCCAAGAGAAAGATGTCAATTTTTTATCTTATATGTTCTCACTGTATATAAGCTTTAGTCGTACTTAATTTCATCAAAATTTCTACAGCAGATTAGCCGTGAATTCGCATGTATAATATTGGTAAGGATGTATATATGTTTTTACGCAGTTGAATACGATTCAGCGCAATATTTGGACCATAGTTCTTAGTACGTATATATGTTTTTACGCAGTTGAATCCGATTCAGCGCAATATTTGGACCATAGTTCTTAGTACGTATATATGTTTTTACGCAGTTGAATCCGATTCAGCGCAATATTTGGACCATAGTTCTCAGTATGTATATATGTTTTTACGCAGTTGAATCCGATTCAGCGCAACATTTGGACCATAGTTCTTAGTATGTATATATGTTTTTACGCAGTTGAATACGATTCAGCGCAATATTTGGACCAGATTTCTTAGTATGTATATATGTTTTTACGCAGATGAATCCGCTTCAGCGCAATATTTGGACCATAGTTCTTAGTATGTATATATGTTTTTACGCAGTTGAATACGATTCAGCGCAATATTTGGACCAGATCTCTTACTATGTATACATGTTTTTACGCAGTTGAATCCGAGTCAGTTCAGGTCCAAATATTGCATTTGGAGCAGATTTCTACGGCCGTTAGTCTGTAGTGAAGGTATACGATGAGCGACGACCTTAGCAGGCAATAAAGCGTGCCGTTATAGGTTGCAGCCGGGCACGTTTATTGGCTCTAATCTGACATCGGCGCGTGCGCCCGCCGGCGGCGCACCGCCGTACAACCAACAGATGCAATTGTTAAAACAAACTTGTTGTTCGGATGGCCTGGAGATTCGAGCGTCGCAATAATATACTATAAACAAGTTAAGTTAAAAAAACTTTAAACAAAATTTCATGTCCCTTCTGTTAATCGTTGAGGAGTAACCTCGTGTGGAGCCAATCCTGGCAGCAGAATCAAGTCATTCTTTTCATAAATATGCATTTTCATCGAGACTTTATCAGTCTAGACAAATCGGTAAGATTTCAGCTCAACCGGACACCGGAAAGCGGGTCAACTTTAACTTAGAAAATTCCACCTTAAAATACATACACGGCAGGTTAAATAAAAACTTTAGAAAAAGGAGTAAATAACCACAGACTATAACCATTTCACAGCTGTGCGAAGACTTGAATTGTTTCATATTGCTCAATGCATCTGGTGTATTATACCATTTCCAAGTGATATTTCATTACGAGGTTTATTTACACTGAACAGCTACTTTCCTAAAACTATACTAAAATATTAATAAGGTCAATAAGTGTTCTAGAATATTCATACATGCCTAACTGGGGTTTCAACGCGCTGTCCTGTAGTCAAGCGCTCACAGTGTAATGCGTAACTTTTTGGCAAAAGGTTTATTATTTACGGCATTTATTTTGCTAAAAGTTTTTTCTTACCGCTAATAACAAAGTCGCGACTATTCCATTGAGCTTGTGAAAGATATTGCTACATTCTTAATCCTTACTCCTTGTGGCAATTTAAGTCCGCGTGATTCCCTGCGAGAGAAGTTTAAGGAAATAGGTATTCTTACATTTGCTTCACAGTATATTTTAAACAATGTAATTTTTGTACATAAAAATATAAAGAATTATAAAACGATAGGTGATGTATATAATAGACAAAGTAGGAACGGACATAAGCTTGTGACTCCTGCTTTGCGCCTAGCAAAAGTACGTAAATTGTTTGTGGGTTTGGGTATAAGATTCTATGATAAAATTTCGAAATCAATTTTGGCCATGTCATTACAGCAGTTTAAAAAAAAGGTTAAAAAGAGGCTAATACAGATAGCCTATTATACTGTTGAAGATTACTTAGATGATAAGGATGTGTCGATATATGTGCAGTTCTACCCTGTACAAGACTGTAATAAATAAATGTAACTAGTTTTAAGTTTTATATTTTAAAAAGAGCAACCGCCGAGTTTCCTGCTGGTTCTTCTTGGTAGGAACAGCTTTCCGAACCAGCAGTAAAGTTGACGATTCAAAAGCATTTGTTTACAAGTTTAATTGAATAAAAAATATTTTGAATTTGAATTTACCATTTCATATATCAGATTACTTCAATACCTGTTTGCCCATTCACGCCCTATGTTGACAAATGACGACTTTTAAGAAGACCTCTTGGGAACGAAAAAGTTGATGTGCTTGGCAAAGAAGCTACTGTTGATGGATATCCACTGGTATATTTGCCATATTATTCGGAATTTCTATATTTAGTTAAAGCTGAAGTTGATAACAATTGGCGTGAACACTTTGACGAAAGATCGCGACCTAAGGGTATTAGGTGTAGAACAGTTCAACCTGGTTTATTAAAAAAAGCGTGGTTTGGAGATACCAAGCTTACGAGGCATCATGTAGTCACAGCATTAAGGCTCCGATCCGGACACATTCCACTGAATTGTTTTGCTTATTTGATGAAGAAAGTGCCATCTCATCGAAGATGTATATCATATTTTGATGGAATGTGTGCGGAACGAGGATCTCAGGAGTGATTTTAGGTTAAATTTAGGATTAACCTTTGATTTTGCCACTTGTAATAGCATTTTGGCTTCTCCAGATTCAGGAGAAGTGAAATTGCTTTACAATTTGGTTAAAATAGGTATAAGTATCTCTAGAGAATTCTGGAGATATGCGTAACCTACCAATCCGCATTGGAGCAGCGTGGTAGGTCTAAGCTCCAACCCTTCTCTCCAGAAACGGAGAGAGGAGGCCTATTCCCAGCAGTGGGATTGTAACAGGCCGCTACTACTACTTTTATGTATGTACGATAAATAAGAAATTTATAAATAAATAAAGACCGAGCTCAGTGGCATGCTAACGGAGAGACCTATGTTCGATAGGGGAGAAGAACCGCTTGATGATAATTATAATTTTTAGTTAGAACAACAATAAAACCTAGGACATTGTATATTAATCTTATTCAAAATAATTTTCATATAATTTAGTTCCTTTCACAAGTTCCATCGATCGCGAGGGGATGGCGTTAGCCCCAATAACATGCCAAAGTAATAATAAAATTATTTTGGTATAATCCGCTATACAGTAAATAGAAAATATATATAGTGCTAAATGTATACTTGACTATCCGTTTTTTCCATATCCGTTACTAGCAGGAGTCTTGATGATGCTTCGGTTGTAGGGCGAATCGATTGTTAAGTTTGTGATAGTGAACGTGTGTAGTGCTTCTGTTGTGGTGGCAGTGGTGGAGGTTTGTGCATGTGTTTTTACGAATCCTGCATGTAGCAGTTATGGAAAAAACGGATAGTCCACTATATATATTTTCTATTTACTATATAACGGAATATAGCAAAATCATTTTATTATTACTTTTGTATTATGGATCTCCGCAAAGCAACGCCTAATTCTATAAATTATCCAATACCATGCTTAAATACCTGACCTACAATAACTCTGAAAGTGATTTCGCGAATAAATTACATTTAAAAAGTCACAAGAGGATACACAAATGTAATTCTAGTACTTTCGAATAATATTAGAATAAGTTGAAATGTAATTTTCCATACGAACGCGCCCGCTGCGCCGTGGGTGGCTGGTCTCTGTACCTGACTTATTATATTCCGGAGTAATCGATATTCGCTTTCAATAAAGCCTTGTAAGGCTTTAGATGCGACAGACATGATAATTTTACAAGAACATTCGCGTAAAAATGATTTTAAATTTTTAATATAAAGACAGATAGATAGATAAAAACTTTTATCTACTCTGGTACTATAATACAAAGATTATAAAACTGAAAACAAAATTGTTATGACAAACATTACGTACAGAACAAATATAAAAAATTAAAAAGTTTCATTACGATACGGGTCTTGTATGGAAACCTGTATCATAATGTAACATTTTTATCATAACGATACACCTATACAACTTCCAGCTGGACCAAGGAGGTTGAACCTCTACCTTAAAAAAAAAGGTTTCAATGAATTGGTCCACGGCGACGCAACACGCATGCGCATCGATGTTTGCGTCTTGGCGCCAATATATGCCATTTAAAAAATCTTTTCAATATTTAAACGAAGTTTAGTTTTGTTTGTAAAAAAATAAGTTTTTGTGTAAAACATGTCTGAGAGCGGGGATAGTGGTAATTGTACACCACCAGATATTCTGAAAGCTGCGTCAAACATGACCGTGAATCTGTTGACGACGAAATCTAGGAGCAACTATATTAAATGTTACCACGAGTTCATCGAATGGAAACGTACGTTTTACGTATTATAGTATGAGAGTAGATAAAGTAGTGTATGATACCGTACATAACTTGGTCTTATAACACGAGTGTGGTTTAAAAAAACGAGCCGCAGGTGAGTTTTTTTGTAGTGTCACACGAGTGTAGTGTGAAGAACCCTTATTATGCAACAGTATCATAAACTACTATAATTGTACAGAAAATTAACACTAAAAATACAGACATTGATAAAGGCCTTAAGGGTTAATGCGTACAAAGTGTGGCCATATTACTACTTTATTTACTTACTTTGTGGAGATCCATAATACAAAAGTAATAATAAAATTAATTTACTATTATCCGCGATAAAGTAAATAGAAAATATATATAATGCTAAATATAGAGTGAACTATCCGTTTTCATAACGATACACGCAGTATTCGTAAAAACACATCACAAACCTCCACCACCGCCACCTCAATACACAAGCACTACACACGTTCACTATTACACACTCAACAATCGTTTCGCTCCACAATCGAAGCATCATCAGGAGATAGATCGCAAAGCAAATTTGCACTCTACATTATATATTTTCTATTATCTTTATCGCGGATTATAGCAAAATAATTTTATTATTACTTTTGCTTTAGTAATATATATTAATGTATATTATATTATTATTAATTTTACGATTGCTTACGTAATATTTATCTATGAGAAGTCATTTTTTGTAGTTCAGTTGTGCAATGAATCGAAACTCTTACTAGTATAAGGTTGTGATTGCCGGAGCATAGAGCATCTCTAAGAATATCTCTGAACTGACATTTTGTACATTGGTAGGTCTAAATATTAATCCTTCTCTCAAAAAGAGCCTTAGCAAAAAGGCAATAAAGGGGGCCTCGGGCAAGAAATGAAATTGTAACAGATAGTTACTTTTTTATGTGTAAAAGTAAAGTATCGGTGTTTATTATCCCACTACTGGGCATAGATCTCCTCTCTCCGTTTCTGAAGACAGGGGTTGGAGCTTAGACCCACCACGCTGCCCCAATGCAGATTAATAGGTTACACATATACCCAGAGTATAGAATTCTTAAGAGATATTCAGGTCTTCTCACATCGTATTCTTTAACCGAAAAGCGTGTGATCATTGCAATTATCAATTAGACACTTGAGTTGAAATATAAAACTCCCTGGTGCCTGCCCGGGGTTTGAACTCGTCACCCTCTCGAAAGACCGTCTCGCTGCTGGACGACTTAAATAAATAAGCATTAAGCTGTAATAGCTTAATGCTTATTTATTTACGAGGACCTTAATTTCATTTATCCGGACGAGGATAGGATTACCTTTCATTTAGTCACGAAAAACATTGCCATATTAAGTCCTACACTGCGTATCCAATAACCAATTATCTATGACGAAGAGACATGAGGATTGAAACGAAACGTTTTGATGCCATGAATTTTATCATTATAAAATATTAGCACATCTCGGCTACTTCTTTTGCATGATATAATTATTTGCGAGAGAAAGTAAATGCAGCGAACAACATATTAATGAAAGCGGGAGTTAACGGCGAGTAGTTCACAGTGTAATTGACAGACGTACTATCAGAGTTTATGAGGGCAATGATTTAGAAAATTTAATTATAGTACGCGGCAATAAGTAATGCACATCGAGGCTTAGAGAGAGAAATCGGCTAGATTCTATTTCATAGAGCATTGTCTCTGTCGCACAGACTGACGAACCCGTGTGTGACAGTGACAGCGCTCTACGAAACCGAATTGACCGGCTGTTTCGTTCTAAGTTCTCGACGTGCATTATTTATTGCCGGGTACTATAACTATATTTATAGTATTGCATGCAATTTTAAAGCACGAGGAAGAGAGAAGTATCGGAAAGATTAGTTATAGGAATGACATTAAAAAAAGCAACCGCCGAACTCTTAGTTTCGTCTTATCGATATGAGAAATCCTTTTATTTATTTGACTAAAGTATTTTTTTATTATGTGTATGTTACAACCTAATTCAAGAAACACACATACACGCACTTATAGTAATTATTTAATATAGTAAAGGATAATAGGAATGTATCATACTGGAGGAAGCCGTTTTTGGCTGCGACACAGTTTTCACTAACGCAGCCATTATCGTTTCACTTTACTTTTTGTGTATCTACATTTATTGTAAATGTTGTAACGATATCATCATCCTCCTGCCCTTAATCCACTCTAAGTGGGATCAGCACAACACGTTATACACATCTTGTCACATGATTTAGCTACGTATTTTACGACCGGCCGCCTGCCTGAAGTCAACTTACCTTAGTCGTATTTTACGAGTATTCGGTAAAAAAGAGGGTGGTCTATTCTACTGAAGCGAATACCACACTGTGGGTCAACTTACCTTAGTCGCCTTTTACGACACCTCGGTAAGAAATGGGGGTGATCTATTCTTTTCAGCCGGATACCGTATAGTAACCGCCTGTTACTATGCCCACTGCCGGGCTAAGGCCTCCTCTCACCGTTTTTAGAGAGAAGGATTGGAGCTAAGACCTACCACGTTGTTCCAATGCGGATTGGTAGGTTACACATATCCCTAGAATTCTCTAGAGATATGCAGGTTTCCTCACGATGTTTTCCTTCACCGAAAAGCGTGTGATAAATTGCAATTATCAATTAGACACATAAGTTTTAATAGCAAAACTCATTGGTGCCTGCCCGGGGCTGGAACCTATGTCGTCTCTAGAGAGTAACACGGTCTCACTGCTAGGCTATCACAGCTGGATACCGTATATAAATAAAAAATAAATAATATACGTAGTGAAAAAAAAAATCGACGCTCATTTATAATGTCGACTGTACGATCTGTCAATAAACGGAAACGGACAGTAGTTCTGGCAATTATAGTGACGATTACCAAAGCCTGCAACGTAATCTGCATACATATTTGAAAATCTAAAATCGTGACATGTACAAAATTTATGTGCTCGTATAAAATCGAAATTATTATATCAATTGCTTCACATTCACCGTGACAGCAAGCAATCTGAAATAATTGAGTACAGCGAGTACAAGCGGCTCACTTGTTGCGAACAAGAGCGGAATTCAAATGACGCGCTGAGCGAGAAATTATGTTATAAAACGACATGCAAATCGCATCGCTAGTATTTATTCTCGATCAATTTTGTTATAGGGCCAATATGACTTTATCCGTCTACTGCCCTTTTTCCGATATTAGATTTTTGTACATCTAGGCCATATAGATAGTATTTAAGAGGATGTATGATTTAAAACATTCAAGGTTACGTTGGACTAAATATAATAAATGTGATATTGTGGTGGAGGTGGTGAAGGTTTGTACATATGTTTTTAAGGATCTTGCATGTATATGGTATGATAAAAACGGATAGTCCATTATACATTTAGCACTACGTACATTTTCTATTTACTTTATCGCGGATATATGTGAACTCCTATTTTTTATAGACCCCCTTGTAGACTCCCCTCGAGACACCCTTGGACAACTGGGGGTTCACCTGGACCACTTTGGAAACTTCTGTTAGACAGTAACATCAAGTTAAAAAAAAAGAAACTAAAAAAAACATTATAAAACCATAGAAACCTGTTTTCGACTCGAATTGAAAGTTCAGGTGAAGATTTGTGCAAGTGTTTTAACGAATACTGCATGTTTCGGATATGAAACGAATATTCCACTCTACATGAAGCATTATATATATTTATACATATAAGCTTCAATTTTATTAAATATGGTATGTAAATTCAGATCGTTGAAGAGGTAAAATGAGATATAAGAAATACTTAGTATATCTTATATATTTTATTTTATGTTGGATTATAGTAAAATATTATCATCATTATGTTTTTATTACGGACCTCCCCAAAGTAACGCACAATTGTATAAATAATTTAAAGAGTTTATATGTAGATTTCGCCGCATGTCTTAATTCACCTTAAGTCACCATAAAGTGCGCTTAGTATCACGAAACTGCAGTCTGCGTACAATGTAACACTTTTCAAATGAACTTTTATAAAACTATATTTACTAGGCATTCAAAATGTATAAAATAATATATATTTTTTGAAACACGAGTATATTTCGATGCACATTATTATGGTCTTATTTTGTGTTTTCAACTCAAATTGGTAATTCATTATATTAAGACGCAAGATGAACAGTTCTAACCGTCTAGCCGCCATGACTCTATTATATACGTTAGGTTGAAGTTATTGTAGAGCTAGTCCGATAGTCGTTAGCTTTCTAAAGTAATTGCAGTTTATTTTAATAAACATAAACAACCTCCAAGATAAACGTTCCAGTTGTTAATTTACATACGGGAATCTGTTATCGAGCGGAGTTAATTAAATATCAGTAGCTGTAAGCTTTAATTAAGTAATCTCCTCAAACCTGGAGCGTGATAGTCGGATAGTTTGCCGAGGAAGGTTATCGTGATGAGCTTTGGCGCTAAATCACTTATTCAGTGGTAATCATTTAATTAGTCTGACGAATATAAAATCAGAATTGATGTGAATTCAAAGAACCCTATTTTGTTGCAATAATCATTTTAGTTATGTGACAGTGATATACTTAAAAACTACTGAATAGATATTCATTCCATTTTCTCCAATAGACAGATTAATCTATACTTATTACGAAACAAAATCCCGAAAAGCTGTCTCTCCGTATGTAATCGATTTTTTCCACTAAAAGATTGTGCAATACTTCGCGATGGTTTAGGTAAATAGTACATATCGGTATTATTTAAATTATTGTTGAAAAGATCGCGCAGTTGTTAAAAAACTTGCTTGCTGGGAGCTTTTAGTCGCGTGCGCTACGTAAACCAGCAGAGATACGCTAAAGTAATGTACTAGAGAATTGTAGATCTATAAAACTACTGCAAAAAAGTCTAAGCGATATCATGTATCTATCTCTTATGGTTAACTCACAATAATTACTTTTATGTTTAAAATTTGAATTCTAGAAAAAAATTGTGACACGTACTTTATTATAGGACACCACAAAATAGAGCCTAATTCTATTATATAAGAATTTTATAGAATTAGGCGTTACTTTGCGGAGATCCATAATACAAAAGTAATAATAAAATTATTTTGCTATAATCCGCGATACAGTAAATAGAAAATATATATAGTGTTTAATGTATAGTGGACTATCAGTATTTTCATACCCGATACGTGCAGGATTCGTAAAAACACATGCACAAACCTCCACTGCTTCCACCACAATACACAAGCACTACACAGGTTCACTATCACAAACTCAACAATCGTTTCGCCCCGCAACCGAAGCATCATCAGGAGATAGACTCCACGACAAAATCGCAAAGTGAAGTGACTTTGCGATTTATCGGGTATAAAAATACTGATAGTCCACTATACATTAAACACTATATATATTTTCTATTTACTGTATCGCGGATTATAGCAAAATAATTTTATTATTACTTTTCTATTATATAAGGTTTTAATCACTAAGCCGATGCGAACAAAGTTGCAGTTATATCTTCAAATAAAATTCAGTAACATGAATAAAATTACTTATGACGACTCCTACGAACAGGTTCAGCATAGACTCGATAAGGACCGATATAGGATTTGAATAATGAGTGCATTCGAGATAAACTCGTTGCGCGAGACACACGTCACCCTGAGTCGAGACAGACAAATGATAGTGGTGTCGAGAATTCCTGTTCTCGTATTAGGATTATCGCAAGGTAGGGATTGCAAGAAATAATCGATTTTTATATTATTCGAATATTTTATCACAATAATCGATTTTTAACAATCGCTTATATTATTATATTTACCTTAGGAGTAATACAACAGAACTAACTACTTTGCTATAATCCGCACGGGTTAAGCGAATGCATGCAAAGCTAATGTGTATGAAGCAGGCAAAATCTACGCACCTTATACATGCAGGACAAGCCACCACATGCACCCCAAGGCGCCTCCACCAGCAACAACGTACACAAGCAGCACACACACCCATCACCACAATCTCGACGATCGTTTCATGCATTCGCTTAACCCGTGCGGATTATATCAAAGTAGTTAGTTCTGTTATATTGCTTGTAATATGGAATTCCGCAAAGTAAAGCCTGCTTCTATAAATCATTTAAATTAACTTAGGAGTGTTTAAAAAAAAATTAGGATTAAGCTATGATTTTGCCACTTGTTTGAAGCATTTTGGCTTCTCCAGATGCAGGAGAAGTGAAATTGCTTTACAATTTGGTTAAAGTAGGTATAAGTCGTAGCAAGTAAGGTTGTTTGTAGTTACTATGGGGGTGACATTTTCCGTTCGAAAAAACTCGCTAATATAAAGATTTTAAAAAATATATAATTACGCACTTTTATTCTTTTTTACCCTCTTTATTGTCTTTTAAGATAAGATATACGTTATTGGATGAAACTACTGTTGCCGAGGGCTGTGATAGCCCAGCGGTGATACCGTGCGACTCTTTCGAAGGGAACACGAGTTCAAACCCGGGCAGGCACCAATGAATTTTTCTATTAAAACTCATGTGTCTAATTGATAATTGCAATTTATCACACGCTTTTAGGTGAAAGAAAACACCGTGGGGATACCTGTATATCTCTAGACAATTCTGAAGATATGTGTAACCTACCAATGCGCTTTGGAGCAGCGTGGTAGGTCTTAGCTCCAACCCTTCTCTCCTGAAACGGAGAGAGGAGGCCTATTCCCAGTGGCCTACTTTACTTTACTTTACTATTGCTGCCGAGCAACACATTTTAATCGAATTTCGCAAACAACGCATCTGTAACTTTTTTTAGATATTTAGAGATATATATAGAGAGAGATAATTGAGTTTTACAAATTTTGTGTGAGAGAAATCGATTATTTATCGATTTTTACCACTACAATTGACATCCCTATTGTACGGTCGGCCGGCTCTGGTTTACGCTATATGTACATATCTTTTAAGCTAATACGATATCTGAAATCGTTGATCTTAATATTGATTGAGTGCATGCAAAGTTTGATTGTAGAAATATATAGCAAGCTAAGTACCAATTAATAATAATAATAATATGATCTTTATTTAAAACAGTTACAGTCCAGTTGTTAGTAAGTACCTTATGACTAAGTGTTAGTAAATAAAAATACAAATTAAAAATTAGCTTATTTTATAATATGCCGGACAAAATGACGTGAAAGTGTTTATTTTGTCCGACAAGACTTTCAGAATACTGTTGGCACTATTCCGCGTCCTTTCCAACAACGAAGCAATTTTTCTCCGGATGATACAATAAAAATCGTTAGTACGGTTTATTGCAAACATACCGGAGGCACTGCAGAAACCGGTAGTCCTAACAGCATTCTAAATCCATTATTATATTGTATTCGCAGAGCATCCAGCGATGCTCGTGTAGAAGGACTGACAGCATGCTTTAAACAATGTTATTTTAACGTCCTCAATTAAAGTGACAAAACTGCAATAAAGCGTAGCGTATCACTTACAAAACTGTTGAGTGTTACACAGATCCATAACTTGGAAGAAAACACTGGGTTTTTTTAATAGTTCGTATCTTTATATCATAGATGGCGTTGAAATAAGGATTAGAATGTATATAATTCAATTAAGCCCAATTTTGAATTTTGACATTTTTATACTAAGCGTGCGATATATATGGCTGAACCCTGGCGAACCAGCTAAATCCTGCCCTAAGCGAAAATTGACTAAAAAAAGTTGCTTGTAAGTGTTTGGTGGACTAGTGCCGGTGTCGTTCACTACAGCTTTCTTAAATCTGGTCAGACGATTACGGCAGATATCTATTGTCAGCAACTGCAAACCATGATGGAAAAGCTAGCTGCTAAACAACCGAGGCTGGTCAATCGCTCTAGGCCACTGCTGCTTCAGGACAACGCTAGACCACACACTGCACAACAGACGGCTACCAAATCAGAGGAGCTTCAATTAGAATGTCTTAGACATCCACCGTACTCTCCGGACCTTGCTCCAACAGATTACCATTTTTTTCGCAATTTGGATAACTACTTGCAAGGAAAAAAATTCAACTCCGATGGGGCAGTCCAAACCGCCTTCAAAGATTTTATTGATTCCCGCCCGAATGGTTTTTTTAGTAAGGGGATCAATGAACTACCTATGAGATGGCAAAAGTGCATACATAGCAATGGTACATACTTTGATTAATTAAATATATTTCATTAAAAAAAAACGACTTTATGTTCCTCCCATAGAAAACGCCAATTTCATATGTAAGGACCTAATATTTTGACTGGTGGGTTGGGGGAAATGATATCAGCTCCAGGGGTTTCGGGTTCAATTCCCGCCCCGCGCTAACATTTACTAAAACGAATTAAATAGTTTTTCAAGTCTGAGTGTATATAAATATTTATTTAAAATTATATATGTATATATTTACAAGTTATCTGTCACCAATAACAAAAGATTAAGATGTATACTTATGGGAATCGCATATATTATTTAGCGCGCTTTATTTAGATCACTTTGATAGTCAAAGCAAATCATCATCATCATCATCCTCCGACCCTTATCCCGCTTTAAGTGGGGTCGGCACAAGATGCTGCAAACATGTTAAACATGTTGACGTCGACTTACCTTAGTCGTATTTTACGATCTCTCTGTAAGCAAGAGGGTGGTGTATTCTACTCAACCGGATACTACACGGTGAGTCAACTTACCTTAGTCGCCTTTTACGATGCCTCGGTAAGAAATGATGGTGGTCTATTCTACTCAGCCGGATACAACACGGCATATAGTCAAAGCTAAATAAAATTATATTAACTATCTATTCATTTGTTAAACTGTCAAATACACAGACGACTATATACTTTCTCATTTCCTAGATGAGAGTGGGCAATAAAAAATAAATAGCACAATAAAAAGATGTCACGGCACGCACGGCTGGCAAAAATTAACGGATGTCAGCGAGCGTTCGTAATATTTCGAGGAACAGTGGTTGGTGAAAAAAAAACCAGTGAACCTCTGGGTTGAACGGGTTGCCGCGCGACCAACTAAAGTGTTATTTCTTCAGAGAAATTACAAACATTTCAAATTTATACACGCAGCATCGTCCGCGTCAAGTTTACTATATTAAACGTGAGGTAAGGGCTTGTTACTATCCCACAGCTGGGCATAGAACTCCTCTCTCCTTATATATAAGCTATAGCTTAGCAGCACCATCACGCAGCTCCAATGTGGAGATATGCAGGTTTCTTCGCGATGTTTTCGTTCACCGAAAACCGTAAGATATATAGTATTTCTAATTTATGCCGTGTGATTTTATTTTATTTATTTATAGAATTACCATTACCTTAACAGCTAGCCAATGCGATAATGGAGTACATCTTGTTTTATATTAAAATCTATACCCATTTGATCAAATTGATCAAATTTAGCTATAACAGATAGTCCAACTTGCTATTTTTTTGAATTCACTCAGAGAGCAATAAAAGATATCGATCTCCTCGGCAACATGATTAAGGGTGCGGAGGGCGATATACGACTGAGTAGACCTCATTTCTCATTTCTTATCGAGGTGTAGTAAAAGGCGTCTAAGGTAAGTTGACCCACTGTGTAGTATCCGGTTGAGTAGAATAGACCACCCTCTTTCTTACCGAGCGGTCGTTAAATAATACTAGGAAAGTTGACGTCAGGCAGACCGGTCATAAAATACGTAGCCGAATTATCTGACATGTTTGTAACATGTTGTACTGACCCCACTTAGAGTGAGTTAATGGCAGGAGAATGATGATGATGATGATGATGATGATATTGTTATTGTATTTTAACCTGTGACCCCATGGAGGAATTCCTACGATCTTACCGTTGGGCCACATCAAAGCTTTAGTGTTGAAATACCATTAGTTATCCCGAAGGAAAAAAGGGTTTTTTTCTCCCTGTATGTTGGCCCGGTATCTTCAGTTATACTAAATTTCATCTATATTGGTTCAATGGTTTAGCCGTGAAAGCGTCACAGACGGACAACGGGAAATATTATTTGTATTAGTATGGATATAGAGATGTTAAAACTATACTTAAATTAACGAAAATATTATTTTGTTATAATCACAAATACGAATTTGTCGTGGAGTATATCTCCTGGCGATGTTTCGGTTAAGGGGCGAACGAATTCTGCATGTATCAGGTATGAGAACTACTAATACAATCTACATTTAACATAACATATATAGATTTTTTTTAACGCGGATAGCAAAATAATATTTTCATACTTTAGTGTTATGGACCTTCGCAAAGAAACGCCTAATTCAAAAAATTATATTATAACTATTCTAAGAGACATCGACAAAAACCTAAACTTAACTAAAGCTTCTATCTAAAGTGTTTATACTACAATTATAAGAATCTAGTTGAGCCGGCAAACGTTGTTTTGCAAAATAAATTACTTCAGATTTGACTTGACTTTTGACACATCGTGAATAAAACAACTTTGATAGGTTGACGATGCTCTACAATATCAATTTATTCCTGTAGAAATAACAGGACTTCTATAGCCTATACGCTACCCCGGTGTATAAGAAATATTTGTGCCAAATTTCATTGATTAGTTCAGCGGATTCGCCGTAAAAGAGTAACAAACATATATCCGTACTCACAAGCTTTCGCATTTATAATATTAGTAGGAAGTAGGATAAGATAGGATTGTAATGAATGTGAAATTTTATAATGAAGTGGAATTAAATCTAAGAAGTAAAACCTCTTTCTTGTAAGTTATCGCACTTTACCACAGAGCTAATGTAGGATTTCGCATTCACGGTAACAGTCGCGTGCCGGATAATGGACGCCAATCACAAGCAGATGGCGAGCAGTCTACCGCCATCGAGCACTCGTATAATGACCATAATGCCGGACCAGTTTGCGACCTTTCAATCTAGGAATGTCAACGAAAGTACAGCAAAACCTGACGCGTCGATAATGATTCTTATCACTGAGACATAAAGATCATTTTCGTACAACCCTATGTACAGATCTGAGACCATAATGATAGCGGGCTTTGTATAACGTTTCCTGATTCAATTTTTTATTATACAGTTTACCGGCTATAAGTTGTTGTTCTGTTTGTAATGACTGTGGTTTTAATGCAAGTTAATGTCAAGTTGGGTTTATTTTACCTGAATTATGCAAAAGCCGTGAAACACAAGTTACTATATACTATATTGGAATTGATTTTATTGCTTATTTATCTTTCTTGAAGATAAATAAACGACACTCATTATCCTCCTGCCCTTATCCCACTCTAAGTGGGTTCGGAACGACATGTTACAAACATGCTGTCACATGATTTGGCTACGTATTTTACGACCGGCCGCCTGCCTGACGTCAACTTACCTTAATCGCCTTTTACGACACCTCGGTAAGAATGGAGGGTGGTCTATTCTATTCTGTCGGATACCACACGGTGGGTCAACTTACCTTAGTCGCCTTTTACGATACCTCGGTAAGTAATGAGGGTGGTCTATTCTACTCAGCCGGATACCACACGGCGGGTCGACTTACCTTAGTCTCCTTTTACGACACCTCGGTAAGAAATGCGGGTGGTCTATTCTACTATGCCGGATACCAAACGGCAAAGATAAATAAACTACACTATTAAATTGAAATTAATGCTGACTTTTTTCTTAAACCCCAATTTACAATTTCAATTTATATGTGTAAGATATTACGCAAGTAGCCAGGGTTAGAAGTTGCCATACAAATTGTTCGGTGGTACTGAAATTGAACTCGCAGGACTCCCTACGTGATCGCTACGAGAAGAAACCATAATGGGTAACATTATTTTAGTAATCCGTCCGTAAAATTGCTCAATATTATACGTCTCCTACGTGTTCCAATCGTCATTATAAGGCGGACGACATCTTTCCTTTTTCAATGACATTACTTAGTGACATCGATTTACCATTTACAAAAGATACGCCTTTACAAATCAATATAAATAATCGATAGAATTAGAGGTAACTCTGAGGACTTCCATAATACTTAGATAATGATAAAAAATAATCTGCAAAATTTATGATAGAATTGTTTTGCTATAATCCGCTTTTATAAAGAAAATCTTACATATTTTGTAAGATTGTTTCATATTTTGGGAACTAGACACAATTACACAATTCAGGGTATAAAAACTTTTGACGCGAATCAAGCCGTGGATACTGCTTTTCAGAAAACATACTGCCGCTTTATATCGTCATGAAAACCTGATATTCCAATAAAATAATACAGTATGTATTAAAATCATATAAAAAGATTGATTTGATTTGATTGAAAGAATGTTAATTGTCTATACAAAAAGAGATAGATAGGCGTTATTTACTTTATTCATATACCGTCCACCGCGGCTGAAACGTAGAGTTATTATACTAGAGTAAGGAAGCCTAAAATGTGCCCTATTACAATAAAGACAAAGTAAATGACACTTATTATCTGTCTCTCTTTTTTATGTGTGATTATACAAAGATACGAGTTTCATTTTCCCTCTAATTATTTGTCGTGACACTCTGAGTATTCATTATACTACCAACAAAAAAACGCTGCCCACCAAGTAATAAAGTGTAGAAACGAGACGCAACACTGATGTGTCGATATTTAGTGTCGTGACGACGATCATTAGTTAATGACGACGAAAAATGTTAGAAAGTTGTTAATAACAAGACGTTCAATATTAGTTTCGATAACTTTATTCCAAAAATGAATTAATTAAATAATTAATCGGCAACATCACATTTAAACATGTACTTATACCTTCTAAATGTAACTAATCATTATTAAATTACTTTCTCAAACTAATTATTATATTACGTGTGCTGATGAAAACCACTGTTAAAAAGAGACTGATACAGAAAGCCTACTATACTGTTGAAGATTACTTAGATGATAAGGATGTGTGGATATAGGTGCACTTCTACCCTGTACAAGACAGTAATAAATAAATGTAAGTAGTTCTAAGATTTATATTTTAAAAAGAGCAACCGCCAAGTTTCTTGCTGGCTCTTCTCGGTAGGAACAGCTTTCCGAACGAGCAGTAAAATTGACGATTCAAAAGCACTTGTTTACAAGTCTACTTGAATAAAGAATATTTTGAATTTTGAATTTGATACAATACCGTAGTATTTCTTAATTCTTTTAAGAATCGATAAGCAGTTAAGAACAAGTGATGAACCGCACGCCCCTGTCTTTAGCGCATAGATATTTTATTTTTTAATTAATTAATTTATATATCTTTCTTTATGTCCTGATTTTATTATCCCGTGGGCAGCGTTTCTTTGATACTAGTATAGTATAATAACAGTATGAGATGAAACCGCGGGGTGTAGGTAGTATTAAAATAATATGAACACGTTCGGAAGTTAAAGACGCAAGGCACAGACTATCGGTCGTGCAGCCAAACAAACGAGCGCCGGCCCGCGATAGGATCTACAGAACCTGCTCGTTGCTATCTGGTCATCTAGACATCTCTATTTAAATACCCGCTTCTATTCCCCATTGAACTAAATTAAATGCTCCGATGCAAAATTAAAGTCAACCTTTTCGGGATATAAATTGGCAGGCAGTGTCAGTGAGCAACTTTATATGGTTGTAGGTTGGCTACTCAATTATGTTTCTAGCCATGGTGGTGTGGCGGTGTGTAGGAATTGTTTGTATGGTAATTTAAAGCTGTATTCAGCATTAGAATTTTGTCCAAAACGGGTTTCTTCTATATCCTTATGAATTTGTTAAATATGTATCTATAAAATATGTATCTGAAGTAGTCCCAAGATAAGTGTAACCCAGCAATTTACATTTGAACATCGTAGTTTGTCTAAGCTTCAAGCCTTCCTTCCAAAAGGTTAGGTTACATAAGGCGTTAGTGCATTCATAGATGACAAACTCTGCTTTTTTAAAATTAAAAGAGTAAATCTGGTTTTTATAATTACCCATGTGTATTAGGAATTACTGATACACAGAGGTGTACCATAATAAAAAAAACTCTACTCGTAATGCCTTGCTACTTGGCATTATTCCCTAGCCTAGTTCTATACTTTAAACAAAGAATGATTTGGCGACTCAAATACATATCACACCGCAGGTGAAATTGGCGCCACAGTTTAACAACCTAACGGATATTAATGACACAAAAGCGAGGTGTTGTTGCACGTCTTTAATAGCTTTCAAATCAATAGCTGCTAAACTTGACACATACCTGCTCAATATTTAACAGACATAAGAAACAATACAGAGAACCTAAGCTACTTATGTCTGTAAAAATTAAGAATACTTCTATATTTATGTTGAATTTTTTTGTTTTTAATAGCAGTATACTGCTATTAAAAACTAAGGTGGTTAGGCAGTTTAACACTTTGCTAAATCACAAGCAATATAACAGAACTAACTACTTTGCTATAATCCGCACGGGTTAGGTGAATGCATGCAAAGCCAATGTGTATGAAGCAGGCAAAATCTACGTACCTTATACATGCAGGACAAGCCACCACATGCACCCCAAGGCACAATTCACCAGCAACAACGCACACAAAAGCAGCACACACACCCACCACCACAATCTCGACGATCGTTTCGTCCCGAAACCGAAGCATCATCAGGAGGATAGGCTCCACGACAAAAATCGTTTGAGTACGATTTTTGTCGTACTCAAACGATCTATCTATCGTATTATCTATCGTAATCGTTACTAATCGAGTACGATTTTTGTCGTGGAGCCTATCCTCCTGATGATGCTTCGGTTTCGGGACGAAACGATCGTCGAGATTGTGGTGGTGGGTGTGTGTGCTGCTTTTGTGTGCGTTGTTGCTGGTGAATTGTGCCTTGGGGTGCATGTGGTGGCTTGTCCTGCATGTATAAGGTACGTAGATTTTGCCTGCTTCATACACATTGGCTTTGCATGCATTCACCTAACCCGTGCGGATTATAGCAAAGTAGTTAGTTCTGTTATATTGCTTGTAATATGGAATTCCGCAAAGTAACGCCTGCTTCTATAAATCACTTTGCTAAATATTCTAAGAAAAACTTATAATCCTCAAATTCCGATCTTAAAAAAGCTGGGGGCTGTAAATTTATAAATAATAATGAATAAATTGTAGGTTAAAAAAGAATGTGTTGAAAGCCCTATTTAGAGAAGGATTAAATTTGCAGCCGTACCGGTGGTCCGTCGCTTAGCTATTAGTTGGTTTATCCATCTTGCATCGTCGGACACACACGTTCCTGAACGCTCTCCGAACCATCCGTACAATTGCATGCTGCTGAACGTTCGATTACATTCGAATTTCAAATACAAAGCGACGATCACGTTGGCATTGCGCTGTATTCACGCGATGTGGCAAAAAAAAAAATTAAATTGTAGACTAAAAATAAAAAGGACTTATCCTTTGACCTTTGCCCTTCTTTACGTTGAATTGATAAATAAAACTGTTTATTTTTTAATTTCTTTTATGATTATTATGTTATAAATTCAAATATATATTAATGAGTTAATATAATTATAAGATGATTCGGTTATGTATTTGATAAGTATTTAATTTAAAGAATTAGGCGCTTATTTGTTGAGTTACAAAGTATATAAAATATAATTAATTATTTGTAGTAATTACCAATTGCGGATTATAATAGAATAAGTCGTTATATTTTTTATATTTCAATCGTTTATTTATTAATTTTGAAGTGTTAATATGTTATGTGATACACCAAAAATATTTTATTTCTCGTAGATATGTTGATATCTTTAACTCGTTTAGCATAACAATTTTGTCTGGAAGTTTTTTCTTCTACATTTAAGATACTCAACAGTTATTGATAGATAGCGCTGTCAGTGATTTCTTTCCTGGCACGAGGAATCACGTGGGTTTAATTTTGATTATCTATAACCATCCGGAAATTAGTAGCGTGTTAAATTGTTTTTTTTATAATGGCAAGTTTACACGAGCTGATTTTCATCGTGCGACCAGTCCGGCCTATTTTTACACATAATTACTCACAAACAAAATATATGTATATGTATACGCATGTGCCTAACTTAAGTTTATAATTAATTTACACACAACAATTTTTGAAAACTATTATTTCTTACAAGGCTGTTAAAAGTTCAAAGTTAAATTAAGAACCGAGAACTATGAAAAATTAAATAATATGTCACGCTGTGTCAATTAGTGTCACGCTTTTTTCACGAAGTGTATAATGACGCTATCGTTAATATGTATTTATTTCTTATTTACTTAATCATTAGTTTCAATTTGCGACTTAGCTGAAATAAGAAATAATTTTTATCACTCTAATCTCTTCAAGTTTCAAAATCACATAGATCTCTTGCTTACATTACATTCTGGTCTTTAATATTCAGTCGAGCGTTTAGTTTATTTTAAGTATTTAAATGAGAAATCAAGTTGTAATATTCATATAGTATGGATATGTTAATAAAATGAGACACGTAACCTAGGTTACCTGCCTACGGATTCATTATATAGATTGTCGAAATACTTAACCATTTCGACGTGCGGCAAAAATCGGCTTGTGTATATCAGACATAAGGGCGAAGGTCGCTCTATGCGGTCAAACCGCCCGCGATATGTCTATATAGCCATTCAGTTAACGACTCACGGACAGACTGACGGACTTAGTTAGTACAAGATACCGGTCTTGTTAGGAATAATGCCGGCAATAAACCGCTATTGATTTAAGACATCCGAAGGCAGGGTTGCCAGTACAAGTTGTTAGTTTGCCCAATTAAAATCGCCTGACTTCAAATGTTTTACGAGTGGCGAGAACGAGTGGCATGTTTGTTTTTATAGATATTATTACAAGGTTTTAGTTATTTTCTAATTAAAAATTAAATCGTTTTCTTGTAGTGGTGCATTTTGTTTTTCCAGCGCTGTATCTTCTCGCTTTTTACATAAAAAAACGACTCTTTCAAAACTTGTTGCTATTTTAGATAACAATATAGTAATAGTTTTAATCCAATTATATAAATAATAGATAAATTCAGTAATATTCAGAATACAATGTTGCGAATAGGATTATTTGGACATTACCGAAGGCTTTCGCTAGAATCTGGTGTTATTAAATTAAAAAAAATACCTATTATTCGCCACTATGCAATCAAGAGAAGGTAAAATTTATGAGGTGTAGTTTCGGTGTTATCAATTAATAAAATATTATCGAAATAAATTTATTGTGGTACAGATTAAACGAAAATAACGACTTAGTGTATATAGATAGAGCTGTTATTGTGTGTGTTGTGATAGCCGAGCCCGTGGCGAGACCGTGCGACTTTTTCGAGAGGGTCACGAATTCATACCCCGGGCAATGAGTAATTTTGTTACAACTTATGCATCTAATTCATATCTGCAATTTATCGTACGCTTTTCGGTGAAGGAAAAATCTCTAAAGAATTCTGGGGATATGTGATATGTATATTTCCTACTATTCCTCATTGGAGCAGCATGGTAGGTAACTTCCATTCCGTTCTCTCAAAAAACTGAAAGAGGAGGCATTTGCCCTGTAGTGGGATAGTAACAGACGGTTACTTTACTACTTGGGTATGATCTATGCTCAACAGTTACGTAAAGTTGGTTAAGAGAATGCAAATATTATAGACCAGTTACAAACCAGGCTTGATATTACTATGAGTACTAGTCTTACTGGTTTCACTTCTATAGAGATACATGTGATAATAGATATTCGAAATAAGACATTGTTTTGTAAAGTTGATTTAGCGACCTCAGACACAGGTGGCGTATGGCATTTTAGTGTTAATCTCTTATCTATCGTTGACAGGTGTCATATGCAAATAAGTTATGATGAATTATTATCATTACATGAATTAATTCTTCAATACTAGTGATTCAACTCGGTTCTGAATTTTGCATTGAAAAGATGATTAATACAGCCGTCGAAGTAGAAGTAATAAAATATGTATATTTTCCCTATTACCCAACGATAAACAGGTTTCTTTATCCTATATGTTACCTCGGCATATAAGGTTTTATTGTACCAGGTTTAATCAATATTGGTCTAGCGGATTAACCTTAAGAGCGTAACAGACAGCCACACACAAAGAGAGTTAGACAGGAAGATATACAAACAGATAGAGAGACAAATAGACTTTTATATATTAGTATTTGTACCCGCAGCTTCATCCGCTTGGAAATCACTGTGTCACAAAGTTTTTCCCGCGTAAAATCCGACCTCGCTGGAATCTATACATATATATATTATTATATAAACCAAATTCCCTAAAGCTGTCTGTTTATATGTGATCAATTTACTCAAAATCTACGGAATGGATTTTTTTACGGTTTTTACTAAAAGGTAGTGCAATTCCTAAGGAAGGTTTAGGTTAATAGTAGATACATTATGGTTTAAAGTATGGGTTAAAATTGACTGAAATACACATTCGTGACACACTGATTTCCACGCGGGCGTAGCTCCGGGAACAGCTAGTTCTAAGATAAAACGTAGCATATATGTGGCTCCACAATTTCCTCTATTTGGGAGTAGAAGTCCAATCAAAGTCGTTCCGGAGATGTATTTTTAACTTAAAACTTCTTCAAGAATTGCATCATTTAAGCCATACCACATACAGACAGAAATCTTTTGGGTTTCTGTTTTATAATAAATATACATAAATTTCTTTTTAAAGTCTACATTAGCATACTGACCGTCTGGCAAACGATTCAAGTGCGTCTAATAATCTGCTCAAATCGATCCAGTTTCGCAATTGCGATGGGCGGCTAATGTCGTCCAGTCAGAGAAAGCAGTTTAACTCTAGTCATGTCAAAGTTAGAGGCTCTTAGTGTAGTTCAATATTTAAGTATATTATCGATACTCTTATTTCGGCCTGTGGTATCCGCCAGAATAGAATAGACCACCCTCCCTTCTTACCGAGGTGTCGTAAGAGGCGACTAAGGTATGTGCCGTGTGGTATCCGGCTGCATAGAATGGACCAACCTCATTTCTTACCGAGGTGTCGTAAAAGGCGACTAAGGTAAGTTGACGTCGGGTAGGCGGCCGGTCTTAAAATACGTGACAACATGTTTGGTAAAATGTTTGCCGGCCCCACTTAGAGTGGGATAAGGGCAGGAGAATGATGAAATGATGATTATCGATACTCATATTATAAATGCGAAAGTCTATATGACCATCTGTAACGCTTTTACGGCTAATACATTGAAACATATTAATGAAATCTGGTATAATTGAAGTTTATATACCCGGCATATATATAGGGTAATAAGCATACCATATTCTTTTTAGTAAGTAAAAAGGAAATTTTGACATCTGAGTATGACGCGCACGAAGGTGCGCGTACAACTTTTATAAAATTGCCTTCAATTCGAAAGAGAAAGAGCTCTGCCTACTTGAGGAATAGAAAAATTCGATTCCGTATCTGTGCTACAAACAAAATTTGATGATTTACAAGGAAAATTAATTACTTATATAAAAAAATATATATATAGTGTTTGAATTTGGAAATATAAATTTAGTTTTCCACACTCAATATTTAGATAATAATAATAAATAAATAAATAATAATAATCTGTATATTTTCTAAGCTAAATAATCCTAAGCCTCTGTGTCTGTTTAACGAAGATGGAATATTAATAAGTTGGTATTCATTGTTTACGATGTAAGAATAAGGAACTCTCAGTTTAGAAGAAGATTCACATTGGCAATTATAGTTTACACACTAATTTTTAATCTAAGGTGGACTATCAAATTATGTTATCTTTTACTTTTAACTTACTTTCATATTTTAATTTTTACATTATATTAAAACGAAATAATTCGGTTCGAATAAAAAATAGATAGTGACTGTGCTGAGGAATCCTAATGCGAAACTTTAAATTGCGTAAAATTCAAATATATTTGACTGGTCCGTTTTAAGACCTAATAGCTTGAAGTAATAAATCTGTAACATCATTAGAAGCACGAGTGGGAACGTCAGGTCAAATTAACCGTAACTAATAGTCCCAGTGACAACCGGAACATTTCGTACGTGCTTAATACATCAAAATTATCATTACTGACACATACGAACATGAAATTTCATAACTTTCATTTATATTTTACATCCGTTATTTTGAAGAAATTTCATTATAAACATGTGAGATCAAATAATTTTATTTCAATGATGCATTCCATCAAGAGGGCATCATTATTAGGCCATTGAATGACCACTTTGTGTACAACTAAACGTCCAACGAATTATATTTCAACTTCGCACAAAATAATAATGACGAAACGTAACTCATTATAACTTTTGTTTGATAAGGGTTATCCTCGAGTTTCGTGCTGGCTTCAGGCAATTTTCCGAACCAGGAGTAAGGCTGATATTTTAAAAGCATATACAATTTTGATTGAATAACAAATATTTTGTATTTGATTATATGAAATAATTATATAAGACATAAAATTGACATTATTAATGTTATGAAGTAATCCGATTTCTGTCACACAAATAAATAACAAAGCGATGTAAAAATTTGCATTCTAATAGATGAAATACTGATACTGTTAAGATATACCAACTATAAAGTTTTAACAATATACAGTAAATAGCAAGAATTTGGTTTTTGCCCATGTCCACAAGGCAACTAACCAAAATTTTTTAAAAACAGAAATATACATATCTTATGTATTTCGACCTCAAGTACGCTTGAAACCATCTCTCTTACTATAAGCACAAATTATTTCAAATTTATTCGTTGACGGCACATCACATTTCAATATAAAGAAATGAATTTTAGAACCCGAATCGAAATACACTTGTATTTTCTACGGTTATAATATTTAAGTTACATTGAAACAGGCATATTTACGATAATTTGATTGATATTTTGATTTTAATCTTGATTTAGTAATAACTTTGAATGATATAATAACTAAACTTTAAATTATATTATAACTTTAACATTGCTATTTTGCATTTCCTATTTTATATAAAACTTATACCGTCTTACATAAAGCATACATGCCAACAAAGTAATTATTTAGTTCAATTCTTAAGGACCAAATCTTGTGGAGTTTAAATATTGCGTAATTCGGTTACATTATTTTGTTGACCCACGGTTTTCCCCCACTGCTTGCTTTTGTGACGCGTTGCTTTGAGATTTTATTTTGGAGCCTATCCCTGACGATGAACGATCGGTTACGGGACGAAACGATCGTTGAGATTGTCGAAGTGAATGTGTGTAGTGTGCCAGGTGGTGTCTTGTGATATGTGCGGTAACTGATCCTGCATATAAAAGGTATAAAAGGCGCACGAGAGGAAACAATATTCGACTCTTTGAATTAACCGGTGCTAAATGTGATACATCGAACCTATTTAGTACTCACGACTCGGGCGTTAAGAGGAAAGCTCTTTAAGTAAATGCACGATGATAAACAAGCGTGTTAAACACAGGCGCGTTACGATGTAAATGTGCTGTAATCTTTACTTATTATAAAACAAAGTGCCAAAACGCTGTCTGTCTGTATGTAATCGATTTTTCTCAAAATCTATTGAACGGATTTTGGTACGGTTTTCATCAAAAGATAGTGCAATACTTCCGGATGGTTTAGGTAAATAATACATATCGGTATTATGTAAATTTTGTTTAAGAGATCGCGAAGCTTTTAAAAAACTGGCTTGCCAGAGATACGCTAAAGTGATGTAGTAGAGAATGGTAGATCTATAAAAATACCAAAAAAAAGTCCGCGACAGCATGTCTGTGTCTCTGACGGTTAACTCTCAATAAAACTTTTATGCTCAAAATTTCGAAAGTCGGGAATAGTTGCGTAAATCACTGAATTTCCCGCGGGCGAAGCCGTTGTTGGCACAGCTAGTCATTAATAATACACTAATACATATTACAAACGTAAAGGTTTGTCCGTCTGTCCGTCTTCTGTGATGCTTTCACAGCTGGAAGCACAGCTCCCCCTGGAGCAATATTGATGACATTTGGTACGATTGAAGCTCATATGTCGGGCTTTCAAAGGTAACGACTTGTTACAATACCACTTCTGAGTTAGGCTTAGACTTAACCTAATCTAATCTAATTATTAGATTAGATAGATTAGATTAGGCTTAGACCTAACACGCTGTGTAACAATGCGGATTGATAAGTAACACATATCCCTAGATTTCTCAATAGATATGCAGGTTGATACGATGTTTTCCTTCACTGAAAAGCGTGTGATAAATTGCAAACATCAAGAAAAAAAAACGTTCTAATAGAAAAACTTATTGGAGTCTGGCCAGGGTTTGAACCCGTAACTCACTCGAGACAGTCACACGATCTCACCGCTCGGCTATCGATCTGTTAGTTCATCGAGTCACGATTTATTTAAGTATTTTTCAAAACTATATATTTACCAATTGTCCGTTACCCATAATACTAGTATTAAGTTACTAACCCTGGGGACGGATGATCGTGCGTGTAATTTTCATATATATATATGCAGTTATAATACCTGCGCCATGTGTCTTGGTCTATTCGCTTTAATTTCGTAATTATTACAACATAACTTACGAAGGACAGTTGAACTTATGCTTAGTGTCGTTCGGAGAGGGTACAACGTGTCGTCCCAGATGCTCGTGCAAACGTGACCTGCGATTGCGCAACTCTCAATTTATGCATTACCCCCTATGTGTGCCCGATATAAAGCGTATAAATTGGCCTGCGATATAACGTAGTGACATATTGGGTACAATCGGAAACACAACTGATATCAAAAGTAATAAAATAATAATATTGCTATATACGCAAAGCGATTGCGCTTTGCGATTTTGTCCATCTCCTGATGATGCTTTGGCTACAGGATGAAACTATTGTTGTGATTGATTGTTGTTTTTATTGTGGTGGTGGAGGTTTTAAGTGCATGCGATTTAACGAATCCTGCATGTATCGAGTATGAAAACGAATATAACACTCTATATTTAGGATAAAAAAATTATATTGCGAATTATACTAATATTATCACCAATTTGTATTATGGATATCCGCAACATAATGCCCTATTTTATAAATTATAATTGGCAGAATTAAATTGAAATGAAATCTACTTTGAGGGCAATTTAGCATACGTTTATCAAAAGCTTGTATAATTAAGGCAGTGATACTTCTGGGCACATTTCTTTTGATTTTAGCAAAGAACAATATTTTTAAAAATCAAGTAAAATTTCAAAATAATCGTAGCTTACTATGTTTAACTTTACAGTGAAGTGGCTTAGCTATGGGCGGTAAATAGGAGAGTTTCTGGAAAGCTGTATTAATGTCCAAATGACCCAGCACGATTCAAGACGTGAAATGGCTAGAGATAAGAGTAAAATTCCTATTAAGCGTATTTACATTTTCTATAACTGGACGTGCCTGGCGGATCCTCGACTTATAGAAGTCCTTTCATCCAGAAGATACATAAATAACAATTAAAACCTTAATTCACCTTTGTGCTAACTTATACTATACACTAATCCCAATGTAGAAGGGAACAGCACCTGGTGTCATCGTCAAATGCGTTACAATTAGCGAAGGAAAGGCAAGGCGTGCACCGCGCACGACTCACGACCTCGTAGAGTTAACCGACTTGACAAATAACCGACACATCCTGACAGGTACGCGTATCGAGCCAGGAGCGGAGTAAGCTTAGATTGCGATTGCATTAGAGATAAGACTTGTGCTTAACTTTATTTATACTTATACACCCTCGATATTTACAAAGCGTTTTTCATTGTTCATATAGGATATACGTGATTTTTTTATCTTATATGCTGGCCCGGTATATAAGCTTCAATTGTACATAATTTCATCCAAACGGCTCTATCGGGTTAGTCGTGAAAATGTGATAAACAGATAGACAAACAAATACTTTGGAGTTTGTGAGTTATAATTTTATAAAGGATACCATAAATACTTTACATAGATACATTTTATTACTAATTCCTACAGTTGACATGTTTTTTTTTTGTAGCAAAAAACGAAGCAGAAATCTAATCATACTTAGCCGCATAAATCTAGTCACAGGAAAAACCATGCAAAATAAACGTACGTAGGTAATAACAGTTTGATTTGATGACTATAAAAAACGTATATTTTCAATTACCTGGTAGCTAAATTGGATAATAGAATTACGTACATCTTTTGGTCCATCTTATACTTCAATCTTATACTTTTGTGCTATTGTTCCATTGTTGATGATTGTTATGTGTAGACATATCAAAATGCATACATACAAGACTTGTTGTATATATAATATATATGCTCATAGGCTGCAATAGTGGTACAACTCAAAAAATCATATTTTGAAATATATGGGTTTAAAGTCTTCATTACAAAGGTAAATGCATAAAAACAGCTTTAGTTTGTTTAAATTAACGGCCTCATATTGAATGATACGTTTTGTCGGTATTTTTGCTGAAAAAAAAATGTATTTTAACATTTACACCCACCTTCAAAACACGTTCTTTGAGTTATCCTAATATTACAGCCATACACTAGTTTAGAATTAATATAGCAATTATAATTAATCTAATTATAAAATAAATAGAGGGGACGAAAAAATCATGTTAATCAAAGCTGTTGCTTGGATTTTTTGTTACCAAAACGAAGAACCCAGTTGATTTCACAAAATGTTAAAGTGATGGGCATCGCCTCTTAAATCGACAAATCGCGGAGAAATCTATTTTGGTGAACCTTGTTCCTATACAGAATATTAGTCGGTAACTAATTAATTTATGGAATTATAAGGGAACTTGATCATCTGACTGATGAATGACTGTAATGGATTTTTTTTTGTTGGAGTACATTGTGTCGGCATTATTAATAATCATATTAATGTAATTTAACTGATTGAAAAATGTTTCACATTCTACTATAAGCATTTATTATGTCAACATGTTTGTAAAGGCCAACCGTTTAACTCAGTCCTCGCGTACGGGGTACAAGGTCGCGGAGGTAGGACGAGAACTCTGCTAAGGTAGGTGCAGACGGTTACTTCTTGTATATTACGCCACAAGCGACCGCCGCCCTACCTACTGTTCTTGTCCTACGTCCGTGCCCTTGTACTCCGCACGCGAGGACTCAGTCAAACGCTTGGCCTATAGTGACGTAACAATTATAGTATGCATCAGTGACTAGTCAAGAGGCAGGTCTCTTGACTAGTCACTGATGCACAAACACATAACTCATGTCTTCTGTATTGTTAAAACTACCTAAATGTCTGTTTTGGCACCAGTTTTAATTATTCCTAATAAATACAAAATACCTAATACGAAGTTGCTCAGGGCTTCAGTACAGAATAAAAAATATAACTAAGTTATAAGTATAATATATAGTATTTTTTACATAGTATAAAAGGAAATATTGTAGATTAAATATTAACACAAGTTAGTCCTTGAGCATAATTACGAACATAAATCGTCACAACAATATTTTTCGAATAAATCAAAAGTTAAGTTCCAAGCAGTAATATAGTTATAATATCGATAGCGCAATTAATCAAGATTAATGCGCGTATTGACGTCGGATGTGAATTAAATGTTCCGCCGACAATAGTTACTAGTTGCGCCAGTCGCACGATCTTTTGCGCAATCGGCGTAGGATTTGACGCAGTCCTGACGGCGATGGATGGTGTTAGGAATCGATTTATGGCGGGGTCAGATGAAATCACGAGTTTCGGTGAAAAATGAACCCGCTCGGATATATTGTTAGAATATTCGTGGGTGGCGTTCGCAAACTATCACGTTTATGTGACTTATATTGAGACGAGTAAATTTGTTTGTGATTTGGGTCGTTGCTGTGACAAATGTCAACATTTGTAAGTCTCGATGATAAACTAGCGACTTGCGGAACTCATAGTTTGAAAAGGCGATTGTCATTGGCGTTGTGAGGATTGAGAAGCAAAGAGTTGTACACGGATTTGAAAAAAAAAGTTGGAAATATTATATAATTTTATTTTCTCTATTTATTTTTAACATTACTAATACAAATTTGCAATATATTTATTTCAAGGAATTTTGGTACATATTTGAGTCATTTTCCCCGGCCTAATTGACACCAAGTTTATAGAATTAGTTGTTACTTCGATCGTTAGTCGATTATAGCAAAATATTATTTTGTTATAATCCGCGATTAAGGAAAATATATGTAATGCTAGATGTAGAGTGTACCATCAATAACACAACCATACACAAGCACTGCAGATTCACAACCACAATCTCAACAATTATTTCGCTCCGTAACCGAAGCATCGTCAGTAGAATAGACTCACGTCAAAATCGCCTTTATTAAAATTCATCAATTTGTCTTATTCATTATTCTAAATGTACTATCCGATATGATTATCAAATACTTAATAATTCACACAACTACTCAATAATTCGATTTACTCGCAGTAATTATAATATAATTCATTAATCAGTAATTTTTACGAAATATATTAATTACTTCGCAAATTTCTATCAGTTACGAACGAACGTTTACGGTAATCTAATTTAATACCGGAGTGGCGGTACATTAATCTTCAACCGGTAAAATTATTAACCACTATTAATTACTGAGCACTGACCGATACCACTTCACCGTCCGTAGTAATAAATACATAACGGGACAACGTGATATCGCCGCTACTGGAAATCGAACATGAGATACATTGTATAAATAGGGGTGGTTTCACGTGAAAACTACTGTACCGATTTCAAAAATTCTTTCACCATTGGAAAGCTGCTCCTTTACTGAGCAACATAGGCTATATTACATTTACAAAAAAAAAGGGATCCCTCATAAAATTGTAATAAGGGCGAAAAATTTAGTCATAAAAATCATTCATCGCGTGGCTGCGGAAACTATTGATGATAGAACAAACATTATTATAAAACGTATCAATATCTCCGCCTATAAAGTATAAAAGTCCGCGATACCATATGTGTAACTATTATAGTTTTGCGAATATAACTACTTTTATACATTGTAAAATGTATAAAAGTAGCTCTTGATAAAAGAGGCGACAACAATCAAACCATAATTTTTACATCTCCGTTATAATCCTTATCCCACTAAATGATATTTTATTAAAAAATGTTTCAATACCTGTAAAATACTTTTTAAATTATTAAAATCGGACATTCCAGTCAAAAGAAAATAAAGCCATAACAATTGTGGCGTATTGTATTTGTGTACCTACGAATACCTTCCGGTAAAAATGTCCTTTTCCGTAACTATTGATAAGTCCCAGGACCAAACTTTCATATTACAAAAATAATTCTATAGTCTGACTTAGTACACTTTCTAGTGCCACTAGATCTGTATGTACGTGGGTGAAACCGCAGGGCATTGCTAGTTATTATATAACAAAGCGGGTCACATCGCGATAAAATTGATTTACCTTTTTATAAGGTTCGACGTTTCAGCAGAATTGCATCCACCGTGGTCAAGACCTGACTGGAGCGCCGAGGCGTCTTTGTTCCCGAGTACTACAGTCATTATTTTGTTTATCTTGAACCGCACAATCCAAGTGCCAATACATCAGTGCGTTCAAAATAAGTCAAAATTCAGTTCAAAGTAGTCGGTTACTCACATAAATATAGGTGAAACAAATATAAAGCGAGTGAACAATAATAGAAACCTATAGAAAATTATGTAGTGACTCGCTTACTTACGAGTAGAATACATTTGAATTAGTTTTCAGCTATTTGCATATATTTATTTTGCCTAAAAAAAATCGGAAGATGTTATATTCACTTAGCGTGATTCAAATCTTATTCGGAGTTATATTTTTTTAACATTCGAAAAGTAATGCATTTACAAGAACAGGAACTTACAATGTTTGTATACCCAAATATGTATATATTTCAATTATGATAATTACTTACGAAATTTTTGATTCTAAAATAATGGTAAGTGCTGAAGCGTATTATGTTCCAAATAAAGATAATAATAACGCACAAGATCAACAAGAGCGCATTATATGCGACGTAGGCGGAAAAAATGATGTTTAATTGGACTATTACAAAAAAAACGGCGAATGCTTTCACAATCGCCACATTTTGTAATGACAATGATTGACTTTAATTAATATATCTATTTTTAAAGTCGCGAAGTGATTTTAAGGACTCGAGAGCAACTAAATTGAGATTTTACGTTAATATTAAATCGTTTTGCATCAGGCAAATCCCTTGAAGTATGTCCAGCGCTGAATGGCTTCTGGTGGAAAAAAAGGAAAGAGATAGTATTACAGTTCAACTGCTGTGCTGTTTCTTGACTTAGGTACATCCCCAAACGGTCTATCCCATTGACAATTCGATAGTAAATAGGCTCTATTGTCATCTATACTTATTATAAAACAAAGTCCCCAAATTGTCTGTCTATAAGTGTTAGATTTTCTCAAAGCTACTGAACGTATTTTTGTACGGTTCTTAATAAATAATAGTGTCATACTTCTACAAAGTTTAGGTCATACATCACGGTTTTATGTAAATTATGTTGAGGAGGTAAAAAACGGATGTAAAAAAAGTCGCCTACTGGGAGCATTAGTCGCGTGCGCCGTGTAAACCAGCTGAGGTATACTATAATAATGTTCTAGAGAATATAGTGTTAGCCCTAATGGCTTTTATACCGTCACCAGGTGGAATGGGTGAGTGCAAAAGCATCGTCGAGGTTGCGAAATGCAGAGAGTAGAGCGAAGAAGTTCTACTAGCGCCGGGGAACGTCGTTCTAAGGGTGCCGGACCACGGCTTAGGGCGACGCGTGGAGGGCTGATGGTATGGCTTTGATTAGTCATTACGACGTCGGAAGAGATCATAAATAAAGTGTGCACCTCAGTGCGGCATAAGTGGAGTGTGGTGTGTAACAAGTACTTAACTAGCTAGTCAGTAACTTAGTAAATACGCTTCTTATTTCAGTGTCTTTTCAATTAGTGAAGCTGTACATATTCCTTCCTATTTTGAGCAAGACGGAGGAGTGCAGGAGCGTTCCTAATTCCCGCAACCGAAGCATCATCAGGACAAAACCGCCAAGAGCTTCAGTATTGTGGTAGCAGTGGTGGAGGTTTGTACATGTGATCTTATGAATCCTGCATGTATCAGGTATGAAAATGGATAGTCCACTCTACATTTAGCATTATATATATTTTCTATTTACTTAGGGCCGATTTTTCAATCGCCGTATTGTTATATGCGTCATACGGTTCTTAATGTTTTGTTTGGCCTACGCAATATTGTTTTTTTTTATTTGTTTAATAATGAATAACGAATCCAAAAGAGACCATGCTTTAAGTTTTGCCTGTAAGCATCTGATATCAGCTTCTGGAACAAAACATGAAAACATTCCTCTAATCGTGTAATACAAATATTATGGAAATTTTAAATCCTCGATCTGATTCCCACGCCTAACTTCTAGTTGTAATGTATGCGACGCCATGACGGTTGTGCAAGATGTGCTATTATGGTGGTTCACGTCACGCTGCGGCTTGTTATTGTGCTGAAAGCGTTTGTTGCTTAACCTCTGCAGGCAAAGCTTACTAATGTTTATTTAGAACGCCTGCCAATTTATTGCACGTAATCGTATATCAAACTGTTATTACAGTCTTTATTGCGACATATTAACTTAATCATGACATATACAAAGTCCGCTTCTAATATGGACATCGTAGTCGAACTCGAAGCAACACTTTTGAATAGTTTTTCTTATAGAACTGGCTAAAACGAGGAATTCCATCCCCGCATCAGTTTTAATGTCTGCTTTTTAATACTTTAGATTCATAGCAAGTCACTACGTGTTTCTTAAGAAGAAACAAATTAATCTTTTAAATTACTATTACAGTTAAAAGATAGTAAATTATTGTAGCTTCATTAATCCTATTGATCTTTGAAGATTCAAAAATGAATTTGAAATTTATTTGATTATTTTTAAGATTATTTAATTTGATTTGATTTAAAATTTAAAATATTCTTAATTCAAGTAAACTTGTAAACAAGTGCTTTTGAAACGTCAACTCTATTGCTGGGTCGGAAAGCTATTCCTACCGAGAAGAGCCAGCAAGAAACTCCGCGGTTGCACTTTTCAAAATAATACTTATAACTAGTTAAATTTAATCATTATTATCTAGTACAGGGTCGAACAATAGCTAAATCCATACATTCGTATCGTCTAAGTAATCCTTTACAGTATAGTAGGCTTGCTATAATAGATGCCAGCAGTTTTGTGAATATCCAATTGAAATTCAAAATATTCATTATTCAAGTAAACTTGTAAACAAGTGCTTTTGAATCGTCAAAATCTACTGCAGGTTCTGAAAACTATTCCTACCGAGAAAAGCCAGTAAGAAACTCGGTGGTTGTTCTTTTCAAATAAAATTCTTATAACTAGTTACATTTGCTTATTACTATTTTGTACATGGTAGAGGAGTAGCTAAATCCACGCATTTTTATCATCTATATAATGCTCGATAGTATAGTAGGCTTTTTGTATCAGCCTCCCTTTAACAGCGTTTTTAAACTGTTGCAGTGGCAAAGATAAAATCGATTGCGGGAGTTTATTATAGAATCTTATACCCAAACCCACAAATGATCTATTTACTTTTGCAAGACGCAAAGCAGGAACCGCAAGCTTGTGTCGGTTCCTACTTTGTCAATTATAGACATCGCCAATCTTTTTATAATTGTGTTTATTCTTATGCACAAACATTAGATTGCTAAAAATATACTATGAAGCTAAAGTAAGAATACCTATATAAACTTCTTTCGCAAGGGAATCACGCGGACTTAAATTTTAAATGTCACGTATTGCTCTTTTTTGTAATATAAAAATCCTATCATCACTCCACCTAGCGGAGTGATGTCCTACGATACGTTTCTACGTTATGGTTCTGTGACAAGTGAAATGCCCATTTGAGCTTTTTAATCCTTTGGGCTATCTCGACTACTTTGATTCTCTTTTGGTCTACATATACAAATATACTGAATTAATCTCTGGTCTCACCATATATTTCGGAAATCCGCGTGTATATAAAAGCGTTTGCGTAACTTGTGGCGTCAGCTTAATTAAATTAATGGCTAATAACAATTGTTTGTTATACACGCCGTGGTCCCTTTCACTTTGAATCAAATTATCATCGCAAATATGTAAACAATTAATAACTGTAGTGTATAATTTGAAGATAACTTATATTGTTAACGAGACCGAATATAAAATGATAATTTCGAATTCATTAACATTAGTGTAATTAATTTGAACGTACACCTGTTTCAGTATTTGGATGGACAGGATTAGATAATAGAGGAATTATCGTAACCGTACACAGTTATTTCCTTTACAAAATATCGTGAAGAGATCTGTATATCAATGCAGTGGCGTATTTAGGTAACCAAAGTCTCCGAGACAAAAATTAAACAAAGGCTAGGGAGTTTACTAAACTATTTAAATTAGTTTGTTCCGTATTCTTCGCGTTCGGATTCGACGTACTTCAGATAGCATCGTAATCTATATTCGCCGTACTTGAGAAAACATTATTAAATTCACATCCCTGGAATTTGGTTAATTTATATTTAGAAGTTGGAGAGATGTTAACTAGTGCAATTTATAGTTTAGTTAGAGTCCGAGGGGCCCCCTTAGCTATGAGGCCCGTATAGCCCAATGCATCAATCAAATAGCATCAATGAGAAATCTTGAGATAAACGAAACCTACTAATCTATATTAGAGCAACTTGGTGGGTCTAATGCTCCACTACTCCTTTCAATAAAAAAAATAGAGTAGACTTTATTGTCAGAAGTGGGACACTTTAAATTCACACATTCACTTTTTTTACTTAATTAAGTAAAAAAAGTGAATGTGTGAAAAAGTGAATGTGTGAACGATTGCTAGTAGAAATAATTATTTCTACTAGCAATCGTTCTATTATTTTAAAATGATCAGATATTCGCCTAACATCTGCGTTTGCATATAATTCTTTCGAGTGACAAAAATAAATCTTTGATCCTATTTACATGGAATGCAATACCTTTAAAATTTCTTTATTCTGTATGTCATAGTAACTAAATATACGTGAAGTCTATTGCGGGAATCTAATTTTATTTCTTTTTGTCATACATTTGGGAACCAGAAACGTCACGTCTTGTTGCATTGCACTTAGGTAACAGAATATTGGGTAAACATCCTAAGCTCGCCAAGGACGTTATAAGAAGCTTTCAGGAACCCGTCGAGAGTTTTAGACTTCTGGAAGGAGTTTGGATTGCCGGAATAACCCCTAACACACAATAATCTCCTAACTATGACTAAGTGCGAAAATTACCCGCAAGAAGAAGAAAAACCTAGCAACAGGAAGAACTAAACACTGCCCATATAAAATACATTGTTCAACACAAAAAATTTCGCTATAATCACTGTCATAACACGCTTCCGTTGAAAGCTGCCTACGCGTTGAAATAGTAATAAAGTGCTTACATCGTCATGATTGGTGCATTTAATATTAATATCAGGCAATTAATCGTAATTGAAGCCCGTAGGTGAGTAGGTGCTAGTTTGCTTTATGGTGTGCCGAATGTGGTTCGCCAGGATAGCAATATTAATGGCGTTCATACGCTTTTTGATGTATGTAAAATATTGCGGCTATTAAATCGCTGATTGACGTTAGTTAGACATACTACTACATATGTGCTTTGCTTTAAATAGCTGGTCTGTGTAGACTAGATCTTTAGACTTGTAGTCAAAGCCAACAGAAAGAGTTATAAAAAATTAAATAAAACATTGATGAATAAGAGGTAAACATCGTTACAATTTCTTTAAAAAATATTACCGATATTAGGTAAGATATTTAAGTGTATTTTTTTGTTGTTGGCATCACTGAAAGAGACGATAATATCAGTGATATTGATAATCTGGCCCATATGAATAAAATGATAATAAATAGACTATAAATGTTAATTAAAAAATTTTCTAATAAGATATTACAATTTTTTAAAGATCTTTTCTATAATGTAAATATATTTTATAAAATCTTTTTGAAGTTTTTAACAAATACAGCGCAAGAAAACAATTTTCATAATATGTCGATAAACATGGCCGGCATAAACAGGTTTTATATTTGTTTCATGTTAATATATTTAATTATTGATTTAGGAACTATATATGAATAACTAAATAGGAACATTCAACTTACCGACGCGTACTCGGCACAGATATCAATGGAACAGACGAACTCGCAAACTTCGTCCACAGACCAAGCTGAAAGGCGTGCACGCGCTTCCGCGCATAGACACTCCCGATTTTCACTTCGATCTGTAAAATATTTTAAACTCAAAAACTATTGCATTATAGTTTTAACATTAATTAAATAATAATCGCCAAAGTTCCATTACAATTAATTTATAATATTGGAAACATAACACGTGCTTACACTGTGATTGGATTACCGGTGATTATGATATTAGAAGTATATTATAAAGGCAAAATTTTGTGTTTTTGCGTGTGTGGCTTTAACGGCTTTACGTATCTCAATACGTAATTTTACGTGTATGGGTAAACATCTTTTTTACCTTTGTGCCGCTGAATAAACAACGTAGGCACCTACTATCAAACTTTTTATATGTAAAAGAGTGGTTGCTGGTTCTTTAGTTTATCGTACGTTTAGTTAAAGTGACCGAATTCAAAATCAGGCTTAATTGAGTTATATCTAAAGTAATAATAAAATCGCAAAGGCCGTTGCGATTTTGTCGTTCAGTCTATCTCCTGATGATGCTTCGGTTGCAGGGCGAAACGATTGTTGATTTTGTGATAGTGAACGTGTGTAGTGCTTCTGTATTGTGATGGAAGTGGTGGAGGTGTTATGCATGTGTTTTTACGAAACCTGCACGTATCGGGTATGAAAATACGGATAGTCCACTATACATTTAACACTATATATTTTTTCAATTTACTGTATTGCGAATTATAAAAAAATAATTTTATTATTACTTTTGTATTATGGATCTCCGCCTTATTCTATAAATTATTTGAGTTAGATCTAGTTCGAGGCGCCTGCCGTAGCAGAGCGGGTGGCGTTCCCGAACTAGATCTAATTAAAAAACTCTATATCTAACTAAAGATAACTATCCAACTAAAGAGTTAGATACATTGTATGCCTTATTTTAATTCCATCTATGACATCAGGCTACGAATTATTAAAATATCTAGTGTTTTCTTGCTCTACCAAGTTACGGGTTTCTCTAACACTCAAGAATTTTTAGGCGCTTCGCCTCGTTTTATTGTAATTTGCCACAAAGCAACTTTTTTAAATTAAGTCACTATAATACTAAGCGTGCGATATATTCTTAGGAGATTAATATGTTTAAGAAAAATATTTGAACTACATAATCAATGCCGGATATTTGTATGTACTAAATGATTAGGTTGCGTAAATTATAGAATTAGGCGTTAGTTTGCGGAGATCTATAATACAAAAGTAATAATAATACATTGTAATAAATTATATCGAGGATTATGGCAAAATAATTTTATTATTACTTTTGGATTAGGTAATGATCAGGTTAATAAGCTCTTTAATTGGACACAACTGTATATGAACTGTAAGTACTTTCCGGGGGGTTATAACAGCTAATGTAGAAATACAGTTACCGTATCCACTCATCTCATACAACCTGCTATTTAACAAAATTTAATGAACATAAGCTTGAACGGTAAGAATTAACGGCGTACCGGTGTACTGATTTCAATTACGATACTGTAACAATTATTTTTTTTCTTAGTGTGAGGAAAATGTTTAATTACTTTGATTGAGTAATGATTGTTACATATTGAATAGTAATCTACTTATTTGTACGAATATAAAGGAGTTTATATTTCTTTTGGAGTGTTTGTATTATTGTGTTTTCAAATCATCATTCTCCTGCCCTTATCCCACTCCAAGTGGGCTACATGTTTTACGACCGGCCGCCTGACGTCAACTTACCCTAGTCGCCTTTTACGACACTTCGGTAAGAAATAAGCGAGGTCTATTCTATGCATCCGGATACCACACGATACTATTACTGTGTTTTCAAATCACATTTAAATATTCTTTATTCAAGTAAACTTACAAGCACCTTTAAATCGTCAAGGACCAATTAGATTTAATAATGCTACAACTGGTTCAGAATATTGCTCTTGCCGAGAAGAACCAGCAAGAAACTCTCTTCTAGATAATCTTTTAATATAGGTTTTGGGTGTTTTACGTGATTTCCAATTATTTCAAACTTAATACAATATGTATATTTATTATCACCTTAAAATTTTAAACGATAATGTATTATCGTTTTGTAATCGTCATAAAATACGATATTTAATGTTCAAATACAAACTTAAAATTTATATTTTGTAATTATTTGGAATAACATTTTACAGAAGGAGGTTATGACATAATTTATAACAATTAAACAATATATCATTTACTAACTGAAAAGGCGAATTCAGTGACGCCTTGAATGAGCAATGGGTCTTTTAATATTACATATACTAAGCTATCTTCTTTGCACAACCTTTAATTTCCGAACGGAGCGTTTGACAGGTACGAACAGTTTGTATGCGAAAATAAAATTGTTGCTTTTATCATTTTTCTTACAATTTCTTTATATTACTTGGAACTTTTAAAATATTTTAAACTCAAAACCATAATTCTCTCTCAACGTCATTTTTTTTCATATATAAAGATATGTTATAATCAAAATAGTTATTTTGAATTTAAACTATCGTGAGTGGTATTCATTATTAATGTTGAGAGACCGGCTATACTCACGTCTTATTTTATCGGATGAGCCCGACTAGTTTCAAGCCCATACTGGGCTCTTATTCATGAGCTCTTTACGCGGTGTTATCGCGGCGGGAACTGGGCGGGAACTCATTCAAGGCGTCACTGAATTCGCCTTTTCAGTTCCCGCCGCGATAACACCGCGTAAAGAGCTCATGAATAAGAGCCCCGTATGGGCTTGAAACTAGTCGGGCTCATCCGATAAAATAAGGCGTGAGTATAGCCGGTCTCTCAACATTAATAACAAAATAGTTATGCTTATAATATTACCTTCACTCGACACCCTTTCGTCGCCGTCGCTCCTCGTGCTCGGACTGGCGGAGAGACGGGCACGTTTGGCGGCGCTCTCTCCCGCCGCGGAGAGATCTAGCGGACAGTGCTCCGTGACGGCTCCTGTGCCGACGCGCTTACGTCGCGATCGACCTCCTCGTCCCACTCGGGATATCGCCAGCAGAGTCTGCGTACAATTTTCTTTTATTAGTTTCAATATATTTAATATGCATAAATTAATTTTCTATATCAGCGACAGATTTCTTATTAATAAATTTGAATTATTAAGAGGACTACTAACTAAAGGTATCGCTGGTAGCGTGTTTATTTATAGTTTAAGTTTTATTGAAACCTGATATGAGTCGATGTTATCTGCTTCTTTATTAAAAACATTGATGTTAAATAAGTTATTATTTATGCCAAGTTATGTCTACAGCCATTATTTGCTCAGCATCGGTGAGATAAGAACGGTCCTTATTATGTATAAAAAATACAGCATATTTTTAATTCTAATTCTCCGAAAAGAGTAACGAGAAAGCCTTTTCTAGAGAATAATCGTTTTTTTCATAAGCTAGACGAGTATAGTACCCGGCATTAAATAATGCACATCGATGTTTACAACGAAACAGCCGGCTAGTTTGGTTTGTAGAGCGCTGTCACTGTCACTCAGTTAGTATGTGATAATATAACACATTTGTAACTAAGAGCGGTTTATAATTATAATAACGTTAACCTACTCAAAGCTTCGTTCACTTCGATGAGGTATGCTTATCGGTAAATACTACAGTAGTATACAATCAGTGGCTAGTAATGCCAATGCCTACGTTAGGGCGAATATATACTTGATAAAAATCAGGTAACAAAATCTAAAAGAGCGATTTTGGACAACAAAGTATACAATAGATTACGATCTATAGTTCTTAATTTATTATCTATTATCTTATGAAAAGCACTCGCAAGTGGGTGGCCAGTCGTCGCAATACCGTGCCCAGGCGTCACGGTTGCGAGCGGGTCAAATAGCCATCTATCTTTTTTAATTGCTTACAATAAAGTAAGGCGAGAAACGTGCTACAATATAAGCAATAGTAGCAACTTGACGTTTATTATTTATTTCTGTAGGAAATAACATGTTAAAATTAAATTAAAAAATATCTAGTATAAAATATATATTTTTTATATTGTTATTCGCTAATTACGTAGAAGCGTAAAAAATTAAAAAGGAACTAAAATAATAAGATAGCTTAGAACCATGTAAGTTTTATTTCAGGGTCAGAATTCCGAATATTTAATAAGATTGTTAGAAAATAAATTTTAGAAAAGGCGTTAAGTGAATAACATATCCGCAATTTTACAAATTAATTTAAGTTAAAATGGGTATAACCTAATAAACAACAAATATTTTTTTTATTTTTTTTTAAATAACCATTTAAAAAAAATGGTTTTCAATCATTTCTTTGTTCTAAAAATATGGTCATATCTACCGTCATATTCGAGATGTACGCATGCTATGTTAGGAGCTACTTTGGAGCTACTTATGGAGTTTTACTAATATTCGATACGAACGTATTCTTTGTAATCACTTGTCAACACAGTAATATATTTGAAATTAGTTTAAATCAATTATAATAGTAAAATAATCGATTTATATAAAAATCTATAAATTTTTCACACCCATAAGATATCCAAGAGTATCCGACTATTAAAGAAGATTACAATGTATTGTAGATGGGGTTATTAGTCTTGTTGATTTCTGAATTAGCAGTTATTATAATGTTGAGTTTCAACTTTCGTCATAAGATACAATGCTAAGTAAACTAAGGGTATTATCAGATCGAGAACACAAGTGGCGAGCATTCGTCATAATAACGCACCAAAACGTCACGGTTGCGCGCGGGTCAAGTCGCCATCTATCTTTTTTAATTGCTATATATATAGTAGAGGAATAAACTTTTTCTGTCTGTATTCATAAAGCGTGCGTTATGGTATAGTCTTACTTAGTTATTATTACACCACTGTTCCAGCAAAACATAGTAATTATTTTAATACTAAATCTATCGTAAATGGCTATATGTATTTTGATAGTAGAAATGCCTTGCCTATATTACTGTCATATTTCAACGATTATAATTTTAATATATTTTTGTATGGAATTCATTTTCAATACAAATATATACAAGTTATATCTATCTTAAATTACTTACACGCTACTACTAACAAACCATGCATCAAATTTTTTGTATTAATCAGACTGAGGTGTTGACGAATATTTTTACGTACAAGATAGCACTATTAAGCAAATACTTTATAGTTATTCATAAAGATAAATTATAAATCACTCATATACATATTTAAAACCAGAGCTGTGATAGCCCAGCGGTGAGACCGTGCGACTCTTTCGAAGGGAACACGAGTTCAAACCCGGGCAGGCACCAATGAGTTTTTCTATTAAAACTTATATGTCTAATTGATAATTACAATTTGCCACACGCTTTTCGGTGAAGGAAAACATCGTGAGCCTGCATATCCCTAGAGAATTCTAGGGATATGTGTAACCTACCAACCTGCATTGGAGCAGCGTGGTAGGTCTTAGCTCCAACCCTTCTCTCCAATAACGGAGTGAGGAGGTCGCTAGGTGCTAGGTGCAACAGGCCGCTACTTTACTTAACTTTATATTTAAAACCATGATTAAACACAAGGAATATTAAAATAAATGAAACTAGCTATGACCATGGAAATCAGTATGTCACAATGTTTCCGCGTAAATCTAGGATAATAAGTAGCTTATATGTTGCTCTACACCATCCTCTATATGCAAGAGAAAGTCCGGTTCGGTTTAGCCGTTCCGGAAAATATACTATTAACTTAAGCCCACTTCAAAAATAGCACTATCTTTTACTTGATAGCACTCAGTGTACAAAAATTCGTTTAGTAGATTTTGGGAAATTGATCAGAAACAGACAGACAGACAGCTTTGTTTTATAATAAGTATAGATAGCACTTTTACATAGCACTGTTATATTAATAACCTAAGCGAAAGTACGAATGGACGCTGCAGCTTATAAATCGCTTGTAACATGAAATATAACACAAATAGTTATCACGCGTGCAACATCCATTAATCTCAAGTTATACGTTCGTAGTTCAGAGCGCGCTCCCGTTTCTCTACGCGGACGAAAATAAATTTAAACCGACTATTTATAGTGTAAAGGTACAAAGAGAAATGTAACAAATCATGTTAATATCGCGAGCAAGTGTCAGATGTTAGCGCGATACGGATTTTAGAAAGTAAACAGTATATTGTGGTTCACTGATAGATCACGCTCACAATTAACTGGACGTCAGCTATATGCTTTAGTATTTTATTTAATCATCTTCCCGTGATCAGAAGAGATTACATAGCGTCTTCGCCGTCGAAAACGAGGTCCCCACTTCCTAACGTCCACTTTCAGCCGCGACCGTCATGACATTAAGATTTTTCTATAAGTACCGATTATAGGACTCCATGACACGTCGTTTCCCCGCTTCCTATCGTCCGAGGAATCTCCAGCTACAACCGTCATGAAATTAAGACTTTTTTGAAATCCTTATAATAGGACTCCATGACACATCGTTTTCCTGCTTCCTTACGTCTGAGGGGCCTACAGTCATGACCGTCATGAAAATACAAATTTACCAAAAGTCCTGATTTTAGGACTCCTTGACATGTCGTTTCCCTGCTTCCTAACGTCAGAGGGAATTTCAGCCACGACCGTCATGACATAGTGACTTCTGAAAATCCTGATAAAAGGACTCCATGACACGTCATTTTAAGAAAAGGTCCAGCCTCAGAGAAAGCACCTTTAAGGCGACGTTCCATAATACTATGACTCTTTCCCGAAACTCACTCGCAATCTCATAGTAACGCTCTAGAAGCCTCTCTAGGTAATTAGATAGATAGCTAATGATCTATGTGAGAGTGCTAAAAGTGCAATAAACTACGCACCAGGCTGCAACATGTAATCAATACATGAAATTGCATCATTTTGTGCAATGTGCTTCTTCATTATACTTTTCCATTGGAAATTTTTATCAATTAAAGTAAAGTAACGGCTTGTAACTATGCTAATGCTGGGCATATTCTCAACGTCTCCTCTTCTTCCTCCTCTCTGTTTAAAAAGCACCACGCGACTTCATTAATCAAATTCAATTATCCAAAGATGTTTCCTAGCCATGTTTTCCTTCACCGAAAAGCGTGGTAATTTACAATTATCAATTAAAAATATACGTTTTAATATAAAATAAAAAACTCATTGGTGCACGGGATTTGAACCGTGGCTCTCAAAGCTTAACCTCAACTTTGCATTGCTGTTATTATCACGTTATTTCCGTTAGAAATTTTTAGCAAATAAGTACAGTAATATATCATTTAGCACGCCATTGTGTTGTAGTCCAAAATTCTGATTGCACCGATTTGATTTTTAAAAGTATTTGCAGTTATTTCCTTTTACTTAGAAAGTTTTTTTTAATCAACGTTATTGCTACAAAATTCGCGTGTACCTCGTTCAATTTAAAATCGTAAAGATTAAAAAGTGCGGCGGTTCGATTTCACATGCCATCGCTGGCGTGTCGCGGGCGCATGAGCGGCGCGTGCCTCCGCCAATTAGTGCAGCTCCAGTTCGTTTAGTTAAGAGCCATCACTAGAGTTACCAGGTTTATTGTTTCGAAGTGGGATTTACCCCTTGAGGCACGAGAGGTTTTTTGCCGTGCGTTAAAAATACTTCAGGTACCAGTACACACGACAGCGCATTTAAAACGCGGCATATTTTTATCGCACAGTTTTCCATTTTAGGCATTAGGGGGCGTACGGCGTTAAGCCGAAAATTTCTTATTACGCCTATTGCGGATTTTTAACGCGTCCTATTTTTAAAACTCGTGCGCACGAGGCATTAGTGTCTCTAAATCTCATACGTATGTGCTAACTTTAACGTCTGCTAAAACAATATTGGTTTCTATTATATCTACACTTATTATAAAACAAAGTTCCAAAAAGCTATCTGTCTGTATGTAATCGATTTTGCTCAAAATCTACTAAACGGATTTTTGTCCGATTACACGACAAGATAGTGCAATTTTAACGCGACGTATTTTTTACGCCCATGCGTACGAGGGATTAAATAAAGTTTATTTAAAACTTACCATTAATAAAACGTTACAAGACAGTGATGATAATGACTAAAAGTAATTAGTAATACGAATTATACTTTAAAAAGAGCAACCGCCGAGATTTTTGCTGACTGGTCAGCAGTAGAGTTGACGATTCAAAAGCACTTGTATACAAGTTTACTTGAATAAAGAATATTTTGAATTTGAAATTAAAAGTTAATTCATCGACCTTATCGTAAGTCAATCTTAGTCCTTGTAGATTTTTCATAATTGCGTGAAAAAATAAAAGGTCTATTTTATGATCTATTTTATAGGTTACAAAGTTTTTATTCTTTTGCTATAACCGTGGACTGGATCCACGTGGTAAATAGTGGATTTTTCTATTATTGTTTTAACATCAGAAAACATAAAAAAGAACACTAGTACGCATTTTAAGCGGTAATTCATATGTTAACGGAGATAAGCGTTAAATATATTAAGATCGCCATTACTTGAAAGAAATATGTCTGTAACAGACTTCTACACAATTATTTCATCTATTCATGTATAGGCTGTAATATTTCCTACTTAATAAATAACAATAAACTTAAATCGTGGATTCTTTATAACTTAAATAACAAACTTTCAACTTTAAATAGAGACATCTTTATCTATCTTAAAATCGGCAAGTTTATATGAAATATTTATATTTAGTATTAAGACAACCTTGACGTGAAAACTGTCAATGATGATATCGCATTTATTATGAACAGTAGAACTTCAAAAAGATATCAAATACATAACAAATAATGTGCTTTTACTCAAATCTTATTAACTCAACAATAGAATAGGAGACTGGCGGCTGTAACAGCGCATTGGCCGTGCCTTTGTCGGACGAGACCAAGGCTCTGTTACAGTTAGCTAAAATAAATAATATCTAGTAAAATTATATTAATAAAATTAACTAAAATAATTAGATATAGTAAAATTCTGTAGTCGTCGTACGGAGCGGCATAATCTATAAAGATTAAGCTTCTAAATAAAGATTAAAAAAAAAAAGCAATAGAATAATGTATATGCATTAGCTTGTTTGTTATTTAGCATCATATTAGGCAGGCTAACAAATATCAATATATCAAAAATCAATTTTTATTTATTTATTTTTTTAGAACTGACTGGTGTTAGTCCTAACGGCTTTTACAACGTTACCAGGACGGGTGAGTGTAGAAGCATAGTCAAGGTTGCCAAATTCGGAAAGTAGAGCGCAGAAGCTCTAGTAGCGTCGGGGTACGTCTTCGTCAGCCTACGCTGTTCGAAAGATAAGACAATTTACAGATGTCGAAACAGCGAAACTCGTTTATTTTGCTTACTTCCATAGCATTATGTCTTATGGAATATTGCTGTGGGGTAAATGCGCGGATAGTGAAAAAATTTTCGTATTACAAAAAAGAGCTATACGTGGCATCTACAATTTAAGTCCGCGTGATTCCCTGCAAGAGAAGTTTAAGAAAACAGGTATTCTAACATTTGCTTCACAGTATATTTTAAATAACGTAATTTTTGTATATAAAAATATAAAGAATTATAAAACGATAGGTGATGTATATAATAGACAAAGTAGGAACCGACATAAGCTTGCGACTCCTGCTTTGCGCCTAGCAAAAGTACGTAAATCGTTTGTGGGTTTGGGTATAATAAGATTCTATAATAAAATTCCGAAATCAATTTTGGTCATGCCATTACAGCAGTTTAAAAACACTGTTAAAAAGAGGCTGATACAGAAAGCCTACTATACTGTTGAAGATTACTTAGATGATAAGGATGTGTGGATATAGGTGCACTTCTACCCTGTACAAGACAGTAATAAATAAAAGTAACTAGTTCTAAGATTTATATTTTAAAAAGAGCAACCGCCAAGTTTCTTGCTGGCTCTTCTCGGTAGGACGGCTTTCCGAACCAGCAGTAAAGTTGACGATTCAAAAGCACTTGTTTACAAGTTTACTTGAATAAAGAATATTTTGATTTGATTTGTAAGAGTGCCTCCTGTGAGGCGGACCACAGCTTAGAGCGACGCGTAGTGGAAAAAAAAACGTCCCAAAGTAAGAGCTAAAGTTGGTAACACTAGCCGCGACGGTTCGCTGCGTCGCGCGCCGGGGGCGGAGCACCACTATTACCCTGCCGATTGTGCGCGCGCGCCGACGGTAACGACCGCCGACCAATTAACACTCTCTCCATCTTATCTGCGCTATACCGGAGGAAGTGTAAAGGTCGCGTGCGGGTATCGGATTTAATTGCCGCAATTATTATTATTGAGGAAGCGTGCTCATCGCGCATTATGATTTTAAGGGATAATAAATGATAATGAATATAATGGTCAAGAGTGAATTCAAATTTTTAAACAAAATTTACATTAAAGCCCATACGGATGTTCATTGCCGTGATTTTATCAAAAAAGTAAAAGTCAAGTTGAGGTCTATGACTGTTCCTTTGTAGGGTTTTAAGGTTTGTAGGGTCTAAGGTTTTAGAGAGGTTTTCACCTTATTCTTATGTATATTTGTTTATAATTAGATACACCAACTATTTACTATAATCATCATCATCATCCTCATAATCCTTTACATAAAAGGGTTTATGTAAAGGATTATATACCACTCTAAATGGAGTCGGCACAAAATGTTACAACATGTTGTCACATGATTTGGCTACGTATTTTACGACCGGCCGCCTGCCTGACGTCAACTTACCTTAGTCGTATTACGACCCCTCGGAAAGAAAAAGGGTGGTCTATACTACTCAAGCGGATACCACACGGTGGGTCAACTTACCTGAGTCGCCTTTTACGACAACTCGGTAAGAAATGAGGATGGTCTATTCCACCCAGCCGGATACCACACGGCGGAAACTATTTATTATGCATTAATAATTATTTATAATATTATTTATAATAATTTTTACACTTATATTAAGTTTAGTAACTCGTGGTAACATTTAATATAGTTGCTCCTAGATTTCGTCGGCGACAGGTTCACGGTCATGTTTGACACAGCTTTCAGAATATCTGGTGGTGTACAATCACCACTATCCCCGCTCTCAGACATGTTTTTACACAAAAACTATTTTTTTTACAAACAAAACTAAACTTCGTTTAAATATTGAGAAGATTTTTTAAATGTCATATATTGGCGCCAAGGTGCAAACATCGATTGCGCATGCGTGTTTCGTCGCCGCGGACCCATTCATTGAAACCTTTTTTTTTCAACCTCCTTGGTCTAGCTGGAAGTTGTATAGGTGTATCGTTATGATTAAAAAGTTACATTATGATACAGGTGTGCATACAAGACCTGTATCGTAAAGAAACTTTTTAATTTTTAAATTTTGTTCTGTACGTAATGTTTGTCATAAGAATTTTGTTTTCAGTTTTATAATCTTTGTATTATAGTATCGGAGTAGACAAAATATGAGATTTCAGTGCCTATTAACATAGCTTAAGTCAATTATTTGAACATTTATAAAATCATATTTCAAATCCACTTTGACTGATTTAAACGAGCCGTCTTAAAATGGAAATTTAAATAGAAGTGTGATAATTAGTTAATTTAATTAAAACGGAAACCAGAAAAAAATTGAATATTTTAATTTTTCCTTATGTGCGAGTTACGAAAACAAATTATTTTACATGTAACCAATTTTAACCAAAAACTTCCTGTTTAGGAAAACAGATTATGGTCTGGATATAAATCGGTTTGTAGTATTAAACTGATCTAATTCAAAATTAGGTTTAATTGAGTTACATGCAATGTAATTCTAATTTCAATGCCATTTGTGACATCATGGTACGAGCATTTAAAAAGTCGAGTGTTTTCTTGCTCTTTCAAATTATGACTCTCATTAAAACTCGAGTTTTTAAGGCGCTACGCTTTATTGCAATTTCCCCCAAATAAAATTTTTTTGAATAAGGCCACTTTAATACTATGCGTTCGATATATATGTCGCTTTATATTGAACTAGTAACAGTGACATGGAATCGAATAGAAAATATCGAAAAAAATATCATAAAAGTATCGATACTTCAAATTATCGAATACCTTTCTTAGGGCCTAATGCGTATACGTATACCAATTTAGTCGGTGAAGGAAAACATAGTGAGGAAAAAATTCTGGAGATATGTGCAACCTACCAATACGTATTGGAGCAGCGTAGTAGGTCTTAGCTCCAACCCTTCTCTCCAGAAACGGAGAGAGGAGGACTAAGCAGTGGGATTGTAACAGGCCGCTACTTTACTTTTTTTTATACCAATTTAGTCAGTAGTTTCAACAGAACATGCAAAAACAAAGAAAGGGTTGGTATTTTATTACGTAAATAATAGAACGAAAAAACGTACTAAAATTTTAATTTCATAGTTGTAATATTCGAAACTTTTTTTAAATGTTTTCATTATACTTTTGTGTTTATTTTTAGGTTTACAATTGTAACATATATTTTACATATATATTTATAAAGCTATATTTCTATATTATTTCTTGGATAATTTATTATGTTATGCTGTTGGAGATTCGAATAAATAAATAAATAAATGTAGTTTGAATTAAATTCTTGAAAATATAACTACAAATCTACATAACGGAACCCCAAAAAGCGGACAGTCATTGTAGATTCTCAACAACGATAGCGAGCTAGATTATAACGACGCCCGAGACATTTTAATCACAGCCGTGAACTATGAAACTGGGCACAGAAGTATAATTACAGCGGGAAGGTCAGTGAGCACTGAATAAATAACGAATTAAAAGAATTACTAATGAATTTTAAAACGCGAGCTTATGAAATGAAGAGGCAGCTGAGCGTAAATTATTTCATAGGGGCACTGGCACCGCTTGAAGTCAGGTGTAACCAATCTTTTTCCCCCGTCATTATTTAACTTATGTTATTACTGCAAGCAAGCATAAGTGGTAAAATTGATTGTACTGATCTCTTATCACGAATATATTTCAGAACCCCTTCCTACAGAACCCGGCATACACCATTATTGCAAGTGCCTAAATCAAAAACGACTTATGATAGAAATTCTGTTATACCGCGTATAACTCAAACTTATAATAACAATTACTCAAAAATAAACCTTTTCCATATGACTAAACGTAAGTACAAAAAAGAAATAATTATAATTAACCGGAAAAAAATTATCAAATGTTTAGGGGCTAAATACACTACCACGCATGCAGCAAAAACGCGCGCGCGCAACTTGTGCCTATTAAGACTTAATCAAATTTATATCCTTGTTTAACGTAAGTAAATTAAAGTAACTTATAGTCAAAGTGTAATCTAAGCCTTATTATTATATATATATATATAGTATTTAAGTAAAAAAAATTGTGAACGCTGTAGGAATATTATATAAATAAATAACGTGATTTTATATTATTTAACTAAAGTTAAATCTTGATACTGTGATAGACGATAAGTGGTATTATGTGACTTTTTCGAAATGGTCACTGGTTCAAAACCGGTTTAATAAATAACCGGATAAATGGTTTTTTTCTGGTAACGATTTGTATTAGATATTTGTAAATTATCACTCGCTATTCGCTGGAGGAAAATATAACGAGGAAATCTGCTATCTCTAGAGAATTCGGTGGAACAATAGCGGATAGATAGCAGTACGATAATAAGGGCCTGTTCGAATCCCACAGCTGGATATTCTCCCTTCTTGTTCAATGTGTATTGGTTACACTTCCTCATAATGTTGTACTTCACCGAAAAGCGTGTACATTAATTGCAAATAGGAAAACTCATTGGCTCCTGGCACGGATTTGAATCACTGACATATGTATTCTGGTATGTTCTCGTATATTGATGAAAAATAGTTATCAACACCATACTTAGGTTGATTGATTTTGCAGTGCTGGGTCACAAGTATTAAAATTGACCATACCGTCACTAATCTAAGGCCACAGAAATGTTTTCATAATTAATAGGATTCCCTATGAGCTGTAAAAGTTTCTGAATTCTGATTGGGAGATTGGCTGCTCAAAATCTGTTGCAAGTAATCGTATAACTGCTTTAAGCAGAGTAAATAAGATGTTTAAATTTTAGTAATGAAACTTACATTTGTCATTAAAACTTAAAAAGTGTCAACAATATATGACATAATCTGCATTTCTAATCTGCGACGGTGGTTATTATTTTTAATATTTATATTTATACATATAAATATTAAAAATATATTCTCGGATACGGAGTCGATTCCCTTATATTTATAAGGGAATCGACTCCGTTTCCACCATGCTCAATCCCATTTACGTGCGAAATGTAAACACCTTCCTTATTTATAAGTATGACTAAAAATGTTGCGCAAACCTCTTACAAGTGATGTTCATTACCGGTAAATTAACGGATATTGTAAAACAGAGTTTTAAATCTTAATACGTCTAAAGAGGCTCCGATTAAACAGGTTTCAACATAATATAAGTAACATAATATAAGTAACAAAATCGCGTAACAACGTAATATAATTTATTTCGAACGCATTAACGCTGATTGTCGACATCCTTTGCGATGTTCCTCTGCAATGAAGATGTTTACAAAGCTTCACAATATTAAATATCAAGTCAATGATTACTTTAGCAAGTTATAACAATTATTAAGTAACTATTAAAACGAGGCTCCACCAGAAAACAAACAAATATCATTCATCATTCTCATCATTCTCTAGCCCTTATCCCACTCTAAGTGGGGTCGGCCCCACATGTTAAAAACATGTTGTCACATGATTTGGCTACGTATTTTACGACCGGCCGCCTGCCTGACGTCAACTTACCTTAGTCGCCTTTTACGACACCTCGGTAAGACATGAGGGTGGTCTATTCTATGGAGCCGGATATCACACGGCACAAAACAAACAAATATTGAGGATTATAAAAAACAAAAATGCGTGGAGTTTTACTATTTGAATTAGCTAGCAATGACGAAAACAGACTTCTTAATGGCTCTTTTCGTTAGATGCGAATTGGAAGTACTTAAGAACTTGTTTGAATAACAAATAGTTGGAATATGAAGATTTAGCATATATGAAAAAGGTTCAAATGGAAACACTCACCCCCTTCTCACTTTTCCGAGAGTTAAATATGATTTTATTATATGTTATAGTTACAATTGACTAACCTCGCGCTACGTTGCGAATAAGTATAAATGAAAAACAAATCGTGCCTAGTTTTCAATAAAGACTTAAATTCAAACCTGGTAAGATACTAGGTAAGAGCTGATTAATAAATAATAAATTGGAAAGTGTATATTACACAAAACGTGTGCAAACTTTTACTACTCGCAGGATTAATGTGGTTTTTTTGCAATTTACTGTTAAAATAATCACATTAGATAATTCAAATTTACTTTATGAGCACTTAATAAATATTAAACACGTAAAATGTAAAGTTAGTAAAAGTAAGTATAATTGAATTTTTAAAATTAAAATAAATTGCACGGAAAAAGTTAGCGATTTCGCAACAGCATTAATTGTTATATTATTCATAAATAGGTTAGTACTTGGCCGCGATTTTTCCTGATAGAAAGTGACTGATATAGCGTGAAATGGAATGCACGCACACACATAAATACGAAAAATTACAGAAAATTGTTTTTTGAAATAACAAATTATTTTCTTATCAACCTGTACTATAGTATGAACTTAATAACTTTAAATGTATGTATTAATATAATAGTATTAAATGTTTCCTCACGATGTTTTCCTTCACCGAAAAGCGTGTCATATATTGCAATTATCAATTAGACACATAAGTTTTAATAGAAAAGCTCATTGGTGCCTGCCCGGTTTGAACTCGTGTTCCCCTCGAAAGAGTCGCACGGTCGCAATAAGAGTTCATGGTAGGCCTGCTGTACGGCCGAGAGCAAAACTTCTTTCTCTTTATATGATGGTTTACCTTGGTCGAGCTCATGTCGAGCATGACGGGGAAGGCCGGAAGCCGAGGCGGGCCGCCTTGCTGTTTTGCCAACTTTGCGAAAAGACCACCAACTGGCACGTCGTTGGTGTCCGATTGTGTTTGTGCTGGGGGTCGCTCCACGCCAAAGCCGTTTATTCGGTGGAAATAACTGAAACAATGGTAAAAGTTAAGGTAGGAGTCCATCAAAATAGTGTGCAGCATATGTTTACAAAGATTGTGTACAAAGTTCTCTCACTGCACGTACTAAGCTGATATCGCGTTTAGCTTCTGAATCCACTGACAATGTTGTGTGTAACATGTGTGAGCGAATACATTTGTGCGAACATGTTCATTTAGGAATATTTTATAATCCCGCATGTATCAGGTATGAAAACAGGTGTAGTAAAGTAAAGTATCGGCCTGTTACGATCCCACTGCTGGGAATAGGCCTCCTCTCTCCGTTTCTGGAAAGAAGGGTTTGGAGCTAAGACCTACCACGCTACTCCAATGCGGATTGGTAGGTTACACATATCTCCAGAATTCTCTAGAGATATGCAGGTTTCCTCACGATGTTTTCCTTCACCGAAAAGCGTGTGATAAATTGCAACTATCAATAAGACACTTGAGTTTTAATAGAAAAACTCATTGGTGCCTGCCTGGGTTTGAACCCGTGTTTCCCTCGAAAGAGTCGCACGGTTTCACCGCTGGGCTAACACAGCTCTGAAAAACAGGTGTAGGCCACTCTAAATTTAGCATTATATATATTTTCTATTTACTTTATCGCGGATTATAGCAATACAAATATAGTCTTCATAAAATTTGTTAAAGAAATCTTTTCTGCCATCGATTCAAAGACCTTATGATTTGGGTCCCTTTATGAGATTTCATAGCTCGACTAGTGTCCCGTTTCATTATTCTTTTACTACTTCACTTTGATCTACTTATTTCTTTTCCGTGTTTGTTATATCTAAAATCAAAAATAGCATTGTCTTAACCCATCTGTGCTATTTTCTACACTTTTAATGAATAATTAGTAAATGAGAGACCTTTGTACGTATACCTTGTTAAAGAACGTACTATATTCTCTTAAAAGGAATAATATATACGAGACATTTCCTTAGAGATTCGCATTTAAATCCGCACAGCGGGCGAGCATTATGCGCCCTACCATTAGCACTATAACTGTTGACAACGAGTTAAATGGACCTAGATTCATTTCCGTGTGCCTTTACTTTGTATTTAAGGCATTGATATCTATTTAGTAGAAACGATGATAGGTAGTTGATAATTTATTCACTCACCTTAGTTAAAGAGTAATGAGATTTAACGCTTCGCCATCGCTGTGACTTATTCTTATAGGAAAAAGTGTTGTATATAAGAAAAAAATACCTTCAAATACGAGAAGTGTTTTAATTTACATTTAATTTTTTGTGCCGAAATTATTGCCATGAAGTCATAGTTCAATTTTGTTAATTTGAGTACTTATAACTTTACTTACTTAATTAAGTAATTTTTTATTATGATACATATTAAAGTTATCTTCTTTATGTAATAATACTATAAATAATCGGGTCACGGGTTCGATTCCCGCAGATAGCCAACATTTTATTTAAAGCAATGTATTGGTTCTGCGAGTCTGGGTGTATATTATGCATATTTACGAGTTGTTTGTCACGCAAAAAAACAGAATTAAGTTTACTTACTTTGGGGACGGGACCGTGTGTGTAATTATAAAAAAAAGTAGTAGTAGCAGTAGTAGTAATTTAAATTGACCGCAAGGTACGTAAAAAATGGTGAAATCAACATCTCTAGACAATAACGTGCCTGTCCAGGCAACTTGACCTGACAACCCCACGCATCGTGTTCACATTAAACATAATCGATATGCAAATATCGATACAAAACACGCATTTTTCACACAGACAATGTCAACGCATTCACAACATCATGCGACTCCGCGGTTCACCGACCGCCTAGTGATGCCCAAATTGATTTGCATATTAATCGATTCGATAACTTACGTTAAGTCGACGAATTTACATGATTCGTGAGAACCGAGTCTGTCCGCGTGAACTTATGTTATATTAATGAATTGCTCATCTCACGGAGCGCGGTCGGCGACCTCTGTCAATAATAATTATCGATTCTCCAATTACTGTCATGCTAGACACTGTGGAGCTATCGAGTCGCTAGATGACGAGCGTTAACTTTTTTTAGCGGTATTTTATATTTGGTTTCGAATTTAAATAAGACGATTTTGGTATAATCAAAAAATAGTTTAAAGGTAACAAGTCTAGTTAAAAAGCTTTTAACAAATTTCATGTCCCTACTTTACCCGTTGAGCAGTTTCCTCGTTTAGAGCCTATCCAGCCCAAATATTTGTCCAGTCTCGATGACAATGCCAGTTATCGAGACTGGACAAATATATACAATTTTAGCTCACTCGGAAAATAGGTCGTATTTTACTTGCAACATTCCACCTCCAGATACATGCACGGCAAGAATAAAAGCTTTTAAAAATGAACATCAAAGATACAAACGATCTACTCTTATCTATAAACTTTTAGGGCATTTATTATTTTATAAAAATAATACCGAAATTATTTTGCTATAATTCGCGATACAGTAAATAGAAAATATATTTAGTGCTAAATGTATAGTGGACTATCCGTTTTTTCATACCCGATACATGCAGGATTCGTAAAAACACACGCACAAACCTTCATCACTGCCACAAGCACTACATACGTTCACTATCACAAACTCAACAATCGTTTCGCCCTGCAACCGAAGCATAATCAGGAGATAGACTCCACGCTTGAACTTGAAACAAGTTTCAAGTTCAAGCTTGTTGCACGTGTTCAGAGGTAAAGGTGGGATTGCATCGACTACCATATAATAATGCTTGGTCGGATAGTGCTTCGCTTTGCGTTTTTGTCGTGGAGTCTATCTCTTTGCTCTATCTCGGTTGCGGGGCGAAACAATTGTTGAGTTTGTGATAGTGAACGTGTGTAGTGCTTGTGTATTGTGGTGGCAGTGGTGGAGGTTTGTGCATGTGTTTTTACGAATCCTGCATGTAACGGGTATGATAAAAACGGATAGTCCACTATACATTTAGCACTATATATATTTTCTATTTACTGTATCGCGGATTAATACAAAATAATCTTATTATTACTTTTGTATTATGAATCTCCGCAAAGTGACGCCTAATTCTATAAATTATTATTTTATGTTTTGATCGACTGGAATGGTACCATCGCTCCCTGTCTAGAGACAAACCATCATTTAAATTTCACTATTGTCATTACAAAACTTATTACAAAATTGTAATTTATCGACTACAAAGATTACTAAGGAATTTTGACGAAGATAATCGTAGCAAAGGTCAAGCAATCATGTCAACAATTCAATACGTCAGAGACAAGTATAACACTAATGGTTTTTGATGATACTTAATCAGTAAATTGCACGAATCTAAAAGATATATCGTTTTCTTTTTGGCTATTTACTACTCTTGTGTAGCTATAGAAAAAACGGCAAAAAGAAACGTAAGTACGAGGTACAATTTGGCCTTTTGAATTTGGAAAGTGTATAACCTATTGACATTTCGAAAAAAAAATAGCCTAGAGCACTAATCAAGTCCATTATCCACACTTTAATTATATCAGAAGGTTGTGCAAGGACGCTAACGTTGGGAACAAGTCGGCCGATACATTAATGATGTATTGCAAATCGTCGGGTTAACGATACCGAGGTATTGGCTTAAATAATGTTTCAATAATCATGGATGGATTTCAATAAAGGGTTATAGGATTTAGATGAACCGAAACATGTGATGGTGTTTCTAAAATTACACTTTCTCATAGCGGCATGTAATTGGCTAAGAAGATATCTCACCTAAATTGACATACGATCTAGATATCTAATATTCGGTCGACTAGAGTTCTATATCTTTCCTCTGAAAGAGACTGGTTCTATGACGATCTACACTGCTTTTAACTGCCCTATTTGGGTGTATTTTCCCTGTAAACTAAAAATAACACTAATTTGTTACTAGATTTATGTAGATTGTACCTTCATAATATATTTCTGTTACAATTAGCGCTCTTAAATTTATTACTTTGCTTGTCAATTCATGCAAAAAGAAAAAAATGCAGTTTATGAAAATTTAGAGTCACAATATGTTTTTAATTAGTACATTCGAGTTGTACGTCTATGATGTGCTTAAAACCATCATATTATATGCACCAACAACAACTCACCATTTTCACTACCATTTTATACCGATTCAATAGCTTTTGGATGATTAGCTTAAGAATACCTACAAGACTGACGAAATAAACATCTTTTTATAATCAAGATTTTACTGATACCTGCATATATGTAATGAAGGCCTTTTAGAAACTTACATCTGTGAAGATAAATTTAAAGTTTCGCAAATAAATAGACCGGTGGTATTCAAATTCCACTCTAGAAATTAACAAGTTATCGCAAAAACCCATATCTTAATTGCCTTATATAGTGTGAATGAATGAACATTCATTCACACTAAATAAGGCTCGATAGCAAAGAAAAAATAAATAAGATTATTAAGTCAATAGTCGCCAGTACTCGAGTTTATTTTTGTTGGAAATTCATATATAAATTAATAATTTGAGAATTTGTCTGACTGTCTGTCACACAATTTCGACTAACCCTATAAAATAATAATATGTAAAATTGACGCTTGTATGTGGGGGCTAATTGAATAGAATAAAAACTCTCCTCTTTCGAAATAGGGATAAAACATACACTAACCAATTGCGGGTATTTTAACATTTAGTCTGACTAACGAACATTACTGATTTTTTTCTCCTGCATTTTTTCCCGTTATGAATTAATTTTTCTGCATTTTTTCTCTTTATGAAATTTCATTATTCTAAAATCTTACGCTTCATATTCTTTAAACTCATAACGTTTTAATATAAAAAAGAAAAGTAACTGTCGGTTACTATCACACTGCTGGGCATACGCTTACTCCCTCCATTTTCGGTTAGAGCTAAGACCCACTACGTTGCACCAATTGGGATTAATAGGTAACACATACACCCATATTCTCTAGAGATACGCATGTGTTCTTACGATGTTTTTCTTCACCGAAAGGTGTATGATAAATCTCAACTATTAATTAAAAATATGACACATAACTGGCAAACTCATTGGTGCCCTCGAAAGAGTCGCACGGTTTTACCACTGGGCTATCACAGCTTTCTATAACTAAAATTAAAACAAAGGTTAAGTCAAATTCCCGTCAGCAGCACGTCAGAAGTGTTCATAATCTCCAACGCTCATTTCCATATTCAGTCGGTGGCGTTCATTAGCAGTCGAACGCTAATGAGCCGCCCATAAAGAGACGGTTTCTTTATTGATCCGGTAATAACATCTGACATTGTATTGGAATCTATTAGAAGCCTTCGCGTGATTTAAGATCTGACCTATGAGATTAGTGTACACTTTATGTGTCATGATGAGTTGCGAACATAATTATTAAGCGCGGTCAAAATAAACGCCGAAACTGTTTTGCATATATGTAGTTACGATTTTACGTGAACTTAATCGTTAAATTACATTGCATTATGTAAAATTAAAATAAATCATTAAATTGGCTTCCTGTTTCAAACCGAAAAATGGTTGGTTTGCGATTTTGTCGTGGAGTCTATCTACTGATGATGCTTCGGTTGCGGGGCGAAACGATTGTTGAGTTTGTGATAGTGAACGTGTGTAGAGCTTGTGTATTGTGGTAGAAGTGGTGGAGGTTTGTGCATGTGTTTTTACGAATCCTGCACGTATCGGGTATGAAAATACGGATAGTCACTATACATTTAACAGTATATATATATTTCCTATTTACTGTATCGCGGATTATAGCAAAATAATTTTATTATTACTTTTTGTTATGGATCTCCGCAAAGTAACGCCTAATTCTATAAATTATTCGAAAAATGGTAGGTTTTGTCCATACCAACGACATTTTTGCAGACAAACGAAGCACACACAGTTTTTATTTTACATAATAATGAATATTACTAATTACTATTTGTATGCACTAAAATCTGCTCCTAAATTTATACTGTAAAGCTTATGTGAGAACACCTATTTCTTGAAATCTTAAACGCAGGGAATGATGGAGACTTCAATTGTAAAAGTTACTTTTGGCTCTTTCTGCAATACAAAGATTTTTTAAATATACACGCATTTACCTCATGACATTATTTTATAAGACATAATGCTATGGAATTAAGCAAAATTATCACATTTTCCCTTTTTCATAATCCACAAAACGTCTAATCTTTTGGACAGCGTAGGCCGCTGAACTGAGTTTACCTGCGAAAGTTGTGTCTCTATGTGTGTGCTTTTTGTGTTTATTTTTAGATATAGCCAGCATTATCGACACTCACTCATTAGTGGGATGTGTGTTGTAGCGGGCGGCGAGCGAGCGCATGATGTCCGAATAGTTGCGTGGAGGATGGACCGGCGCGGGCGGAGCGTGCGGGCTTCCGCGCTCGGGCGGCGTGCCCGGATATGACGACGTTGAAGGCGTCACGCTGCGAGATCTAGAAGAACAAGACCTCGATTATTAAGTACAGGCGTACAAAATTCTGTACATACATAACTCTAAAATATATCCTAAACTACCACGATAATCAAACCGCGATCGCTCAAACTGGCAACACAAGTTTCCGTTTATTTTGTTCGATCTAAATGCGTGATGAACTTCACTTAAGAATCACTTTTTAGAATAACGTTTTTCGATGCTGTCAGAACTTCTGACAAGCCTCAAAGCATTAAAGTCTTAAAGCATTTCGCAAATTAGTATTCGAATCTCAAACGTTTTCCTCCGTACTAATGCAAAGTTGGTTAAAGGTGCCCAATTATAAATCAATATTATTTATCTATCTTAAAGTACGTTTTGCAATTCTTTATTCTTAATAATATAATATAAAAACCTAGCATTTATGCCTGCGAAAAAGAAGTGCCATTTTTCTGACGTCAATCGGTCGCGGCTTATGGCCTTAGTTCTAAAGGCATCCTAACTAGTCGCAGTCATACCATCAGTCCAAAATAAAATAAAATACTAATTACAATAGAAGCTACCTAATGCCGTGTGGTATCCGGCTGAGTAGAATAGACCATCCGTATTTTTTACTGAGGGGTCGTAATCAAATCAAATCAAATCAAAATATTCTTTATTCAAGTAAACTTGTAAACAAGTGCTTTTGAATCGCCAACTTTACTGCTGGTTCGGAAAGCTGTTCCTGCCGAGAAGAGCCAGCAAGAAACTCGGCGGTTGCTCTTTTTAAAATATAAATCTTAGAACTAGTTACATTTATTTATTACTGTCTTGTACAGGGTAGAAGTGCACCTATATCCACACATCCTTATCATCTAAGTAATCTTCAACAGTATAGTAGGCTTTCTGTATCAGCCTCTTTTTAACAGTGTTTTTAAACTGCTGTAATGGCATGACCAAAATTGATTTCAGAATTTTATTATAGAATCTTATACCCAAACCCACAAACGATTTACGTACTTTTGCTAGGCGCAAAGCAGGAGTCGCAAGCTTATGTCGGTTCCTACTTTGTCTATTATATACGTCACCTATCGTTTTATAATTCTTTATATTTTTATGTACAAAAATTACGTTATTTAAAATATACTGTGAAGCAAATGTTAGAATACCTGTTTCCTTAAACTTCTCTCGCAGGGAATCACGCGGACTTAAATTGTAGATGCCACGTATGGCTCTTTTTTTTTAAATATATAAATATATAAAAATATATACCTAGAAGCGGTGGAGTCGTGCGGACTGAGGCGCTCGCTTTTGACGCCGGCGTGGGGGGCGGGCGGCGCGGACGCCGGCGCGTGCGCTTGCGCGGGCGACGCCGCATCGCGCGCGCACCGCCGTGCCGCTCCCCCGCCGCCTTCACCTGTAACAACAGCAGAACAAACACGTTATGACAATCCATGCTAATATTATAAATTAGTCTAGACTACTTAAGACTCCGCCGTCTGGTATCCGGCAGAGTAGAATAGACCATCATTTCTAACCAAGTAAGGTAAAAAGGTAAAAGGCGATTAAGGTAAGTAGACGTCAGGCAAGCGGCCGGTCGTAAAATACCATAGCCAAATCATGTGACAACATTCTTGTAACATGTTGTCCCGACCCCACTTAGTGCGGGATAAGGGCAGGAGGATGATAATGATTGTATAAGACAAAATTAATAATTATTGTTAGAATGAAAACTCTAGTAGCTTATATGAATAATTAATGATTAACATACATTAATTTTTGATTGATTAATTAAAAGCTGTGATAGCCCAGCGGTGAGCCCGTGCGACTCTTACGAGGGGAACACGAGTTCAAACCCGTGCAGGCACCAATGAGGTTTTCTATTAAAACTCATGTGTCTAATTGCTAATTGCAATTTATCACACGCTTTTCGGTGAAGGAAAAACATTGTGAGGACATCACACATCTCTAGAGAATTCCGGAGATATGTGTAAACTACCAATCCGCATTGGAGCAGCGTGGTAGGTCCTAGCTCCAACCCTTCTCTCCAGAAAGGGAGAGAGGAGGCCTATTCCCAGCAGTGGGATTGTAACAGGCCGCTACTTTACTACTTTATACACTAATTTCCTGGTAAAAGTTACTTTTTAACTTTGTTTCATCAATTTATTTTGTGAAATCCTTATTTTATGATGGCTATCGGTGTTTATGAATCATTACATCATAATGCGTTTAATTTGAACTTTTACAATAACTTGTAACTTTCTCCGTGCAGGCATTGGAGAAAGGTTCTGGTAACTGTAAAAGATCGAAATTATAATTTGTCTAGACCGAATATCTATTTTACTTTTTATAATTTTCAAGTCTAATAATAAAGTCTATATATAGTACACTTGATTATAAACGCGAAAGTAACTTCGCCTTTTTTGAGTTACCAACGAACCAATTAAGAGATTTATATAATACTATTTATAGAATTAGGCGTTACTTTGCCATCTTACCAAAGTAATAATAATAGTATTTTGCTATAATCCGTGGTAAAACAAAATACATACAGGCGGGTAGCACACGACATTGATTTTTATTTTAGGTACCTACAAACCTCAGCATCCTACATAAAAAAATCAGTTAATTCATGAAGTATTTTAGCCACAGGATATATTTTACGTTTTCAAACAAAATAAGCACGATTTATAGATCAATACCGTACACGCCATTCCAACCTTGGCCTAAAAACTAATTATGATACAACTACAGGTACATGTAGAAAAAACTGTAATGTTATTGTTTTCTCCAGATTTTTTGAACGAGCGCGCAGTGCCAGGTCAGTCAACTTTACTAACAAAGCCAGTTCTCATAAAATTATAATTATTTTATATGAAAATATGTTTTTTGTCTAAAACTAAATTTTTTATACCTAATAGATGGACTATAAACCACCACCAACATAACATAATTGCACGTCACACATTCATTAACACAAATCAACAATCGTTTCTCTGCATAACCGAACCATCATCGGAAGATAAGACTCCACAACTCAATTTAGTCATAACCTTTAGTTTATCGAGCGACTAGTCGTAACACTACGCCGTAAAGGCCGTCAGAATCGAGATCTCCCTGTTTCGAGGCCAGATTTACTTGCAGTTACTCAAGAGACAGACGCCATGAATCTGATAACGGGCCGAAATAGGCGAGTCAAACTGGTCGCCGAGTTACGCGAAGCGGGATTTAATAAAAAAAAATCGCCACGACACACTCTCGTGACCTCCGTGGAATCTCCGCAGTTTGAGATAGACATCTCGGCTCGTTTGAAGTAGCATCTCAGGTCGAGTGGACGCGATACACTTTCTACATATCTCAAAGTGCGATCTACGTATATTAATGACTGTACAAGGACCAATGTCAGGTGGAATGATGGTGACATGATTGTCTAGAACGGTTCGTGAGGCTGTTTTTGTATTTTATAAGCGAAATTGATAGCTGTGATAGCCCAGCGGTGAGACCGTGCGACGCTTTCGAGGGGGTCACGGGTTCAAAACCTCGGGCAGACACTAATGAGTTTTTTTTTGTCAAGAACTATGTGTCTTAATTAATAATTTCAATTTACCACGCTTTTCTGTGAAAAAAAACCTGTATCCCAAGATAATTCTGTCTAGGTATATGTGTAACCTACCAATCCGCATTGGAGCAGCGTTGTAGGCCCTAGCTCCAATCCATTTATGGTTTTTATATACGATATTTTTAACACATTTTGTACAAAGCGTAAATAAATAAATAAATTGATGTGATCCTTATTTTTTTATGATTAAGAAAAAAGCTTTTATCAAAATTTCATGTCTACTGTTAACTCTTGAGGAGTTTCCTCGTATGGAGTCTATCTTGGGAGCAGCATCATAAACATCATTGTCATCGAGACTGAACCAGTATGGACCATAAAATTTCAGCTCAATCGGACATTGGGAAGTGGGTCAAAATTAACTTCCAGATTCCAGATTCCACTTTCACATACACACATTGCAAGTTGAAAAGCTTTTAGAAAATAAATGTTATAAAGCGAAATGATTTGGATGTTTGTTTGTATTAGTGTGTGTTTGTAATGTTTTCACGCAAAAACTACTGGACCGATTTCAAAAATTCTTTCACCATTGGAAAGCTGCTTCTTCACTGAACAACATAGGCTTTATTACATTAAAAAAAAATAGGTATCCCTAATAAACTTCAATAAAGTGTGAAATTTGCTCGTAAAAACTTTCATCGCACGGAAACTGTTGATGATAGAACAAAATAATGTTCTACAGTATTATAGAACGCATCAATATCCATAATAAAGTATGCGATACCATATGTCTAACTATTATAGTTATGCCAATATAACTACTCTTTTATATTGTAAAAGTTGATAAAATTGCCGACAATAATCAAACCATTTTATTCATATCTCCGTATTAATCCTTATCCCATTAAATGATCTTTTAATAAGAACTTTTATAATACCTGTAAAATACTTTTTAAATTATTAAAATCCGACTTTCCAATCAAAAATATATTACGAATTTAAGAATATAAATCGAAAGAAAATAATGTCATAACACATTAATTGTAGCGACCGTTACAGGGCCTGCATTTGGTGTGTTAGCTCTTATTCCAAGAATACTAATGATACCCATTTTATATAATTAAATAATCTACAAAATAAATCTATAGTCCGACTTCGTAGACTTTCCACTACCTCGAGATCGGTATGGACGCGGGGCATTGCTAGTAGAGAATAAAAACACTAATCAAACCGCTACCGTTGTTCTAATATTAATCTAAAGTCTGAAGACCATTTAAAACAATTATTAAATATTGTCTTCTTAAAAAACACCGGTGTTTCTTATTTATGCCCATTATTAAACGTAATTAATTAATTATAACGGATGTTTTGCTGTGTATTAGCATTAACCAAGATAATTTTCTAATTTGAAATATGAATTAGTATGAAGTATGAAAAAAAAACAATTTAGAAATGCACATACTTCAGGAGGTATATCTTTAAAAGAATACACAGAAATCTCATTTGATACTGGTATTTGTCTTTTTTTTTACTTATAACAAATGTGTCGAGTTATAAAATAATTTGATACTGCGAAAAATTACAACCAATTCTGATTTCAACGTGAAATATTAGAACACTGGCTTTGATTCTAGTTAAAACGAATCAATCACCATTTGTTTCAACCACAATTTCAGTCAATAGTTTTTTAATGATTGAGATTGTGGCGGTGAATGTGTGCATTGCTTGTGTATTGGTGGCGGGTAGTGTATGAGTTTTTTACGAATTCTGCATATATCAGCTATGACAACAGATTGCATTTAGCATTACTTATATTTTCTTTTAATACGGATGATAACAAAATACTATGTTCGTTATTTTTGTATTATGAACCTTCGCAAAGTAACGTTTATTCTATAAATTGTTGATTTTAGTTAGATGTGTGTGAAAGACGTATTTCTATATATTTTCTTTGTCTCACAACAAAGTCAGTAATAATTTTAACCATTATAGATTTTTTAATTATGTCTAGTGACGAGTTTAAGGTGATGATATATCATAATAAACTATAAAGAGAAACAGTTAAGATATAAATAATATCCGGACATAAACATATTACTCAAATTTATTCACAAAGCCTACTTTTTAAGATCTATTTGGCCGAACAAAAACCGCGCGTTTTCTTACGCAATTGCTGTCTTTCGCCAGAAGAAACGGTTCTCATATAAATCATAAATGACGAATAGTGCAAAACCGCAGTTGTCGCTCGCTCAAGCCTAAATCTGGTGATTTATCAGCGTGATTAAAACGATTTAATGTGAACATAAACCGTGAACTGACTACTTAATTAACAAAGGGAAAAAACCTGTTTAATTGGCGTTAACTTCACTATTAATTATTTCATAAGTTATTAATGTGGTCCTAATACCTTTCAGGAAAGTTTAACCAGAAAAAGACCTAAGCTTTTAGAAATACCGAGTGTATCATTCATTTGCCGGGCGAGGCCATTTATTAATATTCCTATTCATATCGACCGATATGGCCCACAATGAGACGTTCGGAGCCAATACCATAATCTACTTCGCGTTATGGGAAAATTATTTCAAATTGACGCGCATTGTGGAGACGTTACGTATCTTATTACAATGGAAAATATGTGTTTTGTATAGTCCCCGAAGCCCACGTTGGCGTTAAGATGGGTTTATTTATTTTCATACAAGCTTAATAACGTCTATATTTCGTAATTGTAACAAACTGCTGCATAAATTTTAAATACAGACCACATACATAGAATTGATGAAGATTCGAAATTCGGATGACTCCAACGCGCATTTTCAAATCTTTTTATTTTTTTGTCTATGATTCTGACTTTTGACTACCAATTTACTTAAAAATCGAGACCTAAATAATAAAAACTTTACGAATACCTTTTACGGGAAAATTATAGAGTTATTATATTAGAGTATCGGAAAGCAATCTAATATGTGCCCTATTAAAATAAAGGGAAAGCAGATGAGACTTATTATGTCTCCCTTTTTTATGTATGATTAGACAAAGACAAGAATATCAGTTGCATCTTCCCTCTTTTATTATTTGTTAGGACACTCGTGAGAGTGTGAGAGTGTGTAAATGATTACAGGCCTGCTTATGGTTTACCTACTCTAGTATAATATTTTTTTGGAGAAAATAATTAGTTCTTTACACACAAAGTGAACATCACTTTGTGTATAAAAACAAAAATTATAGTTGTTTTTTCCTTACTATATTTTTTATTATCTTATATAATATTTATTTAATAAAATAAATTCCTCGGCTACCGTTTACAAAGCTAAACGGAAAAAGGAATTTAATTTCGTAATGAATTTGACTATAAATTTTTTTAAGGCTTTATTGTCGGTTTCCTAAGACAATTTCCTCTGATATTTGTGAGAGTTATACACGGGAAGTGATCGAAAAGTGTCATGGCGTCCGATGAACGATGTTTTCCGGCGCCGAACTTGTCGGGTCACCTGTCAAGTCGCATTATAATGACGGAAACGGTTACCGTTATGTTGCAACAGGCTCGTGTTAGATTTAAAAGTTCATTATAACCGTATCGTTAACAGAATGTTTTTATAAGATTTTTTTACATCCCACAGAGTTATAGTAGAGAAGGGCAGTCAGTCTATAAATGTATCTATCAATACAATAGAAAAAGCAAATGACGCTACCTATCTCGCTTTTTTATGTTGGATTAGTCAAAGATTATCAATCAATAAAGATAATCCATCAGACGATGGATCTCTCAACTTCCCTTTCATATTATTTTTTGGACATAATCTCAATACTCGTATACTACATCTTCGTCTAATTACACATAGAAAAGAGATATAGATAGATCATCCTCATTTGTTTACTCTTTGTATCTCTTTATTGTAATCATTTCTAAAATGTGCCACATTTTAGGCTGACTTTTCTATTCTAATATAAAAACTCTACGATGGCTCCCTTACTCTATTTACTCTATGGTTCGTCCGCTGCTATGCAGTGTTACCGCACCTAAAAAGATGTGGTCGATTTAGGGAAAGAAATCTCCAAATTCCGGTAAGAACCATTTCGCGTTCACTCCATAGTGAACGCGAATAAACGGCTTTTCCCTTTTTCAATAGAATTACGGAAACGTTTTTATTTTATTGCCCTTATCAATCATTTGATGTGACACAGAGATAAACATACAAACATGACATGTATAAGTTGACGACCTTAGAGTAAGCAATAAAGCGTTTCACGCCTAGCAGGAACTCAATTAACCCGAGGTTCAACAAACAGAATTACGTATACATTGTTTAGCTGCAAACACCCAGCTTGACACCGATGGACCTCTCGTTGTAGTACATGTTGCAGGATATGAGCGGATTCTGGATATTGCATGTTTTAAACATGTTGTCATATGTTCTGGTTAGTTATTTTACGACCAGCCGCCGCCTGACGTCAACTTACCTTAGTCGCCTTTTACGACACTTCGGTAAGAAATGAGGGTGGTATATTCTACATAGCCGGATACCACAAGTCATCTTATTTTAGTCGTCTTTTATGACACCTCTGACAACCAACTGAGGATCATTTATGATGATAAGTACGTAAGCACCGCCGTTAACAACTTATTGTGTAAGAATGTTAAACTATATTGTGAACCTTTTTTAGTTTAATTGAAAGTTATTTTTGTCTGTCTTCAGCTTTGGAATTTGGTGGTTTGATTCCCGCCGAGAGCTAACATTTACTAATACAAATTGTTGGTTGTTCGATTCTGGGTGTATTTATGTATTTATTTAACATTATATAAGTAGCATATATACCAGTTGTCTGTCAACCATAACACAATCATTAAGTTATTTGTTTTGGGTACGGACGACTGTCTGTGTGTAATTGTCCCATATAAAAAAGAAAAAAGTAAAGTAACGGCCTGTTACTATGCCCACAGCTGGGCTAAGGCCTCCTCCCATCGTTTCTGGAGAGAAGGAAGAAAGCTAAGACCTACCACGCTGCTCCAATGCAGATTGTAAGGTTACACATATCTCCAGAATTCTCTAGAGATATGCAGGTTTCCTCACGATGTTTTCCTTCACCGAAAAGCGTGTGATAAATTGCAATTATCAATTAGACACATAAGTTTTAATAGAAAAACTCATTGGTGCCTGCCCGGGGTTTGAACCTATGTCGTCTCCAGAGAGTCGCATGGTCTCACCGTTAGGCTATCACAGCTTGTTTGTCCCATATATTTATTTATAATTACAATTGTTAACTTGTCTTCACTATTAGAATATAAATAAATAGTGATTATTATATTCAGAATAAAAATGCGAGACTAACTATTCTCCGACCTTGTTATTTTGTGAGCCGAATGGTAACCGCGTGAACCTTACCAGAGGGGTGCGTAGACATCTTGGAGTTTTTTCTTTGAATTCAATGCCTTAATATTTACAATTACGATTACGATTTTCCGATTTTGTCGGAGAGCCTATCCTCCTGAAGATGCTTAGGTTACAGGTCGAAACGATCGTAGTGAGTGTTGTGTGTAGTGCTTGTGTGGTGTGCGTGTTGTTTGTTGATGACATCATTTTGTGATACGTGTGGTGACTGGTCCTGCATGTTTAAGGTATGTGAACATTCTCTTAACAATCGAGGATTATACCAAAATAATTTTATCAGAACTTCTATATTTACAATTATTGAAGTAAAACATCTCTAGGCAATTCGTAGGGTATGTGTTACCTGTCAAACACCTGTTTGGTGGATTTAAGTCAGTCTCCTTTTCAAAAACGACAGAGGTGGCTTTTACAGAACAATGGGATAGTAACAGCCCGCATGTTCACATTTTCGTATATAGTAATAAAAATAATATTCTTCAATAAATATATATATATATATATATAAAGAAGTTTGGTACAATAGGCGGCTTTATCGCTAAAGAGCAATCTCTCCTAGGCAACCATAGGGCAGAGAACTTAATATTATATTAACGGTAGGGGTGCACAAACTAAAAGAAAAAGGTAGGTAGAATAACGTAGTATGCAAAATTATTAGACAATCTTGCAGTAGTGTTTACAAAAAAACGCTTATCATAGTTTACACAGCACATACCAGCGACTAATGACAAGAAGCGATAGCTCAATAGCTTCCAATGCTAATACATGTAGAACTCTTTTTCGCTTGAATCATTGACATTGACCGCGCGGTAGGGTCAGCAGCGTCATCAAACAAGGTACCGTTCGCAACACCTGACCCGAATGGCGGCGTACGACAAACAGACTGCCTAAGTGATCGGCACCGTTCACCAACATAACGTCCTCGGGCTACGAGTTGGTACGTGACTGTTGTAAAAGAGTGCCAATGGATGGCACACCCTTACACACGCAGACTATAACGGTTATTGATGCCAAAGGGCCACTAGAATAATTAACATTTGTCAATATCAAATTCAAATTCAAAATATTCAAGTAAACTTGAGTTACCACATGTTTCAAATACAACCTCCTTCAATTAAGTCAATAATAAAAAAAAATTTTCGCCGTCAATGGGACTAGTTGTTGGAAAAGAAATAAACGAGCTGATTTTTTAGAAAATTGCTTCTTATGTATTGAATGAAACTGTAAATGAAAATATGGTTGTTATATTTGTATACAAGTGCTTTTAAATCGTTAACTTTACTGTTGGTTTGGAAAGCTGTTCCTATCGAGAAGAGGCAGCAAGTAACTCGGCAGTTGATCTTTTCAAAATATAATTCTTATAAATAGTTATAGTACCGCCGCATGGTATCCGGCAATGTAGAATAGACTACCGTAATTTTTTATCGAGGTTTCATAAAAGGCGACTAAGGTAAGTTGACGTCAGGAAGGCGGCCGGTCGTAATATAACTAGCTATAACATGTGACAACATGTTTAAAATTTACATTTACATAAACTGGTTACATTTAGTCATTACTAATTTGTACAGGGTAGACGAGTAGCCACATTTCGTATTATTAATTGATAAAACCATGGTGGTTTTAATGGTTACCGCATGATGTACCAGGTCTTGAGTCTTCTATGATAAACTTGTGTTAGTTTTTAATAGATGAAAACTTACTCAAGTGATATTTAGAATTATTTATGTATTATACGACAAGGAAAACAATACAGGTAACATGTCCTAAAGGATACCTAATACTACTGCGAATATTAATGGCGAATTGATTAAAATAGAAACAAAAACCCAAATTAATTGCGTCTGAATAAATATTTCTACATAGTCTAGTTACTGAAATTTAAAATCTTAAAATGACCTTCTCATATTCAAATAAAACTGATTACTGCATTTAATTTATTATGAAAGATTTACATCGTTTATGATTCTAATCTTATAATCACGTTAAATATAATAAATCTCACATTAATTTTAAAGTTACACAGCCCGAATAGTAGCCGAGCGCGTTGATATTTTGAACAATTAAATGCCACCGATTAGGTGCTCGCTGAAATATAAATTACTCATTCCGCATTGAATTCTGACGCTGTTGAAATTGTTGGTGTTCGTGTTAAAGTAAATATTATTTATTAATATAATAAACTACTAAGTTATTATGTTACTTAACCACTGTTATGTTGCAGGTTGTAAATTTGTTACGCTTTGGTGTACCATTACCATAACCATTCTTGAAGTTCATAAAGTAACCTCGCTGAAAAAAACCCCGATAATCTAGTTGAGATACTCTTTTGAGGGTGTAATGGATTCAAACCTCGGACAGGCACATGGCAATGAGTTTTCTATTATAATTTATGTGTCAAATTGATATTTGAAATTTATAGCACGCTTTTCGATAAAGGAAAACATCGTGAGGAAACCTGCATATCTCTGGAAATTTCATCGTTGCTCTTCAAAAGGAGAGTTGTGGCCTAGACCCAGCTGTGGGAAGTAACAGGCTCTTACTTTTTACTGCACTGCTGTGCAAAGGCCCCTTGTATCTTCTGGAGCAAAGAATTAGAGCTAAGACACGCCATACAATAGGTTTTTACAGTTATACATATCGCAGGATATCTCAGAGACATGTCTTTCTCCTCCTGTTCCTCAAGATTTTACACTCATCGAAAAGTGTATGATGCATTGTAAATATTAATTAAGTTTTTATACAAAACTCATAGGTGAAAAAAGTAAAGTAACGGTAACGGTAAGTAACGGTTACTACTGTAACTATAAGACTGCTGGGTATAGACCTCCTCTCTCAGTTTTATGAGAGAAGAGTTAGAGCTAAAGCCTACCTTCATGCTCCAATGCGGATTGGTAGGTAACGCGTATCGCCAGAATTCTTTGGAAACTTATAGGTACTTGACTGTTTTGAATCACGATTCGTTTACGGAAGTGGGTTTAATTCTTCATTTTCTTCTTTCATATTTGAATAGAGGATTGATACGATTTTACGGCTGGCCCGTTAGTGTAGTGGGTAGTGACGCTGCCTTCAGCACCGGGTTCGATTCCCGCTGAGGGCCATCATTTTCTATAAACAATTTGTTGGTTCTTCGAACCGAGGAGTGTATTAGAATTAAAATATGTATTTAAAATGTTACTTACTTTGGGGACGGACGACCGTGTGTGTAAATGTCCCATTAATTGATTTATTTATTATTTATATATTTATTAATTTGAGGGTTAAGACTGCGTTGCATGAAGCAATTGATGTTGCAAGCAAAATTGAGTTTGTATATTTTAGGTTGGTAGGTCGTGAAATGCCTCCTCTATAATTTATGTACATTGATGATGTTCGCGGCTCGTTAAGTATGTTTTACGCCGTATACACAATTCGAGGCTCGGTCAACGATTGTTGACAGTTGATATGTCTCGGCCGAGTCGGTTACAAGTTTAAATGACTACCCAAGTGTATAGTAATTGGTAAGTAATATAGGAACAATACAAATAAATGCATTTATACAATGGCAACGAAGACACTGCAAAAGTAAAAACTACGCTGCAGATGTCAACGCCTGCCTCCTTAAAGTTAAATGACAAACAGTGTTCCAAACAAAATATGACGTGTTTTAAATACAACCTCCTTCATATAGTTGGTCAGTAATAAAAAGAAAAGCATTGTGGCTGTCATTATGTGTTGAGTTGTTGAAAGAGATTAAACGGGTTGACTTTGAAAAATTGCTTCTTATTTATTGAATAAGTCTAAAGGAAAAATATTCAGTCAGTAAGAGAGTGAGTAATTAGTGTACACAGTTAATAGATTTTCGGTTTCACCGTCTACTAAGAAGATTCTATCGTTACAAGCATAAATATATCGCACACGTAGCATTAAAGTGACCCAACTAAAAAAATGTTTGGTGGCAAATTGCAATAAAGCGTAGCGCCTATAAAACGTGCAAGTGTTAAAAAGAACTTCGAAGAGCAAGAAATAAAATTTAATTTCAAACATGGAATCCAATATCGCATGACTTCTTAGGATTTTTTTGGTGCCTTTATAAACGCATTGACGTTAAAAATTTACTCTGCGGAAATACCTCCAGAAAAAGATCTGAGTTAAAACAGACCAACGAGTAAGTCAATCATTATAGCAATGATGGCAAAGCCCGAAACATGCAGAATTCTTTAAAAAACATGCGCAAACCTCCACCATCGCCACCACAATACACAAGCAATCGTTTCGCCCAAAAACCGGCAGCAACATCAGGAGATAGATTCCACGACAAAATCGCAAACGCGTGACTACAGCAATTTTAATTTAATATTTAAATTAATACAAAATATATAAATTATAGAAATTTAGTATAAAAGTATTCGTAGCTTCATTTTAATTTTAACTTGAGGATTCAAAAGTGCTTGTAAAGGCCAAATTGAATGAAGAATCATTTGAATTTGAATTCGAATATACCATTAAAGGTTATGTTTCTATACCAAACTAAAATTATATAAGTATTTGATTGTTTCATCGATTGACTCATTGAAGGTACTTAAACGAAAACGAAGTCATGGGTACAAGTATATATATGCCTATGAACAACATTTTATAGTAAGTTGAAGACCTGTTACGTCTTTTACTTAGTTTATTTTGTTTTATTAATTACTAGATATCCGGCCACGCGTTGCTGTGGCTCAGTCTGATTTCGAATTCCCCTCGAACAGAACTCAACAATTAAAAAAATGCTCCGATCGCCACCAAACTTTACAAGATCATCCGTTGGGTCATTTTAAAGATTGTTTGAAAATTTCATTAGAATGGTTTCAGCCGTTTCAAAGTCTATAAAGGATATACACTCATTCATTTTTATATATAAGAAGAAAAGTAAATGGTTATAGTGACCATTTATGTCACATATTGAAAAATAAATTAAGATAAAGTTTAATGTTGCAACAGTGACTATTTTCATAAACGATTTATGTTTGCTTTTGAGGCATACTTCGACGGCTGCTAAAGCATCTACTCGAGTACGTGCAGTGACATCTATCATAAAGTCTCAATCGAATTGCACTTGAGGCTTAATAGAAAAATCAATACATTATACTTGTCTACTGCCACGTAACGCGTGGATTCTATAAGCTTCCGAATTATCAAAAAATACAGAAATCAATTTCTGTATTTATTATTAAGGCGCTGAACAGAGCCAAATAGGCTGACTTTAAACACGTTTTTAACAAAAGCTATAGGAATGACGATTAATAGAAAAATATATGTTAATATACATCATATCTCAGAGAGAATGTAAGATTTCAAAACATGATTACTATACTTTTTTTCGATAAAAAAAATTGGTAAATAGACCTCTGATTTTTACTTTGATCGTAAATATCTCTAATATTTATCAACAAAAATTGATAAAATTAATAAGACTAATAAATCATTATAATATAAAGAGAATGTAAGATTTAAATTTTGAATTAATTAAGATATTTTATTCAAATTAAATATTTTTTAGAAAATAGCAAAACTGAACGAGTCATCGTCTCGTTTCTCTTTTACATCTACGAATATAAACAGTGATCGCTGAGGCGCGCTGCTGTACGTACGTGTGTCGCTAGCTGCCGCCTTTTGTGACTATACCTAGTTGATAATATGTCTTTTTTTAGGTGTTTAGTTATAGTTTCAGCATACTTAGTTTTATAAGATTAATTAGACATAAGTTTTGTAAATAAATTGTACAAAAAAAGTTTGGATAAAATAGTGTACACCTACAATGGGTGTTAAAAAATTAAGTTTGTCGCTACGCCGTCGCAGACATTGTGGGCGTGGCTTATATGCCGAAATCTGAATTTACGCCAGCTCTGGTCAGCGCCTTAACTAGCTGTGCCACCGGCTTCACCCGCGTGGAAATCAGCGTGACATAATTTTTTTCTAGAATTCAAATTTTAAACATAAAAATAGTTATTGTGAGATAACGATAAGAGATAGAGACATGCTATCGCGGACTTTTTTGCAGCAGTTTTATAGATCTACAATTCTCTAGTACATTACTTTAGCGTATATCTGCTGGTTTACGCAGCGCACGCGACTAAAGCTCCCAGCTAGCACGTTTTTGAACTGCGCGATCTCTTCAACACAATTCACTTAATACCGATATTTATTATTTATATATTATTTATTACTATTTACCTAAGCTACCTGGAAGTATTTCACTATCTTTTAGTGAAAACCGTACAAAAATCTGTTCAGTAAATTTCGTGAAAATCGATTACATACAGACAAACAGCTTTTTGGGACTTTGTTGTATAATAGGTATAGATTTTCAAATCACTTTCATAATTAAATCCACCCATTATCCATTTTTCAATTTAAACCCTTGCTTAGTATACCATTTTTTCCAGAGCAAAAGTTACATACTTAATTTAATTTTAACAAATTCAATAGTAATTGCAATTTAAGCCCACGGATCGATCTGATTTTTGTGATGGAGATATTTGCAGGGTAGGTGAGTGACAGAAGCTACTATCTATTCCAAGACTCAACGGTGCACGTGAAGTCGCGGGTAAATGTATAGTACCCGGCATTATATAATGCACATCGATGTTTAGAACGAAACAGCCGGCCGGTTCGGTTTCGTACAGCGCTGTCACTGTCACTCAGTATGTGACGTTTCACACGGGTTCGTCAGTCTGTGCGATAGAGACAATGCTCTATGAAGCAGAATCTAGCCGATTTCTCTCTCTAAGCCTCGATGTGCATTATTTATTGCCGCGTACTATCGAAGCGTAGTCTCTACGTGCTACAGCACGAGCTACCGCTTCTACCGTCCTCGTTAAGAAGGGGATGGCACAAGTGATTTAATAGAAAAATCAACAACGTCGAGATGTTTGGCCAACGCCACGCGACTGCGCGTAGGCGGCGGGTCCTACCTCCCGTGTGGATAAGTGTTAACAGATGTGGAACTCAGTTATGAAATCAATGTCATTGACTTGTTTTTTTTGTTAATTTGTTTAGTACAAAAACTATACTATCTAAGAAGATCTTTGATACGTAAGCGATAGCACTTAAATGCTATGTCGAGATGCCGTGCGAATAACGAAGGGCCTTGCAGGATGTTGCACTAAAAGCGGACGGTACTGTACAAAATATATCTTTTACAAAGACAAATAATATTGTAATTAATATTGTATATAATTTATCACGTTACATACTCTTATAAGCACACGGCGCTCACCGGTCATATAATACATTCAGAGATTAAATATAAATGGTTTAATTTTCAATAGCCAATATAAATAACATAGGTGTATAAAAATTTCTTATCTCTTTACTTTAATAAGAATAGGAATATGATATTTCAATTTTTAAAAAATCATAATGTTTTCGTCACCAAAGATGAATGTAAGTTATTATTATAAAATGATTGTTTTTATTTGCTGGGGAATTTTATAACAAAGAATATGTTATGCAAATCACAGGTATTATTAAAATATGTAACATAACGTAACCCAGGTTAAACAATATGAACCATAAAAAAACATTAAAAAAAATTATTATATTGACTTTGATTCATTAGAGTAAGTCCGGTTTTGAATGCAAGTTAAATTAAAAGATACAAATAAAGCTTAACTAAAAAAGGCACGGACATAAAGTATGTGGTATATTATCATTTATTAAAAGATCCCCTTCGTAACATGATTTACTCATGTATTTTCCTCACTGAAAATAACAGATGGCGCCACTAGTATTTTACTCGAGCTATAGTGGTGCTTTTGTCTGGTGGTTTGTGCGTGATTTCTGATCCTACCTTCAGCGACTGGCCCGTTGGCGCAGTGGGTAGTGACCCTACCTTCAGCTCCGCGGGTCACGGGTTCGATTTCCGCCGAGGGCCAACATTGTCCATAAACAATTTGTTGTTTCTTCGAGCCTGTGATTTGTATTTCAGTATGTATTTACTTTCGGGATGGACGACCGACTGTGTGTGACTGTGTATAAGTGTCCCATATATTTTGTAGGTATATAAGAAGACCCCATACATAATGTTGATCGATCGATTACGCCATAGGTTCCTATAGATTCAAGTGCATCCTACTGGAACATTAAGCCTTCTCGAAACTGTAAACGGTTCCTCTTCCAGTACATCTATATCTGTAATACTGTGAAGGACCCAATCTCGATACTCTTTGTATAAGTGATCAATTAATTCACTATCTTGTAATTTGTACGTATTTATTCCCCGTCCGGGTCATCGCGTTATTATGAGATAAGCGACCAAAGCAATATGATGCGGTCATGGAAAGTTCAAATTGTTATTTCTGATACATATTCAAATCGCGAATTGGCTGGTAATGTCATACATATTCATGATAAAAATGCACGGAAAAAACAACACGAAATTGGACTCTGGGCACATTAATACACAAGTTGCGTAAGCGGTCAGCATTTGACCTCCCCGAGATCAAGGACGACTGGGGCACAGAACGACACAAAACATGTTTAAAACCACCTCATAGCTGCAGCATCGACGAGTAGAATGCGTAATTTATGAAAAACAGTCTCTTTGGATATAAGTGTGCTACAAATTTTTTCTCGAATTATTTTTTTTAAGATAAAAGTATTTATTTTGCGTTATCGATAAGGAATAGAGAAATGCTATCGCTGAATTTGTCGTAGTATTTATGTAGATCTAATTTTTTTTAATATATCACTTTAGTGTATATCTGTACGCCGTGTGGTATCCGGCAGAATAGAATAGACCACCTCCCTTTCTTACCGAGGTGTCGTAAGAGGCGATTAAGGTATATGCCGTGTGGTATCCGGCTGCATAGAATAGACCACCCTCATTTCTTACCGAGGTGTCGTAAAAGGCGACTAAGGTAAGTTGACGTCAGGCAGGTGGCCGGTCATAAAATACGTAGCAAAATCATGTGACAACATGTTGTAACATGATTTGCCGACCCCACTTAGATTGGGATAAGGACAGGAGAATGTACTTTAGTGTATATCTACTGGAGAGCTTTTTAACAACCGCGCAATCTTTTTAAAACAATTTACATAAAACGGTAATGTACTATTAACCTAAACATTCCAGAAAAATTGCACTATCCATATAATAAACCTGTCTTTTCAACAGGAAATTCAAGATATTGAGCAAAACCATCTATTATCAATATATCAAGTTTTGGGTAGCAGAATCATTTCAATAGGAATCTCAATTTAACCCCCCTGATCGATCTGATTTTCGTAATGGAGATATTTGCAGGGTCGGAGAGTGGCAGAAGCTAAGGTTTATCTAAGGACTAAGGTCTACGCAGGCGAAGTAGCGGGTAAAATCTAGTTGATAATTGATACCCTTAAGTGAAATTAAATATATACATAGGTATACCACCAGTATATTTTTAACGGGTTAGGAGTCAACTGGGTTGAATAATAGACTTAATACTGTGAAAATCATGAATATGCTAGCTCGAGAAAGAAAAAAAGGAGGTATCATGTTGCAATTGGCAATACAAACAAATCTAAATAAAGCGCCTTCATATTTATGAGAAAGCTCGTTTTATTATGTTGTATAAATTAACGATGCATAAATTAAATAAAAAGGTCACAGAAATCCTTAATTTACGATCTGAATGTCAATTAAAGAGCATCGAACTCAAATAAAGCATCACCAGGCGATATTTCCAAAATATCCCAACAGGTTTTCCGATCTCGCCTCACCTGTCCGTGTTGACTCTGCCGGGCGGTCCACTGCACAAACACGCCGTGTTTATGTTTGCCTACCAGCCACCTGCGATGGGATAGAGCTGCGCGTTCACCGGCTTGACCTTACGGTCGATGCGCAAATCAACAATACAACTCAATACAATCAACATACATATATTTGTAAGTATATCTACGCATCTCATATGATAAGATGCGTAGATATACTCTTTGACAAGATAGAGGAGATTTGATCTGACAAAAATTGTAAAAAAACAATAAAAATTTGTATATATACCAAATAGCAGAGCAGTTATTTTTCTGGAAAAAATTGTACTACCCTTCTTAGACTATATGTTTTAATGTGAGAGGTCATCAAGTTTCCTCTATAAAACCTATTTCTTTAACTTACAAACTTGACTTTGACATATCGTGTTTAAAAAAAACCCTTGATATAATGATAATAGAGTGCATTTTAAAATGTCATCCCATTCCTGTAGAATTTACACGATGTCGATAACCAATGTGTTAACCCGGTGTATAAAGCATAATTGTGTTAAATTTTATAAATATTGGTTCAGCAGATTCGCCGTGAAAACTTCACAGATAGACATACAAACTGACTTTCACATTTTTAATTTTAGTAAGGATTTATAGAAGAAAACCTGAAACTCAGAATTCCACGATACACAACAAATAATAATATTACTTTGCACTTATTTCATTATCGTGAATTAATAGTCATTTTTATAACACCTCTATTTAGACGGTCCCACAAAACTCCATTTAAGCTGCTATCCTACGAATATTTTCTAGTAATAAGTATGCACATCACAAAAAAAAAATCAACCAATAGCATTCAATTGTCAAGACAAAACGGGCTACCACGCATCGTATAAATTTAGTATGTAAGTCCTCAAACCAAACCGGAAAGTCGATAGTCATCGTTGTCGTCCGGTCGAGAGGTCGTCAAGGGGTCACCTCGACCGATAACAAAACTAATATTTGCCAAAGTTTTGTACAAATCCACCTGAACCAGTCGGATCCCTCATTTGAGAGTTGTTAACGGTTAACATTTAAGCAGGTGTAATGTTTGGTGTATCAATAATCAAGAGGAATTCGAAGTGTTATGTAACGCAAGAGCTTGAAAGTCATACTTGCAATGATGTATTATTATACGATATATTCAGGCTAAGTAAGAGTTTTGAATTGTAATTTTTGATTTGTGAACAATTACAAATACAATATACATTTATTTAAATTTCACAATTGCATTATAAATGAAATCAACAGATATCTATTAATGCTCGCACAAGATCGCCCGGTACCGCGAGCATCAACCTAAATAGTGCAATACGTACAAAAAAAGTAAAAATATTTAATAATGATTAAAATAAAAATAATTTATTACAATTGTGAACTATTTTTTAACATGCTACATTTTAACATTTTAGATAAAAATTAAGAAAATTTGTTGCTATAATATCTTATTTTCGAATCATGAGAACAAAAATTTCGTGCGTTATTGCGTTTGTGTTGTGAGTCTGGAGTGTGAGTATGTGAGTATGTGAGTATGAGAGAAGGAGAGTGATACATTGTTTGTGAGTGTATGTGTACGTTGATACATGAGCGCATTAAATATTTATATTGAAATATTTATTTTTGAAGAGAGTGACCGCCGAGCCAATTTGAATAAAGAATTATTTGAATTTGAATTTGATCTTTCTGAGCTGCAAAATTTAAAAAAGTAAAGTTAAGACCTATAACATCCCACTGCTGGGCATAGGTCAGTTCTCTCCTCTCCGTTATTTTGGAGAGAAGGCTTGGAACTAAGACCTACCACGCTGCTCCAATGCGGATTGGTAGTATACACATATCCCCAGAATTCTCTATAGATAGGCAGGTTTCCTCAGGATGTTTTCCTTCACTTATATTAATTAGAAACATAAGTTTAAATAGAAAAACTCATTGCTGCCGATCCAAGGTTTGAACCCGTAAACCCCTGGAAAGAGTCAAACGGTCTCACCGCTTGGCTATCACAGGACTTTTTTTGCAAAATAATAGCCTGATAATATTAAAGGAAATTTAGTGCGATCAGTGTAGTGATTTTTCGCCCTGTTTGTCTTACATAGTTATTATACTAAATTGGGGAGACATAGGCAGGCCTATAAGTGAGAGTGTCACAATAAATAATGAGAGGAAAGATGAAACCCTTATATAGTACCCGGTAATAAATAATGCACATCGAGGCATAGATAGAGAAAATCGGCTAGTTCTGCTTCATAGAGCATTGTCTCTGTCGCACAGGCTGACGAGCTCGTGTAAAACGTCACATACTAAACGGAGTGACAGTGACAGCGCTCTACGAAACCAAACTGGTCGGCTGTTTCGTTCTAAACATCGATGTGCATTATTTAATGCCGGGTACTATACTTATCTTTGTCTAATCAAACATAAAAAAGGGATACAGATAGATACAGCCTCATTTATTGTAATATATAGGAAGTTCTTATTCTAGTATAATAATTCTATTGTTCTAGTGCTGACGTCACTAATATGGCCGCCACGTTTATTAGTAATTTGCGGAAATTATTCAACATTTTAGACTGCCAACACAATATAATGTTTCTAATACCTTTACGAATCTGAATGTACACGTTAATGGCATCAGCATTGAGTCCGCGACCTGACCAGCCATTTGACCTCAGCTCGAGACTTATCGTCGTTTTACGACCCAACAACCCACTGATTACATCGTAAAGCTGTCCTCTAGCGGAACGCTTACGGCCGCATCCATATAAAACCTATTCAAACTTTACAAGCACAAATTAATTGAATTGTCCAACACAAATATTGAACTATGCTACCCGCGACTTTATTCACGCCAATTAAATAATAGTATTTAAGTAAATCCAATAATGCACTACGTATTTTTTTCCCTGTTTCCCAAAGATAAACGGGATTTTAATGCCATATTTTGTCCTGATATAAGTTTTAATTGTGACAAATTTCATCAATATTGGTCAAGTGGATTACTCGTTATTGCGTAAGATAACAACAAATATCCAATATTAAAATAACACAAATTGAAAAATGTTTATTTTTTTGTTTATCTTAGGTTGAAATCAAAATCCGTTATTGAAAATCAAACCCAATAACCTCATTTTTAATTACTACTGTTAAATTACTTCCAAAAAATGTCATTAACACTAAAAATGAATATTAATAAGTATTTTAATATAAAATTAACTCGTAAAGGTACAAGGCGTAAACAGTTTTATTGACGTATATATTTTAAGGACATTTTAACAGCACATTTTGTAGTATATTTCTGTAGTAAAGCCAGAGAAAAATTACTTAAGTAGAAGTGGTGTTTAAATTAACCGTTAAATCGATTTGATTATATTACTCAAACCAGGTTAATTTAAATATTCATATAAATCGCAGTTCTAAAAATATATAACTGATGGAATTAGAATTTCATCTTTGAATCATGAACAACTAGCTGTGCAAACAACGGCGTGAAATCCACTAATTTCGAAACTTTTCCCAAATTTTCGAAATTTTGAACACAAAAGTAGTTATTGTGAGTTAACCGTGAGAGATAGAGACATGCTATCGCGGACTTTTGTGTAGTATTTTTATAGATGTACAATTATCTGCTGCATTACTTTAGCATATCGCTAGTTAGGGCGAATAAAGCTCCCAGCAAGCAAGTTTTTTAGCGACTGCGTGATCTCTTCAACACAATTTACATAATACCGATATGTACTATTTACGTAAACCATCCGGAAGTATTATATATCTTTTGGTGAAAACCGGTAGAATGGACCACCCTCATTTCTTACCGTAGATGTTACCTAATCTTAGTCGTCTTTTGCGACAGTAAAAGGCGACTAAGATAAGGTAACGTCAGACAGGCGGTCGGTTGTAACATAATTAGCAAAAACAAGATGCTTAAAACATGTGCCGACCTCACTTAGAGTAGGATAAGGGCAGAAGAATGCTGGTATTTCTTAAACTTTGCAGCATCTAAAATCCTCCGACGACTATCGACTCAGCAACAGAAGATGTTCATTAGCAACTTTGACATTCGAGAATCAAAATTTAAACATAAATTAAAAATGTATATATACTGCACAAAAATATATTTAACTATTTATTTTCGGTGAAAAAATCTTTTTTTACTAATCTTACTTTACTAATCTTAGTAAGGCTATAAAGAGCGATAAAAAACTTTAATCACATCTCTGATAGTACAACGTAATTGAGATATTGACAGATTTAAAACTTTAAAATCATAAAAACTTTGTAGACAAGTTTATGTGCGCAGCAAATGGTGTAAATAGCTTTAAGAATAAATAACCGTGAGATAAGATTTCATAGGTATAATGCAGTCGTAAATATCGGTAACATGGGAATCGCGTCGGTGAATTTTTATAGAACTTTCAAACTACACGTACATAAAAGCCTGAATTTTAAGATGTAATAATAAAGTAACAACCATTAAAGTCTTGTAAAGTGGCAAAGGTTGAATGTCTTTGTATAAATAAACTATTAAGAAAAATTATTGCTATTAAAGTAGTTTTTTTTCGGCTATAAAGCAAGATTTTAGTCTGTCCTATCTTAGGTAAGGTATCTCAGGAAATTTTGTCTTCCATAAGTAAATATTATGTATCAATGAAGCACATTTTTATAGTAAACTCATTCGTCTACGACAATCTCGGCCAGTGGTGGGCAAACTTTTTCAATGGGGGCCACAAAGTTTAAGAAATTTTATATGACGGTCAAAATTATAGAAAATATGCATTTTGTGTTTAAACGTAATTATAGTGGGCGTAATTATAGATAACTTCGGCGGGGCGAACTATAAACTTCTTCTTCTTCTTCTTTGTTGGCGGGCTGTTTTCCGCACTTAGTCGCATTTTGGCGACCATTGTGCGTGAGGGTGAAAGCGGACTGGTTACTCCAGCCAGCCAAGCTCCTTCCAGAAGCCAAGGACCCCAGACGGAGCACCAAAGGCTTCTTGCAATGTCCTCGGTGAGCCAAGGATATTCGCCCGATGTTTTGCCACCTCCGTGCAATATAGCATGACGTGAGATGGTGTTTCCGGTTCCCTCATGCATCCTCTGCAAATGGGGCTGTCAGTCGCACCTAAATAGAACAGGTGTTTATTTAGCAGACAATGGCCGGTGATAAGGCTTATCATTCTTCGCAGGTTGGGTCTGTTCATGCGAAGAAGACTGTTGGTCAAGCGAGGATTCAGGGACGGCATTGCGTCTCTGGATTGCCTACAGTCGGTCCGGTTTGCCCAGAGTGTATTGTGGGTTACCATGGTCATCTCTCTAAGCCATGATCTTAATAGGCTAAAGGGAAATGGGACAATAGGTTCAGGTCCTTCGACCGTGGTATTTGAGCCTATTCTGGCTAGTTCATCTGCTGCGTCATTTCCCAGTGAACCGCTGTGACCTTTGATCCATTGGAGTACCACCTGGTTTTCTACTGAGATAGTCTCCAGGATCTCGTGGCACTCTTTTATCAGTCCCGATGTGACCCTTACTTTTTTTAAGGACTGGAGTACAGCAGCACTGTCAGAGAGGATCCTGATTCGACAGTTTGTTACCCCTCTGTTTTTGACAGCTTGAGCTGCTCTGATTATACCTATACATTCTGCTTGATATACAGAATTCAAGGAACCAAGAGCAGTCGAAATTCTGATGTTAAGATCCTGGGAAAAGACACCAGCACCTGTGCCTGATCGCATCTTGGATCCATCCGTGTATATTCGTACTTCGGAAGCTCCAGAGTACTCTTTAGCATTTTCGTGAAGTTGTACTGTATAGTGCCTTAAGAATATATATTCACGAGGTATTCGATCACTCACAGCCACTACAAGGGGATGCTTGAGTATAACATCCTTTAGTACTGTTGAGTGTCTGATGGTTATATTGTCTTTCCAAAGGTGCAGAGCTTTGAGCCTCAGTGCTGCTGCCGCTGCTTCTTCTTTTATAAGAAGATGTAGAGGCGGAAGGCCTAATGCCACTTCTAGTGCCGCTGTTGGTGTTGTTTTCATGCTTCCAGTAATGGATAGACACGCCAGTCTTTGGAAGCTATTGAGGGTTGTCTGCACCGAGCTCAGTGTGGTTCTGGGCCACCATACTACCGAACCGTATGTTATTATTGGTCTTATGACCGCAGTATATAACCACCTGGTTATACTGGGTTTTAGACCCCAAGTGTTCCCAAGAAGTCGCCTGCATTGTGCCAGCGATAAGCAAGCCTTCCGGAGTTTGTCATCAATGTGTTTTTGCCAATTCAGTTTGTTGTCAAGTGTTACGCCCAGGTATTTGACACTGGTTGAAAAGGTTAGTTCTACGCCAAAGAGTTTTGGTGGTTTAGTAATGTTTATCGATCTCTTGGCTGTGAATAATACCATTTCTGTTTTGCTTGGGTTTACAGCTAAATGGTATTCAGTGCACCAGTTTTCTATGATTCTAAGGGCGTTCCGCATGATTTGACATAAGAGTTTCTCACACGTGCCATTAATAAGAATCACTATGTCGTCTGCATAGCCGGTAGTAAAGTATCTACTGTTATTTAGCCTGTAGATAAGGTCATCTACCACAAGGTTCCAAAGTAGTGGGGAAAGAACGCCCCCTTGGGGACATCCCATAGCCACCTTTGCCCTTGTTGTCTTGTTAACAGTGAACTGTACCGCTCTAAATCTAAGCATGTTATCAATCCAACCGCAGAGGGTTTCATGAATACCTTGCCTAGCCAGAGCTTGGCTTATGCTGTTGAATTTTGTTTTATCAAAGGCTCCTTCGATGTCTATGAAGACTCCTAGTGATGACTGTTTGTGTTCTAGAGCCGACTCGATCTTACCCACAACGTTGTGGAGAGCAGACTCTGTAGATTTTCCTGCACTATATGCATGTTGATTAGGGTTAAGCGGTTTCTTCATCAGCACCACGTCTCTTATATACCTATCACAGAGCCTTTCCAGGGTTTTAAGAAGAAAAGAGCTCAGACTAATAGGTCTGAATGATTTGGCTGCAGTATAATCACTTTTCCCTGGTTTTGGCAAGAAGATTACTTTTGCTTCCCTCCAATTCTTTGGTGTATACCTGTGTGCTATGCAGGCCCTAAATATATCAGTCAGCAGAGGGGTAACTTCATCTGCGCCCCACTGCAACATTGCCGGAAATATACTATCCAGGCCTGCCGCTTTGAATGGACGGAAGCAGTTTATGGCCCAATGTACCTTGTCAATATTGACAATTTGATAAGCCAGCTGCCAATCTTCTGCTGTTGGTATGTAGTGTGGCTCTTCATCCCATTCCCTCTCTGTTGTAATAGTGCAGCCAGGGAAGTGAGACTCCAGCAAAACATCACTAGTTTCTTTGTCGGACTTAGTGTAGGTATTGTCGGCCTTTTTGAGTGACCCTAGATATTGAACCTGCCCGTTTAGCAGGATCTTGTTCACCCTAGCGGCCGTGTTGTTAGACTCGATACTGCTACAAAATTTACTCCAAGCCTCGTGTTTGCGGGCTCGTATTCTCTTTTTGTAGTGACTTTGAGTTTCTTTATACGATTCCCAGTCAGTGTCTAGTCTGGTGTTTTTAGCTCGGTTGAACAGTTTTCTTAGCTTCTGTCTCAATCTTTCAAGTTCTGGACCCCACCAGAAGTTTTTTGTTTTGAAGACTTCAGCTTTTGAAAGTGGGCAAGCCTTTTCTTGGCTGGTTTTCATTATGTTGGTTACATTGACCACATTGTGATCTATGTTGTGTTTACTTGTGCTCATATCCTGCATGGAGATGTCTTTCAGCGATTCTGTGAGATATTTCTTGAACCGCGCCATGTTTGTCTTGCGGGGGTTGCGTTTAGGTGTTAACGCGTTTTCTTGAGCATCAATTTGAATTTTGTAGCAAATGCGCCTATGATCTGAACATGAAAGCTCATCCGAAACATGCCAATCTGAAACTAGATTCAAGGCATTGTTAGAAGTCAAAGTCACATCTACTATAGTCTGATATCGGGTTGATACAAAGGTAGGTTCGTTGCCCACGTTTGCGATGTCTAAATTATAGCTAAAGAGAAAAGATGTTAATTCCTCACCTCTTTTATTGTGATTGTCGCACCCCCATAGCGGATGATGCGCGTTGGTGTCTGCCGAGATTATTAGTCTGAGGTCGTTTGTGGCACAGTATTCTACGAGATCCGCAAGCTCCTTCGAGGGTATGTCCTCCTCTATAGGCATGTAGACCGATGCCAAAACTAGTGTCTCCAAGGTCCCCTCCCCTTGAGTTCGAAGCCTGACCACTGTCAGGTCTCTGGAACAGAATTCGGTTAGGAGCACTGCCTGGTAGCAGTTTGGCATATAAATACAAGTGCGTGGTTTATTAACGGAGGTTTTCAGCAGTAGCTTACCTTGTATGTTACTGAGTCCGCATATTTTGTCCCCTCTTATCCACGGCTCTTGAATGAGGGCGATGGTTTTGTTGTTTTCCTCCAGCCACCGGCGAAGTGTTGCCGTCGCGGTTTGACTGTGCTGGAGGTTGGTCTGTGTTGTGGGGAGGTTGGTACTATTCAGGAGAGCGGAGATAGGCGTCTTCTCTCTCTGAACCTTCCTCCTCTTCTGACGTGTCCATCCTGCTTCCCCTCGGCCACTCTCGATGCGCCGCAAGTGGCGGTTCGGTGACCCCTACCATCTGCATTCCAGATGTAGAGGGCACAGGTGAGGAGGTCCTCTGCGATGCCACGGTTACAGAGGATGTCTGTGGTGCAGGTCCACACACCTCCTCCCCCACAGCAGCAGAAGACGTTGCAGGAGTGTTGGTATTAGAGGGGGTCGCGGTTTCCGTACTGCTGTTTAGCCGGACATATATTGTGCCCAGCACGTACGATAGTCCACGACCGCTCGCCCTCAATTTGTCTGCGTCCGACTCTGGGATACCCAGCACCATAAAGGTGCCCTGTTTCCCGTCCGTCGTAGTAGACTCGCTGGAACTGTACAGCGACCAATCAGACACGCTGTAGTTGGTGTTCTGGCTGGCCAGTATGCGTTGTATTGTATCCACACGCTTCTGGCTGCCGGGAACAAACAGCGTAGCCTTCACCTTTTTCGGTACGTCCCTCTGAAGTTTAACCTCTAGAGATGTACCTTCCTTTGGAGACTTAATATCTCTGACTACCTCCTTCAGCCAGGCAAGGGACTGTTCATCACCGCACCACATGAACAGTGCGCCGTCGCGCAGAAACGCTTTGCCCCTGAAGGTTGGAAGGGGTACTATGAAGTCAGTGCTGCTTTCAACCGCCTGGTAGATTTTATTTTCTATAGACGTTTGAAGCTGCTCTGACTCTTCCCTGTTGAGCTCCCGTAGAGGGCGCGTGACCACGGCCACGGCAAGATGCGACTCTGTCGCCCTCGCGTAGCTGGGAGCGGCTCCATCCGGGTTTGGTCTTACCCGTTTCGACTCACCCCTAGGGGATATTGTCTCATCGAGTCGGGCCCTCTTGAAGCCCCCCTGAGGTTTCCCCCTGGGTTGTGATCTGGATGTCGGGGAGGGATGTAACTGTTTTGTCCTTTTCCCACCCCTAGCACCTCTCTTGGTTTTCCCTTGGTTCTGCTCATTTTTCCCGACACTACTTTGTGTGCCAGGACGCCTAAACATAACCGCAGGTTGGCCTTGGGTAGTTTTACCCGTACCTACCCGTGCAGCAGACGTACCTGCTTCAGTTGCTGAAGAACTGGTCGCACCTTTGCCTTCCTTCGGACTATAAACTTTTGCGGGCCGTACTTTGACAATCACTGGTCTAGGCCAATGCTTATGCAAGTATAGTACCCGGCAATAAATAATGCACATCGAGAACTTAGAACGAAACAGCCGGCCGATTCGGTTTCGTAGAGCGCTGTCACTGTCACACACGGGTTCGTCAGTCTGTGCGACAGAGACATTGCTCTATGAAGCAGTATCTAACCGATTTCTGTCTCTGAGCCTCGATGTGCATTATTTATTGCCGCGTTCTATATATGGTATCAATCCATAGAGTAGTTCTTTTGTTTTTTTTAATAATAATCAAACAGTTACTATACTAAAGTAGGTGGGTCATAGACAAGCCTGTAAGTGGGAGTATCGCAACAAGTAACAAAACGGAATATGAAACTCATATACTTATACTTGTCTAATCACATATAAAAAAGAGAGACAGATAATAATAGTCTCATTTGCTTTCTCTTAATTGCCAATCGACATTTTTAAGGCTGGCTCCCCTACTCTAGTATAATAACTCTATAATATGATAATAATACGTACTCGCACATGAAACAGTTAAAGCTTTTACGCTATTGACCATTTATATTGTGTTTATCGGGAAGAGTTTCGATATTCTTATGACAGCTATTGATTCTATTAATTTCTTTATCTACTCTGATACTATAATACAAAGATTATAAAACTGAAAACAAAATTCTTATGACAAACATTACGTACAGAACAAAAATAAAAAATTAAAAAGTTTCATTACGATACAGGTCTTGTATGGACATCTGTATCATAACGTTACTTTTTAATCATAACGATACACCTATACAACTTCCAGCTGGACCAAGGAGGTTGAACCTTAAAGAAAAAGTTTCAATGAATGGGTCCGCGGCGATGCAACACGCAAGCGCAATCGATGTTTGCGCCTTGGAGCCAATATATGACATTAAAAAATCTTTTCAATATTTAAACGAAGTTTAGTTTTGTTTATAAAAAAATAAGTTTTTGTGTAAAAACATGTCTGAGAGCGGGGATAGTGGTAGCCTGCGGCTCGTTTTTTTAAACCACACTCGTGTTATAAGAACCCTTATTATGCAACAGTATCATAAACTACTATTGTAGTTTATTGATATGTACAAATTAAAGTTTACTTGTATCAAGAACTCGAATTTTTTATAGGTAAGGTAAAACATCACGATGATAGCTGCTTGGATGTGATCTGTTAACTTGCGTTGATGCTCTAAGTTTCTCCTCTCTAAGAGACCCGGTCTTTGCCCATCAGCGAGACAGTTATAGAGCGTAAGCTTACATACATTTTATGTACACCAAACCATTGTGAGAGATCGATATTTATTTATACAAACCGATATAATATTAAACAGCAAAGCACTTTAGTTTGACATTCGACTGTGATCAAGGATTTCTTTTAAGTATTAAATTGCGGCATTTATTCCGTTAATTAACTCTATTTTAAAAAATAATATAAGTATATCTTTTTATTTTATTCATATTACATTTGTAGTGTAACTAATTGTTAATGTCCATACTCGTTCAAAAAACGTCCTATATGACCCTGACGATCAAATAACGACCGCAAACACAGAAACATGCAATACAACACAAAGCGTCTTCGCCGGCGAAGACGAGGTCCCAGTTTTCTGACGTCGCGTCGATTGGTCGTGGCTTCTCGTTACCCTTTAGACGTCCTAACTACGAATCTATCTATCTACGAATCCTAACGACGAAGTCATCAGCTCTCGATTACGCGTCGCCTAAGCCGTGGCCCCGCCTCACAGAAGGCACCCTTATGAAGACGTTCCCCAACGCTAGTAGAGCTTCTGCGCTCTACTCTCTATATTTGACAACCTCGACGATGCTTCTGCGTCTCGCCCGGTGACGCTGAAAAACCGTTAAGGCTAACAGCATACAGTCAGTTCGAAAAACAAAAATGTCCATACTGTTATAATTCCAAAGTGTGTTTATTCTTTATTTACGTCCAAACATAAAAATAGGCCGATGTCATTTGGATGGTAGTGGCCCTGCCTTCAGCTCCGCAGGTCGCAGGTTCTTCGAGTCTGGGTGTATATATGTATTTAAGCCTGTGTTTAAAATTATATAAGTAATGGAAGACCGTGTGTGTAAGTCCGGTTTATATCCTACTATCCTACTTCCTACTAATCCTACTAATATTATAAATGCGAAAGTTTGTGAGTATGGATGGATGTTTGTTACTCTTTCATGAAAAAACTATTAGACGGATTCGGATAAAACATTACAGTTATATAGGTTATACATTGGAATAACACATAGGCTACAATTTGTAATGATTTTATGTAATATAACGATTCATGTCAACACAGTCTTTGCGTAAGCTGCTTAAACTATTGGAGTTACACAAAGATGATGTAGGATAGTACTGTTTGTCTTAAATAGTTCTAATTAAAAGTGCGCTACAACATATATCTACCTTTTATGTGGAAGCCACTATGACCAAAATTGTGAATATTAAATTTTAATTAAGTAAGATACTATTTACAGTGCAAATTTTAGTATATTTATTAAACTCTTATCAAAATCAATACATTTGTTGTTTTTACTATTTCATGTATAGAAACTTTGTCTTTCCAACAAAGTAATTTGGTCGAATAGTTAAAAAGTTATCACGATATGATTGTCTTGAATGGAGCGTCATAGAGCGTCTAATAAGCGCGACGCGCGAAGATTGTATGGAATCCGAAAGTTTTAAAGTTAGACATCTGAAATTTTGAACATCATGTAGCAGATTAAATTCCGCGCGAGTGACGCCGCGAGCAAAAACTAGTTTAGTTATATTTGGTATGAAAATAGTTAAATGGCTAAAGAGTGATATAAACTACTCTGTTTTTGTTCACGCAGACGAAGTGGCGATCTGAAGCTAGTGTATGACATAATGTATAAAACCCAATATACCGCATTCAATTGAGATCCTTTATTTGCGATTGAATTAGAATTATTCTCTGTACTCGTTCGATATAAAAAGAGAAAAAGGCACATTGTAAAAAGCAACAACCGGCATTCCGGCCGAGCTCAAATGTCAGAGGTATCGGACCTCAGATGAGTCAACGTTAGCGTCGCCCCTCCCACGATCTCCGGTGACCTCCTTCACCCCGACGACCCCGACCTAGGCCCCGACCCCGACCTTGCCCGTCGAAATTCATTCGATAACGCGCTCGCATATCAACAGAATTACAAATTAGCTGCAATAAACGGGGAAATTTATGGGTGCTTCATGTAAATCTTACCTTACCGGTTATTTTGGATGTCATTTCGAGAAAAATGCGGGCGGAATCAAGTAGAAAAATACATATAAGTTTAGGATTGCGTCACGGGTTCAAATTCCGGGCAGGCACCAATGAGTTTTCCTGTAAAAACTATTGTGCGTCTAATTAATAGTGCAAATTGTTACACGCTCTTCGGTGAAGGAAAATATCGAAATCTACATATCTTAAGAATTCTGGGGAATACAATTCTCCAATACATTATTTTAATTCGCGGCGCATACGACTAAAGCTATCAGCAGGCGAGATTTTTACAACTGCGAAACCTTTTTAACACAATTTAAATAAAACCGTAACGTACTATTAACCTAAACCTTCCGGATAATTGCATTACCTTTAAGTAAAAACGGTACAAAAATCCTTTCAGTAGATTTTGAGAAAATTGATCATATACAGACAGACAGCATTTGGGGACTTTGTTTCATAATTAGTATAGACATGTAACGTTATACCGATGATTTAACTTCTTCTAAACGATGTCCAGATTTTTGAAAATAGTAAATACTCTGTGGCAAAGAAATTTTAATCCTCAGTACAAATAACAATAAGTGCACCTCGCTTTTTATAATGTACATGCATTTTAAGCCTATTTGCTTCATACCTGACAAAACCCAGCGCTGTGACCGAAGGGCCCTTTGTCGCGATTTCCTGCCCTTTGAAAAAATTAAGAAAAACTACAGGTCAAATTTACCTGCATGTTTTTTTCTAACGGTCAGGTATATTGGGGGCGATTGTCCTTTCCGAGAATTGCGGGGTGCTTAAAGCCTATTGCAAAATTAAAATTTGTGACGACGAAATAGTTAAAATTTTGTAATACACTGCCATAAAGTTGAATATTGATTGTTTTTTACGTTTACATTAGGCGATTTTTATTTTGTTTTTGTCTTTGAAACTCAGTACTGTCAAGTCGAGACATGTACGGGGGTGAAATGAGAGAAATAAGGGTAAGTGTTTGTTAATAGGTCGTTTTGTTGCCATGTTGTGGGAATTCTTTTGGGATTTAGTGTGTAAATATTGTAAATGAGTTGTAAATATTTGAAAATTATTATCCTACTTGCCTCGCTCCGCAACTAACTTAGCATGGGTGGACTTCGGGATCGAGATAAAAAAAAGCTATTGTCACTTTTTAACCCTTCATGTATCTCTAGACGGAAAAAAAAATAATATAATTTACAGAAAACCAAACCCGACAGAGCTTTATTATTTATAAAAAAATGCTCGAATTGTGGAAAATAATAATATTTAAGTACAAGCCCTTACGTCAGTCGGTTCCATAGGTATAAATCGAACTCCAAATTAGATACCATAGCACTTCACTACATAGCTGTCATTTGAGAATAGAATATAATTACTGCACCCATAGAAAAGTATTAAAGCAACATAATTGTTAAATTAACATAGAACGGTGTTGCATCACATAAGAGTTTTATATAAGACTCTTGTCTGATGATTTGATAGGAAAGAAAATTAGGTGAAAGTTTAATTGCCTTATTCAAGTAACAAAAGATTCGGATTTTGTTTTATTTATATAATTAAACGCTACTTGGCTGATGATTAAATGTAATGCACCTTTGCATTGTTGATTATATTCGATTTTAATTATAATTAAGTTATTTTAATTAAAAAATGATATTAAAAAGGGAAATTGCGGAGATTGCATATATTATAATAGAAAATTGATGGAAAGCTTATTAAGATTACCGACGAATTATTTATGAGTAGATTAAATTAAAAAAAATTGTAAATGTAAATATACTTTTGCTTTTAAATATGCTCAACATTTATTTATGTGTTAGCATTTTTGATTCATTAAAAGATTAGTTAGGATGTCAGTTGCTGGATCAAGTAATGGTTTTATTAAATTAATTCAAAATAATCTTTATTCAAATATGCTCTTTCAAGCACTTTTGAATGGTCAAGGATCAATATGATTAATGAAGCTACAACGGGTTCGAATGTTGCTCTTACCGAGAATAACCAGCCCGAAAATCGGCTGTTAATCTTTTCAATTTCAATTTTACAGTATTAAACCGCAGTCTTGTATGACACTGAAAGGATTTTCAAATCCAGGCATTTTTACCATCTTTAATTTTGTACAATAATATATTTTACGTATAGGCATAATTAAATTATTAAATATAAATATATGGGACTCTTACACACACGTTCGTCCGTCCCCAAAGTAAGTAAGTTTATACTTGTGTTATGGGTGACAGACAACTGGTAAATATACTACATATATAATTTTAAATACAAATTACTTAAATACAAATATACACCCAGGCTCGAAGAATAAACAAATTGTTTATAGAAAAGGTTGGCACTCGGCGGGAATCGAACCCGCGACCCGCAGAGCTGAAGGCAGAATCACTACCCACTGCGCCAACGGGCCAGTCGAAGGCATATCTCTTACACTTAATTTAAACCTTTCTGTACACCGGTCTAGTATTATTTTATGTTACCGTATAATTTTTAATCTACTGTCTATAGCAAAACAATAATAATAATATTTTACTATAATCTGCGATGAAGCAAGTAAAAATATACGTAATGCTAATGTTGCGTAAGATCTTTTTATACCTGATTCATGTAGGATAAGTAAAAACGCATTAACAAACCTCCACCATTAACAAACATCACCCGATAACATAGTTATATGGTAATTGATTCAACCCTCACCATTACTTCTACTTACAATTGTGGATTTAAAAACTGGGCATATTATAAAATAATAAGCTCTTTCATAATAAAATATCACTAAATTATTTACAGCAAGGTTCAGAACTTTAACAGATGCCACCTTAGTAAAGCGTCATGCAGACCTTTTCAAAAAAACAAGTTTTTGAACTAACCGATGGGCTTTGTTTGCCATTAATTGGTCTCAATAAGTGTATAGACCTACCTTTTTGTCCATTCAAGAAGGTCTAAGGGTTACCTGGTTTTGGGTGAAATTAGAAAGGTATTTTATTTTGTGGGGCTGAGGATTAATTTTAATTTTGTCTTTTCATATATTGCATTTGCGAAAAACACTGGTTTAAAGAGACGTTCTTGTAAAGGTAAATCTTATTTTCCTTTGCTTCCTTTTACGACCACACCACAGTGTAAAATGAAATGTAAATTTTAATAAGGGAACAATTTTATCTTATATTTCCTACTCTAAAATTATATACGTATATATATCACATACTGAAGAATGTCTTTAAAATGTGTGTGTCATGTAAATATTTAATATACAAACTTTTATTGGGTATTATAAGAATATTAAAAAATAAATTTAATAGTTTTAATTTCTAAATTTCACACACTTGCATTTAGTTCCATAAACCAATGGATGTTAGAGGTAGACATATTAAAATAGGATGCGCAGATCGTATAATATTTTTAATACGAGTTTTTGGACAGTGGACAGTTTTTGACAGACAGCTATCCATGGCATATATATGAAGTAAATAAATACAATATAATTAAATGAGTTGATTTTGTATACATATATATATATATATATATAGAATCTGAATTTTCACTTCAACGATTTTCATGAAACTTAGTATTTAGGGGGTTTCGGGGGTGATAAATTGATTTAGCTAGGTGTTTAAAAAAAAAGAAGTTATATCCCTATTTTCAGGCACTGAAGAATTGCTAAAATATGCATTGAATATAAAGAATAATTCTGCTGTCATTTGTAAAGTTGTTATAGCTCAGTTGGGAACGAGCTGACAAAAGTAGACTAAATATCCCAGAACGAGTCCCAGCCCTTGCTTTTTTAAATTCATTTTTTTATATCTTAAAAAAAATTACCGAGCACGGCGGTCACCCAGGTACTACGATATAATGAATGTCAATAGTACAAAACACTCATATTATAATAGTTAAATAAAAGAGTTTAAAACAGAAATATGTATACGATGTAAATTAGTTAGTATAGATACCGGCTATACTCACGTATAATTTTATCGGACCACGCGCGACCACCGTCGCAACCGTCTCCCCTCCCCTGCCCCAACCACCTACGAGGCGCGCCCAGCGAGCTGCTGCACGCAGCTCCCGCCGAAAACGTCTTGTAAAGAGCTCATGAATAAGTGCCCCGGACGGGTTCGAAACTAGTCGGGCTAATCCGATAAAATTAGACGTGAGTATAGCCGGTATCTATATCAACTATGAATACTACTCACGATGTAAATTGATTAAAGAAAGCGTATCGTGCAACGGGCGACGCACCATTAAAGTCCGCTACTAAAGACATAAACGCGCCTCGCGTGCGATTCTCATCGACAAAACTGTCTCCGGTATTGTATAGTTAAGAGATAGTTTCATTGAACCAGATAGTAATTATCATGTGATTTATTTAATAGCAGCTTGGCGTTGACAGTCATCGTTACGCATGGAACATCGTTAGTATCACTGCATACATCTGTTGATCTATTTAAGAAATGCCTAACATTTCCCTGCTCTAATTTGTTGTAATTAAACTCTGGCAACTCGATGTAATGAGACAAGTTAACGGAACTGCAATCAACAACCCTGCCATAATTACAAAACTTTTCATAAACAACAAAACAGTATATTATTTGAATCCCCCGCATAAACCAAAGCTGCGCTACCTTAAAAGAAAATTAATTTTACGCAACCAAAAAAGAACCCAGAATAATTTTGGATGAAGCGAATGATTTCGCTTGAACTATAGCTCTATAGTACTCTATAGTGCTCTATTGTTCGCATTACGATTTTGTCGTGGAGCCTATCTTCCTGATGATGCTTCGGTTTCGGAGCGAAACGATCGTCGAGATTGTTGTGGTGTGTGTGCTGCTTGTGTGCTTTGTTGCTGGTAGAGGAGCCTTGGGGTGCGTGTGGTGGCTTGTCCTGCATGTATAAGGTTCGTAGATTTTGTCTGCTTCATACACATTAGCTTTGCATGCATTCGCTTGACCCGTGCGGATTATAGCGAAGTAGTTTTGTTATAGTGCCTGTAATTGGAGTTTATTTCTATCTAGCAAACGAAATCAGTTATTTTTAAATTATAAATGTTATATTTTGATATTGAAAATATATATCACAAGTATTCGAATTGTCACGCATCGTTACATCAAAAGGCCGTAGATCCGATTATGACCTGTTTAAGCAATAACCGCGTTTATTCTCAGAATTAATTCTCCTCTAAATTGAAATATTAACTTTACAATAACGCTTATAGTTTATGCGTCTTAATTTATAAAGAAGCAATCGCGAAGCTTTACGATTGTTGAGATTATGGTAATGAATGTGTGCAGTGCTTGTGTTTATTATTGGTGGCGGGTAGTGCATGAGGAATGTAATTAGGTAAAATGTAGTTATGAGATCTGCATGTATCAGGTATAAAAACGGATAGTACACTTCTACATAAAGCATTACATATATTTTCTTTTATTACGAATTATACCAAAATTATATTTCCATTACTTTTGTATTATGGATCTCCACAAAGTAACGCCTAATTCTATAACTTATTTAAAAATGGTTTATTAAAAAAACACTAATTATCATCAACACCATGAAATTTTCGTAGATCTCACTGTTTGATTTTGTAGAAAGCCATATAAGCCAATAGTATGGCTTTCTACAAAATGCCGTGTGGTATCCGACTGATTAGAATAGGCCACCGTCATTTCTTACCGAGGTGTCGTAAAAGGCGACTGAGGTAAGTCGACCCGCTCTGTGGTATCCGGCTGAGTAGAATAGACCACTCTCATTTCTTACCGAGGTGTTGTAAAAGGCGACTGAGGTAAGTCGACTCACCGTGTGGTATCCGGTTAAGCAGAATAGACCACCCTCTTTCTTACCGAGGGGTCGTAAAATACGACTTAGGTAAGTTGACATCAGGCAGACGGCCGGTCGTAAAATACGCAGCCAAATCATGCGACAACATGTTTGTAACATGTTGTGTCGACCCCACTTAGAGTGGGATAAGGGCAGGAGGATGATGAGTATGGCTTTCTACAAAATACTGGTGGCTTACAGTGGCTTTCTACTAGGTGGTAGAAAATAATTATTTATTAATTTATTTATTTAATACTTTTTGTACAAAAAACATATAAATAACTGGGTAGAGGATTTTTTAAGAGAAGAGTACACAGGCACTACATTGGCATTTATAAAACATTAGTTCGATATTCATCGAGCGAGATCGTAGGCAGGCCAACAGACTATTTTAAGTCTTTTAAAAATTGTGCTCATTATTTAAAAAAGCTATACGGCTTACTTAAATTAGTCTTAATGGAGTCTTATTACGTTAATTTTAACACATAAACATAATATACTCGTACGGACATGATATCTCCTAAAAGACAAAATCTTAATACAATGCGCGTCTTCACTGATGACCGCTTTATTATTAATAACTATAGGCCTCACATCAAAGCATAGAGCTTCTTAATAGCCGATGAAATATGCTCACAAAACGCTTCGTGTGATCTAGTAATATTTGAACAGATTCCAATCATCGTTCATATAAGTAAAGATTAAAAAAACTTCAACATATTATGTCAGAATCTCGCTACTTCTTAAAGCAAAAACTAAGAATAATACATTAAGATTGTGTTTTTATATTAATTAAGCCGTCGTTTCATGATGCTTTGTAAGTTATGACAACAGCTGATTTATTAATGCAACTGACGATTCTTTATTTCTATCTATACGCAAGACTTTATGACAAATAAGCATTTGTAGTACATAAAATATACTTAGTATCTCATACGACATATGAGAATAGATAATAGATATCTCTTAAATACAGTTTTAAATTAAAGCTACTAAAGAAATGCGAGAAATCTACATTCTCTCACTCTCTATTCTCAGACTCTATCTTGAAAAGTTACAATAAATTTTGTAGGTTGACAAAAAGGGGAATCAAAATGTTGACATCTTATTGAAAATACGTTTTATATAACAGGCAAGTTTTAGAATAGGGGTAATTTAGGAGTTAAATATATACAATAATTCGACTTACGCTCATCCAAGTCTTCGTCATAATCCGAATAACATCTGTCCTCTTCTTTGAGCGCTTGGTTTTCCGGTTGTTGATAGAACCTCTCCGATTTTATATACATCTTTAAGTACATCACAGCGTTTTTTGTAAAAAATCAACAGACTATCTAATAATTAATCGATGACGCGTGTAAATTCGAAAATATTATCACTTCTTTTTCTAAATTATCCAGTATAGAATTAACAGTTTTGTAAAATAGCCAATACTATCGCATTAAACAATAATTTCGAATAAATAATATCAATGATTAAATCACTTTAATATAATAACTGCAAAAACAAAAGAAAACTGCATAGTCACACACACTTTTTCGTTCCGATTCGCACAATGAAAATCTTTAGTTCGATTCTAAACAAACAGTGGCGAAATAGTAAAAACACGTGATAGTAATAAAAGATTCAAAGTTCAAAGGATAATGTAGAACACGCGGGTGCAAAGTGTAAATTTACACTGAAATACAATACACTCGATTCACAGGTGTGTTTCGCGGTAGAGACGCGCGGCCGTGGCAAGGAGCGCCGGCGCACTGCCTGCGACCTGAGTTATCAAATACAAAAACTCAGGTAGTGAGCGCTGCCTCCGATCGCCGTAACGGCAAATTGATTTTCATTTTGTTTGGGATTTTTGAGGTGTCATTTCTGATGTTTCTCTTCTTATGACATCGAAAGGACACGTGGTGTTTTGTGCGCTTCAGACTGTTATATATTTATTAAACGATAAAATTGTCGACAAGTTCTACATCATCATTCTCCTGCCCTTATCCCTCGCTAAATGAGGTCGGCACAACATGTTCTTATCTTCTTATATAATTTTGGGGACGCCTGCCGGTACAGGACGGGTGGTCAGCTCCAATACTGGACTATTCTACCCATTTCCCCTTGTTGGGACAAGGGTTTCACTGTTGTCCCGACAGTGTCACCTGCTCTAGCCTACCTATTGCTTTTACAAAACATATGGCACAACATGTTACAAACATGTTGTCATAGATTTGTCTACATATTTTACGACCGGCCGCCTACCTGACGTCAACTTACCTTATTCGCCTCTTACGACACCTCGGTAAGAAAGGAGGGTGGTCTATTCTATTCTACCGGATACCACACGGCTATTGTCGACAAGATCTACGTTAGATTATTTTTTTAATATATTGACAAGTATAAAAGTAATAATAAAATTATTTTGCTACAAGCTGTGCCAACAACTGCTTTGCCCGCGTGGAATTCAGTGATTTACGAAACTTTTCCCGAATTTTCGACATTTCGAACATAAAAGTAGTTATTGTGAGTTAACCATGAGAGATAGAGACATGCTATCGCGGACTTTTTTGTAGTATTTCTATAGATCCACAATTTTTTAGTAAATTACTTTAGCGTATCTCTTCTGGTTTACGCAGCGCACGCGACTAAAGTCCCCAGCAAGTAAGTTTTTTAACAACTATACAATCTCTTCGACACAATTTATACCATACCGATATTTACTATTAGGTCTAAACTATCCGGAAATATTGCACTATCTTTTAGTAAAAAATTGTACAAAAATCCGTTCAGTGGATTTTGAGAAAATCGATTACATACAGCTTTTTGGGTCTTTCTTGTTTATTCGCGACAAAGTAAATAGAAAATACATATAATGGTAAAGTAGTATGTAGAGTGGACTGTATATTGTATACATGATACAAACAGGGATGATGATGATGCTTCTGTTTGAGCGAGACGATTATTGATTTTGTGATAGTAAATGTGTGTAGTGCTTGTGTATTGCGGTGGCGATGGTGGTTTGTAGTGCATGTGTTTTTGGAAACCTTGCACATACACTGTTTTGTACATATTGAGCTAAATTCATACATAAAAAATACAATAGTATTTTGGTCGATGAACCTCGCTTAACACACACATTAAAATAACCTACAATTGTATTCCAAAGTAGCACTGCACACATTCACATAGGCGATCCCAAAAATTGTTTCACCCTGATACCGAATTATCATCAGGATGTACGCTCTTCGATATGATGTGAAATCGATACTATTATTACAAATACGAAAGACATCCTGCATATATGTCTGCCTGCTACGTTTTCACGGCTAAACCGTTAGACCAATATTGGTGATATTTGGCACAATTAAAGAAAGAAGAAAATATCGAAGTATTGAGGGTACTTAAACGCTTAAGTTGGCGTGAACGAACTCGTGGTAAAGTAATAGTAAAGTAGCGGCCTGTTACAATCCCACTGCTGGGAATAGGCCTCCTCTCTTCGTTTCTGGAGAGAATTGTTGGAGCTAAGACCTATGACGCTGCTCCAATGCGGATTGGTAGATTACACATATCTCCAGAATTCTCTTGAGATATGCAGGTTTCCTCACGATGTTTTCCTTCACCGAAAAGCATGTGATATATTGCAATTATCAATTAGACACATAAGATTTAATAGGAAAACTCATTGGTGTTTGAACCCATGTCATCTCTAGAGAGTCGCACGGTCTCACCGCTAGGCTATCACAGCTTTTCTAGGCACAGCTTCGCTAGACTATCACAGCTTACTTACACAGAACTCGTGGTAACTACTACTAATTATATACTTTGTCTTAATATAATCCTTGACTGTTTTCTCGCCTTGGCTCCTTAGTTTAATTGATTCTAATATCAGAGGTTGTATGACGAGGTTAAGCTGCCGCTTTCTTGATCGACTCTATTATAAATATATGTAAATACAAATTAATTGTGCATTACCTTTTCCCAATAGTTTATTGAAGAAAATAACATTACCATAAGGCAACGATTATTGATAATTAATATTCATGTGACGCAATCAAACAGTTATAACGGCCCAATTGAACGCTCGTTGGAATTAAATTAAAATATTCAATAATTATCGCATGTCGGGAATTATTGTAGCCGGTCGATGTCGTTTCCAATCAATTATCACGCGACGGGGTAACTGAGGTCAGTGTGAGGGTAAGGTCTGGTTCATACATGGAACGTGATTGCCCTTTATCTTTTAAAGAGACTTCTCTTTGAACAAAAGTAATGATAGAATTATTTTGACATAATCTATGTTTTTTTAAATTCAATCCTTAGTACTGGGTATACATTATACAATAAAATTAATATGGCCACTCCATGACGCATAAGGAAAGAATAGAAGATAGTATGGAAAATGGAAAAAAATCTATGAATTAATAATCGATTTTTATCCCTTCAAAATAAATTCTATTGTAAAAAATCAATTAACTCGAATTATAAAAAAATCGATTATTAAAAACCGTTTTTTTCTGATAATTCGGAAAGTTGCCTTTTTAATATTAGTAATTAATTAGAATAAATACTAATTAAAGTGGACTAGTACTAATACAACAATAACAGATGCGCTGTTTGCGAAATCCAATTAAAATATGTAGTCTAGCTACATTGGTTTCATCCAACAAACATACATCTTGAAAGAAAAAAATAGAGTAAAAAAGAAGAAAAGAGGGTAATTAAAATCGATTTATAATGCTTAACTGATTTATACTGACTTCAGTTGTTGAGTAGACACCGGTGTAAGTGGTTGTGTCAGGGGACGCTTAGCAGATAATACGTAGTTCTTTATTTAGACCCTGTAGTAATAAAGGGTTTAAACACTTACTTTTTTAGGAATTATTACTTTAGTACTAAGAAATTCCGCAAAGTAATGCCTACTTTTTCAAATTATGTAACGATGACATAATTTGAAAAAGTAATTCAACAAAAGGTATAAATAAATAAAATAAGCCTTTACTGCTTTTACAATCGCTCCTACTATAGTATAATTTACGATCAATGTAGTTTTTATATACAGCTTGCCCTTTGACAAAGGCAACCTCTAATGATTTCTATTTCTCCCTGTCTTTTGCTATTCTAATCCATTCAGCCCAGCAACTTTTAAAAGATCATCTTGCCACCGTTTTGGTTGTCATGACAAAAGGTATAGTTGACCATTAAAATGAAAGGTAAGACATGAAGGAAGACGTTGATTAAAACATTGGATTATGAAAAAGCTTAAAACACATCAAGATTAGCATGAATAATTTTATCAAGACTTTAGACTCGACAAGTTAATCTGACCAATTTTTAATCACATTTCCTATGCAGATCGAACTTTTATAACCTTAATTCATTTATTATCTTAAGTATTATGTTTATATTAGTGTCCAGTATAAAACATAGTTAATGTTTAGTACCCAACTCTACTCATGCCCTATTCTATCGGGTGAGCCCGCCTAGTTTCAAGCCCATATTTATGAGATCTTTATACTATTCTTTACTGATTCAGTTCCTATACAATAAATACGAGTACAAAAAACATTACGTAATAATTTCAAATCTTTATCAGATATGACCACGGCTTTATCACTTATAACATACGACCACCTGGTGACTGGAAAGTGTTTAAAGCAAAACTGCGATCATATTAAAGACGCCATGATGTTTTAGTATTACTGGTTGATTCGGTTACTTTTTCCACATAATGTCAATATTTTTATGAAAAAAATTGTCTTAGATTAAAAAGCTCACAAACTTCCACCCTTATAATAAATAACATTATATTTGTATTCAATATTTTTCATTTTATATATAAAAACAAGTTTAAGGATAAAAAGGAGTTTTAGTGACACGAAATAAATTGATTGGCCATCTGGTATTCTGACTGGATTCAAATATGAAATATATATATTATAGATAAAAAGTTTGAAGCTTTATTTTGAGTTGGTTAGTGCTTGTAAAGGCAATATACTAATTACAATTTTATCAAATAAATTAAGGTTTTATCTTTTTTAATATCAAAATGCGAAATCATTATTAATAAGCACAGATTAAGCGGCATCTTAGTAGGCATTATTTAAATAATTCGCGAATAACAAATATGTAATTTATGATTTTACAAGAATGCGACTACCGTGTTACTGGTATATGGATCCAATAGGGCCAAAAGTGATCAAATGAATAAACGTGGGCGTAAACTGTCCAAATAAAAGAGATCGAAAGTATTTATATCAATACAAAATATTTGATATGGCTGCGTAGAATAGACCAACCTCATTTCTTACCGAGGTGTCGTAAAAGGCGACTAAGGTAAGTTGACGTCAAGCAGGCGGCCGGTCGTAAAAAACGTAGCCAAATTATGTGACAACATGTTCATAACATGTTGTGCCGACCCCAATTAGAGTGGGATAAGGGCAGGAAAATCATCATCACAAAATATTTGATATTAAGCACGATGGTAGAGTTACTACTAAAGGGACCTAATTCAAAATTAAGTTTAATTGAGTTAAATGCGTAGGTATTCCAATAGTGGAACAAATTACACTGTACGGTTAGAAAAATCAAATCTTTATTTAAGTAAGATTTTATAAGTACTTTAGAATAGGTAACTTTAGTCTTCACAAAATGATAAGAAATCTTATAAAGGATACATAGAACTAAGAATCGAACAAAATACGATCCAATCAAGATAGAAACTAATACATGAGTGTTCTGATGGGTGCTGATGGGCAAATCCAGCACACTTACATGAATTATGAGACAGGTAGAGTCTACTTTTCTTTCGCAATCAGGAGGAAGCCGGGATCCAATTAAACGGGTTTACAGGTTCAAATTACATAGCATGTAGCTGTGCTCTATATAGAGTCTTTAATATAATTTGTAGGAATAGATACAAGGAATTGCTTAAACTGGTGTCAAATAATCTTGTTATTCAAAGACTTGACTATCTCCATATATTTTATGGAGATATAAATATAAATACATGGGACACTTACACAAACCGTCGTCCGTCCCCAAGTAAGTAACTTAATACATGTGTTATGGGTAACAGAGAACTGGTAAATACATATATAATTTTAAATACATATTTAAATACAATTATACACCCAGGTTAGAAAAACCAAAGTTTTTTTTATAGAAAATGTTGGCTCTCGGTGGGAATCGAACCCGCGTCCCACGGAGCTGAAGGCAGGGTCACTGCCAACTGCGCCAACGGGCCAGTCAAACCTATATAACTAAAATAACGTATTTATATAAATAATAATAAAACGGTGATTGGCTATGTCACAATAAATCACGTACTTAATATTAAAGTGTCTGATTTCAAAATTTGGCTTAATTGAGCTAGGTACATTGTAATCCTTGCAGGAATCCTAAAATTATAAAAACTAGTGTATTCTTGTTCTTCAAAGTTATAAGCCTTTATAACCCTCGTGAGTTTTGTAGGCGCTACGCTACGCTTTATTGCATTTTGTCACAAAACAACTTTTCTTAGTTAGGTCACTTTAATAGTAAGCGTGCTATATATTTTTTTAGAAATGCTTAGTAAAATTCTTTTAAAAATTTCGTTTTAAAACACTTCACTGTATACAATATAAAAGTTTTTTAATATATGTTTAAACTTTTTATGACGGAACTATATGAACAGAAATTATAACTATAGCTATACTACTTTGTTATAACCCGCGTGTGTTAAAAGAATGTATGTAATGCTACGAGTAGTGTATGAAACAGGCAAAATTCACGTACCTCACACATGCAGGACAAGTCACCACACGTATCCCAAGACGCCACCAGCAACAATGCACACAACCACCACCAAAATCTCTACGATCGTTTCGTACGTTTCGAAACGAGAGAATCTTCAGGAGGATTGATAGGCTCCACTACAAAAACTATATCAAGTATGAAGTTATATCATCATTCTGCTGCCCTTATCCCACTCTAAGTGGGGTCGGCACAACATGTTACAATGTTGTCACATGATTTGGCTACGTATTTTACGACCAGCCGCCAGTCTGACGTCAATTTACCTTAGTCGCCTTTTACGACACCTCGGTAAGAAATGAGGGTGCATTATTCTATGCAACCGGATATCACACAGCACATACCTTAGTCGCCTCTTACGAAGCCTCGGTAAGAAAGGAGGGTGGTCTATTCTATTCTGCCGGATACCACACGGCGTAGGTATGAAGTTATATATAAGGCGAAATTATTTATTAGGATAGAATATAATGTCATTTTCAAGCATAGTCCCGGGATTATTTGAAGTGAGTTTACCTGAAACAAAAGAAAGAATAATTAAATTTTGATATCACATACAAAATGTTTCGAAAGTTTTCCTCTAGTAGCATACAGGTAATAAACAACCAGTATTTTATCTACGATAGTTTCCGCCTCACCACTGTCTCACGCATTATCGTAAATAAACATTTATAATCTAATTTGGTCTACTATATAATATTAAAGCGGCGATAACCTCAAGTTGTAAAACGTTGATTGTAAAACGCGAGGTCAATATCAAAGTTTTTGGGAACGTTATGTAACACCGGAAAGCCTGATTTCATTAAAAAAAATGATAGCTCTAATTTTATGGCGTTTGATAGTGAAAGATGATATCGTAATCTAAAAGTGCGTTTTTCCGTGTTCTGATGGTAAGTTAATATGGAGATTAAAAATCCGCGCAAATCCAAAAGTATGCTGTGTGGTATCCGGCTGAGTAGAATAGACCACCCTCATTTCTTACCGAGGTGTCGTAAAAGGCGACGAAGGTAAGTCGACAAGTCGACAAGCAGAACTATTGAATTGGGTTGAACTATTTAAGACTGCTTGTATGGGTAGCGCGGCGCATTACGATTTGTCGTGGAGCCTATCCTCCTGATGATGCTTCGGTTACGGAGCGAAACGATCGTCGAGATTGTTGTGGTGGTGGGTGTGTGTGCTGCTTGTGTGCTTTGTTGCTGGTGGAGGAGCCTTGGGGTGCATGTGGTGGCTTGTCCTGCATGTATAAGGTTCGTAGATTTTGCCTGCTTCATACACATTAGCTTTGCATGCATTCGCTTAACCCGTGCGGATTATAGCGAAGTAGTTTTGTTATAGTGCCTATTCTGTAAGTATTAAATTACTTTTGCCTTGGGAACGGACGGCCGTATTTATAATTATCCTATTTATTTATTTTATCGGTGGAAAGGAGGGAGAGACTTGGTCCAATGGAGTAAATGACGTCAGTCTATTTTAGCTAAACTGTATGAGGCCATAATATCGGACCATATATGACTCCACGTTTATCGATTCGTTACATTGGTTTATTAGAAACGCGTGTAATTATTCGTTTCCTTTCACGGAATATCAATTTGGTAATTAAATTATAATAAAGGTTAAGAATCCGGTCCACGGCGAATGTTTCCTGAACTATAAATGGCGTACTTATACTATTTTTTGCAATTAAAACGCGCTAATTTGCACTTTAAATGTTTCGAACATTTCTTGTGCGGATAAAATGGATGTGAAGTTTAAAATTTTTCGAACGAAATTATGTCCGTTTTTTCCTGAGGTCAAGACTGACTGAAAAATACTAAACTTAGGTATTATAAAAATGCGATTAAAAAGTAAAAAAAATATATACTTATATATATACCGTAACTGAGCTAATTTTGTCTATTTAAATATAATATAAACGTCTTGTAAATTATTATTTTTTTAATTAGAAAATATTAAAAAGTAAAAACTTAGTTTTAAGAAAAATAGTTTATAACAGTTTGTTCAGTTTATAGATAATCTTATTAATTCCTTTATGAAATCAGACATATACTTACCACATAATTTTATTTAGTTTATTCTATATAAATTTTAAATAGGTAAGGAATTTAATATAGGTAGGTAGGTATGTAACGAGACTCTTTAAAAAAATTAAGGCTTAAACCTATACTAATATTATAAAGAGGAAAGTTTTGTATGTTTGTATGTGTGTATGTACGTTTGTAATGGTTTCACGCAAAAACTACTCAACCGATTTAAAAAATTCTTTCACCATTGGAAAGCTGGTCCGTTACTGAGCAACATAGGCTTTATTAAATTTTCAAAAAAAATTGGGTTCTCTAATAAAATTGTAATAAGGTGTGAAAAATTTAATCATAAAAATCTTTCGTCGCGTGCGCTGCGGAAACTATTGATGATAGAACAAAAAAAAACGTTCTATATTATTATAAAACGTACAAATATCTACAAAAAAATCCGCGATACCATACGTCTAACTATTATAGTTTTGCCAATATATGTAACTAGTTTTCTACATTGTAAAAGTTGATAAAAGTGGCGACAATAATCAAATCATAATATTTACTTCTCCATATTAATACTTATCTCACTACATGATGTTTTATTAAAAACTGTTTCAATACCTGTAAAATACTTTTTAAATTATTAGAATCGGACATTCCAATCAAAAGATGTAACAAATTTAAAAATGTCAATATAAAGAAAAAAATGCCATAACTATTGTAGCGTCAATACGCTACATATTATCATTCATATGTACACAAATCCAATGGATTTGTGTACATATGAAAACTTTGTTAAGAATTTCCTTTTCCTTAATTATTGATAAGTCCCAGGACCAAACTTTCAATTTGCAAAAATAATTCTATAGTCTTTCTTAGTAAACTTTCCACTACCACGAGATCGGTATGTTCGCGTGTGAAACCGCGGGGCATTGCTAGTATATAATATTTTAAAAAATGCGTCAATCAGAAAGATATGGCTGAAAGTTGGTTAAAGCCAGAAAACACGTTTTTTATTTGTATAAAAAAGTGACTCGCGATGAAATGATCTAACCAAAATAATGGAATTTATAAATACAGTCGTTCCTCACTAAAGTAACTTAATAGAACTTAATATAAATATATAAAATCTTATATATACAATTCTCGTGTCACAATGTTAGTTACCATACTCCTCCAAAACGGCTTGACCGATTTTTATGAAATTTTAATTTGCAATTTCTTTAGGTCTGAATCGGCTGCTATATATATCGGTTTTTTTTATACAGGAAAAAACCCCTTATGGGTACCGTCGCCCGACGGGGACAGGCGGTGGTTATGTCGGATTCACACCGACTAAAACGACCTGTGTGCTTCACCACGCTGCCGATGGCAAGGACAGGGTATCGTGGCAATGACTGGATGTTCCGTCCCTAACATTTTTTTAATTTTTTTGGATAATTTCTTTATAATGCACCCAAGAATTTCATTAGAAACAATTTATACGTTTGCTGAGAGGGCGAGTTTTTCATAAATACTACCCAGATTATTATTAAATACGTCCAGAACCCGAAGAAGCAACAAATTGTTCCCTCGGCGGAAATCGAAACCAAGACCTACGGAGCTGCTGGTAGAGTCACTACTACTTGCACGTGCTAAATTAATATTTCGAGAACGTTAAAAAACAATTTTAAGCAAAACACAATGTAACTAAAAATAAAAACTGAAATTATAATACCACATATTTAAATATATAGCCTCGTTTTGTAAAAGTACAGTTAAAGAACAAAATGGCGTTTACAACGTTATTAAAACTAGCAAAATTTGAAAGATTTTTAGGTTTGTTTTTGTATTCTGTTCTAATTATTTGCAAGACTTAAATTTATTATCACAAGGTTACTTAGATAAATACATACGCAGGATTTAGCAATTCCGGAAACTTAGCGAAAATGTCTCACGTTCGAAATTCGAGCCCGTTTATATCGACAATAATAAGGAAATCCTAAACGTGTATAAAAATTATATAAAATTACATTTTCGTAATATTGGAATTGACTTTTAACCGATCATAATTTCGAATGGACGAAATCCATGTGAAAAAATTCGACCTACGTAATATTGTATATTATAATATATGTCAAGATGTATATAAAGGTTAACTTAAATGATTTATAGAAGCAGGCGTTTCTTTGAGGAAGTCCATAGTCGTAATCGTTACGATTTTGTTGTGGAGCCTTTCCTCCTGAAGATGCTTCGGTTTCGGAGCGAAACGATCGTCGAGATTTTGGTGGTGGTTGTGTGTATTGCTTGTGTGCATTGTTGCTGGTGGAGGCATCTTGGGATACGTGTGGTGACTTGTCCTGCATGTTGTAATGTACGTGAATTTTGCCTGCTTCATACACTTAGCGTTACATATAGTACCCGGCAATAAATAATGCACATCGAGAACTTAGAAGTAACAGCCGGCCAATTCGGTTTTTCTGTCACTGTCACACACGGGTTCGTTAGTCTGTGCGACAGAGACAATGCTCTATGAAGCAGAATCTAGCCGATTTCTCTCTCTGAGCCTCGATGTGCATTATTTATTGCCGCGTACTATACATTCGCTTAATACACGCGGATTATAGCGAAGTACTTCTGAAACCTTTACAGAAACTATCTGTAAAAGTTAATTAAGGGATAAAATTCGATATCTACCCAACATGATATGTAAAACCAATGGACCTCAACGAATGAAAAAAAGTTATGGCAAAATAGTCACAAAGAGTAACTATTTACAAGTATATCTATGTACTGTTCTGTCGTCGATAACAATAGAAACATTAAATGTGATAAGGCCCTTCAAAGATTTTACAATCAAGTTATTCTTTTTGGAATTTTATATATTCGTAATAATCGAAGTATTTAAATTACTACCTATTTTAGTGCTAAGTAGTAGAATAGCATAAAGTATATACATCCTCCTGCCCTTATCCCACTCTAAGTGGAATCGGCACAACATGATATAAGCATGTTGTCACATGATTCGGCTACGTATTTTACGACCGGCCGCCTCCCTAACGGCAACCTACCTTAGTCGTATTTTAGAACCCCTCGGTAAGAAAGAGGTTGGTCTATTCTACTCAGCCACACACCCACACGGTGGGTCAAATTACCTTAGTACCGCCTTTTACGACACCTCGGTAAGAAATAAGGGTGGTCTATTCTAATCAACCGGATACCACGCGGCGGGTTGACTTACCTTAGTCGCCATTTACGACACGTTGGTAAGAAATGAGGGTGGTCTATTCTACTCAGCCAGATGCCGCACGGCATTAGAATAGCATAAAGCACCAACATAATAATTTGTACCAACTCCTTTCATTTCTTTTCTGTTCGATCGTGAAATAAAAAAGAAACGTTAAACGTGAGATCGTCCGTCTAAGATTTTGCAGTCAACTTGTCTTTTTGACTTTTCATATCTCTATATCAAAGGCTCTATAAGTGAGGGCGAACAACAGAAGCACTTAAGCGAACGAAAGGTCACATACCGCTGACCGACGGTCTCCAATTCTGACCTTTGATTATCTCGCCGCTAATGGAGCCCGCTGTGGATGCCTTGCATTTATATGCCAATAGCAAAAACCGACGGGATATTTAACTTTCAATAATTTGTCTGCTGACTATGATTTTTATGGGTTAACTTCAGGTTTGAGGCGAAATCTCGCATACTAGCTTTTAAACGCAGCTTCGTTCGCGTGGACTGCAGTCTTATTATTTGAGTAAACCAGTAACACTTATATTAATTATTATATTTTAATATTTTTACTTTTGTCTTGAAAAACTTGCGGGTATAGCTAGTTAATATGTAAATGTGTAACTTTATTTATAGCTATGAAAAACGATAATTCTACGTAAATAAACGTTACAAAAATAAACACACGGCAAGCGTCGATAATTACGTAAAGTAAGCAAATAGTACTCTACACTCATACACTATCCTGCTGATGATGCTTCGGTTACGGGGTGAAACGATTGTAAAGACAAAGATCGTCGTACTCGTAGTGAGTGTGTGTAGTGCTTGTGTGGTGACTGGTCCTGCATGTGTAAGGTACGTGAACGTAGCCTGCTTCCTACACTTAGCGCTACATAGATTCTCTACACAAACGCGGGTTAAAGCAACATAAATCTATCATAACTTCGGCCTTTGATTTATTTTTATTGCTCCAAACAGACTATGACTCTGTAAGGACTTCAAGCAACGGACGTATTAAATTCGGTTTGTATTAAAATTTATAACCAACATTCTTTCATGGTCTTTGAGCGTTAGAAATCTCAGATACCTAAATAGCTAATAATCTCAATATGACAGCCTGACAGATCTCCAATATCTGAATAGCTAATAACCTGAATAAGGCTTTGTAACGTAAGCTTATCCTGAGTATACAAATCCCACAGAAAATAAGCTTGCTGATTCACTGAATGACGTCACAGCACAGGGCAAATGTCGCGTCCCACGTGCAGTTGACACGCGCCAACTAAAATTCCAAATACGTCCACCGTGTAGGATTACAACATGGTGAATTCAGCGTTATACTGTCAGGGTTCCGTGTCCTTAGAAGCTTACATAGATAGCCCTGTGAATATGAAATTATAAAAAAAAACAACGGGCTGCACTCCGGCAGTGCTAGGAGAAATGAAAACTTGAAAATTAACGATGTGCATTTTTGATATTTTGGAATGGTTAGGGAATAATTTTGCACGAATTGCTTTAATTATCAGTATATAAGTACTGTCATTTGTATAGTAAATGACAGTATTAACTGCTACTAACACATTCATTTATTTATTCATCGTCCACATACATGACACATTCGTGCAAGCGTCCTGCGCCGCCTAAACGAAACCGGTACAAAGAGAGGTAGGGAGTACTTCTTCTCCTACACCGCGCCGGTGGTCTATTCTCCCTCCGTTATACGAATTTTCGATCAAGTCACGGGTCCTGACGCATGACTTCACATTTTTTACCCATCACAATAAGTGCACATCGCCGATATAGAAGTTATTACTTCAAAATAATAGACTGTTACTATTTTACTGCTGGACATATACTTCCTCTCTCGCTCATTCGTGCCTGCCCGGGGTTTGTACTCGTAAATCCTAAAATTCACGAACTTAAAACATGATTGATCGGTTAAAGACAACTGTAACTGCATTAGACCGCTAAATGTGGTGTAGTAGCGCCATCTAGCGAACAATGTTACAATAAAAAGTACTGGTTAGCTTGGCCTCTGTTTAGAGATAAGATTTAAAACTTAGAACAATCACGCTGCACCATAATTTATCTAAGAATATGTATTTGAACAGAATATTTCACTTCACCGAGAGGCATACAACGTGTAACCCTATTTAAGGTTTTGTAGGAAACTCACTCGTGCCCGTAGCTTCTTGAAGAATTACTTGATTTGATGGTATCCAAATACCATGATTTATTAGCTAGAACTTGTGATAACTGAATGATTTTTAATGCAAAACATGAATTGGTGAAAAACAGAAGGATCGAAGTATAATATTTACTAAGGGTTTTGTTTTCTGACATTTATGACTTGAATGTTTTCAAAAGAAAAGGAAGTATGCATTACTTAAGCAGAGAAAAAAAATGGTAGAAACAACTGTAGCTTATTACGTGTTTCTTAAGATATGATATTTTATTTCATAATTCTTGCTTTAATTTGATTGGATTTTTAACAGTGAATATTGTATATATAAGTTATGTTTAAAATTATGATTTATTAAAAAAAATAAAGTAACTTTTACTGTTTTAAAGTACTTTTACTACTTTACTTTATTTAAATAAATGTTGAGTAAAGTTTTTAAAGTGTAGTTGTCATTTACCACGGCTTATTTGTTTAAACGCTTTTGTGTACGGAACTTTATACATCCAAATTCAAATCACGCATTCAAACAAATTATTGTTTACCCACTCGATGAAATAAGCATTCTTTTGTCATGACCCAATGTATTTTCGTGACCCGGACGTGGGCGACTTAGCTGTTTAGAAAAAAAAATTGAAATAGGATTTACGTTCCTCCTGTTATAGCTAAATATTTCATTTTCTTGTCACTAATATTTAAAGAAGCCATAAGATAGTTTTTATCATTTCGCGGTAAACATGCCACATATCATCTATGCATCTGAATCTTATTAAGTCTCATGTTTATATTATGTAAAAACATGTTAAAACTTGTATTTTTTTAGCAAGACGACAGTTATTAGCTAATATCGGCGTTTCTCTCAGCTAGCAAAAATCTGGGTACGTCATCCAGAGAAAGAGGAGATAAAAATTCTGCAGCATTTGGTGCTTAAGTCCACTAGCCGCTTCAACGCGGTTACAAATATCTATACATATTATAAAATAAAGTCTCACAAAGCTGTCCGTCTGTATGTGATCGATTTTCCCAAAATCTACTCAACGAATTTTTGCACGGTTTTTACTAAAGGATAGCAAATCTTACGAAATGTTTAAGTAAATAGTACGTTACAATGGAATTTCTGCGGGATCGGAATTTACGCGGGAACAATTTTGTAACAAACTAATTACTAATTTATAGAATTAGGCGTTACTTTGTGGAGATCCATAATAAAAAAGTAATAATAAATAGTACAGTAAATAGAAAATATATAATAAGGTTCGCCCCGCAACCGAAGCATCATCAGGAGATACGATTGTTGAGTTTGTGATTGTGAACGTGTGTAGTTCTTGTGTATTGTGGTGGTAGTGGTGGAGGTTTGTGCATGTTTTTTTACGATGTTTTTTAAAACTTATTACTACTACTAACGGCGGGCAAAGCCGTGGGCACAGCAAGGTTAGAATAAATTGCTTTAGGGATACGTAGGGTTCCTTACGCGCAGTGAAAGAAATCATCGTCAATATCTAAATCGACATTGCAATGCTGTGATAAATATTTTTTCTAAGGTACACCAATATATTTAAGTTTTATGTATTGCTAAAAAAAATTATTCATTGTACATATCTTAAATGTATAAAGTACTATAATAATATAATTAAACTGAAGAACTAGTTCAACTTTACAACAGCATATCTTAGTAACCTTGACTTCAATGCTATTAAAAGAAATTAGAGGAAAACTGTAGATAGTACAGAAAATAATGTCAAAGGCTGAGAAACAAGGTGAGCCAGTTTCACCATGATATTATTTAAATTATTCCACCATTGTATCACAATAATTAGTACCTGAACACTGTCCTATTTGATATTAATTAAAAATATATAATTATTTTAAATTTTACACTTTTATATACTTGTGGTGCCGGCAACTTTGGTCCCTCAAACTCAACCGTTCAACTACTCTAAATGTTTTTGTTTGTTCCAGAAAAACAATAGTATAGTTACAATAATATAGTAACAATAATATAGTATAGTAGGCTTTCTGTATTAGCCTTTTTTTAACAGTGTTTTTAAACTGCTGTAATGGGAAAGTTAAAGTAGATTGCGGAATTTTATTATACAAATATATAGCATAGTACCATAAGTATTCGTGGCGGCAAAATCGCCTTTCATTGCCAAAAACATAGACCTTGTCTTTACTGGCAAAGATACTATGTAAGTTATTGATGACACAACATTATAACATAATGTTAAATAACTTGGCGTCAACGCTTTTTCAAAGTTTGCAATTCGATTCTGAATCGCAAATTGATCCAACTGAAACCAACCTAATATTTCATTTGAGTTCAAAAGAATTCTGATCCACAGCTAGCTAAGGATATTCGCAGCGTTCCACAGAAACATAAATACGAATAAACACTGTAATAATATTGAAATGGCGGCAAAATCTTGACAAGAACTTTATGTATGACCTTTTAAGTGTTTTGCTCTTATTTCTGCCCTTGCATATCTTCGGCCCATGGGCGTAAACGCGGAAGGTACTTTGACATTTGAGTTCGACAACTACATAGTCGATTTACAAGTATAACTAGTACAAAATTGATATTGTAAACAAATATAGCACTTAATGCCGATGATAAATTTATGCGACTGCAAAGAATATTTCTGAGTCATGCCTGTAGAGGATGTTGTGTACATCATTGCTAAGCTGAAGATATAATGGTGATCATTTTATATACATATTTTATTCGCTATAAAAGGCCAGGGCTCAAATGTTGACACTGGGGTTATCAATGATAGAGTAACGCAAAGCAAGTAGACAACAAACAAAAAAACAAGGAGAAAGCAAAAAAACAAGACTTTTCTAGGAGACGGTTGTAATATTTCTATGTTGTTTATGGTCTAAAATATACTTAAATGTGACGTACAAGATCTTACTTTCAAATAAAAAAGTACAGTAATTTTAATCATTTTTTTAAGTATTGCTATATTCCTAACTTACAATGATAAAAATAATATAATTTTACTAAAATAAAAATCGCTAAAATAAAAATACAAATATGTTTCCAAGGCGTAAATATCGCAGCTACTATAAATGTTCCAAATAATTCGTTTTCCTTTGTTCGCTTTGTTCTTCCTTTTGTCTTGTTTTGTTTCTTATCGTATCTTTAGTTTTGTTTCATTGGGGAAAAAAATTAAATTAACTACTAATACCTTATGTATACTCAATTGCAAAACGAATTTATACATGATTAGAATAGAATAGAAGCAGGCGATAATTTGGGAATTCCATATTACTGGCACTATAACAGAATTATATATAGTACGCGGCAATAAATAATGCAAATTGAGGCTCAGAGAGAGAAATTGGCTAGATTTCTGCTTCATGGAGCATCGTCTCTGTCGCACAGACTGACGAACCCGTGTGTGACAGTGACAGCGCTCCACGAAATCGAATTGGCCAGCTGTTTCGTTCTAAGTTCTCGATGTGCATTATTTATTGCCGGGAACTATACCTCGCTTGTATACATAACAAATCTCCACGACAAAATCATGGAGTCTATCCTCCTGATGATGTTTCGGTTTCGGAGCGAAACGATCGTCGAGATTTTGGTGGTGGTTATGTATACTGCTTGTGTGCATTGTTGCTGGTGGAGGCGCCTTGGGATGCATGTGATGACTTGTTCTGAATGTGTAAGGAACGTGAATTTTGCCTGCTTCATACACATTAGCTTGGCATGCATTCGCTTAACCCGTGCGGATTATAGCAAAGTAATTCTGTTGTAGTGTCTGGACTTTTTACGTGGCACGCATCACATGTACCAAGCACATCCGTTAATAAGTGAGTAGGTTTCCGTAAAGCAATATGAAGATTCCTTAAAAAATTGACCAGAATGCACGTGAATTTTATAAGCACCGAATCGAATCGCTTTAAGTGGCGCATCAGACTAAATCGAAGATGCGTGGAATATTCAATATGTTCGTGAGGTGACGTGTACCGACAGACTTGCGCCTTGACATTCGCATGTCAAATGTCACCCGGTCGCCGACCCCGTCGTGATAGTTCGTTCGGGTTTTTGTTTTGGTCACTCATTGAGGGCTTGAAACAACTTTCGAAATGGTTAGACCGGTATGTCGATAGAAAATCATAGATAAATGCTACTACTTGGTTATTTTTCTTATCTACAAATTTGTTTCTATCTAAAAGGTATTGCTTTATAGGAATTGTGATGCGAGAGATAATTACATTGTGTGCTGATCGTTCAATTCTACCAATATAACCTACTTTGCTAAAACTATTACGGAACAATGGAAGAACGCTTTATAATTTGCTTAATCACTTTTGACGAAAAATACAAGGGAATCAAACATTTCTATATTACGTTAGCCGTATTTATAATTTGTTTAGTGGTTTAAAACTAGTGATCCATTTTTTTATTTTTTTAATAAAATCGTGAACCTCAACATAAAATATTATAACAGAAATATAATGTTAGAATAATTATTTATCTATGCTGAATGTCCTCAGAGATAGACATCGATTACAAAATGGTATACATTACAACTACCACACAAAACAAATGGTATACTCTACGAAAAAATCGATGATGTTTCATTTACGGAGCGAAATTTTCAAGTGTGTAACATATGTGATTTGTTAGTTATAGTAGAGAATAGTTCTTTAGTCTTAAGTGGTTACAGTTAAGGCGAGTAAACCACTAAATAATTGCACACATACGATATACTCGCCTATGATGAGAAAAACAATAATTTACTCTACACTCAACATAATTTAGTATATTAAACTATGGAATACATAATAATTCTATTTATATGATATGTTAATTTTAACCCCTAAAACTATATAACTATAAATTTCGGTCTATATGTAAAAACTTTGGTACCTAATTGAAAATGTACACAAAGATCAAAGTTTTCCGCTATTATTCTTGCCTTATCTTTTAAATTACATTATTATTATATTTTATTTGCAATAACTCGGTTTTGTGTAGTCCAGATATAAATATCTGCGTATTTACTCTACCACATACCAAACTATAACTTATTTATTATAACAGCCTCACACACACATATAGGGACGGACGACCGTGTGGGTAAGTATCCCATATATTTTTTTATCTATTTATTTATTATTTACTCGTACATCGAATCAGTAAATTTCACGAATTTTTTTGATATATAATCAACAAAATTTTTAAAATATACGTATACCAAAAAATTGGTTACTTTTCCAAACCAAGAAACAAAGCACTTTTTCTTGGTTGCTTATTTACAACATATATTTTATCAAAAAATCCCCTTCCTTATATAATATATTATATAAGGTATTACGATATTTTTATATATAAAAATATCGTCTGTATTTGTATAATATTTGGTTCTGTAGTTCTCTGTTCTCGCAATTTAATTGTACGTTGACACCATCTGGATCAATTTAACCATATATCATATAATCGAGTGTACATTACATACGAGTATCTACATTAAATTAACATTAATACATTTAGGAAATAACGCAATGAACTTTGTTTATAAAGGTGAACCAGTTTTTAGTTTATCTGCGCCATTACAATTTGAATATTAACCGACATTGCGAAGGCGGTCGCGATAACGGGAGGCTGTTTGTGTCTTATATAATATACTAACTGATACTCGTGTCTCCGTCTCTATAGATTTCTTTATTGATCTTTGAAAGTATTGTAAAATCATAGAGTTATTATATCTATTTTTGTGCATAAGAATATATATAATTATAAAAAGATTGGCGATGTATATAATAGACAAAGTAGGAACCGACATAAGCTTGCGGGTCCTGCTTTGCGCCTCGCAAAAGTAAATAAGTCGTTTGTGGGTTTGGATATAAGATTCTATAATAAATTTCCGCAATCGATTTTATCTTTGTTATTGCAGCAGTTTATAAACACTATCAAAAAAGACTTATGCAGAAAACCTTATAATATATTATTGAAGATTATATAGATGATAAAAATGCGTACATATAGCTACTCCTCTACAAGAAAGTAATGACCAAATGTAACTAGTTATAAGAATTATATTTCAAAAGAGCAACCACCGATTTTTTTGCTGGCTCTTTTTTGAGGAACAGTTTTCCGAACCAGCAGTAGAGTTGACGATTCAAAAGCACTTCTTTACAAGTTTACTTGAATAAAGAATATTTTAAATTTGAATTCGAATATAGCCAGTCTAAAAAATATTACAATACAGAAAAATAAAGATAAAGCAAATATAATACTTATAATCTTCATAATAGCGTAGACAATGAATATATGAGAAATCATTATCACAATGTCAAATTGATAGATAAGAAATGATCTTTAACACGATTTTTGAATAGTCTCAAAGATTACGATTTCCTAATAACCAGAGTTAAAGAGTTCCTTGATAGCTTGAACTATAAAAGTAAATATTATAAAATATACAACGGTGTCGAGGCATAAAATAGCGTGTAGCGAAATAGCGTCTAAAGAAGACCAAGGATCATAAAATCCTTACAATAATCATGAAATATATCCCATACTAGTCACTACACAGTTCACAACACACCATAGGAACAGTTATTACGTCTATACGATGCATTATCTATTATGAACACGTGTATTCAATAACCTTGCAATAAATTATTATTTCCACAGACATAGGGCACTGTAGTCTGGTGGATTTAATACTAAGCTCCTATAGATGACCAAACGTTTAAGAAAAATTAGCATGTGGACTGTACATGAAAGCTTCAAATAAAATTATATATTACTAGCTGTGCCAGCGGCTTCGCCCGCGTGGAAATCAGCGTGTTACATTTTTTTTCTAGACTTCAAATTTTAAACATAAAAGTATTTATTGTGAGTTAACCATAAGAGATGGAGACATGCTAGCGCGGATTTTTTTGTAGTATTTTTATAGATCTACAATTATCTAGTATTACTTTAGCGTATCTCTGCTGGTTTACGCGCACGTGGCTAAAGCTCCCAGCCACCAAGTTTTTAAAAACTGTGCGATTTCTACAACACAATTTATATGACACCGATATGTACTATTTACTTAAACTATCCGGAACTATTGCACTATCTTTTGGTGAAAACCGTATAAAAATTCGTTCAGTAGATTTTGAGAAAGTCGATTACATACAGACAGACAGCTTTTTGGGACTTTTTTTTGTAATAAGTATAGATTTTTAATTTAATATACTTTACTGCACAATAAAGTATTAGGTAAATACAGAAATATACTCGTATTTAAAAGATTGTACAAGGCGTTCTATTCGTTTAATAGCGATTTCTGCCAACCTTTGTTACAAAAAATGTATCGTAAAACATTAACAACAAAACATTAGATTACTAAAACTAGGAGTATACATGTTTTATATTTTTAATTCAAACACTTTTTCTTTTTATTATTTTAGGAAGACTAGCTTTTAAAGGTGACTGTGGAATTCTATATCACGAACAAATATTCATCATCACATCACATATGTGTATGTATATTTTTGTGAATTATTTATTAACATAAACCACTATTGGACATTTTGATACTAAAGTATAGGTTAAAGTAAGAAAAAAATATGACAAGAACGACACTGTTATCCTTTTTATACTTTAGTGCAATACCGTTTAGATATTCTAGGACCGATAAAATCAATAAAATTCATGGTGAACCTATTTATACGTCCTCTCTGTTGTATGGTTAATATTGCTCGTTGTTTGGTTGCATTGTATTGTTTTAAAGATATTACTCTGTTTGCTACATATAATCGAATATAGAGATTAACCTAACTTTAATCTGTAATTAAACAATAATAAATCTTAGGTCATGGGTCTTAGAAACGCAATATACGCTTTTTACATCGGAAACTTTGCCTAATGAATTATACAGTATACATAATTTTATGTATGTTTAGATTATATTATGCTCAGGAAAATAAGTGCTAACATAAATATGGTAAATTTACGTTTTCCTGCCGCTTTATCGAGTAACTTATTTTTAAATGATAGATTTAAATGATGATGTTTTTTTCTACTTTAAATGAATCATATCCAAGTTAAACAAGAGATAGTAACATCGTTTATTTCGCACCTATTCCGATTAAAATGTAAACGATTCGTACGGTAAATCAAATAAATCCCGTAATAGTCTAAGTTCAATTTCAAATCTCGTTAATCGCTCTACACATATTATAAACAAATCCCCAAAAAGCTGTCTCTATATGATCAATTTTATAAAAAAATTCACTGAATGAACAGAAATCGATTGCACTATACGTCTATAACATAATTGCACTGATTGATTGACCGATTCGAAATTTGGCTTAATTGATTTAGACACACTTCAATCTTTATTTCTATGTAATTTATGACATCACGGACGAACTATTAAAAGAATTAGTGTTTTAAATAATTTATAGAATTAGGCGGAGATCCATAATACAAAAGTAATAATAAAATTATTTTGATATAATCCGCGTTACTTCACGTGTTTAGAGGTAAAATAAAAGGTGGGGATGAACCAAGTACTATATAACAATGCTTGTTTGGATATTGCTTCGCTTTGCGATTTTGTTGTGGAGTCTGTCTCTTGATGATGCTTCGGTTGCGGGGCGAAACGATGTTGAATTTGTGATAGTGAAAGTGTGTAGTGCTTGTGTATTGTGGTGGCAGTGGTGGAGGTTTGTGCATGTGTTTTTACGAATCCTGCATGTATCGGGTATGGAAAAACGGATAGTCCACTCACTATACATTTAACACTATATGTATTTTCTAATTACTGTATCGCGGATTGTAGCAAAATAATTTTATTATTACTTTTGAATTAGTGTTTTCTTGCTAAGTTATAGGTCTCTTTAGCACGCGCGAGTTTTGTAGGCGCTACGCTACTTAGGTCCCTTTTATACTAAGCGTGCGAATTATATTAATCCTAATTATATATGGGCGTATTAACATGACAGTATATAGAATTAGTAACTGAGGCATGTTGCGTGTAAACATACAGATGTTTGGGCCTGACGAACATATTGACATAACTGCTGTGGTCAGTGGATGCCAAAACACGTAACCAAATGTGACATAACAAACAAAATGATGTGATGTAACAATGGATGACAACAGATGTTGGGTAAACATTTTGATCTTATCCCCGTGTAGACGACTTTATTGCGTTAAACCTTCTAGTGCTACTTATTCGACTAGATGATGGACGCTTTTTTCATAATGACTATATGCTCTTACGATTTTTACAGCGGGCGGTATGCATAGCTTTTTTTTATATGAGGAAACCCTTCATGGGTACTGGAAACCTTTCTGCGGGGGTGAAAGCAGTTATGCCGGACTCCTACCGACTAAGACCTCATGGTGTTCCACCTTGCTGCTTGGTGACGAGGGCACAGGAATACTGAATGCATCAAGTCTACACCCTCGTCAGCAGCGTACTCCTGCTAGACTTTATTGAGCCTGGATAGACCCCTACTTAACAACCGATGCATTGGGAACACTTTAATGCATCGGCAACCTTTAGGATTTCTTCTCCAGCCAGAGCGTCGAATCCCCCCTTATTTGATGCCTGATCCATAGCTTAGGGTACTAAACGATCTATGTAACGCCTAATTAAAAGCTTTTTTACAACTTGCCGTGTAGGTATGTATATAGGTGGAATCTTGCAAATAAAATTTGGACCTTGAATTTGAATTTTGTCAAAAACTTATTTAAAAGATTTTTTAACTTGACTTGTTTCATTCCAAAGCCTTTGTATTGATATTATAAATGCAAAGTCTGTCTCTGTGCATGTTTGTTTGTTATGCTGCCGCTGAAAACTTATATAACTAACCTGTAGACGAAGGAATTACAATGCATAATAACTTTGTTTGCACAAATAATCATCATCATCGTCATCCTCCTGCCCTTATCCCACTCTAAGTGGTGTCGGCACAACATGTTATAAACATGTTGGCACGATTTGGCTACGTATTTTACGACTGGCCGCCTGCCTGACGTCAACTTGCCTTAGTCGTATTTTACGACCCCTCGGTAAGAAAGAGGTTGGTCTATTCTACTCAACCGGATACCACGCAGTGGGTCAACTCACCCTGTTTGCACAAATAATATTTTACTTATTTTGTAAATTAACAATATTTCAATAAAAAAATAGTATAAAGGAACGTGCGTTGGGTGGCGTTCGCGGAAAGGGTAATATAATATTATATTCAAATTTGACATGCGTCAATCTCTCATACGCGCATATACGTTTGAAAAGCCCTCTTACTCCTTATATCGTTAAAATATTGTACGACGCACAATCCACGCCTATCGGACAAACCCTTGGTTTATTTGCGTTGAAGTCCGTATCATAATACCCTATAAGACAAAAAATCCCGTTGTTTCTTCGTGAATACGAAAAAATATGTGGTAAACATAATTATGGGTATTTAAATTTTAAGCCGAGACGACAAATCGCTGTAGGGATAACAACAGGCAGCTATAATATGTATGCAACAAGTACTCAGTTCGTTCTATTAGTAAATAATTTTGATACAATAGCGGAGGTCAATACTTTACTTATCTGCCTAACGCTTCTTAATTACTATTCCTAACACATTATCAGAAGATTTTTTTTAAGAAGAAAAACAAAAATGTCTAGAGTGTTCTATGGCTTTCAATAGCTCTAATATCGCTGTGTCATAATAAGACTATAAATGGTGTAGTGTTTAAATTTACGTCCCTTATTAGTAGTCCCGCCTGAACTCAGGACTCTGATTCAGTATCGTGTAATTCCCATTTAAACGTCTCACCCATTGTCTTTTCAGTTTTGAGACTCGTTGAGTAATTTTTGGGATAACTTCATTTCCGTCAAAGTGTCAGGCTTTGAGGTTATCTAATTCTATATGTTGATGGGATAGTACCGATTTAAGGCGCTGAACAGAGCCAAATAGGCTGACTTTAAACACGTTTTTAACAAAAGCTATAGGGATGACGATTAATAGAAAAATATATGTTAATATACATCATATCTCAGAGAGAATGTAAGATTTCAAAACATGATTACGATACTTTTTTTCGATAAAAAAAATTGGTAAATAGACCTCTGATTTTTACTTTGATCGTAAATATCTCTAATATTTATCAACAAAAATTGATAAAATTAATAAGACTAATAAATCATTATAATATAAAGAGACTGTAAGATTTAAATTTTGAATTAATTAAGAAATTTCATTCAAATTAAATATTTTTTAGAAAATAGCAAAACTGAAACGAGTCATCGTCTCGCTTCTCTTTTACATCTACGAATATAGACAGTGATCGCTAAGGCGCGCTGCTATACGGACGTGTGTCGCTAGCTGCCGCCTTTTGTGACTATTCCTTGTTGATAATATGTCTTTTTTTAAGGTGTTTAGTTATAGTTTCAGCATACTTAGTTTTATAAGATTAATTAGACATAAGTTTTTTAAATAAATTGTACAAAAAAAGTTTGGATAAAATAGTGTACACCTACAATGGGTGTTAAAAAATTAATTTTGTCGCTACGCCGTCGCAGAAATTGTGGGCGTGGCTTATATGCCGAAATCTGAATTTGCACCAGCTCTGTTCAGCGCCTTAATATGCAATCTGAACCCATAAAACCATTCTAAAACAGTGTAATCTCTACATTACAAGAATTTATTGCATTAATGCTGTGCTAAAGATCAAATAAACATTAGATTACCGCGTCTAACGCCTTTAAAAATGCCATTAACGTCACAGGTTTCAATGTGGGATAGGGCGAGGTATGGTGCCATTGTATTCTGATAATTTCGACCATATAGGCCGAGAGCTAACACCTTTAAATGTAACGTCAACTTAATGTAACGATTCCATCAATTATGTAAAAAGGCTTCTTATCATATATAAGCTCAGTATATTAGCTTTTAATGTGCATACATTTCTCGAACGGATCAGCCACAAAATAGTAAAAAGCAAAACAGACTTATGCACTTACAATATTAGCATGAAAAATAAACAATTTATATGACACTTTAATTGATTATTTATCGTATTGACATTTTGATTTCTTCGTAGCGTATGTTTCAAAATAAATCACTGTTACAAATGAGTCAAACATAACATACGTAAATTTTGATGACATTAGTTGTAAATCATATTACACCACGGTACTACGGTGTACTTTTTCTGAGCATCAATATTTATGTTATTTTTATATTTTTTTTGTTTTGTTTATTCACGTCTGTACGGTAAAACACATTTTTATATAGAGATGACCAGAAAGCTGAAAAGTCGAATTAGGAGACGTAGTTTTGTATTCGGAAAGTTCGTGATAAAAAAATGTTTTAAAATTCAATATATCCTTTATTAGTTGTACGCGCGACTTCGCGCTCAACAACTTATTCTTCAAAGTAACCAACAAAAACAAATATGTATTCTCTACTTTTTTCTAGTATCATGCAAAAGGCATTTTTTTAACCCTCCATGCCAAATTGTGATAGCATTCCAGGCACCAATTCTAATTAAAACTTACGTTCATAATTGATAATTGCAATATATCACACGCTTTTCGGTGAAGGAAATCGTGAGCAAACCTATATATCTCCACAGAATCCTAGGGATATGTGTAACCTACCAATCCGCATTGGAGCGGTGTGGTAGGCTCCAATCCTTCTCTCCAAGACTCTCACTTAACTTAACTTTTTATAGAAAATTAATCAATAGAGATAAGAAGAGAGTGAAGAGATTGTTTCTTAATCCGTATTAAATTAATTTATATGATACACGACTTTGACGATAACCAGCTCTCAGTTAAGTCCTGGGTTAACAATAATGCGTGGAGCATGCGCAAGCGACAAATGTCTTCATTATTCTTCCCACGCCACAAATCCTCGTTGCGTCTTTTAGACTAGTTGAGTGAGGTCCGATATGTAGAACTGGTTCACTTCTTATCAGCGGGATTGACGTGTTTTATACGGTCCGATTCAGTACGTTTTATATAATTTACGCAATCGCCTGTGTAGAATTTCAGGCGTACTTGATGTATCTTGATAATGAATAGCTTGTAATGGACAACGAAATGTGAGCGTGATGTCGATTAATGTTTTGTAGCGTGTTTCAGCTAATTAGTGTTGTTCTCTGATTTTTTAGAATATATGTATAAGTGTAGCTACCTTTAATCGCCGTGTGGTATCCGGCAGAATAGAATAGACCACCCTCCTTTCTTACCGAGGTGTCGTAAGAGGCGACTAAGGTATGTGCCGTGTGGTATCCGGCTGCATAGAATGGACCACCCTCACTTCTTACCGAGGTGTCGTAAAAGGCAACTAAGGTAAGTTGACGTCAGGCAGGCGGCCGGTCGTAAAATACGTAGCCAAATCATGTGACAACACGTTTGTAACATGTTGTGCCGACCCCACTTAGAGTAGGATAAGGGCAGGAGAATGATGATGTAGCTACTTTTAACTTATAATTACCGCGAATGATTGATATATGCACTAGTGATAATATAAATGCAAAAGTGATTTTGATTGTCTTTGTCTAAAGTCCAAACGACAAAACAGATGGATATTATTTTTGGTACGGAGACAGTTCAATTCAATTTGATTTCAGTTCAATTCAATTATCTTCGGTTTATGTTAAAAAATATAGCGATTTTTTTATGATATAATTTTTTCCGTTAAATTTAATATATTGATACGTGGTTTATTTAGATAGTGAAAAGAAAACAGTCTCAAAAATAACGTAATACGTTTACGTTACTACGTTTTTGTCTTCTTCTCAGTCGCAACACTCTTGACAGAGTGGTCGTGGTTAACACTAAGTATTTTTATGGGTGGCAGATGTTGCTCGCCTCACGATGTCTCGCCATTTCTCCCTGTTCCTGCTCATTCTGGTGCACTTGTGTACAGGGCCGCCTACCATTGCCTTAAGTTGATCGGTCCATCGCATCGGAGACCGTCCACGCGGCCTTGTACCTTCCACTCTGCCTTGGACAACAAGACGTTCCAAGGAGTCGTTGTTTCGCCTCGAGATGTGTCCAAATAGCTTTAAAATGCGAGTTTGTACTAAAGTCGATAGACGCTGCTTTATGCCGAGTTCTTGCAGTATGGAGGTATTAGTCCTGAACTCTTTCCATGACACTCGGAGCATCCTTCTCCAACACCACATCTCTAGAGCATCTATCTTCTTTTTTTCAGTATCTCGCAGCGTCCACGTTTCTGCGGCGTACAAAAATATGGGGAATATAAGCGTTCGCACTAGCCGGATCTTAGTAGCTTTTGTAATGTTGTTGTTCCTCCATATTTTCTTCATTTTATCCATTGCAGACCTTGTTATTGCCATACGTCGCTTTACTTCATTTACGCAACCTCCATTATTCGAGATTAAAGCTCCTAGGTATATGTAAGTCGATACCACTTCGCAGTTTGCAATCTGGGTTATATCCGGCAAGTTGTTGTTTGCGCGGTCTACGATCATTACTTTTGTTTTACTGCGATTTAGCTTTAATCCGAATTGAAGACTCACGCGCTCCATTTTGAGAAGTAGTTCCTCCATGAGGTTAGCATTAGATGAAAATATGGTCGTGTCATCTGCATAGCGTAAGTTTGAGATCTTGTATCCACCAATAGAAGCGCCGTCTGTCCATTCCTCCAAAGTGATTCGCATAATGAGCTCCGTATATATGTTAAACAGGAGTGGTGATATGATACAACCTTGGCGTACTCCAGCACTGGGATGGAAATTCTCTGATAAGGTCTCATCTGTCCGCACCGATGCTGTGCCTTCTTCATAAAGCCTTCGTAAAAGGTGTACTAGGTGCTTAGGAGTGCCCATTTCCAAAAGGGTGTTCCATAATTTTGGCCACTTTACTGAATCGAATGCTTTAGAAAAATCAACAAAGCATATATATATGGGCTTGTTGAATTCTCGAGCTTTTTCGATTATCTGGCGTACTATGAGGATTTGTTCTCTAGTTCCCTTCCCCTTCACAAAGCCGGCTTGTTCTGGTGCAATTTCTTTTAACAGGTATGCCTTTAAGCGCTCGTTTAGTATATGTAACATAATCTACTACGTTTTTGTAGTATTTTGCAAATCTACAATTCTTTAGTACATTACTTTAGCGAATCTCTGCTGGTTTACACGTCGCACGCGTTTAAACGCGTGCGACGTGTTAACACGTTTTATGTAAAACGTGTTAACACATTTTACATAAAACCGTAATGTACTATTAACCTTAAACTTCCGGGAGATTAGCACTATCTATTTTGTAAAAATCGTACTAAAATCCGTTCAGTAGATTTCGAGAAAATCTATCACATACGGACAGGTTTTTGACTTTGTTTTATAAGAAGTATAGGTAGAATTTTATCAAGTTTATAATTTTTGACAAAATACACTGCAAGCGGATTGGATAATCAAGTTAAGTGATTACAATGCTTCCGGCTATAAAATATAGCAATGGTAAAAAACACGAAAAAAAAACAAACATATAACTTTATTAGGAACAATACAAAAAAAACAATACATATCAATGAAAAACGATGATTGTGCAGAAGTATAAACTGTGTGTGATCAACGTCCTCCTCCTTTACAAAAATAGAGTGTTCCTTATAGTCAAGTACTTATAATATGAAATAAAAGGATGAAAAATATTGAAAAGTTGAAAAAAAATGTACTTTAACTTAAATTGTATGATTGTGCGTGGGTGCGTGCATGCATGCGTGTGTCTTTGTGTGTGTAGTCGTGAATGCGTGCGGGTGTGTATGTTGCGTGCTTATATTTAAGAGGCATGTAAGTATTTAATATGGCAGATTTTAGGAGTCCCTCGGTTTCCTGATATGAAAGAGTTATGAGCCATGCTATTAAAACGCGAAATGGGGCAAAGGTGCTCACGAAGTTGCAACAGTAGGTTGCTGTTCCATTACGTGTCGGTATCATACACACGTGGTAAGCTTTGGGCGTTACCAAATGTATCGCCGTTGATGTGTTGCGACACAATCCGCTAACATCATTAGCACATTTCCTCACAGACCAGGGTCAATCACACCCACGCCCGCTAAGGTCACTAGACCGTTCCCATGACGATCGACCGATACAAATGATGCATGGACTGTCGATATCGCGATCATTGTGACGGTAATTTATACCGGACGATTTGCTTAACCGGTATTGATATGACGGTCATGTTGCAAGCCTTGTAAAGCTGTACCCCCTTTGAGCTTGACGATGCCTATCTGTCGCTGGCTTTTACGAATGTTTATGAATGCGATTGCATTGTATAAATTTGTTATTGCTTATTGATTTTGTTTGGCAAATTATTTTTGCTATTTAATAAATATATATTATAAAAGTAATAATAAAATCATTATGCTATAATCCGCGATACAGTAAATAGAAAATATATACAGTCTTAAATGTATAGTGAACTATCCGTATTTTCATACCCGATACGTGCAGGATTCGTAAAAACACATGCACAAACCTCCACCACTTCCACCACAATACACAAGCACTACACACGTTCACTATCACAAACTCAACAATCGTTTCGCCCCGCAACCGAAGCATCATCAGGAGATAGACTCCACGACAAAATCGCAAAGCGATTATGAAAAAACGGATAGTCCACTACACATTTAGCACTATATATATTTTCTATTTACTGTATCGCGGATTATAGCAAAATAATTTTATTATTACTTTTGTATTATGGATCTCCGCAAAGTAACGCCTAATTCTGTCAAATATATATTAGACACACACACGGTCGTCCATCCCCAAAGTAAGTAACTTAAATTGTGTTATAGTTGACATACAACTGCTAAACTGTTCATAGAAATGTTGAAGGCGGGAATCGAGCTCGCAATCCCCTGAGCTGAACGAAGGCAGGATCTGTGCCCACTGCGCCAACTAAAATTATTATGCTATAATCATATTCTTCTGATGATGCTTCGGTTTCGGGTAAAACGATCGTTGAGATTGTGGTGGTGATTGTGTGTATTGTTGCTGGTGACGGAATTTTGGTTGCCGTGTGGCTTGTCCTGCATGTTTTTTTTTTTTTTTTTTTATTGTTAAATAGGCGAGCGCTTGACTGTAATCATGCCTGATGGTAGGCAATGATACAGTCTATGATGGAGCGCGCTTACCCAGAAGATGCCTATTCACTCTTGCCTTGAAGGTACCCATATTGTACGTATTGGGAAAGATAGATGCCGGGAGAGAATTCCATTCCCTTGCTGTGTGCAACAAAAAAGACGAAGCGAAGCGCTGTGTGCGTCTTCGTGGAATGTCGATAACATAAGGGTGGAACTTCTCCCGGTGCCTAGCGGTGCGGTGATAGAAAGGCGAAGGTGGAACAAGTTCATGAAGTACCTGGGCACACTCTCCGAAATATATCTTGCAGAAAACCGATAGACAGGCAACCCTGCGCCGGTGTTGCAGACTCTGCAATTTGGCGTTTGTCAGGGTCTCATCACCTATGAGTCTCCTGGCACGTCGATCCACCGAGTCCAAAGCATCCAATTGGTATTTGGCTGATCCTTCCCACAAATGGCAGCAGTACTCCATACACGATCGCACCTGAGCCTGGTACAATGCAAGAAGCTGTTTCGGTGTGAAGTACTGCTTGACTTTGTTAAGGATGCCAAGTTTCTTGGCAGCCGTTTTTGCTTTGGACTCGATGCATTTTCCAAAGTTGAGCTTGGAATTTATTTGGATACCCAGAAGCTCAGTGCTATCGGCAATCGGTACAGATACATTTCGGAAAGTAGGAGTTAAGGTTAAGGAACTCCGTTTGGCGCTGAACAGGCACGCTTGTGTTTTGGAAGCATTAAACTTGACTAGGTTAGCTTCACCCCAATCGGAAACCTTTTTTAGAGTCAAGTTAATGCGCTCAACCATGGCCTCTCTTTGTTGGAGAATCTCAGCACTACTAGCTCTGGGACTGGACATATATCTCTCCGTGACAGTGCTATCATCTGCGTACCCAAAGATACCGGGACTTAGCAGATCATTAATGTGAAGCAAAAAAAGCGTCGCGGAAAGAACTGATCCCTGAGGAACACCAGCATTGGTGGTCATTAGATCAGATGAGCAGCCATTAATGACTACTCTAAACGATCGTTCACTAAGGAAATCAGATATCCAGTTACAGAGCACAGTAGGCAGCCCATAAGCAGGTAGCTTGCTAAGAAGACCATCGCGCCAGACACGGTCAAAAGCCTTTGAGATGTCAAGGGATACGGCAAGCGCCTCACCGTGCCTCTCAATGGCTTCGCCCCAGATATGAGTGGCATACGTTAAAAGATCTCCTGTCGAACGATTTCGGCGAAAACCGAATTGGAAATCCGACAGCAGATCGTTTTCTTCCAAGTACGCCAGGAGCTTTTTGTTCAATACACGTTCCATAATTTTACCTATTATGGAAGTGATTGCTATAGGTCTATAATTGACCGGATCGGCACGATTACCCTTCTTTGGGACTGGTTGTATATTGGCAATTTTCCACGCTTTAGGGACATGAGCAGTTTCTAAAGAGAGGCGATATAAGCGAGTTAGAACAGGAGACAACTCAGGTGCGCAATTACGCATAACAATTGCAGGTATGCCATCGGGACCACTTGCCTTGTTCACATTTAATTTGCGAAGTTCTCTCAAGACCTCTTTTTGGCGGATTCGAGCTTCTGCCATGACAGAATCGCAAGGTTGCATGTGGGGTAGAGAGGCTCCTCCTGCATCAAGGCATGAGTTTTCCGCAAATAACTTGGCTAATAAATTTGCTTTGTCATTTGCAGAAAAAACTAGTGACCCATCTGGCTTAAGCAATGGTGGCAGTGTTGGACGGCAGAAGTTCGACTCAACCGACCGCGCAAGCGACCAAAAAGCTTTGCTACCACGGGGATAGGATGCTAATTTGATCCCAATGCGATTAGTGCGGTTAAATCGAGCCTTCTTAAGAACCCTCTTGTAGGATTTGGCAGCAATATTAAATGCTCTCTTCTTAGCTGTAATGTCCGGAGCTTTTTGAGATCGAGCTTCAACCCAGGCTACAAACGCTGAATTCTTAATAGCCTCTGCAGCTGCACATTCACCGTTGTACCATCGGGGAGTCTTTCTATTCAGAGGTACATCCGCGTAAGTTATGAAGTATTCCATAGCTTGCCGAATGACCCCCGATATAGCATTTTCGCAGCTCGACGGATCATTAGAAGAGAAGCACATTCTCTGCCAGGGATACGATGCAAAAAAGTGCCGCATCTCATCCCAGTCTGCCGACTTATATCGCCATATGCGCCTGGTCCCAGTGAAGTTTAGATCAGGCGGATAGTGTTGCGAAACCGACTTTACCAGACAGTGATCAGAAGTGCCTAAGGGGGCTGCAACTGAGACTGAGAATCGGTCAGGGTCGGTAGTCAGCAGAAGGTCCAGACAACTGGGTGTATGACCATCAACATCCGGTATTCTGGTAGCTTCTTTGACCAGCTGGGTAAGGTTCAGGGAGATGGCGAAATTAAGAGCTTCTCTTCCAGCGTGGTCAGTTTTTTGGTAAGGGAAAAGCCAATCCTTGTGATGGGCATTAAAATCCCCAAGAAGCACCAATTGAGCAGACGGATACCGATGTTGAACGATGTCGGCCGTTTCGCTGAGATGTTTGAATAGTTGAGTTGTCTCCTGGTCACCGCTGTGCGAACGATAAACACAAGAATAAACTGTTTGGTCCAAGCCTGTATCAACGAGACACCACAAGATGGAAAAATTGGGTACCTCCAGATTACGGAGTCGCCGGTAACAGACGTCATCACGAACATACACACAAACCCCTGCGTGGGGCTTAAAGTTGTGCTCCAACGCATAACCCGGGTATAATAAGTATGATGAATCGACGGGTCTGTTAATTTGCGTCTCCGTAAGGAAAAGCAGGTGCGGCTTGTCAGTCTCTAGATGGTGGTGGACTACATAAAGATTAGAGTGCATGCCACGGATGTTAGCTTGATGCACTTTGAACGAGAGGAAGTGCAGCCGCTGTTTAACTAAACTTTTCCTTTTGTTATTCATTATGTTTGGGTGGGCGAACAGGAATGGGAAAAGAAAGTTGAAGGAGACGCTCCATTTGTAAACAACGCGACTGTATCTGTTAGATCGCTGATGGTAGGCTCAATTGGAGACCGCGGGGACGCCCGAACCCCCCTGGGAATCGCCATCGGGTCCTCTCTCCGGTCGCCAACCGGCACGATGGAGCAATTCCAGGATTTTTCGCAAGGCAGCGGGGCAGCCTTTCGTAGGTGGCTTTCCTACTAATTGGGCCCCCTATAACCTGCGGTCGGCCAGCGGTGCACCGTGCTTCGGATCCCGCTGCTCTCCAAATTGAGCCGCCCGGCGATATGACAGCATAAGTCGGAGCCTGTCTTCAAATGCAGCGCAGCTATACAGACCCTTTTCCCATTTTACGGCTACCACAGGCATCGCACCGGAACACGACGAGTCGCTTGGCGGTACGGCTTTGCCTGTAGGGTGGTCACTCTAGCCTCGGCCGAAGCCTACCACCTTGAAGGTTACTCGTTTAGCACTACCCGGGGATCACGTGTAGGGTAACGAGGACTGTAGTAGAACCTGAATTTAGTTAAACCTACGGACGCGAGTAACTCCAACCCCCAAAAATGTGTAAGAAATACGAATGTTGCCTGCTTCATACACTTAGAATTTCATATATTCCCTTAACAAACGTGGATTATAGCAAAATATTTCTATTATAGTTACTGTATACTAAAGAACCGCGCTGGCTTCGCTCGCATGTAACTTAGTGTGTCCCATAGTTATACCCGCGTAAATCTTGACTCCGCGGGAATTTAACTAAATTGCTCTTTAAATAATCTATAGAATTAGGCGTTACTTTGCGGAGATACATAATATAAAAGTTTTTTTTATACAAAATTACATTTAATTTAATACAAAAGCTTTGCGATTTTGTAGTGGGGTCCATCTCCTGATGATTCTTCGGTTGCGGGGCGAAGCGATTGTTGAGTTTATGATAGGGAACGTGTTTAGTGCTTGTGTATTGTGGTGGCAGTGGTGGAGGTTTGTGCATGTGTTTTTACGAATCCTGCATGTAACGGGTATGAAAAAACGGATAGTCCACTATACATTTAGCACTATATATATTTTCAATTTACTGTATCGCGGATTATAGCAAAATAATTTTATTATTACTTTTGTATAATGGTCTATTCAACAAAACCTTTCTCAACCTTCATCTTTTGCTATCTTTCAGTAAAAACTGTGCAAAAATCCGTTCAGTACTTTTTGAGAAAATCGATCACAAGAGACCTTCCCTTTCCCTTCCCATTCATTATTTATTGTGACGCTCTGACTTACAGACTTTCCTATAGATCCCTTACCCTTAGTATAATAATTCTATGATATGTATGTGTTTTTATTTGTATTTTCAAAAAGACTCATTATTGAATTTTTATATTATTTCTTGATCATTTACCAGGAAGTTCCGGAATACCTTGAATCATATAAATTGATGGGAGGTTTTTTTTCGAATTGACTGTATGCTGTTAGCCCTAACGGCTTTTACAGCGTCACCGGGCGGGACGGGCGAGCGCAGACGCATCGCCAAGGTTGCGAAATGCAGAGAATAGAAGCGCAGAAGCTCTACTAGCGTCGGGGAACGTCGTCCTAAGGAAAAAAGCCTCAAATTAATGAGAGGTGCTAATTGAAGTTTACTCTGAGATTGATCGTACATTTCAACAACTTTTTAATTTTCACGCTCGTAAGAACACGGTTGTAAACACAGCGCTCTTATTAACCTGAAAATGTCACTTGTGGGTCTTATCACAAATGTTTGCAAACGAATCCGTCGTGCCAAAAATTTGTTTGTCAATTTATTCTTCACTTCACAGTCTTAATCATCAACTTTATTTAGCGTATTCGACTAGCTGTGTGATGAACTCGACTTGTAAGTTTTGAATAAATTAAGTGTTTTTTAATCACTACGTTTTATTTGCGACATTTATTTACTCTGTAAATATAAGGTGCCAATAATTGTGACCATTCTAGATCAATATAAATATTTACCAAGAGTTTTAATGTATCTAATATGTAAGATGACATTGAACAAGGCTTCATTAGACACTGAGATCTTCAAAGACTCTTTACGAATTTCAGGAAATTTATCAAATAGAAATAATATTCCAGCGGTTTATAAAAGAATACTAGAGAGTGTTATTGTAGAAAACAAGTATGTAAAAGCAACGTAGTCCAATAATAATGATGTAATATATTTTTAATATATTTTATATTTTTTAATATTGTGGTAGTAAATGTGCGCAGTTTATTGCTGGTTTATCGCGGATTAAAGATAATAATATTATCATTGCTTTTATATTCGTTTATTATGGATCTTTGCAAAGTCATTTACTTTATAAATTAATTTTATTTATTTATTTACTCGGATCTCCACCAGCAGTACCTATTAAAAAGTCTATTAAATATCGTTTATATATTTTGATTAATTATGTAGTACCAATCATAGAAAATCACATCATTCTTAGTTACAATTATAAGTAACTAGTAGCTGTGCCAGCGGCTTCACCCGCGTGGAAATCAGCGGATTACAATTTTTTTATAATTCAAATTTCAAACATAGTATTTATTGTGAGTTAACCATAATATATAGGGACATTGCGGACTTTTTTGTAGTATTTTTATAGATCTACATTTCTCTTGTACATTACTTTAGCGTAACTATGCTGGTTTACGCAGCGCACGCGACTAAAGCTCCCAGCAAGCAAGTTTTTTAAAAACTGCGCGATCTCATCAACACAATATACATAACACCGATATGTACTATTTACCAAAACCATCCGGAAGTATTGCACTTTCTTTTGGTGAAAACTGTACAAAAATCCGTTCAAAAGATTTTGAGAAAATCGATTACATACAGACACAGCATTTTGGGACTTTGTTTTATAATAAGTATTATAAGTAATTGCAATTAATAACAATTTGAAACATAAAAATAAATACTAGATAATAATGAAATAATAATAATGATGAATAATAAAAGTATACATAATAAGTATACATAGCTGTGATAGCCCAGCGGTGAGACCGTGCAACCTTTCTCTCCAGAAACGGAGAGAAGAGGCCTATTCCCAGCAGTGGGATTGTAACAGGCTGGTACTTTTACATAATAAGTAATACTCAAAATCGAGTACGAAGAAAAAAAAGGTTTGTGGGTTAAGAAAATTGATCTTTTATTTTCCGTTAGACATTATAATTGAACAGATGGATGATAGGTTAGTGTCAATCAATCAGAGTTCGAGTATTAGGTTATCACAAGAGCAGCGTCGGATTGATATCGATAGGTGTAGCTAGCCCCCCGTTTCACGTTAGTCGGCGCACTACAATGGGAAGGTCTCGAACAAATCCGATCACTTTCCCGTCGCACTTCGGATTAAGATCGAAATGTCAGTGGCTGTGACATTTTTATTTCTGGACGACATTTCGACGGTTATGAAACCAGAGATAGCATCAGACCAATTAGAGATTTATTATAGTAGCGAATACTCACCGTACATGTTTATATAACGTATAAAGTTTAATATATATTGTTCAAAATTACGATTCTTTCTGTCTTTATTTGTACTAGTGGTTCAATCGTGTTCATTAATTATTAATGTTGAGAGACCGGCTATACTCACGTCTTATTTTATCGGATGAGCCCGACTAGTTTCAAACCCATACGGGGCTCTTATTCATGAGCTCTTTACGCGGCGTTATCGCGGCGGGAACGGCTTGAAACTAGTCGGGCTCATCGGATAAAATAAGACGCGAGTATACCCGGTCTCTCAACATTAATAGTGTTCATTCATGTCATGAAAGTTATAAAAAGAAGTAAAGTAACAGTCGTGTACAATAGTATGCCCAGCAGTGGAATATCTCCTCCCTCCGTTTCTGGACAGAAGGGTTCGAGCTAAAAACTACCACGCTGCTGCGGGGATTGAACTTGTGACCACCTCGGAAGGATCACACGGTCTCATCGCTGGGTCATGTTGTACAATATAAAATGTGTTATATTGTACAACATGAAAGTTAAATACCTTTAATTATGGGCTATGTGTTTTTACTATTACCGAAGAAAACTTGGAATTTTTAAATACTAATATTGACTAGATAAATAAGTTCAACCATTTAAGTTTATATCGGTTCAGTGGATTAGTAGTGATAGAATAATAGACCAACAGACATACTTACGTTTATAATATTTTATTAATTTAATTTAATATTTTTTTCGATACGATTGCAAAATACGATGTTCTAGTCCATAGACAGGATATAAATTAATATTTTACAGTAATATCAGTTATATTATTTTTTTGTAACATTTACGATGTTAAAAAATGTACAGTTAAACTAAATTTTTTGTATCGACGTCAGTAGGATTTAACTAATACCCGGCATAATGAGCCTTAATATCTTAGTTAAAACATGCTCTTATGGAAATTATATTAACATGCAAATTTCTACGCGGCATAGTAACAAAATTAAAAATTGTAGATTGATAAATTACCTTGGTTAAAACCTTCAATTGAAAACTTCTTAGCTCTGAAATGATTTAAGTCTATCAATTCAATTGAACCTAATAACCAATCAACTACCATAATTCAATTAAAAACGAACATTCAACTGTCAATTAATAATTCGAGTAAATGCTTTCATAACAATCTAATTGAGGACGTTCTCTTTGTGAAGATAAAAACGAAATCTTTGCACAATTTTCCTTTTACAAAGGTTACCACAAGTTGACGGTCGATATTTTTGAAATAGCATTATTTCAAATAAATGTGTAGAGACTGGCTATACTCACGTTTTATTTTTTTGATGAGCCCGACTAGTTTCAAGCCCATACATGGCCCTTATTCATGAGTTCTTTATGCGGCGTTACCGCGGCGGGGACTGCGTGTAGCAGCTCGCTGGGCGCGACTCGTCCGATGAATCACGCAAATTGTTTGTAAAATATAGAAGAAGGAATCGAACAGGAACTAATAGTTCGGGAATTTCGTCGCTACGTGATTTAGCCCTTATGAGGATTATGACTAAATTCAACATAGCGTTGCATAATGATCATATTTCTTAAAGATCATGGCCTACAAGTAGCCTGGGTAGGATATCATTAATTTTACAATCGCATTCGAAGTTATTTTTAAAAGTATTATTCATGTGCAGTTCTTACTTCCCTACGTTCTTACCGAGGTGTCGTAAGAGGCGACTAAGGTAAGTTCACGTCAGGCAGGCGACCGGTCATAAAATACGTAGCCAAATCATGTGACAGCATGTTTGTAACATGTTGTGCCGACCCCACTTAGCGTGGGATAAGCGCAGGAGAATGATGATGATATTCATGTGTAGTTCTTAAAAAAATATTTTTTATATATTATAGAAATATTTATAAGAAAAATCATCTTTCACTTATTTTGTACTTATTTTCCAAAACAATGCCTTCGGTGATAAAAAATATAGCGAATGTAACCTATACCTATGCATGCACTTCTTAATAGAGTTTTCAACTCAATAGAGGATTTTTTTTCCAAAGGGACCTTTGGCTAATGATAGGACAGACAACACGTTGGTTTTTTTTTCGTTGTCGGTATCTTACTCGACGGCTTGATATATTAGGTCCTTACATATGAAATTGGCGTTTTCTATGGGAGGAACATAAAGTCGTTTTTTTTTAATCAAATATATTTAATTAATCAAAGTATGTACCATTGCTATGTATGCACTTTTGCCATCTCATAGGTAGTTCATTGATCCCCTTACTAAAAAAACCATTCGGGCGGGAATCAATAAAATCTTTGAAGGCGGTTTGGACTGCCCCATCGGAGTTGAATTTTTTTCCTTGCAAGTAGTTATCCAAATTGCGAAAAAAATGGTAATCTGTTGGAGCAAGGTCCGGAGAGTACGGTGGATGTCTAAGACATTCTAATTGAAGCTGCTCTGATTTGGTAGCCGTCTGTTGTGCAGTGTGTGGTCTAGCGTTGTCCTGAAGCAGCAGTGGCCTAGAGCGATTGACCAGCCTCGGTTGTTTAGCAGCTAGCTTTTCCATCATGGTTTGCAGTTGCTGACAATAGATATCTGCCGTAATCGTCTGGCCAGATTTAAGAAAGCTGTAGTGAACGACACCGGCACTAGTCCACCAAACACTTACAAGCAACTTTTTTTAGTCAATTTTCGCTTAGGGCAGGATTTCGCTGGTTCGCCAGGGTTCAGCCATTGCGATGAGCGCTTCCGATTATTTTAGAGGATCCACTTTTAATCACAGGTAATGATTCGATTTAAAATTCCTTCATTATTGTGCCGGTTGAGTAACGTAACGCAGCAGTCGACGCGCGTTTGTCGGTTTGCTTCACTCAATTCATGAGGTACCCACCTTTCATGCTTTTTCACCTTCCCAATTTGCTTCAAGTGGATTAGAATAGTTTTATCACTAACACCGGAGCCTGCAGCTAACTCGGACGTGGTTTGCGATGGATCCGCTTCCACAATAGCCTTCAATTCTTCATTATCAACTTTGGTCTCCGGCCGTCCACGAGGCTTGTTCTGCAGGTCGAAATTTCCAGAACGAAAACGTTGGAACCAAAAACGCACTGTGTTTTCTTTTGCGACACCGTCACCATACACATCATTAATCCTTCGAGCCGTTTCTGCAGCACTGGTGCCACGGTGGAACTCATAATCGTAAATAACGCGATATTTCATGTTTTCCATTTTGTAAACAGAGTGACACAAAGAAAAAAACAAAAGAAAAAACAAATGAATTAGGGGGTTTGAAACACAAATGCATGAGTAAATAGCTGTATGAATTTGAATTTGGAATTCCTAACCATAAAGGTAGTATTTGAGATCAAAGTGGCCAGTACGACAAAACGCCAATTTCATATGTAAGGACCTAATATTTATAATAATACTAGCTTCTTCGGTTGCGCGGCGAAACCGTTGTTGAGTTTGTGATAGTGAACGTGTGTGCTTGTGTATTGTGGTGGCAGTGGTGGAGGTTTGTGCATGTGTTTTTACGAATCTTGCATGTAACGGGTATGAAAAAACTGATAGTCCACTATACATTTAGCACTATATGTTTATCTATTTACTGTATCGCGGATTATAGCAAAATAGTTTTTATTATTACTTTTGTATCATGGATCTCCGCAAAGTAACGCCTAATTCTATAAATTGTTAATGTCTAATTAGTATAGAAAAGTAAAGTATAGAATCCAGTAACAACAAATACAAGGTCGTATACAATAATAAAAAAAAAATGAAGTTTCCAATTAAAAGCCAGGTAAAGACATGGGTGAATATGGGTGCGTTCTTTTAAGAAATGATTATGAACGATTTCAAATGAGACAGATCCTATACTCGTAGTCTGAAGGGAATGGAATGCGACACCTCAGACGAACAACAATGGCCTGTAGGCGAACTGGATAGATGCTCAATACCTACACGACATTATGGATTATGGAAGCTGAACAGCTTTGAAATTAACATGCGATATGTTTTGTTTTGTATACTTTCCTGCAACGTAGTATTTATGCGGCCAAATCTTATAATTTTTTTTTCGAACTGGCTATACTGTTAGCCCTAACGGCTTTTACAATGTCACCGGACGGGACGGGCGAGTGCAGAAGCATCGTCGAGGTTGCGAATTCCAGAGAGTAGTGCGCAAAAGCTCTACTAGCGTCGGGGAACGTCGTCCTAAGGGTGCCGCCTGTGGGACCGGACCAAGGTTTAGGGTGACGCGTAGTCTAGGGCTGATGGTATGTATGACTTTGATTAGTCATTACGACATCGCAAGGTTGGCGGAAAGCCACGCCAAACCGACGTCAGATAACGGTGACCTCGTCTTCGCCGGCGAAGATGCTGTGTATTACGTGTTCCTGTGTTTGCGATCGTTATTTGATCGTCAGAGTTGTATAAGACGCTTTTTGGAAGGGATCTTATCAAAATGAAACGACTCTTGACAGCCGTATTGAACTATGACTGACATCTATCGAGTTAAAGTATTACTTCAAACTATTATTAGTATTATATTATTAGTAAAGATCGTCCATTGGTAATTTTATGGCCAAAATGTCAGGAAATGCACTTAACATTTTCTTTATATTTTTACGTACTAATTGTGCTTTATAGTGCTCCCAGTAGGGGAGCGATAGCATCGCTTCTCTTTCACCTCAATGCTCTTATTAAGCAAAAGTTTTGAATCTATTTACACTTGCTATATAGGCTTTATTATTAAATTTAAATATCATCATCATTCTCCTGCCCTTATAACACTCTAAATGGGGTTGGCAGAACATGTTTATCCTACGTTGTGATGTGATTTGGCTAGGTATTTTACGACGTACCGCCTGTCTTTGCGCTTGCCGTCTGGTATCCGGCTGCGTAGAATAGACCACCCTCATTTCTTACTGAGGTGTCGTAAAAGTCACTTAAGGTAAGTTGACGTCAGGCAGGCGGTCGGTCGTAAAATACGTAGCCAAATCATGTGACAACATGTTTGTAACACGTTGTGCCGATCCCAATAAAAGTGGGATAAGGAGGATGGTGAATTAAAATAATAATAAATTTAATATATGAGAAATTTACACACACGGTCGTCTGTCCCCAAAGTAAGTAACTTAATACTTGTGTTATGGGTGACGGACAACTGGTAGATATACTACATATATAAGTTTAAATACATACTTAAATACAAATACACACCCAGGCTCGACGAACCAACAATTTGTTTATAGAAATGTTGGCCCTCGGAGGGAGGGCGCCAACGGACCAGTCAAATAATACTTAATAATCATAATACTTTGTATTTATTTAATAAAAATTGCATATGAAAAAAAAACACGTTCCAATTTACAAAATGTAATTATTATCGACAAGGGGGGTTATATAAAATAATTTACAGCTAACTCTCTTGCTCAATTCAAACACGTCCAATAATGTATGTAAATTGTACATCAAATAATTAATTCTAATAATCGCTAGATGCATCGTACACTTCCTTACAGGTGTGATCACGACGTGGTACATGATTCGAATACATCGCGCCCACGCCCGTCGGCGGGGCGCCTGCGGTCATCATAATTATGTAATGGCCGATCCGATCTTAGCTTATTAATTACATTAACTTATTAATTATGTAATTAAGTAATCTGTTTATTTACGTAGCTCACTTAAAACAATTCTTGAAATAAATACAGCACTAATTTTGTGCGTGACGTCAGGAGCGTGGAATTCACTACCAAAATAAATAGTCGCGTATATCCATACAAATATTTATATAATAGTATGAATATATATCATACTAGCTGACTAGGCAGTTGTTCCCTCTATAAATTATTTCTGGGGAATTTTTAGTTGACAATATAAAAAATATATTCATTTATTTATATATATTTATAGATAAGTTAGAATATTATTAGTATTTATATTTTTGATATTTACGTACCAAAACTGCTTTACTATGAATTGGCACTCTTCGTAGGTTAACTGGAAGAGATTTCTGTTTTTTTTGTGTGTTCACTTTTTTTATTAATAAAGTTATTCTTACTTTTTTGGTAGTTAATAAATAAATAAAAATTGTTCAAAAAAAGTTTGATTGGACAACCCTTATCACTAACGGGTATGAACAATAGATCATAGCCGATTCTCAGACGTATATATGCATATAAAATTCCATTATAATCGTCAAGCATTTTTTGTATGGTAACTAACATTGTGACCTGAGTATTTTAAAAATTAGATAATATCTATAGAAAAGTAATAATAAACTTATTTTGCTATAATCCGCGATACCAGTAAATAGAAAATATATATAGTGGACTATCCGTATTTTCATACCCGATACGTGCAGGATTCGTAAAAACACATGCACAAACCTCCACCACTTCCACCACAATACACACGTTCACTATCACAAACTCAACAATCGTTTCGCCCCGCAACCGAAGCATCATCAGGAGATCACTCCACGACAAAATCGCAAGCGATCGCTTTGCAATTTTGCAAAACAAACCGTTTAGTTAGGATTTTTTACATAAAAAGTAGCCCATATATTTTAGTATTACTTCAAATATGTCATTCAATTAACCGGTTTTCATAAAATTTTCAATTTTTCGCAATCAGTTTTAAGCCCTGTACAAGTACATTGAACACTACCGACTCGGTAGAACGTTTGTGGGCGTTTGCGGACAGCCTGATTTATTACCCGAACAATCCTCAATGAAACTCGCACTTAACTGGACTCAGCATGTCGATCGGTACTTAGACATATTGAATGAATGACTCATTACTCATATTAGCTAACATATTGGACGTGTAATAACATGATAATAGACGGAAAGAGAGAGGAAGGCTTTTTATTAATTTTTTCGAACCATTAACAACTTGACCGATTTTAATTTTAAGTTTCCAGTTAAAAATGTATACTACTATTATTAATGCGGGAATTTCTGTTTGTTCTCCAGAATAGGAAAAAACACATTGTATATAGTTCAAAGTATTTTAGCAATAAACTTGACGTGAACTAAGTCGCGAGTATAGCGTGTATAAACTAAACCGAACAAAAGGTTTCCGTAATACAAAATGTCGACCTCTATATTGAGTTTGATTTAATAACTCTCTTTTATAAATATTTGTAGAAATAAATAAATAAGTATATGGGACACTTACACACACGGTCGTCCATCCCCAAAGTAAATAACTCAATACTTGTGTTATGGGTGACGGACAACTGGTAGATATAGTATACACATATAATTTTAAATACATACTTTGATACAAATACACACCTAAGCTCGAAGAACCAACGAATTGTTTATAGGAAATGTTGGCCTTGGGCGGCAATCGATCCCATGACCCGAGGAGCTGAAGGTAGGTTCACTACCCACTGCGCCAACAGGCCAGCCAATCTTTACAATCGCAATATATTTATTTACAGTAATACTCTTTTGGTGCCCAAAAATTTACAGCTTCGTAAAACAATTAGTGAAGTATGTAGACTATAGACAAAGACGAATTGACTCAAGCTTTTCGCCTCCTTTACAAAAATCATCTAAACCATAAAAACATTATTCTATAAGTAAGTCCGGTACTGTGATAGCCCAGCGGTGAGACCGCGCGACTCTTTCGAGGGGAACACGAGTTAAAACCCGGGCAGTCACCAATGAGTTTTTCTATTAAAACTCATGTGTCTAATTGATAAATGCAATTTATCACACGCTTTTCGGTGAAGGAAAACATCGCGAGGAAACCTGCATATCTCTAGAGAATTCTGGAGATATGTGTAACCTACCAATCCGCATTGGAGCAGCGTGGTAGGTCTTAGCTCCAACCCTTCTCTCCAGAAACGGAGACAGGAGGCCTATTCCCAGCAGTGGGATTGTAACAGGCCGCTACTTTACTTTCCCATGAAGAGGCCTATGTCCAGCAGTGGACGTCCATCGGCTGACGAAGAAGAAGAAGAAGCCCAGTACATAAGCATCAATTGTACTAAATATGATCAATATTACTCCAGACGATAAACAACGTAACAGAACTTTCGCATTCAAAATATTACTATATCGGTTTTGTTATTTGAAAATTAGTCATAAGCTTATTATGTTATGTTTACTGCTTAGAAACGTTTTCATACACAACGGGCGAACAGCTTTATAAGCGTTATTCTCAGGTAAAGTTTAATCCTGTTTTCATTCAAGATTTCACTAGCAATAAATCAATCCGTCCTCGCACGCCTACGACAGCTTTACGAACTTACTCCAAGCCAGTGGTACGCTCTAGTTATGAGGATAAGTTGAGGTTCAACACAGTAATAAACATTAACATGCTTTCTTATATGTTCATTAACTTCAACCCGCGAATCCATTTCTGTGGACTTGGATGAATGTAAAATAATTTTTGAATCGCTTGTTTAATTTTTTTATTGAGCACAAGTTAGAAACATACATGATACAGAAATATATCTATACTTATTATAAAACAAAGGCCCAAAAAGCTGTCTTTCTGTATGTAATCGATTTTCTCAAAATCTACTAAACGGATTTTTGTACGGTTTTCACGAAAAGATAGTGCAATACTTCCGGATGGTTTAGATAAATAGTATATATCGGTATTATGTAAATTGTGTTGAAGAGATCGCGCAGTTTTTTTTAAACTTGCATGCTAGGAGCTATAGTCGCGTGCGCTGCGTAAACCAGTAGATATACGCTAAAGTAATGTACTAGAGAATTGTAGATCTATAAAAATACTACAAAAAAGTCCGGGATAGAATGTTTCTATCTCTTACGGTTAATTCACAGTAACTAGTTTTATATTTAAAATTTGAATTCTAGAAAAAAAATTGAAACGCTGATTTCCACGCGGGCGAAGCAACTAGTACAACATTACAATAGTGTAAAATAAAAAGATAATTGTACAAAGGCGTACTTATCTCATCCAATAAGGGATCTCTTCATGCCAACCTTTAAGCTCTGAAAGGATAAAATAACATAATATAATAGTCGAGGAATGACCCGAAAGGACAACAAAATATAAAAATAAAAACCTACTAAGACATACATATACTCGATATATCAGAATTCCCAATTATAACTATCGCGGTCATGGTTTTTGTATATATATTACGTCATTGCTTTCTTGTAAGGTCAGATGCCTAAACAACAACAACTTTTATTAACAAGATACCTGAATATTGTTAGAATAGAGCTGTGATAGCCCAGCGGTGAGACGTGCGACTCTTTCGAGGGGAACACGAGTTCAAACCCGGGCAGGCACCAATGAGTTTTTCTATTAAAACTCATGTGTCTAATTGATAATTGCGATTTATCACACGCTTTTCGGTGAAGGAAAACATCGTGAGGGAAACCTGCATGTCTCTAGAGAATTCTAGAGATATGTGTAACCTACCAAGCCGCATTGGAGCAGCGTGGTAGGTTTTACTTCCAACCCTTCTCTCCAGAAACAGAGACAGGAGGCCTATTCCCAGCAGTGGGATTGTAACAGGCCCCTACTTTACCTGATTGTTGTATCGCACCCTTGGCGTTAAAGTGACCTAATCCAAAAAAAGGTGTTTCGTGCTAAATTACAATATGCGTAGCGTAGCGCTTACAAAACCGGCGAGTGTATAAGAGACCGATAACTTGGAAGAGTGAGAAAATACAAATTTTTTCAATAGTTCTTGGCGTGATATTATAGAGATCATTGAATATGAATTACGATGTATCTAACTCAATCAAGTAACATTTAAAGGGGATATAGCGGTGCCCTCGCCGTTATTTGCGCCAACATAAACGTTGAAATACCCTCAATAATTCAAAATGTCATTTTTCCGTGTTCCAAAAACTAGGAAAAATAGGACTTTTTGTCTTATATTTACCCCGGTGTATAAGAATTAATCTTACCAAATTTTATCAATATTGGTTTAGAAGATAGCAGTAAAAGTGATAGACTTTTCAGATTCAGATAATTTCGAATAAGCAGACCAGTATATGACATATTATTGTTTGTCAAAAAAAAAGGGTGCCATATAAACACATCGTGAATAACACATAAAATATAAGATCTGAAGAACAACTATAACAATTGTCAATAACAACAATTACAGACGCAAACGACTATTAGCATAAGTTAAATAGTTACACCAATTGCATAGCAACTCGACTAAAACGATTTAGAAAGTTCGCATTGGGATTTCGAAAGAGTCCCGCGGGTAACAGCCAGTTATAACAAGTAAACATAATTTGCCCTCGACTGACGCAGTGGACATTTCGAATTTGAAATCCGCGTATTTATACTCTGAAAGATTATTATCTGAACCCTACGCACAGACGAAAGTTAGCGCGAAATGATTTGCATAGCTAAAATCTTAGGCTGAGTACTAATATGAATAACAAATATAAATATTTGAAATTATTTCAATGCTAACTTAACCTTTATAGACTTGAATTCCAGACAATATGTGTTATTTTCAAAAAGTTATGTCTGTATTTGACATTCGTAATTTATTTAGCGCTTAAAGGGATAGATTGCACTGCAACTTGCATATCTCTTAGAAAATTTCTGGGACATGTATATGCTTCAATTTATAATTTTTTTTGGGTCGTTAGATGCAAAGATTTTAAAGCCACTATCATGTGCCAGCTCTAATTCAAACTTTCAAAATGTAAATATACCGTATAAAATTCATATATATGTATTAAAAGAGAAATAAATAAATACTTTATACTATTAAGTGACGAAATATTTGACCTCTGAACTGCAATATTATGTAGAAAAAAATAAAGTACGATAAGTGATATATTTTATATGTGTGAACTTAGCTTTATGAGACATGTACCGCAAATTACTATTGACGTATCGACTTTACGCGATTCAAGTGTAATTTAGCACTTGATTCTACAATAGCCGGTCCTGTCTGATAGATAAAGGAATCCCAGGAATCGGACGTGGGATACATTCAAAGGTCCGTTTTATAAATTTACGTTTCGTATGCTTATCGTTGGTGCAATATGATAGCAATCCGCAATTATTACTCATTCGAGTTAAAGTGTATAACTAGGGATTAGCTTTTTCAAGAGAACTTGTATTAATTCTGCAGATTAAGAGTTATAGAAGGTTATTGCAAAATTTGGAAGCAAAGATAACGCGGTGCTCTAGTTAATTAGTAATAACAAAACTGAATCAGCTGGTGACATAAATATACTTTGGATATTTATGACCTGAGGAAAGTTTCGCGAATCAATAATAATTATTATTGATTTGCGAAACTTTCAATAAGTATTGTTGGCCTACAAAGTACGTTTTGGTATGCTGAAATCAGTATGTAATAAGTCTTCAGCTAACGTTTTGTCAGTTTACATACAAGCCAGAATAAGCATAGGCTTTGGTAAATTGTAGTTGGCGTGCCGGATGCCTATACCATCTGAAATAAGAAAATATTTTTCAGAGGAAACATTACGAAGTATGAAAATGGATTAATCGACCGACAAAAGCCCTCAAAATTGTAATAGTATTTTCGTTATTCATATACGTTAATAAAATTGCAATTATAAACTTGGACTTGTGCGATTGAAGCCATTAAGACCGTTTGACCGATAATGTGGCAAGAATGGTGCCACGAGTCGGAAGAGAACCGATATACATAGGCATTAAAAGGGTTCAATAGGCGATATCGGGTTAGGACTACTATTTGATTGCTCTACGGCGTCGCGGCCGCCTACGCGATCGCTCGACCTGGGCACGTAAATATGGCGGAATTAGACCTACCCGCAGTTATTTATCGCCCCGCTTGTATAGAAATCGACTAGCGTCACTTCCTGCTCGGACGCCGCCGAGTGCAGATCACAGAGCATAGGGTTGACACGCTTAAAAATTAAATTAAATATCGCAATTAAACTTTGGTGGAGAGTTATTGTTTAATACTAACGTTCTAATAAGAAAGTTCAGAGTCACTCAGCGGGCGATAACATAAGCAATATAGGGACGCTAAATTGAATAAATCTACGTGGTCGAATAAAACATCATCATCACCCTCCTGCCCTTATCCCGCTGTAAGTGGGGTCGACACAACACGTTATAAACATAAAGTAAAGTAAAGTAAAGTAACAGCCTGTTGCTATGCCCACTGCTGGGCTAAGGCCTCCTCTCTCCGTTTTTGGAGAGAAGGATTGGAGCTAAGACCTACCACGCTGCTCCAATGCGGATTGGTAGGTTACACATATTCCTAGAATTCTCTAGAGATATGCAGGTTTCCTCACGATGTTTTCCTTCACCGAAAAGCGTGTGATAAATTGCAATTATCAATTAGACACATAAGTTTTTAATAGAAAAACTCATTGGTGCCTGCCCGGGGTTTGAACATATGTCGTCTCTAGAGAGTCGCACGGTCTCACCGCTAGGCTATCACACCTTCGTTACAAACATGCTGTCACATAATTAGGCTACGTGTTTTACTATCGACCGCCTGCCTGACGTCAACTTACCTTTGTTATATTCTACGACCCCTCGGTAAGAAAGAGGGTGGTCTATTCTACTCAGTCGGATACCACACAGCGCGGCGGGTCGACTTACCTTAGTCGCCTTTTAGGCCACCTCAGTAAGAAATGAGGGTGATCCATTCTACTCAGCCGGATACCATACGGCTCATATAACCCATGGGTCGCGAAGCTTTAATGACGACGGACAGGGCATAAATAAATCAGTTTCTTTTTCTTGAACCAAATTACGGGTACTATGTCTTATAATTATAGTTCGCCTGTTTACAATCAAGCCAGTGTCAAAGTTAATTAACATTTTCACTTTTATGTAGCATTCGATATTTTAGGATTAAAAAAAACATAGGGGCTTAAAATCTCAATCGACAATCTTGAGTATAAAAAAGTGTACTAAATCGGACACACTGTTTTATAGTGATAACCTTTAATTATAATCATCTATATGTATATTATATGTATATTAAGCACGCACGTAGGAAGAGTTTTTGTATAATATGTAAATTGCAAGAATATATGATAAAACTTAAGCATTCGCTCTTTGTTGGTTTACCAAGAAATAAATCTAATCTTATAGTTAAAAATATGTTTAAAAATTTTTTTTAAACTTTTTGAGTGTCTTATTATTTTATTATTCAAATTTACGAGATGGTCCAAATGTCGATAAGCAAGCATCGCTATGAACGTTATATCCGCCATTTTTCCTTCTTTGTTGTCATGCTTGAAATCCGTTATGACAAGAGATATGTCACCTTAGAAAGATTTGATTCTTATCATGGCCACTGGATAGAAGCCTAAGAATTTTTTATATAACTAATTAACGTTTAGTTGAGTTATAAATTTCAAAGCATATGAAAGTCAAAGTAGACTTAGTTTACATTACCTATACCTAAATAGTTTCGGGCATCTGTATTACTAATTAAAATTCAAATTATTATCTATTCAAGGAAAGGTGTAAACGAGTGCTTTGGCATCGTCAACTCTACTGGTAGTTCAGAAAGCTGTTCCTAACAAGAAGAGCCAAGAAACGCGGCGGTTGCTCTTTTCAAAATATAATTCTTATAACTTAGTCATTTAGTCAATACTATTACTATTATAGAATCTCATACGCAAACCCACAAACGACTTACGTACTTTTGTGAGACGCAAAGCAGAAGCCGCAAGCTTATGTCGGTTCCTACTTTGTCTATTATATATATCACCAATTTTTTAAAATCTTTATGTTTTTTTGTACGTTAAGGAAATTTTTTATAATATACTGTAAAGCAAATGTAAAAATATCTGTTTCATTACACTTCTCTAATCATATATAACATCGCACTAGAGTAACATGGTTAGTGCAGACTCTTTAATCTTCTCTCCAAGACGATGTGTAACTTTTTTTCACCACTAGAACAGTGACTTATAGACAGTATAGTGTAGTTAATGTACAGTTATAACTAATATTTTTTCCAAAAGAGGTAACCCTAAAAATACCCTTGTAATGATCCTTTATTCGGTACGATTGAACTATATCAGTGCCGCCTGTGTGACTAATATTACTGTAGGCTTTGTTCAAAGATATATCGTATTTGTATTATGGGATTTATTATTATTTGAAAAAACCATAGAGAACTCTATGTTCCTATGGTAAAGTAGCAGCCTATTACAATCCCACTGCTGGGAATAGGCCTCCTCTCTCCGTTTCTGGAGAGAAGGGTTGGAGCTAAGACCTACCACGCTGCTCCAATGCGGATTGGTAGGTTACACATATTTCCAGAGTTCTCTAGATATATACAGGTTTCCTCACGATGTTTTCTTCACCGAAAAGCGTGTGATAAATTGCAATTATCAATTAGACACATGAGTTTTAATAGAAAAACTCATTGGTGCCTGCCCGGGTTTGAACTCGTGTTCCCCTCGTAAGAGTCGCACGGTCTCACCGCTGGGCTATCGCAGCTTATTTTTTGCTGTTATGGTAATACATTTTAATAATTCTCACTGGAGTATTGAGTGTTTAGTTCGGATTAGTGACAGCTCGTTCCTTTAAGGACCTTAGGATCAGACTATGTTTTTATAATTAATATATTTTAAATTAACAAACAAACCGGCATACGTTTTTAATTTACATTGTTTATTCATAGATTTATTGATAAATATATATTAATCGCGTTTTGTTCATTACAGTCGGGCTAGAAAAAAGCGCGGAAGTAAAAGCGTATATTACCGCAGCTGTTGACATTTGTTTGACATTTGACATTATCTATACATATGTCAATTATTATTAGTAGACTGTCAGTAGGTGTGGATTGTCAGGAGTGTTATAATAAACAAATAGCGTGATTAGTAATGTCGAAATCTCCGTCTCGATGACCTCGCCTCCCAAGCGCATTGTTCTAGATTCTATGTAAGACTGGGCTAAATGAAATTATCGTGCATATATTAGACCGGATCAGCAACATCATTAGGAATAAAATTCTTTATATCTACCTGTGTGCGTGTATACACAGGCTTGAGTACACTTATGAACACAAACATGCGCACATGAATATTTTCGTTCACAGATAATCTATAATATAAAAATGAATCGCTGAATGTGTTGCTAGGAGCAAATTTCGAGAGCAACTAAACTGATTTCGCTAATTCTTTTTTTTAATATTTCTTGAAGTACGAGGACGGTTCTTACGGAGAGAAAGATTTAAAAAATTGTCAGAAAAAGTCTAAAAACAACACTTTTCCGAATTCTCATATAAAAGATTCGTAATAATACCTAAAAGTCAATTTGAACTTTAATACCGCGTCATAAATTTTAAGTGTTTTATAATTTTAATATTTTGATTTTATATTTGGTAATTGTAGAATTATCAAGTTTTTTTTCTTTTTTTATCTTACGAGCTGATCCGATGTCCCGAATAGCAAAATAAGTATTAAAAAAAAAATAAACAATCGATTGTTACGCGGTACATAGTTCGCCGGGTCAGCCAATTGTGAAATAAATAAATCTTTAGCTATAGCTATTGAATAAATCTTTATTTCTGACAACTAGCGCTTATTTTGTTAGTTATACAATAATTTAAAAACTTATGAGAAATTAATAAATCCATTCAATCCATAATTAAAATTAAAATTAAGTCATCATTGTCCTGCCCTTATCCCACTCTTAAGTAGGGTCGGCACAACAGGTTTTAAGTATGTTGTAAGATGATTTGGCCAGGTATTTTACGACCGGCCGCCTGCGTAACGTCAACTTACCTTAGTCGCCTTTAACGACACCTCGGTAAGAAAAGAGGGTGGTCTATTCTACTCAGCCGGATACCACACGGTGGAAAAATTAAAATTAAGTGGCCATTTTTATTTTATCTGTTTTATTATTTAATTAATCTCTTTATTTGGAACATATAGAGTCGTATAATAACTTAAAGAAACAAAACGAACCGATAAAGTCTTATACCAAAAAGAACGCTCCTAGTTACATTCCAGGTGTAGTATTATTATTGCTAGATATTGAACGTTATCAAAATGATTAATATAGTTTTGTAATTTCAATGGAGACGACAACGTACATTGATGCCATGTTTTATGCGTTGTCAAGATAATTTTTTTTCTATTGATACAACTGACAAAATAAAACATGACAACCTGTCTCTTGTAGAAAGCTTTAATAATTACTAGGATTAGTTTCTAATAAAGTAACGATTCGTTATAAGCATGCGCTTAGAGAACAAAAATCGAGTTCTTTTAGACTAATGACTAAAATGACTGAAAGAGATCCCTTTTAGGGATGAGTCCGCCTTTGTACATATGCTATTTTTTTAATTTTTTTTTTAATATAATTCTGTATGTGCAATAAAGAAATAAATAAAATGAAAAAAGCTCTATTTTCCACGTTTAGATATAACTCTGCGCAAAAATTCATACAAATATGTTAAAGCATTGGAGACGTTATTAGAGTATAAATATGTAATTACACACGCTCATGCCAACATGAATGAACACGCACACGTCCACATCCACGAACACGCACACGCTCATACACACGCACGCTTGAATGCACACGCACGCACTCACGTACATTCGCCTTTGTAAGTTTAGGTTTAGACGTACATACGTACATACAACATATCATACAAATCTGTTAAGGCCTTGCTTATACGTAAAGCATATCACAAAATTGAAGATTATTTGGATGATAATAATGTCTGGTTTTGAAAATCCTTATAGCTTCATACAAGACAGCGGTTCAATAAAGTAGGATTGAAAATGTTAAAAAAAATTCACCGCCGAGTTTCTTGGTGGTTCTTCTATTTAAGAGCAACATTCCGAACCAGTTGTGGCTTCATTAATCATATTGATCATTGAAGATTCAAAAGTGCCTATTTGAGTAAGGTTTGTTTTAATTTGATTTGTAGGCATTAATATATACACACGCACGCACACTCACATGCATATGCATACGTACTCACACTCAATCATAGTTTATAATAACAATAGGATTAAAGTAGGAAAGATTCTTTTTTGCAAAATCAGTGAGAAACATCAAGGACGTAAAAGTGTATAATTACTGTAGACCACAACTGCCTGACATTTAGCGACATTTGACATTCTGCGGACTTATGTCTAATTATTTATTAGTGAAGGTGTGGGCTGTCAATGCATACCTGAACTGGGCTGACTTGTGATGGATATCGAAACCTGTCCTAGTGATTAAATACACGACTTGAATGTCATACCGCGTGTCGTGATTAAATTAGAAAAAGCCTTCCTCGTTGGATGATGGAAGGGCCGCGTTACATTGTCTCATGTTTAAATTCAATACTGTCACTTTGAATTATTATGTCAGGTGTAATGTTTGGAGGCACTAACGAATGAGCGTGTTTGAAGAAGAAACCACTGAGATGAGTCAGTGAACTAAACAATGATTGAAGCGTTTGGAAACGCTGTTATCGTTAGTTTTAAGCCAGTATCTTAGAATGCTTTCTTTAACTTCTATACTTGTTATGAAACAAAGTCCCAAAAGCTGTCCTTCTGTATGTAAACGTTTTTCTCAAAATCTACTGATCGGGTTTTTGTACGGTTTTCACCAAAAAATATTGCAATATTTCCCGATCGTTTAGGTAAATAATACATATCGGTATTATGTAAATTGAGTTGAAGAGATCGCGCAGTTGTAAAAAAAAACTTGCTCGCTGGGAGCTTTAGTCGCGTGCATTGCGTAAACCAACAGAGATACGCTAAAGTGATGTACTAGAGAATTTTATATCTATAAAAGTACTACAAAAAAGTCCGCGATAACATGTCTCTATCTGTTATGGTTAACTCACAATAACTATTTTTATGTTTAAAATTTCAATTCTATAAAACAATTGTGACACGCTGATTTCCACGCCAGCAAAGCCGCTGGAATAGCTAGTATATTATAAAATATGTGAATGTATGTCTTTCTTTCTTTAACAAATTACGCGCACGCCGCGCAATTTGTAAGTACGTAAGTAAAGGCCTGTTACTATCCCACTGCTGGGCATAGGCGTCCTCTCTCCCGCTTCGGACAGAAGAATTGACGCTAAGATCTACCACGCTGCTACAATGCGGATCGGTAGGTTACACATATCCCACGAATTTCTAAAGATGATTTATAAAGGTTTCCTCACAATGTTTTCCTTCACCGAAAAGTGTGTGATTTATTGTAAATATCAATTAGGTACATAAATTATCATAGAAAACTCATTTCGCCTGGGATTTAAACCCGTAACACTCTCGAGAGAGTTGCACGGTCTTACCGCCGGTCTATCACAGCTTAGTTAGTGATTACGATTACTATATTACTGAATAATTGTACATTGTAATAATAAATCAATTATATTATAAGATTTTTTGCTTGTCAGTTACTCATTAAGCAAGTTCGCAGTCGACGAAAAACACGTGCGCTAAAAACGCCCCGGCAGAGCCGGTTTCTGATTCTATTAATGCAAAAAATATATCTGATTTTATGATCTGATAGTAACCCTTACTATGAAAATGACCTAACTATGTATAGAGCGTTCAAGGATAGTGAGGTGTTTTTATTGAATTCTGAATGACATAGGCGACCTCGGCGACGTCGCGGACAAATTATATACGAGACGAAACGAAAAGAGCGCGATAGAGTTAGTATACATAGACTAGGGTAGCCATAGAAACGCTTGTGAGCACAGGTGTGAGAGAGGAAAGAAGAAGAATAATGTTAGTGCACAAATAAAAATAACAAGAAAAAGAACATAAAAAGATAATTTATATAATTAATGGTTACCTTGCCGAGTTCCATAATACAAAAGTAATGAAATCTTATTTAGCTATAATCTGAGATAAAAGACAATATAAAAGCTAAATGTAAAGTGTACTATCCGTTCCCATACATGCAAAATGCCCAAGAACTCATGCTCATCTTTTATACTAACTTTTTGACCACGCGTTGTTGTGGCTCAGTCTGGTTTTGAGTTCCCATCGAAACAGAACCAAAAGCTAAAAAAATACTGCTCCGATTGCCACCAAACTATAGGATTATCCGCCTGGTCTTTCTAAAGATGTCTGAAAATTTTATTAAAATTGGTCCAGCCGTTTCTATAAAGTACATACAGACAAACATTATTTTTTATATATAAATATCTATCTGTCCGGCCATGCGTTGCTGTGGGTCAGTCTAGTTTCGAAACAGAATTCAAGGGTAAAAAAATTCTCCTGTCGTCATCAAACTTTACGTAAGCATCCAGTGGACCATTCTAAAGATTGTATGAAAATTTAATTAAAATCTTTGCAGTTGTTTCCGAGTTTATGGAGGAAATACAGACAAAAATTCATTTTTATATATTAGAAGAAGAATGATTTCTTAAACTAGCCGACAAAAGCCTTATTAGACGTAACGCAAATACATAAATCAAGAAACCATAGACACATTATTGGCCAAGAAGCAAGTAGTACTATAACCGTTCTTGTAAAATTTGATATTCATTTTTACTGTATTAGATACAATTGGTAATGATTTATTGCAAATGTCACAACGGAGCCGATAAAAGTTGAACGGCCACTACTTTATTATACGCAGTAAGTGCATTAATCAAAAAGAACAATAAGAATAGAGTATTCAACGATACAGTAGCTGGAATTACTGTTAAACTCGATACTCTACATTTTTACCAATAAGATATGACCATAATCGCAAATGTGACAGTTATAGCTTCTGTCCGCATTCTATTCAAAATATGACGGCCATAATACATTGTTGTTTGAAACTCGAATCTGTCAGTTGGTTTTTGTCACCGCATACAATGCGCCCACGCGTGCCCCGGTCAATAGTCAAATTGTTCTCGCTTATAGTTTTATTAAGTCGAATATCGATCTGTATGTGATGTTTTTGGGTTGTCAATAAAAAAATTTGGAATGTTCTGTCTTTTATTTGTATCCGCTTTTTGTCTCTTGTACAAATTTATATGCATAAATGTGTAACTACGCGTCAGAGGTCGTTACGCGGTTACATTGCTGAATCTATCGTTCAGATAAGGTAGTCGAGTATAATTATGAAAGAAAGAAGAAAGAAAGAAAAACATTTATTCAGACACTGTATAAAACATAGAAAAATGTATATACGTACACCTATAATGTAAAACAAATACATGAACACAAATACTTAGTCTAAATTTTACACAGTCTTAGAAAAGGCTACACAGCTCGGCATGAACCGAATGTCATTAGCAATGACAACACTCGGCACCGATTTTCAGCTGCGGCCTAGGTGACATCACGGACAATAAAGCAGACAACACATACAACAAAAATTAAAAATAATAAGAAATTACACAAATTATAAAGAAACACACACACAAAGTATTAAAAACAGTGAAAAAGGATAACAATAATATAAAAAAAAATAAGATATTTGGCTGACTTTTGGAAAGAATTAAAGTGGTCTGTAATGAAAAGCATAACTAAGATTGAAGCTGCAAACTAAGAAGGTGAGCTTTATATTTAAGTTTAAAGGTTACTAAGGATTTAACATTGCGTATTGGTGGTGGCAAATTGTTCCAACATTTGGTGGCATTATGTTTGAAACTACCACGAAAAGACGCAGATCGGTGACGATGGTACCTTAGCATGTTAGGATGTCGTAAAGAAAAAGTAGTTAAGGATTCACTAGCCCAACGTAATTTTGTGTACAGATACATTGGTGCCTGATATTTTATGACTCCAAACAAAAGAGTGGCAAAATGGAGTTGCCTGCGATACTCCATTTTCAGAAACGGTACTTTATTTAAAAAGGGTGTCACGTGAGAACGAGGAGGGATTTTGAAGCAATAACGAGCACAAGAGTTCTGGACCTTCTGAATAAGCCTTTTAGAACGAGAGAGTAATCTGGGTCCCATAACTGTATCACAATAATTCAGCTTAGACATTACCAATGATTCACATAATATGATACGCGTTTCAGTAGATAGAGAATCTCTAATGCGATAAAGAATTTTAAGTCGATAGAAGCAATTTCTCACAGTATTGATAATATGTTTCTCGAAACGTAACTTCTCATCCATTAAAATACCCAAATTTTTGGCTTCAAAGACTCTCTCTACTCGTTCTCCATTAATATATATACAAGGATTTTTTTGTCAATCAATTTTCATCAATTAATTCGTTATCAAGCAATTCGTTAAAATGCATTGGTTTTATCGGAACATTAAGAATATATATACTAACTACCTGACCGGGCAAACTTTTCTATTCCCTATAAATTATTTCTAGGGAAAATCTAGTGTTAAAAAAATTTACCAAAAAATGTTAGGCTTGTACAATCCTCATCACTTTGGGGTATGAAAAATACATTCCGATCGCGATCGCCTATTCTCAATCGGGTACTATCTATTTCATAGAATTAGTTAAAATGTACAAGTTATATCTATCTAAAATTACTTACAAACTTTGTAGTACTATACAAATCATGCCCACGTGGAATGGTCCCAAGAATGCAGGCAGCGTTTCCGCGTTGAATCGCTAAGCTGATTCTTTGTGCGAAAAAGGCCCAGCCCTCTTGTCACCCAAAGAGGCGATCAACCGAGGTGTTAAAACGGATAAAAAAAAATGCACTTTGGCTCCATGGCCCTAGAGTCTCAACTGCAAACGGCACAAATCAGTTAGTTTTATACCTGTTTTATCTGCTTGTGTATTGTGTTGTATTCTATACCTCTTCCTCTGAACTTTTTGTGTTTGTTTATTATTCGTATGGACTTTACATTTGTGTATATTTTCCTCTCTTCTTTTCCATACGCTTACCACCATCACATCCCTACACCTTGCTAAACTTCAACCCTTTCTTGATCTTTTGAAACCACTTCATTCACAAAAATACATTCCAACTGCATGTTGTTAATATGGCCAAAAGCCATGTACAGGCAACTTAGGCAGAATCTATTGGCTAGTTCCTAGCATAGCGGTGCATACAATATACATTCTTTGGACACCAAATCTTCATATATGTCCTATATTATCACAATATATATCTATATATATATATATATATCTATATATATATATATCTCTCTATATATATATTATCACAATATTATCACAATCGATGGATTGGAATTATATGTAGGTTCTTAGGTCTAAACGCTATATGGCTCTTTCCAACCAGTTATGAGGTGGAGGAATTGATTGGAGTGTAATAATAACTTTATATAAAATTTCTTTTCACACACAACATCTGATTATAATCAACTAATTCCGTACTGACTGGGAGATAATAGTTATCAATTAAGTATAAAATATAATACAAAGGCTGGTAGGTTATAGTGACACCGCCCCGTACTTGCAGGGAGTGTCTGCGGGGACAGTGACCCCGCTATCTCGAAGATCGCAGCCTCCGACCGGCCAGATGCCGAAAGATCAGACAGAGAGGGATTCTAACATTGATCACCTTATATATAATATTTTATATTATCCAATTAAACGATATATGTTTGTATAATTTATAGAATTAGGCGTTGCTTTGCGGACATCCATAATACAAAAGTAATAATAAAATTATTTTGCTATAATCCGCGATACAGTAAATAGAAAATATATATAGTGTTAAATGTATAGTGGACTATCCGTATTTTCATACCCGATACGTGCAGGATTCGTAAAAACACATGCACAAAGCTCCACCACTTCCACCACAATACACAAGCACTACACACGTTCACTATCACAAACTCAACAATCGTTTCGCCCCGCCAATGAAGCATCATCAGGAGATAGACCTGATGATGCTTCGGTTGCGGATGTTCGATTATAGCAAAATAATTTTATTATTACTTTTATATATGTTGGTGTTGGTCTAATTCACGATAGGCTTTCCAATATAATATCCATACTAATATTATAAATGCGAAAATCTGTCTATAACGCTTTCCCGGCTAATCCGCTGGACTAATATTGATGAAATTCTTATATTGCCAGACTAACCAATATGACAAAGTATATATTACGCATAGCGTGAGCAAATTGAATTAAATATAGCCATTTAAAAGCAATCGATATTAGTAAATTAGCAAACGACAACAGCGACCTACATACCTAAAACCTTATGTATGGGTTTATTTAGAAACGACAAGTTTCTAAATAAACCCATACATAAGGTTTTATTGTCCCTTATTAATGTTTTTACAGGGTATTAGCTGTGAAAGTTTAAGAGATAAACAAACCCGACAGACAGTTTTCGCATCAACAATATTATTGTGGATTAACAAAGAGCTCTTTAATTAATTACATTTTAAGTTGTTGCGTCACAATGGGCTTTCCCCGACAAACTATACCAGTTGTTTTTAAAATAAAAGTAACTGTATCACAAAAGAATGTGGCAAAATTAACTTTCTTTAAAATATTTCATGATGTTCCGCGAAATTTGCGACTTTTTGACATCCATAAAAAGGCTTACAAAGAGAGAGGGCTGCTTTATTACGTTGGATGTGTAAATTATTCTGGTTTGGGATGTTAACCTCTTGGTTTCCTCGAATGAATACGATATTATATCAAATAGCTTTAGGATGGCCAAAAGAAGACCGATAAAAATGAAAAAAGAAATAATTCATTTTAACAACTTATCTTGCGTTCATGGATTGCCTTTAAATGGTAACTACCCAAACCATCTAAGATTCGCCGATGATATTGCTACAATTGCTGAATCTCTAAGAGATATTGAAGAAATGCTGAGATTTTTTTTTTCGAACTGACTGTATGCTGTTTGCCCTAATGGCCTTTACAGCGTCACCGGACGGGACGAGCGAGCGCAGAAGCATTGTCGAGGTTGCGAAATGCAGAGAGTAGAGCGCAGAAGCTCTACTTAAGTCGGGGAACGTCGTCCTAAGGGTGCCTCCTGTGAGGCATGGTAGGACTTAGATTAGTCATTGCGGCGTCGGAAGGGTGGCGAGAAGCCACGATGAAAGTTCTAAAATCGGTCTAGAAATGAACTTAAGTAAAACCAAGATAATAAAGAACAGCCATAAAAGACCCATTACAGTTGAAGAAAATAACATAGAGTACGTTCAAAACTACACATATTTAGGTAAACAAATATCTCTTAACCAGAACAACAATAAAGAGGAAATAACAAGAAGAGTTAATATTACATGGAAAAAATTTTGGTCACAAAAAGAAATTCTTAAAGGAAACTATGCATTCAGTTCAGTTCTTAAATTTATGGCTTCCAGGAGTGACTTATGACACTATTTATTTCGCCAATGTCACTTAGGGTGGAAGAATCACGTTTACAAACTTTTTATCGGTTAAAATTTGTATTGGTCGGTTTAATTTGACTCAATAGAAATAGGCAGAATTTCAAGTTAAACCTTCACCTAAAACAACACAGACAACACAACATATAACACTTATAATACTACATATATAAAGATACAATATATTATTATTTATAATTTGATTTTGTTTTTTTTTATAAATTGACATAAATATTTACAATATGGACTAAACTATGCATTGTATCTGGAAAAAATTGTGTTTGATACATGTCTCTCGCCATGCTTATTATACGTGTCAAACATGGATCTTCACAAACAAAGTGAAACAGAGATTCAAATGTGCCCAAACAGCAACGGAAAGCAAGTATGTTAAAGATAAGGAAAGTACGCAAAGTAAAAAATGACTCAATTACACAAAAAAATATTATTATTATCTTGCGTTTAACGATTTAAAAAGGAATTGTACGAAAACTTGTATTTTTGTTAATTACATTTATTAATTAACTTTTAAGACAAAGGAATAAAAAATAAATAAATAAATGAATTAAAAACCAGTATTGTGTTCAAATCAAATAACAATTCTTAATTTTTTTTTAAAGTTATTCCTGAATATTCCATTTTTTGTCTATAATTTTTTATCTTGATTTGTCACAACATCTTATCGATGCAACACACATTTCATGAGGTATACTAGAAAAACCGTTGTTGCAACCGTTCTTAGGTAATACACCTAATAACGGACACCATTCCATTATTAAAAAATAAATAAATATATGGGACAGTTACACACACGGTCGTCCGTCTTCAAAGTAACTAATACTTGTGTTATGGGTGACACACAACTTGTAAATATACTACATACTTAAATACATTTGTATTAAACTATTTATTTAAATAATGAGTTGGACAAAAAGGAAAACTCAAATGATGACTATCAATAAACAATTTAGCCTGGGTGTATAAATATACACCAACCAGAACCAACAAATTGTTTATTGATAGTCATCATTTGAGTTTTCCTTTTTGTCCAACTCATTATTTAAATAAATATAAGGGACATTTACACAAACAGTCGTCCATCCCCAAAGTAACTTAATACTTGTTTTATTGGTGACAGACAACTGGTAAATTATATATACATATATAATTTAAAAAAAACACTTATATACAAAGATAAACCCAGGCTGGAAGAACCAACAAATTGTTTATAGAAAAGGACCCTCGGCGGAGCTGAAGGTAGGGTCACTACCCACTGCGCCAACGGGCCGTCAAATAATTCAAAAAAACATTTTTTTTCTGTAAACTCACTCCTGTAATTAAATTAAATAACATCCGAGTTCGTCCCTGTCATAACCTTTAGCTCGCGGCGATCGGTTTTAAAAATAAAAGAAGCCGCGTTAATATTGTATCTTACGGCGCGTTTGGCAGGCCGCTACCGCAGGTGCGACGCCCTACCAGCGCTGGCTAACTATATATAGCTATATTATATACTCACATTTTACAAACATGGTAACTAACAAAGGAACATGTATATATTAAATAGCGCAGAAGAAAAGGGACAGGTTTAGATATAAAATAAAATTTCAGTTTATCATGGCACGGTAGTTAAATTATAGAGTTATACAAGACAGAAAGTAGAGGAGTCAGCGTTAACTGAGCCTTAGCCTTGAGTGGCCCGTTGGCGCAGTGGGTAATGACTTCAGCGCCGCGGGTCGTGGGTTCGATTCCCACCGAGGGCCATCTTTTTTTTTATAAACAATTTGTTGTTTCTTCGAGCCTGGGTGTATGTATATTTAAGTGTGTATTTAAAATTATAGATATATGTATATATAATTTACCAGTTCATCATCATCATTCTCCTGCCCTTAGCTTACTCTAAGTGGGGTCGGCACAACATGTTACAAACATGTTGTCACATGATTTGGCTACGTATTTTACGACCGGTCACCTGCCTGACGTCAACTTACCTTAGTCGCCTTTTACGACACCTCGGTGAGAAATGAGGGTGGCCTATTCTATTCTGCCGGATACCACACGGCGTGTATATATAATTTACCAGTTGTCTGTCACCAATAAAACAAGTATGAAGTTACTTTTTAAGTCCCACATGTTTATTTAAATATGTCCATTGACTAAAAAGAAAGCAGATGCTACCTATCTGTCTTTTTTTTTAAAGCTTTCATTCAACTCGCCTTCTATGAGTGTGAAGGTGGAATCTTGCAAGTATAATTTGACCTATTTCCTGATGTTCGATTGAGCTGAAATTTTACATACTGGTCCAGTCCCGATGACAATGCATTTTATGATAAGCATGACCTGATGCTGGTTGGACCAGGAGTGGCTCCAGACGAGAGAACTCCTCAATGATTAACAGCAGCGACATGAAGTTTTGTTAAAAGCTATGAAAAAGCTTTTTTAACTTGAATTGTTGTGTGATAAGTATATATATAAGATAAGTGTCTCCTATCTTTCCTCTCTTATTATGTGTTAGACACTAGCAGTCATGTCTATGTCTCCCCTACTCTATGTTTCATAACTCTATGAATTAGACTAAATAATATTGAAAATACTGTTCTTAATGAAGATACAAAATACAAGTTCGCAACTAGAGTAATTGCAGTTGTTGCAATATCTACGGGGACACCTCCGTACCTCCTGGTAAGTTAAAATGAGACGATTAGACGTGGACTCAATATGAATATTAGATGCTCTATCGTCTAGATCATCAGTAATGTTCAAATTTAGCCTAACAAAGTTGTTAGCTGTAGTAGTATTACTTATCGATCTTAATAGAGGTTGTGGTATTGTATGTATGAGGTTATAAGACAATGTGTTGAGTACCTATGTTAGCGGAACATGAGAGAGTCCAAAGGTATAGTGTCGATTGTAGGGCGGATAGAGTACTCTTAATACGAACTCTCCCTTCGTACGCGATCCTTGCAATTCTTATGGGCCTGTGCTTAGACATAAAATAGAGCACTTTTGATTTTTAATAGTTAACTTAAGAAACGGAAATTGCACAACTACCAGCATTAAAGACCATAATTCAATCTAACTGTAGATTCTTTGTACATCAAAACAATATATACAGTTACCCTAAATGAAAGTAAAATTCGTTACACAATAAATTATAATAAATCATATGTTATCCTAAATGCTAAAAGAGCGTTCTCAGTGAGAAACTTTAGACCAAAAGACTTGTAAAATATCAGCGGAAGCAAGTTGAAATTAAAAGATTGAACATATAAACTAAAAGAGGATATACGAGAAAAGTAAATGAATAATAAAATATGGTAATGAGAAGAATATAAACTAATAGTGTCGAATTAATTTCACATTATCCGTTGCTATATCAATCGGGTAACACCGGAGGCATGTATCAGGTCGATAGCGATCGGATCGACGACACACTTCCGTTGCGCCCGCGTAGCCAGTTAACGTCACGTGATCTACGTGAAGCGGATAATGTGTCTCTTTGATAGCTTTATTAAGCAGAAGTAATGTAAACATACAATGCCGGACAGCTGTGATAGCCCAGCGGTGAGACCGTTTGACTCTTCTTACTCTCGTTTGACTCTTGAGACGTTAATGGGTTTGACCCCCGGGCAGGCACCAATGAGTTTTCTATTAAGTGTCTAATTGAAATGCAAATTATCACACGCTTTTCGGCGCTGGAAAAAATTGTGAGTAAACATGCATATCTGGAGAGAATTCTATATGTGTAACCTACCAATCTGCAATGGAGCAGCGTGGTAGATACTAGCTCCAATCCTCTCCAAAAACGGAGAGAGACTTATGCCCAGCAGTGGGATAATAACAGGCCGTTACTTTTACAATACCGAATACTCACTTTTCACAATATTCATATTAAAATAATTATTTATTTAAAAAACTTATGTAAGTGCTTTTGAAGTTCTACTACTGGTACGAAAAAATTGCTTCCACCGAGAAGAACCAGCAGAAAATTCGATTACTGTTTTATTCAAAATATAATCTAATTATTAAATATTATATAATATTGATTTAATGCCACGTATTTTTGTCATTTAAATAATCATAATCCTCAATAGCGGTTTTTAGGGAATTTTATATATCAAATAACGCAAATGATTTTTTAAGGCGTAAATCAAGAACCGAAAACTTACGTCGGTTTATGATTTGCTCATTTGTAGTAATACTTACATACTTTATCTTTATTTTTATCTATATTTTTATTTAAATACTTTATCTTTCATCGCGAGGTTTTCGTTATCGTTAATTTCCTTATGATTGGTGCCTGTACTGGGTTCAAAGCGCAAAACTTTGGTGAGTATCATACCTTTCAAACTATTTTGTCAACGCAACTTTCTCAAAAACTCGCCATTGCAGTTTATTGACTATAAAGTTTATAATTCACCAACTAAGATTTAAGATGCTTTGCATGATTTATAGTAGTAGGGATCACTTTGAAACAGTTTGGCAGAATAATTTTGAATATAATCCGCTTTTGTACTTTACTTTACGTTAAAAATGTAAGTAATCCAAAGCGTAGGAAGCAAAAACCTTTCTCAAACCCTATACATACAGGATTAGTTACCGCATGTATCACAAAATACTAACACCAACAACACAAAACTAACAATACAAAATCTTTACACATATTCACTTCAACAATCTCAACGATCGTTTCGCCCCGGAACCGAAGCATCATAAAGGAGAGCTTTAAAATTTAAAATGCTTTTAAGGCAGCCTCACCACAGTACTACAAAGTTGGATGGAACTTCCCGCATACAAAACCGATGTAGCCAGGAGGCAATCAATTGAATGATTTCCTGCCATTCCTAACTGTGCCAGTCTATGTCAAGAAACGAAGAAATTACAGGTAATCAGTGGCAAGTGTTTAATTTCATGTGTTTAGAAGCACGTACCTTTCTTTCCGTTGAACTGTACGTACAATATAATTAAAGATATAACTGGAAATATGTATATAATGGCCTATAAATAGTACTCATAATTGATTCAAACTATTGAAGCTCTCTGACTTTCGTTTGTAAAAGTAAAATCTTTGAATACATCATCATCCTCCTGCGCTTATTCCACTCTTGAGTGGGGTCGGCACAACTTGTTACAAACATGTTGTCACATGATTTAGCTTCGTTTTTACGATCAGCCACCTGCCTGACGTTGACTTAGCTTAGTCGTATTTTAAAACCCCTCGGTAAGAAATAAGGCAGGAAGGAGGCCAATTATAAAATAATTACGACCGGCCGCGTGCGTGACGTCAACTTACCTCAGTCGCCTTTTAGGACACCTCGGTAAGAAATGAGGGTGGTCTATATCATGAAATCATTTAATATAGAAGTGTTGATATCAATTGGCAACGGCGTACATTAACTGCTAAAGAGACAATTGATTAATTGATACTTAGTATCACATATTGTGGAAGGAGCAATCTCACATTGCATCGCGGTATTCCAACCATCTCGCAAGCAGCGTGGAATATAAAATATATACACCAATAAAGCGGTGTGCTGACACGCGAATAAAATAGCCATTTTAATTGAATACGTTACTATGTGCAAACTGTTATGGTGCCATTAGCGCGGATCGTTCATACATTCCAAACGTTTAAAGTGATATCAATTTTACAATGTGACAAAATGTACGACACACGCAGCGGTTACACTTAAAGGGGAAACAAGAGCTGGTGAACGCAAAAATTATGTCATGCCGACGCTTTTTATAGTCTAATCTTTCAGACCAATTTTTTATGATTTTTTACTGATTTGCACTTGACTGTTATCTCATCTGATGGGTAGATTGATAAGACATGTAGAAGGTCTAAACGAAGAATTCTATTCTCCAAAGATAGTAGTGGTTTTTTAAAATAATAACAGCATACTCGTAGTTTAAAAAAAATTATACATGTATAAAATGTAAGATAAGCTTTCACTTTTTGCACCTAGTCCTGTTGGTAAGTTAAGAGCGCAAATTTGGAAGGGGTAAATTCATATACCGCGTCTCTTAGCGCACGGTTGCGCCGGTAGATGATAAATATAGTACCTTGGATTATAGGGATTCACCGCAATAAGAACACAAAAACTACTGATCCATTAATTTCGTAAATTCTCAGTTTTAAACCAATATTTTATAATAAGAAATACTATAAATTATATTAATACTACAAAGTGGTAATTTGTTTCATTTCATTAAATTCTCAAAAAAAAAATTGGAAACTCAATACCTTTTCCAGGTGAATGCACTTTTCATTCACATGTGTTTAAACATTACCTGCTTATAAATTTTAAAAAAATGTTTTCTCTACACACCCTTCCAAGTCGCAAGCTCTTATAATATGCACGACTATTTCCATACAACATTAAGGCATACCGTTTATGACTAAATCGTAGCAGGTGGTAACACAACGGCCAGTTATAACAACAACGGGTGGTTATTACAGCAGTATCTCACCGGGCAACCCCCTTGAACCTTATCTCGATTATCTAGTAATAAAATTGTATGGAAACATGAAATTAACGTACAAGCGTAAATATAAAATTATTTTGTTTATTACCGGAACAGTGATTATACTGAAGAATTAATATCGACAATGTATTTTTGATAAAGATTACATCGTTGAGTAACGTCTTTATGAAACCTTAAATATTTAATGTCTTGAATGTTCTTAAAATTACACCTTAATGTTTATATAAAGTTCTAGTTATATTTAGTAAAAAAAACATTTTGAATTTTGATAAAGAAATAATCCAAAAGTTAGGATGGAATTATATTGGTATAATCATGATGGTGTTTGTGATACGTGTGGTAACTATCCTACATGCATAAGGTACGAGAACGGTTTTTGCTTTCTACACTACAGAAAATCCATGCAATAAGATTGCATTTTCTTAACAAACGTGGATTATAGCAACGTAATTCTATCATAACTTTTGTACTATAGAATTCCGCAAAGTTACGCCTACTTTTATAAATTATTTAAAGATATATATTCGATTTTGTCACAGTATAACAATATTTAGACAACGAACCCATATTAATATATTAAAACGAACATTTCGAAGGATCGGAAATTGATATATACTTTAAAAGTCACTTCTAAATCCATACATAGATCGTTACATTGTAAATTTAGAGTATATGTTTAGTATAACGTCAAGTTGAAAGTAAAAAAATGTGCTCTCAACAAACGGAAGTTTTGAATGTTCTAAAAATTACATTACTAATAACAAAACAGATATTTCGTAAAATATTCTGTATTCAAATTCATTCGCAATTTTTTTTTATTTCTTAACCTGATTTGTCTATAGCAAATTTTTCTATTGAAGTTAGTCTACACGGGTATAAAAATAATATTAACCTTTACAAAGTTCTAATGGTCATTTAACATAAATTACATTTCATTACGACAGAATAACTATGTTAGTAAAATACCAACATAAACCTAATTAGAGCAGAAATTCAAGACATGCATAATCGAATGCAATGAATAGTAATATAGTGTAAAATTAATTGGTCCGCAGATAAAATGCAAATCATTCTACACCCCATAGTCTACGTCACCGAATTAACATTTATTTATTAGCAAGCCTTCAACGTTGGGCTAAGGGAAAAATTGTAAAATACCCCTAAGTGTAAGACTTTATTTTTAGGTATGTTTACTATTAAACTACACGATCAGCAACCTTATCGATTATTTTTTTTATATCACATTTAAAAAGGTCATACAAATCTTAGTTTTCTCAAAATCAACAACGTGGTATGTCGTAGCTGCGACCTTCTCTTCAAAAACGGGGAGAGGAGTCCAATAACTAGCAGTGGGACAGTAACAGGTTACTTTACTTTTTTACTTTTATTTAAAAAAACTGAAGGGGTTGATAAGAAATTGTGATTGATAAGGATCGCATGCTCTAGCCGCTAAGGTGAGTCATGTCCTTGCGGTTTCATCGCACAGCTTACGGTTTACTTTTGCATTCTATCATGGTAAACATAATACAATCTGGGATTTACATAAAAAACAACTCAAAGGTGTAGAGATTAATAATAAAAATAATTAGGAGAATCACGTGAGTTGACCCGCCGTGCGGTATCCGGCTGAGTAAAATAGACTACCCTCTTTCTTACCGAGGTTTCGTAAAAGGCGAATAAGGTAAATTGACGTCGGGCAGGCGACCGGTTGTAAAATACCTAGTCAAATCTCATCACAACATGGTTAAATCATGTTGTGCCGACCCCACTTAGAGTAGGATAAGGGTATGTAGAACGATGACGATATGAGAATCACGTGATCCTGTCGTAATCCATCACAGCTTATTCAAAAATATGTGTCCAAGCGGGAATTTAATCCTTAGACATTACAGTTAGAACTGAAATTTAATGTTGGGGGGAATACCTCAACATATACTGAAGTGTTCCTTTTACGCCAAATTTCACTGTAAGTGAAATTTACCTTTATTTTGTTACTACATTATTATTTTATATGTGTAGAGAAAGTGTGATAAATAAAAGTGTCGTGGTCATGATTTGATCCGATTGGAAAACACTACGACGTAAAATTTGGTATATAACTCGATTATATCAAGTTTTTACAAAAAAAAACCCCCGTTCATAGATCTCAGTTAGCTGAGGACATTATAATTAAGAGCTACTCATGTGGACGCAATAAAGTTACGGTTAACATGTATATTCAGTTTTACGCGTTTGCTCATTAAATATAAATATTAGTGAATTTACATCACGATTTTACGATCGCATAAAATATGTTTAACGCGCACTAAAAATGCTTCTTGTTAAACCTATTATGAGAATGGCATGCTAAAATCTACCTCACAGCCTACACTGTTGATATCGCCTTTGGTTATCTTCTTTTCAAATCATTCAGTAGGCGTAAACTTCAAATCCAGTGGTAGCTTCTTGTAAAATAGTTAATACTGAATAAAAAAATATTTTTAATTTGATTATAGACGTTCTCGTGCCTGAATCTAACGACTTAGTTCGTTCTGCAACAAAATTTCTGGAGATATATCTTTTTTTTTATATATACAGACACTGTTTCTTCTTTTTCTCTTAAGACTTAGGCATCGATCGAATACTAATTAAATCTTACCGATAATACTTCTAACACCACAAAATATTGTTTATTTAAACTTATGTATTTATTTAACTTTCCGTGTACTATATATGTGAAGGTGCAATATTGGAAGTGTAATTTGACCCACTTTCCGGTTGAGTTTAAATTTTATATACTGGTCCAGTCCCGATGACAATGCATGTTTATGATAAGCATGACTTGATGCTGCTGCCAAGATTGGCTTGAGACAAAGGAACTCCTCAACGGTTATCAGTGGGGGCATGGAAATTTGTCAAAAGCTTTTTTAACTTGACTCATTTTTCATATCACATCGAAATGAAAGTGAATCGAAGTTAACTGTACAATTCACATATTTATAATCTGCAATTTTAGCTTTTTTTATTAATTAATATGACTTACGGTTTTTGCGATACAGTAGAAGGATAGAATGTTTACCTGAAAGAGAAATATTTCAACATTAGTTTGAATGGAACGTATAATATACAAGCGGTAATATTGTACATAGCATAATTTATAAGCGTTACTCTGCGTATGTCCGTAATACAAAAGTAATGAGCAAATAGTTCTGCCCATAGTACGTTAATATCTATCCTATCCTATCACTTAAGAGTATAAAAAAAGTAAAGTAACAGCCTGTTACTATCCCACTGCTGGGAAAAAGCCTCTTCTCTTCGTTTTTTTGGAGAGAAGGGTTGGAGCTAAAACCTACCACGCTGCTCCATTGCAGATTGGTAAGTAACACACATCCCTAGAATTTTCTAGAGATATGCAAGTTTCCTCACGATGTTTTCCTTCACCGAAAAGCGTGTGTGTGATAAATTGCAATTATCAATTAGACACAAGTTTTAATAGAAAAACTTAATGGTGCCTGCCCGGGGTTGAACCCATGATCGTCTCTAGAGAGTCACACGGTCTACCGCTTGGCTATCACAGCTTCTTAAGAGTTTTAAGAGTATATGCTCTGTGCAATTTTTGTTGTTTCTGAATGAAAAAGGAGAAGCGATTGTTACATTTTTTTGGTTAATAATGGTAAAATCTGTCTATCTGTCCGATAAGCTTGATAGACAGTCAGAAAGACAAATAAAAACAAGATGAATATTGATGAAATTACGAAAAATGTTAAGCTTATATTAACTTCATAACTTCTTCTGTGCTGAGATAAAATAAGACCTTTTAACTCTTCGGCTCTTTTGACCAACTTCAAATGGTGTCTTCGTGCCAAGCACAGCTTCGCATTTAGTAACATTAGTAAGGTTTGACGGGCTTACGTATTGCTTATTGTATTAACTAATTCAGTATCCATTGTACTTTTTAAAATTTGTGCAACGGCTAATATCACAAATTGCGAGAATAGACAGCAAATTACAAACAATAGGCACCCTAAGGATGACTAGTATAGCGACTCTTATACAGTTTTTTTTTCTTACACTTTTTTTCCTGCTGCTATTTATCATGCAGCAACCTTAAGACTAAGAATGAATTTCAGTCTGGTATATTATTTAGCTTTGACCCGTTTTCATTGCCGACTATTTTCAAAAGTTTGAAAGTGAATTTGAGAAAAGTCTCTCGCGCGTCCTCATCGTTTATAATTGCATTGAGATTATCTTCGGTTAACTCTAACCGCAGTATAAACGGGTGTGTCCCACCCATTTACATAAATAAAGGTTATACTGTAAAACCCATTGAAGGCTAAAATGTAAAGGCAGCTCAAAAAATGAGGCCCACAGTTAGAACGAAAGTTTTGAATCTATAGGTCAAGATTGGTAACATGAATTTTTAAAAGACTTAATTTAAAGCACTTCAAAGGGCATTTCGAAAAATAAAGTCTCACGAGAGGTCGATCTACAATAAAAATTGTGCACGTAAAGCAATGTATACATAAAATGATCCAAGTAATTACGCGGATGTTTTGATTACTTCATGTCGAGAGCACTTTACGATGTGAATGAAACATACAAATTGATTAATATCACCTAAGGCCGCTTTCGCAACCTTAATTAAAAAAACTTTCTAGCCTTTACGCCCAGGGTTCATCAACAAAAATAACAAAAGATCATTATTTTAAAAAAAGGCTACTATAACGGAGGCGTTGTTTATATTTTTTCTTGCTGGTCCAAAGCGTGTTTGTTGTAACTATAAATATATCGATTTATATATATTTATACATTTATTATGTTGTATAATCGTAAACGGGTCATCGCGTCGGGCGTATCTTAAGTTGTTTGTTATGTTATGTTGCTATCTACTCGTAAAACTAGCTTCTGACCATATCTTTGACTTTCCATGGCGTTCAGTATTCTGTGTTGTCCAAAATATTCTTTTAAACGACAGGTGAAAGACGGGCTTTAAAAAAATGCGGTGTAGTATATTCTTATTATTTAATTAGTTTTATTATATATATCCTATTAATTCTTATTTTACGTTTTTAATGCCATTATTGATTCTCACACTCATATGCACACATGACTTATATATACATATTGTTTTAGTTTATGATATATATACATATATATATATATATATATATATATATATATATATATATATATATGTATGTATTATATATGTATGTATTATATATGTATGTATTGTTTCCTAAGTTTTATGATTACTACTTCATTGTCATATTATAGCACGCCTACATACGTTTTTTTTACACTCCTGAAGGTTGGCTGGGAGAAAATGCTTAATGCAATTATTTGTATATGCATATATTGTAGTTGCTCAATAAAGTTTAAAAAAAAAAATGTACTGAAATTAAATTTTTGTACCGTTTTAACTGAAAGATAGTGCAATTCACGAGGAAGATTAAAGCTAATAGTACTTTCAACGGAATAGCAAAACTGATTTTGATAGGATTTGTAGTACGATTGAGGAGGATGTGGAGTAACTTATAGACTAATCTTTACCCTATAATTCCCACTGGGTCGTGATTTACGCGGAAAAAACTTTGTGCCACACAGATTTCTACTTGGGCCAAGCCGCGTGTGGCAAAGATAATAAATAATATTAGTAAAATTAAAAATATTGATTATTCTTGCCGATTTACTACACACAGTTGAAATGTTAATTGATAATTTAATTACATTTAGATCTGAAAGTTACGTAAAACCAAAAACAAGAAAGAAATCGGGAATTCTTTTTGAGGTGGTCTTTTTATGTAGCAAGTAATCTACTAACGGCACGTTTTTCTTTCCGGGATCGATATTCAAATACACAGGAATATAATATAAACACAGAAACCCATCAGTTTCTATTAATATTTGAATAAAAAAAATATTTATTATAGATTTATATTACACGTACGGAATTTGAATAACATACATTTTGATTTAAAGAAGCAAGCGTTACTTTGCGGAATTCTATATTACAGAAAATCTGAATACATTTGTCCTAAAAAAATACTGAAATTCTTAACATCACTTAAATAAAAATCCTTGTAGGTTATAACACGTATGATAGTTATCGCCGAACAATGATAGTTATTACATCAAGCTATTTGCAACACACGCGTCGCTCGATTACGCGTAGCTAATTCAGATAACGAGGTATAGCGGAGGCGCCGCCCCCAGCACATTAGTGTAGACGTGTCTTTATTACGACGAAGTGTTCCGATTCTAATCAAGTGACATATATTCGTTTGTTATATACTAGCCGCTGATTGTCTCAGCTTAGCTTGGTTCAGCAGCCTACGCTGTCCGAAAGATAAGACGGTTTACGGACGTCGAAACAGCAAAACTTGTTTATTTTGCTTACTTCCATAACATTGTGTCTTATGGAATATTGTTATAAGGTAAATGCGCGGATATTGAAAAAAAACTTGTATTACAAAAAAAAGAGCCATACGTGGCATTTACATTTTAAGTTCGCGTGATTCCCTGCGAGAGAAGTTTAAAGAAATAGGCATTCTTACATTAGCTTCACGGTATATTTTTAGTAATTTAATTTTTGTGTAAATTTAATACACGCTTTTTAGTAAAGGACAACATTGTTAGGAAACCTGCATATCTCAATAGAATTCTGAGAATTCTGGTAGGACTAAGTCCCAATCCCTCCCCGAATAGGGAGAGAGAAGGCCCAGTAGTGAAGTAGACCGTATCTTTTCTTAAAAATGCTTGTAATTTTCTGACTCATTTCGGAATAATTAAGTTTGATTCTGGGAACGATATTCCTGTTTATACTTATTAAAGTAATATTAGCTTTACATTGAAGAAGAATTGTACACAGTTATTCTTTAACACGTGGAAGAAAGGAATTGTTTCTATTTGATTGCCCTTAAATCCAGCTATCTAATCAACAAATAATTTGGCGTTGTTTTTGTCAATTACATTGAGCTTTCTCCTGTAATGACCGGTCATTACGCGGTACAATTTTCCACATTAGTTCGCGCAATTGTCCGCAGCTGTTCAGCTACCGCTGTGCCCTGGATTCCCTAGTAAATAGTCACATAACTTCACCTGATATATCGTCGGTTACGCCTCCATTAATTTATTAATAAAAACCTCTATATAATATTCATACCAGTCGTGAATATATTGATAGGTTGACCTACGTCTATGATCTCCTTTTAAATAAATAACTATCATTCTCCTGCCTTTATCCCACTCTAAGTGGGGTCGGCACAATATGTTATCAACATGTTGTCACATAATTTGATTACGTATTTAATCACCGGCCGCCTGCCTGACGTCAATTTACCTTAGTCGCCTTTTACAATACCTCGGTAAGAACGGAGGGTGGTCTATTCTATTCTGCCGGATACCACACGGCGTGAGAAAATGTAACTAGTTATAAGAATTATATTATATAAATATATGGGACACTTACACACACGGTTGTCCGACCCCAAAGTAACTTAATACTTGTGTTATGGACGACGGACAACTAGTAGATATACTACATATATAATTTTAAATACATACTTAAATACAGATATACACCCAGGCTCGAAGAACAGACAAATTGTTTATAGAAAATGTTGGCCCTCGGCGGGAATCGAACCCGCGACCCAAGGAACTGATGGCAGCGTCACTACCCACCGCGCCAACGGGCCAGTCAAGTCAACTTTTATATATTTAATCATAATAGCCATCAAGCCTAATTTATAGGACGAATATTTCAGTAAAGTTGATAAGTTCTGAATGATTTCCAGAAACAGGCGTTACTTTGCGGACTTTTATATCACCGAAGCTATAACAGAACTACTTTGCTATAATTCGCGTTTGTTAAGAGAATGTTTGTAATGGTAAGTGTATGAAGCAGGCAAAATTCACATACCTTACACTTGCAGGACAAGTCCCCACACGTATCCGAAGATGCCTCCACCATTTAACTTCGATAAGCATCGCTTCGCTACCATAACGTCTATTGTTTGAACGAAGTCTTTAAATAAGTACTTATTTAGCCCGTTGCACCACTGACAATTTTACACATCAAATATTTTGAACAAAATGTACCTAATTGTAATAATCAGTACTTAAATTATTATATGTGAATGATCAATAATTTAATCGAAACGAAGATTGCACTCGAAACGTATAACATTTATTTAGATAGTAACAAAGATTATATTTCAATGGTAAAGCTTTGATTTAATTTAGCAGAGCACAATTTAATATAATCAAAATTTTGACACGCGTGTCTTCGACACACGATGTGCCGATTTTGAGCGGCATAATCTTTCCAAAGCACTGTCGGTTAAGACATTATCTTTCACAAATTATTATCTACATACAAATTTCAAATGCAAAATTATGTAATAGTGTTTATTTATTGTTAGATTTTGTATGATGTTTTTATATTTTATTTTTAAACAAAACACATGGCATAACGGAGGATTAATTTTTTGACAGCTAGCAAAAGAGAGACCATAGCTTATTCGGGCAACGGGGCTTCCGAGAAAGTCTGTAAATTAGTAATAATATTGTCACGAACATGCGAAAAGAGTCCGTAATACATATGTCATAAAGTAAATTGGAAGGTGTAAAAAGAGTTCGTAAACTATATGTCATAGAGTTCAAATTCGCTTGACGATCTCTGGAACATTCGGGTTGCTTACGAATCATGTTCGCTATCCCCCCTAGGACTCGCAAACGTACGCGAACAATGTCGTTATCGGCTCGTTCGATATATAAGCGGACGTATCGTGCGCCCGACGTTCAGTTTGCGAATAGCGATCAAGATCGAATAATGAAGCGAAAATAAAAGTGAAATACTAGTGACTTGGCTTTCTTATTGGACACCGGACTGTATAGAGACTGTAAGTACTAAGTTTGAAGTGAAAAGTTGAATAAAGTGTTTTTAACGAGTCACCAGGTATTTTCATCCAAATCCACGAACCCCTGTACGTAACAATATATAATATCTTAACGCTAGTAGGAATTATGCGATGGATTCTTCGCATTTGACATCTTTAGCGCTGCTTCAAAGCTTGTCCGCTGATGCTTTAAAAGTGGTTAAGGCTAACATAGTATTACTAGTTCAGAAAAAGAGATTTCATATCTACGGAAAATCGCCATTCCTACTCGAATATAAGTGTGAAAACGGTCTATATAACATATGCTAAATGGTTTTTTTTAATAGTTGACAGATAAGTGCTTAGAAGCAAGCTAGCTAGAAGAACATTCTACATCGTACATTTGAAAGATTGAGATAGAAATCTAAAATTTATATATATCGCAAAAAAATCCGGAAATGTTTTACAAAAATAATTACGCTCCTTAAAGGCACGACAATTTATTAATATGAGTTAAAATGTCAAATACTAGTATGTAGAACAAATTAGCATACGACTATTAAAAACTGTTAATTGTATAATGGCCAGCCTACACTTAAGCGTATTACGTCGCAGATGGTTACTTTAAAAAAATATTTATATGATGATAATAAGACTAGAGTTATATTTCGCATCATGGAAGATAAAAAGGATACAAGGATTGCTCATGGTGCATAAATCATAATGCACTAAAGACTCACTTAAGATACAATACAGAATTTGAGGACATTTCAGATACGTAAGGAATATTTTAATAGTTCTAGTTAGGAGGCAGGAGGCATTCTGACTACTTAAATAACAAACTAAGCAATAAAACTAAAAACAGTTTCTTTTTAGTCTCATAAGTTTTACAGAAACTCTCTGAAGGAGTTTTCTTTAAAATAAATGATTATAGTCCTTACAAGAGATTTTTTTTAAACATTGAGAACTCTACATGATCATATTAATCGATCGTAGCGTATATACGTTGCGATGCGATCCGTGTATGTGTACACTAGCTTTAAGTTAGTAATTTAAGTTAAAATTGTTATTGAATAAAAAACCTGTAATGAATCTATTAATGTCACAGTGTACTTGTTTTTTTTATATAGTCTAACTTTTAAGCCCCCGAATTATTTTTTCTAAAGTAAGTTACTTAATACGATCAATAAAAATTCTATATACTTTTAATCACAACTTTACACTACACTATTAAATTTAAATAAGAATATAAAACAAGAAGCTGTTTTTCTGTTTGTTTATTTTTATCATCATTGAATCGCGGATACTTTAAACTTTATTTTTTTCAGAAGCAGCAAACCGAGAAGGATAATCATGTAAAGGAAAATGCGTCTCTGTAACAGGCAAATCGAAAAAATTGAAAAAAATAGTGTTGCGCCACTGTCCGAAATTTTATATCGACATCGATAAAAGATAAGTTGGATCATAAACAGACTACGAAATCAGTAGAAGTTACTTGTGACTTAATCTCATCATCCTCCTGCCCTTATCCCACTCTAAGTGGGATCGGCACAACATGTTAGAAACATGTTGTCACATGATTTGGCTACGTATTTTACAACCGGTCGCCTGTCTGAAGTCAACTTACTTTAATCGCCTTTTACGACACCTCGGTTAGAAATAAGGGTGGTCTATTCTACTTAGCCGGATACCACACGGTGGTACTAATATTTTTCACACATGTAAGGTGGACAATCGCGTCATAGGGCATAATAGTCAGTACCCCACTGAATATTGGATACTAATTCACGATGTTTTAACGTAGCCGATGTCAAAAATATCTATGCAATCCGCATCCCCATTAATAAATCGATTTTCTCATATTCTGAGAGAGATTTCTTTAAACAGAATCACCTTTTAATATGTATGAGAACTGATGTATTGAGAACACCATATATCTTTAAAGAATTTTTTTATCACGCTAATTTGAATAGGAGCAGCGTAATGGCAGGCAAGAGGCATATTTCAGGAGTGTACATTGTAACCTATACAAAAGTCTTAAAATATAAAAAAATAATACAATTATAAATAAGATTAAAATATTAAAAATGCCTCGATTAAATATGGATATACATTGAGCTTTTATATTGATAGAATAATTTTACTTTAATTGTATGTTTTAAATATACATATACGAATTATAGAAACGCAGCCGCTTAAGGTCTCGCAACTCTACATTAATTAAAGTACTCTAACAGTTAATATTAAGAGAGAACAGTCACAACAAGAGATGTGAGTGAAACTTAACGGTACGCACTCTCATGTCACATGAACGAGACACACGTCCGTTATACTTAATTTACGATGATAGCATCGCTCGTAGTACAATTACTATACGATTACAGACATTATACGAGCCGATATCGATATCGGGGCACATCACTAAGCTTAATAAAGCTATACGCAAAGTGGAGCCATAATACGTAGAATTTACATCGACCGTTAGGTACCCGATATAAAAGTCGATATGTTTTTATCGATACACTCGGCAGCTCGTTACGGGGACGGTAATTTCTTTATTTTCATGCCGCATCGAGACCTCGCGAACTGTGAACCAGTTTTAAGTCATTCTTTTTTTACTTTGCTCTTGCATAAAAGTAGCCGAGTCGTGTTTTGGTAATTACCGAAATCTGGTCCATTATTGCCGAAGATAAATTACAATTTTCGTCTTTTACAACCCTGCTTAATGGTATCGAGATACTCGGATATTAGGTTTTAATTATCGTATAGTTTTTATGCGACAATGTTTGTTAGTTTGTTGATCCTTCTTTTACGTCTGAATGGAAGAAAGGATGTAATTTCGGGTAAAGAGATAGTTGAAGAGCGCAAGAGTAAAGAAGATCACTTGTCTAATAATAATAATAAAAATTATATATGAGACAATGACAAGGCTGTCCGTCCGTAAAGTAAGTAACTTAATACTTGTGTTATGTGTGACAGACAACAACCAAATATATACTTATATAATTTTAAATACACACCTAAATAGATAACTACAACCAGACTTGTAGAACAAGGAAGTGTTTTTATGGAAAATGTTGGCCTTCAGCGGGAATCGAACCCGCGACCCGTGGAACTGAAGACAGGGTCATCGCTAATTCTCGGTCGAGAGTGGTTAGACACAACCGATATCATTGAAAGGAATTTGAATCGCAAGATTCATTAATATAACTTTCACTCTCCATGATTTCGCAAGCTGTAATTATATTGATTAATAACATCACGTGATAGGTTAATTATAACACAAGAACACTTTTTTATACACTTTTTTTATGCGCTTTACATTCAGCTTTTAATTTCTCATTTTGTCATCATTAACCTAATTTGGTTAATTTATTAATTAATACAAATACACCAATTATATTATAGAATAGCAGTGATCAATTTTTTGTTTTTACTGCAACAGAAAAGTTAGTCTGCACTATAGGAGATATCTACTTCTTATAGCTTCTCTCAAGTGGTAATAAAATACCTAAAAGTCAAGTGTACCAACCAACGGCTCAACTTCCTTCTCTAGTGAACTCTTTTAGATATGGAAGAATTCGCTTTTTTTTCTCTTTGATAAATATACCATACTAGCTGTGCCAGCGGCTTCGCCCACGTGGAGATCAACGTATCACATTTTTTTCTAGAATTCAAATTTAAAACATAAAAGTTATTGTGAGCTAACCATAAGAGAAAGAGACATGCTCTCGCGGACTTTTTTGTAGTGTTTTTATAGATCTACAATTCTCTAGTACATTATTTTAACGTATCACTGCTGGTTTACGCAGCGCACTACTAAAGTTCTAAGCGGCTAAAGCTCCCAGCAAGCAAGTTTTTTAACAACTGCGCAATCTATTCAACACAATTTACACAATCCGGATATGTACTATGTACCTAAACCATCTGGAAGTATCTTACTAATTTTTGGTGAAAACCGTACAAAAATCCGTTCAGTAGATTTTGAGAAAATCGATTACATACAGACAGACAGCTTTTTGAGACTTTTTTTATAATAAGTATAGATTCATTTCAGGGAATAATGGCTGGTTTAAAAAAATATTTTGTTGCTCAAAAGGAAACCAGAAAGGAATAGGCGGCTAGCTTATTCTTTCGTGACATACGCAAGTGTGCTTACTAGCGGCGGTCAGCGGCCAGCGACTAAGTTTTGGTCTCGCGGTTTGCTGCAATATAGCGGCCCGCACGCGGCTAGTTGTTCGCCGCGACCAATTAGATTCACCATTTCGTAAATCCTAGGAAATAGGTCAGTGTGCATCTTGAATTGAGTCGCAATAAGAGTTCATGATAGGCCGCAGATTCCAGAAACATGACCAGTCATGTTTCCGGAATGGCCAATGCGTGGGGACACTTACATTTGACTATACATAATTGTCATTAGGAACAGATAATAAAATAAAGGCAGAAATTAAATTATAGAAATCAAGCACAATTCAACGCAAGTCAAGTTGCGTTACGAAATTAATACATTAGTCATCTTATGTGTTATTATGTTTTTCACGTCAATATTTTATGGAAAAATAACATATCGCCCAGTACGAAATCGCGGACAGAAACTGGTGTTATACGAAACAAAAATATTACATTAAATTAGACTGCTGCAATTGAAACAGAATAAAAATTACACTTACTGCCTGTGACCTTTAAAGGGTAAGTGTGACCAGATTTTTCCATTAGTCTTTTAGACCCGTTTTAAATACAGCTATCATTTCAGCTCTCATTACATAGTTATGTAAGGCGTATGAAATAAAAATTAAGAAATTCAAATATTTAAAAATCATATACAATAAAGTTTACAAAACATAGTGCGTATAATATAGCTGGCTTTTGTTGAACTGTAGAGCTTTGTGCACTTTGGTGTCGAGATAAAACGCACAAATTTAGCAAATGTGGAATCGAAAGACGATTAAATCAAAAGATTCAAAAGGTCCGCAATTGTAAAAATCATACGACTTCCGAATATTATGTACAGAAAACGATTGTGACTAGCTGTAACACATTGATCAGTTAAAAATACAACTATTTTTAACCCGTTTATTTACTCTGTAAAGACGTGTGACTTAAGTGCTTAAGTAAGATATAACATTCTCTTATAACAGTTAGTTTATCCCCAGAATTCTTTATAGATACCCAGGTTTCCTGAATATTGTTTTCATTCACCGAAAAGCGTGTGATTTATTTGACATTATTAATAATAATAATCTTAAGTAATACCCTTATACTATTACTATATTAGTATTACCATTATACTATACCCTTATATAATCCGCCGTGTGGTATCCGGCGAGTAGAATAGACCACCCTCATTCTTACCGAGGTGTCTTAAAAGGCGAGTAAGATAAGTTGAGATTAAACAGGCGGCCGGTCGTAAAATATTCAGCCAAATCTCGTGACAACATGTTTGTAACATGTTGTGCTGCCCCCACTTAGAGTGGGATAAGGGCAGGAAAATGATGAGTATACCCTTACATTTATATACATTATATAATATGTTTTTTTCCTGAAAAACGCGATTTTTTATCCTACTTGTTAGACCTTAATTTTGGCCAAGCTGTGAAAACTCAGCAAATCAACCGACAAAAAGACTTTCGCATTTATATATCGCGCCAAAAGCTCAAATGATACATACTTAATGTGGTCACCGTTGCAAAGCACCGTAAGTGTACTCAACATTATGACATTCAGCTCATGTATCGGTAAGCACAGTAGCAATAAATATATTACAAACGGTCACTTTAGCTGATACAGTATCAGGAGAAACTGTATCAAAGCATTAACATTTTAAAATGCAAATGTTTAATTCAGTGTCGTAACTTTTAATAACATTTCTTGGTATTTTCACGTACCGGAATGTAAATATATTTGGGTATCCGATAAGAGACGCGTAACTCGCTAAAATTACGCGTTACTCAATATCTTAAACTGTTTTGATAAATAAGTTCAAATTTGTCACTGATTTTATATTTCTCTTTATTTAATTTTATAAATAGTGTAGGTTATGTCGAAGGTATTGAGACTCAAGACTGAGCCACGTCAAAGACTGTAGTGTTACTCATATTGATGATGTACGCAAACACACACACACACACATACCAATACACACATACACATACACACATACACGCACACACATAAAAATATTGCAGGCCATATATTATTGATAAAAAAAAACTATGATATGTGTGTAAATGTGGGTGTGCGAGTATGTGTGTGCGTGATAGTTTAGTAGCGCGTGTGCATACGTACATACTTGCACATATACATGTGTGGATTTCTTTTTCTGTATAATGAAAACCAGTTTAATAAGCTTCAAATACTATGCCGAAAACATTTGTCTAAAAGAACATGACTACTAGTTACTTCCCTATTAATAAATTCACCATATCTCATTGCCCATTTCCCCAATCCCCTAATCCCTAAACCGTCGAGTTTCTTGTTTGTTCTTCTTGGTAAACGTAACATTTGGTACCACTTGTAGCTTCATTCAAACGACTATACAAAGGGGCCTAATAAAGCTTATTTGACTACAAATTATTATGATTTGATCTGATTTTTCCCGCCATTTGTGACTTAGAGTTGGAAATCAATATTTCCAACGTTTACATATAATCAAAGCACCATCATTTAGAGTAAGTACTAGTAAAAAGTTTTCCCATTCGTTGACTACAAAATAGGTATCGGTCACTTTAAAATATTAAAATAATATTGCTTCAACTGTAACCTATAAATGTCGTCCATCATATATTAAAGATTTCTAATTTGACCTTTAAATGTAATTGAAACATATCAAACATACCCGAACTAGATGACTAAATAAATTGAATTGAAGCGAGTTTTATTATATATTTATAAAATGGTCTTAATAAATATGTCTGTATGTTCATTATTTAACCTGACTTGGGCAGGCATTAAAAATATTTGCGATTGATTCGATATTTACAATTGATCATGCGCTTTACGGTATACTGAAACATCATTTATCATTTTCCTGCCCTTATCCCACTCTAAGTGGGGTCGGCCAACATGTTACAAACATGTCGTCACATGATTTGGCTACGTATTTTACGACCGGCCGCCTGCCTGACGTCAACTTACCTTAGTCGCCTTTTACGACACCTCGGTAAGAAATGAGGGTGGTCTATTCTATACAGCCGGATACCACACGGCACTTTCGGTATACTGAAACATCGAAAAAAAATACCCTTCATATTTCTTAAGAAAAACCTGAGGTATACGTCTCTAGAGGAGATAGGATGTTGTCAATTTAAGGCACATTTAAAACATTAATAAACGAGAGGAGAATCTCTAAGTATAAAGAAAAACTGCAAGAATCTGCAGTGGGGATTCAAGTCAGTTGCTAGATGAGTAATAAAGGCTCACTGTTCGAATTCATAGATTTAATAGTAATAATAGATAAATATAAATAAAATAATAACTTTCATACAAGTGGAGCTGTTGGAAAACTCTTATAATAAAAGAAACTTAAAGAATTACTCAACAAAAAGTTAGATGGAAAGTGCTGATACAGTCTGAGATATAATGTAGACAGTCTAGAAAATGTATATTCACTTCTGCTACGTATACCACGGCGTGAAAATTCATGTTTATGGTTATAAGTTTGATAAAATCTTGAATATATAAACACTAGTTTAAATTACGACTAAACTATAAAATTATAATTACAACTTTTCCTTATAACCTCTTTGTGTAGACCGCCATTTCTTACCGACACGTCGTAAAAGGGGACTAAGGTAAGATGACCCGCCGTGTGGTATCCGGCTGAGTGAAATATACCACTTTTATTTCTTACCGCGGTGTCGTAAAAGGCGGCTAAGGTAAGTTCACGTCAGGCAGGCGGCCGGTCGTAAAATAACTAGCGAAAACATGTTTAAAACGTTTTGGGCCGACCCCACTCAGAGCGTGAAAAGAGCAGGAGAATGATGAATGATGAAATTTTTCTTTTAATATATTTAATAGAAGAATTCAATATACTATGTTGTTGATGAATGTTATTAATTAAGACAATATTAAGATAGATAGATGTACGTAAGGATGCAATAGGTTTCAACAAACAATAGGTATATTATTCTAAATACAATCTATCACTAATTTTGTAATATTACACCTGTAGTGTATGCGGGTTGACATGTGTGTATCTTACCGTGTATATTTATATACAAGACACATACATGAATATGCTAACACTAATACTAATCTAAAAAGGAAACATTACACTGTCTCAAACGCACCCACGTCAGTAAAACGAGAGCCTTTGGTGAGAGTAGACGTGTAGTGACACATTATGTTACTTGTTAGTATGTGTTTCAGCCCGTGCTTTATTTATACAACACTAGTCTATATTAATATAATACTAAACACCACAACACCCTTAGCAAAATATTAGCCCTCAAAACATCGGTCGTCTTGGACTTTGTGATGGTTTAAAACATCTAAAAATACCGTTATTTTAAGCAAACATTATCTTAGCAAATTCGTTAAAATTTAGTATACATTACTATATATCTCTAAAGAAACAGTTTCTACAAAAGTCAAAATTTATTCAGTCCATTAGCATAAAGCTTTTATAACAAATATATATATTTATAAGTGAAACTTTTAAGACTGATAGAGTTGCCACCACAATAGCATTCCGTTCAGTTATTATACGTTTTCAAATTCATCCATACATATATTAGTATTTGATATCAAATACTATCGCAGTATCATTAATCAAAAACGTATTATTTGATTTCCCCGTGAACGAATAATAAATAGATGTTACATCGCGCAGACGACATAATACGATAATACCAGAGAGGAGCGGCGCGTGCGCAGCCCACGCTCACATTAGCAAGTATAATGCACACGGATTTACACACGCGAACTAGATACCGACACACTAACTTACGCCTTCCCATTATCACTATTATGGTAATCCGTGTATGATTTATCACTGTTTTAATAGAGCTATAAAAATATCTAATTTATGGAAATTCGAATACTTTATGGCAGCTCAGAGCTTGCCTGCTAACTCCGCTGATTATACGTGAAACTAACTAAGCAAAGATGATTTATAGAAGCAGGCGTTACTTTGCGGAATTCCATATTACAAGCAATATAACAGAACTAACTACTTTGCTATAATCCGCACGGGTTAAGTGAATGCATGCAGAGCCAATGTGTATGAAGCAGGCAAAATCTACGCACCTTATACATGCAGGACCAGCCACCACATGCACCCCAAGGCGCAATTCACCAGCAACAACGAACACAAAAGCAGCACACACACCCATCACCACAATCTCGACGATCGTTTCGCCCCGAAACCGAAGCATCATCAGGAGGATAGGCTTCTACATCGTCTATCGTACTGCAGTACGATTTTTGTATGATTTTTCTTCTCTAGTATGATTTTTCACGACAAAAATCGTACTGCAGTACGATTTTTGTATGATTTTTCTTCTCAAGTATGATTTTTCACGACAAAAATCGTACTGCAGTACGATTTTTGTCGTGAAGCCTATCCTCCTGATGATGCTTCGGTTTCGGGGCGAAACGATCGCCGAGATTGTGGTGGTGGGTGTGTGTGCTGCTTTTGTGTTCGTTGTTGCTGGTGAATTGCGCCTTGGGGTGCATGTGGTGGCTGGTCCTGCATGTATAAGGTGCGTAGATTTTGCCTGCTTCATACACATTGGCTTTGCATGCATTCACTTAACCCGTGCGGATTATAGCAAAGTAGTTAGTTCTGTTATATTGCTTGTATTTGTTTGTGTGTATTGTATGTGTTTGTATTAATAAGTTGCTAAGGTCGTATTATAATGAAGCCCCGCGTCCTAGCCTAGAGTTCATTAGACTAGGCTTGTGATATTTAAACTATAAATACAAGAATATTGCTTGGAATTATTACTAAAAGAGATAACCGAAACTAGATTACTAAGTTTTATATTTAATTTACTTAGTGATGATGGTGGTAAAGAAGGTACATGGTCAAATTTACTCAACTCCTTTAAAAAGGATGAATGAAAATAAATAAAAAAAAAAACTTTTACCAATCAATTAATTATACTGCCGGAGAATACTTGGAAAAACTCAATGAATACCAGACCTCAGATATTCAAAATGTATTTCCTTCATAAGTAATAAAAAGCTGTGATAGCCCAGATAGAGACGATCATGGGTACAAACCTCGGGCAGGCCAATGAGTTTATCTATTAAAACCTATGTGTCTAATTGATAATTGCAATTTATCACAAACATTGCGGTGAAGGAAAATATCGTGAGGAAACCTGCATATCTGTAGAGAATTCTAGGGATATGTGCAACCTACCAATCCGCATTAGAGCAGCGTGGTAGGTTTTAGCTCCAAACCTTCTCTCAAAAAAAAACGGAGAGAGGAGGCCTATGCCCAGTGGGATAGTAACAGGCCGTTATTTTATGTAAATGTGTACTATATTTTAAGTGCAGACTAAGATATTTTGAACTGTATTGACAAGCTTACGAGTTCAAGCAAAAGGGAATTTAATATTAGAATCGTATACCAAAAAACGACTTATAAGGCATAGAGGATATTGGTTATTGTTCTCTATGTTTAATATCACAAATTAAGTTATAAAAAATTTCAGTATTCTGCAATAAAAAAGGAATATTGTTATTATTTATAATGCGATATAAACTACATAAGTAATGTAACACCTTATACATTACATGATCTTAAAGATTTAATATACGAGTATAAGGTTGGAATACATTTTGAAACGGACTTAACTACAAATAAAACGAGGGATATTATATTGATCGCGGTTTGTGCGTCGTGCAAGATTAAAACTGACTAGAAAAGATGAGAGAATAAGAGGTTTCCAAGACCGTTGGCGCGCGTATGAGAATGACGCAGGTATATGTCAAATTTGAAAAACATTCTTTCCGCAACTGACACATTACGCACTTTCCGTTTGCCTACACTTAAAAATTATAAACTTTACAATTATTTCTACCATCTATACTTATTAGAAAACAAAGTCTTCAAAACCCGTCTGTGTGTGATCGATTTTCTCAAAATCGATTGAACCGATTATCGTGCGGTTTTTACTAAAAGGTTGTGCAATTCTTCCGAAAGGTTTAAGATAGTAGTGCATTACGGTTTTATGTTATTTCAGTCGAGGAGGTCGCGCAGTTGTAAAGAACTTGCCTGCTGTGAGCTTAAGTTGCGTGCGCCGCATAAACCTACAGAGATACGCTGAAGTAATGTAGTAGAGAATTGTAGAGGTACAAAAATACTACAAAAAAAAGTCTACGACAGCATGTCTTTATGTCTTCCGATTGACCCACAATAAGTTATTAATAATTTTTACGTCCAAATTTTAATTAAATACACTTCTAAGAATATTCCGCCGCTTTCCACTCGGCCGAAACCGCAAGCATAGCTAGTTTATAAATAACACACTTAATATTAATATTAATACTTAATCTATATCAAATACTCGAATTTCTTGGCATTTTATTTTTCATTGATTTTGAAAGAAGCAGCCAGGGTTACGCTTAGCTAAAGAATAATGTTCATTGATTGTATCATCATTCTCCTGCCCTTATCCCCACTCTAAGTGGGGTCGGCACAACATGTTACAAACATGTTATCAGATGATTTGGTTACGTGTTTTATGACGGGCCGCCTGCCTGACGTCAACTTACCTTAGTCGCCTTTCACGACCCTCGGTACGAAATGAGGGTGGTCTATTCTATGCAGCCGGATACCACACGGCACATACCTTAGTCGCCTCTTACGACACCTCGGTAAGAAAGGAGGGTGTTCTATTCTATTCTGCCGGATACCACACGGCGTTATGTTTTCAATGAGCGTATGTTTTCATGTTGATTTCAATGAGCAATTTTAATAAACTTTATATGGAGTTTAAATTTGCCAGTGCGACACGAAACTCGAGTACCATGTTTTGTTTGTTTTCTTTTAACTTTGTATTCGCATTAATCAAATTTGAAAGCGAACTGTCAATTATTTCACGTCCGCGCTATTAATCCGCAACCTTACTCTTTAACGAATGGCCAATATGTAAATATCAGGTCGTGACAAGATTGCTCCATTTTCATTATTGACTCGGCCAACGATCAACAATGCTACAGTCACGAAATCACTTAAATTATATACAAATGGGTAACGAATTTCCTCAACATGTCTTCAGATGAGTTGTGCGCAGTAATGGAAATAATGAAAGCAAATCTCCAAACGATGGCGAAAATACAAATGACACTTAGAGAGAGAGGGAGACACACACACACAAACACACACACACACATATATATATATATATATATATATGTGTGTGTGTGTGTGTGTGTATAAATGCATGCTTAATATTAGCCTTAAAAATGAAGCGTAGTTGAGTAAGATTAATTGTAATCTATATTTCAATGCCATCTACGACGTCACGCTATGAACCATTAAAATGTTATTAATTTAGGCGCTGATGGGACTGGCATATCCTTATAGGAAATATCCTACCTATAGTCCTTAAAAGAAATGATTTATAGAAGTAGGCGTTACTTTGCGGAATTCCATATTATAGGCACTATAACAAAACTACCTCGCTATAATCCGCACGGGTTAAGCGAATGCATGCAAAGCTCAAATGCAAGCAAGCAAGCAAAGCAAGCAAAGGAGAAGCCACCACACGCACCCCAAGGCTCCTCCACCAGCAACAAAGCACACAAGCAGCACACACACCCACCACCACAACAATCTCGACGATCGTTTCGCTCCGAAACCGAAGCATCATCAGGAGGATAGGCTCCACGACAAAATCGCAATGCATTACGATTTTATCGAGCCTTGGGGTGCGTGTGGTGGCTTGTCCTGCATGTATTAGGTTCGTAGATTTTACCTGCTTCATACACATTAGCTTTGCATGCATTCGTTTAACCCGTGCGGATTATAGCGAGGTAGTTTTGTTATAGTGTCCCCTTAAAAGAAAGTGCGTTTTTGCTTTTCCGAACTATGGATCTTTTTCACTCACGACTTTTGTAGACGCTTCGCTATATTGCAATTTTCCACAAACAAGTTTGTATTAGGTAAACCAATCGATATATTAGCACGTATAAAGAACAAGTTAAAATTGTCAAGGATATATTGCTTCAATTTTAAACATTCTAAACATCAAATGAATGTTTTAACTGTATGAAGATATCAATAAAATTTCAAGAAACATGTTAGTACCGTATAAATGTCACTTGGCGCCATAATAATTAACACATTAATTGCAAGTACGTTTCCTGTACATTACGTATGAGTTATTGGCAATATTAATGGTTTTTTTATTTATTTCACATTAAACTATATCTAATACGATAGACTAAATCGAACACATTACGTGTATTTTATTACTTACAAAATTCAAATTCCAAATATTCTTTATTCAAGTAAACTTGTAAATAATTACTTTTGAATCGTCAACTCTACTGCTGGTTCGGAAAGCTGGTCTTATCATGAAGAGCCAGCAAGAAACTCGGCGGTTGCTCTTTTCATTAAGGCGCTGAACAGAGCTGGCGTAAATTCAGATTTCGGCATATAAGCCACGCCCACAATGTCTGCGACGGCGTAGCGACAAACTTAATTTTTTAACACCCATTGTAGGTGTACACTATTTTAACCAAACTTTTTTGTACAATTTATTTACAAAACTTATGTCTAATTAATCTTATAAAACTAAGTATGCTGAAACTATAACTAAACACCTAAAAAAAGAAATATTATCAACAAGGAATAGTCACAAAAGGCGGCAGCTAGCGACACACGTCCGTATAGCAGCGCGCCTCAGCGGTCACTGTCTATATTCGTAGATGTAAAAGAGAAACGAGACGATGACTCGTTTCAGTTTTGCTATTTTCTAAAAAATATTTAATTTGAATAAAATATCTTAATTAATTCAAAATTTAAATCTTACATTCTCTTTATATTATAATGATTTATTAGTCTTATTAATTTTATCAATTTTTGTTGATAAATATTAGAGATATTTACGATAAAAGTAAAAATCAGAGGTCTATTTACCAATTTTTTTTATCGAAAAAAAGTATCGTAATCATGTTTTGAAATCTTACATTCTCTCTGAGATATGATGTATATTAACATATATTTTTCTTTTAATCGTCATCCCTATAGCTTTTGTTAAAAACGTGTTTAAAGTCAGCCTATTTGGCTCTGTTCAGTGCCTTAATAATAATTCTTACTCCTAGTTACATTTAATTTTCCTAAACGATCAAACTGCTCTTATAACTTATTTAAAACTAACCGTTGTCGCACTAATGTTGCATATTACTCATGTCTCTATTGCATTTGTCATCAATATAACTCCCTACATAATAATATACGTAACATTAATATATTTAAATCAGAATAAACTGCTTTCGTCGTGACACTGGAGTTTTTACATAAAGATTAAAATAATAATAATAATAACAGTTACAGCTACAGCAGCTATAGACTTATAGATTACTAGTTTTTTCCCGCGGCTTCGCTCGTTAGGAATTTTGTCTGCCACAGTATCTAATTTAATTAAGTTTATGATTCACAATTTTGGTCATAGTGGCTTCCATATAAAAGATAGATATATGCTTTCGCTGACTTTTATTTAGAACTATTAAAGACAAACAATACTACGGTACATCATCTTTGTGTAACTCTAATGGTTTAGGCAGCGTACGCCGAGATAGGTCTCAGAGGCCAGATTTTTTCTGACTTCATTGACATGTATCGTTATATTACATAAAATCATTACAAATTGTAGTCTATATGTTATTCCGATGTATAACCTATATAACTGTAAAGTTTCATCCAAATCCGTCTGATAGTTTTTTCGTGAAAGAGTAACAAACATCCATCCATACTCACAAACTTTCGCATTTATAATATTAGTAGGAAGTAGGATTTTTTATTAATATGAACAATGTTTTTTTCTTTTTTCCATTTACTGTTTTTATTTTTAAAACTTTAAATATTGAATAGTTTTGTTTTCTTTTGGTTTGTTTGTGTTTTATGTTTAACCCCCACATTATTTGTCATATATGTTGTAAATTAATTGTACACGCCTGTTGTGATATTTATGCTATGTGCCTTATTTTGTTTCTTTTGTGTTTCACATTTATGCATAAATGTTGTTGACTTGTCATATAAAAATAAAATAAAATAAAAATAAAATTTAGTTATTCTTGTACAGGGTCAAAGAGTAGCTATATTCACGCATTCTTATCATCCAAGTAATCCTAAACAGTATAGTAGGCTTTATGTATCAGTCTCTTTTTATGTTTTTTTTTGTATTATTAACTATTATTAATTATTAAGTTTTTGATATATTTTTCAATACTTTCAAAACAACATGAACAAGACACGCTGCTAAACTGTCAAAATATAGTGTAGGCATTGATTGCTACAGCCATTTTATTGTTTAACCCAGTGATGACTAAACCCTCGCCTTTCATGACAAGCTATGTAGGTGATAGCATTTTGCCGTTCCACTATATTTTGGCGGCTAAAATAAATCGCATGATTTTGTTGTCATTTTTTCTATTCTTAACCAATTGTAATTTGTTTGTATGCTACTTATAAATTTGCATGTATTCTGTATTTAAAGCAGAAAATAAATCTGTCTGTATTGAATCATATATTCAGCACAGATTTAAGAAATTACTAGTTAATTTTTAATCATCAAAAAAAGCTTTTGCCATCATCGACGATTCGGCTGTTTTTGAGCCTTCGGGGCCGTTTTAAGAACTCGGTTAATTGCCTCTTCAGTTGACATAAGAGCTGGCTCCTTTTTCGCACAAAGAATCAGCTTAGCGATTCAACGCGGAAACGCTGCCGGCATTCTTGGGACCATTCCACGTGGGCATAATTTGTATAGTAGCAGGCTTAAGATAGATATAACTTACAAGTTTTTTACAATATTAATGTACGACATTTATGTTGTAAATAAAAAAAAGCATTTGTAGTTTATTTATGTAAGAAAACAACCACTACATTTTCCTTCGCCGTACATCGCAATAGTTTTTTTTAATATCTTTAAGGATTTTTCTTATTTCGTACACACCTACCTCCTGTGCTTTTTCTGTTTTTTTTGTTTTCTTTGCTCTTACTTTCCCTTTAATGTCTGTTGCCTGGAAGAGATCGCTGATTTAGCGATAAGGCCGCCTGTTGTACAAAAATATCGTTGACTGTACTCTTATTTTTATATATCGTGTACGTGAAATATGTGTTTTATATATATTTTATGATTTTTTTATTAGTGCAATAAAGTGTATTTGTTTGTTTGATTTTAAAAGACAACTCACAGGTGTGAGTAAAGTAAGTGGTTTGTATAAACTTCAAATACAAACTAGGACGCCGTCGCAGTTACATAGAAATAGCAAATCATTCCGCGATAATAATATACAAAATTGACTCCAACGTAATCTTATTTGCATTGTGCATGCTCGGTTGTCGGGCAGACTCCAGAACAAATTCCACCATGTCATCCTTCCCTTGATTTACGGGTCTCGCAAATCTGTTTAATATTAATGCGAACGGCTAAAGCGAGTAATTTAATTTACGTCCACGTAGAAATGTAAACCTCTCATTGTTACTGATAGTAACCGGTCATAGCTGTTAGGGATATCATATTACAATTATATAATTTACAAACTGTACACGCGATTATGTTCGCGCTTTAATCGCTAAAATACTTTTTTATAGAATCACTTTCATTACTTTGAGGAGATCCATAATACAAAAGTAATAATAAAATTATTTTGCTTTAATCCGCGATGCTAAATATAGAATGGACTATCCGTTTTCATATTTTATACATGTAGAATTCGTAAATACACATGAACAAACCTCCCCACAATACACAAGCACTACACGCGTTCACTATCACAAACTCTACAAACGTTTCGCCCGCAACCGAAGCATCATCAGGAGTTAGACTCACGACAAAATCGCTTTGCGAGCTTGTCATAGTGAACGTGTGTAGTGTGTATATATTGTGGTGGCAATGGTGTTGGGTTTGTGCATGTGTTTTGTCATATTCTTTATGTATTAGGTATGAAAACGGATAGTCCACTTACATTCTATTTACTTTTTTGCGGATTATAACAAAATAATGTTATTATTACTTATTTAAACTTAGTAATATTATTTTGATATAATCTTCCTTTGGTTAATATGATGCCTAAGTAAATAAGTTACCTAACTTCAAAATTGAACCCAACTTAAGGCCTGGTTTCTACCAAAACAGATAGGAGAGAAGGTGCGTTTTGAACACCAATCAGACATTTTCATTTCCACATATCCTCTCCGCTTAGCTTGAATGACGATATCTGATTGGTATTTAAAACCTATGTCCTATCCTCTCCGTTTTAGTTTTTCGTTTCGCGACAGGTTTTAAACCACGTGCTCGATGCAGTATTATTCCATTAAAAAAACTAAGTCAGACAATTAGTAAACTCAACGAAATATATCAGTTTATCGAAAGTGAAGAGACTTAATTTCTAAGGCCTAGACTTGAAAGGATCGTGTAAACAACCTTATTTTTTGTATCAATACTAACATAACATTATACATAACGTTATTATGACTCTTAGTTGGTTGAAATAATATGATGAATTTATTTATTTGGACATCCAGTAGTTCTTATATATAAAAAAATAATAGAAATAAAAAAATAGTTTAAAATGTACAACTTATGAAGAAGGTCCACCAAAAATTATTAAACAGTATAAACATTTTAAAAAATTAAATGAAAAATGTAAACATAAGAAGTTAATAGGTTAAAACAACAATAATATTTCCGGTAAACGAAACAAAGAATGGAATGGAATAAAAAAAATGTAAATTACGTTAAATCCTAAGACGATATCGATCTCATCTCATTAATCTCCTCTTAACAATCTTAGTGTCTCTTTTTTAATTTTTGTAAGGTATGATTAAAAATATCCACTTCTCCGCAGATAATTTAGGCAATAAGAGACGAACAGTCAATGATTTTATTTATTTATTTGTATTTATCATCACTCTAAGTTATTGAACGAAATGCAATGTTATTAGAAGTAGGAAACGCTTATCTATACTAATATTATAAAGAAAAAGATTTGTATGTTTGTTTGTATGTGTGTATGTTTGTAATGTTTTCACGCAAAAACTACTGAACCGATTTCAAAAATTCTTTCACCATTGGAAAGCTGCTTCTTCACTGAGCAACATAGGCTATATTACATTTCCAAAATAGAGATAAATAAGGTGTGAAAAATTAAGTTAAAATAGAACGAAAAAATGTTCTACAGTATTATAAATATAACGTATAAATGTCCACAAAAAGGTCCGCGATACCATATGCCTAACTATTATAGTTATGCCAAATAATATAATTACTTTTTTATATTGTAAAAGTTCATAAAATTACCGACAATAATCAAACCATTTTATTCATATCTCTGAATTAATCCCTATCCCATTAAATTATATTTTATTAAAAACTGTTTCAATACCTGTAAAATACTCTTTAAATTATTTTAAGACCAAAACAAAAGATATGACGAATTTAAGAATGTAAATCGAAAGAAAATACTGCCATAACAAATTCATTGTAGCGACTATTATAACAGGGCCTGCATTTGGTGTGTTAGCTCTTATTCCAAGAATACTAATGATACCCATTTTTTATAATTAAATAATCTACAAAATAAATCTATAGTCCGACTTCGTAGACTTTCCACTACCACGAGATCGGTATGGACGCGGATGAAACCGCGGGGCATTGCTAGTTAATCATATAAGACGACAAATCTAAACTAATAAAGAACTTCTTTGCGATTTTGTCGTGGAGTCTATCTCCTGATGATGCTTCGGTTGCGGGGCGAAACGATTGTTGAGTTTGTGATAGTGAACGTGTGTAGTGCTTGTGTATTGTGGTGGAAGTGGTGGAGGTTTGTGCATGTGTTTTTACGAATCCTGCACGTATCGGGTATGAAAATACTGATAGTCCACTATACATTAAACACTATATATATTTTCTATTTACTGTATATCGCGGATTATAGCAAAATAATTTTATTATTACTTTTGTATTATGGATCTCCGCAAAGTAACGCCTAATTCTATAAATTACTAATAAAGAACTTTAAAAAACTGTCAGCAACGAGTCGTGCAACGAGCGCGGAAATATGGAAATGCACCTGCCACTCACGCCACCCACCGCGCTGATAAACGGCCGCACTTAACTAACGTGCACCCGTTCGTCCGCGCACCTATACGACTATGCACCCGCGTGTCCGTGCACCCGTGCACTCATCTACTCAGCGCCGGCTACCGTTTGATCTCGATCTCCCTACCATTACTCACCTCTTTAAACGTTTTTCGAAATCTTACTTCGAGAAATCTGAGGTACACTCGAACCCCCTTATTTCAGTTGCTTCTACCTACATCCCAGTTAGGTCCGACCATCGAAAATATAGGCGTCCAAAAAGCGTCTTGTATGACCCCGACGATCAAATAACGATCGCCAACACAGATACACGTAATACACACACACAGCGTCTTCGCCGGCGAAGACGAGGTCCCAGTTTTCTGACGTCGGTCGGTCGTGGCTTCTCGTCACCCTTCCGACGCCGCAATGACTAATCTAAGTCATACCATCAACCTACACGTCGCCCTAAGCCGTGGTCCGGCCTCACAGGAGGCACCCTTAGGACGACGTTCCCCGACTTAAGTAGAGCTTCTGCGCTCTACTCCCTGCATTTCGCAACCTCGACGATGCTTCTGCGCTCGCCCGTCCCGCCCGGTGACGCTGTAAAAGCCATTAGGGGCTAACAGCATACAGTCAGTTCGAAAAAAAAAAACCGTTTGATTGAACGTTTGTGACTGTTGAACATGCATCTAGATTGGAAACAATTTAGCTTAGATTACTCGAATGCATCGTCGCGCAAATTCTACGGGAATGATTTTCAAATTTCGTAACTGTTAGTAATTGGGAATTCATAAAAAGGAAAATATAATTTAATTCAAAGTACGTGACAAACGTAAGCTGTCATAGCCAGCGGTGAGACGGTGAGCGGTGTGACTCTCTAGAGACGATCATGGGTTCAAACCCCGGGCAGGTACCAATGAGTTTTTCTATTAAAAATTTATGTCTCTAATTAATAATTGCAGTTTATCACATGCTTTTCGATGAAGGAAAACATCGTGAGGAAACCTGTATATCTCTGGAGAATTATAGGGATATGTGTAACTTACCAATCCGCATTGGAGCAGCGTGGAAGGTTTTAGCTCCAACCCTTCTCTTCAAAAAACAGAGAGAGGAGGCCTATGCCCAGCAGTGGGATAGTAAACAGGCAGTTACTTTTATTTTGAGTGTCTATATAATAAGTATATATTTAAATATATATGTATATAGTACCCCCATTAAAAAAGTGTTAATTATTTTGTTGACGGATGACCGTGTCCATAATTGTACCATATATTTATTATTTAATATTATTAAACATGAAATTGGGTAGGATTTAATTGAGGGCTTCATTATATTCAAATTATAAAATATTCCTTATTCAAGTAAATTTGTAAAGAAGTGCTAAATTGTCAACTATACTACTGGTAAAACTGCTTGTACCGAGAAGAGTAGCCTCAGTGCCTTATCTTTTCAAAATATAATTCTAAAATTAATAGGACGTAAATAATAAGTTGGTTATATTTAATTCTACTGGACAAATTTTGCAGCGAAAAATCGAAACTTGTAATCTTTAAGTGTTCGTATCTGTAGGTAACTTACTTAATTTTAAACGAGGTTTCTCAACAAGAACTGAAGCTGTATACCTGAATAACACCATGCGGGCCAAACAACCGGCGTCTCCGCGTCCAGATCGCGTCGCGCCAATGAAGCCAGCATCAGACAGTTGCATGGGCACTTACATTGCCCTTCCCTACAAACGAACGGCTCCCATAAGAAACGATTTTTTTAACTCATTGAACTAGACGTTACTTTGCGATTTGTTTAATCTTAATTGCGGATTATAGCAAAATAATTCATTTCTTTTTTGATTTGACGCCTATTCTATAATGTAAGTAGAATAGAAATCAAATAAATCCTAGTATATGACATTGTGAAAGATTTCATTCAAATATACTTGAGTCGTAACTTGAGTTGTAACTTTATTCTTCGAATGGCGCGAAATATATAAGCCAAACAACTTAAAAATACTTCTGATAACATTCTATGTAAGATTTTTTATTCAAAATAATAATACTAAATGTAAACCGGTATTATGGCCACAACAGTATACATGAAAATAGTGCCATGTTAAATATATAGGTAATAAAAAAACAGCCCTCTCCATATAGATATATCGGTCTATTATCTATCTAACCTAACCGGAATTTCCAATTTTTTTGACATAAATATTAAATTTATTATAACAGTTAGATATTGCTAAAAAGTATTAGTTAACAATACTCTCAATAAGGGAAATTGAGAATATAATCTTTGCTAAGGACTGATTATTTTTCTGCTAAGGGCTGATCACTCTTCCCTTTTCAGAAGAAGTCGCCTATTCAATAATACAAAGGAATTCAGAAGGATCTTTTGTTAATGTTGATTAACTTATAAAAATCAAGACTTTTTACGTATATTTCCAAAAAAAATATCTATGATGTTAATATTAGGTACAATCGCTATTGCTTTACCTTTATATAAGCTTGTATATCTTAAAAAAGAACATTTAATACTTGCAAAACAAGTTACGTCACAAAAAAACTCAAAATACTACTTACGCTGTATTAGTTATTATTATTAATTCGGTCCAAGTTCAATCAAATTCCAACGTACAAATTCACTGAACAGCGACAAGACAATAAAAATATAATCGATAAAATTGCCGATTGAAAAAATAAAAATCGACAAGGCGTACAAAAAAAATGCCGTATCAAACGAGAAAAAGAAACGATTTACTAGTTTTTCTACGAACAAAAATGTCTCGGTTTTTCGTCAAGCCGACAGGTTGTGGGTGCAGATAATCAGAGCTTTGGTCGAACCGTAAAAATCGATATTTTACGGTTCAGATCAGACGCGGAACGTATTCTGAGGTTATTACACTATTATGCTATTATTACATCTGAAAATTTTTGTAACGTGGGCGTATTTCGTCTTCTTCACTAACTATTTTGTATTTTTTAAAATTTTATATTTAATCTATTGTTATTACATAATTTCTGTAAGAGTCGCCTAGAGTAGGGTGCATGTATTTCTACACAAATGTAGAAATACATGCACCCTACTCATTTGATTTACAGTTTTTTTTTTGATAAAGATAATTGATAAGACGTAAGCTTTTCATTAACTAATTGCGACTATAAAAAACATTTATCTACTTCGCATTTATTTGCAATATAAACAACAAATGAAGACGTGAAGGCAATTTGAAATAATTAATAATTTTACATTTAAAATAGTAATCAATAATCATGAAAGTTGTTGGGCATAGGTCTTCTCTCACTGGAAAAATAGATTCTTGCTTATTTAGAGCCATACAATATATATACAATACAATAGAAAAATTTTTGTGTCGTTGATCGATGTTTACCGAATGAAGGTTCTATAAACTGGGTCCAGTTACTGGGTCGTGACCCAAGGCCCGTCGGTTCTTCGAAATATGTGCCCCACATATCGTCAAATCAGCGACTCGTGAAGTAATGTTAATCCACTTGGGTTTTTCTATAGATTATTAGCGATTGGATCACGCATCGGGAAGCTACGCGAGATCTTTTCGCCCAAGATACCTCAGTGCCTGAAGACCAAGGTCTTCGAACAGTGTGTGTTGCCAATGATGACCTAAGGATACGAAACGTGGTCACTGACTATGGGCCTCATAAGAAAGCTCAGAGTCACTCAGCGGGAGATGGAGCGAGCTATACTCGGGGTTTCTCTACGTGATCAAATCAGAAATGAGAAAATCCGTAGAAGAACTAGAGTCACCGACATAGCTCAGCGTGTCGCGAAGCTGAAGTGGCGATGAGCGGGGCACATAGTGTGGAGAACCGATGGGCGTTGGGATCTTAAGGTGTTAGAATGGCGACCCCGCACAGGAAAGCGCAGCGTCGGTTGACCCCCTAAAAGGTGGACAGACGAAAAGGTCGCGGGGAGCCAGAGAAGATCGTATAGTGTGGAGATCCCGTGAAGAGACCTATTTTATACCAGCAGTGGACGTCCATCGGTAGACGGAAGAGAAGAGAGAAAAAGAGATCACGCATAGGTAACTCAAAAAACTTTTTGATCGCCTACTGAGAGACTATAAGCACTATTATGAACCAATTATAGGCGCTCAAATTTTCGATCCATTCCTTGCCTATATTTATAAGCTCACCTAGGTATAGGTATAGATACAAGAAACCCTGATTGTTCTAATGTTCCCCCGCTTGGTGATAAGTTCAGTAATTGGTCATTATAAATCAGTAATATACAACGTACCGTGTCAAATAAAATTCGTCAACGTTCCAAAATATTTAATTTCAAGCTTTTTTCGCAGGTGTGCAGTATTTCGAAACAATGGTCATTAGGAACTTTATGACCGCTTTCTAACAAATGTTTAGCGAAATGTGAATTTTGTGGCTTATTATTCCTGAAAGCGACCATATGTTCTTTAAAACGGGTTTCAAAATTACGACCAGTCTGACCCACATATGTATCATTGCATTCAGGACATTTTATTTTGTAAATACCACTCTTTTTCGGGCTTTCTAATTTGTCTTTATTATTGCATAATATCTTTTTTAAGCAGTTATTACTTTTAAAACCTAATTTTATTTTATATGCTTTTTGTTTTATATTTTTTATTTTATATACTGCTTAAAAAAGATATTATGCAATAATAAAGACAAATTAGAAAGCCCGAAAAAGAGTGGTATTTACAAAATAAAATGTCCCGAATGCAATGATACATATGTGGGTCAGACTGGTCGTAATTTTGAAACCCGTTTTAAAGAACATATGGTCGCTTTCAGGAATAATAAGCCACAAAATTCACATTTCGCTAAACATTTGTTAGAAAGCGGTCATAAAGTTCCTAATGACCATTGTTTCGAAATACTGCACACCTGCGAAAAAAGCTTGAAATTAAATATTTTGGAACAATTAGAAATCATTAAGCATAACAATGGCACCCTCATTAACGAGCAGATAAATGTCTCTAGTTCAAGCTTGTTGCACGTGTTCCGAGGTAAATAAAGGGTGGGGATGAACCAAGTACTATTTAACAACGCTTGTTTGGATAACGCTTCACTTTGCGATTTTGTCGTGGAGTCTATCTCCTGATGATGCTTCGGTTGCGGGGCGAAACGATTGTTGAGTTTGTGATAGTGAAACTGTGTAGTGCTTGTGTATTGTGGTGGAAGTGGTGGAGGTTTGTGCATGTGCTTTTACGAATCCTGCACGTATCGGGTATGAAAATACTGATAGTCCACTATACATTAAACACTATATATATTTTCTATTTACTGTATCGCGGATTATAGCAAAATAATTTTATTATTACTTTTGTATTATGGATCTCCGCAAAGTAACGCCTAATTCTATAAATTAATGAAATAGGTATTCTAACATTTGCTTCACAGTATATTTTAAATAACGTAATTTTTGTACATAAAAATATAAAGAATTATAAAACGATAGGTGATGTATATAATAGACAAAGTAGGAACCGACATAAGTTTGCGACTCCTGCTTTGCGCCTAGCAAAAGTACGTAAATCGTTTGTGGGTTTGGGTATAAGATTCTATAATAAAATTCCGGAATCAATTTTGGTCATGCCATTACAGCAGTTTAAAAACACTGTTAAAAAGAGGCTGATACAGAAAGCCTACTATACTGTTGAAGATTACTTAGATGATAAGGATGTGTGGATATAGGTGCACTTCTACCCTGTACAAGACAGTAATAAATAAATGTAACTAGTTCTAAGATTTATATTTTAAAAGAAACAACCGCCGAGTTTCTTGCTGGCTCTTCTCGGCAGGAACAGCTTTCCGAACCAGCAGTAAAGTTGACGATTCAAAAGCACTTGTTTACAAGTTTACTTGAATAAAGAATATTTTGAATTTGAATTTTGAATTTAGAGAGGCCCCGACCCAGAGGTGGCGCACTCTGGGGTTCAGAGTTGCTGCTGGCGGGGATGGGGTCAAATAAGGTACCCTGCCCCCGCCACCAGCAGCGTGGGGAGCATACAGGTCGTTTTAGTCGGTACGAGTCCGACATAACCATCGCCTGTCCCCGTTGGGCGGTGGTACCCATAAGTGGTTTTTTCCTGTATAAGAAAAAAGTTTTAATGGATCATTTAAAATTTCTTATCTTTTGGCTAGTATTAGTATGTAGTATATTATAAGTTATATTAGTATGTGATGTATTATAGGAATATGTATTATAGTACAATACCAATACAAATATATTCTTTATTATACAATAATCGATAAACAGCACTGCTTCTACTTCTAAAACAATTTAAAACCAAACAAAATATAAGTAACTTAAAAAGTTATAGTATGTATGATGTACTAACATGAGAAGTATTAGTATTCAAATTTGTGTAATCTATTATACATATGTATGCGATTGAAATAACTTCTCCCGTATATTTATGTCGCGCTAATCTATTCTTGTACTTAGATCCATAACTTACGGGTTTTCTGTTTTTTTACTGTTTGCAAAAACAATTAATAATTAAATGATTTATAGAAGCAGGCGTTACTTTGCGGAATTCCATATTACAAGCAATATAACAGAACTAACTACTTTGCTATAATCCGCACGGGTTAAGTGAATGCATGCAGAGCCAATGTGTATGAAGCAGGCAAAATCTACGCACCTTATACATGCAGGACTAGCCACCACATGCACCCCAAGGCGCAATTCACCAGCAACAACGAACACAAAAGCAGCACACACACCCACCACCACAATCTCGACGATCGTTTCGCCCCGAAACCGAAGCATCATCGGATAGGCTTCACGACAAAAAACGATACGAGCAGTACGATTTTTGTTGTGAAGCCTATCCTGAATGGTGAATTGCGCCTTGGGGTGCATGTGGTGGCTGGTCCTGCATGTATAAGGTGCGTAGATTTTGCCTGCTTCATACACATTGGCTTTGCATGCATTCACTTAACCCGTGCGGATTATAGCAAAGTAGTTAGTTCTGTTATATTGCTTGTAATTAATAATTAAATAAATAATGTTATTTTTGATGTAAATAAAAAATTAGGACCATTTCATTTCCGCATTCCGCGACATTCTCGGACCGCTTCAAGTCGACCGGCGCGTGTCTACGGCCGCGGGCGTCGCGCACGCCAGGTGTCGCGGTCGTGCGCCCGACATCGGCTCAACTCGGCTGCACTCATCAATTGCGGGCAATTCCACTTTTTCTGTACCACCATTAGAGAGCACGCGAGCCGAGATAGCGAACACTCGAACAGTGGGTTTTTAATTTGGCCGACAGTTATGTTGTCACGATAGTCACGACAACTAAATTGCCTTTTTAGTTTCGACAATTGTACTCTCTTAGATGCGGGGGCATTCGGTTAAGGCGCTGAACAGAGCTGGCGTAAATTCAGATTTCGGCATATCAGCCACGCCCACAATGTCTGCGACGGCGTAGCGACAAACTTAATTTTTTAACACCCATTGTAGGTGTACACTATTTTATCCAAACTTTTTTTGTACAATTTATTTACAAAACTTATGTCTTATTAATCTTATAAAACTAAGTATGCTGAAACTGTAACTAAACACCTAAAAAAAGAAATATTATCAACAAGGAATAGTCACAAAAGGCGGCAGCTAGCGACACACGTCCGTATAGCAGCGCGCCTCAGCGATCACTGTCTATATTCGTAGATGTAAAAGAGAAGCGAGACGATGACTCGTTTCAGTTTTGCTATTTTCTAAAAAATATTTAATTTGAATAAAATATCTTAATTAATTCAAAATTTAAATCTTACATTCTCTTTATATTATAATGATTTATTAGTCTTATTAATTTTATCAATTTTTGTTGATAAATATTAGAGATATTTACGATAAAAGTAAAAATCAGAGGTCTATTTACCAATTTTTTTTATCGAAAAAAAGTATCATAATCATGTTTTGAAATCTTACATTCTCTCTGAGATATGATGTATATTAACATATATTTTTCTTGTAATCGTCATCCCTATAGCTTTTGTTAAAAACGTGTTTAAAGTCAGCCTATTTGGCTCTGTTCAGCGCCTTAAATAACCAGAACTAAGGAACCGTTTATTTCGAAAAAGTACAGTTATAAAAAATAATTTTAATATCGTAAAAATTAATAACGCATGCCATTAATAATTTTATATCACACTTAATACTATTATGAAAATTAATAATTATTAAAAATAGAAAAAAAATATCATTTTAGACTTTCAACTTTCCATTATTATAAATTAGTGGTATGTACTGAATTGTTTTTTACTTACTCCCGAAGGAAAAACTGAATATTCATATATGTGAGTACCGTATATAAGCTTAATCGCACAGAATTGTATCAATATAACGGACTAACCGTTTAAGCGTAACCGACAGAAAGACTGATGGACAATCGGCTATATTTTCATATCTATAGTCATAAAATAAAGTCCCCAAAAGCCGTCTGCGTGTATGTGATCGATTTTCTTAAAATCTTCTGAACAGATTTTTGTTATAGCGGAATTCCTGAGGAAGGTCTAGGATTATAGAAAATCAAAATTAATGAAATAACTATAAGATTGGTTAGATAATAAAATTAATTTAATCATTTTTTTTTATTAAATTTAGTATTTTTTTTAATCAATTAGTAACTATAATAATTAAATTGTTATATAATAAGATTGTCCAAGGCTAGAAGCCTAATGAATTGAACACGAAATCACATGCACAGTTTCTACATTTTCTTTTTTGTTTATATTAATTAACAATATCTTAATTTAAACCAATATAAAAAAAATACTCAATTAATAAGTGATATTTACATTTTAGCACATTATAATGTCCTCCTACCCGACTTTATATTCAATTTCTTTCACCAAGGTTGTCTGGAAGAAATCGCTGTTAAGCGATAAGACTGCCTTGTACAAGTCTTCTAGTTATAAGTTTACTTTGTATATTCTGTATGTTTTGTTGTGCAATAAAGTATATTAAATTAAATAAATAAAAATGTCTATTATATATCTATTAATATTAATTAATTTGACTTAATATTTACTTTTTTTAATTTACGACTGGTTGGCTAGAAGAGATTCCGATTCTGGAAATAGTCCGCCATCGCACATTACCTTTTTTCATCATTTTTATATTAATGTCAATTTGGGCAATAAAGAGATTACAAACAAACACTCGTCTAAACTATTTTAAAAATAAAAAAAATTCAGTTTAGTGTTATATAAAAGGCAACATCACGGCCACGCTGTAGACTATACGGCGATGTGTAGAAAGCGGTGCCAATTACCACTACGAGCTACTAGCGGACCACCGCGCGCGGATCGCCGACCGCGGATGGAAATCGTGCTTCGCAACTAATTAGATGACTTCAATTGTAGGATTAGATGCAACTGGGAGTATATAGATCCAACTAAGATCATGATCTTTAAAGGAAGACAGGTTATATCTTTCTTATACGGGTTATAACTTTATTTGCACCACAATACAAATACAAAATGCTGATAAGTGAAAATAAATAAATAATAAAAGTGAAACTAAATACTAAATACTTGTTATAATAATAATCTTAAACCTTATAATAATTAATATACCTTAAAATACTTGGACAGTGGTGTGACAAAAAAAAATGGTCATCCTATCTGGTGTCACGCTCAGTTTTATTTGAGGCATAGACCCAAAACTATATTTTTGATTAACAGTCACTCCTGTAATAATAGCCTATATTATTTATTGTTTCTATACTATAAAAAAACACAAGAAAACATTACCAATAAAAAAACCAGTGTACAGAGGTCAACTTATCCCTTTTACAGAGATCTCTTCCAGCTAACTTACGAAGAGAGACAACTTATAGTAAAACGGTTTTAGTACGTAGATATCAAAAATTATTATTATCTTATAAAATATAGACTTTGTTTCCTTGATGAGAAAGAAAGCATATTTATATCAGAAATGATGTGATGTGACCCTAATAGCTATTTTTTTTATTTTTTTTTTATTTTATCCACGATATTCATTATTTATATCTCACGATACGATGAACGGTGATGGTAATCCGCGAATCTTCTAAATGATAGCGAAATTTCGCGAATTTTCTGTTAAATCATATAATATTTATTATATGATTTAACAGAAAATATACTATTAACCCCTGAAATTTAATGAAGTAAAATGTACACTTACACATTATCTGCTAACTTTGAACTATGAGTAACTGAGCACATATTAACTACAGAGATAATATGATAATTTTAATATAACAAGCATTACAATCAACGATACATACACAAATTCAAGCACTTACACGCAAACATGCATTCACACACACTCACGTTCAAACAATAATATAATTTTGTATTGGAATATATTTAATAGGAAATAAAAAAGAAAACATGTATATAATTTTAAGTTTCATGCCGTGTGGTATCCGGCATAGAACAGACCACCCTCCTTTCTTACCGAGGTGTCGAAAAAGGCGACTAAGGTGAGTTGACGTCAGGCAGGCGGCCGGTCGTAAAATACGTAGCCAAATCATGTGACAACATGTTCTAACATGTTGTGCCATCCCCACTTAGAGTGGGATAAGGGCAGGAGAATGATGATGTATGTAATTTTAAGTTTGATTGTCTATTTTTTATTAGTTTATTGATAAACTTTTTTACTTGTCTTAACTACTTTACTTGTCTCGGTGGATGAGCGGAACACCCAGCAATACGGTTTTAGTGTATACTAAAATTTAATATCAAAAAAAATATTTTCATTTTCATTTTCATAGCTCTTAAATGAGAATTGCCTTACAGAATAAAATGGGACGATTATACACACGGTCGTCGGTCCCCAAAGTGAAAAAAAGAAAAGAAAGAAGAGATTTTTTTGTGTCAACACACTAAATAAGAAACTTATAAACATAATCACAAAGTAATTTAACATAATTCTCGTACTTGTGTCATGTGTGACTAACAAATAGTAAATATATTAATTTTAATATTGGCCCTCGACTAGAATCGAATCCGCGATTAATAGAACTAATTACAGGGTCACTGCCACCATATACTAACGAGTCAATCAAATAAGAAATAGGAAAAGCAGCCTGGAATCCGTTTTTCCTCAGTGAAAAGGTAAAAGGACATTTGAGAAGAAACGCAGCAAATCATTGACGGTATTTTAACACTTAATTATACGCGAACGAAGCTTATATTAAAAAATATAAAATTATAGTTGTTTATTTAGATGAAGTTGATTTCATAGACTTTCATGGCAATTTAGTAGCATGTAATGCCTTAAATGAAAAAAAAAATAGATAACGTTTTATATTCATTTTGCATTGGCATGTATGCTAATATGATGATTTCGGATATCTAATACGTTAGGCCTGTCGTAATAGCCAATTACGGAGAAGAGTGAACTAGAGGGTCACGGATTCAATTCCCGGTAGGCATCAATGAGTTTCTTTATTACCACTTTGACCACTTCAAAATTAAAGCTAGCTAAAGTCAAATGAATATTTGAAAAATATTTACTTAAATTTATTCATAGACAATAATAATAATAAATTAACACTTTCTCACTTGATTTATGGACGCATAAAAATAAATAATTGAGATTTGTTTCACAAAAAAAATGTAATACGATTCCTTTGAGAGCATTAATGAAAATAAACAAAACTTTCTCACCTGATCTATGGGTATTTAGAACGCGGTCCGTAAGTACCCAACTATCACGTTTCTGTAGGCTTGGCCCGCGCTAAATTAAGTATTCAATTTGCGAGTGTCAAGTAGTTCGCTGTGAACTTTTACTTACACCTTTAAACCAGTCAAAACAACTTTTCATTACGTATAGATTAGAATTCCTGACAGTCAAGTTGGTTAACATCAATAATCAAGAAACATGCTTCAATTTAAATACCGCATTACATTGATGTCATAAAAATCGAAATGGAGTTTTTTAACATTATTTATTTATAAACATCGTCTATATCGAAAAAGTAACCGTGCCAGCGTAAAGCTCTCTACGAGTAAAGTTCTCAGCAGGCGAGTTCTTTTACAACCGAGCGACCTCCTTAACACAATTTACATAAAACAATAATTGCACAATATTTTTATAAATGTTTAAACTATTGTGAGTAGTATTCATAGCTAATAAACTTAGACGTGAGTATAGCCGGTATCTTTATTAACTACGATTTTTGTACGGTTGTAGAAGCTAAACCAGTTTTTAGTGACTTAATTTTATAATATACCAATATATATATTACCTACGTATACATAATACATCAGCTAAAATGCCTCTTACTGGAAATTGTAACTAAATAAAGAAAAAGCTTGTATTCGTTACATTTTGCAAAAACATTGCTCTTAATTTGTAAACGTACTTCAATATTTCTTTAAAACAGGAGTTTATAAAACTTTATTCTTAGAGGAGCAATAAAAAAAGTTGTATGTTTAAATGAGTTTTTAAATTAAATAAATAGAAAACCCGATTTTAAAGGCATTAATTACTTTAATTAAAATAATCAAGTCATAAATAATCAAATCATAAACAAATAACAAGCAATATAACAGAACTAACTACTTTGCTATAATCCGCACGGGTTAAGTGAATGCATGCAAAGCCAATGTGTATGAAGCAGGCAAAATCTACGCACCTTATACATGCAGGACCAGCCACCACATGCACCCCAAGGTGCAATTCACCAGCAACAACGAACACAAAAGCAGCACACACACCCACCACCACAATCACCACAATCATTGAGATTGTTTGATTATAGCAAAGTAGTTAGTTCTGTTATATTGCTTGTAATATGGAATTCCGCAAAGTAACGCCTGCTTCTATAAATCATAAACAAATAATTAAAAACAAACATCAGAAATTAATTATTTAATTTATTGACTTAAATAAACAGAACATAAGCTCGTATTTTATTTCATAAGTCAAATATGTCTTGATTTCTGATGAACGGTGATATAATGAATCATGAAAACTAATACTCCTATATCAGATATCGTAATTGAATTCCAATTACTGAGCATAAAAATAAGAATAGAACAACTGTTCTGAAACGGCATTTTAATTTGATTATCAAACGTGTAATAAAACTTTTATTAATTATCATATTCAAGTCATTCATTCCTCGTCCATAACAGAAAAATATATAACGCCCCAAGTAGGAACTCGGAACTCAATTAAATACAACGAAGTTCCATTAATATGACGTTATTTTGATAAAATTGAGACTTTATTTTTCCTTTGTTTACTTTGTTAGGTTGAACTTTAGTTTTGAAATAATATTCTGCGTTGTGTTTTTCAATGAATCCATGTAATAACCATGCTTGGCAAGCTGTTCAGTGATCGCAGAACTGATCCTATTTTATTGATTATGCTACTGCTATTTGTAGATAACAAGCTAGTCAGAATTTTTATTAGAATCATTGCATATATCGCACGCTTGGTATTAAAGTAACCGAATTCAAAATTAGGCCTTATTGACTTAGATACATCGTAATCCTTATTTAAATGCCATTTATGATCTCGTTCTACGAACTATTAAAAGAACTAGTAGTAAACTAGCTTTTCCAAGTTCCGGGTCTCTTTAAAAGTAGGATTCCACCAAGATACACAATCTTTATAAACACAAAGTTCTCGCACAGCACGTACTAAGCTGATATCGCGTTTAGATTCTGTCGCCACCGGCAATGTTGTATGTAACTTGTGTAAGCGCACAGTGAAGCACACATGCGCGAACATATTCATTTAGAAATATTTTATAATCTTTATTATTATTAGACTTATTAATTATGTACAGATTTACAATATACTTTTAGACATTTTCTATAAAATTATTTTTAATAATTTTTAATTGCTCCACTCTTCATTAAAGAGGCGCGCGTACAAACAAATGATTTCGTTCTAGTAGCGGAAGCAAACTGAGTTCGTGAACAGCGAGTGAGTACGCGTCGACGCGATTCCACTGTTTCAAGTGTACGCGCACTAATGTGCATAGATGTGCGCTAACATTTCTCGAATATTCGCGCACAATTTGTTAAAACATTAAGTGAGTCAACCAGAGTAAACATTTGTGCTGCACACTGTGCATTCACAGTGCTGCACAGTTCTGCACATTGGTGGAATTCCACCTTAACACTTACGAGTTCTGTACGTGCTACGCTGTATTGCAATTTGACACTAAAATAAATGTTTTGAATTTGGTCTTACTTTAATATTAAGCGTGCGATATGTACTACAACTACATTAAAAACACCATTACAGTGAAGGCCTTGATCATTGCGGAATCGGGTAGATGTCAGTAATCAGGGAAACAAACTGGGACGAGTATTCTCTCTACACTCCATTTGATGCGATGTCTTGATTTGATATAATCTTTATTAATTCGTTACAGATAAAAGATCTACGGACACGGCCATAGACGTAACGGTCAAGCTCGGCTTGAAATTTATGAATGGTCCAGAGACGGCGGTAGGTGCCCTAACATTTTAAATGATTAGTGAAGCGAAACAATAGGGTATCGATAGTCGATAGAGGTTTTATGCCATTATATATCACGGAAATAGCCGCTATTGGAGATAAAGCCATGTCCCTACGGTTATTTGGACCGCGGTGATATTTTCATGGGGCTGAATAGAGTCATAAAACAAAATTGCTTTCGAAAGTAAATACCAGACTCATAGATTTATTACAACTGAAACTATTTTTATGTATTTGTAACGGCCCGCTTTGTATAGTGCTCGCTTTATATAGCCCGCGTTATATAAGTGGTAAAATCTTTCAGTTTAGACAATCGTGAGTGGTATTCATAGTTTATACAGGTATGGTACTAACGATACGACTTTACATGAATCCATTGACTGGCCCCTTGGCGCTGTGGGTAGTGACCCTGTTTTCAGCTCCGTGGGTCGCGGGTTCGATCCCCGCCGAGGGCCAACATTTTCTATAAACAAATTGTTGGTTCTTCGAGCCTGGGTGTGTATTTGTATTTAAGTATGTATTTAAACTTATATATGTAGTATATCTACCAGTTGTCCGTCACTCATAACATAAGTATTAAGTTACTTACTATGGGGACGGACGACCGAGTGTGTCAATGTCCCAAATATTTATTTATATTTATTTATTTATTGATCATTTGTAAATTATAGATAGCTTTGGTACAATTAAATCTTCTTAAATGTATTTTCGAAGAAAATAAATATAATTTAATTGACACCTGGCTTTGTTAGTCAATGGTTGTTCAAAAAGCAGACGAAAATAATAACATTATTGTTTTCTCTCCCTCGCACCGCAGTACTATTTTGTTTTTGGGTCAAGGTTATTTTTCGTGTCGTGTATCGTAATAGGCTACGGTAGTTGATCTCTATAAATCTTGTTTAGTTTAAAAAAAACATTTAAAATCATTTGGCTAACATACTTCCCTGAATTAAATGATTATTTTAAATGTAGGGTGCTAAAGTAACTAAAATTAAAATTAATGTCGTATGATACTCACAAATTATAATTAAAATTGTAGTGGAACCCGTGAATTCGTTCGTATTGACTTAAATTTGTTGAAACCTCCGATAAAGGATTTATAGAAGCGGGCGTTACTGTGCGAAATTCCATATTACAGACACTATAACAGAACAACTTTGCTATAATCCGCACGCGTTAAGCGAATGCATGCAAAGTTAATGTGTATAAAGCGGGCAAAGTTCACGTACCTTACACATGCAGGATAAGTCACCCAAAACGCCTCCACCAGCAACAATGCACAAAAACAATCGAAAAAGGATCTCCCACATGTTAACCCGATATATAAACTTCAGTCGTTCCAAATTTCTTCAACATTTTTCCAGCGAACTACCCGTGAAAGGATAACAGACAGTCGCATTTATAATATCAGTATTGAAATATAAATGCATAGTAAGTAATATAAGATAGGAAAACAATAAACACACCAACCCTTTAAAACCAACTCCAATGTACTTTATAAGTTAAGTACTAATAAAACACACAAAATAACATTTTACAGAATAAAACAAATTTTTATAATCAAGAAGCTATTCTCTAATGCCAAAGGTGCAGCGAGACTTAGTATATGTAATGACCATTTAAAATAAACATTGAACTCTGACACCGGCCAAAGCGTTTGAGAGCTGTAATGTTGTCGAAGTTACGACAGTTGTATAATCGATGGCATCAATTCACACAAATATATGTAAACATTAGTAATTTATTGTCGGTTATTAACATAAATCACCTATAACACGTAACTAATGAGTCACTTGTACAGATAGCTACAAATCTTTACTATACAGATGAAAAAAATATGCATAGTCAAAATATAATGGTTCTACACTCTAAAGTCACGCTGACAGCAGCTGTCGAACATTTGAGAGTATCGTATTTAATTTGTTTTCGCGATAATCAGTACAGATTTATATGACATATTTAAATTAACATATTCCATGATGGTTATATTTTGTTATTCAGATAATCGGGTAGGGTTTTGTTTATGTGGTATTCGGTTAATCTTCGAATACACTAACCGAATTTGATTATCTATTTTTATATTTCTTAGCATGTTAGGTAGAATTTTGTTACTAAAAATTAATGTTGTAAATTAAGATTTAATCGTGTGCATGGTGATTGTCCATCACTGGATAGATAAGGAGAAGTAATAACTGATTTCTCTTTAATCTACTGTAGATTCATAAAGAATAACGTTGCTAAAAGGCAGACTTTGCGTCGTTCGTCTATAAGATAGTTAGGGGTCACTAATATTGAAATATTTGTTATCTTCACTTATTATAAAAAAGTACCAAAACCTGTCTGTCTTTAAATGATCAATTTGTTCTAAATCTACTGAACATATTTTTGTACAGTTTTTACTAAAAGACAGTACAATTCCTCCGAAAGGTGTAGGTTAATAGTACATAACGGTTTTATGTAAATGAGTTGAAGAGATTGTTTTACAACAATTTTTTGTAGGGGTCATAAAAAACTGGTGTTTAGTGTAGTTTAGAGGGGTAAATAGGTATATAAGTGGTGTAGGGTATCAGAAAGCCAGTCTTCTGCCGAGACTCAAGGTACTGTGATATTCTTAGCACTGATTTCAACGCGGGCGAAGCCTTAAATTTAAAAATTAATTTCATTTGCTACGTATAACATGCTAAAGTTACTGCTGTAAAACAAATCGTAAACACTATCGAAAGCCTAACAAAAATCGAGTAATCGTATATATATCAAGTGTTACACAAAATCGCTTACAAGCAATTCATTAACGTTGTTCATTGCATGTTCGATATTAATGATAGGGTCGAAGGTAAGCGGTAGATCAAAGTGGTGGTCCGTTAATGATATGATTTATTAGCCACGGCCTGACGGGAACGGGAGGCGAATGATTCATGCCCGTCTATTTACTTTGCATCGACCTCACGAGTTGTAATACTATCGATAGATTCTATGTCTACAACTGTACAAAATGTTTCATTCTCTACTAGAATGATTTGTTATAACGCTTTTATGCCTACATTAGATTTCAATGTATAATTGAGGGACTTGTAACACGTTTTGGTCTCCTGGATTTCAATCCTATCGTGATTTTTTTCCTATTATACAATACATCCACAATGGAAGTACTTTATTGACGTTACTGTATATGGCTAGATAGCCATAAGACTAATAATCAAAAGTAATAGTCGATATCGTAAAAAGGAAATATATATAATGCTAAATGTAGAGTGGACTATTCGTTTCCATGAATCATGAAATTATCGCGGATTATAGGTAAATAATTTTACTATTACTTTCGTATTATGGATCTCTGCAAAGTAACGCCTAATTCTATAAATTAGCTAATGAACAATTTACTCTTGACCTAATCTTCTAAATTAACTTACGTCTGAGAACAGGTCCAGTGAGTTACTTTTCTTTCTTACTATATGAGACAATTAGTTCTAGTGTTCCTTCTATAATTTCCTTCGTGAAATAGATCGACAAATTAACAACAATCTGGAGGCTGAAAGTCATTATTGTATTTTATTTGATTTCGGATTCAATTTTTCTTTGCACCACGATTTAGTTTAATCCACTACCATAGAACATAGGCCTAGACTCAATAGAAGGTTTTGAAACCTGCTTAGGGAATTTGTTATAATATTTCTGTGACTCAAATGCGCCAATAATACTACCGATTTTGATTATAAATCTCCTTACAATCGGGCGACGGAAAATTTGATAGAGTGGCATGGCTTCAGTGTCTGTTTTTTTTTCTGACTGTATGCTGTTAGCCCTAATGGCTTTTACAGCATCACCGGGCGGGACGGGCGAGCGTAGAAGCATCGTCAAGGTTGCGAAATACAGAGAGTAAAGCGCAGAAGCTCTACTTAAGTCGGGGAACGGCCTCCTGTGAGGCCGGACCACGGCTTAGGGCGACGCGTAGTGGAGGGTTCACGGTATGACTTAGATTAGTCATTGCGGCGTCGGAAGTGTGGCGAGAAGCGACCGACGTCAGAAAACTGGGACCTCGTCTTCGCCGGCGAAGACGCTGTGTGTGTGTATTACGTGTTTCTGTATTGGCGATCGTTATTTGATCATCGGGGTCATACAGGACGCTTTTTGGACGCCTATATTTTCGATGGTCGGACCTAACTGGGATGTAGGTAGCAGCAACTGAAATAAGGGGGATCGGGTTTACCTCAGATTTCTCGAAGTAAGATTTCGAAAAACGTTTAAAGAGGTGAGTAATGGTAGGGAGATCGAGGTCTCTGTGGAGGTCAACGTTCCGCATGAACCACGGACAATCAGTGGCTGTCCGCATAAATCGGTTCTGTAGCCTTTGGAGCCTGAGCAATCTGACAGCTTCAGTGTCACCTATGTTAAAATGTATCCTAGTCGGTTAATATTATCATTGGATAAGACCATGACCCATTTTAGTCGGTTAATATCATCATCGGATAAGATCATGAGATACACCCATTTTAATTTCATATAGCTAGTCTTTACTAATGTAATGGCTCATAAAAAAGCTTAATTAAACATAAAATGTTAACTACATTTAATTATTATTACATTTAATATTACATGGTGTAATAGTGTATTAACAAAATTTTAATTAAATCTTTGTTACCGTTTTATAACTTAATTATATATTAACTTAATTGTTATTTATATTATACAATGAGTACATTTAACTTGATTAATATTTCTTTGATCGATGTTGAACAATCAAATGTATTTGTCTACTTAGTGTCTTTGTGATTTAGTGTCATGCTAGTGTAGTAACTTTACTAAATTATGTATATCGAAAAATTTATAGACACCCTACTGGACGAAAACCTCTACAAGTTCGCACGTAAACTGTTGCATATAAGCAACACAAACTTATAGGCTATGGAAATAGTTTAAAGAGTCTATTATTTTTAACTTTGAGAAGTAAATCGGTTGAAAGAGATGTCCTGCCTGGTAACGCTTTAAACCATATATAAAAATACATATACTTAAATATATAAATACACTCAGAATCGAAGCTCCTACAAATTGTATATAGAAATTATTGGTCCTGGGCGAGAATCGAACCCGCGACCCGAGGAGCTGAAGCTGGCTACTGGCACCTGCGTAAACGGGCAAACTTGGAAGTAATTTAAATTTAGTGTATTTCATTGGTACATCTCAAGTATAATACACATATAAAATAATCATCGTCAATCTCCTCACTTTATCCCACTCTAAGTGGGGTTGGCACAACATTTTTTTCTCTCTCATTCTCTCCTATCATTCGTCAACTCTGGCACTACTTTTTTATATGTATGTCATACTTCACACAATCCAGCTATTTCCTTTTCGGCCTTTTCTAGTCTATCTATATATCTATATAAATATATATGTATACTTATTATAAAACAAAGTCCCTAAAAGCTGTCTGTCTGTATGTGATCGATTGTCTCAAAATTTATTGAACAGATTATTATACAGTTTTTACTAAAAGATAGTCTAATTCTTGAGGAAGGTATAATAATACATTGTGACATACTCATTTCCACGCGGGCAAGGCCAAGGCACAAGCTAATCACATATATAATATAAAAGAGTTTGTACGTAAATTTCTAAAGGAAAGCAAAAAAATAACGGTCACCCGCTAACCATAATAAACGGCGCCGCCGTATCACTTGTCGGCCAAAATCTTAATTAAACGCGACAATAGCGCCACTCACTACTAGAACCACATATTTCCATTAACCAATTCCAATAGTAATAACGAAAGTTCGACATAACGATGCTCTTGACGTAATTAATAACGATATCAAAATAACCTGTCATTAATTTTATAAATGTCATCATCGCTCATGCTTTTAATCATCTAGAAATGATTGAGAGGCGCGAAATGTTTAATGGCCTTTTCATATTATTGTCTGTTATATTTTGTTCTCTACTAATGAAAATGGTATCGACACTTAGGGTTCCATAATAGAAAAAGTTAAACCTCTTTTCATTTTAAGCTGTGATAGCCGGACGGTGTTGCCTTTCTCTTGGAGGCCATGGGTTCACACTAATGAGTTTTTCTGGTCAAACTAATGTGCCTATTAATATGTAAAAATACGGTTCACATCGCGACTAAATCGAGTTACTTTTGTGTAAGAGGCGACGTTTCGGCAGAGTTGCACCGCCGCGGTTGCAACCTCCATATTTTTACATATTAGTAAGTATGAATCGTGAAAGTTTAAAATCTTATGTGCCTTATTAGTATTTGCAATTTATTTTACGCTCTTCGGTGAAAGAAAAAATCTTGAGCTAACTTGCATATCCGTAGAGAATTCTGGGGTATATATAAGGTTAAGGCCTATGCCAAGCAGTGGTACACACGTTACCTTAATTTTTTCTTTCTTTAAGTGTACCTTCATATACTATAATTTATTTTAACAATGATTTTTAAGTTGCGAATGACGGTCAGCTTAAAATTCTTCTTTTAGTTCTTCATGAGTGATATAGTCTCGCCGTGTGGTATTCGGCTGAGTAGAATAGACCACCCTCTTTCTTACCGAGGGGTCGTAAAATACGACTAAGGTAAGTTGACGTCAGACAGGCGGCCGGTTCTAAAATACGTGGCCAAATCATGTGACAACATGTTTGTAATAAGTTGTGCCGGTACCCCACTTAAGAGTGGGATAAGGGGAGGAGGATGACGATGTGAGTGGTATAGTCAATATACCTTATGTGTTTTATATTTATCATTACAGCTGTTTAAAAACGATTAAAAAGAGCCTGATACAGAAAGGATTCTATACTGTTGAGGGTTATTAAGACTATAAGAATATGTGGACATAGCTACTCTTCGACCCTGTACATGACAGTAATGACAAAATGTAACTAGTAATAAGAATTATATTTTGAAAAAAGCAACCGCCGAGTTTCTTGCAGGCTCTTCTCGGTAGGATTTGCTTTCCGAACCAGCAGTAGAGTTGACGATTCAAAAGCACTTTTTTACAACTTTACTTGAATAAAGAATATTTTGAACTTTGAATTTGAATTTGAAAAGAAACCGGCTTTAGAAAAGAAATCTTAGTGTATCGGGCAAGCGCGACGTGTGTTAAGCCCATATGGGGCCCTTATTCACGAGCTCTTTATCCAGGGTAATGGCGGCGACAAATGTGTACTGATAGTTCGCTGCGCACGATTCGTGAGGCTGAATGATGGATGAAATGCATGTACAAATATAATATATTTTATATGTGTTTTACACTTTTAATATAACCATGGACAATAATAAGAAAGTGATACAAAAAAAAGAGGATTCGCCTTAACATTCAATAAAATTTAATTAAGACTTTACGTTCATCTTAGAATGTAATCACATGTTTATTTTGTTTGTACGATACGATGTAAGATCGTATCGGGAACCATTAATTATAAGGCATGATTGGAAATTGAGCTGTTGCAGTAAAAGTTTATAATTAATGGACTTTCATAAGTCTATTTACCTTAATAATGAGCGTTCTTATCATAGCTTTGTTAACAGAAGTATTAATATAGATAATAAATATATAGAACAATTGCATACACGGTCATCCATCCCCAAAGGAAGTAACTTAATATTTGTTTTGCGATTGACTAACAACAGGCAAATCTATACTTATTATAAAAGAAAGTCCCAAAAAGCTGTCTGTCTGTATGTAATCGATTTTCTCAAAATTTACTGAACGGATTTTTGTACGGTTGTCACTTAAAGATAGTGCAATACTTCCGGATGGTTTAGGTAAATAGTGTATATCGGTGTCATGTAAATTATGTTGAGGAGAACGCACCGTTGTTAAAAAACTTGCTTGCTAGGAGATTTAGTCGCGTGCGTTGCTTAAACCAGCAGAGATATGCTAAAGTACTAGACAATTGTAGATCTATAAAAATACTACGAAAAAGTCGGCAATAGCATGTCTCTATTTCTTATGGTTGACTCACAATAACTACTTTTGTTTAAAATTTGAATTCTAGAAAAAAATTGTGACATGCTAATTACCACGCGGGTGAAGCCGCTGCCAGACCTAGTATATAATAAAAATAAAAACATCATAATATATAATTTAAATACATATACACACCCAACATCGAGGAAACAACACATTATATATAAAAATGTTGGCCGTCGGCGGGAATCGAACCCACGATCCGTGAATCAAGGTCACTGCCGTCTGCGCTAACGGGCCAGTCATAGTTATTCAAGTTTACTTAAGTTTATTTAAGTTTAGTTTAGCTCTCCTAAATTTTTTTATTGAACAAAACATTATTAACGGTATTTTACAATTTCCCAAAATATTTTTTTGTTTTAGTTTAATAGTGTTCATTTTAAAGCTCTTATTGCAATCGCTTAAATCTCCGCCAGTTGATTTATACTACCTAATGTGTTATTGTTCTGCACTTGAGAGATCACTGAGGTCAGATGGTTATCAGCCAGCATTAAAACTAGTAGCTAGTAAAGATAGGTTTGATAAGTAAATTTAAATAGCTACTTTAGTATAAGTTAAGGTATATGTTAAGCCTTGTATCTACTTGAGCAAGTTCAAGCGTATGAGTCGCTCATTCGCCTGAGCGTGCTTAGAGAAACAAAATGAAAATTTTGGTCCACCGAGCCCCAACATTCAAACTGTGCTCAGACTTTTTAGTATATGCTAGGCTCCGTCATGTCAATCATTCTAAGTGCGATAAAGAAAAACAAATATGAATGTCTTGGAACTTAGAAGAAACACTAATAATTATAATTAAATTAAAAAATTATTCGAGAACTATGCTCGTAATTTTTCCCGAGCCTTTCAAACTCTGAAACAACCGCACACACCGAGCGCCGAGCGAATACTGAGCCATTAAGTATACTGTAATCACAAACTGTTGTCACAAAACTGACAAGCTGCGTGCTCGCACTGAGCGCGCTCGGACTTGCTCAGGCCGAGCATGCTCTAGCGTTTCTTTCCAATTGAGCGACTCAGCCAAACGAGTTGCTCATTTTCCTGAGCGTGCTCAAATGGATATTTGAGACTAGATATTTTTTTTATTATTGACCCATTCTTTGAGCGTTAAAGTAATGGACAACCTATATCTATACCACTACTGGGCATCGGCCTCCTCTCTCCGTTTTTTGGAGCTAAGATCAAATTGCCCACAAATTGCTCAATGCGCATTGTAACGTCACTCATATCCATAGAATTCTCTAGAGATATGCAGGTTTCTTCACGATGTTCTCCTTCACTGAAAAGCGTGTGATGAATTTCAATTATCAATTAGATGCAAGTTTTAATATAAAAACTCTTTGATTCATGCCTGGAGTTTAATCCTGTGACACTTCTATACAGTCGCACGATCTCACCGCTGGGCTATCACGGCTTATCTCATTATTATCTTTAACATAATCAGCAAACAATTACTCATGTATATATTTAACTCATCTTCGCCGGAACAATGGTGTATGTGGGGCGAGGATGCACTGAGGTCGGGCCAAGGTTCAGCGCTGGTTGATGCCTTTTGTTCTCTAACTAGGTTATGACAGGTCTACATCTCGTGTAATTAACTACGGGCTAAACAATTCGTAGTGTTCAGGTACTTGCACGCGATGCCTCTTTATATAACATTTGAGAACAATATGAAATATTTCAATGAAGTTACAAAAATGTTTTCTTATCAATGAAAGTTCATAGAAGGATTTTTTGCAATTTATGCGAATACTAGCTGTGCTTGCGGCTTCGTCCACGTGGGAATCAGTGTATTTAATTGAAATTTTGAACATAAATGTAGTTATTGCGATTTAACCATAAGGAAGAGAGACATGCTCTTGCGGACTTTTGGAGAGTTTTTGTAGATCTACAATTTTCCAGTACATTTATTTAGTCTGTCTCTGCTGGTTTACGCGGCGCACGCGACATCCCAGCAGGTGAGTTTTTTTACAACTATGCAACCTCAACATAATTTACATAAAACTCTAAAGTATTATTAACCACAACCATTCAGAAGAATTCATCTTTGCTATCTTTAAGAAATAACCGTACACAAATCCGTCCAGTAGATTTTGAGAAAATCGATCACATACAAACGGATAGCTTTTGAGGACTTTTTTACAATAAATATAGATAGATATATAATAAAACCATTTACACTGTTTAACAATTACTCTCGTGGTCGTCTGAACCCAAAGAAACTTAAGACATACTGTAAATATATACATTTTAAATAAATACTTCAATACAGCAATATAACCAGACTCGAAAAACCAAAAACTTTTTTATAGAAAATGTTGGCCCTTAACGGAAATAGAACACGCGACCTCTGGAGTCGAAGACTACCGAAGGTCACGCAACCTACTCAAACGGGATAGGTAAACTTTGCATCCCACCCAAATTGTAATCAAATCTCAGAACCACTAACTTGTGAAACTGCAAATCACATTAAATAAATAAATATATGTGACACTTACACACACGGTCGTCCGTCCCCAAAGTAATTTAATACTTGTGTAATGCAAAAGTAATAATAAAATTATTTTATTATTACTTTTGTATTATGGATCTCCGCAAAGTAACGCCTAATTCTATAAATTACTTGTGTAATGGGTGACAGACAACTGGTATTATACTACATATATCATTTTAAATACATACTTAAATACAAATACACACCCAGGCTCGAAGAACCAACAAATTGTTTATACTAAATGTTGGCCTTCGGCGGGAATCGAACCCGCGACCCGCGGAGCTGAAGGCAGGGTCACTACCCACTGCGCCAACGGGCCAGCCAACATTCAACATTACATTAGATTTATAGAAGCAGGCGTTACTTTGCGGAATTCCATATTACAAGCAATATAACAGAACTAACTACTTTGCTACAATCCGCACGGGTTAAGTGAATGCATGCAAAGCCAATGTGTATGAAGCAGGCAAAATCTACGCACCTTATACATGCAGGACCAGCCACCACACACACCCACCACCACAATCTCGACGATCGTTTCGCCCCGAAACCGAAGCATCATCAGGAGGATAGGCTTCACGACAAAAATCGTACTGCCAACGATGCAGTGCTGCTTTTGTGTTCGTTGTTGTTGGTGAATTGCGCCTTGGGGTGCATGTGGTGGCTGGTCCTGCATGTATAAGGTGCGTAGATTTTGCCTGCTTCATACACATTGGCTTTGCATGCATTCACTTAACCCGTGCGGATTGTAGCAAAGTAGTTAGTTCTGTTATATTGCTTGATTACATTAGATATTAGAAGAATCAAAATTATATATTCGCAAATGCAGTGACTACGTCAAAGATGAAATACCATATAAAAATATTCTTAATGAATCAGTCAGGACATAAATCAATCCAACTAAACATATACACCCGACCTCTAAGCTCAAAGGTCGGTTACGAATGTTACGACTGAGGTGCTAACGACTTTAATGTGTTTGGTTACGTGTGTTTGAGTTCCGATGATGTTATCGTCGCATATCATACACGATGGCAGCTAAAAATTATTTAATACACGTACGGACAATGGGCAAGTGCATGCACTTCGTGATCAACGTTCTTCAACTTTTTCTATATTATTAGAACCACCGTTACTAAACCGATCAAGCTATATTAGATATACTCTGTTGTTTTTTGTTTCTTACGAATATTATTATGCATAAAATTAACAAAAATACGTGTTAATCAATCAAATCAAATCAAAATATTCTTTATTCAAGTAAACTTGTAAACAAGTGCTTTTGAATCGTCAACTTTACTGCTGGTTCGGAAAGCTGTTCCTGCCGAGAAGAGCCAGCAAGAAACTCGGCGGTTGCTCTTTTTAAAATATAAATCTTAGAACTAGTTACATTTATTTATTACTGTCTTGTACAGGGTAGAAGTGCACCTATATCCACACATCCTTATCATCTAAGTAATCTTCAACAGTATAGTAAGTAGGCTTTCTGTATCAGCCTCTTTTTAACAGTGTTTTTAAACTGCTGTAATGGCATGACCAAAATTTATTTCGGAATTTTATTATAGAATCTTATACCCAAACCCACAAACGATTTACGTACTTTTGCTAGGCGCAAAGCAGGAGTCGCAAGCTTATGTCGGTTCCTACTTTGTCTATTATATACATCACCTATCGTTTTATAATTCTTTATATTTTTATGTACAAAAATTACGTTATTTAAAATATACTGTGAAGCAAATGTTAGAATACCTGTTTCCTTAAACTTCTCTCGCAGGGAATCACGCGGACTTAAATTGTAGATGCCACGTATGGCTCTTTTTTGTAATACGAAAATTTGTTCACTATCCGCGCATTTACCCCACAGCAATATTCCATAAGACATAATGCTATGGAAGTAAGCAAAATAAACAAGTTTCGCTTGTAATGTACTTATATACGAATAATGTTTGTCACATAAATAAAATAATTCCAAACAATTAATTTCCCAGTTATCTGCGTTCAATATTATTACTATAACATAAAATACATTAACGGAATTCAGACATCACTTACATAATTACTTAATTAATTGGAAATACATTTTTATTTATTATACAGTGTGTAGGATTTTTATAATATATTTAAGACAACTTGTTTATATTAATTATAAGAATATAAAATACAAATAAAAATAAATTTTTATTATTTTTATTTATTTATTTAATAACTAGTCCATTTAATAGACAACGTTCATCATCTTTCTCCTGCCCTTATCCCACTCTAAGTGGGGTCGGCACAACATGTTACAAACGATTTGGCTACGTCAACTTACCTTAGTCGCCTTTTACGACACCTCGGTAAGAAATGAGGGTAGCCTTAATAGACAACGTTGAGGTATTGATTAAAAATGGCGGTATAAGCGCGCATCGTAAAAATGGCATCTTTCAAATGCGCTAGAGAAGTTTAGATTTTTATTTATTTATTAAAGTATAACTTTGATGAATAAAATGATTCATATTTTAATATTTTTAGATTTGAACACCATTTTTCCATTCTACTGAAGCCGACCTTACCATTTGTCTCAGTTTACTATTAGTTTTAAGTCCACTTAACACGTCTTAGCTTGCTGACCCACAAGACAGTTTAGGAAGACGTTCTCCGAGGCTAGTAGCTTCTGTACTATTATATTCTTTTCATTTCGACTTCAACAGCGCTCCTGTAGTCTACTGTTAGCACCGTGACGCTGTTAAAGCCTTTACTAGTTACAAGACTGTATATTTTCTATTCACAAATATATTTTTTTCATAGTATGTATTTTTAGAAATGGCAGGAATTTCACTTAAATATTTCAGCCTTCTCACAGTCAACAAAGACTAACGTACAGCTACAACATTTGATAGATTTAGTTTCATATAATTTGGAATTATTATGCCAGGACGATTCTACCACCAGTTCGGAACGCTGCCATCCACTGAGAAGAACTGGCAAGAAACTCAGTGTTTGCTCTTATCACGAATATTAACTATTCGAGGCTAGATTCTAATAACAAATAACACTCAATGTAGGTAGGTAGACGCGGGTCTACCGTAACAATATTAGAACGGCAAAGTAACACTAATTACACCCGTTTGTTTAACCAAGACAGTTTGTAACACGATCTAAACGCGGGATCGTTTAATAATCGTACAAGTCTCGTTTATAACGAAACTCCAAGAGGACGGTCTAGCCGCGTAAGCGTATGGTGTCCGCCATATTGAAGTCAGTCTTGTTGTCATACTCGACTCTTACGGTTATTACTGTTACGTTGCTGGAAGTCTCGTTTTAAAGAGACTTGTACGATTATTAAACGCTAGCGCGTTTAGATCCTGTTACCTACATTGAGTGTTATTTGTTATTAGAATCTACCCTCATATTTGTGTGATTACTATAGTGTGTTTGATGTGGTTCGGAGAGAACCGCACCTACCCACATTACGTTCCGTGTTATTAGAATCTAGCCTCGAATAGTTAATATTCGCGATAAGAGTAATTATTGAGTTTCTTGCCAGTTCTTCTCAGTGAATAGTAGCTTTCCGAACTGGTGGTAGAATCGTCCTGGCATAACAATTCCAAATTATATGAAACTTAACCTGTCAATACATGTTTGGCCTGTTCCATATGTTGTAGCTGTACGTTAGTCTTTCTTGACTATGTGAGAAGGCTGAAATATTTAAGTGAAATTTCTGACATTTCTAATAATACTTTAATAAACTATAGAAAGGACGATCACATTTAGTTTCCTTGTCAACTTTCTTTTGTTCAGGCTGGTAAAATCATGCATCTAATAAATGTCTAAGAAAACATTAGATTGCAACGCAGGAGCATATAAATATACCGCCTGCATCACCGACGGTATAAAAATACTTCAATTTGTTTTAAAACTTTAAAAAACAAACATTAACCATGACTTGGTTGTCTGCATTATCTATCTACAAGAAATCTGGAATGGACGAAAACTCGAAACATTTTGCATGATAAAGGCGGCCGTTTTAGAATGGAGCGATAAAATGTCACATAAAACGAAAAGAATTTTAAATCTATGATATACACTAAAAAAAGTAATAAATTTAGCTAAATTTCTAGCTAGAAATTAACATATTTATTTGATATTTTGATCTTATTCTATTTCTTTTGATTATAAATGACACCAAATTTAAACAGAGAAGGTATTTAATAAAATATTTCTATTAAAGAGAAACTATATCAAACATTTTTCGGACTTGTGTCGTATTTTATAAGTTAATTTCTACTATCCCAACGTTGCAAAACCGGCTGCGTTACAAGTCCATGCTACGTTTTAGCCGGCCCCGAGTGTCGCACGTCAAGTAGTGTTTATTCACCGCTTTGTCCGTATGTTAATGAGCGGTGGGCGGTCACCGCGGCGACCTGCCGGGAGCGAAGGTCGCTTGTAGGACGACACGAGCGGCATTGCGATCCGAGCGATATATCATATTAGATTCAGACTTATTTATTTATACACTTTATTGTACACCACAGAGAAAAACATATAGGAAAGAAAAAAAACAGCAATAAAAAGAAAACAAACTCTTCTTCTTTCTCCTACCCTTATCCCACTCTAAGTGGGGTCGGTACAACATGTTTTTCTCTTCCATTCTCTTCTATCATTCGTCAACTCTGGCGCTACTCCTTTTATATGCATGTCATACTTCACACAGTCCAACCATCTCTTTTTAGGCCTTCCTCTAGGCACATATCCATCCACATTCATACTCAACACTCGTTTGATCATATGATTTTCGTCCCTCCTCATTACATGTCCATACCATCCCAATCTTGCACCTCTCATCTTTTCTATAATGGGCGCAACTTTCAGACTTCCCCTTATATACTCATTTCTTATTTTATCAAGTCTTGTCACACCACACATCCACCTTAACATCCTCATCTCATTTGCATGTACTCTTCTTTCATCCATTTTTTTCATTGCCCAACATTCTGATCCATACATTACGACAGGTCTTATGACCGATGTGTAAATTTTTCCCTTTAGTTTAGGGGGCATTCGGGGGTCACATATTGTGCCTGAGACCTGTCGCCACTTCATCCATCCTGCATTCATTCTATTCCTCACATCGCGATCAATTTCACCGTTCTTTTGGAAAAGCGAACCAAGGTACCGGAAGTCGGAGCAGACTTCCGAAAAAAAAGAAAACAAACTGTAACGTACAAATGGGGGTCTTATCGCTTAGTAGCGATAGTTTCTTCCAGACGACCTTGACTTAGGGTTAAGGAGAAATGAAATGAGTGCACTGGTGCACTATCTTATGGTTAAATACATACTAATAATACACACCAATACACTGACGAGATCTACACATCATAAAAATATATAAAAATGATCAATATGAAATCTATAAAGTAATGAATGATATAAAATACATACACGACAATTATCTTAATAATTAGTCATCTTAATAGTTATTGGGAGTCTATAGATAATATTGTTTTACAGATTTTTTGAAAATTTCTAATGAATTGGACTCTTGTATATTTAACGACAATGCATTCCATAATTTAGCTGCCGGTACGGCGAAAGATTTACTAAAAAAAATTAAAAAGGGTTAAAACAATTTATAAAATTAGACGCTACTTTCCAAGCAACAAAGACTAAGATAAATCACCGGACCTATTCTAAGATATAAGTTAATTTTTAGGTTATATTTACATTGTAGCCTTTTGGCTAGATCGTAACATCAATAATACTTCCTTTTTGGTTTTTCAAAATAACAAAAAACTTTGCAATTTGAATTTCATAATGGTCTTTAGTATTTTAACTCTTCTTTCTTTCAGAATTATTAATATTAAGTTTCGGTTTAATAGTTAAAATACTGAAATATTATTTTTCTCTAATCGGTGATAAAATTTCTATAATGCTAAATGTACTGTACTAACAAATTTTACATCTGATACATGCAGGGTTCGTAAAAACGAATTCACTACAAGCTACTACTACAAACTCAATACACTAGCACTGCAAACATTCACTAACGCAATCTCATCGATCGTTTCATACTTAACTGAAGCATTATCGGGAGATAGACTCTAAGACTTTTAAAGAGATTTACGATTTGTTTGCTTTTTTTCCGAATCCTTCATGTCTGAGTTATGAAATGGACCTCAACATTTAGATTTTACATATACATTTTACTTTACATATACATCTTTTATCGCAGATTACAGAAAAATAATATATTAAAAAAAATATCAGCCTATTATGTATGTGCTATATTTTTAGCAGGAAAAACTATAGATCTCTAAGCATCAGTTGTACACAATTTCTTCAATATTGCTAGAGCGGATTAGTGGTGAAAGCGTAACAGAAAGACGAAGAGACTTTCGCATTTTTAATATTAGTATTTTACATTATCTCAACAGAACGGATACTAACAACCAAAACAACAATTTTTATGAATAATATTCGAGAAATAAGCAAAACAAACAGCACCGTGTGTATTTTAAACAAAATAAATCATTTGACATTGCAAAATATTTGCATTGCAGTTCTTTTACCGAGTTTCTTACGTATCTCAATCTAAATCAAATACTGCTTACTGATTAACATATTCGGAGCACCGAATGGTTCAACTACCTTTAAATATTTGGTAAACGTAGACGAAGTCAAACAATATACCTAAACTAGAACTTAGTACCTCCTTATACGTACTTTAGAAGAAAACCCCACTTTTTTAAAAGTGCAATGCTCTCTATTCTGATGCTATGTCTATTCTTATACCAAGCTCATGGGCTGAATAGTGGCACAACTCAAAAAATACGTGTTTTGGAATATGAATTCCTATAAATACACATTCTTCTCAGAGCAATACTAAAGACTCATAACTCAAACTTAAGTCGTTCGTTTAAAAAAACTAAAGCATTTTTATTCATTTTCCTTAGCAATGAAAACTTTGAACGCATTTATCTCAAAACATAATTTTTTGTGTCGTGCCACTTTAACCCGATGAGCGCGATATAAAAAACTAGTGGTAACCGTAGGTTAGTTCGCGCCAGTTTGAGCATTTAAATACCCTCAAAAATGCAATATATGTTTTTTCCTCTGTTCCCGGAAGAAAAACAGATTGGTTTAATGCTACATATTAACACGGTATACCAACGACATATTGCCCCACATTTCATCAACATAACTCCAGTTGGTTAACCGTGAAAGGTAACAGGCAGACAGACTTTCGAATTTATAATAATACCGGATCATACAGATTAATCCGCCATGTGGTAACTGGCTGAGTAGAATAGACCACCAACTTATTTCTTTACTTTTTTATTCATTACCGAGGTGTCGTAAAAGGCGACTAAGGTAAGCTGACGTCAGGCAGACGGCCGGTCGTAAAATACTTAGCCAAATCATGTAACAACATGTTTAAAACATAATACAGGCTGCCTGTAACATGGAATTCCGCAAAGTAACCCTGCTTCTATAAATCATTTAAATTGTTCAAAACATGTTGTGCCGACCCCACTGTGTGGGATAAGCGCAGGAGAATGATGAAGGATTATACAGGTTTATCTTAACACATTTGGTACAATGTTAACTTTAAGTTTATTTTATTTACGACAACATTTAAACGAAAAAAATTTGGTGACTTAACTTAGTCCTTCTTACGATATGAGAGGTACGTTTTAGGACGCTTCGTACTTTTATAAATAAATTATGTATGTGTCAAAGTATGTTAATGCAAAGTGTTTAGTTTTTGCATAAATGCATTTGGCGTAAACAAGACTTCGTACCTACATCATAGAGCTTGACCCAGCGCGACCTGCAGGCGAAGGTCATCGTCAGCCTGCGACTGGTTACGCGGGTATGGTACAAGTTATAAGATTTCAGCTTTCAATAATAAACAAGGTAAGTGTATCTATTAATGCTGCCGTGCATAGACACGTAAATAAGCGTAAACGTAACGACATGGTAAGTTATGTGGGAGCTGTGATGAACCGTGTGTTAACCGTGCGACTCTTTTGAGGGGAACAGGAGTTCATACCCGGGCAGGCACCAATGAGTTTTTCTATTAAAGCTCATGTGTCTAATTGGTAATTGCAATTTATCACACGCTTTTCGGTGAAGGAAAACATCGTGAGGAAACCTGCATATCTTTAGAGAATTCAGGAGATATGTGTAATCTACCAATCCGCATTTGAGCAGCGTGGTAGGTCTTAGCTCCAACCCATCTCTCTAGAAACGGATAGAGGAGGCCTATTCCTAGCAGTGGGATTGTAACAAGCCGCTACTTTAAGTTATGTGCTAATGGCGTCTGGCGAAAAAATGCCCTTGAGAAGTCTTAACTAATATTATTCTTACTTGTACCTCTTACTCTTCTATGTGCTTTCTTCAAAGATAACGCCATCACAAAAATCATCATATCTCGCTTTAACACTGCTTCCGTCACTCGCACACGCTTGCTCTCAAAAACAATGTGATATAAATAATAATATATAAATACGAGAAATATAGAAGAAACGCAGGGACTACTGTTTATATAACAAACTGAATATGAGAGTGAATTTAAACATTAACAATCGTATTTTGAGAGTACTGTATTGCTGAGAAATGCGAAAAAGCTATAGCCATTTCTCTTTCTTATACATTTAGTATGAAAATGTAAAATATTGCATTGACTGGTCCGTTGGCGCTGTGTAGTGACCCTGCCTTCAGCTCCGCGGGTCGCGGGTTCGATTCCCGCCGAGGGCCAACATTTTCTATAAACAAATTGTTGGTTCTTCGAGCCTGGGTGTGTATTTGTATTTTTTTTTATGTATTATATCTACCATATGCATAGAATAGACCACCCTCATTTCTTATCGAGGTGTCGTAAAAGGCGACTAAGGTAAGTTGACGTCAGGCAGGCGGCCGGTCATAAAATACGTAGCCAAATCATGTGACAACATGTTCCTAACATGTTGTGCCGACCCCACTTAGAGTGGGATAAGGGCAGGAGAATGATGATGATATGTATTATATCTACCAGTTGTCCGTCACCCATAACACAAGTATTAAGTTACTTACTTTGGGGACGGACGACCGTGTGTGTAAATGTCTCATATATTTATTTATTTATTTATTGCATATCATTACAATATTTTATTATTCTAAAGCGGAATTAGAACCGTAAGTACCAATGAAGCGTATAAGTTTTAGTTTACAGAAAAAAGCATTGTTACGCGCCCTAAGTTTCATCCCGTAATCTCCGCGCCTGGTGATAATCACACGGTCTCACGTTTGTCTAACACGGCTTTAAAAAAAATATATGCTACATTTGCGTAAAACGCCCTTTAAAGATTTTAGTATTTTATTTACGTGATTTATTTTATTGAGGTAAAACGGTAACACCGCCATTAGGAAAGATTACCATGAACTAAATATCTCGGGTCGGTATTGCAGGACAACGGAAGCGTCGAAAGTGACGTCAAGTCAAGAGTGGCGGCTGCGTGGTCTAAATGGAGAGAATTGACGGCTGTGCCCTGTGACCCAAAGGTTCCTCCCCGCTTAAAGGGACTAGTATACAAGAGCATAATAAGACCGGTACTGCTTTATGGGAGTGAAACCTGGCCAGCACTGACAAAGCATATACGCGAACTTCACGCCAATGAAATGAAGATGTTAAGATGGATGTGCGGCGTTACGCGTTTGGACAAAATACGTAACCAGTACATTCGCGGAAGCCTTGGCCTGAGAGATATTGCTGACAAAGTCGTAGAAGCGCGTCTTCGCTGGTTTGGTCATGTGCTACGACGCCCCCAGAGCTATGTGGGTCACAGGTGCCTCAACATCCCTGTTTCCGGCCACAGACCACGTGGCCGACCGAAAAAACGTTGGCTTGATATTGCGGATTCAACCATGCGTTCCAACGGTCTACAAAGAGGGGATGCATTAGACCGTGAAAAGTGGAAGCAGTTTAGTAGGAAAGCGGACCCTGGCATAGGCTGGGATAAACGCTAGGAAGAAGAAGAAGAAGAAGACCATGAACTCTTATTGCGACTCAATTAAAGACGTAACCGAAATTGTTTTGCTTTTTCATACCATGACGTCTTAAAGGCGCACACTTTAAGTCATTGCCGAATGAGCGGAATTCGTCCTAAGAACATGTGAGTAAAAGAGACAGAGTTATCTATAGTTCATATAACGTTATTCTTTTCAAATATTACGACCCCAATGCAATTCACACTTCATGGTACGAAAAGAAAGCGGTCAGCGGTCGTCGTTTACGTCTTCAATTGAATCGCAATAAGAGTTCATGGTAGGCCTGCAGGACTCATTCTTTATTGTGTTCCCTACACAGTGGTGTATTATTTAATGGATTAATTTTGCCCTTGTTCTATGATATTTTATGTAAACTTAGACTGTAGCAGTCCAAACAAACTCGACAGAAATCAGTTGATCCTTAAACAAGATTCAAAGTTTGCTACTAGATTAAAAAATAGGAACAAAATAGGAATAAGGGCAATAGGAACAAAAAAAATGGAAACATGTATACTATTTCCTTTTGTACAATTGTCAAATACGATATAAGTTAACTGAGAATATAAATTAAAAAGGTATATTTCCTAAAATAAACGCCAATGCTTATCACTTGAAGGTATTCACTAATGATTGTCTTGATGCACCGTTTGCACGCCGGTGTCACCTTTATGTAATACGGTAATTGTGTCAAAGACATTGAATCCATCGTAACCTTAACCTGTTATGGCTTCTAACACTTTATTTATTGGTCGTATATTAACAGATTTTATCACTTCGAGTGTCCTTCAACCGTGTTTTGTTATTTCCATCATTTTATACTCGATGAGTTTGTATAAGACAATGGAAAATCCCAGGATTAAATCCCAATAAATAGCTTAAGAAATAAATAATTTACATAAGACTAAGAGCAGTAGCTTTCTTTATGCAGCTTTGACGGCGGTCCCTATTTAGGAATGTTTTGTTTTAATAATGTACAAAATAATAAAAATAAAATTGCTATGTTTTGACAATCAAGCATGGGCTTGTAAATAAGTAAAATATGGAAAAGTGTTTATAGAACTTGCAATCAAGGTTTAAGTATATGCAGGATAATGCTACACCAAAGTTTTTGAAATTAAGGTTAAGCATTAACTGGATAAGTTGCACTTGTCTTTTTAATGCGTAGTGTTTTGTATTTTATTACATCATGAGAGATGAAATTCTATAAAGTGTTCTTATATAATACGCTTCCAACCCTTTTTGTATGGATTATTGGAATATCGATAGATACACTTTTGGACGAATTTGGAATTAAATTAATCTAAGAGTTCTCAGGTTTTAAAATCGTATTGCATACACATTAATTTTCTAAGAGAGAGAAGAGCAAGCAAGAAACTCGGCGGTTGCTCTTTTCAAAATAATACTTATAATTAGTTACAATTAGTCATAACTATCTTGTACAGGGTCGAACAGTAGTCCATGCATTTTAACATCTAAGTAGTATAGTAGACTTTCTGTATCTCCCTTTAATACTTTTATTCTGCTGTAATGATAAAGCTAAATTTGATTGGGGAATTTTATTATAGAATCTTATACCCAAACCCACAAAAGACTTACGTACTTTTGCAAGGCGTAAAGCAGGAGCCGCAAGCTTATGTCGGTTCATACTTTGTCTATCATATACATAACCTATAGTTTTATAATTCTTTATATTTTTATATACAAAAATTAAAATGCTTAAAATATACTGTGAAGTGTGGTCCAGTGACCGCACTTACTGGTCTTTCCGTAACATTCGCCCTAAGAAAGGCTGAAAACCGGGAGAAATGAGGAAGATTGTAAGAACTATGAAGGACTTTCATTTAGGACACGACCTTCACCAATGAAGAATCCGACAGAAGAAGAATACTGTGAAGCAAATGTAAGAAGAAGAATATTATATTAATGATACAATATTACATTGTCTTATACAGCTTTTCCTGAACAAGCTTCTCACTAACTTTATCTCCTTTTGCTGACAGTGTCTGTGACACCGATAGGTCGCTTTAATCTCTTGCACGGCACTTCCTTATTGCAAGAGCATTTTCCACACTTTCTACAACCCTGATCGTTTTATATAGGCAATAACTAAAGGAAGATAAGCTATCTACCTAAATAACAGGTACTCGGTCGGAGCTAGATTTATTGAATGCGTCAGACATTAGTCCTTGCTATCGGATGGTGATTATCGGTCAATCCGGCAGGTCAACTATTGTTCTAGCTTGAAGTGACCAAGAGATGTATTGTCTTGAGGGATTCGCACGAGAAATTGGTAATAATTCGTATTACAATATTCACGGGTGCATAGCTGGCGGATATACTGTCAAACTTAATTGTATATGAGGAAATATTACCGTCCTCAATTATTAATATTAAATCTTTAAGTTACCGACGGTATTTGTAAGTTTTAAAAATAAAATAATTTAAAATAAAACTATATCTTAACTAGACACTTTGTCATTAAAAGAAAAGAAAGAAAGAAAAACCTTTATTTATGATGTACACCACTTAGTTGTAAAGAATAAAGACTACATAAAAGAAAATAAAAAAATTACAATTGCATGGTGTGACGTCACAAAATTGGTAACCACTTGGTGTTCAACGGCTTCAGTTCAAATCTAAAGATCCAAACATTCAGTAGTAACTGTTATTTCATTTATTTCCGGAGGTCTCTCCTAACCAATTAACACTGCAGCCAGAATACCATTAAAGTCGACTGTCACCGATTTGTACATCGTAAATTTGTAGTTGAACCTTTATAAGCCGTTGTTATGAAATATGCCACATGTTATTTATTTAATTAAAGTGTTAATACTTATAATAATTCAATATAATGCTATGATACAATGCTAGCGTACGGGATGGTAAGTTTTATGTATTTCAAATAAGTAATTCCATCACTTAAAATGACATCGGCCTATTGCCGTGTCGATATGAGCATCATTCTCCTGCCCTTATCCCACTCTAAGTGGGGTCGGCACAACATGTTACAAACATGTCACATGATTCGGCTACGTATATTACGATCGGCCGCCTGCCTGACGTTAACTTACCTTAGTCGTATTTTACGACCCCTCGTTAAGAAATGAGAGTGGTCTATTCTACTCAGCTGGATACCACACGGCGGGTGTCGATATGAGCATGTTTAAAATTATAAAATACTAAATGTCCGGTCCGGCTGGCGTTGCTGTGGCTCAATCTGGTTTCAAATTCCCGTCGGAACAGAACAAAACAGTTTAAAAAAAAATGCTCCAATCGACACCAAAAATTTACAGGATCATCCGCTGGGTCATTTTAAAGACTGACTAAAAATTTCATTATCATCGTCTAGGTGTTTCGGAGTCTGTAAAGGACATACAGACAAATATTAATTTTTATATATTAGACTAGCTGAAGTGACAAACTTTATTTTGTCATAAATTATTCCGAAGTAATTTCTACATTATAAAAAAAAATAAAAAGTTTTGCAAAGAAAAATGTGAAGGGATATTTAGGGGTATTAAAAATAGATAGTAGCCGATTCTCAGACCTACTGAATATGCATATATAATTTCATAAAAATCGGTCAAGCCATTTCGGAGATGTTTTATATATAAGATAAAATGTTTCATATACAAGGTTTCGCGAACCCCAGCTTCCTCTTTTTGATCTGAGATTCAAGTGTATTTGGGAATACCGAAGTATAATCTAACTCAGTCAACACAGCTCGAGTTACTTCAAACATGGTTATGTATTGGGCAAACAATGAACACGTTGAACCTGGCCGGGCAGTTTACGGGCCCCGCTCGTTACCCCGACATGTTTATTCGGACGCCCACTTATGCCCCACACGCGGCTCGTGCCTACAGTTGACCCAATTTGGAGGCGTGAGCGGTTCCGACACCTAATTATTAAGTTTAAGCTAGAATTAAACCTGCCCCGATACGATAGATACGGCACTGAAATTTCTGCTATGAAGTAAAGTAAAGTAGCGGCCTGTTACAATCCCATGGCTGGGCATAGGGCTCCTCTCTCCGTTTCCGGAGAGGAGGGTTGGAGCTAAGACCTACCACTCTGCTCCAATGTAGATTGGTAGGTTACTCATATCTCCAGAAATCTCAAGTGATATGCAGATTTCCTCACGATATTTTCCTTCACCGAAAAGCGTGCCCGGGTTTGAATTCGTGTTCCCCTCTAAAGAGTCGCACGGTCTCACCATTGGGCACAGCTCAATTTCTGCTATAAGCTGAGCTAAATAAGCTGTGATAGCGACTCTCTTAAAGGGGTGACGAGTTCCAACCCCGGGGCAGATGAGGGCAACCCTCGACAAATGAGTTTTTCTGTTAAAAATCATGTCTGAGTATATCTGCGATTTATCGCACAGTTTTCGGTGAAACAAAACTGCGTGAGGAAACCTGCACATCTCTAAAGAATTCTGGGGATATGTGTAACTTATCAATCCGCACTGGAACAGTGTGGTAGTTCTTAACTCCAGACCTTCTCTCCTAAAACGGAGATGGACGAGGGCTATGCCAGTGGTGCGACAGTAACATGGCGCTACTTTACTAAAATTTCATTTTCGAAGTCGAAAATTTTGTATCGAAATTGATAAAAATTGATTTCATTAAATATTATATAATTTCAATAAAATACGTTAGTTTTACCTTTGGTATATTATATACTAACTAGCTTTTATCCACAACTTCGTTCGCGTTAACTGTAAATCATGGTATTACTGCTAATTAGCAAAGATATGTATATCATTTGCCCCGAAAACATTCTAACAAAACCATAAAAAAATTGGAAACCCCTCGGAGTAAGCAGCAGCATCTTTCATTATAACTGTAAATGTGAGATTTTATTGGGTCATCTGATGTAAGAATAAAATCTGTGCCGTCTTAATACACTTACACAAACAGACAACGACATTCTACTTAACATATGTTAAAGGGTGACCACCCTTTAAAATTACCATTCTTTTCTGTAACCCTGATAGAGACTTTATGTATCACAACCCCTTTTTTTTCGAAATGTCTGTTAGTCATATAGTACTGCTATATAATGTTTCTTTACTGCGAAATACTTATTTCTTCTTTAACCGCGCGTAAACATTTCAAGTACTTTCGAAATAAATTGCGCACTTATTATTAATGTGGGGACTTTGATTTATAAAAAGTGTAGATAGATACAATCTTATCTTATAAACGTAATATATAATTAAGTGCTTATTGCAAGCATAAGCACTCCAGCACGGGATTACCTCCATGACGTAATAATTTGTGTATCAAAGGTGAAAATGTGTAAAGCGGTAATTCACCTGCAACTAAGCACTCAACAAGAGTGACGTCCTCTTGTTTGAATTATAATATTTTTTGTTTTCTTATCACAAAAATATAAAATATAGGTATTTATGAAGAGAAAACGTAACCGAGTCTGCAATCTGTCTATACTTATTATAAAACAAAGTCCTTAAGCTCGATTGCTGTGATCGATTTTCTCAAAATCTTCTGGACCGATTTTTGTTAAAAGATTTTGGTAAAACGACGGTTTACACTACAATTTTTCCGGAAGGTTTATGTTACTAGTTCATTACTTCTTCTTGGTCGCTACGCTCTTGGCAGAGCGGTCGTGGTCGTCAGTTGAGGGTTGGTAGCAAGACTAACAATCCGATGCCATTCTTTCCGGACGGCTGCCGTCCTGGTACATTTATAAAGAGAGCCATCATAGGCAGCCTTTAGCAGTAACTAGTGCATTACGGTTTTATGTAAATTGTGATAAAAAGGTCGCGCACTTGTTAAAAGACACTCGCCTGATGGAGCTTTAGTCGCGTAAACCAACAGAGGTATACTCAAGTAATGTATAGTACGCGGCAATAAATAATGCACATCGAGACTTAGAGAGAGAAATCGGCTAAATTCTGCTTCATATAGCATTGTCTCTGTCGCGCAGACTGACGAACCCGTGTGAAACGTCACATACTGAGTGACAGTGACAGCGCTCTACGAAATCGAACTGGCCGGCCGTTTCGTTCTAAACATCGATGTGCATTATTTAATGCCGGGTACTATAGTAGAGAATTGTAGATTGCCAAAATACTACAAAAAAGTCCGCGACAGCATGCCTCTATTTCTTTTGGTTAACTCACAATAATTATCACAATTCAAAGTCCAATATTTAATAGCTATTTACAATAGTACTCTCTAAAATAGATGAGCGCAGATTGAATTACACAATGCATAATTAATTGTGCGTCTGTGTGAGTTTATATGCAAGGGGCCATTAGTTACAAAAAACCTTTTTATATATGTTAAAGAGTATTCCCTAAATCATGTGCTTAACTACACATACGTCACAAGATTATATGTATATTTTGTTAGCTTATTGTGCTATGAACGGAACACCTTCACAAAATCATACTCTTGTACGTATTATACAAAAATGTTTCAAAACGTAAACGCACGATAAGAGAGCAAAATAGTGTTAGACGCGAATAACCAAAATTAAACATTGTACCTAAGTAATATGGTTTAAATTCCAATGACACAATTTCGTTTTTCTAATCGCAGTTTATAAAAGAGGTCATGTGATAAGAGGAGTGTTATAGAGCGGAGGTCACGTGGAAATCGTGTTATATTTACGGTAATTATGATTATTGTCATTGTAAAACGTGTTTGTTTCCGTTTACTATTATTTGAACTATTGCAGTTAATGCTATGTTCATGAAGAACACTCTACATGTACAGCATAACATGTTTACACAAGTTGTTGCATGATTTGGCTAGTTATTTTACGACCGGCCGCCTGCCTGACGTCAACTTATCGTAATCGCCTTTTCCGACACCTCGGTAAGAAGTGAGGGTGGTCTATTCTACTGAGCCGGATACCACACGGCACTTACCTCAGTCGCCTTCTACGATACCTCGGTAAGAAATAAATAAATAAAATAAATATATAGGAAATTTACACACACGGTCCTCCGTCCCCAAAGTAAGTAACTTAATACTTGTGACGGACAACTGGTAGATATACTACATATATAAGTTTAAATACATACTTAAATACAAATACACACCCAGGCTCGAGAACCAACAATTTGTTTATAGAAAATGTTGGCCCTCGGCGGAAATCGAACCCCAGAAATGAGGGTGGTCCACACAGATGACACTTCGGGAAAAAAATAGGATGGTTTATTCCACTCAACCGGATACCACACGGCAAATAACATCGAAGAACCCATGAGTCGAACTCATGACCTCTGGAGGAGAAGGCAGGGTCAATGCCACCCGTACCAACGGGCCAGTTCATATCATACAATAATATAGGTGCAGGTTATCAAAGTCCAACAATATATCTAGCGACCTTGCCACGACCGTGAATATCCACGTAGAAAAATCGTGTTCTTTAATAATCACTATTTAAATACCCAGGTCAGCCTACAACGGCTGTTAGCGAAAGGTCACAAAGGCATTGGCCTCATGGCAATGTCAATTACCATAAAAAAGTTTTAAAATTATCACATCGCATCTGCATCAAAAGATATTAACTAAGCCTAAACTTCATAGTAGCTCTCAATTCTAAACCCTAGAAAATATTCCTTTTGAAATGACGTTACTCTCTGGGCACGAGTATTAAAGTTTTTACATATGTTTTTTCTTCATTCTTGGGACCATTCCACGTGGGCCTGATTTATAGTGGTATAGTAGTAGCGTGTAAGTAATTTAAGATAGATATAACTTGTACATTTTAGTTATAAATAAATAAATAAAAATATTTTTTTATGTTTTGTCGGAAGCGAAAAAAGTTAAAAGAAACTCGTTGGTTCTTTAATTGTTTGGTAGCGGAAGTAAAAATGAAGTAGATAGAGTAGATCACTTAGTGAACGAACGGTGCTTTAAATACTAGATTTGCATGAATGTCGCAATACAAACTTTGATTTGAATTAGTTACTCTGTCGTCTCTTAGTCGTGGCTCATGTGTATCTTCGACAAATTAAAATTCAAGATTTATTCTTTATTCAAGTAAACTTGTAAACAAGTGCTTTTGAATCGTCGATTCCACTGCTGGTTGGGAAAGCTGTTCCTACCGAGAAGAGCCAGCAAGAATCATCGTTGGTTGCTCTTAATAAAGTATAAATTCTTATCACTAGTTACATTTAGTCATTACTGTCTTGTACAGGGTCGAAGAGTATCTATGTCCACGCACTAATATCATCTAAGTAATCCTCAACAGTACAGTAGGCTTTCTGTATTAGCCTTTTTTGATAGTGTTTTTAAACTGCTGCAATGGCAAAGCTAAAATCGATTGCGAATTTATATTGAATTTTACTATAGAATCTTATACCCAAACCCAAAAACGACTTATAGTACCCAAGCATTAGATAATGCACAACGATGTTTAGAACGAAACAGCCGGCCAGTTAGGTTTTGTAGAGTGCTGTCACTCAGTTAGTATGTGACGTTTCATACGGGTTCGTCAGTCTGTGCGAGAGAGAGACAATGCTCTATGGAGCAGAATCTAACCGATTTCTCTCTCTAAGCATCGATGTGCATTATTTATTGCCGCGTACTATACGTACTTTTGTAAGGTGCAAATCAGGAACCGCAAGGTTATGTCGGCTCCTACTTTGTTTATTACATCAAATATCGACATGTTGATAGAATCTAATTACTAGTACCAACTTACATAAAGGAATTACTCTTGATAAGAGCAACCTTTAAGCAAAAGGTTATTTTTAGTGACAGCGTTGCAAACTCGGTCTCTAGGCAATTTAATTCACTCTAATATTACAAATGCGATATTCTAGAGGCATTTCAATAACTAAGTTAAGGATATCAGTCATGGGTACAGCGTTCTATATAAACTGGGTTTTATTAAATAAATAAATAAATATATGGGACACTTAAACACACGGTCGTCCATTCCCAAAGTAAGTAATTTAATACTTGTATTATGGGTGACGGACAACTGGTAAATATAATGCATATATAATTTTAAATACATACTTAAATACAAATATATACCCAGGCTCGAAGAACCAACAAATTGTGTATAGAAAATGTTGGCCCTCGGTGGGAATCGAACCTGCGACCCGCTGCGCTAACGGGCCAGTCAATTATTATCTAGATCCGTATATTATCTCAGTTATTCTCAAGTAAAAAATTGATCTAATACGCTACAACAACCTTCACCAGTTGCACGTATGCATAAGTAAAATCATGAAAATATATGACGATCATTATTTTCGAAAGACATGGTGACTGAGTTCGAACTATTAGCGGAAGGTCACCCAGACAATGGCCTTACGGCATGTCAATTATCACTCAGAGGATTTGACAAAAGAACATAATACTAATAAAGTATTGATATAAAAGTAAATGCACACTAAGAGGATGCGATTTGAATATCACCACAACTCGATCTCTAGACGATTCAATTCATACTAATAATATACTTATTCGAGTAGTACTAATAATTGCTGGTTTTATAAGACCAATAGCAATGTTGTTTTGGCCATGCCATTACAGCAGTTTGAAAACACTGTTAAAAAGAGGCTGATACAGAAAGCCTGTTGAAGATTACTGTTGAAGATTACTTAGATGATAAGGATGTGTTGATATAGGTGCACTTCTACCCTGTACAAGACAGTAATAAATAAATGTAACTAGTTTTAAGATTTATATTTTGAAAAGAGCAACCGCCGAGTTTCTCGCTGGTTCTTCTCAGTAGGAACAGCTTTCGGAACCAGCAGGAAAGTTGATGATTCAAAAGCACTTGTTCACAAGTGCACTTGAATAAAGAAAATTTTGAATTTGAATTTGAATTGAATTTGTATTTTTTTAATACATCTAAATTTGTTATTACTTTGTGTGGTATAAAGTTAGAGAGTAGAGTTGAGTAATAGCATCTCAGTTTTACATTCTGATTTTTTATTTCATAGCCACAACGTGATGTTCTTTTGTATAATATATAGTTGTTCAAATATAATAATAAAATATTTTATTTTGTTAATCAAAATCAAACTGAACAATGTATAAACTCCTTAAGTTCATTTGACCTTCGGTATAGAAACAAGGTCTAAATATAGAACAAACTCGTCATAGCATTATAAAAGCCATAATGTCATCACTAATATATTTTTATATGTAATGGAACTAGTTTGCGAATCCTAGTTTTTATTTTCAATTTTAGCTTACTTTCAAGTATAGAAGGACGGGTAAATAATTTATGTACGCGTCGCACCCTTTGCCAACGATATAAAGTATACTTATTCTGCTATGTATTGACAGACACATCTTAAAATATATATTGCAAAAATTATATGAGCGTATGTATCACGATATTTTCTTTCGCCGGAAAAGGGGAATTGTAATTTTCAAGTATACACGTAAGTTTTTTTAAACATTTGTCTCTACCTTGTACTCACGACCCCCGGAGGTAAATAATCGCGAGCCCTCACCACTCTCCACCTCAGCCATCTCGGCTTACTCGGTTTTATAAAATGGTATTAACGAATACGATTGCATCAACGATTATATATTCTAATATGATAAATGCGAAAGTCTGTCTGTCTGTCAGTCTGTCCCACTGTTACGTTGTTACGGCTAATCAATTTGACCAGTACTTGACTGGCCCGTTGGCGCAGAAGGCACTGACCTTGCCTTCAGCTCCATGGGTCGCGTGTTTGATTTTCGCCGAGGGACAACATTAAAAAAATACAATTTGTTGGTTCTTCGAATCTGGGTGGGTTTCTGTACCAGTTGGCTGTTACGCATAACGCAACTGTGAAGTTACTTTGGGGACAGAAAGCCGTGCGTGTAAAATTTTTTTAACTTTTGCACAACATTTGGCATAATAAAGCCTATATACCGGGGTAACACAAACATTTAACATAACATATTTTTTTCTGGGAATAAATAAATCTCTTTATTTTTAAGTTTATTAACTTTACACCATTTCCTAAACGGATTACTTTCGGCACAACAAAGCGACCGTTTCTTGTCAGATTGAGGTCAGCGTGCGAGTCCGACGGAGGTCACCAAAACATTTGACACTCGTAACACGATCGCAGACCGTTCAAATTGAAGTTAACATACATACAAATATTTAATCCGCGTCGAAATTACAAATGTAGGTGAAATTTTATCGTAAGTTTTATGAGAATAAACAAATTCACATTTTAAATGATTTATAGAAGCAGGCAGCTGTGATAGCTCAGCCGTGAGACCGTGCGACTCTTTCAAGGGGAACACAAGTTCAAACCCGGGCAGGCACCAATGAGTTTTTCTATTTAAACTCATGTGTCTAATTGATAATTGCAATTTATCACACGCTTTTCGGTGAAGGAAAACATTGTGAGGTTCACGATCCTGCATATCTCTAGAGAATTCTGGAGATATGTGTAACCTACCAATCCGCATTGGTGCAGCGTGGTAGGTCTTAGCTCCAACCCTTCTCTCCAGACATGGAGAGAAGGGTTGGATATTTCCAGCAGTGGGATTGTAACAGGCCGCTACTTTAATTTTTCTTTTATAGAAGCAGGCGTTACTTTGCGAAATTCCATATTTCAGAGACTATAACAAAACTACTTTGCTATAATCCGCGCGGGTAAAGCGAATGCATACAGAGCTAATGTGTATGAAGTAGGCAAAATTCACGTACCTTACACATGTAGCACACGTCACCAAATGTATCCCTAGACGCCTCCACCAGCAACAATGCACACAAGCAATACACACAACCACCAACAAAATGTCGACGAAAATTCTGAAAGCGTAGGAGACTGGCAGTATTTCGCATTTACAAGATAATAATATATGTACGTATTTTACGAGCAATAATAAGTATACAGGTTTGACCCGACTTAGTAGTCGTACGAAGTCAGGTCAATCCGACAAGGTCAAAATACAAAGGTGCCAGCGTCATTTGTCATTGCGACGCATTATAACTACAGCCATAACTACCGATAATTACCTGTCGGAATATACCTGATGGGGCGATGGCCATAATTTTCATATATTCAAGACTGTCTCACAAATTCTGATGGGCAATATGAACATTACTTCTTTTAGAGGATTTATAAAGATTATTTTAATTATATTGGAACTGCAATAAGGTCAATATTTAAGAAATATGTCAGGGCCAAATCCAATTCGGATAGGAGGAATCAGAGAGATTTTTCCAAAATTGTCCAGTGCCTGAAGGCCGAAGTCTTCAAAGACATAAAAAAACTCTTAAAACCGGTTTTATAAACAATTATACAGTCTCAATCAGATCAGAGAGTCTCAATCAGTCAGAAAATCAATTTTAACGATTAAATCGCACACATTAACGAAATTACATTATGATATGTATATAGATCTCCCTATATAAATACGGTTTACGGTGTCTACACAGCATCGTAATGAAACACTATATCGTTTCGTACTTTTTTTGCCGTTAGTCAAGCAAACGGGTGAAAAAAAATTGAAAATATAAATTGCGTGTCATACGGCGGAACAAGCTCGGGACAAACAATAACCACAGAGGTCGTAAAAGTGACATTATTTTAACCGCATACATAAACATACTATCGTTGAATAGAGAAGCTAAGAAGTGGCCAATGTGCAAAAAACACTGATAGTTACGTCTATATGAAGTTAACATTATTTATTTCGAAACTAGCTGTTCTCGACCTCGTGTTACTGTGGCTAAGAATTGCTTCCTAATTTCTCTCGGAACAGAACTCAGCAGTTTTAAAAAATACTCCGATAGCCAACAAACTATACAGATTCATTCGCTGGGTCATTCTAAAGATCGTCTGAAAATGTCAATAAAATTAGTTTAACCGTTTCGGAGTCTATAAAGGACATATATACAAACATTCATTTTTTTATTTCAAAATAAATCTAATTTTAAGATAAAATGTAGACCTCAGATAAAGATAATATGCGAGACCTCGTTTTGTTCTTTAAGTTTTCTTACAATTATAAAAAAAATATACACATTTGAATCCTGGCAACCCTAAGTAGCTGATGACATAAATAAGTATACGCGGCAGTGGTAATTAAACAGAGATACAGCGTATTGGAATTGACAGACTAATAGGTAATATCCTGCTGATGATTAGAGCGCTTTCTATTGGAATTTTAATTTGAGTGAAATGTTGAAAGGGTGCGTATTAGAGCTATATGAGCTTTTCTAAGTTTGCGTAAACATTTAACACCGTATATCAAAGCTATCAAACCGCATTTGAGCAGCATGGACGGGCTAAACTCCAACCCTTTTCTCCAAAAAAGACGGTTTGGCCCAACAGTGTCATAGTTACTGTTACTTTACTTTTTTTTTTAATTTAATTTTAATCAACAGATACGACGTTGCTAATTATGCAGAAAGAGCATATTATCAAGAAACTGACGTCTGCTCATAGGAACTAAATTTCAGTAAAAAAAAATTGAGAATCACGATACCTCTAAAATAGGGAATTTCAAAATTAAAAACACTTTGAAGTAATTTATGACAAATAAGAGGATATAAATAAAACGGGATCCCAGTATGGATTGACATTAGACACCTTATTTGGTTTGTCACATAAGTAAATATCATTACGCCTTAGCCAATTTCAGTTAGGTGCAAAAATCTTATATAAATACTGTTACCTCTTCTAGGTTCAGAAAAGATTCCAAGTCATTTGTACAGCTCGGGAAACCTACGGTAGTTTGACTTGTTGATAAGTAGCCCACCCGTCCTGGTTTTGCGTGGGTGGTAGACCATAATTATTTTGCCTTGAGTGAAACCCATCCTTGATTTATTTTCGCGGCCGCTAGTTATCGTTTTACGATAACTCCTAGCATATTTATTTAAATCGTATAGTGCAAGGGATCATAATATATAGAAAAAAAATGTTTAATGTACACATCATATTTAAGTGTACAAAAATTAGTAGCTTTCTAATTACCGAATAGTACGTGGATTTTTTTAAGAAGTTACAACAGATATACTAAATGTTTATGTAAGCCTAACTGGGCTTAACTTCGTTCGCGTGGACTGTCCTCTTATTATTTGAGTAAACCGTAATAATTATAATATTTGTGGTTAAAGTCTTTACTATAAAAACTATAAAAGCTAGACATATGTTGTTGCGGACTTTTATTTAGAACTTTTAAAGGGGAACAATTTTGTAGTACATGATTTTTCAATAACTTTCACCGTTTACTTAGCGCACGCATGGAAAGCTTTAAATTTTGCCGTTTTCGCAATATTTTTTATTAGTGCTCCTCTGCTATTCATCTTAGCGTCATTTTATATAATCTATAGCCTCGATAAATGGACTATCATACACTTAAAGAATTTTTCAAATCGGTCCTGTATTTCCTGAAATAAGCACGTTCAAACAATCAAACAAAGAAACAAACTATTCAGCTTTATATATTAGTATAGTGTATTAAACCGCTGTCTTGTATGAAGCTGAAAGGATTTTCTAAGGAATTTTTACCATCCAAATAATCTTGAATTTTGTAATATGCATATAGGATATAAGCATGTAGGAGATATAGTACCCCCATCAGAAGAAAAGACGCCTTCAACGAAGTTTTTTGACACTGCTTGATTTAAGATTGAAATTCCTTAAAAAGATAGCCTATACTAAACGTCGGATAAAGAGAGAACGAGAGAGGAGTACTTTAGTTATTTATTACACGGTGGCCCTGCAGTAAAGATAAAGCAATGGTAATTGGTACAGATTTACGGGTACCTTGCAACTTGCAGATTGTTTTAATGTTGATTTTAGTGTAATTTCATGCATTTATACATTAAGGCCTTGCCTTCGCTGTAGGTGGCTTCTTACTTATTATAATGCCTTCAGCTGCCTTGACCTCACTCGCTTATCAATTTTCTTAGTAAGTTGGAATCCTTAATTAGTATTATTGACCGTGGTATAGTAAGACCCTTATCAGCTAGATCAGTTCAGACCCACGACAGGCACCAGAATTTATTTAAAGATAATTTATTTTTACAATTAATCATTCGCTTTAGTTAAATAACGTGATGATAACTGTACATCCCAAATTGCTTAGAATCTCACCTGTCAATTCTCATTTAAGTAATGTGTGATACTTCCAATCGTCTCATCAAAGGACTTCTGCCCAGCAATGGGATAGTATCAGATCACTAATTTACTCTTTTATATATATTTTCATACACGCTATAAAAATCCCTAACAGTTTAGAAGACGTAATTTATAAACTTTTCAAATCACATCAGAATTACAAAAGCATTTCAAAAACATTTGATTAATAGTTAATATATAAAAACCGGCTATACACGGGTAAGCCCGACTAGTTTCCCAGTTAGACAGCACCGGCCACGATAACGTCACGTATAGAGCTCATGAATAAGGGCGCCATATGGACTTGAAATTAGTCGGGCTCACCCGATAAATAAGACGTGAGTATAGCCGGTTTCTATACATTAACTATGAAAACCACTCACGATACATTTAATTTACGATTTACGGTGAGTAAAAACATAATGAAAAATATACTTGGACACAAGATTTATACAGATAGATTTAGACCATATATGGAAAGCCTTCGCATTCAACGTCTTTCGCCAATTATCACTAACGATATATAATTATGAATGTGGATGATATGTGACTAGAGAGAGGCCTAAAAAAGAGGTGGTTGTATTTTATAAATTATCACATTATATAAGAAGTAGCGGCAGCATTGATGAATAATAGGTGAGATCATCATTCTCCTGCCCTTATCCCACTCTAAGTGGGATCAGCACAACATGTTGTCACATGATTTGGCTACGTATTTTACGACCGGCCGCCTGCCTGACGTCAACATACCTTAGTAGCCTTTTACGACACCCCGTTAAGAAATGAGGGTGGTCTATTCTATGCAGCCGGATACCACATGACACATACCTTAGTTGCCTTTTACGACACCTCAGTAAGAAAGGAGGGTGGTCTATTCTATGCCGGATACCACACGTTGTGACGAATAATAGGTGAGGTGAAAAACATGTTGCACCGACTATAATTAAAGATAAGCGTAGGAGAATAACGGTATATAAAAGCAACTATATTATACAACACATTATCTTATAAATTTTAAATTAAATGCAGACGTTCTTCATAAGTGAAACTGTTTATTTCCCTACACTAAGTACAAGTTAATACGAATATAGCTTGTAACGACTTTGTCTTGCAGAGCGAAGACATTTGCAAATGTACGTATACGGTAGCATGCCCCCGGCGCGTTGTGGAGTGAAAACGTCACATTCCTCGGGTCGCAGGCATCTCGACGCGTGCTATGTTTACCAAACAGCCTGTCAGCCTTTGTGACCTTAGCGGGAACTGGCGTCGCCACAGCGAACGCTTCTGTTGAAATGACGCGCTACAGACGCGGTTTGTATCAACTCGTTTTCCAAACAAAACTTGTAACGAATAGCGCCAAGTGATTTATTGTTTCTATAAAGTCATCTCTTAACGTCAAAAACAAGCATTTTTAAATATAGGGCGCGGTATTCTGTTCGGGAAATAATAAAAAATGGACTGTATAAAAGATAAAAATATTCTATTTGTGCGGAAAAATATAAGTACATATAAAACAAAATTTGATGTATATCATAGACATACGAGAGGTCACAAACAGCTTACGATACCTGCGTCGCGACTCAGCAGAGTAAGCAACTCTTTTGTTGGTCTCGCTATTCGCTTCTATAATAAAATTCCTCAATCCATTCTAGACCAGTGTACAGAAAGATTTCAATCAAGTGTAAAAAATATGCTTATACGTAAAGCATATTACAAAATTGAAGATTATTTGGATGATAAGAAAGCCTGGATTTGAAAATCCTTTCAGCTTCATACAAGACAGCGGTTTAATAATGTATAATTGAAAATATTTAAAAGATTGACCGCCGAGTTTCTTGCTGGTTCTTCTCGGTAAGAGCAACATTCCGAACCAGTTGTAGCTTCATTAATCATATTAATGCTTGACGATTCAAAAGTGCCTGAAATGGTTTATTTGAATAAAGATTATTTTGATTTGATTTGATTGGTGAAACTTTGTTGCGGGAAGGGAAAAATGGCGGCATGGAAGAATTATAACTTAAGGGAGTGGAATGAAGACGAGGCACGCTTACCTTGGTCTGGATGCTACAACGGGCACAGGAAATCGGCAGACAGTTTTAACTCTCCACACCACTTGTCACTAATCTCACAATATGTAAAAAAGTTGTTAATTAGTGCGCGAGCGCGGCGTGTTTTTGCTCGAGTGTGCGCCATCTTGCGGCGATCCTCGTCCGGGACAGCAAGCGAGTAGGACAGGACTCTATGTATGAGAGATATGGAATAAAGCGGTAACACTATACATAGCTAAATTAACAATAACCAGCCATAAGAGAACCTTGTTAAAAATATATTAATTTTTATAAAAATAGAAGATTAATTGTATCACTGTCTACTGCGCGTGACTTCAAAAGTAATAGAAAATATATGTAATACTAAATTCATTGTGGACTATCCGTTTTTTCATACCCGATACATGCAGGATTCGTAAAACACATGCACAAACCTCCACCACCGCCACAACAATACACAAGCACTACACACCATCGGGTATGAAAAAACGGATAGTCTATACATTTAGCATTATATATATTTTCTATTTACTTTATCTCGGATTATAGTAAAATAATTTTATTATTACTTTTGTATTATGGAGCTCCGCAAAACAACGCCTAATTCTATAAATTATTTAAAGTGCGTGTCTTCATCAATGAGGATTTCAATACCGAAAGAAAAACTAGCATATGTAACTTTCCCACGATCTATCTCCAGATCAAAACCTAGGCACCCTCCTATGATGAAAAAAGGACAAATAAACAAACCCACTATCCAATAACTTCGTATATATTTCCCTGAGAATAAATTTTAAATAGACTAGTACAATCTCCTTTATATTTACTGTGAAATCGAAATAAATGTTACCGCCATGGTTTCCGCGCGGTTATCGATCGAGTTACTTTCAAAATTAAAAAAAAATATACATTGTTTATCGTCTTTTAATATAATTATTTTATTCACTAACCTTTACAGTTTTACTTGTATTCAAGTTTACCTTGTTCCGATACATTCACTGTCAAGAACGTAATAAAGCCTTAATTTTATGCGTCCTGCCTGCAATGACCTAATGGAGATTGCTATACTAATTCATTAACTATAAGAAATCTTCGCCGACATCTCACATTATTTCTGAATTGTGTCTAATCTTCAGACCAACTTTAATCTAAGCAAAAACCGTTTTCATACCTTATACATCAACTATTAGTTACCGCACGTATCACAAAACACCGCCACCGACGACACACTACATAAGCACAACACACATTCACTACAACAATCTCAACGTCAGCGTAGCATCATCAGGAAATAAGCTCCACGACAAAATCGCAAATGCACTTTTATTATGGAATTCCGCAAAGTTACGTCTACTTATAAATCTAGAACTTATTCGATTGTTTACAAGTTTACTATTAAACAGAACGAAGAAAAAAAATATATGAAAAATATGACTAATAAGACTGACTGAGTAATTTGAATGGCCCGTTGGCGCAGTGGGTAGTGACCGTACCTTCAGCTCCGCGGGTCGTGGGTTCGATTCCTGCCGATGGCCAACATTTACTATAAAACAGTATGTTGGTTATTCGAGCCCGGGCGTATATTTGTATTTAAGTATGTATTTAAAATTATATATGTAGTATATTTATCAGTTGTTCGTCACCAATAACACAAGTAATAATTTACTTTGTAAATGTCCCATATATTTATATTTATTTATTTTATTTTAGTTTATAACGATTAAATGAATAATGATTAAACAAAAGGTATTAAACATAAAATAACGTATATCGAATAATTAACATCTGTCAGCATGTTAACAACCACATTTAGTTCGAAGCAAACATTCCTGGTTTCAAAATCATCCGACATCCGACTCATAACGGCTACGTGGGTTCGAATACCGATTGCTCAATAGCGGAACCAGGTGCAATTGTAATTTCGGTGGCGGTGTCGATAGCTATGCTCGCTAACCACATTGATGTGTTGTATATACACGATATATGTATATGAATAATAAGATTAAAAACAATTATAAACATGTTTTTTTTCGGACAATACTGTTGTTAGCCTTGAAGGCATTTGGTAGCATCACCGAGAGGATGGGCGAGCGCTAGAAGCATCGCCGGGAACGCAGAAGCAAACTGGGAGAGCGAATCTTGCAGTATCCTGGAGCGTCGCCTTAAGGGTGCCTCCTGTGAGGCCGGACCTCGGCTTAAAGCGACGCGCTGTGGAGGACTGTATCGGACTTGTGGAAAGTCCTTATGTCATAGCGGAGTTGGAAGACCGCTAGACGTAAGAAAGCGGGGACCTCGTCTTCGCCGGCGAAGACGTTGTATGTGCAGTGTTTGGCGATAGCGATCGCGATAGGATCGGCATCAGTGAATACGCTCTTAGGGCAAAAGTAATAATAAAATTATTTTATATGATTATAGCAAATAATTTTATTATTACTTTTTTTTATGGATCTTCGCAAAGTAACGCCTAGTTCTTTAAATTACGCTCTTAGGGCTTTAAACATGATATTCTTTTACGTATATCTATTCGTAAACAGCTTGCGATACCTGCGTCGCGACTCAGCAGAGTTAGCAACAAATTTGTTGGTCTCGCTATTCGCATCTATAATAAAATTCCTCAATCCATTCTAGACCAGTCTACAGAAAGACTCCAATCAAGTGTAAAAAATATGCTTATACGTAAAGCATATTACAAAATTGAAGATTATTTAGTTGATAAGAAAGCCTGGATTTGAAAATCCTTTCAGCTTCATACAAGACAGCGGTTTAATAATGTATAATTGAAAATATTTAAAAGATTGACCGCCGAGTTTCTTGCTGGTTCTTCTCGGTAAGAGCAACATTCCGAACCAGTTGTAGCTTCATTAATCATATTGATGCTTGACGATTCAAAAGTGCCTGAAATGGTTTATTTGAATAAAGATTATTTTGATTTGATTTGATTTGATTCGTACACGTAACACTTTTACTGATACTTTTCTCATAATATTCTCCTCTCAATAAAGGTTGTCTGTGAGAGATCGCTTTAGCGCTAAGACCACCTTTGCACGCTTGTGATAATTTACTTTCTTATGAACCAATATACCATTGTATAGTGCAAAAAAAATACAATAAAAAAAATAACGGGTCGCACCCCGAGAGTGTCGGCAGAAGGAAAAACTGGAATATTAGGGTTGTGCATTTTTGATATTTTGGAATGGCTAGAAAATAATTTTGCACGACTTGCTTTAATTTTCAGTAGAAAAGTACATTTCATGTGGTACGCAATATTCATTTATTGTGCTATTGTACGCAAATATGCTAATTTATTTCGCGCAAGCGCTCTGTGTCGCCTAAACTAAACAGCAGACGCAGGTGTTTTTTTTTCGCTGCGTGGTAGAAAGAAATAGGAATACTTCCTCTCCTACGCAACGCCAGCGATTTACTATCCGCCGTCTTACGAATTTTCGATTGTGTCACGTGTTCTGACGCGAGTTTAACACTTTTCAACACCACAAAAAGTGCACAGCGCTGCTAAAGAAGTTTTCACTTCAAAAGATCGGCTCTCATGTCTCATGTCTTCAGTATCGGGGTTCTCCCGACTAGTTGATGGAATGTATGAAAATGCATGTGAAGCTGATGCATCAAATTGCGAGGCATAGCCGAAATCGTAAACGGAAAATTCATTTTCTCGTTCAGCTTCATCGCTAATAATCTACGCATCATCCCAAATGGAACTGCAGCTAAGTACTTACTGTAGTAAGATTTGATAGAAAATAATCGGTTAAAACCAGTGCTTACGACGAGAATAAAACGCACGCTTAGTAATTAAGTGACCTAATTCAAAATAAGACTTAATTGAGTTAGATACATCGAAATCCTTATTTCAATAACATCTATGATATCACGGTACGAACTATTAAAAAAAATTATCTTGCTCTTACAAGTTATGGATCTCCTTAATACTTACGAGTTTTGTAGGCCCTACGCTAAACTTTATAGCAATTTGCCAGAAAACAACTTTTCTTCTTTGAATTAAGTCACTTTAATACTAAGTTTGCAAAAGATGAAAGAAGAAAGAAAGAAGAAAAGTATTAACTTAACTAAATATACCATTCACGATAAATATCTAATGAAAAAACGTCATTAAACACCAGTAAGTTAACTTAAGTGTGCTACTTTAAAAAACATTGAAGGTTATTTTATAGCAGCATACTTAAACTATAAGAAATGTATGTTTTTTTCCTGGTGCCTAATCAAAACAGGATTTTTATATCGTACTTCATCAAATTAAAATCATTTTTTATCCTATATTAAACTGTTTATTAGCTTCACTTTTAACAGATGTCGTAAATATTGTCACAGCGAATTAGACAGCATAAAGCGATTTAGCATAAAGACAGACAGACATTCACATTTATAATATTAGTATGGATTACACCTTTCAATAGGTTTATCTTAATTATTTCACTGTGAAAAACGTTTGCAAAATATTAGCCACTAAAATTTATTGCGTAGATATGTAATGGCCTGGCGTCCGCGGAAACATCAAATATGTTCACTTAATAAAATACAATTACGACAAAACGTGAGACAACTTTTACTGGAGCACGAAATTGCGGTTACTGTTTCCTATTTCCACTTCGATATTTTAAAATATGACACACTGCGCCAGACTAAAAATGAACCTGATTTATCCTCGAGGCTCGATGTGATACTGATATCAGGAAGTTTCTATTTACTCCTTAATTAGCTGCGATTTTATCCGTCTTACAAAGGTTATGCACTATCTAGTTGTAGATGAAAATTTAGTACTTTTTTTAGGCAAAATTTCACACTAAAATGTTTAAGCAGGAATATAAAAGAAGAATAAAAGATCGCAAAATCTGGAAATCAACTATCCATGAAAAAGTGATCCGTGGAAAAGGTCTCGACCCTCAGCAATGAGGAAAACGACGCAAGAAGAAGAATAAAAGAACTATAGAACTATATCAGAAATACACTCATAAACTTACGCCCTTACCAAATAAAATAAGCGACTCATACACTTACGCACTTACCAAATATCGCGTCGCAATCTTCGAAAGATTTACTTACCACAGATCAACAAATAAAACAGACATTGTAAGCTTAGTAAGTTAATATCGCGACTGGTCACAAAGTGTCAACTCGATACTGACTATCCGATTAATTGCCGTACTAGTTGATTCGTTGGCTGTCAGTTACTGGTTACTACTAAATTATAGTGGTTAATACTCAAGCAGTGCACGATCTTGTACTTGTATCACTATTTTATCACCACGCCATTCAAAGCTCTGAGGGGTTTATACTTCTACATGATCGTGATACATGAACACGCTAGGAAGCTCGGTGTTTCTTTATTTCTCAGACCTAGGGCAAATAATGATTTACTGTCTATCTTCCTAGCTAACGATCAACAACTGACGAGTCGTTATTCGTAACTCTTTTGCACAGTAAAACAACATTTAAGGATTAAAAAATTCGCACCATCAAATGGAGGATAATACATACAATCTTTAAACCTCGGGAGCTCGTTAATATTACATGATTTGATCTGGTTTCCGATCAGCGTTATATTTTGCATTGTCTTGCATAAAAAAAACGCTCCACATAAGTTATTGACTCAAAATTGTGCAAAAAAAAGAAAGATATTATAATCTTTTAAACATAAGATTCCCACTATTTGCAATTATTCAAAATTTTTGTTTTACTCTTTGTTTCGCCGTACAATCTCCTTTGTGTGCTCTTACGTGACATTGGCAAAGTAATTTGTGCCAAAGCCATTAATGGAAAATTGAATTGAATTACGCTGCTCCAATCACTCCTGACGAAAGATAATTGTAATGAAATCCGTGTAAAGCCGATTTTTAGTTTGATATTGATTCATAAATTAAAATAGTGCTACCGCTTTAACTGTATACCGATGCAGATTGCCTCAGTTCTGATGACTCGGGTCGGAGCAGGTCGGTCCGTTCGTTAGTCAGATCGCGATTAAACGTCAATTAGAAGTATTGTCGCACAGACCCAACGAATAACAGGACCGGGCCGAATCGGACCGGACAGTCGGGTCCAGTTTCGTTGCTCGACTTAATGGCCTCAGCTCGTATCAGGCTGAGACATTTGACGTAAGTAAATGAGACGTCAGTGTCTTATTTACAGTGATTTATGTAGTGTATTAATGCCACCCGTGTTTATATTTTTAACACTGAATTTATATTAAAGTTTTTTGCACAGTGCGCTGAGCGTACAGTCTACTGCCTCTGTCCTTTTAGATTAATGTGCTATCATCTCTGTTTCTTAATCAGTAGCCTGATGACGTATCAAACTGTATGTAACAACAAATACTAATAACTCTCAAAGTTGGCACTCCGAATAGCACGTGAATTCTTATTAGACATAAATATAACTTTTATCTAAAATAGGAGGACAACAAAAATGCTTATAACCTCCACATCATCATCGGATGATGATGATGATGGAGTATGGAGTATGAGTATGGAGATGAGTAGGATAAGAACGAGAGGATTCCCGCCCTTATCCTACTCTTAGTAGGGTCGGCACAACATGTAGCAAACATGTTGTCACATGATTTGACTACGTATTTTACGACCGGCCGCCTGCCTGACGTCAACTTGCATTAGTCGTATTTGACGTCTCCTCGGTAAGAAAGAGGGTGGTCTATTCTACTCAGCCGGATACCACAGTGCGGGAAAATGCTTATAACCTTATAATAATAAAAAAGGTATAAACCAAAATAATTTATAATTTAAGTATTGATATACCAAAATATACTGTTTATTTTTTTAAACTGATCATTGTCTCTAACAGACATATTATTTGAATAATAAATACAATATAGCGCGTTTAAAATGCAAGAGTCCTTTGAGGACAGGTTGATCGACCCCTAGGGTCATGTCATGTTTAATGCATGGCGTCTATGGGAAATTGCGTGAAGGCACAGTTCAGCGACCTGAAAACACGAATTTTTGTGCAACGCAAGCAAATGATTAGTTAAGCATTCCGATCAGTGTTGGCGGTGACACGCGCGACCTCTACGTGACCCGCCGCCGTGTGAACGACCGATAGTCTTCTATCACCCAGATGCATTAACTACAATCTATCTTATCTTGCACTAATAATGATAATTATGCTTAACGTAAAGCAGATCCGTGTCAATGTCTCGGCGTGTCGATTGGTCGGCAATTTTCTTACCCATAGAGATTATTGTCATTTAGGTTATTGGATATTGATAGTGTTGAATACGACTGTTATTCAGCGGGAGTATATTCATACCATCTCTTACGAAACCTTATCGACTACCACACAAAATAAGTTTGTTAAAAGTCACAATTTGCGATTTTGTCGTGGAATCCATCTCCCGATGATGCTTCGGTTGCGGGGCGACACGATTGTTGAGTTTGTGATAGTGAACGTGTGTAGTGCTTGTGTACTGTGGTGGCAGTGGTGGATGTTTATGCATGTGTTTTTACGAATCCTGCATGTAACGGGTATGCAGTGGACGGATAGTCCACTGTTTAGTGGACTATCCGTTTTTTTTCAATCAACTTCACATGTACAAGTCTCTTTCTCATAAATAGTTTTATTTTTCAATCACTCTCATGAGTTTATGTTGATAAATGTAGTCTTAGATAGATATGTCTATGTCATCTAGAGCTCGGTTTCTATATGGCATGGTCGAACTCATTAGATCAGCACTCAATTTCCTCTGTATCACTTCATACAAACATTATTATCCAATTATTTCAAGACGTCATAGCCAGCACTTTTGCTGTGATACCTTTGACGTGCGCCAGCGCGAATGATAAGTGCATGCAATTCGAATTTCTAATCAATGTGCGTGACTCTCTTTTATAAAAAGGATATGGTCTCCGAAAAATGGTATTTAAATTTTGTTGTAATCAGTTTAGTAGTTTTAATTAAAAAGTATTACAATAAACTCGTTCCTCTGTTTTTCTTAATTTATTTCTGAAAGATTACAGTGCTAGACTTCAATAGAGTCGATTTTTTATACCGTTCTTTTTTAATATTAATACTATGCGGTACGTATATTCCCACTGCGACCCTAACTGTGCCGTGCTCAGTGCGGACTGACCCTTATAATCTACGGGACCGTTATCAAATATAAAGAGATGTAAGTTGATGGGATACTGGATAGATGGAATGGTGCCCAAGCTACTATCTAGATAAGATCCATCTATCTATTTTCTGTTGAGAAAATCTGCCGTGCAATTTTAATATAGATTAAAAATTTAAAAACAAATTAAAAAAAAGAAAGTCACTGTCCAGCAAAGAAATTTCTGCGTTTCATACCAAATTAAAACCTCCTTTCTTACCGAGGTGTCGTAAGAGGCGACTAAGGTGAGTTGACGTCAGGCAGGCGGCCGGTCGTAAAATACGTAGCCAAATCATATGACAACATGTTTGTAACATGTTGTGCCGACCCAACTTAGAGTGGCATAAGGGCAGGAGAATGATGATGAATCTGAATCTCACTAGATTTATTCGCATAAAAAATCCCGTCCCTCAGTAACTACAAGCTAATCTTCTTTTCTACAACATCTTCATTTTCTTGCATCAATGTAATTGCGTTACGTTCATTACGTTCATATTGTTTACAGCGCTTATCAACAGTCTGCGAAGAGTAGTATCGCTTCTCGTGAATATTGGAGAAATTCTAATGTCAAGATGGCACCGGTGGTTGTGTTGTAAACTTAGAGATTCAATCTATCTCCAGCTTTCGAATCAAACAGTTGTCACTTCGGTAATACTGACACGCGCATTTATTTAAAGAGACAAGTAATATACTCGTATACCCATAACAAGATTACGCTCATCTGAAGATAAGTCATTATGCAGTCAAATGTAGAAACGCGCTTATATGATGTATACCAGTATACGTATAAACATATCTCTTCACGATTTCTATATGATATACCGTGGCTTCTCGCCACACTCCTAACGGCATAATAACTAGTCACAGTCACACCATTAGCTCTCCACTACATGTCACCCTAAAACCTTAGGACGACGTTCCCCAACTCTAGTAGAACGTCTGCGACCTAATCTCCGAATGTCGCAATATGGATAATGCTTCTTCGCTCGCTCTTCCCGCCCGGTGACGCTGTGAAATCCCTTAGGGTTAACAGCGTATTGGCAGTTCGAAAAAATCATAGTATGCTATTCAAACGCTACGTTACAGCGAGTAAAATGGGTACAAATAGATACATACGTAGCCATCCGCTAAACTGAACACCAATAAGGCTTTTAGACGAATATTTTGAACCAATATAATAAAAAAACTACATACTACAACATATTTTTATTTTTGGAAAAGCCACGCTTGGTTAGGCCAGTTTGGATTGAGGTTATAATAAACTTAGGTTTCATAAGTATGCAAAGTCTAAGGTAAGCCAAAACTTAACTAGGGCCTTTCCTTTTGTCTTATCATATATATGAATACATCCAACACGAGAATCCAATGCAGATTGACATGTCACCAGATTTATCATATTGTTTCATTCTAGCGCAATGCGCCCGATGAATTAAGCATATTTTTTTTTAATTGAAATCTCACGAGTTCTTACTTCGCATTTGAAACCGCGACCCTCGGTGACGTTTGCACGCTCTAACCGTTCTGCCATCACAGGTACTTGAACTTATTCAAATAGTCGGAGCAACTGTAGCTAATAGAAAGTATAAAAGAGCGCAATTTTCCGGAGGCCCGCGTCGCCCAATTCTATTGTAGACCGTAATGGTGGGCAATTATCCACATTCCCCTTATCTGCACTCGGTTAAAGCGTGTGTATACAATTGCACGTTCTATGGTGACACTTTATATCAACAAAATAGGAAAGATTCAATTTTTCTTAGCAATCAAATGAAATATTTATATAAAGTTACTTTTATATGTGTGCGTGCGTCGTAATTATTTATGATATGTGTAAAACCGCATATAGAATTTAAGATAACAAAACAAATTATTTTCATGTTAAATTTATAGGTGCCAGTCTAGAGTGTAATAAGAACCACGTGGTTCTTATTACACTCTAGACTGGCACCTATACTAAGATTAGTAGAATTACTAGAATAAGAAAGAGAAAATTACTAGAAAATTACTAGAATAAGACCTAAGACTATAGAGTCTTCAGGTACTGAAGGATTAAATGACACCAAATCAAGAGAAGACAGACCACTTACGAAGCTTTAAAATATTAAATGAATATATTTATTCTTTATATCAGTACGGTATACAATAAAAATATATATAGTTTTAATTAATGTATGTATTTAATTTTTTTTCATTTCATTTATTATGGTTCACCAGTGATTGTTGCATATATTTAATAGTAAGATGCAACATTAATATAATAGTACAATTACTTGTGATAGCCTAGCGGTGAGACCGTGCGACTCTTACGAGGGGAACACCAGTTTAAACCCGAGCAGGCACCAATGAGTTTTTCTATTTAAACTCATGTGTCTAATTGATAATTGCAATTTATCACACGCTTTTCGGTGAAGGAAAACATCGTGAGGATCACGATCCTGCATATCTCTAGAGAATTCTGGAGATATGTGTAACCTACCAATCCGCATTGGTGCAGCGTGGTAGGTCTTAGCTCCAACCCTTCTCTCCAGAAACGAAGGGAGGAGACCTATTCCCAGCAGTGGGATTGTAACAGGCCGCTACTTTACTTACTACATTTTACTATGTACAATCGTATTAAGGCAAACATGACTTGAGTATGTATGTACATATTAAAAAATTATATATTTTCGATAATTATATCAACAATTCATCACGTGATATTTGTAACCAACCAATGATTGGAGAAGCGTGAAACCCGTGCATCCTAGGATGTTTGTATTATTGATATAAATGAAAGTGAGAGCTCGAAACTTTTTGATATATTCTTCTACGGAATCCTTTAAGCCGAAGTAAAACACGTTACCAATCGGAAACTTCAAAAACTTAAATGTCAGCGATAATACTGTAAGAAATATGAGCCGAACTTATTGCTCCAGTTTAAATTAATTGGATCATATATTAAATTATACAGTTGAACATAATTATTTTGTTATGGGGCCTTGGTAGTTGGAACGGTGTCTTAACTGACGCAATGCTTGCCAAGAAAGCGTAATGCTCGCCGGCCGCGGGTTTTCATCCATTTTTGGATGTTTACAACCTTCAATTTGTATCACAGTTCCGCCAGTCACTCGAGATTTTTACTTTCACTCCAGTTTTTCATGACCTTAGGTCATCGCTGTCTTATACGTAAAGTTATAGCGTGTAGGGTGACGAAGTGATAATCTATTTTAGTAATTTTTCCAATTTTTACTGAGGGGTCGTAAAACACGAATAAGGTGAGTTGACGTCAGGCAGGCGGCCGGTCGTAAAATACGTAGCCAAATCATGTGAAAACATGTTTGTAACATGTTGTGCCGACTCCACTTAGAGTGGGATAAGGGCAGGAGGATGATGATTTTCCAATCATACTATTTTTTTTTACTATTCTCTCTTGAGACCTGCCTTTAGCTCCGCAAAATTTTCTTTAAAAAATTCATAGAATGAGGCGTTACTTTGCGGAGATCTATAATACAAAAGTAATAATAAAATAATTTTGCTATAATCCGCTATACAGTAAATATAAAATATATATAGTGCTAAATGTATAGTGGACTATCCGTTTGTTCATACCCGTTAAAAACAAAATCGCAAAGATTTGTGATTTCGTCGTTGAGTCTATCTCCTGATGATGCTTCAGTTGCGGGGCGAAACAATTGTTTAGTTTGTGATAGTGAATTTGTGTAGTGCTTGTGTATTGTGATGGCAGTGGTGGAGGTTTGTGCAAGTGTTTTTACGAATCCTGCATTTAACGGGTATGAATAAACGGATAGTCCACTATACATTTAGCACTATATATACATATTTTCTATTTACTGTATAGCGGATTATAGGAAAACAATTTTATTATTACTTTTGTTTAAAAAATTAGTTGGTTCTTCGAGCATGGGTGTATATTTATGTATTTTAAACTACATATATAAATATGTAGTATATATACCAGTTGTTCACTCATAACACAAGTATTAAGTTACTCACTTTGGAGACGGACGACCATGTGTGTAAGTGTCCCATATATTTATTTATTTATATATCTAAAACTTATACTTCAATTTTTGACACATGTTATTTCATGCACTCTGTAATATACACCGTGATTGTTATAAATCATTATCATCCTGACCTTATTCCACTATAAGTGGGGTCGGCACAACACACATGCATGCATACATTACAAACATGTTGTCACATGATATGGCTATGTAGTTTATGACCGGCCGCTTGCCTCGCGTCAGATTACCTTAGTCGCCTTTAACGACACCTCGGTAAGACATGAGGGTGGTTTATTGTACTCAGCCGGATACCACTCTGCGGAAGCAGTGTGGTGATTGCTATAAATAAAAACTCCAAAAGGGTTAAACTACCCGCATAACAGTTTAAAGATTGCGTTTAAGTGGTTAATAGTTCTTTTATGTCAAAAACAATCTACCGGACATAAAATGAATATGCAAATTATCTTATGCCTATACAAACTTGTAAATAATGGCTGCGTTATTATAAAGTCCCTTTACTAATGAATGATTTAACTCTTCATCTCCAACTAATCTTACACCTGGCTCGCTATAGCTTAAAACGAAATCGTTAAGCCGTTGATGTTAGAAATAGTTCACCGCGGTTGTATTTTTATTCATAATTACAGATTGGTAATATTAAGGAATCTTTATTTGACCTTTCTAACAACTTATATAAGTTTTGGAAGGAATTTTATAAGTTAAGGATATAAGTTGTAAGGTAGTTTAACGAAACAATTTTGGAGACCATTTAACACGAATCGCTATGAAAGTTTAAATACAAAGAAAACTATTTCTTATTATTTCTCTTAAACAGTTGTAACAGTTATAAGGTAATAAATATAACACAATAGCGACTCTAAATTTAAATATTATGATTCAGAAACCAACAAGAAACTTTTTCTTATTTGTTTCACTAGTATGATAATATCTGTTTGTTTTATAAGGCTTTAAAGCACCAAAATGTCATTACGATGCAAATTTGACGTTCCTTACTATAATACAACTTTATTTTAAAGTAACAACTGAGGAAATTTAACTGCGAAACTAATTATTCATATATGCTAAAAAGAAGGTATTTCCGGTACGTTTGCTTATATATAAGTTTACATACATCAAGAATTACATGAAATTTGTTATGATATATTTTTATTGCATCTGTTTAATGAGGATGCCGTTACCCAAAATTTGACATAGGTTTTAGGTACATCCGCAAAACCATAATTGAGTTAGCTTGTATTGGTATTTTTTAAATTTCATTTTCATCTATTACTCAATTTTCTTTTATTAAATGTAAAAAAAACAAAAAACGAGTAAACGCTTCATGGGCGTTAAATAACGGAATACTATGAAGATAAAAAGTTTAAAAATTATTAATTGTGAACGTTCTATATTATTAACTTGATATATGCGTACATGATTAGTAATACCAATATCTACATATATCATTCGGCAACTCTAAATTTAAAAAGACAATCTGAATACACATATTTTAAAATTTTAATTTTAATTTAATTTAATTTAATTTAATTTAATTTAATTTTAATTTAATTTAATTTAATTTTAATTTAATTTAATTTGATGGTTATAATAGTTGAGCCTTAATGTTGTTGTTTTCTCCTTTTTTTCTATATTCATTATTCTCTAGTGTTTATTTTTAGGTTTATAATTTGTGACTTTGTGACTAAGAATGATGTGTTCTTCTATAATTGGTACTACATATTTAATTTAAAACTATATGGGATATATGTTGGATGATTTATCGTGTAATGCTGTTGAAGATCCGAATAAATAAATAAATAAATATTAAAAAAACAATCCTTCTGCATTCCCAGTCTGGTTAGTTTCAATTTTTTTAAGATTGTGTATTCGCTTCTAACATTGTATAATAATTTAGTTTTAAGCGTCTTGTTTTAACGAATAATTCATAAAAACTTAAAAAATTCCAACAGAATTTCATGTTCGAGTTTTAGATCATAGAGATCATTATTATTGTTTAATTAATAAACTTTCGCAAACTCAATCGTTATTTATTTATTACGTACTATCCGAATACAATATATATTACATGGTAACTCTATTTATGCGTGGACAGAGGCCAGTCACTGTGGAAGCGGTTTGCTCCACATATCACTAAAAAAAATCAAAGTAGTGCAAAGTAGCTTGAGTGTCTTTTATACAAATTAATGATAAAACAGTGCATTGAAAAAAATGTTTTTTTTTTAAACTAAGACTTATACATAATAAGATCAACTTCGTTTGTAAGTCTACATACAATATTACATATAAATTTATGTTTCGGATGCAGCGAGATATGCAGTAATTTTTGTCAGTAGATAATGTAAGTTCAAAGGAGTAATAAATGTTCGAATATATACAATGTCTTTGTCATGAACTAATATAATAAATAAAAGTCTGTCTGTCTGTTACGCCTTAACAGACAGCCCGGTTGAGAAAAATTAATAAAATTTGGTTCAATTGAATCTTATGTATAATACAAACATCAAATTCGTATTAGTAAATAGGAATAAAACATTTATTACTATTTGAAAGTACTTTATCATTTAGGTTGACGGTAAGGAAGTCGCGAGCAGAGCACGTGATATATAAAATTAAAAACTTAATATAATAAAATTTGTCTATTTTACATTGGAATAAAAATGTTAATATACTGCTTACAGAACAATGTAATTAATGTCATTAACGATGAAAGAGTTATCAAGATATAAAATTTGTTAAAAATTTTATTCAATAACTAGCTGTTCCAGCGGCTTCGCCCGCGTGGAAATCTGCGTGTCACAAATTTTTCTAGAATTCAAATTTTAAACATAAAAGTGGTTATTGTGAGTTAACCATAAGAGATAGAGACATGATTTCGCGGACATTTTTGTAGTAGTTTTATAGATCTACAATTCTCCAGTACATTACTTAACCGTATCTCTGCTGGTTTACGCAGCGCATGCGACTAAAGCTCCCAGCAAGCAAGTTTTTTAAAAACTGCGTGATCTCTTCAACACAATTTACATAATACCGTTATGTACTATTTACCTAAACCATCCGAAAGTATTTCACAATATTTTGGTGAAACCCGTACAAAAATCCGTTAAGTAGATTTTGAGAAAATCGATTACATACAGACAGACAACTTTTTGGTACTTTGTTTTATAATAAGTATAGATTAAATATCTTCAAATGTCGGTTCGTCTTAACCCTTATGACATCAGCTATCCATATAAATAGTTCGTATATAGCATACGCATTCTTCACTTAGGTTAAAAGTTTGATTAAAAGTTTTAGCTACTGAATTGAACTTTTTATATTACAAAAAAAAATCAGTACCAACGAGAGCTCAATGCCTCCAACGAATCGGTCGTGATATTTCACGTGGAATTCGACAAGCAATAAAATAAAATAGAGCATAAAGCACTGATCCGGAACACGCGATCCGTCGGTATGTCCGACGGTTTTTTACACAGTTTCAATTAAACCAGTTCAAAGAGCACACGAAACTCGAGCAGTGTTGTGTAAAAAGTATAAAAACATGGCGGTCAAGAGTTTCAAGACTGTGGCGAAGGCTTCACCTATCACGGCGAACGTATCAAGTGACAAAACTCGTACACACAGGAAACATATTGGCTACTCTCTTGGGCTTCATTAATATGCTTATTAAAAACCGCTACCGGCATTATTGGTCCAAATTAACGTTACACTTACCGGGGAGATTTTAATTTGGGCATTTTTAATGTGGACTGTATACTTACAGTTAAAAGTTAATGATGTTTTATAATTATCGAGAAAGGTAAGCTTGTAGCTTTGCGTGATGGTCGAACTCAACTGTCAGGTGCAACTGGCTCATAAGCTAATGGGGCTCCAAAAACCAACTCATGGTAGTAAATCGATTCATACCATTGCAAGGTATTTACTATTATGTAGTAAATCGGTCAGTAGCCGATATCTGGCGCCAATGCTATCACCATAGAATTAGCATTGCGATCACCAATTTGTTTTACAAAATTTGTAAAGATAATGCAACGACTTTAGACTTTAGTCTCCTTTTACGACACCTCAGTAAGAAGTTAGGGTGGTTTACTTTACTAAGCCGGATGCCAAACGGCGAGTCAACTTACCTTAATCGCCTCTTACGACACCTCGGTAAGAAAGAGGGTGGTATATTCTTCTCAGCCGGAATATTACCTAGAACTATGGGATAAAAAATAAATAGCTATGCTTAAATACGAGTATATAAATACCTCCAGATAGTATTATAGTTTAAAATTTTATTAAAATACTGCAAATACAAACTACCTAATAGCATACAACTGTGTAATAGTGTAGTATATATTGTGATGTAATATAAGCGACACAAACCACAAACCTCTGTGGTTTTTTATAATGTTAAGTAACGTTTGTTAATATATTGTTTAAATTGTTAAACAAATGAAAAAAAACTTTATTTTTTCTATTAAGTAACACGATACTTCTTTCCACAAGACTTGCCCCCGTTTACGTCATTAATATATTTCCACCCCAACTTTACTTACCATCCAGTGAGCTAATCGTAATCATCATTCTCCTGCCCTTATCCCACTCTAAGTGGGGTCGGCACAACATGTTACAAACTTGTTGTCATATGATTTGGCTACGTATTTTACGACCGGCCGCCTGCCTGACGTCAACTTACCTTAATCGCCTTTTACGACACCTCGGTAAGAAATGAGGTTGGTCTATTCTATGCAGCCAGATACTACGGATACGGATGAGCTAATCGTAATATGATAAAAATAAAATATCAGTATCTTTATTACTGCGTAAGTTAACGCTTGTGAATTCACTCACTCATCCACCTCCACCTGTAGCCGAAACGAATCTATTTCACGGCACAAAAGGCGACGGCGTTGCTCAGCAGGAGATGGTCGTGATGATATTATGTTGTTCACCTGTTGAGGCATAGTTACGTAGAGAGCGGAGAAAACGGTCACTACGACAGGTTATTAACGCTTGACTGATTTCCATTTATACTTGCGGTCTACGAAAATGTCGTGTAGTATCCGGCTGAGTAGAATAGACCACTCTCATTTTCTTACCGAGGTGTCGTAAAAGACGACTAAGGTTAGTCGACCCGCAGTGTGGTATCCGGCTGAGTAGAATAGACCACCCTCATTTCTCACCGAGATGTCATAGAAGTCAAATAAGGTAAGCCGACCCGCCGTGTAGTATCCGGTTGAGTAGAATAGACCACCCTCTTTCTTACCGAGGGGTCTTAAAATACGACGTACGGTAAGTTGACGTTTAAACGTAGCCAAATCGTGTGACAAAATGTTTGTAACATGTTGTGCCTACCCCATTTTGAGTGAGATAAGGTTAGGACTATGATGAATATGATAACGCTTTAAAAGGTAGGCTGCGTCAATTTTTACTGCCAGTATGATCAGTAATTAAAGTCACACTCCTTGTTTTCAAATTTATACCACTCAGCTTCTTAATGTAACAAAAGTAAATAAAAAAGTAATAATGAAATTATTTTGTTATAATTCGCGATACAGTAAATAGAAAATATAGTGTTAAATGTAAAGTGGACTATCCGTATTTTCATACACGATACGTGCAGGATTCGTAAAAACACATGCACAAACCTCCACCACTTCCACTTTTTGTATTATGGATCTCCGCAAAGTAATTCTAATTCTATAAATTATATAAAAGTAAATAAGTTTATTATTACAATACTAAACTTGCAAATACATTTTCACCAAATTACTTAACAATTATTTTCGGTAAAGTAATTTAAATTCGTTTTAGCTCATGTAAAAAGACTTCAAAAACTTTACATATAAATTGACCTTTGGCTGTCAAAACCTTTGACAAAAGCTTGTAAAGGCGTTTTTGAATATAAAAAAGTATTTGCATTAGAATAATTATGAAAGGTGAAACTGACGTAAGCGACACAAAACAAATTTATAAATCTGCTTATTAAATGTGAACCCTTTTCGCCTTACACAGAAATAGAATACTAATTATGCCCTTAGGCTAGCCATTGCGAACAATGTAACCTTAATAATAAGCTTAGGTTATAATTAATACGATATCACAATCTTGTTATTCGTGTTTGTTGCAAGAGACTTGGCATATTATTGTTTTATTCAGTAATGTATAAGAATAATTATTATAAACTTTACTTATATGAAGTTATAAAATCAAACTAAAAAATACTAAATATCAAATTTAATAAATTGCAAGATCATCTATAAAACTTAAAAATTACTAACTTATAAAACAAAGTATCAAAAAGCTGTCTGTCTATGTAATCGATTTTCTCAAAATCTACTGAACGGATTTTTGTACGGTTTTCATCAAAAGATAGTGCAATACTTGCGGATAGTTTAGGTAATTAGTACATATCGGTATTATGTAAATTGTGTTGAAGAGATCGCGCAGTTGTTAAAAAACTTGCTTGCTGGGAGCTTTAGTCGCGTGCGCTGCGTAAATCAGCAGAGATACGCTAAAGAAATGTACTAGAGAATTGTAGATCTATAAAAATACTAGAATAAAGTCTGCGATAGCATGTCTCTATCTTTCGCAGTTAACTCACTAACTCACTCAATAACTACTTTTATATTCAAAATTTCAACAATTCGGGTAAAGTTTCGTAAATCACTGAATTCCACGCGGGCGAAGCCGTTGTTAGCACGGCTAGTACATTTGTAAAGGTAGAAGTGATTTTAATATGCATTATTTTGAGAATTTCAAGTATATTTTAACAAAGCAATAAAAATCGGAGCAGTGTAGGCCTCAGGCCTATTCAAAGACTCTGAACCGTCCAGCATGGGACATGAGTTAAAATATACATTAATTGAAAAATCATGGGTCCTTTGCTTTGTAATAAGGTTGCACATTATTGCGCCACAGAGGTTATCAACTGTAGTCAAGTGAAATTTTATAGTTTTGCAGGCCTACCATGAACTCTTATTGCGATTCAATTGAAGACGTAAACGACGACCGCGAACCGCTTTCTTTTCGTACCATGAAGTGTTAATTGCATTGGGGTCGTAATGTTTGAAAAGAAAAACGTTTTATGAACTATAGATAACTCTGTCTCACATGTTCTTTGGACGAATTCCGAACGCTCTTTTGAAACGACTTAAAGTGTGCGTCTTTAAGACGTCATGGTATGAAAAAGCAAAACAATTTAGTTTACGTCTTCAAGTGAGTCGCGATAAGAGTTCATGGTAGGCCTGCTGATCGCAGCGTTGTTGTTTAAACTTTTGTATATACAAGTACCACAAGTGAGTAGCAAGCAGTCATGGCACACCTGTTAAGATGTAACCTGATAGAAAAATGTGAGAAAAAACCAGTCAATCGTATAAATGGTGGTCTGGACGTGACCAATCCGTTTCACTGCGTCGGCCGTGCATTTGCCAGAAACGTTAATATTGAGTTGGTACTATTTCTTTACCAACCTTTTAAAACGTAAGCAGCTAAATGTTTAAATGGACGCCAGTTGACCCTGTATACCTACACCATTTTGACTGACCCGTTGGTGCAGTGACCCACTTCAGCTCCGTGGGTCGCGGGTTCGATTCCCGCCGACGGCCAACATTTTCTATAAAAAATTTGTTGCTTCTTCGAGCCTGGGTATGTATTTGTATTTAAGTATGTATATAAAACTATATATGCAGTATATTTACCAGTTGTCTGTCACCCATAACACAAGTATTAAGTTACCTACTTTAGGGATAGACGACCGTGTGTATAAGTGTCCCATATATTTATATTTATATTTAAACCATATACGACACTTATCCTTGTAAAGAAGTCCACAAGGTCGAACCGCGCTTTGGAATTTAAAATGAATCGCATCAAAAAAGGGTCCATTTCCTTGCACTTTACAAATTAAACATTATTAAAAATCTATTCGATACTTATTAAAGCCACGAAAAGCTCGTCACGACAATTCTTTACATGTTGTCGGAACACATGGCATATTTAAAATTATATAAAATTGTCATCTATGTGAAAAAATATCTTATTTAGACCTTTAACCTTTTTTTTTATTATTTTAAAAATAAGTTAAAAATATGATCTGTGTAAGGCTTAACTGGATTACAAACAATGTTATGCTACCTAGCCAACTTTTTGTATGCAAAGACGTATCTTCGTTGATAACCAACCTTGCGTGTGCAATATGCATGTAGGTATGCTTGTAAAAGTTATTGATTGGTTATTAAAACAGGGTAAATTAAAGACATATGTTTACATGAATTCAACAGAAAAAAAAATGCTCGTAAAAGTATTGTAATAAAAACAACACATTAAAGACTAACTTGGGCCAAAACTTTTATGAATTTTACAAAAAAAAAGCAACAACAAAACGTCAGTCGATAAGCGAGTGTGGGGCAACCGCGAAATCAACATCAAGATTTTGAAATTTTTGACAGCAGCACCACATTATTTATGTATATATCAAGCAAATGCAAAACATGGCGTCGGAGTCACGTCGCGCATAAAATTGACAGAGATCTCGATCTCGCATTACCATTGAGATGTGTCCGTTAGGCACAAAGCTGACAGCTGTGCATTTGTGATGCTTTATTACCGCGCCGTGTGATAGCGACATCTTCCAGGGCCCTGTGACTAACACGCTGGATAAAAAACGAACAAACACTGATTACAGCAAAATAATGCTATCATAACTTTTGTACTATGGAATTCCGAAAAATATCCCCTTCTATAAATATATTTTGCTAAGCGATTTTGTCGATTATTGAGCTGTGAGACAGTGCGACGCTTTCAAGGGGAACATGAGTTCAAACCCGGGCAGGCACCAATGAGTTTTTCTATTAAAAACTCATGTGTCTAATTGATGATTGTAATTTATCACACACTCTTCGGTGAAGGAAAATATCGTGAGGAAACCTGCATATCTCTAGAGAATTCTGGAGATATGTGTAACCTACCAATCGCATTGGAGCAGCGTGGTAGGTCTTATCTCCAACCCTTCTCTCTACATACGGAGGAAGCCTATTCCCAGCAGTAAGATTGTAACAGGCCGTTACTTTATAGCTTTAATCAGGTCACGATGGCTCTGACATAACCAGAGGTTTAAAGACCGGATAAAATAAAGAGAGAAAAAAAGCCACGTATTTGCAAAGCAATTCGAACCGAGAACAATTCACTCGTAGCTCACGGCTTGTTAGCATCTATCGCGCCGTTACAAGACCTAGCTCATTAGGCAGCCTGAACCGGGAAACAGCTAGAAGCCCGTGTTCCCAGCAGTTTGTCACGTAGTGCGGTCGCCGTGGCCACCGCAGCCGGCCGGTCGCGACCCTGCCACGTCGCGTGGAACGACCGGTAAAAAAAGCCATTCGTGATCTCAAATTACCGAGAGAGACACTTTTATTTTTGTACGGACAGATCGGCAGGTTCATCGCTTTTTACCGATCATTGTGGATTCAAGGCGGTAATGCTTTTTTCGATAGTAAAAAATCCCATCAACGCAGCACCATTTTTATTCATCATCTGCAGCTATTATGTTCATTGGAATCACAATGGCAATATTATTTCGATATCTGTCATTCTATTCTTATTATAGAACTGTAAAATATCTGCACATTTACCTCTAGAAAACTGTTCTATTTGAAAAATATTGAAAACTACTTTGTAAAATTTACAATCTCTTTATGAAACAGTTGTTTTAAGAAATTTTAATTCCATATCATCAAAATATTCAAATTCAACTTAAAAATATTCTTTATTCAAGTTAACTTGTTAACAGGTGCTTTTGAATCGTCAACATCTACTGTTGGTTCGGAAAGCTGTTCCTACCGAGAAGAACCAGCAAGAAACTCGGCGGTTGCTCTTTTCAAACAATAATTCTTATTACTAGTTACATATAGTTATTAATGTCTTGTACAGGGCCGAAGAGTAGCTATATCCACGCATTCTTATCGTCTTAGTAATCCTTAATAGTATAGTAGGTTTCTGTATTAGCTTTTTTTAACAGTGTTTTGTAACTGCTGTAATGGTAAAGTTAAAGTAGATTGCGGAATTTTATTATAGAATTTTATACCAAAACCCACAAACGGCTTATGTACTTTTGCAATGCGCAAAGCAGGAACCGCAAGCTTAGTCGGTTCCTACTTTGACTGTTATATACAAATAAAAAATATATTTCGAATTATGATATGACTTAGCTGTATACATTTAATTATTTTAGTTTCCCTATAAAAATCGCGATTGTGAAGTAAGCTTTTGACTTTATTTCAAATGTTTTTAGCTCGATGTATGTTTTTTTTGGTCGAATGGTGCCATTGAGGGAAACTCCCTAGCCACAGAGTACTGTGCAACTTAAGTACTTACTTGTGTGTAAGTAGCAACTAAGGGTACTACAGTTTAATGTTCAGGATCACTTTCAAAGTGCCTATATTTTTGGTAGATCAATCTCAATATAGTAGGTGTAAGCGGATTCAAATTAAATACAACTGTCTTGAATAAAATACAGCTATCTTGAAAAATTTATGAAGATAGATCCCTAGCGATTAAAAAAAAGCTAAGAACAATGTCTGTAGAAATTTGTATAAAAAAGTAATGTGTCATTACACTAATACGGCATTAATTTTTATAAGGCTTAAAACTTTTATAATTGTCTTACAGTAGCATTACACGCAATTACTGTAAACGACGTAAGCAAAAAAAGGAACCATTGAATTGTTACGTTTAAACGGCGTAATAACTTGTCAATGTTCATTACTTTAATACATCAATAAAAGTTGTAATACACATTATAAATGATAAATTACAAAATTGTTCACACTAAAATAGGTTCAGCGTTTGAAATGGGAAAATAATTTCTTGTACATATAATATGTATGTATTTCTTTTCTGTTCAGTAGGCAAAAAGTATTAATAAATAAATAAATAAAACGGGAACAAATTATTTTTACCGATTCCTATACATCAAGGGTCCGATGAATGAGGCTCCATTTTTTATATCAGCCCGTCAATACAATAAAATTTAATCATAGATTAAACATTCGCAAGCCCTAATATATTTTTATAGATGGCATAAAGTGATATTTTTTATGCAAGTACACATTCTACGTGCCATTTTTCTTATGTTGTACCTTCGACAGTGATTCTGTTCTTACCAGAATCACTTACAGACAATAAAAATCGACTAATAGTATAATTTTATCTATCTATATCTATACTTATTATAAAACATAGTCCCAAAAAGCTGTCTGTCTGCATGTCATCGATTTTCTCTAAATCTATAGATCGGATTTTTATACGGTTTTTACTAAAAGGTAGTATAATTTTTCCGGTAGGTTAAGGTTAATAGTGCATTACGGTTTTATATAAATTGTGATAAAGAGGGCGTGCACTTGTAAAAAACTCGCACTCGCCGCATAAGCAAACGGAGATACACTCAAGTTATGCACAAGAGAATTGTAGATTGACTAAAATACTACAATAATTCCGCGACAGCATGTATCTATCTTTAATAGTTAACTCACAATAACTAATTTAATGTTCAAAATTTCAATTAAATACACTGATATCCACGCGGGCGAAGTCGCAAGCACAGATAGTTAAAAATAAAGCGCTAAAGTCTCCAGAATTTGACTAAAAGCAAAAAAAATGATCATAAATAAAAAGGTAAAGACAATATCCGGATACCCACGTTTTTCTTATTATAATATAAAGCATTAATGGTTTAACTTTATTTCAATAAAGAAACTGAACATAAACGACTGGTTTAACTAAGCTCAGCTTGGATAAATATTAAGTTACCTAACCTTAAGATCGTTTTCTATTAAGTCACGACGACCTTTGACTTTTTAACTTTCTCAGTCAAAGGCCACTAAAGTCTTGATTATTGTTTTAGATATGAAGTAATCATACTTCATTTATCAAAATATCCGGTCTCTTTAATTCTAAATCTTAGCTCTCGTTTTCTGTCAAATAATAGACATAGATGTGAACGATGGAACCGACCTTAAGCCGGCTTTTATAGCCATTCCAACAATACAGCAGACAAGTAAGCAAGGAAAAGGTCGAATGTCGCAGTTAATCGGAATTGATAATTTCACTCCCCTTTTCAGCAAATTGAGAAAAGGCATAATATATACTGAAGAATAAGGATTGGACGGATGGATAGAGCTGTGATAGCCCATTGGTGAAACCGTGTGATTCTATCGAACGGGTCACAGGCTCAAACCCCGGGCACGCATTTCTCTATTACAACTTAAGTGTCTAATTGATATTTTCAATTTATCAGACGTTTTTCAATGAAGGAAAATATCGTAGGAAAACCTCTACAAACACGACAAAATCGCAAAGCTTTGCGATTTTGTCGTGGAGTCTATCTCCTGATAATGCTTCGGTTGCGGGGCGAAACGATTGTTGAGTTTGTGAACTATCACAAACTCAACAATCGTTTCGTATACGAGCACTACACACGTTCTAGTGAACGTGTGTAGTGCTTGTGTATTGTGGTGGCAGTGGTGGAGGTTTGTGCATGTGTTTTTACGGATCCTGCATGTAACGGGTATGAAAAAACGGTAGTCCACTATATATTTAGCACTATATATATTTTCTATTTACTGTATCGCGGATTATAGCAAAATAATTTTATTATTAATTTTGTACTTTACTGAACTTGAAGGACTAGATGTAAACAATCCAGGGAAGTCATGCCTTTCTTGAATTCTCATTTGATCAGCGATCTCCTTTTTTTCAGAAACAGGAGAAAAATAGTACCTAATTGAGGATATATTAAAACTATTAGCGACGCGTTCGGAGTTGTGTGTCAAAGACATAGAAATGTTTCGGAACGAAAATATTGATGAACGGTAATATTGGCAACACTGTATTAAAGGCCCCTTTTCTACGCCAGGCACCGAGCGCACGACTTTCATTTTTACTCCAAAGTATTTATTCTCTTTTTTACCCTTATTTTGCTGTTTTCTACATTGTGGTGGTTTACACAAAAATACTTTTATTTATATGCAGTCTGGTTCCTCATAGGTATTCGCCTGAGACGCACGTTGGCCGATATGTAAAGGTAGACATTCCAATGGGGCAGAGGACGTAGTTGCGACCTCGGGGACCCACTTGACAGGCGAAGCACGTGCATACGCGGGCATCCGCATAACCTTAGCTGACACGGCCTGCACTCTGCCACGGTGGACGGATCGTGTCCATTGTTAATTGATATGAGTAATAGCTTCAAAGTAACCGTACCGTTTTCCTCATACTGAAGCACTGATTAAAAAAAGAAAGACGATTTTCTTTCAAACCATAGAGTGAAGCATTTTTTTCGGCCTGTACAACAGCGTACCCACGATGCAATACACGGGAGAGGAGGCTTGTTTATCAGACGTCAACCTGAAAAACTCCTAGGCGGTTGATGAATCTGGTACTCCCGATGCATAAATTACCGGAGGGGAGAGTACTTTTAGTGGATGTTTTAATCGGTGCATGTCCAACATACCTGATCTGTACAGGATTTTTTTTTAATGAAAAAATGGGAGGGGGAGAACGTCCAGATAATCCTAGACTATATTATTTAAATCCTGGTAGCTCACAATTAGTAATGCGTTGAGGTTATTAAATATATATCTTACGCAAGTCTGATAAAGTTTCACTTTGATGACCCTCTTGCATGTAACTATCCCAATGCCGGCTTCCTTGCTCCATTTTTGTGAGAAGGATTACACAAAAGTAATAATAAAATTATTTTGCTATAATCCGATATACTGTATGTATTGTATGTATACATGTATCGCGGATTATAGCAAAATAATTTTATTATTACTTTTGTATTATTGATCTCCGTAAAGTAACGCCTATTTCTATAAATTATTTAGAAGGATTACAGCTAAGAACCATAGATTTTACGTAGCCCCAGATTCTCTACAGATCTATGTACTAATTCTAAATACACAGGAAATGTAATGTATTATCTATTATCTTTTATTACATACACAGGACACGTAACTTTATTCTTCGGATGGGGCGAGATTTGCAAGATTTCTCACGACATTTACCTTCTCTGAAAAGATTGATTGATTGTAAATATCCTTTTTTATTTCTTATTACTAATGTTTAAATGCACGTTTACTACGCACGCGCATATTTAAGAGGAAATTTTTATTTCAATATAATTCTCGAAATCCTGAAAATTTATACCACTATTGTAATTGAATTTTTGTTGAATTATTGTAATTGAAATTTTATACCACTAATGGAATTGAAAGTCAATCGATCTGTCATTCTGTTACGCTTACACGGCTAATCTCCTGGAGAAATAATGATAGAATTCGGTTAGTCTGAAGCTTATATGTTATATGGTATGTGTTTATTTAAAATATACAAAATTATAAAATAAATTGGCGATGTATATAATAGACGAAGCTAAAACCGACATTAACTTGCGGCAACTGTTTTACAAAACAGGCGCCTTACAAAATTACGTTCGTTCGTTTGTGGGTTTTGTTATATTCAAATTCAAAATATTATTTATTCATATTCATTCATTAAGTAAACTTCTAAACAATTGCTTTTGAATTGTCAACTCTTCTGCTGATTCGGAAAGCTCTTCCGAGGAAAGCCAGCCAGAAACGCGGCAGTTGGTCTTTTAAAATCACAATTCTTATTACCAGTTACATTTAGTCATTGCTTTTTGTATTGGGTCGGAGGTTAACTATAACCACGCATTCTTAACATCTATCTCTAATCTTATCTCTTTTTTAACAGTGGTTTTAAACTGCTGTATAAAGCTTAAGATTCTATAATAAAAATCCACAATCAATTTTAACTTTGCCAATCAGCAGTATGAAAAACTATTAAAAGGAGGCTTAAACAGAAAGCCTATTTAATATATTATACTACTGAGGATTACATAAATGATAAGACTGCGTGGATATAGCCACTCTTCAACCTTGTACAAGATAGCAGTGAGAAAATGTAACCAGTTCATCATCATTCTCCTGCCCTTATCCCACTCTAAGTGGGGGTCGGCACAACATGTTACAAACATGTTGTCACTTGATTTGGCTACGTATTTTACGACCGGCCGCCTGCCTGACGTCAACGTACCTTAGTCACCTTTTACGACACCTCGGTAAGAAAGGAGGGTGGTCTATTCTATTCTGCCGGATACCACACGGCGTAAGAAAATGTAACTAGTTATAAGAATTATATTTAAAAAAGAGCAGCAGCTGAGTTCTTGCTTGTCGGTAGGAATAGCTTTCCAAACCATCAGTAAAATTCGAAAAGATTCGAAAGCACTTGTCTACAAGTTTCCTTGAATAAAAAATATTTTGAATATGAATTTAAATCTGTTGAAGCGTAAACAATATTGTTACTAGGCAGCCTACGACGCACGACGTACCCACGTAAGTCACTAATACACCTAATTACTGACAATTAGAGCTGTAATAGGTATCGATAACGTCGCTGTAATTGTCCGTTCAAACATATAATAGTTTTTTCGTTAATCTTACATTGACGGAACACATGTCTAGAAGGACTTTCATAGTTAATTTTTTGTTTTAATATAACATGGCGTACCACACTGGGGCAATTCAACATATCAAATCAAATCAAAATAATCTCTATTCAAGTAAGCTCTTGAGTCGTAAAGGATCAATGAACTGGTTCGGAAATTTGCTCTTACTGAGAAGAACCAGCAAGAAACTCGGCGGTGAATATTTGAAACACTTTCAATTTTACATAATTAAACCGCAGTCTTCTATGAAGTTAAAAGGATTTTCAAATCTAGTTTAACAATAGTAATGGTCCATTTAAGTTATTTGTTACTATGTATATATACGGCTTTTACTATACTTTTAAAATTTCTTGTTTATACATTCAAAAGTTCTTGTTTATGTTATTATACATTTTGAGTTTGATTTCCGATTTTAGACGTCAACTTTTTATTAGGTACGTTTATGTGAGTCTGTAAATATGAATAATGCATATTTATTTTGTCCTTAGAAAGCAAATATAGTAGATTGTTGTGGAGATAAAGTAATGGTTATTTGGTTTACGTACTTTCTAACGAGTTAAGATATATTTCAGGAATTACTAATTGAACAACTATGAGATGTCACTTTTAAAATAGATTATATTTTAAAATTTAAGTATATACCAACGAATATACAAATTTTTTATAAATTTATTAGTTTTCCACCTAGAAATTTTCATTAAAATTATAATTTCATTAAAACCAAATTAAAATTAAAATTTATGCGGTTTTGTAAATAACATCAAAACATATCATACATATTTTCTTCTAAAATTTGAAACATGTAACTAAATAAACTGATTAGAAAAGAAGCATATAAATAACTTTTCCTAATTGGAAAACGATTTCAATTCATATGAAAAATAGAAAGGTTGTTATTATTAGTTGAACTAGCGATAGGATTTGTAGTCTAACCTAACCATAAAGGAATATTATACAATCTAGACTGTAAATATTTTGATACTGTAATGATAAATTAGATCGCTTAAAATATTTATAATGACAAATATTGAATGTTGTACATGCCTTTAAGTGACGTGTTCACCCAGAACAAAAATTTATACACTAAATATGTAATTATTAATTGTAACTGTGTTCATGTCGTTGGTGTGTCTTATATAAATAAATAAAATAAAATAAATAACCGTAATAGACGAATAACACGTTTATTTTGTGTTTAAATTGTTACTTAGTTATTATTCAACTCATATTTAAACTTTAATGCATCTATTGTTAATAACTTTAATGTAATATAAAAGTAATAATAAAATTATTTTGCTATAATCCGCGATACAGTAAATAGAAAATATATATAGTGTTTGATGTATAGTGGACTATCAGTATTTTCATACCCGATACGTGCAGGATTCGTAAAAACACATGCACAAACCTCCACCACTTCCACCACAATACACAAGCACTACACAGGTTCACTATCACAAACTCAACAATCGTTTCGCCCCGCAACCGAAGCATCATCAGGAGATAGACTCCACGACAAAATCGCAAAGCAGTGGTGGAGGTTTGTGCATATGTTTTTTACGAAATCCTGCATGTAACGGGTATGAAAAAACGTATAGTCCACTATACATTTAGCACTATATATATTTTCTATTTACTGTATAGCGGATTATAGCAAAATAATTTTATTATTACTTTTGTATTATGGATCTCCGCTAAGTAACGCCTAATTCTATAAATTATGTAATATACTTGCTTATTATGAGAATAATTTACATTATGTATATACATTTTATGAGCTCCGCACTAATTTATACAATGTTCAATTAACGTGTTACATGTAGGTAACAGTTACTTGATCTAATTACAATAATTATTCTATAATACGTTTGTAACCTCTTTTTTTTACCTCGAAATCCTCCTCGCATTCCATGTCCGTTCTTTAAGACCAAGTTTTCTAGAACGAAACTGGGGCAGAATATCACATATCTCGCGCATATACAATATCTGCACAAAGGACACATTATCGCCGGATATGGGCTGCGATGGGCTTTCATCGTTCATGAAAAAATGTTCTAAAATTTTAATTTAAAATTTAATTTTTTTTTTAATTTAATTTAATTTAAATTTAATTTAATTTTAATTTAATTTAATTTGATGGTTATAATAGTTGAGCCTTAATGTTGTTGTTTTCTCCTTATTTTCTATGTTCATTATTCTCTAATGTTTATTTTTAGGTTTATAATTTGTGACTTTGTTACTAACAATGATGTGTTCTTCTATACAGTTTGTGTACAGAAAGATTTCAATCAAGTGTAAAAAATATGCTTATACGTAAAGCATATTACAAAATTGAAGATTATTTGGATGATAAGAAAGCCTGGATTTGAAAATCCTTTCAGCTTCATACAAGACAGCGGTTTAATAATGTATAATTGAAAATATTTAAAAGATTGACCGCCGAGTTTCTTGCTGGTTCTTCTCGGTAAGAGCAACATTCCGAACCAGTTGTAGCTTCATTAATCATATTAATGCTTGACGATTCAAAAGTGCCTGAAATGGTTTATTTGAATAAAGATTATTTTGATTTGATTTGATTTGATATAATTGGTACTACATATTTAATTTAAAACTATATGGGATATATGTTGGATAATTTATCGTGTAATGCTGTTGAAGATCCGAATAAATAAATAAATAAATAACGCACGCAGCGAAAAACTTGGACCGAACTCCGCGGAAAATCGCCTACCTTTCAGATGTTTCCAAATACACTCCGGCGTCGAAATGTTCAGTTTCTCCTTTAGATACAGCGTGTAAGAGTCACCAAAAACACTCGTCCACTTTCGTCACAAACGTCACACGCGGTAATGTTATCGTCGAAATGTTCACACTCAAAGTCACTTATCGCGAGCACGTGTTGCCGAGCTGAGACGGGAGTACGACCTCAACGCGCCAAACAGTCAGCGCGACTGAACCGGGGCTGACTCACATCCACAATCCACACTCACATCTAGCATTCAACAGGTGAGAATGCAACAGTGTGGTGTCACTCGCACCCGACCCCGTGCGGAGGTGACTCGAGCGTGTTTGCGTGAACCACTTCGTTTGTGTGTTACGCTATAGATTTATTAGCCGCGTGCGTGTGTTTGTGATATTTACAGGTGATCTCTTTTGTATAAGTACGGTAACAAGTCAGCCACTCGTGTGTGCCTACCTGTTGTGCCCCCGCAACTTATTAGTTTTGCTCTTTTAGGGTTGTGTAAGAAACGTATTAGGTCCTTACATATGAAATTGGCGTTTTCTATGGGAGGAACATAAAGTCGTTTTTTTTTAAATGAAATATATTTAATTAATCAAAGTATGTACCATTGCTATGTATGCACTTTTGCCATCTCATAGGTAGTTCATTGATCCCCTTACTAAAAAAACCATTCGGGCGGGAATCAATAAAATCTTTGAAGGCGGTTTGGACTGCCCCATCGGAGTTGAATTTTTTTTCTTGCTAGTAGTTATCCAGATTGCGAAAAAAATGGTAATCTGTTGGAGCAAGGTCCGGAGAGTACGGTGGATGTCTAAGACATTCTAATTGAAGCTCCTCTGATTTGGTAGCCGTCTGTTGTGCAGTGTGTGGTCTAGCGTTGTCTTGAAGCAGCAGTGGCCTAGAGCGATTGACCAGCCTCGGTTGTTTAGCAGCTAGCTTTTCCATCATGGTTTGCAGTTGCTGACAATAGATATCTGCCGTAATCGTCTGGCCAGATTTAAGAAAGCTGTAGTGAACTACACCGGCACTAGTCCACCAAACACTTACAAGCAACTTTTTTTAGTCAATTTTCGCTTAGGGCAGGATTTGGCTGGTTCGCCAGGGTTCAGCCATTGCGATGAGCGCTTCCGATTATCGTAGAGGATCCACTTTTCATCACTGGTAATGATTCGATTTAAAATTCCTTCATTGTTGTGCCGGTTGAGTAACGTAACGCAGCAGTCGACGCGCGTTTGTCGCTTTGCTTCACTCAATTCATGAGGTACCCACCTTTCAAGCTTTTTCACCTTCCCAATTTGCTTCAAGTGGATTAGAATATTTTTATCACTAACACCGGAGCCTGCAGCTAACTCGGACGTGGTTTGCGATGGATCCGCTTCCACAATAGCCTTCAATTCTTCATTATCAACTTTGGTCTCCGGCCGTCCACGAGGCTTGTTCTGCAGGTCGAAATTTCCAGAATGAAAACGTTGGAACTAAAAATGGACTGTGTTTTCTTTTGCGACACCGTCACCATACACATCATTAATCCTTCGAGCCGTTTCTGCAGCACTGGTGCCACGGTGGAACTCATACTCGTAAATAACGCGATATTTCATGTTTTCCATTTTGTAAACAGAGTGACACAAAGAAAAAAACAAAAGAAGAAAAAACAAATGAATTAGGGGGTTTGAAACATAAATGCATGAGTAAATAGCTGTATGAATTTGAATTTGGAATTCCTAACCATAAAGGTAATATTTGAGATCAAAGTGGCCAGTACGACAAAACGCCAATTTCATATGTAAGGACCTAATATTATCTTATAAGACATACATTTCGCTTGTTATTGTTCCGTGCGCGGTCGGTAGTCGGCGCGCTGACTGTAAACAAGCTGTTCAAAAAAGATATGTATATTACCAATGTGACGCTTAGGATTCAAACGACCTGTATTATCTAAAGTAACATTGCGGATCTCCACATAATCAGTGACGCGATAGTGCAGTTATTTGTTGCACGAAATGTTAACGATAACGAGATGGAATTAAAAATATTAGATTTAAATCATTTTCAATTTTTTTAATAACGAGTCAGGTCTGATATTCGTACACTGCCCTAATTGTGTATATTGCTATTTCTAAGATGAAAAAAAAATGATTTGTAGGCTAAATTAAGGTGCTCTATATTATAGTCGCTAACTAGTTATATTAGTTGAGGGCCGTTTTAGTTTTATCTGTTTACAGCATATTAAACAACTATTTTTCATTGAACAATTTTAATATAATTACATAGACCGTAAATCCTTGTGATACAAAAAATTATGGATATATTTTTTTCATTGGATATAATACATGAAAAGAAACATTTGCGTTTTTAAATAGAAGCAAGTACGGCGTCATTGACGGATGCATTGAACTTTGTTCTGAGAAGTTTCATTAAATTTTCGGAAATTTTTAAACGTAAACATAACGTCCCAAATTTCTATTGCGAATACTTATTTGTTTGTGTGTTTTATATCTATGACGTGCGGCTACGAACTAGTGTTTCTAGCTTTTCCAGGTTATGGGTACGTAGTTTTGTAGGCGCTACGCTACCCTTTAGTGCAATGTACCACAAAACAACTTTTTTTGAATTGGGTCAATTTAATACTAAATTAAATAAATTAGGTACATCATTAACGTACGAAAATTCTGAAAGATTAGTCACGTGATCATTCAAATTTTCCATTTTTACATACATCAACACACGCATACATATAATCATAGTTGTACATGTGAGTCGGATCGTGCCATCTGCACATTAGTGAACTTTATACGGTGTAAGGTCACAGTTTTTTAGCACTCATACAATAGGTATTAACATCTCATGTCACCTTGACGTAAGTGCAAAGACTTTGTCATTTATCACCCACTTACATAAGGTAACAACCGCCGACAATGCTACCTATATAAAAAACCTTCAGCTACACGATTTCAAAGACCCTAATCGGTTACCCGATAACCAGTTAGTAGGGCCTTTTATGGGAAATGTAACGTACAAAAAGAAACGCCTTAACTACTATTACATTTGAAACGAAAATAGCCTCTAACAAGATTCTGTTAAAGTTGTATTTTGCTAGACATATTTATATTAATCCAGCTCTTTTATGTAATACAGTGTGGTAGTCGTGACTGATCTATTTGTATTGTAATTTGCACCTAATCAGATGTAAAACTAGATTGATTATCGGCCATACTAAGCGATCCGTAGCTGATTGGGGCTCTTTTGTTCTGCTTTGACGTTTTTAGTTTGTACGCCATTCGCGGTATTGTCAACAGGTTGCCTATGTAACATATAATAGCTATTAATGACACAATTGTAACAAAAAGGTTCTTGACGCGATCTAATTCTAGTCAAATTATGTAACAATAATTTGGCATTGAAGTTTTAAATCTTGTGACATGTGTTGTATTATTTTTGACTGGCCCGTTGGCGTAGTTAGCAGTGACCCCGCCTTCAACTCCGTGTGTCGCGGGTTCCCAGCGAGGGTCAAAATTTTCTATATATTTTTATTTATTTATTTATTTATTAGTTTATCAGGTAATCCTACAGCGTACAAAGTTCTTATTCTATACATATAACAACTTAAACTAAGGCCATATGAGGATACACAATTAGTTTTTTTTTAATTGTTCGTATAGTAAACAATATTAGCCAATAAATAAGTGAATGAGATTGAATGAATTTCTTAGTATATAAGTGTATTTGTCTGTGTGCGTGTGAGTGTGCGAGTGCTTGTATAGGGTGTGTTTTAAATTAAATTAAATTAATTTTTACTATGCCTTATTGATTTCTTTCAGTGCATGTTTGAAAGACTCTTTTGAATTTCTAAATAAGTCAAAATCAAGGTACTTGCTATTGTAAGTACACATGATACGGCATTATGTATATATATATATTATATATATATGTGTGTGTGTGTGTGTGTGTGTATACACGTATAGGCTATATGGTCAAATATATGAGGAACAAGTTAAAGAAAGTAGTTATTGTGAGTGAACTATTAGAGAAAAAGACATTCTCTAGCGACATTCTAAAACTGAACAAAATACCGTACCATATATAGATAAACAGCTTTCGGCAGTTTTGTTTTATATTAAGAATAGATAGATAACGTTGCCTACCTGTAGATTAAATTGAAATGGGAAGACAATATTAAATAATTTAGGAATATTTAAACGCTTAAGTTGGTACGAACAAAGTACGAAAACATATTAAAACTAAATAAATGATATTTAGAATACACCGTAACAATAGAATTGAAAAAATAAAACATTTTATCAATACCCATGACGTAAAATTTAATCCGCACCGATCGTGCACAGCACGCTTAAAAGATAGATCCTAAATCTGTCAGAGAGAGTCACGTGCGACAACTAGTCCGTGATGCCTGTTTCATAACCCCTTGTGAACGCCACAAGTATTTACACGCATTTCAATTAACAAACAACTCGAACAACATGCGATAACTATAAGCCATGCGCAAAATTCACCATCGAGTTATGAATACAACGTATTTTATTCTAATATAGTTAATAGCATTATACGAAGTCCTATTTAAGTGTTCAAAGTTGACCCCTGAGCATGTTCAACCTGTTAAATGTGAGCGAAGTTCTACAATTTTCCTTTATGTGTGTTTCATTACTTAATATATATTATAAGCAAAGAAAGTTTTTTCTTATAATTCCACAACTGGGAAAAGAGTTTATCCGTCTGCAAAATGATACATAGGTTTGGAAATTTGCATATATCTCAAAGATGGTCGACGAATATACAAATACACACACATTTTCTCTGGATGTTTTCTTTTCAGTGAATTTTCTTAATAGGTGGTACCCATGAAAAAATTACAGGTCTTCTTTGCCCGCCATCTAATATTATGTAATAAGCGAAATCCTGCGGATTCACAAAATTATACATAGCTAAATCTCTAAGAAGTGTCTTGCAGTCTAACCTAATTTTTAATTGCTTCCGATGCACATCATAATTTACATTGTGAATTACATAATTTATAGAATTAGGCGTTACTTTGCGGAGATCCATAATACAAAAGTAATAATAAAATTATTTTGCTATAATCCGCGATACATGTATACATACAATACATACAGTATCGCGGATTATAGCAAAATAATTTTATTATTACTTTTGTGTAATCCTTCTCACAAAAATGGAGCAAGGAAGTCGGCATTGGGATAGTTACATGTAAGAGGGTCATCAAAGTGAAACTTTATCAGACTTGCGTAAAATATATTTTTAATAACCTCAACGCATTACTAATTGTGAGCTACCAGGATTTAAATAATATAGTCTAGGATTATCTGGACGTTCTCCCCCTCCCATTTTTTCATTCAAAAAAAATCCTGTACAGATCAGGTATGTTGGACATGCACCGATTAAAACATCCACTAAAAGTACTCCCCCCTCCGGTAATTTATGCATCGGGAGTACCAGATTCATCAACCGCCTAGGAGTTTTTCAGGTTGACGTCTGATAAACAAGCCTCCCCTCCCGTGTATTGCATCGTGTATTGCACGACAAAATCGCGATTTTGTCGTGGAGTCTATCTCCTGATGATGCTTCGGTTGCGGGGCGAAACGATTGTTGAGTTTGTGATAGTGAACCTGTGTAGTGCTTGTGTATTGTGGTGGAAGTGGTGGAGGTATGTGCATATGTTTTTTACGAATCCTGCATGTAACGGGTATGAAAAAACGTATAGTCCACTATACATTTAGCACTATATATATTTTCTATTTACTGTATCGCGGATTATAGCAAAATAATTTTATTATTACTTTTGTATTGTGAATTACATTATACATATTTTCAATGACAGAATGTACTATATGCGATGCTGAAAGTTTTAAAACCACTACACGAAAATTTAAATGTTAAAGACGCGAGGTTAAAGGTACATTCGTAGATCCACGTACCCATGTCGTATACGTTAGCATTCCGCTTTTAATTTATTCAGGCTCGCAATTAAGGCCGTGTTCCCACTGGCACAATGGTGCGCGGGCGCGGATGGGACATTGTGCACGCAAACTCGGCTATCTGCATCAGAACACCGCGACCTGTCCGCTCGCTATCGCTTGGCGGTTGCCTAATCAAAAATTATAATTTATTAGCTATACGCGGACCAGCTGCGGGATCATTATTTATCTGGGCACATTGTTTTGTTTTAAGTTTACCTCGGTACGCATTATTCACTTCCATTACTGCGGTTTTGTAACTTTCTGAATGCAATTTCTAAAATTATGTAAAACGGACGACATTTCTGTCGCGAATTCAGTAGGTAGTCGCGAAATAAAAATAAGATAAATAGTAAGACGTCAGAGGGGAAGGTAGGTAGCAAGCCGGTATGGCAAGCGAGCGCGCCAAGCGGGCAGTAGTGTTGTGACTTGTGTTAGAGGCAGTACTGGTGATACTATGTAAGTGATTCAGATTTATTTCTTATTGTTGTATATTCAGATCTATATTTGATATTGTGTGTGTAACGGGAATTCAGATATTCAGAGTTATGAGTGTAGCATCGGAATCAGAGATTTAAAGTATTAGGTTAAAGCATACAAGTAAAGCGAGGCATGGGGTGGCTGTAGGGGAGGTCGGAGGCCACTATCAGGGGAACAGACCCCGTGTGTTGTATCAGTACAGGGAACAGACCCTGTGTGTTGTATCAGTCCAGGGAACAGACCCTGTGTGTTGTATCAGTCCAGGGAACAGACCCTGTGTGTTGTATCAGTCCAGGGAACAGACCCTGTGTGTTGTATCAGTCCAGGGAACAGTCCCTGTGTGTTGTATCAGTCCAGGGAACAGACCCTGTGTGTTGTATCAGTCCAGGGAACAGACCCTGTGTGTTGTATCAGTCCAGGGAACAGACCCTGTGTGTTGTATCAGTCCAGGGAACAGACCCTGTGTGTTGTATCAGTCCAGGGAACAGACCCTGTGTGTTGTATCAGTCCATGGAACAGTCCCTGTGTGTTGTATCAGTCCAGGGAACAGACCCTGTGTGTTGTATCAGTCCAGGGAACAGACCCTGTGTGTTGTATCAGTCCAGGGAACAGACCCTGTGTGTTGTATCAGTCCAGGGAACAGTCCCTGTGTGTTGTATCAGTCCAGGGAACAGACCCTGTGTGTTGTATCAGTCCAGGGAACAGACCCTGTGTGTTGTATCAGTTCAGGGAACAGACCCTGTGTGTTAAATCGGTCCGGGGAACAGACCCCGAGGGTAATACCAGCAGGGGACCAGACCCCGTATTACCTATCAGTCATATAATCAGTATACGATACATGTAGCTATTCAGATAAATCAGTTATCAATATGTGTTATATTGTACATTCGAAAGATTACTCAGTTTCGTGATGTACCAAACAGGCTACATGGCGACAATTTCTTTGAAATCAGTAGTTAAAATATATATAATATATACTACGCTAACTAAAGGATATATTCGTGTATTGGGGTAAGAAATGCGTTCGCACCTCTTCGCACTTGCAGTGGCAAGACTTTTATTTAATTTGACTTGTATGTTTATTTGTATGTGAAGGTGGAATCTTGCAAGTTAAATTTGAACGACTTGACGGTGTCCGATTGAGCTGAAATTTTGCATGACGGTCCAGTCTTGATGACACCCTGATGCTGCTGCTACGATTGGCTCAAGATTAGACAACTCTTCAACGACAAAAAAATATTAAAAGCTTTTTTTAAGTAGACTAGTTTTACATATAATTTTACATTTATGCTTATCATTTATGTTTATATGAATTATGTACGTTATGTGTATTTATTATCTTTATGCACACACTTCTCCACACATGCAACACATCTGCACACACACATATACACACTTCTCTGGCGTCCTTATTATATTGAGAATATTATTAGCAAAATTAAAATCCGTAATTGGCTGTAAGTTAAAACTAAGTAATATTGTGTAAATTTATATAAGACCTGTGGATTTTGTAAAAGTAAATAAATAAATAATTAAATATATTATTTTGACATACATATATAGGTTATAATAATGAAAATAGAAATATCCTTGGAAGAAACCTTAATATTGTTGCTTTTATAAGTTGTTTTATATATAAAAAGTGAACAATAATTCAAAAAATGTTCATATTTTTGTCAAGCACCCCACTTTTATTTCGAAGGAGTCAATTAAATATTTTTTTTAATAGCTTAGGTCTTTGTGAATTTTAAATACCACATACGAAGTCTCGGACATTTACGTCGTCGTCAATAATATTTATCACAATTTCAATAAATATTTTCAATTATATATATAACTTTAATCATCAATTTTAATTGGTGAAAAGCGTCTCAGGAGTGAAAATATGTCTTGGATATGGCTTAGCTTACATTTGATCCAATGAAATAAAGATACAACCTTGAAACGATCATAAAGTACTGGCAGTTTCTCGATTGCGCTTGAGTCCCTTAAAAACCTACAACATTTATTTTGACTAGCCCGTTGGCGTAGTTGGCAGTGAGGTGGGTTCAATTCCCGCCGAGGGCCAACATTTTTTAAGTTTAATTTGTTGGATCTTGGAGCCTGGGTGTATATGTGTATTACGTATGTATTAAGATTTTAATATTTATATACTCGTATTTACCAGTTCGCCGTGTGGTATCCGGCTACATAGAATAGACCACCCTCAGTTCTTACCGAGGTGTCGTAAAAGGCGACTAAGGTAAGTTGACATCAGGCAGGCGGCCGGTCGTAAAATACGTAGCCAAATCATGTGACAACATGTTTGTAACATGTTGTGGCGACCCCACTTAGAGTGGGATAAGGGCAGGAGGATGATGATACTCGTATTTACCAGTTGTCTGTCACTCATAACACAAGTAATAATTTACTTTGGCGACGGTTGACCGTGGTTGTATTTGTCCCAAATGTATTAAAGAAAATGATAAGCGCTTGAACGTAATGACGTTAGTATCAGATCGTGAATGCCCTATACATACTAATCAATATCCGATAAAATATTCATTTTAGAATACATTTTAATAAGACGGTGTTAAACAACCACTTTAAGCTGTAATATAAATCAAAGTCCAAATATGGCATTACTCGGCTACTGTTGAACTTTGCAGCACAATAATTCGAAATATCTACTCCGAGCTGACCACATTCCGGTCCAACATGTAATTACCAAGTGTCTGGTTAAATGTTGCCACTAGGAATTGATTGCGGGTGCACATTTGTTGACCCAAATAAAAAAAACACATTCTATATGACCCTTAAAATCAATTCAGTGTAGCAAATCATGTAATACTTAGAAACAGTGTCGTCGCGAGTGATCCCAGGTTATTGGGGTCAGTAGGCCTACCATGAACTCTTATTGCGACTCAATTGAAGACGTAAACTAAATCGTTTTGCTTTTTCATACCATGACGTCTTAAAGACGCACACTTTAAGTCGTTGCCGTATGAGCGTTCGGAATGCGTCCTAAAAACATTTGAGTAAAAGAGACAGAGTCATCTTAGTTCATATGACGTTTTCCTTATCAAACATTACGACCCCAATTCAATCCACACTTCATAGTACGAAAGGAAAGCGGTTGAGTTTAGGTACTGACTTTGAATTGAATCGTTTTCTAATAGTTCATGGTAGGCCTACAGTTAGTCGTAGGTTTTGGTTACATTTCTCGCGTTGATTAAAACGACCTGTGTGCTCCACCACGCTGCTGATGGCAAGGATAGGGTATCGTTGTATACATTGCTCCCATCCCCGCCGATAGTCCCTCTGATCCCAGAGATACCACATCCGGGGTCTACTCGAGAAAGAATATGAATAGTCAGTCGATTTGACGTGGAGCGTTAGCACGACTTTCACTTGAGCTCGGTTGATATTATGAATGTAATGAAGAAAGAAAAGGCTGTCTTTGAAAACAATCTCAGAAAATAAATAACCTCATTTTTTTTTCGCAGTTCCTTTTCTTTATTATTTTGAAGACGTTGATATTATTAACTAGAACCAAATCTTTTGAATTTTGATAAATAATTCCATTTTTTCATCGGATATTGTTACAGGAACAGATAAAAATAGTTAGTTTTAATAACGAATTTAACCTAAATTTTAAAATGCATAAAAATTAAAATAACAAATTAACAATATTTTTTATGCGTTTTGTTGATCATAATCTTTATTCATGGCTTTTTTAATTGGTATGTCACAATGCATTTATGTGTATTAAAATCGCGGTCATTAATATAAATAATACATTGTTAACATTAAAGTGACCTATTCTAAAATTTTGAATTTTTATCGAAAATATTTATCTATATTTAGTGCGGATTATAAACACACAGACAAGCTTGGAGGGGATAATATAGTTTTTTTTTGTAATAACCTAAATTAAATGATAGTATGTCTTAACAGTTATTAACATAATTCGTTTTCAAAAGAGTGAGCGCCGAGTTTTTTTGCTGGTAGTAAAGTAGTAAAGTAAAGTAACAGCCTGTTACTATGCCCACTGCTGGGCTAAGGCCTCCTCTCTCCGTTTTTGGAGAGAAGGATTGGAGCTAAGACCTACCACGCTGCTCCAATGCGGATTGGTAGGTTACACATATCCCTAGAGAATTCTCTAGAGATATGCAGGTTTCCTCACGATGTTTTCCTTCACCGAAAAGCATGTGATAAATTGCAATTATCAATTAGACACATAAGTTTTTTTTAATAGAAAAACTCATTGGTGCCTGCCCGGGGTTTGAACCTATGTCGTTTCTAGAGAGTCGCACGGTCTCACCACTAGGCTATCACAGCTTATACCCAAACTTTATTGTTTTTGCTGGTACTGCGCGGTAATAGCACCTTTCCGGAATAGTCGTAGCTTTATTGTTATTTGACGATTGAAAAGTTCTTATAAAAGCCAACTTAAATAAAGTATAATTTGAAATTGAAGATAGTTAAATGTTATAAGTACCCTTATAACTAAATCGTTATTTCTGCGTTAAGTCACTTTCGCTCTCTACGCGCAACGTGTTGTTATACAGCCATTATTACTATCATAAAACAATGTCACAATAAAATTATTTAAATATCATAAGTCGTTTCAAAGTGACAAAGTATTATATCGGCCTGATCAATTTATGGGTCCTGCGCATTAATTTAAACGGCTCGTGTTTGTGGAACATAAGCGTATTCAAAACAACAAAGACAAGTGTATTGTCTCGATCAATCAAAAGTGGACCTTATTGGAATGAGACTTGATTGGAGTTCAGGCTTTTACTTTTTGTATATTTACGTCGTTTCTCTTTCGGTCTATCGGTCGGAGAGCGAAGGTCGTTGAAGGTTGTAGTTGGCGCGCTTTTCCGCGATCAACGGCACTAGATTAAACAAGATGGCGGGAGCGGCGCGTGCGCAAGCCGCTGCTATATTGCCGAAACACTCAAATGCTGCGAGCTCATAATTTAATGTTGAGTTTATCGTAACTATAGCATTATGTCTTATGGAATGTTGCTGTGGGGTAAATGCGCGGATAGTGAACAAATTTTCGTATTACAAAAAAGAGCCATACGTAGCATCTACAATTTAAGTCCGCGTGATTCCCTGCGAGAGAAGTTTAAGGAAACAGGTATTCTAACATTTGCTTCACAGTATATTTTAAATAACGTAATTACGTTATTTAAAAATTTTTGTACATAAAAATATAAAGAATTATAAAACGATAGGTGATGTATATAATAGACAAAGTAGGAACCGACATAAGCTTGCGACTCCTGCTTTGCGCCTAGCAAAAGTACGTAAATCGTTTGTGGGTTTGGGTATAAGATTCTATAATAAAATTCCGAAATCAATTTTGGTCATGCCATTACAGCAGTTTAAAAACACTGTTAAAAAGAGGCTGATACAGAAAGCCTACTATACTGTTGAAGATTACTTAGATGATAAGGATGTGTGGATATAGGTGCACTTCTACCCTGTACAAGACAGTAATAAATAAATGTAACTAGTTCTAAGATTTATATTTTAAAAAGAGCAACCGCCGAGTTTCTTGCTGGCTCTTCTCGGCAGGAACAGCTTTCCGAACCAGCAGTAAAGTTGACGATTCAAAAGCACTTGTTTACAAGTTTACTTGAATAAAGAATATTTTGATTTGATTTGATTTGATATATACATACGGGTCATATCGTTTATTTTTCAACGTTTCGGCAGAGTTGCATCCGCCGTGATCACGTACTGTTATCCTCGAAGCCGATTCATTCATACTTATATATTTATATTACGGTAAGTATGAATCGCGAGAGTGTACCATATTTTTTTAATTAATGCTAAAAGTTGTAAAAATTAAAGCATTTTAACTGATATTCACGTATTTATCTATCTAGTTGCCTATTTGGGCTAGTAGCAACTCCAAAGTATTCTCCAAAACTACTAAACTTATTAATCATAGTATTTTCAGACTAAGATTTTTCTGTTACACTTAAAGTTAAATATAAAAGTTTGTAAAAACTTAACTTACAAAAAGTTAAAGTTTTTTTATAACTTTATTTCCTCCTTCAAGTAAAGAAAAACATTAAAAAAACCAAACCAAAAACAATATTATACAGATGTACATGATTAAACTAGTACAATATTATATATATTTTGAAGAATAATATCGTAACGCATTATTTACATGCAAATATAACTAAAAATCAAACACTTGCCTTGACTATGCATTTGCAATTTTCAATTAGCATATATCAGATTCCAAAAAATTCTAGGACATTTTAGATTTACTATCAATAAAAAAACCCAATAAATAAATAAAATAATAAACTACCCTAGCGCCATTTTAACGGCACATATTTAGTTCTAATTCCTGATAATAAATGCGCTTTATATGCTACAATACTATGGCACGAGCGGACTTTGATAGTATTATGAATTTTCTGTACATAACCTAAGCTGACTCAAATATTTGTATCTTAATCGGCATCTATACTAATTTAATGATACGATTATTTAAGATTAAAGATTGATCAAAATTTAGCTAATATTTAGAGTTTTGTTTTTGATCACTGTGAGCTGAAATTACGGAGGTAGGTTTAACAATACCGGAGCTTTTAAAATTGAATTATCTGCGCTGGAATGGAGAAACTGATAAGAGCTGGCCAATAAACTATAAGTTGCGTATGTTGCTTTGAGTTTTGCCACTATGGTATAGTGGCCAAACTCAAACGACACGTGTTTTGGACTAGGAAACATGTTAAAAAACACATGTTTTTTTTATAACGGCAGAACTCACAATTTAATATAAGGCTGTTCGGTTAAGCAAAAAATTAAATGAAGCATTTGTTATGCATTTTCCGTACCAATGAAAACTTAAAACATGATTTTTTGAGTTGAAGCATTATTATAGCCCATTAACAAAGTATTTATTCTCTTAAATGAATCAAATAGAAAAATCAAGAAAAATAATATCAAAATTCTAATCAAAAAATTTCTTCTTCTTCTTCTTCCGAAATCTTAGCAAAGTAACATCCGACTACTTTTATTTTAGTTCTACTACAAATAAAAGTATTCGGAAGGAATAACACTTAAATTGCCTGTCTGTAGTATTTAAATATACTTAGTTCGATTGGTCTTTCTTTGTTTTTTGTGTAACGCAGCACGTACAGGTATACAATAAGGTGTTAACTGATATCACAAATAAGTATAATTTCTCACAAAAATAAGTTGTTGTGTAAATCTGAATAAAACATGTTTTGATATCTTACTTTCGTTGTAATAATAACTGTCTTTCAAAAGTGCCTTCGTATTATTCGTAGTGGCGCGGACATTGTATATCATATATCCAGTTATGCTGTCATCGCAACAACAGTTACGTAACACATGGACAATAATATTAAAAAAGACAAACACCGTCCGCAAGCGGTTGCGTTACATACAATGAAAGTACGCTTTGATGCAATTTCGTAAAATTACAGATCTTACTCGGCTTCCGTATTTGATTGTTGGATGTACGAGAGACGGTTACAGGATATGTAACGAATTTAGAACAAAAAACTTTAATATTAACTGATTTATAGAAGCAGGCGTTACTTTGCGGATTCTGCAGTACGATTTTTGTCGTGGAGCCTATCCTCCTGATGATGCTTCGGTTTCGGGGCGAAACGATCGTCGAGATTGTGGTGGTGGGTGTGTGTGTTGCTTTTGTGTGCGTTGTTGCTGGTGAATTGCGCCTTGGGGTGCATGTGGTGACTGGTCCTGCATGTATAAGGTGCGTAGATTTTGCCTGCTTCATACACATTGGCTTTGCATGCATTCACTTAACCCGTGCGGATTATAGCAAAGTAGTTAGTTCTGTTGTATTGCTTTTAATATTAACGTTTGGCTATATTAGGATCTGGTGGTAGGCACGAGTTTTATAGCTAGTCGTAGAATTGGGTGGTGATAGAAAAATGAACAAATTTGATATATTATTGATGAAGAATGGCCATAGGAGGAGAAGAAATGTGAAAAATTATAAAGTTTATCCGAATAAATGAACATGAATGTATTACCAAGTAACTATGTTTGGAGCAAACGACTTGTTTTCTAGTACAAAACAGATTCATTATCATATTTGTTAGTTAATTTATTAGAGTAAATAAACTGAATATATAATTAGTCTTTTTGTCAATTATTCATAAATTTTATTTATGACAGGCAGATCGAATTTTTAAAAATCAACTAATACATACATATGTTTATGTGTATTAGTTTTACCATCGTCATTCTCCTTCCCTTATCCCACGTTGACTGGGGTTGACACTGCATCCATCAATTTTCAGATTATGTCTAGTCACGTATCCATCTACGTTTATATTTTAAACTCTTTTGTCCTTGTGATAAACATCGCCTTATTACATGTGAATACAAACTTATCACGCACTTCTTATCTTTTTTACAGGCATTATTTTAACATATTGATTATTAAGCAGACGACATTTAAGGTGTCAAGTGTAAATATGCCCTAATAGTAATAAGGCTAAATATTATACTGGTATGAAAACAGCTGTAGAACATTCCAAAAACCTGTCCTATATAAAAGTATTAACATATACTATAATACCACCCACACAACATCAGCACTATTCATACAATTTAAAACACATATTCTGAAATACGTAATTACAAAACATCTTTAGGCCGTCTCTGCGACTACAGTCATCGTTTAATTACGCTTACATCTTATTTAGTGCTATTAGCTTGTCTTTCAATAAAAATAAATCAATTGTTTTACGTAAGAAGACATTATAAATTACCCGGCAATATAATATCGGTTATGGAGCAATGAAAGTTAAATCGAAACAGTTAAGTGTTTGAGTCATACAGCCAAACGGAATATGGAAAGTATTAGTTCCATTGTCTGTGAAATACCATATGAACAACTCTACTATAATACAAAGATTAATATTTTAATCTTACAGAATATAAGAGTGCCCCCGCGCATTAGCATCCAGCCCACGTGACCAGCAAGCCTACTATGAACCCTTATTGCGATTCAAAGACGTAAACGATGACCGGGAACCGCTTTGTTTTCGTACCATGAAGTGTGAATTGCATTGGGGTCGTAATGTTTGAAAAGGATAACGTTATATGAATTATAGATAGCTCTGTCTCTTTTACTCACATGTTCTTATGACGAATCCCAAATGAAAAATGAATCTAAGCAATACAACAGAACCAACTACTTTGCTATAATCCGCACGGGTTAAGTGAATGCATGCAAAGCCAATGTGTATGAAGCAGGCAAAATCTACGCACCTTATACATGCAGGACCAGTCACCACATGCACCCCAAGGCGCAATTCACCAGCAACAACGCACACAAAAGCTGCACACACACCCACCACCACAATCTCGACGATCGTTTCGCCCCGAAACCGAAGCATCATCAGGAGGATAGGCTCCACGACAAAAATCGTACTGCGCCGCACTACCCATGCAAGCAGTCTTAAATAGTTAACCCCCACCAATACCCTCCCCTCCGAACACATGTAGCAAAACGGAATTAGATACATTTACTTGCTCGTTAATTAAGTGACCATTGTTATTTTTTATTATCTCAAGGTGCTCTAACGTATTGAGACGGAGTCCCTTATCACAAGTGTGGAGAATATGAAATGAATGGTCATTAGGCACTTTATGACCGCTTTCTAGCAAATGTTTTGCAAAATTAGAATTTTGTGGTTTATTATTCCTAAACGCAGCCATATGTTCCCGGAATCGAACCGCAAAACTTCGGCCAGTCTGACCCACATATGTACCGTTGCACTCAGGACAATCTATTTTATAAACCCCAGATTTTTTACCCTTATCTAATGTATCTTTATTTTTACACAACAAACTACGAAGCGATTGGTTAGTTTTAAAAGAGAGTTTAGTACCCGATTTTGATTTAAATATATTTGCCACTCGATCTGTTAATTTTCCAAAGTAAGTCAGACTGGCTTTATAATTAGTTTTATTAAAAGATGGTACCGCATACTAAACTTTTGTATGCGGTACATACATACATACTAAACTTTTGTATGCGGGTCAGACTGGCCGAAGTTTTGCGGTTCGATTCCGGGAACATATGGCTGCGTTTAGGAATAATAAACCACAAAATTCTAATTTTGCAAAACATTTGCTAGAAAGCGGTCATAAAGTGCCTAATGACCATTCATTTCATATTCTCCACACTTGTGATAAGGGACTCCGTCTCAATACGTTAGAGCACCTTGAGATAATAAAAAATAACAATGGTCACTTAATTAACGAGCAAGTAAATGTATCTAATTCCGTTTTGCTACATGTGTTCGGAGGGGAGGGTATTGGTGGGGGTTAACTATTTAAGACTGCTTGCATGGGTAGTGCGGCGCAGTACGATTTTTGTCGTGGAGCCTATCCTCCTGATGATGCTTCGGTTTCGGGGCGAAACGATCGTCGAGATTGTGGTGGTGGGTGTGTGTGCAGCTTTTGTGTGCGTTGTTGCTGGTGAATTGCGCCTTGGGGTGCATGTGGTGACTGGTCCTGCATGTATAAGGTGCGTAGATTTTGCCTGCTTCATACACATTGGCTTTGCATGCATTCACTTAACCCGTGCGGATTATAGCAAAGTAGTTGGTTCTGTTGTATTGCTTGTAATATGGAATTCCGCAAAGTAACGCCTGCTTCTATAAATCATTGAAATATGAATCTCATTCGGCAACGACTTAAAGTGTGCGTCTTTAAGACGTCATGGTATGAAAAAGCAAACAATTTAGTTTACGTCTTCCATTGAGTCGCAATAAGAGTTCATGGTAGGCCTGCAGGTCACCAGAACCTGGTCGCATATCAGCTCAATTCATCTGCGGCCACGTACCTGCCAAATGCCACCAAACGCAATCCTGTACGCACAAAACACGGGTGTTCGTTGCGACAAATGCGCTATTTCCTCGGAAATGGTGAATCTCGTTGGTCAGCTTCTTTTAATTTGTTTATAGTTTTACTAGCATGCGCCTTCTTTTTGATGTGCTTAGGCAGTATCGAACAAAAGCCAACGTCACCAAAAAGTCCTTCAACTATTTTGAACCCCAAAGGAAAAACAGGGCTTTTATCCTATACATTACCGATATTAATAAAAAAAAAATCTTCAGATTGATCCAGCGGATAATCGTTTGAAATATAGCGTAGCGTATTATTGAACAATTTGTTTCACGGAGAATACGAATTTACACTGAGCCACAGCAACGCGTGGCCGAACCCCCATAATTAACTATAAAATCATTTTACAAACTAAGTACCCCATGGGAATCGTCGGTGGGCAACTGTGTCATAAAGTGCACTATTTAATCATTATTTAAATTTCATCTCAACATGGTTCTGTATATATCACGGAGCGATCGTATATATTACCATTCACCGGCAGCAAGTCAAGTGGGTCGATAAAGTCTTTAATCATAGTACTTTACTAGATACTATTCCGACTAATGTATGGATGAAGTTCGCGTTCATATTGTGTATGCAAATTGAAATTATATGATAATGGCATAGCATTTTAATAAATACATGGCATTAAGCGGGATTGGATAATCTGCGTAAGATTGAACTCTCACAGCCTTAGCGAAAATAAAAGTCCGATTACTTCCAAACCGATTATTACGATTACAAAACTATAGAAGTGGACTAAAACAATAAAAGGCAGGTAAAGTCATACTTAATTATGTCAAAACTGGTAAGTTGCAAGGGGCATTCACAAACATTTCTTTTCCAATGATAATCAAACTAATAAAAATCATTTTAACATCGATGCAGCCGGTCAGTTCGGTTTCGTAGAGCGCTGTCACTGTCACACACGGGTTCGTCAGACTGTGCGACAGAGACGATGCTCTATGAAGCAGAATCTAGCCGATTTCTCTCTCTATGCCTCGATGTGCATTATTTATTGCCGGGTACTATACTTCATAAAGGTTGCATATGAAAAATTATTACTTAAGCTCACCGTTCTTGTCCAATGCGGATTGATTAAACATATCTTAAGATTTCTTTTAAGATATGTAGACGATTCTTTACTTTACCGTAAATTGAATGATAAATTGGTAATATTAATTAGACTACTAAGTTTTCACGGAAAACTTATGCGTTTCTGCCCGTGATTTTAAATCCATGAGTAAGAAAATTCCCGAAAAAAGTGCATTTGCTTATACTTTATAAAGCCAATGTACCGTACATTGGCTTCAATTTTACCAATTTTCATCGATATTGCTCCAGCAGATTAGCCATTAATTAAAAGCGTTACAGATGGACAAACTCAACCATTTACAATTTTAATAATTATGGATTATAAATAATCCAAAATTCTGTCTGATTGATTACGGCTTCAAAAGCTTCAAGTTTATTTGGGCTAACATATTTTAGAAAAAAAAATCCTCTAAAATTCATAGTACATAATTGAAGATATTTTAATATTTAATTTGATGTAGATGACTTCGTGGTTTTAGCTTGTTAAATATTAATCAACGAATAAAAAATATAACAAAAATATAACCTTCACATTGCGGTGCTATAAGCCGTAACCTCAAAATGTTCTTTTTATTATTTTTTTTTGTTCGCATTTGACGCTTCCAAAGCCAAGTAAGGCTAACAGCAACTCCAACCAACAAAAAAGTCTGTCTGAAAAGTCTGTCTTATGCAAATCCAGACAGCACCTCACAATCGGCCGGTTGCTCGACATAATTGCCTACGCATGACCGCTGTAACTGCCAGTTACACCTTAAACAACTTAATAAAATTAATAAATATGTGCAAAGATATACTCGTAAACTGTAGAGCATGAAATTTATGATTCGTGAAGGGTTTATTCTTGTATCACCTCGTGACTTAAGCGATGTTCAAACAGAGAGGTGAGATTGTCGCGGCTGCAGCCATACGCAAGCGTTTAGCACACTACAAGATCATTTCTGCATTAAGCCAAGTGTTATTATTCTTGTATCACTTCGTGGTTTAGGTAGTGTGCAAATACAGTTGTGAGTCAATCGCGGCTGCAGCCATTCGGAGGTGATTAGCTTAGTCTAAGGCAATTACTGCAACGTGCCAATCAATTCTTATTTTTCCATCACCTCGTGACTTAAACGATGTTCAAGCAGAGTAGTGAGACCGTCACGGATTATTCGGAAGCGTTTGGGCCGATCCAATACAATTACTATATTAAGCCAAATAGACATTATTCTTGTACGACCTCGTGATTTAAGTGAGCTTTTGGTGAGACCATTGTGGTTCTAGCCATACCAGAGCCTTAGGTTCACTCCAAGATAATTACTGCTTTGTGCCAATAAGTCATTTATACTGTATTTATTTATCACTCAAATTTAGAAGATGTTAATTGTAATTTCTATAATAATACGTTCCTTTGTAGAAAGTCAAGACAAAAAAGAATTTTAAAATGAAAAATAGATTTTAACAAAATTTCACATCCCTAATCCACTTTCAAATCCTCGTAACAGCATCAGGTCATGCTTATCATAAACATGCATTGTAATCGGGACTGGAATAGTATGTAAAATTTCAGCTGAACCACACACTGGGAAGCAAGACCAATTTAAGTTGCAACATTCCTTGCATGTATGGCACGGTAAGTTAAATAAAACTTTTAAAAACGCATACACTACAAATAATATAGCAACACTATATTAAAATTATTTTTTATGTAAATTTTATGAATTTGCTTCATTATAATGATGATTATCATACTTTAAATGTAAGCTATTTTTAACTTAACATCTGACCTACGAAACATAATAATAGATTGTTTATTTCCTAAGAGACACGCTATTTTACAAGAATAATTTTATAATTTTCAAGAAGCACACTAAGGATGACGTTATCTATAGCAAAGCTTATTTGCTCTACCTTAAGCATTTCAAACTCTTGATAATGATTCTATACTCTTTGATCATGCTCAGTGATGATGTGCCTGAGACTAGCAGTATATAGAAAAACCTCTAAGTGTCTTTATAGATCGATCTTATTCTGCTAAATCAGTGTATAAATAATTTTCCTTTCGAATACATAGACTCGTTAAATGATCACATGTTAGCAAGCATCTTACCGGTACGGGAGCTATCGCTCACAGCGGTGTTCAGATCGTAATTATCGATACTGAGGCTAAAGGCTCTAAAGTCTTAGCCAGCGGTTTCAAAGTATGGGTATATAAGAATTAATACGCGTTATTCTCAATATTATCTTAAATTTCCACATTTAATAATACAAGTAATTGACCATATATTCTTTTCAGTTATCTAATATTATTAATACAAAATATTTTAAATGTTTACAAGTTTTAACAGCCTTTATGGGACCAGCAGGCCTACTATGAGCTCAATGCGACTCAATTGAAGACGTAAACTAAATTGTTTTGCTTTTTATACCATGACGTCTTAAAGACGCCCACTTTTAATCGTTACCGGATAATTGTTCGGGATGCGTCATAAAAACATTTGAGTAAAAGAGACAGAGTTATCTATAGTTCATATAACATTTTCCTTTTCAAACCTTTCGACCCCACTGCAATCCACACTTCATGGTACGAAAAGATAGCGGTTGAATTTAGGTACTGACTTTGAATTGAATCCTTTTCTAAAAGTTCATCGTAGGCCTACTGTGCCTTGTTTAACAGAAAAATATTGGGCTTTAACACTGTCCAGGCAATTCGTAGCGTTTTATGTCTACTGCTTTGAGGGCCCAGGACTAAGCGCCGTATTGAAATATTAGAATATAAAACGATATCGAAATATGAAATTATATGGTATAAAACTAATTAATAATTTATACATAAGATTTTCCTATAACAAGTCAGTAATAGATAAAAAGACTTATTTTCTCTTGCGTTAATTAAAGTGAGTTCCTCCTGTGTATATTATTCATCAAGATATTTACCACTAAATAGCAGGTGGAATTGTATTTCCATTGGTGATTTTGATAGATGCCACATACCGTCAGTGGCAGTTGGTGTTTCACTTGTTGGATTTTTCCAAGTATTGTAATTATTTTAGTTATTCAAATTCAAATTCAAAATATTCTTTATTCAAGTAAACTTGTAAACAATTGCTTTTGAATCGTCAAAATCTACCGCTGGTTCGGAAAGCTGATCCGACCGAGAAGGGCCAGCAAGAAACTCGGTGGTTGCTCTTCAAATAAAATTCTTATAACTAGTTACATTTGGTTAAAACTATCTTGTACAGGAAGGAGTAGCTATTTCCACGCATATCATCTATATAATCCTCAATAGTATAGTAGGCTTTTTGTATCAGCCTCCCTTTAACAGCGCTTTTAAACTGCTGTAGTGGCAAAGACAAATCGTTTGCGGGATTTAATTAGAGATATATACCCAAACCCACAAACGACTTATTTACTTCTGCAAGTCGCAAAGCAGGAGCCGCAAGTTTATGTCGGTTTCTACTTTGTCTATTATATATATCACCGATTCTTTTATAATTATTAATATTCTTATCCACAAACATTAGATTGCTAAAAATATACTGTAGACAGCAACAATTTTTAATCTGTGTTTGAGAGACAGATTAAAAATTGTTAGCAACACTATAGTTACCACCCATCCAGGGGTATATAAGTGGCTAGGTCATTAACAGATCTCTCTCTCTTTTGCGTCTGTTTTTGCTTGCGGAAACTCTGTTAGTGGGTCGATTCGCGTGGCTCATTTTATTTATTGCGTTGTATGGTTACATACGTGTTAATTTTGTTATCTTTTTATAAATCCTACTTTGTATCCTAAAAATACTGTGAAGCCAAAGTAAGAATACCTTATTACTTAAACTTCTCTTGCAGAGAATCACGCGGACTAAAATTGTAAACGCCACTGTTATTGGCATTTAGTGTTAAGTGGCAATTTTATTTAAGTTAATGCCATTGTCAAAAATCAATAGTATTGTTTGTACAATATATCGCAATAATGTCGAACTAAAGTTAAATGTCGTAAAGAATAATGGGTATAGGGGGCGTAGTTTGTCAGAACAGTCTTCTGTCAAAACTCAAGTGACTATTCGATATCCTGATATCTATTAGAGCGTGTGGTGAGCCGAGGTTATGGGTTGTTGTATTGCCGAATCAAAAAGATACTGCACGCGTAACATTGTATTTTTTGTATTTTATCACATGATATAAAACTTTTGGCATCACTGGTTTTACTGTAAGTGGCCTATCACACTCGACTACTATAGTAGTTTAGAAGGCATAACTATTACCGTATGAATGTGCAAGTAAATTTGATCTTAAAATATATTAAAATTATCGATGAGCTCTGTGGTATGGACGGACTGGATTAGAGTTATTGATAAGGACTGGGTAATCGAAGCCTAGTAAAAAAAATGACGTTGCAACTTTCTGTACTTCCAGTTGCATCTTACTGGACAAATCAAAGACTTCCCATTTTCCCATAATAGTTTTTTTAGCACTATCTATACTTATTATAAAACAAAGTCCCATAAAGCTGCCTGAAAGTAATCGATTTTCTTAAAATCTACTTAACGGATTTTTGTACGGTTTTCACCAAAAAATAGTGCTTTTGGATGGTTTAGGTAAATAGTATATATTGGTAATATGTAAATTGTGTTGAAGAGATCGCGCAGTTGTTAAAAAACTTGCTTGCTGGGAGCTTTAGTCGCGTGCGCTGCGTAAACCAGTAAAGATACGTTGAAGTAATGTACTAGACAATTGTAGATCTATAAAAATACTACAAAAAAATCCGCAATAGCGTGTCTCTCTCTTCTCTCATATCTTTTATAGTCAGCTCACTTTTATGTTTAAAATTTGAATTCTAGAAAAAATGATGACACGCTGATTTCCACGCTGGCGAAGCCGCTGGCACAGCTAGTATATTTATAAAAAAATGTTATTAAGTAAGTAAGACCTACTTTGTTTCATGTTTCCTGAACCTTTCATGTTTCTAGAATACAGGTTGGTGGAGGGTTACGCAAATATTGGTTTTGATATATTAAGCATACCTGGGGATTACGAGTTCAAACCCCGAGCAGCCATTAACATGTTTTCTATAGATACCGATTAGCCTAAATGATATTTACAATTTATCATGGTCTTTTTGGCGAAGGAAAAACATCGTGACATATGTCAGCGAATCTGACCTACCTGATAGAATACCTAAGTTATAGGATCTCTTTCCTTTTTGGCATCATTGTAATAGATCTAAGTTCTTTTGAAAGAATGTCGAGATTTATAGCTAGCGGCTTATGATAGCTATAGGTTTACTTTATTCTCTTGTTTTTCAACATTTCAAAAGTCTTGGACTTTAGCAGGCAATCTATAGGATCAAATCAAACCAAATCAAAATAATCTTTATTCAAATAAACCATTTCAGGCACTTTTGAATCGTCAAGCATCAATATGATTAATGAAGCTACAACTGGTTCGGAATGTTGCTCTTACCGAGAAGAACCAGCAAGAAACTCGGCGGTCAATCTTTTAAATATTTTCAATTATACATTATTAAACCGCTGTCTTGTATGATACCTTGTATGATTGAGTTGAAAAATAAAGAGCTATTGGCTCTTTAGAGAGCTAAAGACCATGGATGAAACTTAGCAATTGGACAGAATAGTAAAAAGTGCCTAATCTAAGTTTAAGGCCCCCAATTTTAAGGAGAATTTTCTCGACAATCCATCTCTATTCTATGTTTGAATAATATAAGGTTACTTACTGATCTTCGATATTACATATAAAACATAAATGTCTAGCTGGTGAGATTCCTGCATTCAAATCATTTAGCAACGGCTTATTTATTTATTTTGTTTATTCAAATTACATCTAATATCTTTTACAATTTATTATTAGTTATCTGAATACAAACATAAATAAAACAGTAACATTATACAGAAAACAAACCAAATTATAAATAGATATTCATAAAAATAACTTAGTGCGGGTAGATTTTTCATAATAACTGTGAGCACAACAAAAAAATTATGTTGAAAAGAATCAAATAATACAGGTTATACTCATATGTATTGAATAATTGATTGTAATTTTGATTCTGTTGTTCTGATAATAATTTTAGCAGGTGTTCTTTGATTTTATATTTTATATTTTGATTTGTAATTGCAAATTCAACTGTTTTGGTAAATCATTTATTAATCTTGGAATTAAATAGTCTGAAGTATGCCGTGTGGTATCCGTCTGAGTAGATTAGACCACCCTCATTTCTTACCCAGGTGTCGTAAAAGGCGACTAAGGTAAGTCGACCCGCCGTGTGGTATCCGGCTGAGTAGAATAGACCACCCTCATTCTTTACCGAGGTGGCGTAAAGGGCGACTAAGGTAAGTTGACCCATTGTGTCGTAACCGGTAAAGTAGAATAGACCACAGACTTTCTTACCGAGGTGTCGTAACAGGCGACTAAGGCAAGTTGACGTCCGTCAGGCGGCCGGTCGTAAAATACGTAGTCAAATCATGTGACATGTTTGTAACATGTTGTGCCGACCCGAATTAGAGTAGGATAAGGACATGAGGATGATGATATTGTGGTATATGTGTCATGACGATGTTGGATGATTATGGAATTAAATAGTCTGAAGTACGTTCACCAATTATGCAATAATTAAGTTTTGGTTAAGTTATATGCTCTAAAAGTCGACACTGCTTTAGTTTCATTGTTTACAATCTAACTTTCACGTGACCCGAGCAAACAATAACGATAGGAAAGTGGCACTCGGTTGCTAGTGACCATCGCCCACTGCCGCATTACTCTTATTATAAGATAGCCTGCCCTGTCCCCTGTATTGGAGCACTGGCATAGAGCAATTTGTGCACAGAGTGCGACAATATATATAACCATAATATTATATTTATATAGTTTATGTATGCTGTGAAAGTCGAACGGTGAGACCGTGTGCCTCTTTCTAGATGTTCATGGTTTCAAACCAACAAATTTTTATGTTAAATCTTATGTCCGTAATTGATTTTTTTACATGCAATTTATTACACGTTTTTCGGTGAAGGAAAAAAATCGCAAGAACATTTGCATACCTCTGGAGAATTCTTGGGGTATGTGTAACCTACCAATCCACTTTGGAGCAGTGTGGTGGGTCTAAGTTCCCGTCGCTACACCCCACCCCCCTCAGGTAGTGGCGAATAAACCTAATCCCACACAGGTGGTCGCCAGGTCGGCAAACAATGCGACCAATAACTTCGCAGAAGATATGAAGTTAATTAGTTCCATTGTTGCGCTTATCGACGTTAATGAGCTATCTATATTGGCTAATAAACTGAGGAATAATCCTCAAAACCGTCTCTCCGCACTATTGGAGCATGCTAGCCTAATTGAGGCAGTAAAAAACATTAACGCTTAATATGGATAGTACATTAAAAGGCAGACTCAAACCGACTCAACTTTCTATAGGTCTGTTCAACGCAGACGGCCTTTGGGAACAGATTCACGAAGTACGCGAATTTTTTAGTGCAAGAGACATTCCTGAAGCCTTGCAATCGCGATCCTAAAATAGCTAACTTTGTCTTAATTAGAAACGACCGACTTACAGGCCCTCTTGGAGGCACAGCAATTTACTACAGAAAGTCTCTTCACTGCACCCCTCTAGATCCCCCTCGACTTACTAACATCGAGGCCTCAGTATGTCAGTTAGGTATGACCGGCCATCAGCCGATTATAATTGCGTCAATCTACCTCAGTCCATCTAAATCTCTCCTGGAGAGCGACATTAGGACGCTTTTAGGACTTGGAGATGCCGTCTTACTAGGCGGTGATTTCAATTCAAAACATAGTCAATGGAACCGATCGTCTCCAAATGCCAATGGCAATCTATTACATAGATTGAACAATTCCCCGTTCCTTAACTTTGAGATTCTAGCTCCAGATGAGCCCACACGGTACTCTCGCCCCACCCACCCCATTCAGACTGCCAGTACAATTGACATGGCACTAATAAAAAACATTACCCTGCAGCTTCATAGCATACAAGTTGTTCACGACCTAGATTCCGACCACCGCCCGGTCTTACTACAGCTAGGACCCCCTCTAACCGCGTCGGTTCAAAGTAAAACTATAATCGATTGGAAAAAACTTAGTGAGCGTCTCCACTTTGTTGATTCAGAGCACCTCAGACAAATTCCTGACAGTATAGATTCAGTGGAAACTGCCAAAGCAGCGACCGCTAATCTCACAGCACACTTATGTAATACTCTCAAGGATTGCTCTAGGGAAATTCCCGACAACTTCCGTTGTCGAGAACTACCAGATGATCTGCGAGAATTAATAACTAAAAAACGTGCTGCTACTAGGGCACGCGATAGATATCCGACTCGAGAGAATCGTAATACGCTTAATAGATTGCAGAAAGAAGTGAAACAAAAACTAGCTTCATTTCACAATACTTCCTGGGATAGAAAGCTCTCGGAGATTAAGCCGGGACACCAGGCTTACTGGCGCCTGGCGAAATCTCTAAAAGCGGATGGGTACGCAGCCACCCCACCTCTACTTCGTCCGAATCTCCCACCTGCGTTTGACGACGCTGAAAAGGCCGAATGCTTGGCGGACAGCTTGGAAGAACAATGTTCCCCCAACCCCAGTAGACCCGAACTCACCGAATTCCACTCCAGGGTGGTAAAGGTAGTAGATGATCTATCTGTGACGACTCCCGAAAGCGAGCCGTTGCTTCCCACTACCGGAGAAGAAGTCCGCACCATTATTAAAAACCTACACTCCAAAAAAGCCCCAGGACCTGATTCCATCTCCAACAGAGCACTAAAGTGCCTTCCTAACCAAATCATCCACTTACTGGTACTGATTTTCAATGCCCTCCTTGTCGGATGCTCCTTTCCTGATGAGTGGAAAGAAGCTACAGTGATAGGTATCCCTAAACCGGGAAAGCCCAGAAACGTCCCGACTAGCTATCGTCCCATTAGCCTACTAAACAGCTTAGGGAAAATATACGAACGAATCATCCTCGCCCGATTAAAATCAGTAGTTGATAGTCAAAATCTTATTCCGAACGAACAGTTCGGATTTCGTCCAAAACACACCTGTGTTCAACAAGTGCACCGCCTCACGGAGCACATTCTGCAAGGTTTACAAACCAAGCAGTTTACAGGTGTCATATTCTTCGACGTCGCCAAAGCCTTCGATAAGGTCTGGCACGCAGGCTTAATTTACAAGCTGCTCCAACTAAATATACCAGACAGACTTGTACTCATCTTACGAGAGTACCTGACTAATCGCACCTTTCGCTATCGCATAGACGGTACTTTATCGTCTCGCCGCACAATTCGTGCTGGTGTCCCACAAGGATCTGTGCTGGCACCCTTATTGTACTCGCTCTACACGAGTGACATTCCACGGGCGCCTATCAAAGAGCGTACACATCTTGCCCTTTTCGCGGATGACACCGCTGTATTTACCACATCCCGCCGACCTCAAGTAATAACTAGACGTCTCCAGAAAGCGGTAGACAGCCTCGGACGCTGGTTCCGCCAATGGAGAATCGAAATAAACCCGGATAAAAGTGCAGCCATGCACTTTATCGGTAATCGCTTTCGATCTCACATAGACACACCTACGGAAATATCCCTTTACAATACACCGATTCACTGGCAACAGAAAGTCAAGTACCTAGGTGTCACCTTTCAACCTTCCATGACCTTCCACGAGCACATACACATAGTCTGCAATAAGGCTGCGTATGTCATGGGACGACTTTATCCGATGTTATGCAAGAAAAGTAAGATGTCGCTCCGCAACAAAGTGACACTCTACAAAACTTGCATAAGACCAATAATGTCCTATGCGAGCGTTGCGTTCGCGCACGTTTCAAAGGTCAGATTGCTAAGGCTCCAGAGACTTCAGAACCGATTTATGCGGACAGCCACAGGGTGTCCGTGGTTCATGAGGAACGTTGACCTCCATAGAGACCTCGATATCCCTACCATTACTCACCTCTTTAAACGTTTTTCCAAATCTTACTTCGAGAAATCTGAAGTACACTCGAACCCCCTTATTTCAGTTGCTTCTACCTACATCCCAGTTAGGTCCGACCATCGAAAATATAGGCGTCCAAAAAGCGTCTTGTATGACCCCGACGATCAAATAACGATCGCCAACACAGATACACGTAATACACACACACAGCGTCTTCGCCGGCGAAGACGAGGTCCCAGTTTTCTGACGTCGGTCGGTCGTGGCTTCTCGCCACCCTTCCGACGCCGCAATGACTAATCTAAGTCACACCATCAGTCCTCCACTACACGTCGCCCCAAGCCGTGGTCCGGCCTCACAGGAGGCACCCTTAGGACGACGTTCCCCGACGCTAGTAGAGCTTCTGCGCTCTACTCCCTGCATTTCGCAACCTCGGCGATGCTTCTGCGCTCGCCCGTCCCGCCCGGTGACGCTGTAAAAGCCATTAGGGCTAACAGCATACAGTCAATTCGAAAAAAAAAAAAAAAAAAAAAAAAAAAAAAAAAAAAAAAAAAAAAAAAAAAAAAAAAAAAAAAAAAAAAAAAAGGGTCTAAGTTCCTATCAGCAACATCAAGGATTATGAAGCTTTTTCTTCATAAATATAAATTATTGCCTTATTTATTATTCAATTTTGTAATTTTTTAGTGACGCAGATGACACATCACAAACCAAATCAAAGCAAGCAAACAAGCAGACGTAAATCTAAAACAATATTTTCATTTTAACACAAAATTTACTCAGCTAATAAGTGATATTTATATTTTATTATAAATATTATTGTATTATTATATTTATTATATTATTATATTTATTATGTATCCTACAATATTATTTTATTATTTCATATTACTTTAAATTTAATTTTTATTTGTTATTATTAAATACGTTTAATTTTTATTTTAATTAATTATACTTAATATTAACTTCTTTTTTTATTTAAGACTTGTTGGCTGGAAAAGATTTTGATTCCGAAACAAGTCCGCCGTTGCACACTTATTGTGTTGTTTTTTTTTAATCATTTCTGTACTAATTGTAATAAACAGATTACAAACGAACACAAAGAGAAGATTACTTTAACTTAGCTATCATAATTTAAACTCTAAATATCAATCTAAAATGCAATTGTTCTCTTTTATTGTAAAAAGTAGATATCTCACGTATATAAAGGTACGCAATCTGCCCACAACGTACTCTATGCGCTATCGATTCTTACCAACAAACGTACCAAGAGAATTGCCACTTCGATATTGCTAGTAAATGTACTTACATTATCCATTAAGTATATCCAACGGTCGAATCGACTGCTAGGATACTTTATAATTTAATTCAAGCGTAGAAGACATATGGAAGGTCATAGACCTATAAGTTCTGTTATAGAATATTAACGTAAAAGCTAGCAACTTAGTTTTAGCTGTTACATTACGATTTATAGAAGCAGGCGTTACTTTGCGGAATTCCATATTACAAGCAATATAACAGAACTAACTACTTTGCTATAATCCGCACGGGTTAAGTGAATGCATGCAGAGCCAATGTGTATGAAGCAGGCAAAATCTACGCACCTTATACATGCAGGACCATCGTACTGCAGTACGATTTTTGTCGTGGGGCCTATCCTCCTGATGATGCTTCGGTTTCGGGGCGAAACGATCGTTGGGATTGTGGTGGTGGGTGTGTGTGCTGCTTTTGTGTTCGTTGTTGCTGGTGAATTGCGCCTTGGGGTGCATGTGGCGGCTGGTCCTGCATGTATAAGGTGCGTAGATTTTGCCTGCTTCATACACATTGGCTTTGCATGCATTCACTTAACCCGTGCAGATTATAGCAAAGTAGTTAGTTCTGTTATATTGCTTGTTATATTGTTACATTACGATTAATATTATAAACTTTCAAGGCTTTTTTTGTTTGGAAAAGCTTCTTATTATTAGTGTCGGGCGCTTAACGTTTTCCTCCAATAATTTTCTACTACAACTTTACTAAAGAAAAAATTGTTGAGTTTGTGATAGTGAACGTGAACTTGTGTATTTTGGTGCCAGTCATGGAGATTTGTGCACGTGCACGAATCCTGCATGTATCGGGTATGAGAACGGATAGTCCATTCTACATTTAACAATATATATATTCTCTATTGACTTAATCGCGGATTGTAACCCAATAATTTTATTATTGTTGATGTTCAAAAATGAGTATCAGAATATGTCTATATGAAAGTATGTCCATTGAAGTCGAGATTTTTTGTATTCTAAAACATTGAACACGAGTTGCGTAGGAGCGACTACATTTAACCTCTATTAAATTTGCTTTAATAGCCCCAGATATTAAACGTATAATTTAAAATAGCAATCAAGAGACCTCATCTGTTAGCTGCGGCGTTATCTCGCAATTATCTTGGCTTATCAAAGACCTGACGTACGAGTGGGCGAAACGGCTGGTTGCAACGTCAGCATACAGCCGTTCAGCGAAAATTATGCGTTAAGTAAGCCCTAGGGAAATAAAGTAGGCTTAGTCCAAAGGTCTTGTAGTCGTGGGCGTACTGTTATCCTATATTAGAAACTTGGAGACTTAAACGGAAAAAGGTCATTTAGAAAGATAAAAAAGAAACGTTTAGGCTGTCAAATTCAAATCTTCTTTCGACTATCATGAAATGGCTGGGATGTAAGAGATACACACATACATTAAGGATGTAATGGCTAATTTATAGAATTAGGCGCTAATTTGTGGAAATCCATGATACAAATAGTAAAACCGAGATCTATCTATTGGGCAGCGGCAGCTGACGCGATTGAAAACCGATAACAGTAGTATCATTTCATCTCGTCCTGAGATTTTGAGAGAGGTTGAGAGGTTCTATGGGCAGTTATACACGTCAACACAACAGCCTGTTGTCAATTTGGCAAAAGACCCAAGAGCCAAGTTGACCCGACACTACACCGAAGATATCCCGGACGTCAGCCTATGCGAGATTAGTATGGCTCTCAAACAGCTTAAGAACAACAAGGCTCCAGGTGATGACGGAATCACTACCGAACTCCTGAAGGCGGGTGGTAAACCGGTACTTAAAGTCCTTCAGCGATTGTTCAATTCCGTCATTCACGAAGGCACTATGCCGGAAGCATGGTACAGGGGCGTGGTGGTTCTCTTCTTCAAGAAAGGTGATAACACCTTATTGAAGAATTATAGACCCATCACGCTGCTGAATCATGTTTATAAGCTGTTCTCGAGAGTCATAACGAATCGTCTCGCTCGTAGGTTTGACGACTTCCAGCCTCCCGAACAAGCCGGTTTCCGAAAAGGGTATAGTACCATAGACCACATATTCACGCTGCGGCAGGTTATACAGAAAACCGAGGAGTATAACCAGCCACTTTGCTTGGCGTTTGTGGACTATGAGAAGGCCTTTGATTCGGTGGAAACATGGGCTGTGTTAACACAGCCCATGTTTCCATCTCTGGAGCGATCTTAAGATCGCTCCAGAGATGCCGAATCGACTATCGGTACGTCCAAGTGTTGAAGTGTTTGTATGAAAACGCCACAATGTCTGTCCGTATCCAAGACAAAACTACGAGACCAATCCACATGCGGCGAGGTGTGCGACAGGGAGATGTCATCTCCCCGAAGCTGTTTACCGCTGCATTGGAAGATGTCTTTAAGCTTTTGGATTGGAACGGATACGGCATCAACATCAACGGCGAGTACATCACTCACCTTAGATTTGCCGACGACATAGTCGTTATGGCAGGTTGTCTGGAGGACCTTAACACAATGCTCGACGACCTCAGCAGAGTGTCTCAGCAGGTGGGCCTTAAAATGAACATGAGTAAGACAAAAATCATGTCAAACTCACATGTTCCGCTCCACCCGGTCATCGTTGAGAACTCTGCACTCGAAATTGTAGACGAGTACATATACCTGGGACATACGGTCCAGCTGGGTAGGTCCAATTTCGAGAAAGAGGTTAGCCGCCGAATCCAACTCGGATGGGCAGCGTTCGGGAAGCTACGCGAGATCTTTTCGTCCGAAATACCTCAGTGTCTGAAGACTAAGGTCTTCGAACAGTGCGTGTTGCCAGTGATAACCTACGGATCCGAAACGTGGTCGCTCACTATGGGCCTTATAAGAAAGCTCAGAGTCGCTCAGCGGGCGATGGAGCGAGCTATGCTCGGAGTGTCTCTACGAGATCAAATCAGGAATGAGGAGATCCGTAGAAGAACTAAAGTCACCGACATAGCTCAGCGTGTTGCGAAGCTGAAGTGGCGATGGGCGGGGCACATAGTGCGGAGAACCGATGGGCGCTGGGGTCTTAAGGTGCTGGAATGGCGACCCCGCACCGGAAAGCGCAGCGTCGGTAGACCCCCTACGAGGTGGACAGACGACCTCAAAAAGGTCGCAGGGAGCCACTGGATCCAGGTGGCGCAAGATCGTGTGGTGTGGCGATCCCATGAAGAGGCCTATGTCCAGCAGTGGACGTCCATCGGCTGACGAAGAAGAAGAAGAATAGTAAAACCAAAATTATTATGCTTAAATCCGCGATAAAGTAAATAGAAAATATATAATGCTGAATGTAGAGTGGACTATTCGTTTTCATACCTATGCACAAATCACCAACATCGTCATACCACATATACCACAATATCATCATCCTCCTGCCCTTATCCCACTCTAAGTGGGGTCAGCACAACATGTTATAAACATTTTGTTAAATGATTCGGCTACGTATTTTACGACCGTCCGCCTGCCTGACGTCAACTTACCTTAGTCATATTTTACTACCCCTCGGTAAGAAAGAGGGTGGTCTATTCTACTCAACCGGATACCACACGGTGGATCAACTTACCATAGTCGCCTTTTACGACCCCTCGATAACAAAGAGGGTGGTCTATTCTACTCAGCCGGATAAAACACAGCGGGTCGACTTACCTTAGTCTCCTTTTACGACACCTCGGTAAGAAATGAGGGTGGTCTATTCTACTCAGCCGGATACCAAACGGCGGACCACATATACCACAATATTTTTTACAAAAAGTGTTATCCAATATTTCACATATGAAAATTACATTATTTTTTAATAATTAAATTAAAAATCTACAGCAAAAAAACCCTAAACACGGAACCTATATTAGTATTATAAATTCAAAAGTCTGTATTTTTGTTATATTTAATAGTAAATGAAATTTAGTACAATTAACGCTTATATTGAGCTAAAATTTACGTTTTTCATTTGGGAATAGCAAAAACAATATATTACATATTTGGGGGCATTTTAACAGTAATGTCCATCAGAACGAAATGACGGATAAAAAGACAGACTGTCACATTTATAATATAAGAGTGCCCAGTCTGTCAGTTACTCGGCTGCACGACGGAAAACCACAATTAAAAAACACCTCGTGCCGAGTTACCCCGTTGTATCTCAATAAAGTTTCTTTTAAATACAGTTTACAGATTGAATGGTGAAACTGCCGATGATATAGGAAGCACTGCTACGGCTCAATGTCGAACTATTAACAAGCTGTTACTACTAGTTAGTCCTCACAACCTGTGGTTGTCGATTGTAAATTATACGCGTTGATATCGCAATAATCTATTCTCCTGTAACAAGAACCGCTTATCTTCGGCGATAGCATTCAGCGGCAATGTTTCCTGGTAATCAAATCTCATACTATGCGCTCCCGATCGCTTTAGGCTTTAATTTTAAATATGTATTCAGAGGAATTAGAGCGATGAGACGTGATGTCCTTAGATATTGTGACCGTTACCAAATCAGAAACCAAAATAATTTGAAATATCGCTGATTGAAATAAAAATTTTCTATAGCTTTTCGGCAATTGAATACAAATCTCGTCATTTTGATAACGTAGCTTTTCCCTCCTTCCTGTTCCTGGACGTTCCCCCCCCCCCCCAAGGAGATAGTAGGTTTATGTCCAGCAGTTAGATACTAACAAGTAGTTACTGTACTGTACTATGCATTTTATGGTAAACGAAAATATCGTGCGGTAACTTACGTATCCCCTATAAATTTCTTGCATATTTGAGCCTGCCTAAGCAGCAAATAGTGTGATATTTAACATTGAATTATAGTTCTTTCATGTAAGAAAGTTCATAAAGTTGTATGTTCTTATAGTTCTTTCATGAAGCTGTGATAGACCAGCGGTGAGACCGCGACGCTTTCGAGGAGTTAGTTTTAATACCAGGCAGTTACTTATGATTTTTCTGTTAAAATTATGTGTCTAATTGATAATTGTAATTTATCACACAGTTGTAGGTGAAGGAAAATATCGTAAAGAAACCTGCATTGAGGATTTTAGGGATATGTGTAACCTACCAATCCCCACTGGACCAGCGTGGTATGTCATAGCAATCCTTCTCTACAAAAACAGAGAGAGGAGGCCTATGCCAAGCAGAGGGATCGTAACAGACCGTTATTTTACTTTTTTTACTCACATGTAAGAAAATTTGAAATCTCATATATTGTATAACAGGTTACGCATCATATCTTTAAGTTTCAAGTACGTCGTACAAAATACGATTTTTAAAGGGAATGTGCTTTTTATACACTGTTCGAAACTTCATGTTTATACAATGAAGCAATTATTTTATTCTCCGAAAAAGTTGGTACCTTTAATCAGATTTAAACCGTGAACGTGCGACCTCTTGAAGTTTCATACGATTAAGGGCTATCACACAACTTTATATTTTTGATTGCTTTAATGTATGGATAAATAATTTTATCATTACATTTGCACTACGGAATTTATGGAAGTAACGTACTTACTTAAGTACTTAGCCTACTTCTATATATTGTTGTATTAAAAGAGGGCGCAAGAGTAACATTATTTATTTACTTTGCTTTTGTAAGTTTAGATTTATAGCGTAAAAACTTGAAGTCTTAAAGGAAGTAGGTATTGAATTATAATTCAAATTCAAAATATTCTTTATTCAAGTAAACGTGTAAACAAGTGCTTTTGAATCGTCAAAATCTACCGCTGATTCGGAAAGCTGTTCCTACCGAGAAGAGCCAGCGAGACACTCGGTGGTTGCTCTTTGCAAATGAAATTCTTATAACTAGTTACATTTGGTTATTGCTATCTTGCAATAAAAGCGATATTTACATAAATGTATGTAAGACTTCATATATAATTGTATTAAGGTTTGTTTTAATCAACTTGCATCTAAGAGATGGCTATTAACAAATAATGAAAACCGTTTATAAAGTCATCACACCATTTGCAATAATCCTAGACTAGGTGTATTGCTTTATGCCAATTTCGATTGCTATACACCACCAGTTGCATATTATAGAAAATAATAAGAAAAACATTTTACTTAACGTACTTCTTTTATAACGGTATATCTATATCTACAATTATATTGCAAACGTTGTTAAAAATTATTTGCCACGTTTTAACACAGTTTGAACTTTAGCTATGAAGCTAGATCAAGTGCTGAAGAGTGACATATTTATTTCTTTATTGTAATATATAATGTAAGAAAAGAGAAAGAAAACAAAACGATATGTACAAAGGCGGACTAATCCCTTAAAGGGATGTCTTCCAGTCAACCTTGGGGCTAACAGCATACAGTCAGTTCGAAAAAAAAACCTTTGAGTGACATAAGAAAAACGTCAAGAAGTGAAATATGGGAAATGAAAATAGAATGAAAAAAAAAGAAAAATAACGAATATACATAGATTAATATTTGCACATCATAGTACTGCGAAAACAGTGGAAGTCGATGGCAGACTACTATATGTATAGGAAGAAATTACATAAACGATTCCATGAAAAACAAAAAACAACCGTGCAAAATTGCTGTTGATTTTTCAACGCATCATTCGATGTTAATAACATTCATTAAAGAAAAACGCATGACATAAAACGATCGATAATGGCGACTGAGTGATCTGGTTTCCACACGAGTTTTAATTTTAGTTATAAATCGCGCCCTTTCCCCGAACTTCGATACGGATGCCATGAACAAAGTTACTTTATCCGGGACACGTTAAACCTATATTATAAGTAAGGTAACGGCCTTTTAACATCCCACCACTGGCCATATGCCGCGTCTCCGTTTTTGGCGAGAAGGGTTGGAGCTATGACCCACTACGCTGCTCCAATGCGGATTGGCAGGTGACACATATCTCCAGAATGCTCTAAAGATATGGAGGTTTTCTTACGATGTTTTCCTCCACCGAAAAGATTGTGATAAATTGCTAATATGAATTAGATACAAAAGTTTAAATAAAAAAACTCATGGGTGCCCGCTTAAATTAATTAATTAGTTTAGGACATATAATAGTAGTTTATGATACTGTTACATAATAAGGGTTCTTATAACACGAGTGTTATAAGACCAAGTTATGTACAGTTGTATGTATGTTATGTTATACACTACTTTATCTACTCTCATACTTTAATACGTAAAATTACGTTTAATAAGTAATATTGCAAATAAAACGCTGAATATAACAACAAATCTATTTATACTGTTGTTCTGAATATTCATTTTCCATTTCATGAACTCGTGCTCACATTTAATATAGTTGCTCCTAGATTTCGTCGGCAACAGGTTCACGGTCATGTTTGACGCAGCTTTCAGAATATCTGGTGGTGTACAATCACCACTATCTCCGCTCTAAGACATGTTTTTACACAAAAACTTATTTTTTTACAAACAAAACTAAACTTCGTTTAAATATTGAAAGAGATTTTTTAAATGTCATATATTGGCGCCAAGGCGCAAACATGGATTGCGCATGCGTGTTGCGTCGCCGCGGACCCATTCATTGAAACCTTTTTTTTAAGGTAGAGGTTCAACCTCCTTGGTCGAGCTGGAAGTTGTATAGGTGTATCGTTATGATTAAAAAGTTACATTATGATACAGGCGTCCATACAAGACCTGTATCGTAATGAAACTTTTTAATTTTTTATTTTTGTTCTATACGTAATGTTTGTCATAAGAATTTTGTTTTCAGTTTTATAATCTTTGTATTATAGTATCAAAGTAAATAAAGGTATATTATACTCGTCAGTAAAGAGCATACAATATTTACTATTATTAAACAGTCTTACATAAGAAATTACTTTGTGAAATTTATTTTAGAAGGTTTTATAAAATATAATAATTTCAAACAGTGTTCTGTTATTACTTAAGTAACAAAAATTATTTTTATATTTAAGAAATTTTTATTAAATTTAGAAAGTTCTTATTTTACTTTTTTTTTACGATATATATAGTTGTTATAGTATAGTTTTTGATGTTTTTACAGTACTAAAAAATATATTTGTCTATATATGAATGCACTTATTAAGCATATTGGTTAAGTAAATAAAAAATATTAATAAAACAATTTAATATCTCATCTGCATCATAATATCATATAATATTGCGTCTTTCATTGAGGGTTATATATTTGTGCCGTTTGCAGTTGAGAACCTAGGGCCATGGAGTCAAAGTGCAATTTTTTTTTATCCGTTTTAAGACCTCGGTTGATCGCCTCTTCGGCAAGGTGACAAGAGGGCTGGCTCCTTTTTCGCACAAAGAATAGGCTTAGCAATTCATCGTGGAAACGCTGCGCAGCTGGGACCCTTCCACGTGGGTATGATCTGCATAGTACCAGCGGGTAGGTAATTTAAGATAGATATAACTTGTATATTTTTATTTGTTATAATGTATGTCCAGTTATAATAAACTCTTATTTTACGTTATTGAATATCGGTAGAATAATGAAAATTCAGAAACCGTTGTCACCATAAGTCGGAGACTAGCTGCCCGCAACCCGCTGCCCGCGCGACCGGTTCGACCCGCGCAGCCTCATTTAAACTGTAGCACATTCCTCTGTAGCTGCGGTCACTTGGTATTTATAGTCCAGCACTTGAACAATAATTATAAATACTTTTATTTATTAATGTATGCTTAAATTAAAAGAAATAAAACACATATATATGTACAAGAAATTATTTGCAAGAACTTGCAAGGGCATATAAGATAAGATAAGACCTATCGCCTACAGCGATCTCTAATAATAGTTTTTTAATATTTTTTTTTATATTCATTTAGGATTGTTACACACATGCAATTTTAAGCGAATTAAATTGATAGTAATTTGATAATTTTGATAACGTGAGCACGCGCGGCCGCTAACGTCGTACTGATGTCAAATTAATGCGAAATAAATTATATGACGTAAAATGCTGATTTAACAAATGTACGTGTTAACCCGTACAAAATCTTATTATCAAAACTATTTGGAAAAATATTTATTTATTTATTTTTGTACCATCAACGACAAATACCTCATTTACATACCATAAAACATACTTAAAATTAATCCGTTTTACAGCTAAATGTATCGTCAATTACAGATGTTGACGGCATGAGCATTACAGTTGACAAGTATAAAAGCTAAATGGTATTAAAAACAGAAAACAAATAAAGGGAAAAATTAAATTATACGAGGCTACGAAATTCGATACAAGTACATTTTAAGTTATATGTGTCTATTCAATTCTATTTAGTGTACATTACAACACATATATACATATACAGTCATATATATACACTCACATACATATATATATGTACATATACACATATACACTCATACACATATATTTACATACATAAGTATAAAAGAATACGATCGAATTAAATTGTGAGAAACTTATGTCATTAAAAACCTAGGATCGAACTATAAATACGCGAGGGCGCGTAAGTGCAGACTGGCTCTTTTATCTCTCGCCGCCGATACACGCATTGCGCGGGTCGTCATATTTACAATTATATAGGTTTTTATCGACACCATTACTTACTCAAATGTAATGTAGGAAACCCCTTCCAATCTATTTCCTCAATAGTTAACCTCAACTGGCCACTGCTGTCGAGGCCTTGACATCACTACTAGTAGGGTGCTTTGAGGTTTTTACTAGAACGGGGAAATCCTGAGATTTGTGAATTACTACTTTACCAGTATTATAGTAGTACTATACAATATTTTTTGCTCTTGTAACATAATTCTTAACGCCACATTATCCCTCCTTCTCTCATCAGTCTTGGCAAGTATTAGTACTTTGACTGGCGTTGGCGCAATGGGTAGTAACCCTGCCTTCAGCTCCGCGGGTCGCGTGTTCGATTGTTGGTTCTTCGAGCCTGGGTGTAATTGTATTTAAGTATATATATTAGGTCCTTACATATGAAATTGGCGTTTTGTCGTACTGGCCACTTTGATCTCAAATATTACCTTTATGGTTAGGAATTCCAAATTCAAATTCATACATCTATTTACTCATGCATTTGTGTTTCAAACCCCCTAATTCATTTGTTTTTTCTTCTTTTGTTTTTTTCTTTGTGTCACTCTGTTTACAAAATGGAAAACATGAAATATCGCGTTATTTACGAGTATGAGTTCCACCGTGGCACCAGTGCTGCAGAAACGGCTCGAAGGATTAATGATGTGTATGGTGACGGTGTCGCAAAAGAAAACACAGTGCGTTTTTGGTTCCAACGTTTTCGTTCTGGAAATTTCGACCTGCAGAACAAGCCTCGTGGACGGCCGGAGACCAAAGTTGATAATGAAGAATTGAAGGCTATTGTGGAAGCGGATCCATCGCAAACCACGTCCGAGTTAGCTGCAGGCTCCGGTGTTAGTGATAAAACTATTCTAATCCACTTGAAGCAAATTGGGAAGGTGAAAAAGCTTGAAAGGTGGATACCTCATGAATTGAGTGAAGCAAACCAACAAACGCGCGTCGACTGCTGCGTTACGTTACTCAACCGGCACAATAATGAAGGAATTTTAAATCGAATCATTACCTGTGATGAAAAGTGGATCCTCTACGATAATCGGAAGCGCTCATCGCGATGGCCGAACCCTGGCGAACCAGCCAAATCCTGCCCTAAGCGAAAATTGACTAAAAAAAGTTGCTTGTAAGTGTTTGGTGGACTAGTGCCGGTGTCGTTCACTACAGCTTTCTTAAATCTGGCCAGACGATTACGGCAGATATCTATTGTCAGCAACTGCAAACCATGATGGAAAAGCTAGCTGCTAAACAACCGAGGCTGGTCAATCGCTCTAGGCCACTGCTGCTTCAGGACAACGCTAGACCACACACTGCACAACAGACGGCTACCAAATCAGAGGAGCTTCAATTAGAATGTCTTAGACATCCACTGTACTCTCCGGACCTTGCTCCAACAGATTACCATTTTTTTCGCAATTTGGATAACTACTTGCAAGGAAAAAAATTCAACTCCGATGGGGCAGTCCAAACCGCCTTCAAAGATTTTATTGATTCCCGCCCGAATGGTTTTTTTAGTAAGGGGATCAATGAACTACTTATGAGATGGCAAAAGTGCATACATAGCAATGGTACATACTTTGATTAATTAAATATATTTCATTAAAAAAAAACGACTTTATGTTCCTCCCATAGAAAACGCCAATTTCATATGTAAGGACCTAATATATGTAGTATGTCTACCAGTTGTCCGTCACCCATCATACAAGTATTAAGTTACTTTGGGGATGGAAGACTGTGTGTGTAAGTGTCCCATATATTTATTTCTATGTATTTAATAATAAATGAGCGTGTATGAACGTAACATTTGCGTCTCAGAACCTTTTTATGATTTTTCTTTTATTGCAATTACCCCATACATTATCTTTAGATTTTCGTAAGATATCTTGATGATTGTAAATTTCAGTGATATATAATCCTTTCTGACGCTCTATTTTTTATGTTAGGATATGCCAGCTACAGTATTTCTATTCTGAAATGCAAAAAAACACGACGCAAAGTGAATTCAAATTCTCTATAGCAAACCATGTAAAGACTGAAAAACCGAAGGGTTACGAAAATACTACTTTTTACAAAGAAAATTGAGCAAAGTTAACATTAAAAAAATACTTATATAAAATTTTATTACATACATTCAAATAATGTATGAAAAACACTCTTTAACAAAAAATTGATATTACAACACACTACGTAATTGAAACTGAACTCTAAAACTATCTAAACAAAATGAAATGAAACTGTAATAAAATTGGGTTGACTTTTAGTTGAAAAATTAATACTAATTAAACAGCGAGGCAACTTCGAAAAAACGCAAAGCAAGGTATTTGTGTATTCAAATACTTATGAAATCGATGCAAGTCATCTTACCTACCAATACTCAAGTTCTGTGGCAAATAGTCATTAGTACAATAATACAATTACAATAGGAGTGTCCCTGTGTCTTCGCCCGCGTGACAATCACTGTATTTAAGCAAAATCTTGAACATATAAGCATATTATAAGTTTACCATAAGAGACAGAGACATGCTGTCGAGGATTTTTTGTAGTCGTTTTATAGATCTACAATTCTCACTTTTTTTTCGAACTGACTGTATGCTGTTAGCACTAATGGCTTTTACAGCGTCACCGGGCGGGACGGGCGAGTGCAGAAGCATCGTCGGGGTTGCGAAATGCAGAGAGTAAAGCGCAGAAGCTCTACTTAAGTCGGGGAACGTCGTCCTAAGAGTGTCCCTGTGAGGCCGGACCACGGCTTAGGGCGACGCGTAGTGGAGGGCTCATGGTATGACTTAGATTAGTCATTGCGGCGTCGGAAGTGTGGGGAATTCCCACTTTAGTGTATCTCTGTTAGTTTACGCTGCGCAGGCGAATTTTTTTCAACACATTTTGCAAAAATAGTAATGTACTATTAACCTAAACCTTTCGGAAAAATTGCACTATTTTTTAATAAAAACCGTAATAGAATCCGTTCAGTATTGATTCAGAAAATTGATCACATAGACTAACAGCTATTGGGGACTTTGTTTTATAATAATTTTAATATGAATATACAGATGTCGGTATCCAGCTATTTAATGTCATCAGATCTAATACGAGTATTTACAGATGAGACTTAAAACTTAGTAATTTAGTAAAGTAAAGTAAAGTAACAGCCTGTTACTATGCCCGCTGCTGAGCTAAGGCCTCTTTTTTCAGTTTTTTGGAGAGAAGGATTGGAGCTAAGACCTACCACGCTGCTCCAATGCGGATTGGTAGGTTACACATATCCCTAGAATTCTCTAGAGATTTGTAGGTTTCCTCACAATGTTTTCCTTCACCGAAAAGCGTGTGATAAATTGCAATTATCAATTAAACATAAGTTCTAATAGAAAAACTCATTGGTGCCTGCCCGGGGTTTGAACCTATGTCGTCTCTAGAGAGTCGTACGGTCTCACCGCTAGGCTATCACAGCTTAGTAATTTAGTACTCAGTAGCTATTAGAGGCATGGAGGAAAAGTGAACGGCCAAACTTTGGCCACCTGTAAAATAATTTACATCACTACGCATTTACGGTTCTTATTAAGTTTCTTAACCAAATATGGAGTATTATTAAATGTCGATTATGATATAAATTTATAAATTGCACCTTTGGACCTGGGTTAACGTGTAATAAACTTATCACTTTATTTGTTATTTTGACCAAATTAGGCATCTCCAAGGATTAATTAATACTTAATTGAAAGTAAAAATTAATTGGTGTAGTATATTAAGAGTTATTAAACTGTTTGGGGACTGCACTATTGAACTGGGAGGAGATACTATAGGGGTATAAATAAAACCACCCTTGTACCTTGACCCAGGATACCGTACTTATGGAACCGTGGAACCACGGTCGAAATGTCTTTTTTTTCGGTAAATGACAAAATGTTGTTAGCCAAAGTAGCTTTTACAGCGACGACGGGAGAAAAGGGGCGAGCGCAGAAGCATCGTCGGTAAATGACAATATGACAATGACAATATGTTGTTAGCCGAAGCGGCTTTTACAGCTACGCCGGGAGTAGACAATCTTATTTAACTCTTAGAAACAGGCGGAGCTTAGCAAAATCTCTTGATAGATGTGATAAGCTACTGCCCACTACCACTACCCTACAGACAGAAGACTACATTCTCCTGTTTATCCCATACCAAGGGGGGAAATCACAACAAGTTTTAAACATGTTGTTAGTTGATTGGTTAGGTGTTTTACGACCGTGCGCCTAGCTGAGGTCAACTAACCTTAGCCGCCTTTACGACACCTCGGTAAGAAATGAGGATGATCTATTCTACTCAGATTGATACCACACGCCGGTAGCTTAGGGCAGAAGACTATTTAGTACAGTCTTAGCATAAAATAATAAAATAAATAATAATATTTATTTACTTGCTATTTTCATGGTACAAGTCGCATCTAACTTTACAAATTAGTTAGAAATAAACGAGTAGACCTACAATATAACTGAAATTTGAAAATTATAGGTGATCATATAGCACACTTAGTATTAAAGTGACCTAATTAAAAAAAAATTTTTTGTGGCAAATAGCAGTAAAGCGTAGCGTAAAACTGACCCATAACTTAGAAGAACAAGGAAATAAGCTTTTTTAATGGGTCGTGGCGTGATGTCACAGGTGGCATTGAAACATGGATTACGATGTATCTAATTAAAGTAAGCCTGACTTTGAATTAGGTCTCTTTAATACTAAGTGTGTGATATGCTTAAAGCGATAACACCCACTGCTCTACGACAGTAGACTATTAAGCAAAATCTATACTTATAAAACAAAGTCCCAAAAATCTGTCAGTCTGTATGTAATCGATTTTCTCACAATCTACTAAACGGACATTTGTACGGTTTTTACCAAAAGATAGTGAAATACTTCCGGATGGTTTAGGTAAATAGTCCACATCGTTGTTATGTAAATTGTGTTAAAGAGATCGCGTAGTTGTTAAAAAACTTGCGTGCTGAGAGCTTTAGTCGCGTGCGTATCTCTGCTGGTTTACGCAGCGCTGTAGTTGAGAATTGTAGATCTATAAAAATATTACAAAAAAGTCCGGGATAGCATGTCTCACGGTTAATTTACAATAACTATTTTTAAATTTAAAAGTCGAAAGCGAAGTCGCAGGCACATCCAGTCTTAGTATAAAATAATCATTTCGGCACTGATATTTTCATGGTACAAATCGCTTCCAACATTACAAGATAGTTAGAAATGTTGTTAAATATTTATTAAAACTGGTATAAGCCAGCTTGTTTATAAAGTAACTTCAATTTGCCACCGGTTTCGTTAGTAAATGTACATTGTATAATAATCTCACTTAAATCTTTTACGACTAAATGCTTATTAATATATAATAGACTTTCGAAACTTTTGTTTACTGTCCTTTCGATAGGTACTCGGCTGAATATTACGCAAGGCTCTGTTCAGATAATCTAATAAGTTGGAGATAATCTTACGATTTGGACTGCGAATCGACATTTTAATGGTTCTGAATAACGAGCTCTGATGCAAGCCGAGTTTAGTAATTAGAGTGAAAAACGTTTTTGTTGCCTCTGACAATCCGTCGGGAGTTTATTGTTGAAGAGTTTCGAGATAAGGATCCGAAGTGGACATTCAGGTTGTTGTATCGCGATTTCATTCGCTGTCAACTTGTTATTTAAAATTTGTAACTTTTCAACAACAATTGAAATTTATACGAAACTAGTTAAGCAATTAGTTCAATTGCAGATGCACAAGCTACTTGTATATGCTTTGACTGCCCCGTTGGCACAGCGGGTAGTGACCCTGCCTTCTGCGCCGCGGGTCGTGGGTTCGATTCCCGCCGAGAGCCGACATTTTCTAAAATTTGTTGGTTCTCGAGCCTGGGTGTGTATTTCTATTTGAGTATGTATTTAAAATTATACATGTAGTATATTTACCAGTTGTCCGTCACCCATAACACAAGTATTAAGTTACTTTGGGGATGGACGACCGTGTGTGTAAGTGTCCCATATATTTATATATTTATATTTATTAAGATATATGTTGAGTTTATTTGACTAACTTTGACTGGACCGTTGGCGTAGGTCGTAGTGATCCTGCATTCTCCTTCGCGGGTTCGATTCCCGCAGGGGTCTAAGATTTTCTATAAACAATTTGTTGGTGCTTCGAGCCTGGGTGTATATTTATATTTAAGTATGTATTTAAACTTATATATGTAGTATATTTACCAGTTGTCCGTCACCCATAACACAAGTATTAAGTTACTCACTTTTGGTCGGCCCACAGTGTGTGTAAGTGTCCCATATATTTATACATTTATGAATATTTTATAGTATTCTGTCATATCTGCAATATTATAAAGCCACAAGTGAACGCGGTTCTTTAGCGGCTATTTTGTATAAACAATAAATAAGATTCTCACAATGAGAGCCATCGTTAGAGGCTTCTGTTTAAAAGGACTCACAAAACACCGGACAGCGGACCATTTGTTCACCGCCGCCGCCCACGGACACCCACTCTTTTTGGACAAAATTATCTTTCAAATGTATTACGGGCTTCGTTGTTTGTAAATACCAGAAAACAGTAGCACAGAACATTTACTGACATAAAATGAGGCATAATTTTTTCACATATATAACAAACAAACACATAAACGTAAAAATATCCTCAATACATCATACGCCGTGTGGTATCCGGCAGAATATAATAGACCGAACCTCCGTTCTTACCGAGTTGTCTTAAAAGGCGACTAAGGTAAGTTGACGTCAGGCCGGTCGTAAAATACGTAGCCAAATCATGTGACAACATGTTTGTAACATGTTGTGCCGAGCCCACTTAGAGTGGAATAAGGGCAGGTATTTTACGATCCCTCGGTAACAATGAAGGTGGTCTATTCTACTCAACCGGATACCACACAGTGGGTCTTACCTTAGTCGCCTTTTACGACAACTTGGTAAGAAATGAGGATGGTCTATTCTTCTCAGCCGGTAGCACAAGGCTGGTAAAAATATCCTCAATTATAAAAAAATATATTTTTTCATCACGATTCGGGCAGCATTGAAAATTTCAGCTCAATCGAACAACGGGAAATGGGTCAAATTAACTTGCAAGATTCAACCTTCACATACATACACAGAAAGTTCAATAAAAGCTTTGGGAAACTTAATGATAGGTTTTAAGAAGAAATTGTTTAAATCTGCCACCGGAATCGAACATTGCATTTGAATTCAAGGGTTAAACTCGAGCCGAGTCTCTTTTCCCCCTTTAACATTCAAAGTGCCCCCCACACTATGGGGCGTGGGCCCCACGTTGGGAAACAGTTGGGCGTGGTGTGTGTACTGCGTGCATATAGTGTAATGGGATACAATCACCGCAGTTGTGGCGCGGTTGCCTTTGCGTTATCATGATCTTCAAGCTGGTAACTACGGCCTCGAGGTTCTTTCATACAAATTGTATGGCGTGGCATCTGGTTTTAGATATAGTTAATCCCGTAATGTGCACGTGTATCGCTAACAGGGACCAATCGGATCAATGGTGTGAAGTTGAAAGCGATTTATGTTGTATTGAACTTTGTAAATGGGAAAAATATTGGTCTTTACCTACGATATATGTATTAACAAGTCATATATAATCATTAGATTCTATTTTATCACTTTTGACTCTGTATGGGACATGTTCGCTATCCAATTATATTTATACGGATTCTGTATCATCTTGCCACTCCATAGAAATTATATGGACGGAAATGAAGTGAGTTTGAATGAAATGAATAATGATAATGGAATGAAAATAATACAGAGCATATTAAGTATGATTGTGATGAGGGTATACATGAAATAGTCTAGTTTACTATTACTCCATGACTAAGTGGTCACAATACTAATATTGACATAGAGTTATTATACTAGAATAGAGAAGCTAGACTCAGATTGAGAATGATAATTCAATGAAAAAAAAAGTTATTAACCAAAAACAACAGACAGCTTGATTTCAGACTATATATTTAACACTGAAGTCGTCGCGAATGAAATCACGGGTATAGCTTGTCTATATATTGTGTATAAAAATTATTACATATTATCTTTAAAAAATTACTAGTCTCACTACAACTCGAGAACGGCTGAACCGTTTTTTGTTAATTTTAGTTTTTTATATTTTCAGAAGTGTACAGAAGATAGAGAAAGTGTGAAGGTGTAAGAGAAAAATTAAAAGCAATTATCTTTTTTGCTCATACAAACTTTTCGCAACTATCGAACAGGATGCGTTCGTTAATCAAAAGTAAAGCAAGGAAAATAGCTTAGACTGTGACATATTAAAAGACTTGTAGCAGACTCATTCAAGGCGGTACGAAATTCACGGGACCTACTAGAATAAGAACAAATGAAATTTTGCAGTAATGTCAACATGTTAAGAAATCTGCAACATTTATGCGACCAGGATATGTATAAGAAATCAAAAGTAAGTATAAAAACAAAGACCTACATTTGTCGCTACTATAAAAGTTAAGAACTCTAATTACATTTACTTTCAAAATAGCCGTCAAGATCAAAGACAAAGCGACAAACGTGCTATGACCGGAGTAAGTGTTATACTATGATGACTCGCAAGTTAAGAAGAACAAAAGTGTTTAGAAATTTGTGGAACATACAAAATGAATGTATAAGGACATATACACATTACTGTAATTTGACAATTGCAAAACTTCTACCAGTAGGCCTACCATGAACTTTTAGAAAACGATGCGATTCAAAGTCAGTACCTAAACCCAACCGCTTTCTTTTCGTACCATGAAGTGTGGATTGCATTGGGGTAATGTTTGAAAAGGAAAATGTTATAAGAACCATAGATAACTCTGTCTCTTTTACTCAAATACTTTTAGAACGCATTCCAAAACTATTTTTTTATTCATATTCGTCTTAAAATACTGTAGGTAAGTTAATTCTATTTTGCAATGAATATAAGCCAAATGCATAAGAATACACTCTGTTTTGTATTGTTTATTATCGATCCACGTAAAACATAGTTTTATATATTTTATGTAAGAATTAAATTTTAGAGAAATTAAATTAAGACATTTAATCAATAAGTTAATTTATTTTAATAGCCAATGGTAAGCAAAAAGAGTGACTGAAATACGTTTGCCATCCACTTACAGTTGTCATTCGGCAACGACTTAAAGCGTGCGTCTTTAAGACATCATCGTATGAAAAAGCAAAACAATTTAGTTTACATCCTCAATTGAGTGTGCCGTGTGGTATCCGGCTGCACAGAATAGACCACCCTCATTTCTTACCGAGGTGTCGTAAGAGCCGACTAAGGTAAGTGCCGTGTGGTATCCGGCTGCATAGAATAGACCACCTTCATTTCATACCGAGGTGTCGTAAGAGGCGATTAAGGTAAGTTGACGTCAGGTAGGCGGCCGGTCGTAAAATACGTAGACAAATCATGTGACAACATGTTGCGCCGTTGTGTAACATGGTGTGCCGAGCCCACGAAGAGTGGGATAAGGGCAGGAGAATGATGATGACATCTACATTTGAGTCACAATAAGAGCTCATGGTACCGCAAGACAGTTTTAGTGATATAAATTTTTCTATACAATTTTCTTTCATTTCAAACAGCCTATAGTCTGAATAAACTTTTTATTCAAGGGATCGAGAAATCATGCTTTATTTAGTTTACTAACAGCAGCTAGGGTCTTAGTTAACACCATTCTCTCCTAAACGTGACAATAGTGGGCAAAGCCCCAGCAGTGGGATATAAACAGGCCACCCACATAATTATGTCAAAAACACAAGATCTAGATTATTCGGGCGGGCAACAGGTAGCGGTAGTAAATAGGTGAAAGGTTTCATTGTGGTGTCACGACCAACCTGCGAATAAATGAACGCGAAATATATAACGGATACCGTTACCGGCCGATCGCAGTGTGATAAGGCGTGATAATGCCAATTGTGCGGCCGGCTTTAACAATTGCACTTCGAGGTTAAGTTTGATGTAGAGCTCTTTGGACGTAATTCTATGATTTATTGATCGAATATTATTTGTATAGTTATCTATATTTATTTACGGAGCACAGAACCGCTTTAGTCATGCTGACAGCCACTGTTTTCATGTTTCGTGTGGTACGCGACCTCCCCACTATAATATTTATACACCATTTGTTCTCAAAGCCAAGAAATAGGTTATCCTCTTTCGAATGTATCGCACGCTTAGTATTACTGCTTATTAAAATGCTTAGTAAACTGACTTAACTTGAAATTAGGCTTATTATTTTAATGACATCTACGACATCACTAGCGTTTTCTTGCCAGATTATGGATTTCTTTAACACTCACGAATATTGTAGAAGCAACGCTTCGCTTTATTGCAGTTTGCCACGGAACATCTTTTTTGCATTAGGTCAGTTATATATATATATATATATATATATATATATATATATATGATACTGATACATATATACTGATATATATATATATATATATATATATATATGATACTGATACATATATACTGATATATATATATATATATATATATATAATATATATACTAAACGAGCGATATATTCGTAATTGGATCTCCTATTTAATTTAATCGCATAGAGAAACTCCGAGCATATCTCTCTTGATTTCCATTCTGTAAAACTAAATATTCTCATGAGTTTCATAATCTTTGCATTCAACGTGACTAAAAGACAGCTTTTTCACTTTACTTAAAAAGAGAATCCCGTTTATAAATTCTAAATTAGTAATTAATAAATAAATATAAATATATAAAAGTTTGACCTCTAAATTTCCTGCTGATTCTACACAATTAGGAACTAATAGTAGCTTAAATAAACAAATTGCTTATTGACGATTCAATAGTACTTTAAGCGTTTACAAAACGCTTAAATTAGTAAAGTAAAGTAACAGCCTGTTACTATGCCCATTGCTGGGCTAAGGCCTCCTCTCTCCGTTTTTGGAGAGAAGTATTGGAGCTAAGACCTACCACGCTGCTCCAATGCGGATTGGGAGGTTACACATATCCCTAGAATTCTCTAGAGATATGCAGGTTTCCTCACGATGTTTTCCTTCACCGAAAAGCGTGTGATAAATTGCAATTATCAATTAGATACATAAGTTTTAATAGAAGAACTCATTGGAGCCTACCCGGGGTTTGAGCCCATGTCGTCTCTAGAGAGTCGCACGGTCTCACCGCTAGGCTATCACAGCTTTGAAAACGTTTATTTAAATAAAATTTTTAACAGAAAATGGATTATTTAATAAAACCATATAAATATTAAAAAAGAAATTTTCTATGAAAGATCGGTATCGTCTACCACAGTTATTGACAATATTTTATGTCGAAAAAAATTGACATAAAATATTGACATAAACTACGTAATTTTAATTTATTGACATGACATACTCGTACTTGATATTTGTTTAGTCTGGCGAGCTCCTAGTAGGACGCACGTACTGGGCTGATGAAGTTGGCAATTAGAAACACTTAGACTTCCTCCTAAGTTACCCTTCATGGCATATAAAGTACGACTAAAACGCAGTAATATTAAGCTCAAAAACCTCTAGTTCTTTCTTTTAGTATGATTTATTGACAACAAAAGCAAAAAATATGATGAAAAAACACTGCGGATATGAATTGTTGTTGAGATATTAATCAGGTCGTGCATTTGGTTTATCTTAATTCCCGAAATTTAAAGAAACATTTTTTGCTATTCTAACAGAGTTCAAATAAGTCGAAGGTTGAACTGAATCGTGTGCATTTTCAACTAATATAATACCTATTTCTACAATTCTTTTTTTGTGTTCCTTACCAAGTTAAGTAACGTAAACTATACTTGGTAACGTAAGTTAACGGCCTGTTACTATCCTGCTGCTGGGCATAGGCCTCCTCTCCCCGTTTTTAGAGGGTGGAAGCTAAAACTTACTACACTGCTCCAATGCGGATTGGTAGGTTACACATATCCTCAGAATTCTCTAAAGATATACAGGTTTTCTCACGAGGTATTCCTTCATTGAAAATCGTGTGATATATCGCAATTATCAATTAGACACATTAGTTTTAAAAGAAAAACTCATTGGTGCCTGCCCGGGATATGAACCCCAGACCTCCTCGAGACGCGCACGGCCTCACCACTGGACTATCACAGCTATCCAAATCAAGTGTAATAATTAACGAAAAATTTAGCCGACTAGGTAAGCAAACATTAGCTAAAAGTCTTATCTGAGTAGTTTTTACCTATACCTTAAAAGTAAATAAAAGATGTAATACATACTCGGGAACTAGGATGATGTTGCGGTCAGGTAATTCGAAACTGTGGCGGATGCAAATTTAATTAAAATACAATTGTTCAAGTGACCAAAAACTTAGCCGACTACATAAGTTGACATTAGCTAAAAGTCTTATTCTGAGTAGTTTTTACCTATACCTTAAAAGTAAATAAAAGATGTGATACATACTCGGGAACTAAGATGACGCGGCTGTCAGATAATTCGCGACTGTGGCGGATGCAAATTTAATTAAAATACAATTGTTCAAGTGCCAAAAAGCTTAGACGACTACATAAGTTGACATTAGCTAAAGGTCTTATTCTGAGTAGTTTTTACCTATACCTTAAAAGTAAATAAAAGATGTAATACATACTCGGGAACTAAGATGACGCGGCTGTCAGATAATTCGCGACTGTGGCGGATGCAAATTTAATTAAAATACAATTGTTCAAGTGATAAAAAGCTTAGACGACTACATAAGTTGACATTAGCTAAAAGTCTTATTCTGAGTAGTTTTTACCTATACCTTAAAAGTAAATAAAAGATGTGATACATACTCGGGAACTAGGATGATGCTGCGGTCAGGTAATTCGAGACTGTGGCGGATGCAAATTTAATTAAAATACAATTGTTCAAGTGACCAAAAACTTAGCCGACTACATAAGTTAACATTAGCTAAAGATCTTATTCTGAGTAGTTTTTACCTTTACCTTAAAAGTAAATAAAAGATGTAATACATACTCGGGAACTAAAATGACGCGGCTGTCAGATAATTCGCGACTGTGGCGGATGCAAATTTAATTAAAATACAATTGTTCAAGTGCCAAAAAGCTTAGACGACTACATACGTTGACATTAGCTAAAGGTCTTATTCTGAGTAGTTTTTACCTATACCTTAAAAAAAATAAAAAATGTCTTACATACTTGGTAAGTAAGATGAGGTGAAGGTCAGGTAATTCGCGACTGTGGCGGATGCAAATTTAATTAAAATACGTTCAAGTGACCAAAAACTTAGCCGACTACATAAGTTAACATTGGTTAAAGGTCTTATCCTGAGTAGTCTTTACCTAAAAAGTAAATAAAAAATTTAGTGCATATTCGAGAACTAAGATGATGCGGCGGTCCAGGTAATTGGCGACCATGGTGCATGCAAATTTAATTAAAATACATTTTTTTCAGTGACAATATACTCACCATTACTTGTTCCGAAGTCCAAGTTTTCTCGTTGGACGTTTCCTGAAACAAATAAATATACATTAAAACTTTTATTGACTGGCCCGTTGGCGCAGTGGGTAGTGACCCTACCTTAAGATCTGCGGGTCGCGGGTTCGATTCCCGCCGAGGGCCAACATTTTCTATAAACAATTTGTTGATTCTTCGAGCCTGGGTGTGTATTGTATTAAAGTACGTATTTAAAATGTATGTAAATGTATGTATATATTAACCAGTTGTCTGTCACCCATAACACAAGTATTAAGTTACTTACTTTGGGGACGGACGACCGTGTGTGTAAGTGTCCCATATATTTATATATTTATTGTGAAATATTAATTGCTTTTAGTTTTAGCGACATTTATAGCATAACAACAAAAATTCATAATAATATTATAAATATGAATGTTAGAACAGTTAGATAGACTTTCGCTATCACGGCTAATACGCTGTACCGATATAGATGAAATTTTGTAATTTGGAACGAATAAAGCTTTATACATCGGGGTAACATATAAGATTTTAAAAAACTTTTTTACCTGGATTTGTGATTTAGTCGCAAATATTTGATAGCAAAAGTAAGAGCTTGTACGGAGGAAATAATATACAAAGCTTATTTCTTATATTTACCTCTTGTCAACAACTCCAAGAGTTTACTAGAGAAGTGGAATCCAGGGGTAAACATCTTATCACTCGCTGTTAGAAATGTTTAATCATTTTAAAACTAAAACCGGTAAACACATTCACATTATAAACAATGATTTATTTCACTTTCAAAACTTAAATTGTTTAATAATGTCTCTATTAATTTACTATTACACAATTGGATATTCTTGAAAGCCCAGAATAAAAACAGGAAAATTATTAATATTTTTAAATTTTAAAATTCTGTAACGAACACTTTGAATACATTGTATATATTATTTAAAGTTTCTGAGAGTTTTTTTTTTAATGTCACAGAATGCCAATTGAAAAAACAAGCCCGCAGGCTGTATATTTGTTAACCCAAGCGTGCAATATTTTTTTAAGACATTTTACGAAATACTAAAACGTCAAAATTATTATATAGAATTTTAACGTGTGTGTTTCAACAGATTAAAAAAGGATTTTTTTTTTAATTGCCGCACTGTGTCACATATTACTTTCTGAGCATCGACCGGATCGCGAACTATTTTGTTATGCCGGCAGTCCCGATTCATTAGTGCACTGGATCAGGGACGGTCGTGAAGTTATTATTTCCTACACCCAAAAATAGCTTGACATTTAAAAACACAAAACAAAATTATCGCCTATTCATGTAATACGCAATATCATATTATCCGAACACGATGAGTCAAAATTTTAAAAACTTTATAAACTTAGGCGTTACTTTGCGGAGTTCCATAATGCAAACGTAATAATAAAATTATTTTGCTATAATCCGCGATTAAATGGGAACTGTATATAAAAATTGCAAAGCGATTTGCGATTTTCTCGTGTCGTCTATCTTCTGATGATGCTTCGGTTGCGAGGCGACACTATTATCGAGTTTGTGTATAGTAACCGTGTGTAGTGCTTGCGTATTGTGGTAGCGGCGGTGGAGGCTTGTGCATGTGTTTTAACGAATCCTGCATATTTCGGGTATGAAACGAATTATCCACTCTACATTTAGCGTTGTATATATTTCCTATTTACCGTGGATTATATATAGAAAAATAATTTTATTAATTAAGTTAATGAAGTTGTTTCCTGTAACGATAGATGGTGTTATTGTTGTAGTTTTAAGCTAAGCTATAGAGCTGCTTTTGCTAGCTATAGCGTAACTAAATCATTCATTATATCTATCTTTACTTATATAAGTATGTAACCAAGATGCTGTGAGGTTTGATTCCTAAGTCTTCGTTGTAAACATTTTATTTTAGTAATATTGATCAGTCACATCACTCGACAGTGGTGTCTAGACATCTTAGTTTTCTTTAAATTAACAGTCAGTCCGAGAAGGCATATTTATAAATTAGTTTGTGAAATATATATCGTCAAATACGACTGTGTTTGTAAAGATATAATCGGCTTGGTATTTGACATGCTTTATTTGCGCCCCCTTTTTTTCGATCTATGAGTATAAATTATCGAACATAAAAAACTAAATTGAGCAATTAAAGTTTATGTTAAATTAAATTTAATGGTTTTTTTTTCACAACATAAAGTATTCCAGATTAGCGGGTTGAACTTCTAAACTTTAAGGTTTCACACTCTTATGCGTCATTCTACATTATTTTCGAGTTTCATCTGTTACTTTTTTTATTTTAATCAGCTCTAATATGTTTATTATTATTCATCCTATTTACATAATATTATTTCTTTTACATTTTTCAGTTTCCGATGTGTTAATGTCAATAAATTATAGTAACAGGATAACTTAAATTTAACCCTTGACCTTTTAAAACTAAACAAGCATCTTACAATTATCGGACTAATAAAGTAAAAAAGGTATTTCAAACCCTCACTTAAACTTGACCCTCAGTGTATTTTGCCGTGAACAAGTTAAGCTATACAATGGGCATAGTTATTTAAACGACAGCAGGAAACTATAAGTTCTATTTTACGCCACACTATTGAAAACCGCGAACAATCCGTTCTCTGTTCTCAGGAAACATTTTAAGCATTTTATTCAAAATCAAAATCAAAATCAAAATATTCTTTATTCAAGTAAACTTGTAAACAAGTGCTTTTGAATCGTCAACTTTACTGCTGGTTCGGAAAGCTGTTCCTGCCGAGAAGAGCCAGCAAGAAACTCGGCGGTTGCTCTTTTTAAAATATAAATCTTAGAACTAGTTACATTTATTTATTACTGTCTTGTACAGGGTAGACGTGCACCTATATCCACACATCCTTATCATCTAAGTAATCTTCAACATTATAGTAGGTTTTCTGTATCAGCCTCTTTTTAACAGTGTTTTTAAACTGCTGTTTAAAAACACTGTTATGACCAAAATTGATTTCGGAATTTTATTATAGAATCTTATACCCAAACCCTCAAACGATTTACGTACTTTTGCTAGGCGCAAAGCAGGAGTCGCAAGCTTATCTCGGTTCCTACTTTGTCTATTATATACATCACCTATCGTTTTATAATTCTTTATATTTTTATGTACAAAAATTACGTTATTTAAAATATACTGTGATTTGCGCCTTCGGACCTGAGTACGGCCCACGATCCGACTTCTGAGGTCAGGGCTGCCGACGCACGTCTTTTGACCTGAGAAATCGTACTTCTCTAACTGACTATAATAGAATATGTTTATCCCTCTCGCACAGGCCGCGACATACTGTTTGACATCTAACCCTTCACGTCATTGTTATTGCCGTCCCTCTCTTTCTGTAAGCGCAACGCGTTTTACTGTTTCACTTCAACAGGTTATGACATATCGGTCACCTTATGACCCGACATCGGCAGAGTTCCTGTACTCTTCTATCGTTAGCTGTAAATGTATTTGCATCCTTGTCGCCCATGTCGCGACCCTTACAGCTAGCCACTTGAATAGATTAGGTGTTTTCGTACGAACGGGTTCAATATTCATTGATAGCCGGTTCGTTGGCATTTAAAATGCAAGAAATGTAATGTGTGCCACCCTTTATATTTAATATAAGATTAGTAGAGTATAAAGGCTCTTATTTTATATTACGAAAATTGTATATTCTGTAGATGTATGTATGTGTGTGTGTTTAAAAAACATAATTTCGACCCATCCGATGTACCGTTTGATATAAATTTGTTGGTTGAATTTAAAGAAAAGTTTGACAGTCGAACTGTGGGCGAACGAAAAGGGCTTAAACTCTAGCTATAAGTTTTCTATAAAATTTCGTTTGCTTAAATATTAACTTACTCATCATTAGTTTTATAGTAGTACCATATGAGTCTGGAAAATCCCTCTAACCCTCCAATCATTAGAGCAGTGACTGGTTTTGATTTCTATGCACTTTTTTCTATGCGAGTTTTGATCAGCGGACATTTTACACTCTTCTGTACATGAAATGTATTTTGACATGCACAACAAGGTTTTTATTCTTAATTTTTATTTTATTCTTAATATATTTTTATTTTGTATATTTACTTATTTTGTTTTTTACATTACACACACGATCGTCCGTCTTCAAAGTAACTTAATACGTGTGTTATGGGTGACAGACAACTGTTAAATACATACATAAATACAAATACACACCCAGCACTCGAACCAACAAATTGGTTATAGAAAATATTGGCCCTCAGCTGGAATCGAACCCAAGATTCGCGGAGCTCTAGGCAGGGTTGCTGCCAACTGCGCCAACGGACCAGTCAAATATACGGATATGTCATTAATAAAGCTTAAAATTTATTCTACCAATGACTCGAATGTACACTTTTAGTCCAGCTAATATCTAAATCGATCTATCCAAGTGCACACTCCTTATTCTGCAGTTGGGTAAGTAAGTAAAACACGCACCCACATAGCGGGCGTATCGGTCTCTTAACTTTTTCTACGCTCTGACCTGAGGCGATCGAGAGCGCAGAACTGCAAGTACAACGAGCTACGAAAATTAATCTATTATATATTAAAAAATTTAATAGAGAATAGATTTTCTTTACCTTATTGTATCTTAATCAAAATCAAAATCAAAATATTCTTTATTCAAGTAAACTTGTAAACAAGTGCTTTTATATCGTCAACTTTACTGCTGGTTCGGAAAGCTGTTCGTGCCGAGAAGAGCCAGCAAGAAACTCGGCGGTTGCTCTTTTTAAAATATAAATCTTAGAACTAGTTACATTTATTTATTACTGTCTTGTACAGGGTAGAAGTGCACCTATATCCACACATCCTTATCATCTAAGTAATCTTCAACAGTATAGTAGGCTTTCTGTATCAGCTTCTTTTTAACAGTGTTTTTAAACTGCTGTAATGGCATGACCAAAATTGATTTCGGAATTTTATTATAGAATCTTATACCCAAACCCACAAACGATTTACGTACTTTTGCTAGGCGCAAAGCAGGAGTCGCAAGCTTATGTCGGTTCCTACTTTGTCTATTATATACATCAACTATCGTTTTATAATTCTTTATATTTTTATGTACAAAAATTACGTTATTTAAAATATACTGTGAAGCAAATGTTAAAATACCTGTTTCCTTAAACTTCTCTCGCAGGGAATCACGCGGACTTAAATTGTAGTTGCCACGTATGGCTTATTTTATATTGTTACACATAGATCTGTGCAAGGTTATCCGGCGAAGCTTCTGCGCTCGCCCGTCCTTCCGGTGACTCTGTCAAAGCCATAACTAGCGGACTAACAGCATTAGTCAATTCGAAAAAATCTGCAAGGCAATACGTCCTGTACCGCTATTCAGCGATTCCCCACAAAAACTTTATCAGATCGGTCGTCTGTAGAGTATAAATCTTTATACTCTTTGTTGAATGCGTATTCATCTTAGATATGCAACGTAATATGCCCATACTGTTATTATAGTAGAGTAATGAAGCGGACCTAAAATGTGCCCTATTAAAATAAAGGGAACACAGGACTCTATCTATCTGTCTCTCTTTTTTATATATAGATATAAGGTTTCATCTTCCCTGTCATAATTTATTGTGTAGCTATCACCTATAGTACTGCCACAAGTAACAAAGTAAGCTACCTAAAATAAAAATTGTTATGTTTTAATAGTTAATTGTAGATTGATTATAGTATTTTTGATACCTCTTTATTGCATTTTCGTAATTAGTTTTCATCTTATGACAATACCATTACAACCCCTTTCCAATTTTTGCGTTATTAAAAAAGAAAAAGCCTTCTCCAATAGAATTGATCCTGGAGAAGAAAGCGCGATGTCTGGCGTCGGCGCGTGCGCGCACCGTGTTTTTGCCGCGATGAATATTTATCGCTCGCTCTTGCCATTAGCGAACATAAGGTTTATACCTCATTCATCTTGATTAATAAACAATGTAAGATGAACAATAATTGTTTTTATTGAATAAACTACTAATTTTCTGTACCCATGGACATCCTCTATTGCCGCCGTGTGGTATCCGGGTAATTAGAATAAACCACCCTCATTTTTACCAAGATGTCGTAAATGGCGACTAAGGTAAGTTGACCCACCGTGTGGTATCCAGTTCAGTAGAAGACTATCCTCTTTTTTTACTGAGTGGTCGTAAAATACGACTAAGGTAAGTTGACGTCAGGCAGGCGGCCGGTCGTAAAATATGTAGCCAAATCATGTGCCAACATTACAACGTTATAAACCCCACTTAGATTGGTATAAGGGCAGGAGAATGATGAGGATATCCACTATTTGAGACATATCTGTTTAAAGAACTTCCTTTGCCAGATAATTCCGTGGCATTTTAATACAACAACTTCATTCAAACTTTTTGAACCTGCTTTCCCACTCAAGATAGATTTATGTATATCTACATATACATAAATCATAAAATCAAAGAGTCATCAAAATAGCATTCAAAAGGAAATGCAGATGTTACCTTTAAATTACATCTTCACAATCTAATCTTAAATGCAGAAGTGAAGCAATCAGCCCTTTTTTCAAGCGTTTACTATTCTATTTAACCAAATGACATTCTAATATACTCATATTAAAAGTTGTGTAACTTTTATCAATTTTTTAAGTTTCTCTTTAAATTTTCCTGGAAATCTCTCATAAACGATGGTTATTTTATTGAGTTAAAAAACGCTGAGTGTATTATGTCAACTTACATACTTTAATATTTTTAAACAACTTTTTTACAAAATGTCTGTTTCAATTTAATATTGTTTATTTATTAAAGCTCCGCCAATGCCTGTCCCAAGCCCGGATGAAAAAGGAGAAGGGTTGGTCAAGAAGAGACCATACCTGACCGTAAAACCGTCAACGCTGACCATCGGGCGGCGGTCAAATAACCCGACAACTTCGCAGCGAACCCAGCGCACGAAGCGCCTACAAGAGCCGAGAGGATTAAATGACCTCTGAAAGTCTGAGAGTGAAGGGAACCCACCACTTAAACAACTCCCAAGAAACTCCCTTACATCATTGATATACAGGAGAAAAATAGCGATTTGTGGGGTCAGCATTAAGGACTCTGACACAAGGAGGAGGATTTGTTAAAGCAAATGGGCTATCTTTGATAGTAAAGATTAAATGTAATTCGAAGTTTTTACTTTCCTTAGGCAAAGGCCTCTGTGTTCGACAAAAAGAATTAAGCTTAGATCTAATAAGCTGCTCTGACGGCAAATGGAAGAAAGAGAATATATAATAAGAATTGTATATTAATTACAGTTCATGAAAAATACACTGGAATTTTACAAATCTAAATGGATTGAAAACTAGTTTATATATTTATTCGTGTTCTTATGTCAATCATGAAAATATCAGAGGTTGAGTGCGGAATATACTGAGGTGCGGCTTCGTAGTGTGTTGATGACTTTAAAATTGATTCACCTTGTCTAATAACCGATGATTTGTAACTTCAATGGCGAGAGTTGAAGCAGGTTATACATGATATATATATGATATTCATGCTTTTGTTTTTAGTTTAAGTTGACTATAATAACAATTTATATGTACAATATTTATAATATGTACTTTAAAAATAAGCATTAGTGTGTCTGTTTATATATATGTTTATATATAAGCTTGATATTATTTAATCTACGTCTAAGGTTGAAAGAAAAACATCGTTTTTAAAGGAATGAAACAGCCTTTTATATATTGCCGTATTTTTGTGGTGTATATTTGTACAGTAAAAAATGAAAATAATGTATCGGAAACAAAAACGTTTTTAGATTTTTACTGACTGTTCGTCTTTCGTAAATAAAATGACGCTTACAAATCGTCGACAAGTTGTCTTATTATCATAAAACCTAATAAAATTACTAATAAATAAAATATATAACACCATATCTATTTTACATCGTGTACGATATGGCATAAAAGAACAAATTGTTTAGTTTATTTTAAGTTTTTTTTTTTAATTTAAGCAACTAGATATAGATATTTAATTATATTATGGAATAAGATGAAAGTGTAAAGGTGTTTGTAGAAAAATCCTGTGACCAACATTAGAACAACATCATTTCAAATCAAAATAATCTTTATTGAAACACCCCTTTTAAAAAATTTTGGAATCATCAAGAATTATTATAATTATTAAAGCTACCACTGGTTCGGAATGATAATTTTACCGAGAAGATCCAGCAAGAATTTCCCCGGTCAATATAACAAAATATTAAATGTCAACATCATCGTCTTGTATCGTTGATAGAACACGTATCTCATTAACGTAGTTGTATTTGACGGAATCACAGAACAAAATTGCCACCTACAAATCTAGTGAAACTGACACATTGACTTCTGTGGTAGCGGGAAATCGGTACGTAAAAAAGAACGGATACACCCATCGCAACGCCAAGCCCCGAGCCGTACAAGTCTGTAATTATTAACTTCACCGGATATCTAGCAAAAACTTGAACGGACTATAGATCGTGTAAGGAAACAACAAGTTAACGCAACATACAGCTAAATAACTCAAACGATTCTAACTTATAAGTCATTACAGCAAGATGGAACATCGTGTAAAATTAATACGAAAATAGCAGGTTGTTCACGTAAAACATCGTTTTCTGCTGTACGCCACCAGCTAATAACTGGCACGAGCCAAACATTAATGTGATGGGAAGAGAAAAACATGATTGCGGCTGTATACGCATACTGTATCATTATGATGGATACATTTTCTTTTGCTTTCATTTTTTGTATCAATATTTGTATCATAAATGTTATGAAGGGAATACTTAACGCAATTATAAACGAGAACAGTCTTTAGCTTCAAGCACGCAGACTTTGTACTATGATAATTTTTTTTTTCTTCACGAAAACATTTCTTTTTACAAAATATTATAAAACAATTTTGGAGAAATTTTAATTGCTAAGTATCATAATTAAAAGAAATATAATGGTACGTGATCTTTGTGTATTATATAATACTATCCACTAATATTCAGATCGTCCACTACCTATTATAATTTCACTCCATTTTACCGATATTATCGACAACCGCTGACGTAGACGGGACCTGCAGGCCTACCATGAACTCTTATTGCGACTCAATTGAAGACAAAAATTAAATGATTTATAGAAGCAGGCGTTACTTTGCGGAATTCCATATTGCAAGCAATACAACAGAACTAACTACTTTGCTATAATCCGCACGGGTTAAGTGAATGCATGCAAAGCCAATGTGTATGAAGCAGGCAAAATCTACGCACCTTATACATGCAGGACCAGTCACCACATGCACCCCAAGGCGCAATTCACCAGCAACAACGCACACAAAAGCAGCACACACACCCACCACCACAATCTCGACGATCGTTTCGCCCCGAAACCGAAGTATCATCAGGAGGATAGGCTCCACGACAAAAATCGTACTGCTTTTGTTTTGCTTTTTCATACCATGACGTCTTAAAGACACACACTTTAAGTCGTTGCCGAATGAGCGTTCGGACTTCATCCTATAGTTCATATAACGTTATCCTTTTCAAACATTACGACCCCAATGCAATTCACACTTCATGGTACGAAAAGAAAGCGGTTCGCGGTCGTCATTTACGTCTTCAATTGAGTCGCAATAAGAAGAGTTCATGGTAGGCCTGCTGAAGTAGGACTGCGCCTTAACAAATATAAATTAGGACGTCCGCCGGATGTAATAATAATATAACGTATTACAAGCAATATAACAGAACCAACTACTTTGCTATAATCCGCACGGGTTAAGTGAATGCATGCAAAGCCAATGTGTATGAAGCAGGCAAAATCTACGAACCTTATACATGCAGGACTAGCCACCACATGCACCCCAAGGCGCAATTCACCAGCAACAACGAACACAAAAGCAGCACACACACCCACCACCACAATCTCGACGATCGTTTCGCCCCGAAACCGAAGCATCATCAGGAGGATAGGCTTCACGACAAAAATCGTACTGCGACAGGATAGGCTTCACGTCGTGAAGCCTATCCTCCTCATGATGCTTCGGTTTCGGGGAGAAACGATCGTCGAGATTGTGGTGGTGGGTGTGTGTGCTGCTTTTGTGTGCGTTGTTGCTGGTGAATTGCGCCTTGGGGTGCATGTGGTGGCTGGTCCTGCATGTATAAGGTGCGTAGATTTTGCCTGCTTCATACACATTGGCTTTGCATGCATTCACTTAACCCGTGCGGATTATAGCAAAGTAGTTGGTTCTGTTATATTGCTTGTAATATGGAATTCCGCAAAGTAACGCCTGCTTTTATAAATCAAATATAACGTATATTCAATAATATGTATATTTTATTATTTATGTTTGTTCTGTCGAATGCGAAATATATTGTCATGTTAGCAGAAAGAGAAATAAGATTCCCGTTAAAGCGTTATTTATATACGTACATATTGAGTGACACATTCCGTATCAAGGTAAAGTTTTACTTTTGTTTTAATGGCTATCGAAGATAATTATTCTACGAAGACGAAGTCACGTGTATCAGCTAATTGAATAAGCCATTACATACAATTTTTAAAATATCTCCATTTTAGTAAAATTAAAATGTAAATTTGTATGGTATTTATTTGAAAAAAAAAACACATTCATTAATAAAATTAGTAAATTAAATATAGACTACACGACAAAATCGCAAAAGCTTTGCGCATGTGCTTTTAAGAATCCTGCATGTATCTGGTATGAAAAAACGGATAGGCCACTAAACATTTAGCATTATTTATATTTTCAATTTACTTTATCGCGGATTATAGCAAAATAATTTTATTTTCACTTTTGTATTACGGATCTCCGCAAAGTAATTCCTAATTCTATAAATTATTTGAACAAAAAACAAAAAATATAGAATAGAATAGAATAGAATATACTTTATTGCACCACATAAGATTTACAATTTATAATATACAGAGAACAACAATTTAATTCTAAGTGACACAATGAGGCGGCCTTATCGCTAACTAGCGATTTCTTCCAGGCAACCTTCGGGCTAGAGACATTATTTCAGGAAGATAAGGTAGGTGGTGCTTGAATACAAATTATACGAAAACTAATACATAAATATATATCTACATTCATACATACATTTACATACCTACACATATATACATATATATACCTACACATATATATACATACATACAATAAATTTACTACATATAATAAATGAACATAATCACAGTTGTCCTAACCAGATAGTGAAAGGTAATATTGTTTTAACTTCAATTTGAAGCTTTGTAATGATTTTGCTTCCTTTATTGCTATGGGTAGGGCATTCCACAATTTGATAGCTTCTACATTGAAGGAACATCCAAAAAACGATGTCTTATGTGAGGGCATCTTAAGGTTAAATTTCCGAAATGATCTTATTAAATTATTGCTATTACTTATAAAATGAAATTTCGATTTCAAGTTGGAGGGTGACGTTGGGCGGAACACACAGTACAGAAGAGAAAGTATTTGCATGTCCTGGCGAAAGCGGATGGGTAACCACTTGAGCTTAGCACGAAATTCAGAAACATGGTCATATTTACGTAAACCAAATATGAACCGAATAGCAAGATTTTGTAAACGCTCAAGCTTATTTAATTGGTCGTCGGTCAGGTCACGATAGCTTGCACTAGCATAGTCAAGAATTGATAAGAGAAGGGATTGTGCTAACATAATTTTGGTGGGAATAGGAAGAAAAGCACCTAACTGCCTAAGAGAACCCAATGCCCCAAACGTTTTCTTACCAATCTCTTTTATCTGCTGTGACCAAGACAGAGTTTCGTATATACATTACATCGTATATATATATACATTACAATTTAAAATTAAAAACATAAAACGAAAGTTTTCTACTAAAAAGTTAATATTATTTCACTATGACGTAGAAGAATATTTTAAAGCTAACATTTACAGGTTAGCGTTTCCGATTAAAAATAAAAACATATAAAATTCCAGTAGAGTTTTATGTTACGCGATATACAAAAATCAGCGGAAAACAAATAAATTCCTAGTCTTTGACCTCCATATAGCACGAGGGGAGCAAGACCGTAATTACTGCCATACTGTCCCTTGAGATTTCTTGCGCAGTGGTCATAACATCAAATGATAGTTTACTTTGCTCAGATTATAGGGCTATGAAGGGCTACGGACGCGGGCGCACGGTTGGCTGACCAAAGGTTAAGTCAACTTTGTACAACTGTACTACATTGTACGCTTTTAACTAGGCTATTACAATTTTATAGAACACAGGGAACGCTTATCCGATGAAGGCCAAACGGTCTCCTTCTTCTTTCTTCACTGTATAAGGTCCTTTCAAGAAGCTTCCAACAAGTTTCAATGGTTAACAATTTTGTTAAACCTTTTTTAAAGTAACTTGTTGTGTTTAATCACACAATTATACAAAGATAAGTATACGAATTTAATCTCGCTGCTCGATTTGAGGAATTAATAAAAGATGGATTTCTAAAATAAATGGCAACTCCGTATTGGCAGAATTAATAAACCTCAAACTACCACATGGGATAGACGAATTTAAAAAAGATCTCGGAAAGTCGGTAACCAATAATGAAATGCAAACAACTGGAGATCAATGAAATTAATCTCTTATAGTGGTCTTGGTTAACAAAATTTCTAGCTTTTCAATAAAATTGACAATTTGAAATAAGCATATCACGTCGTTAATTGTATCCCTAAAAGTACAGTTTTTAATTAAATTTTATGTTTTAGTTGTAAATAAATAAAATAAAATAAAACAATACAGCAATATTCTTTAAAAATTCATCACTTTCGGTTATTTTTGCAATCCATCTCACGATCTTACGTTCAAGGAACGAATAGCCTCCTAATTTTAAATATATTCAATATTTATAATAATAATGAACATACATTGTTATACGTCAAATAATTTGTCGTTGTTTATTAAGTATTCACATGTACAGTGCCCCATTACGTAGTTACGTTTTCCCGCCCAAAAGCAAGATGGCGTCATGGGAGAGCGCGCGTAAACTACGGGAGCATAAAGCACGACTTACAATCAAAATAACAGGTCCGTTATCGTGTTTAAGTCATTTCACGACGACAATATATGGAGTTAACAATTTATTTGTTTATTAATAAAAGTTAATAATGGAGTTAACTATGTTTTGCAATTGTAACGGTTGGCTGTACACCTAACATAAAATATAAGAAATTCAATGAGATCGATTTTTATCGTTATCATAATGATCCGCGTTTCCTTTATTTTGCTTAAATTTGAGAATAATTTTATCTTTATTGTCTAACCATTTATTCCCTAATAGTTTTGAGTGATGTGATATTCACTTTTTATATTTACTATTTTGATTATATTTACGAAAACATCGTGAGGAATCGTAATGCATAGAGAACTTCTAGTATTGCATAAGGCAAGCTAAATGTTGCGTTAGTAGCTTTTGCTCAGCTAAATATGTACGACTGGTAGTTTGATGACTACTGACTAACATGTATAGGTAGTAACTGACTACTATATTATAGGTCACTAATTATGTATCAGGCATGTTATGGAACAGTGAGGTCATCTGACACAGGCTTTAATAAACTTAAAAGAGTTCCCCGACAAATATTATGTATAATTTAAAATTGTTTTTCTTCGTCAGTCGTCATCTTCATCATACTGCCGGCCCATCGTTTTCATAAACATCACAAATGTCATACTCGTAAATGTTTATGACGTACACATATTTGCAAACATAAACTGTAATCACAGGAGTGTTCTTGTTGGCTGAGAAAACCGGACGGCTCTGTATTCTCACGCACTGTAAAGTTTTCCAATGTTGACGACACGTTTATTAAATATGGCATTTCTTATAACATTGTTTATTGTACTTAAGTAAAAGTAAAGTACCAGCCTGTTACAATCCCACTGCTGGGAATAGGCCTCTTCTCTCCGTTTCTGGAGAGAAGGGTTGGAGCTAAGACCTACCACGCTGCTCCAATGCGGATTGGTAGGTTACACATATCTCCAGAATTCTCTAGAGATATGCAGGTTTCCTCACGATGTTTTCTATCACCGAAAAGCGTGTGATAAATTGCAATTATCAATTAGACACATGAGTTTTTAATAGAAAAACTCATTGGTGCCTGCCCGGGTTTGAACTCGTGTTCCCCTCGAAAGAGTCGCACGGTCTCACCGCTGGGCTATCACAGCTGTACTTACTGTACTTATTGTACTTACTTAATTGAAATTAATTATTAACATGAATGTTTGCATTATTCATTAATGCACTTAAAAATATCATTCAAGTTTGTTTATTACGTCACAAGTATAACAAAAGTTAACTGTTATCGACACGTTGTTAGGACATAATTATATAATGTTTATTTTAAAAAATGTGGATATATAACGAAACTACACACTCTAACATAAACTCCATATATTTCCTATATCCAATGTATACCCAGTGTATAAAAGTAATAAGATCATTTTGCTATTATCCGTGAAAAAAAATAATTTTGTTATTACTTTTGTATTATGGACCTCCGCAAAATAACACCTAATTTTATAAATTATTTATATCCAGCGTATCAATATTTAAATAAACAAAGGGTTGTGCGCGTACTGCTAGTATAGACTAGTATAGACAACTTCAACGACTTCAGGCTCCGTCGTATAATTAAAAGTCTCGGATTCGAACTCAAGTATAGTATTTAGTTTATATATAGCTTCTAGTTTTCAATGTAATCTTAGAAAAAAAACATTGTATTGTCCATAAAAAAAATACAAAAACTAAAGCGGGCAAGTGGAAAACACCCCATCCTCCCCGTGATATATGAACATGCAAATTACGCAGGTAATTGCAACAAAGGAACGAGTAAAAGACTAATGTGCCGGTCAGTAGATCGGAACCGCTGTTTATTGAATCACTTACTTGTGTTTTATGTGTGTTGACATTTTTAATGATAAACTAAACGTGTTTACATATGTATAAAATTGTTTTATCATAGAACATCGTATGTGGTAATATTATTAACGGCCTCTTATAGTCCTACTGCAGAGCATAGGCCTCCTTTCTCAGACGTAGAAGGGAATGGTTTGATGATGACTCACTCATTGGTGCCTGGTTAGGGTTTGCACCCGTGACCCTCTCGAAAGAGTTGCACGGTTTTACCACTGAGCTATCGCAGCTTTATATAGAGTAAAAAAAAAAAATTCCATATACTTATTTATACCATATCTATACATGTTTTTTTATCTTTTTAAGTATTTGTTAAATAGTTTATTTGTGCTAATTTCTAATCCTTGACGTAAAAACGGGATATTATAAACTAAAACGAACTAACCAGGAATTAGGTAGTAGTTACATAGTTAGAAAGTCGTAAACAAATAAAAAGAATTCTCTATTGAGGAAATATGTCACATAAAAACAAAGATATGATTAAGAATAGTTCCTATATATTTTATGCTGTTTATATTGCATACAACTGAACTGTCTTAACTATTGCAGCACAACTATCATAGTACATATAAATTATTACATCTCATATTGCCGTATAACTGAGTCATTGGAAATAAATGGTGAAAGAAAATTACCTACGGAACCGTCGCACTCTCGACGGAATTGTGATATATGGAGGGCAACTAATCGGTGTACATGGATGTACATTTTATTATTGTAGTAGCGGTCGGGAAATGCGTTGCTGTGGCTCAATCTGATTTATTTCCCCTCGAACAGTTAAAAAAAATATCATTAACAGTTCAAAAAAAATGCTCCGATCGCTACGAAACTTTAGTATTTGACCCGTACGCAATCGGTTTTATCCATACAGATTCAAAAACTATGATGATCACCATTATGCACGATTGAGGATTTGGGTTTAATGTAATGTTGAATTGACTGGCCCGTTGGCGCAATGGGTGACCTTGCCGTCAGCTCCGCGAGTCACGGGTTTGATTTCCGCCGAGGGCCAAGAATTTGTTATATTTGTATTTAAGTATATATTTAAAATTATATAAGTAGTATATTTACCCGTTGTCAGTCACCCATAACACAAGTTAAGTTACTTTCTTTGGGGACGGACGTCCGTGTGTGTAAGTGTCGCATATATTTATTTATATTTATATTGAATCTATCTCAATTAAATACAAAGGTCCATTATCTCTACTACTATAATGAATAGTAATGACCTGTTTCTATTCCATTGCTGGACATAAGCCTCCGTTTTTTGGAGTAAAGGGTTGGAGCTAAGACCTACAACGTTGCTCCAATTCGTTATGGTTACACATATCCCCAAAATTCTCTAGAGTATGCATGTTTTCGCACGATATTTTCGCAGACATAAAAGTTTTATCAGAAAAACTGCCCGGGGCGTGAACCCGGGACGTGAAAAGTTGCACGGTCTCACCGCTACGCTATCACAACTCCAACGAATACTAACATTCTCCTGCCCTTATCCCACTCTAAGTGGGGTCGGCACAACATATTACAAACATGTTGTCACATGATTTGGCTACGTATTTTACGACCGGCTGCCTGCCTGACGTCAACTTACCTTTGTCGCCTTTTACGACACCTCGGTAAGAAATGAGGGTGGTCTATTCTATGCAGCCGGATACCACACGGCACAACTCCAACGAATACTAACATACTTAAAAATGCTTTATTCGATTGTTTGCCGAAACGCCATGTTTCTTTTTTGTTGATTTGTACTCGTAGACGATAAAAATCACAACTCAATGTTTCATACCTATATATTACTGTAATTATAATTAAATATATTACCCATATTGATTGTGGTGCTACCGTTTTTACGCGCTGTTCCCGCTTCCTCAATACCGGCATAAAATAATTATACCGCTAATATTTATGCGACATTAGCATTAAAGTCGTTTTGCAGTGAATTACTTGGTTTACTTTTTATTGCTTTCGAAAGTACTTTTACAGTCATGGCAGTCTCTCTTTACACATTTGTTACGTTTCTTGTATCAAAAAGTACTCAAAAAGAAGAAGAACGGTGACGGTACGTGATCTAAAGCAACAGTTTGTATATTTATGCGACTTAATTTTCTTAATTTCTTAATTTTGACGTAAAAGTGAAGGAAAATTTTACGGCGTAACCTCCATTTGTGAAGCAAATTTTTGGGATGTGTGTTTGTATTTTTCCAGTAATGATCGACATAACTTATCAATCCTTATTGGAACAATACAAATATTTGTAAATGTGTCTGTCTGTTAAGATAGATTTCACGGCTACTTATCTCAGTCTCTCCGGTGACGCTGTCCAAGTTATTAGAGCAAACAGCATTCTAAAAAATCTGAATATCCGATTTATTCATTGAGTCAGTATGAGTGAGATAAGATAAGCTATAAAGAGGCGATGAATCGACCTCATTACGTGAATAAAACATGACTCCACCTAATTAAATAGACGACTTATCTAACTTTGCTGAATTCAAGCCGAAGACTCCCAAAAACCGTTTAAGAGACCATCTTTTTAAAAGTATCTGATTATTTAACTAAAACCATGATTTGACATAACTAAACATGTGCATGTACAAATTCAAATTCGAAAATATTCTTCGTTAAAGTAAACTTGTAAACAAGTGCTTTTGAATCCTCAACTCTACTCCTGCTTCTGAAAACTACTCCTACCCAGAAGATCCAGCAAGAAACTCAGCGGTTGCTCTTTTTACAATAAAATTGTAATAAATATAGACTAACCATTTAGCTCAGACTTCGCCTGCGGGGTTCAATGTCGCGGACGTAAGAAGAGATTGTAAATATCAATTAGACACATAAGTTTCTTTAGAAAAACTCATTGGCGCCTTGCCCGAGGTTTTGTCGTCTCTAGAGAGGCGCACAGTCTCACCGCTGGGCTATCACAGCTTAATAGCAAAGCTAAAATTGATTACAAGTAACCTGAATAAGTACAAGTAACATGTAACTCTGATGTTACGTTTAAGTTAGATGTCAAGAATATGTCGTCGTAACGGAAACGCAGCGTGCCACTTACTGCTACGGGTCGTTGATTTTGTCAACCGGTAATCATCAACAAACAAGATGTTCAACAACTCGCTATACATAATATAAAGTGGAGTAGCTAAAATAGCCAGGTTTAGTCTATTGAAGAATGCACACTTTCTTATTCTTCGCACAGTTTCAATTTTAGTAGAGTATAGAGATAGAGTATAGAGATAAGGGCAGGAGAATGATGACTTGTTATAAAACAAAGTCCCTGAAATATTTCTGTCTGTATGTGATCAATTTGCCCATAATATACTGAACGGATTTTGGTACGGTTTTTACTAAAAGTCAAATTCTTCCGGAAGGTTTAGGTTAATAGAACATTAAGGTTTTATGTCAGTTATGTTGTAGAGGTCGGCGTAGTTGTAAAAAAACTCACCTGCTAGTAGCTTAACTCACGTGCGCCGCGTAACCCAACATACACCAAAGTGATGTACTAGAGAATTGTAGAGCTACAAAATACTACAAAAAAAGTCCGGGATAGAATGTCTCTATCTCTTATGGTAAACTTACGATAGCTGCTTTTACAATCAAAATTTCAATTGAATACAGTGATTACCACGCAGCCGAAGGCACAGCTAATTATTTTATAAGTAAATAAAAAAGAAACATACGGGATAATTGTATACACGGTCATCTGTCTCAAAAAATAAGTAACTTAATACTTGTGTTATGGATGACACACCGTAAGTATTTTATTTATATAAATAAATAATTTTTTTTAAAGTAATAATAAAATTATTTTGTTATAATCCGCGATACAGTAAATAGAAAATATATATAGTGTTTTTTCTATTTACTGTATCGCGGATTATAGCAAAATAATTTTATTATTACTATTGTTTTATGGATCTCCGCAAAGTAACGCCTAATTCTATAAATTATTTTTTAATTTTATATTATAATATTGTATAGTAATATACTTGATACATGACTAAAAAAAGACATTGAAAATTATTGAAATATCGAAGTTAATCACCAAGTCACCAATCAGATCTAATTACGGAACACGGAAACTTGGGAACTGTAATTAATTTGTTCTATTCTGATTCTGATGAGAAGTTATGTTATACAATGGTACCGTATACCCACCCCTCTATTGTAAAGGTATGCCAAGCGAATTTTGATCCCGCTTGATAGCATATAGAGCTCGAAGAGCAAAATAATTCGCTAATTGCAAATTAGTTTATTAAAACACGCTAACCTGTCAACTACGTAAAAATATTCATTACTAAAAGATTCATTACTTGAGGGGAAAATAATTAGCGAATTAATGATATTCATAATTACAGTTTTACTAAGACGCTATGCTCATGAACTTTGTAATTAGAAAAAATTGCCTTGTTCATACACTGTGCCTCGCAAAAAGTAACACAAAGTCAGTAGAGGTTGCTAGTACAAAAACCGTTATAAAGACGCGTCCATCATATACCATAAAAATGATTTATAGAAGCAGGCGTTACTTTGCGGAATTCCATATTACAAGCAATATAACAGAACTAACTACTTTGCTATAATCCGCACGGATCCGGCAGTACGATTTTTGTCGTGGAGCCTATTCTCCTGATGATGCTTCGGTTTCGGGGCGAAACGATCGTCGAGATTGTGGTGGTGGGTGTGTGTGCTGCTTTTGAGTGCGTTGTTGCTGGTGAATTGCGCCTTGGGGTGCATGTGGTGGCTGGTCCTGCATGTATAAGGTGCGTAGATTTTGCCTGCTTCATACACATTGGCTTTGCATGCATTCACTTAACCCGTGCGGATTATAGCAAAGTAGTTAGTTCTGTTATATTGCTTGTAATACCATAAAAAGTAAGACAAAATTTTAGCCCGTAAAATTATCGAGCGCACTTCAAGTGGTCCTTATACTCATAATATAATTTTGGTATACTTTGGTAAGAAATGTCTTCAAACCAGAAAAATAAAAGCGAGAAATGTTAAGTACATTACAGTAAGTACAGCGTAAAGTATATATAATCATGTAACCGTAAAGAAAAAATTATATAGAACCTACTGACACTTATGACTTCTTTAGGTAGACGCATAAACGAGCGTACAATAAAATATGTCATTCAGCATGTGGATCCCGCATTTAAATATACCTACAAAATCTTAATTGAGTATTGACCAGATCAAAAAGATATTTTAATAAAGGAATCATTACAGTTCTGCCTGATAATCATCATTTCCACCTTGTGATGCTGTGAAAGCTATTAGGCCTTTTGAGATAAATAATATAAAAAAAAAGATGTCGAAATAACCCTCGCATATTTTTATTTCTTCATATACCACGCTTATCCAGCGTCGGTGGTTTCTCTAAAACTATCATTAAAACGTTTTTAAACAGTAAACATAACAATAAAAAAAAATATAATAAATATTAAACCACGAAGACGCTAACGTTTTAAAACCTTGCTAGAAAGATATCAAGCTTAAAATTACGTCAGTCAGAATGTATCAAGCTTAAAATGACACTTAATTTATCGTTATTATTTATGTTCCTTAAGATATTTTTACATACTTACCCAAACCATTTCGAACTACAACATCATTTTAAGCTCTCAATGCCTCTCTGTAGATAGCCAGATATTTACTCATACGTGCTGTTATATTTTTATAAAAGGAATACCAAAGTAATAATAAAATTATTTTGCTATAATCCGCGATACATTTTATTTACTTATAAAATAATTAGCTGTGCCTTCGGCTGCGCGGTAATCACTGTATTCAATTGAAATTTTGATTGTATCGCGGATTATAGCAAAATAATTTTATTATTACTTTTGTATTATGGATCTCCGCAAAGTAACGCCTAATTCTATAAATTATTTAAAAGGAATACCATTGTGTAAGCACCTTACTCTGACCTGGCAGGCGATACAGTCGGCTGCGCATTCTCAATCGCTGTAATGAGAGGACGGGCAATAAGCTGCAGAAGCGTAATTGGCTTGCTGGCACGTGCCCGCCACGCGACTACGTCTTACCACACTTCGTTGATTCGGAAGTTATTTTGATTTCATACAAAATATATAGTGCCATACTTTTTATAGAGTTCCATCGTAGATGCTACATAGACGCCTGAGAATGGGGTTTTGGTTTTGTCCGACTCATTCAACATCTTTCCCTTATCCCATGTGATTTAGCTATGTATTTTACAACCGGCCGTCTGCATGACGTCAAATAACCTTAGTCGCCGTTTACGACACCTCGAAAAGAAATGAGATTCTACTCAGCCGGATACCACACGGCACCATTATGTCCAACCCTAACTGGAAAAACCTAATTGTATTGTGCTTCTCTCCCTGGTTTGGTGTTTTCAATGATCACGGATGTATAATTAAAGATAGCACGACATTAGAAGAGTTAATTGCAATATATCGTTTCCCTCGTTCATAATTATACCAGTTTTTGAAATCTCTCGCGCAAGAATTTCTCCTGTGATAATTGATCACCTACGTGTAAGTCAAATACAGGTTGACCATCTAGAAGGTATATACCGTTTAGCCACTGTGGAGACGCTTGACTACGGATATTTAAGCGTCACCACTGTGATATCGGCTGCTAGCGTTGGAGGTTGGCCCATGCTGATGACTTATTGCAGTTTTTATTCAAATTAATTCTAATATTCTTTATTCAAGTAAACTTGTAAACAAGTGCTTTTGAATCGTCAACATCTACTGCTGGTTCGGAAAGCTGCTCCTACCGAGAAGAACCAGCAAGAAACTCGGCAGTTGCTCTTTTCAAACAATAATTCTTATCACTAGTTACATATAGTTATTAATGTCTTGTATTATACAGGAAAAACCCCCTTATCCCCATGGGGGATCCCAGAGACATCTCCTCCTCGATTGGCATCCCAAAAGAGAAGTCCCCCTCCGCTAACCGGTGCATCGGGAACACCAGATACACCTACCACCACGGAAACCTGTATATCAGGCGTCCGATATACCCCATCCGGAACGCCCGATAAATGACTGATTGACCGCGGTACAGGGTCTCCCGCTAATTCTCTAAGACAATCCATCACACTCAACGATGTTGTTAAAAACGTTAGAAGTAACAGCGTATTTTAATTCGAAAACAACTGTGAAACGATACCCTACTAACTACTAATGTATACTATTATTGGGAAAACTTATATTTATTTGACGCAATTACTCTAAGAAAACTTTTCTATCTATGAATCTAATATATTAAAGACGAAAACGATGCAATGTAAATTATTTCATTCAAATTAAAGTTTAAATTATATTTATTACTTTACTTGGTCAATGGCGTATTCTTTCGGTTTTTATTTTGCGGTGCAAAGGTTGATCTCCATTAACCCAGAATATGTATATGGTCGCAAAGATCCCAAGCCCAGCCAAAATATTTAAAAAAAATTATAAATGAGAAAATATTTTTAAGCTGTAATGTTATTTAGTAATAGATATATATGTATGCAATTATATTATATATTACGTTTTTATGATAAGAAGGAGATACAAGGATTATTTATAAATAAAAATTTTTTTAAAATAAACTTAAAATTATATTTCTAACTTTGTATGTAATTTAACTGTAAAGTGAGGCAACCTGAATGAATTAAGCTGGTAATTACATTGTGTTATATATAATACGAGTAAAATACTTAAGTTGTTCTACACATTTTTTACACTGTATATTTTTTGTATTCTATGATATTTACAACTATCAAACTAATATTTCCATAAGCATTGTAACCTCTAAATATCATGATTGGTGTTTTACTCAAAACTAATGACTTTTTAAACTTTATGCTCCTCTTGATAATGAAATATGAGGATAAATATTATTTTTTACACTGTATATTTTTTGTATTCTATGATATATACAACTATCAAACAAATATTTCTATAAGCATTGTAACCTCTAAAATATCATGATTGTTTCTTACTCAAAATTAATGAGTTTTTTACCTTCATGCTCCTCTTGATAATGAAATATGCGGAAAATATTATTATTTACACTGTATATTTTTTGTATTCTATGATATTTACAACTATCAAACTAATATTTCTATAAGCATTGTAACCTCTAAATATCATGATTAGTTTTTTACTCAAAATTAATGACTTTTTAAACTTTATGCTCCTCTTGATAATGAAATATGCGGATAAATATTATTTTTTACACTGTATATTTTTTATATTCTATGATATTTACAACTATCAAACAAATATTTCTATAAGCATTGTAACCTCTCAAATGTCATGTTGCTTTTTTACTCAAAATTAATGACTTTTTAACTTTATGCTCCTCTTGATAATGAAATATGCGGATAAATATTATTTTTTCACTTTAAATACTGTATAATATATGGAGCCGATGGTCGAACTGTGAAAACACATAACACTTATCACGGTTAAAAATCCCGGCCATTTACAAATAATGTATAAAAATATATATATTTATAGTTCATAAGGGGCCCGAAAATAGTAATAATAAATTAATTAAAACTCAAATTATTCTATATTCAAGTAAATTTGTAAACAACTCTACAGCTGGTTCGGAAAGGTAACGAAAAAAGCTAGCAAGAAACTCGATGGTTGCTATGTTCATAAGGTGATTCTTATTACTAGTTACATTTAGTTATTACTGCTCTTGTACACGATCGAAGATTAGCTATATCCACACATTCTTATCATCGAAGTAATCCTCAACAGCATCGTATCAGCCTCTCTTTAAGTGTTTTTAAACTGCCGTTATGGTTATGCTAATGATGAAAAAACCGACATATCCTTGGAGATTCTAATGGAGCAGCGTGGGGAGTCTAACCTCCAATCGTTTTCGAAAGAGCTCTTAGCCCAGCAGTGGGATTGAAGTAAGCTGCGACTTTTTTTCATTATATACCTAATCGGTCTATTAAGTCCCATAGGTAATTTAAAAGAGGGAATTTTTCCCAGTATAAGCGTAATGTTAAATTAACCATTAAGTAGTTTTTGCACTGTAGACACGGCGCGTGCGCTTAGTTAATGCTTGCTTGGTTTTACGAGTTGTTTAATAATTATTTTTATACTTTATTAGATGGAAGTAGTAATTTAAAAATATTTGTATTAAATCGTATGAGCTAATTGTTTAAGTTACAAGTTACAGTTTTAAATATTAGTAGCAAAGAGATATTGAAATATTTTTACCAATGCACGAGTAGAATATTTATATAGTTTATCATCATTCATTCATTCTCCTGCCCTTATCCCACTCTAAGTGGGCTCGGCACAACATATTACAAACATGTTGTGACATGATCTGGCTACGTATTTTACGACCGGCCGCCTGCCTGACGTCAACTTACCTTAGTCGCCTTTTGCGACACCTCGGTAAGAAATGAGGGTGGTCTATTTTATGCAGCCGGATACCACACGGCATAAACCTTAGTCGCCTCTTACGAAACCTCGGTAAGAACGGCGGGTGGTCTATTCTATTCTGCCGGATACCACACGGCGTAATATTTATATAGTTTATATTGAAATTGACTGGCTCGTTGGCGCTGTGGGTAGTGACCCTGCCTTCAGCTCCGCGAGTTGCGGGTTCGATTCCCGCCGAGGGCCAACATTTTCTATAAACATATTGTTGGTTCTTCGAGACTGGGTGTGTATTTGTATTTAAGTATGTATTTAAACTTATATATGTAGTATATCTACCTGTTGTCCGTCACCCATAACACAAGTATTAAGTTACTTACTTTGGGGGCGGACAACCGTGTGTGTAAATGTCCCATATATTTATTTATTGTAATTAAACCACTTGTCGGAGTTTTTGAAGTCTATTATATTGCATTATTATATTATTTTATTATTATATATTATTATACTATAAAACATCTCTACTGAATAGAACCTCTAAAATATTTATATAATACATTGTGCTTACATTTAAACTCTAGAAAACATTGCGTATACCTGAGACGTACAGTTAAGAAAGTCGAATTTAAACTATGAATGTGCATATTGTTAATATCATAAAATGTATAATGTTAGTGTACTTAATAAATAAATATTTTAAGCAATTTAATTTTTGTACATAAAAATATAAAGAATTATAAAACGATAGATGTCGGATATAAGCTTGCGCCTATCAAAAGTACGTAAATCGTTTGTGGGTTTGGGTATAAGATTCTATAATAAAATTGCGAAATCAATTTTGGCCTTGCCATTACAGCAGTTTAAAAACACCTTTAAAAAGAGGCTGATACAATAAGCCTACTATACTGTTGAGGATTACTTAGATGATAAGGATGTATGGGTATAGCTGCACTTCTACCCTGTACAAGACAGTAATAACTAAATGAAACTAGTTATGATTGATATTTTTAAAAGAGCAACCGCCGAGTTTTTTGCTAGATCTTCTCGGTAGGGACAGCTTTCGAAACCAGCAGTAAAGTTGACGATTCAATAGCACTTGTTTACAAGTTTACTTGAATAAAGAATGTTTTGAATTTAGAAATTTGAATTTTAATAAAACACAGCTCATGGTGTCATGAACTTGAGTGGGGTTGGACGATAAAGTCCATAGGCGTTATGGCGGAATTACTTTATCTTTATCTATCGGCGCGAACGTGGTGTTGCAACCCCACTATTGATATAGTCGCGTTGTCAACCCCACCTTGTCGCAGATTATAAATAATGGAGCATTGTCGTTGGAAGGATTATTCGTTTGTGAATACTGCATTGTAAAGTCGGTCTTGTGTTTATTTAAAGAGTTTTGTTTTAATATGATAAAGTTAGTGAAGTGATTGTTATTTAAAGAATTTCATTTAAATTCATAGTGGAGTGATTGCTTACTATTATATAATAAAATTTAAATAAAATGGATAAAGAAGATAACGAGGTTTATGTCTCCCCTGGATCTCTGATTCTTAAATATCTATTTTTCACTCATTCTTTTATAATCGCCACTATAACATTTACATGTAATTTTTTCGTATTTTGAAATATATTTTAAAATTCACTAACGTCATATTTATTAATCATATATAACTATATTATAAGAATAAGTATATATTAAAATAATTTTATATAACTATAAGAATAGAACAGAGTGACTTTTTGTTCATTAATTTAAATGCATCAATAGACCCTTAATTTAGGTCCTTTAATCAACACTAAGAATTATAAAAGTAATAATGAAATTATTTTGCTATAATCCGCGATACAGTAAATAGAAAAAATATACAGTGCTAAATGTATAGTGGACTATCCGTTTTTTCATACCCGATACATGCAGGATTCCTCAAAACACATGCACAAACCTCCACCACTGCCACCACAATACACAAGCACTGCACGATAAAGCGATTGCTTTGCGATTTTGTCGTGGAGTGTATCTCCTGATGATGCTTCGGTTGGGGGGCGAAACGATTGTTGAGTTTGTGATAGGGAACATGTCTGTATGGCGGATTATAGCAAAATAATTTTATTATTACTTTTGTATTATGGATCTCCGCAAAGTAACGCCTAATTCTATAAATTGCTAAGAAAGAAGCAAGAAAATCACATCACATTTAGAAACAAAAAATTTGAAGACCACTTTTGGTCGATTCCTGGTAGGTGCCTGTATTCTACTCTACAACCTTAATCTATTTATCAAAGTAATACCCAACTCTTTTGTTAGATTACTGAAATTTACGGTAACAAAACTAAAACTAAACACTACAACGTGTATTTATAAATACGGGGAAAACATTTTAACGAAGCGAACGGATCCTAAGCGGCATTAAATACATAATACATGACTATGAAAACAATGAAACTGCAAAGGTATAACAGCACAACACAATAAAAGCAGTAATCCCCATCGGTTGGTGTCGGTCGGGCAGCCACCATAAACCATGCATTCAATTATTGAGCACCTCACACCGGTAATTGGTGGACGATTCAACACTTGCATGTAGAATGACCATAATCCCCATGTTTAGTGGCATATTCAACAAAAAAAGTCGTAAATAAGCAATAGTAAAATTTTAAGATATGTTTAACTGGCCTATTGGCGCAGTGGGTAGTGATCCTGCCTTGGCTCCGCGGGTATCGGGTTCGATTCCCGCCGAGGGCCAACTTTCTATTAACAATTTGTTGGTTCTTCGAGCCTGGGTGTATATTTGTATTTAAGTATGTATTTAAAATTATAATGAGGTATATATATACTATAATTTAAAATAAATACAATACATAAATCCAGATTCGGAGAACCAACAATTAACCAAGCAGTTTATAGAATGAGTTGGCTGTCGATGGGAATCGAACATGCGATCTGCTGAAAGCAGGGTCACTGTCATGCTCTAACGGGCTAGTCATTTGAATTGAAATTTTGAATGTATAAGGAGTAAACACTAAAAGTATCGGAAGTCCTCACATTTTGCGAATAATGGTGATTCTACACATGAAACAGTTGATTATAATGACCAGCGGTCAACACTGAGGCAGCCTGCAGCTAAAACACTGCAGTGGTGTAAATCATTTCGATAACATTAGCACCGATGATTTACAATTGTTATATATTTGCTTTACAAATCCTATTTATTCTGTAACTGTTTTGTTGAGTTATAATTGAAAGTAGTTATTTTATACTATGTTACTTAGAAGTTGTGATAGCCCAGCGGTGAGACCGTGCGACTCTTTCTAAGGGGCCACGGGTTCAAACCCCAGGGTAGGCACCAATGAGGCTTTTCTCTTAAAATTTGTGTAATCGATATTTGCAATTTATCATACGCTTTTCATTGAAGGAAAACATTCTGAGGAAACCTGCATATGTCTGGAGAATTCTGGGGATATATGTCACCTACCAATCCGCATTGGAGCAACGTGCTGGGTCTTAACTCCAAACCTTCTCCAGCAAAAAACGGAGAGGAGAGGTCTATGCCTAATAGTGAGATAGCAATAGGCCGTTACTTTTGTTACTTAGTTTTCCTTAGTTAGAATGATTTTGCTATAATCGGCGTTTTTAAGAAAATTTATGCAATGTGTAAATGTGCAAATAAGTGTTGAAAGCACAATCAGGTCTCATATCTTAGTGTTTGAACGCGTTGTAAGACCCCCTCAAAAATCACAGTTTAAAAAAGTCTTTATATCGCAAGAGGGCTGGCTCCTTTTTTCGAAAACGCTGTCAGCATTTTCAAGTCAAATCAAATCAAAATAATCTTTATTTAAATAAGCTCTTTGAAGAATCGTCAAGGGTAATACGATAAATGAAGCTACAACTCGTTCGGAATGTTGCTCTTACCGAGAAGAACCAGCAAGAAAACTTGGCGGTCAATCTTTTAAACATTTTCAATTTTACATTATTAAACCGCAGCCTTGTATGAAGCTGAATGGGTTATCAAATCCAGGAATTTTTATCATCCAAATATTCTTCAATTTTGAATTATGCTTCACGTATAAGCATATCTCTTGCACTTAATTTAAACCTTTCTGTAGAATCGTATGGATTACGGAATTTTATTGTAGAAGCGAATACTGAGATCAACGAATAAGTTGCTAACTCTGCTGAGTCGCGACACAGGATTCACAAGCTTTTTGTGACCTGTCTTGCGTCTATGATATACATTGAAATGATTTATAGAAGCAGGCGTTACTTTGCGGAATTCCATATTCCATATTATATTATAATATTTTCGTTAAAAAATATAAATAAAGTTTCAAATATACATTTTAACAAGAATAAAGTTCTAACAAGACAAGTTCATAATGCTATAAAGTAATGCAGGCACGATGTTACATAGAATAGAAGTAAATTGTAACAGAGGCCGGACGCGGCAGGTGCTACTGAGGGTTCAATCGGGTTCACGCCCCCCTCCCTGGTCCCTCGGCCCGCAGCATCCGTGCGAACCCGTTCCTCTAATAATATAACGTAGAAATGAAAGATTAATGAGAGCAACCCGCGCACGCCTCTTTCACTCGCGGTCTAGGGATGAGCTAACTTAGTTATAACATATCGACTGGTTTATGAAATCATACTACTACGATAGAAAGTTAACTTATCAAGAAAAATGCATGCTAGAATTATCTTTTTTTGCGAATTTTACAAATGTAACAGCAAATCTGAGACAAACAGATTTTTTAATACCGAACTAGATAACATTTTACGTCGGTCTGATCCACATTATTGTGCAATATTGCTTGAACCATGATCATTACTAAAACTAATGTAACAAGAAAAACAAAAGGTTGTAAATAATTTTTGTTACCAAGATGTATCATTTCAGTTTTAAACAGTATATATGGGGAATTGTGAATTAAGACTAATATTTCAAGTAGATACATAAAAAGAAAAATATTTACAGTTAGTTAATAAATTTAATGATCTATACTGATCAGAGTAATCATTGGGATAGTAACCAGTGAGACGATTTTAATATTTTGTCCAATGTTTTTTTTTAAATTTAAATCTTAATTTTGCAGCCACTAAATTTATTAGTTTTAGATATACGATACTCGCTGAAGGGTAAAAGCCTCAACAAAATTTATTTGAACGGAGTTTGAAATTATTGCAATAATTGAGCTTTAAATATATCATTTTTATAGAAAAATGTTTTTTTATTGAATATTGAGCTTGTGCCTTAAAAGCAGAAGCACATTGCAAATAAACTAAGGAAAAGGAAGACGATTTAATCATGAAATATTTCGAATTCTTGATTATTCTGATTGCGTGTTGCATAAAACTTCTAAAGGCTTCAAATTTTTAACTATTTATTTAATATATTGATATCGATAGTATCGAAAACTGGACAACACTCAATGGGGGATTGCGGAGGCAATGAAGACCGTCGGATAAAATATGAGCCGCGTGCCGACCGGTAGCCGATGTGTGTTCGACGATGACACCCGCATTGTCTCCGGAATGCGATGCAATTTTTGTTTTATACGCAACTACTAATGCTTGTCATAAGTCATTATAGCAGACATTTTATCCAACGTCAATTTCCTACACAAACATACCAAAACAACGTTAAATAACTTTGTATTTACGGAAATTCAAAAATTATTCAAAATCTGGAAATAGACTGATTCTCAAACAACTTAAATTTATCACGTTGCAACAGCCTTTTACATTTAAAAGAAACAATATTCTATTTCAGAATTAGATGTGTTTTAATAAGAAGTAAATAAATCCAACCACAAATCCGGCGACAGAACTTAAAGTATTATAGTAAAACGAGACAACTGAACTCAATATGGGGTATATTTCGATTGTCTGACCCAATGGTACCAGAAATATGTTACCAAAATTTACTTACTTTCGTATAAATAGCAAAAAATATTTTATTTCCTTATACAATCTAACCTTTCCCCATTCTTAAACAATACGAGTATGTACAGGAAACAGAAACTATAACAGAACTACTTTGCTATAATCCGCACGGGTTAAGCGAATTTATGCGAAGCTAATGTGCATGAAGCAGGCAAAATTCACGTACACATGCAGGACAAGTCACCACATGCATCCGAAGACGCCTCCACCAGCAACAATGCACACAAGCAATACACACAACCACCAAAATCTCGACTATCGACGACAAAACCGTAATACGATCGCATTACAATTGATTATTTTATGTAAAACTAGCTGTGCCAACAAACGCCTTTGCCCGTGTGGAATCACGGATTTACGAAACTTTTCCCGAATTTTCGAAATTTTGAACATAAAAGTAGTTATTGTGAGTTAACCGTGTAAGATAGAGACATGTTATTTTGGACTTTTTTGTTGTAATTTTATAGATCTACAAGTCTCTAGTACATTACTTTAGTGTATCTCTGCTGGTTTACGCAGCGCATGCGACTAAAGCTCCAGGAAAGCAAGTTTTTTAACAACTGCGCGATCTCTTCAACACAATTTACATAATATCGATATATACTATTTACGTAAACCATCCGGAAGTATTGCACTATCTTTTGATGAAAATCGTACAAAAATCCGTGCAGACAGACAGCTTTTTGGGACTTTGTTTTATAATAAGTATAGATTTATTATTAGTTTTGTGTTAAATTAACTAATTAATTACAGGAGTTGTCTATAAGATATCACTTTTGACGATAAGACGGCCCTTGCAATTCTGTTTGTTTTTATTTCTCTTGTTTCTGTTTACTGTTTACTTCAAAGGTCAGATTGCTCAGGCTCCAGAGACTACAGAACCGATTTATGCGGACAGCTACTGGTTGTCCGTGGTTCATGCGCAACGTTGACCTCCATAGAGACCTCGATCTCCCTACCATTACTCACCTCTTTAAACGTTTTTCGAAATCTTACTTCGAGAAATCTGAGGTACACCCGAACCCCTTTATTTCAGTTGCTTCTACCTACATCCCAGTTAGGTCCGACCATCGAAAATATAGGCGTCCAAAAATTTTAAAAAAATTGTATTACAAAAAAGAGCCATACGTGGCATCTACAATTTAAGTCCGCGTGATTCCCTGCGAGAGAAGTTTAAGGAAATAGGTATTCTTACATTTGCTTCACAGTATATTTTAAGCCATTTAATTTCTGTACATAAAAACATAAAGAATTATAAAATGATAGGTGATGTATATAATAGACCAATTAGGAAGCGCCATAAGCTTGCGGCTCCTGCTTTGCGCCTAGCAAAAGTACGTAAATCGTTTATGGGTTTGGGTATACGATTCTATAATAAAATTCCACAATCAATTTTAGCCTTGCCATTACAGCAGTTTAAAAACACTGTTAAAAATAAACTGACACAAAAAGTGTACTATACTATTGAGGATTACTTAGATGATAAAAATGTGTGGATATAGCTACTCTACCCTGTACAAGATAGTAATGACTACATGTAACTAGTTATAAGAATTATATTTTAAAAAGAGCAACCGCCGAATTTCTTGCTGGCTCTTCTCGGTAGGAACAGCTTTCCGAACCAGCAGTAGATTTTGACGACTCAAAAGCACTTGTTAACAAATTTACTTGAGTAAAGAATATTTTGAATTTGTTCGTAAAGCAACAGAATGTTATTGCAAATGGATATAACATCCACTATACACATTACTCTGTAATGATGTGTAAGGCATTTGTTATTATATTGTGTGGTATAAAACGGTATAGATAAAGGCAAATGATCTATAATTAAGATGAAGACCCACGTTACGTTCGTTAGCGGGAGTCGTCGGTGCGTATTGCTCTTGCGCACGGTTGGATGGTGCTGTACCGCATGCCCGTTCGTGTGCATCTTGAGTTTTTACCAATACGAGGCCTCTTTGCGCACTACGGGTTTAGAGTTTTAAAATTCCGATTCTAATTTGACTGGTCTGTCGGCGCAGTGGGTCTTACCTTCAGCTCTGCGGTTCGCGAGTTGGATTCCCGCCGAAAGCCAACATTTTCTACAAAAAAAATTGTTGGTTCTATAAGTCTGCGTGTATATTTAAAATTATATATGTAGTATATCTACCAGTTATCCGTCACCCATAACACAAGTATTAAGTTATAGTACGCGGCAATAAATAATGCACATCGAGGCTTAGAGAGAGAAATCGGTTAGATTCTGTTACATAAAGCGTTGTCTCTGTCGCACAGACTGACGAACCCGTATGAAACGTCACACACTGAGTGACAGTGACAGCGCTCTACAAAACCGAACTGGCCAGCTGTTTCGTTCTAAACATCAATGTGTGTTATTTATAGCCGGGTACTACTATACTGGGTCGAACGACCGTGTGTGTAAGTGTCCCATATTTAAAATTCAAAATTCCCATAATTCAAAAGTCTGTCATCTATAGCGAAAGCATTAAGTTACTTAGGACACGAATAACCGTGCCTATTTGTCGCATATATCTATTATTTATAAATATTAAAATGTGTTTATTAAAAGACTTACCTATCTTACCCTTTACACGCAAAATTAGTATATAATATAGTCACCGCCATACTAAAACAATACACAAAATCAATACATTTATATCTGCAAAAAAAAATCGCTAAGAAAAATGTTATTCGACGAGATTGTTTTATTAATAATTTTTTTATTGTTTTTCAAACCGCTAATTTTGAAAATAAATTTTAGGGAGTGAAAAAGTCTTAACGATTTATTGACGCGAGTTATTAACGCGACTTTGTTCCCATCAACTTAATTGCCCCCGAAGTAATCCCGAAAAAAAAGAGATTTTTTTCCGGTATTTTAGCTCGCTATATAGGCTTATATTGCTCCGACAGATTAGCCTCACAAAAAAACGCATTTACAATATTAAATATTGATAAGAACAATGATATTGACATTGTTTCTATTCGTAACTTTTTAATTATATTAAATAACATTCAATTATATTTTGATTCTAGGTTCCACCCGCTTTGCTGTTCGAGGGCAGATTAGGCAAAAAATTGTGACACTCTCCATAATTCAAATTATTTCTCTACCATTAATGACCTTGATTGACACTGTAACATCTATACTTATTATAAAACAAAGTCCCAAAAAGCTGTCTGTCTGTATGTAATCGATTTTCTCAAAATCTACCGAACGGATTTTTGGACGGTTTTCACCAACAGTTACTAGCAATACTTCCGGATGGTTTAAGTAAATCGGTATCATTTAAATTGTCTCGAAGAGGTCGCGCAGTTGTTAAAAAACTTGCTTGCTGGGAGCTTTAGTCGCGTGCGCTGCGTAAACCAGTAGAGATACACTAAAGTAATGTAGTAAAGAATTGTAAATCTATAAAAATACTACAAAAAAGTCCGCAAGAGCATCTCTCTTTCTCTTATGGTTAACTCACAATAACTACTTTTATGTTTAAAATTGGAATTCTATAAAAAAATTGGTATACGCTGATTTCCACTCGGGCGAAGCCGCTGGCACAGCTAGTATACTATTAAGAATCAAGTAAGCTGCAGTGCGAGTAGCCCCTATATTAGCAATTATTAATTACTCCGAGATGTTAGTACAGAGCGCGGGTCACATTTGCCGGGGAATGAGACCGTGGCGTGACCGAACACGAGCTGTTTGTTGCAAGGCTTCATTGCTACATTGTTATTATACTCATCTAGATCAGAAGCAGGCACTAATTTTCTGCAACAACTTAACTTTTAAGTTTGCAATACGAGATAACGCAATACACTCGTTTTTTATTACGAATTGCATTGGAATTTGAGAATGCCACATGAAAAATTCAGTGTTGCGCCAAATTAATGCATCAACACCTAAGATTTAAGATATACCTATATGCGAATGATTAGATGCGTTGATGAAAAGCGCCCAATAATAGTACTACCAAAAGGCGAAACTTAAAAAAAAGTTATTGGACTAGAGACATTTAGACTCGAATCTTTCTGGTTTCGATTTTCCACATGTGCTATTATAACCTTATAAATAACGCCGAAATTTACCTTCGTATGGATATTGCAGCAGTTTTTAATCGCTTAAAAACATGACTTAAACGAAAATACGTAGAAAATATTCTAAAAATGAAATTTAGCTAACTTTATCGCCCCCAAAAATTTATTTTTTTATAAAAAATCGTTGGAGCCGTTTTTTATTTAATTTATGTACATAAGAATATATAAAAAAATTGGCGATGTATATAAAACAAATAGTAGTAACCGACATAAGCTTGCGGCTCCTGCTTTGCGCCTTCCTAAAGTGCGAAGTCGTTTGTTTCCGCAATGAATTTTAGCTTTGTCATTTAAAACAACTATTAAAAAGAGGCTTCGGAGACGGACGGCCCTGTTAAAGTGTCCAATATATTTTTATTTATATAGATAAATAAGATATTGAAAAACGGTGATATCTCGCCCTTATAATAAATATATCAATTATTTATTTATTTCTTTGTTGTACATACATGTGGGTGTGGGTCTGAATGAAAGCACTTTTTTATTAAATTAGCTCGTTTATTCTTTAAAATTATAATAATTAACAGAGACATAAGTAAGCGTGTTGGCGTCGTACCAAAAAAGGAAGGAAGTTGGATCATTCGCTCGCGTTCACACATAATTGTCATTCATTTGTCATCTTACACACCGTTCGGAAACTTTTAAATCCTACATACATGTTAGAAAAGAGAAAGAAAGAAAAAAGCACATGTACAAAGGCGTACTTAACCCTAAAAGGGATCTCTTCCAGCCAATCTATCATCATATATTGCTAAAATATAATTGGCGAAGCTAATTACCGACACAGAAAGCAACGCCGCAGGCCTAACATTTAAGCTACAAACTCAACAATAAACAAAGTGTAGATAACTCAGAAAGCCTCTATTGTCTACGGTGATACCATTTCACCCGCTTATCAGATCCAAGCGATATGGCTAATTGTGGCGCGCTCAAGCTTTTACTATACAAGCTAGATGCAAGTTTCTATCTTTATGTATAATCCGAAAACTATTGAAGGTTCTTAATAATTAGAACTCAGTCCTAAAGAAACGATTTTTATACCAGTCTCATGGTATGGACATTTAATGCATGTTATTATTACTAGCAATTTAAAGATGCAAAAATTGTACGCAAAACATCTAATGGCAATGAGCGGGACATGTTAAGAGAAAGCAATTTAAAATGGACCAAAGAAAACTTCAGAGAAAACCCCGCATGTACCCGAAAATAATCAAAATGTAGATGAAATACCCCAAGCCCAAATATGTAATAATGACATGAAGGAAATGATGAAAACAATAACACAACTTATTCAACAGTTAACCACAACAACAAACCTCTTAATGGAAATCATGACCAAGTTGACACGTTCAATTCATTAAAAATAGCCTTATGGAATGCCAATGGGCTCTCACAACATGTCTTAGAAGTAAAGACATTTTTACAACTCAACAAAATCGATATTCTGCTGGTATCTGAAACTCATTTCACAAATAAAAACTTCTTTAAAATCCCAAACTATAAGTTTTACCAAACAAGGCATCCAGATGGGAAGGCCCACGGTGGATCCGCTATTCTCATAAAAAATAACATCAAACATCATGAGGTAAAACCCTATGTAAGTCCCGAAATACAAGCTACAAGCATAGTCATAGAAGACTGGCGAGGACACTTGTTGGTGTCATCCCTGTACTCTCCCCCAAAGCACGCGATAAAAAAAGAAGAGTACGTAAAGTTCTTCAACACTCTTGGACCTAGGTTTATAGCAGGAGCTGATTATAATTCCAAAAACACCCAATGGGGTTCTCGCCTAACGACTCCCAAAGGAAGACAGCTCCAGGCAGCAATAAGTGAACTCCATCTAGCTACAATATCGACCGGGGAACCAACATACTGGCCCTCGGACCGAAGAAAAGTCCCTGACTTAGTAGACTTTTGCGTTATTAAGGGGATTCCCACCAACTGTTTTACATGCATCTCCTCTTATGACTTGTCTTCTGATCATAGTGCTGTGCTAGTATACATTTCCAACCAATTCCTGCACGTGAAACCTGCACCAAGGCTGTGTGGACGTAGAACCAACTGGAAACTATTTCGTTCTTTAGTGGAATCCACAATGAACACTAAGATGCCCCTTAAAACTGAAGAGGATTTTATGATAGCCGTCGAAAATTTCAATGAATGTGTTCAATATGCTGCTTGGGAGAGTACTCCTGATGAACAACAACTCATTGAACCTGACTGCTCTAAAAATATTCGAGAGCTAATAGCGGAAAAAAGAAAGGCTCGTAAATTGTGGCAAACCACTAGATTTCCCAGACACAAGACACGGCTCAATAATTTAACGAGTAAACTCAAAAAACTATTAAGTGCTGAAAAGAATGATATTGTTCAACACTATTTACGTAATTTGGATGCTATAGCCGCTAGTGACTACTCTCTTTGGAAAGCAACAAAAAAGCTTAAAAAGCCAATCAGCTTCAATCCGCCGATACGTAAAAAAGACGGCTCCTGGGCTAAGAGTAACCTAGAAAAAGGCGACACTTTTGCTTCTTATCTAACTGAAGTTTTCGTCCCAAACCCTACCCAGACGAACGACATCAGCAAAGAAATTTTTAATTGCCTTGATGAACCATATCAACTCGACCTTCCTATTGAGAAAGTAAAGAAGAGTGAAGTCATTGAAACAATTATGACTTTGAAGACAAAGAAAGCCCCAGGTTACGATTTAATAACTGCAAAAATACTCCGCGAATTACCTGAAACAGCAATATTGTTCTTAACACATTTATTCAATTGTATTCTGTTAAGAGGTATCTTTCCTCCACAATGGAAAGTAGCTCAAATCAAAATGATTTTAAAACCTGGCAAAACTCCAGAGGATGTGTCGTCTTACAGGCCGATCAGCTTATTACCTATCTTGTCCAAGGTTATGGAGATTCTTTTCCTTACAAGACTGAATAAAGTAATAATCGAAAGAAAAATCCTACCCGACCATCAATTTGGGTTTAGGAAAAAGCATGGCACTATCGAACAAATACATAGACTAGTGGAAGAAATACATAAAACCTTTGAAAACCGAAAGTACTGCACTGCGGCATTCTTGGATATTTCACAAGCCTTCGACAGAGTCTGGCATGAAGGGTTGCTTTATAAAATAAAAAATAAACTTCCATCAAACTATTACATATTCCTTAAGTCATACCTTGCAGATAGGTATTTTTACGTAAAACAAGGTGAAGATATAACTAATCTTCATAAAGCAAACGCTGGAGTACCTCAAGGAAGCGTGCTTGGCCCAACACTATACCTACTTTTTACCTCAGATATGCCTTTGACTGATGGTGTTTTAATTGGAACATTCGCAGATGACACTGCAGCCTTGACTATACATGACGATCCGACTCAGGCAAGTAAAATGCTTCAACGCTGTCTGAACAAAATCACGAAATGGCTAAATTCCTGGCGAATAAAGGCAAATGAGACTAAATCTGTACAAGTGACCTTTACAATGAGACATGAAACATGTCCCCCAGTATCACTCAATAAAGTCCAGATACCTCAAGCAAATGAAGCCAAATACCTTGGAGTACATTTGGACCGTCGCCTTACATGGAAAAAACACATATTTACAAAACGAAAAGCTCTGGGGCTCAAACTAACAAAATATTATTGGCTACTCAACAAAAAATCTCAGCTGTCGCTAGAAAACAAAATTCTAATATACAAGTGCATCCTTAAACCTATATGGACTTATGGTATACAACTCTGGGGAACTGCTTCCAACTCTAATTTAGAAATACTGCAAAGGTTTCAGTCAAAAGTACTCAGAATAATCACAAATGCCCCTTGGTACATATCAAATCATCAGCTACACCATGATCTTAAAATTAGAACAGTCAAAGAAGATATTACACACTCAATGCTATTATACAAAAATAGATTGGACTGTCACCCAAATGCACTAGCTGCAAATCTGATGAGTAGCAATTCGTCATTCAAGAGACTGAAACGTAAATCCCCTTTGGATTTCTTAAGCTAACATGTAGTGCAGTATTGTGCTGCAGAGTTAATAATAGGGCGCAAGTCACTGGACTGACCGCTCTCCACGACAATCACTCTCACAACATTTTGCTGAATGTTCATTACAAAGAACAGATTGCATTGAATACTCATAAAAAAAAAAAAAAAAATTTTTTGAAAATAATACAACAGGAGTAATTGTATATTAAAAACCAGCAATAAAGGCTTTTTTTAATATTATTATTACTAGCGCTCACTATATAGTTAAATTGGCTTTCTATCCGATACAGAAGAAATTTATATATTCTATCACTTGTTTATAAAGTATCTCTTTAATTCTTAAATCCCTATATATACCTTTAAGAGTGTTTCAACTACTTTTTGTATGTATTTCTTTTTTTTTTAACTGACTGTATGCTGTTAGCCCTAACGGCTTTTACAGCGTCACCGGGCGGGGTATTTGTATGTAGGATATGTCCGGCTAACGTCTATGAATTTCTTAAACCTTGCTTTTCCTAAGTGCTCCTCACTGACTTACTCGAGATTATATAGCTTTTGAAGTGAGAAGCTGTGGAATGTTTTACCAATATCAATCCGCAAATCTCTTTCCCTATCGTCAAAATAATTTATAGAATTAGGCGTTACTTTGCGGAGATCCATAATACAAAAGTAATAATAAAATTATTTTGCTATAATCCGCGATACAGTAAATAGAAAAAATATATAGTGCTAAATGTATAGTGGACTATACGTTTTTTTTCATACCCGTTACATGCAGGATTCGTAAAAACATATGCACAAACCTCCACCACTTCCACCACAATACACAAGCACTACACAGGTTCACTATCACAAACTCAACAATCGTTTCGCCCCGCAACCGAAGCATCATCAGGAGATAGACTCCACGACAAAATCACAAAGCGAAGCGTTATGCAAACAAGCATTGTTATATAGTAATCGGTTCATCCCCACCTTTACCTCTGAACACGTGCAACAAGCTTGAACTTGAAACATTTATCTGCTCGTTAATGAGGGTGCCATTGTTATGCTTAATGATTTCTAATTGTTCCAAAATATTCAATTTTAAGCTTTTTTCACAGGTGTGCAGTATTTCGAAACAATGGTCATTAGGAACTTTATGACCGCTTTCTAACAAATGTTTCGCGAAATGTGAATTTAGTGGCTTATTACTTACTTGTATATAATTATACTTATATATAATTATATATAAGTATATAATCATTATTCATCTATGAATATAATAATATGGTATGAAATTAATTTATAAATTAAATATTAAAATTAACTTTTATATATATTGCATCTTTTTTTATTTGTACTGTATACTTTTCCATTTGTGTTATCTTGAGTGTAAATTGTAAATTATTCATTTAAGTACATAGTCGCTATTTTTCTTTCTTTCTCTATTATTTCCATATTCTACTTCTTGTTTTTTCCGAGATAAGTCCGCCTTTGTACATATACTTTTTTTCTTTTTTTCTCTCTTTTCCAATAATATTTCTATTCTTACAATATGTACGAGTAATGAATAAATTAAGCTATATTTTTTCACTGTCACAGATGTAAAAGAAAAAATATAGATGATAAAACGTTAACCAAAAACCTTTTATATCTTTGTCACACAAATAAATTCACATATATAATCAATTTAGAGATGGTAAAATTTTAATTTAGTCGTATTAAGGACAAATAAAGGTTTACTTATTTACTTATGTTATTTTAATAAGAAGCGTGCGATATTCTTTTTCTAATCAATATTCTTGAATTATATAGAAATAAAGTGTTTTAGCTGTTTTATAACTTTTTATTTCTTAGAGCGTACACGTGTCCATTAAGGCGCTGAACAGAGCCAAATAGGCTGACTTTAAACACGTTTTTAACAAAAGCTATAGGGATGACGATTCAAAGAAAAATATATGTTAATATACATCATATCTCAGAGAGAATGTAAGATTTCAAAACATGATTACGATACTTTTTTTCGATAAAAAAAATTGGTAAATAGACCTCTGATTTTTACTTTTATCGTAAATATCTCTAATATTTATCAACAAAAATTGGTAAAATTAATAAGACTAATAGATCATTATAATATAAAGAGAATGTAAGATTTACATTTTGAATTAATTAAGATATTTCATTCAAATTAAATATTTTTTAGAAAATAGCAAAACTGAAACGAGTCATCGTCTCGTTTCTCTTTTACATCTACGAATATAGACAGTGATCGCTGAGGCGCGCTGCTATACGGACGTGTGTCGCTAGCTGCCGCCTTTTGTGACTATTCCTTGTTGATAATATGTCTTTTTTTAGGTGTTTAGTTATAGTTTCAGCATACTTAGTTTTATAAGATTAATTAGACATAAGTTTTTTAAATAAATTGTACAAAAAAAGTTTGGATAAAATAGTGTACACCTACAATAGGTGTTAAAAAATTAAGTTTGTCGCTACGCCGTCGCAGAAATTGTGGGCATGGCTTATATGCCGAAATCTGAATTTACGCCAGCTCTGTTCAGCGCCTTAATGTCACAGAGTAAAAGGAAAGTATTACAGACAATAAACTTATAGTTATGCAGGTAGGGAATTCATAATACATTCAACAAATATAATTTAAATTAACGATTTAACACGCCGTGTTTTAACCGGCAGAATAGAATAGACCGCCCTCATTTCTTACCGAGGTGTCGTAAAAAGCGACTAAGGTAAGTTGACGTCAGGCAGGCGGCCGGTCGTAAAATACGTAGCCAAAACATGTGACAATGTTGTGCCGACCCCACTTAGAGTGGGATAAGGGCAGGAGAATGATGATTAAATTAACGTTTTAAAGAGATAGATCTCTTCAAGGAATTTCCACAACACACGACAATAGACACTGCTTGTGAAAAAGAATAAGTTTGAAAAAGTTACCACAAAGAAATAATACTCATCACACCGTTTTCAACATATAATTTGCTAGATCTGATTGTAACATTGTATTGCGAATGTTGCGTTGGTTTATGGCATTTAATCAAAACCAGTGCACTCCGATTTACCGCATAAAACGCTATTATACGTTGTAAAAGTAAATACAACGCGTGCCACAATTAATCACAATTGAAAGATATCTTCATTATAAGATCGCTCAGATCCACTAAAATATTGAAACTGTTATTTTTTCAATTTTATGAAATTTATATGTCGTTCGGCAAATGGCGTTCATTTCTTAATACGACTTTTTCATACTAGAAGAACGCTTAATTAGATTTATTGTGAAGACAATTTTTTTAGAAAATGTTATTATAATATAATGGCTAACAAAAATGTACAAGTTATGTCTATCTTAAATTACTTACAAAATATACTATACAAATCATGCCCACGTGAAATGGTCCCAAGAGTGCTAGCAGAGTTTCCGCGTTGAATCGCTAAGCTGATTCTTTGCAAAAAGATGTGCGGAAAAGGAGTCAGTCCTCTTGTCACCTGAAGAGGCAATTAATCGAGGTGTTGAAAAGGATAAAAATATTGACAAATTTTATTTTCTCGTCGTTTTTGTTTCCATTCCAACCGACGTAATTCGCCTAACATCGAGTATTCATTCAAACGTAGAAAATTAAATCGATGAACCCAGCGAACTCCCGTATAGTGAAACCTGACATACAATAAATTCGCACTTATATATATGGGATATTCTGTCTTAAACTATTATACAGCGAGTGATATATAAACCTGACTAAAGGGAAGATCATGTTCGATCCTATTTATTTATTTAAACAGGAAGTCAACGAAATGCAGAGTATACAAAATAATATATATGTACAATCGTCTTAACATCTCACTTACAGGCTATCTCAACATGAGATGAAAAAACGACAGAGAATGCTTAAAATGTAAATTTTAAAAAAATACACAAAAATAATTAACATATATACTAATAACTAGAGAGAGAAAAAAAAAGAAAAAATGTATATAAATCAACTTCAAAAGAATTTTAAAATTGAACTTATTTCTTATTTCGCTTATTTCTATATAATCTAACACTTTTTTAGGCTAGGAAAGCTAGCATAAGTTACACAAGAACAATATTGTGCCGCTATGACATCTGCTATGACCTCATACCTTAATGCCGCTGGTTAAAGTGATATATATCGCTATATACATATTGAAATCTCAATTTTTACGATATGAACGATTCGCAATTTGGTGTTATTTAAAAGCTCCTCCGCAAACATGTACTCACAACACAAGACCCATTATTTTCCTCCTAAAGCAATACCCGAATTAACCGTCTGAAGCTTGCCAAATAACTATATAACAATAAACATAGACATGGCACCTTGTTTGCAATGGATTGACCCAAGAGATACTTTCTGCCTCCTTTTAATGTTAGAAAACATCTTCTTTCTCCTACCCTTATCCCATTCTAAGTGGGTTTCGGTACAACATGTTTTTCTCTTCCATTCTCTTCTATCATTCGTCAACTCTGGCGCTACTCCTTTTATATGCATGTCATACTTCACACAGTCCAACCATCTCTTTTTAGGCCTTCCTCTAGTCACATATCCATCCACATTCATACTCAACACTCGTTTGATCACATGATTTCCATCCCTCCTCATTACATGTCCATACCATCCCAATCTTGCACCTCTCATCTTTTCTATAATGGGCGCAACTTTCAGACTTCCCCTTATATACTCATTTCTTATTTTATCAAGTCTTGTCACACCACACATCCACCTTAACATCCTCATCCCATTTGCATGCACTCTTCTTTCATCCATCACAGATAAAACATTGATATTAAATACCTTAGACAAATATCATCTGAAGCAATTAGTATAAGATGAAGGGAAAAACTTTACAAAAAAATTACCGCAAGTCTCTGCAATTTAATGCAATTTAATGGTGACACACATTGACTAGTTGCAACTTTAAAAGTAAGCGTGATTAATTATTTGCGCTGTTAAACACAAGGAGCTTAACTTTTTACTTAATCTAAATTAATTTAGCAAACGTAAATAGCCTTTTAAGTAAAATGACCCCAGTAACCGGAGCGAGGTCCGGTAGAAATGAGGAGAATATCGATCATTATAAATATCCAGCGCGCGCTAACGGCGCTTGCGCACGCGACCTCGGCCATAGAATAGAGGATAAACAGACCGCCAACTATATTCTAGTATATAAGAAAATCAAGTTCTATAGAATCTAGGAATCTAGAACTATTCTAGAAGTACTATCAGTTATGTGGTAAAATACAATATTCATTCATTGCCCTATTATACAAAAAAAAGACAATTATATTACGTTGAAAATTTAACACTTCATAATACTTTGTTTAATTTTCTATCTTTTAAATACTTTATATACATGAGCGTTTCGAGTACAAAGACGGTAGAGCCATCAGCAGTCACCATGGATACGCATAGCAAGCACGCTGTAACACAAACACACCGCAGATTCGCGCAAGCGCCGAAACGAAAAAGCAGGCACAAGCATACATTTCCGGGGAATACTTGCTCTCCTACGCCACGCCGGCGGTCTACTCCCCCTCTGTCTTACGAATTTTCGATCCATTCACGTGTTCTTACACGAGTTTAACATTTTTTACCCGTCACAAAAAGTGCACAAAACAACTAGAAAAGCTATACTTCAAAAATTACATTCTAAGATAATAATTTGCTAAACTAAAAGGTGAGGTAATTTGGATTGTAAGAACACATTCTTATCAATGTAAGTCGTACGATCGTATTGTAATTTAATTGCTGATAGCATATCCGATAATGTTGATAATGTATAATAAACAACAATTTGACGGTACTTTCTTTGGGATTACATTAAAACTTGTGTGACACTCGTTTAAGTACTTTACACATACAAAAATTATATGCTTGTATGGTACCTACGATGGGAAAAGCGCAGTTAAACATTCAACATAACTGTCTAATAACTATAAGTAATATTAATGCTTGCTACCTTTGAGTAATACAGATGACGGTGAATTTCATTAAATAACACATAATCACTCAAAAGATTTTCTTTATGTCTTGTTGGCTATACAGGAATTACAATATTATCTTGATTGTTTCAATTAAGTCTGTTATCAATTCGTCATATATATTATATTATTATGACTAATTAAATATCAGGTGCGGTGATTGTTCGTTGATGCCAAGACGGTTGTTGGAAGAGTGAAACATAACGTTTTAATAACAAGTAATAATAATAATAATCTTTATTGATGCAAATATACAATTTTGACATAATTGTATGTTTGCATCAATAAAGGGAAATAATATTGGAACCCTGGCCCCTAAACTAGAATTAACTGTAATAAATCATAAAAAATCGTAAAAAAATCAATAAAACATAGTCAAGTACTTAGGAAAGACAAAGACATATTACTCCTGGATTCGTCCGCGGTTTTGTTGACGAAATGTTGCAGCAAATATCACTCTTGTAAAGCTCAAACGAATAATAAATAGAAGTACTAGAGAAAAAGCTAAAAGCTGTATAACCCAGCGGTCAGAACATACCACTCTTTCGAGGGGGTCACGAGTTCAAACCCCGGGCAGGCACAAATGAGGTTTCTATTTAAACTTATGTATCTAATTGATAATTGCAATTTATCACAGGCTTTTTAATGAAGGAAAACATCTTAACAAAATATGCATATTTCTAGAGAATTCTGGGGATATGTGTAAACTACCGATCAACATTGGAGAAGCGTAGTAGGTCTTAGCTCGAACTTCTCTTCTAAAACGCAAAGAGGAGGCCTATGCCCAGCTGTGGGATAGAAACAGGTCGTGACTACTAGAGAAAAATTAGTAGTTTTACATTCTTGTCTACAACTTGTCTAACGCGAAAACGACCTGAGCTTGACTGACCAATGCATCAATATCTTTACAAACCTAAAATTATGTAATTTAATGTGAACTCTTGTAAGGCATCAAGAAAAGAACGGTCGGTATCAGGGGCATGTACGACATGACCACTAGCTTCGTCGCCCAACTATCTCTATAGCCAAGTCCAGGGAGACGATTTGTCGCCAGACCAAGTAATATATAGCAACTATAGTGTTCGAGATTTGAGCTGTGCTACACTCAAAAACAATGCTCTAGTAAGTTTACAAATATTGGAATAGAGGTTATTCAATGCAGTTGCGTATTTAGGACTTGAACATATATGATGTCATCAATTTTCTAAAAGCTTTTATTCAACTTGCAATGTAAGTATGTGAAGGTGGAATCTTGCAAGTTAACTTTTTACTCACTTCCCGGTGTTCGATTGAGCTGAAATTTTATATAATGGTTCAGTCCCGATGACAGTGCAAGTTTATGATAAATATGACCTGATACTGCTCCCAAGATGATGAAACTCCTCAAAGGTAACAACACGGTAGGTACATGAAATTATGTTAAAAGCTTTTATAACTTGACTTGTCTTTATTAATAAATAGCATTTGGTTGCGGCTTCGCCCACGAGAAAATTTACAAAGTTTTACAAAGTTTTTCCCGCGTAACTCCCCGCCCTGCGGGAATTTAGGTGCCATGTAATTAGCTTAAAGCTTACTCAACAATTGTCCTGTTTTTTAGTAAAAACCGTACGAAAATTATTTCAGTTAATTTTGAGAAAATCGATCACGTAAACAGCTTTTGGGGACTTCGATATATGTATAGGTTTTTAACTTTAACACTCTGGTTCTCTATCTGGTTGAATGGAAGAGATTCCGTTTCCGGAATAAGCCCCCTGTTGTATACTCATTACAATTATTTATTCTTTGTTTTGAACAATAAAAAGGCTACTCATACCACTACTCACATCAACATCATATACCAAGATTGAATACTTCTATAATATATACATAATACATATTTTCCCTCGGCAAAGCTTCTGTGCTCGCCCCTTCCGCCAAGGGACTTTGTAATAAACATTAGGGATAAAAAGCATACAGTTAGATCCAAAAAAAACAATAAAATGGGCTTGAAATGTTCTACACCGTGAGGTAGATTAAGAGAGAAGAGCCCTGAACACATTGTTAGACAAAACTAGTCTTATGGACGTTTGAGTAAATACACGTATAATATAATTTACAAGACAGACTGTCCTATAATCTTTGCTGCCATTACACCTCGTAGATTGCTTCGTGTACCGAGATGTATAGATCACTACGCCTGCTCTCTATATCCCTCACTGCCGATAGACATTAAACAACATTTGTATAGAAAACGCAAAAGGCTTTTACTACGTTGGAACATGATTGAATTTTCGATGAGGGTGCGAATGAAATTGCATTTTTATGAAGGAATGCTTTGGTCGTAGTTGACGATGTATTGTACTTTCGTGCATGCAGCATTTGACAAATGAATTCAAAAAGTTTATTACAATTATTCATTACTAGAAATACGTGCGGCTTCGCCCGCGTGATATTCATGCACGTTATAGTTTTAGCATGTTATAGTCGCTCGTGTCTCGGCATGAGACTGGCTCTCTGATATTCTACACCGCTTTTTATACCTATTCCCCCTCTAAACTACAATCGACACCGGTTTGTCACTACCCCCATTAAATTACTTATTGTAAAAACTTATTGTAAAACGACCTCTTCAACTCAAGTTACATGAAACGGTTATGTGCTATTAACCTAAACCTTTCGGAGGAATTGCACTACCTTTTAGTAAAAACTGTACAAAAATCCGTTCAGTAGATTTTGAGAAAGATCGATTACATACAGACAGACAGACAGCTTTGGGAACTTTTATAATAAGTATAGATATAAAATTATACGTCTATTATGATTTAACTATTATGAAAATAGTTAAAGGGCTAAATCACTCCAGGGTTTTATCTCACGAACGCAGTTAAGCTACGAGAAGAAGCTTGATTATTTGACATATAAAATGCAAACAATGTTTATATAGGTATATAATTCTTTCCGTAATTATTTCATGCTGTGGATAGGTGTATTGGTAGAATAGTCCGGAATAGGAGCTGACCATCCATTCTGTACCGACAGGCGTCCACGAAAATAAATTTTTGGATAGGGATATACATATATACAAGTATTACTTTAGAAAATGTATGTTATTATATTGTTTTATGGAAGGACCGAAGTTGATTTCAACAAATATGGGCACTGAGAAATAAAAGAAAGAAAGAGGTGTTCTATTCTACTCAACCGGATACCACACGGTAGGTCCACTTACCTTAGTTGCCTTTTACGATACCTCGGTAAGAAATGAGGGTGGTCTATTCTACTCGGCCGGATACCACATGGTGGGTCGACTTTACGACACCTTAGTAAAAAATGAGGGTGGTCTATTCTACTCAGCCGGATAACACTACCAGTACTATTGATAATTAAATAAATATGTTGTAATGAGTGATAATTTTTCCGATCAACATCTCAATTAACGAAAGAACAAATCTAAGCTGACTAACACAGCAGTATTTCAGTTGTGGCCGTATAAATCGCAAGCACTGATTAAACACTATCTTGTCGGAAGGTGAGTTCGGACAGTGACTTATTTTACCCTTTATACTATTACAATGAGCTATTACCTAAATCAAATAGAGGGAAACACTATTTATTTTACTAAAATCCACGCGCAATTAAAATGATTCTACAAAGTCGTATCGCTTTTTATTAATGCCTATATTCGAAATAGCTTCACCGATTTTGACTGTGCTATCATGTAGATATACTGAACTTTATAAAGAGTTAATGATCATGTAAGTCTAGACTTAAATAAATAGGTATAGTAAAAAGTTATAGACATTGTTAATTTCTGAAATTCAAAAATAACAAAACAGAGAACAATAAAGAACAGCAAATGACTAGTTATAAATCTTGTTACTTTCTGAAATTCAGATCAAATAACTGTTTTGAACTCTTTTAAGACTAAAAATTTAATAATATTCTTCTTTTTCAACAGGGCTTCAAACTTCTTGACAAGGAAATCAAATTAGCGTTGGAAAAGAGACAACAGTTACAGAATTTAATAAGGCTTTAAATAAACAAAAATGAAGCTTAGAATCATAGGCACAGAGCCATCGGAAAAAATGTGCCGTAGACATGACTAAAAACAAATTCGTTTTACAACACTATAAATCTATGACTGACTAATAACATTAAAATAGTTTATAAATTTTACAAATAGTTTCTCTATATAATAAGTTTTAAGTTGGTAAAAATCATCATACTATAAAGTAAATATCAAATAATTTCGATGACATGTATTGGTGTTTTAATTTGTAATAAAATATAATGCTGTTTCTGCAAAATTTTACAAAACAAAATACACTTACCAAAACAGAAAAATATAAATACGCAATTAGCTTACTACACAAAGACAAAGCAAAAAACTAAAATAACTTAGTAAAGCAGTACGTAACTTATCTATTTACCAGGATTTTAACATATAGTCTCGAAAGCTCCTTGACTATACGATGTTACCGTATTTCAGTCGCCCCTGAATAAATCGCCCTGATTAAATGCTATCGCATCGGAAGCATTCCGACAGCGATTTATTCATTCATTAGCTAAATGACTGCTTTATCCGCTAATTGGGGTATTGATAAAGACACTGAAGGGTTCCGCAGCTAAGTAACTAATCGATAAGCTCATAATATAATATTCTACATTACAAATGTCTTGAACATTTACAGAAATTGATATAAGCACATATCAATTAAAAATGTAATAAGACTATCATTTTGCGAAAAATTCTCAAAAAAAGCAATGAAATTAATAATAAAGTTACACACTCAAATATGAACAAGTCTAATTAAACAAAGCTTTTAACAGAATTTCATGTCCCTACTGTTAACCGTTGAGAAGTTTCCTAATTTGCAGCCAATCATGGCAGCAGCTGATGCTGCCATGATTGGCTGCTGGATGTTTTTGATTGGACGTTTATGAGACACATGCCCTGATGGGTATGTTTATCATGAACATCCATTGTCATCGGGACTGGACCAGTATGTTAAATTTCAGCTCAATCGCACACGGGGAAGTGGGTTAATTTCAGCCCAATCGGACAATGGGAAGTGGGTTAAATTTAACTTGCGAAGTGGGAAGAGTGTGTGAACTGTGGAGTGTGTGCGTGTAAACAAAGTAAATAAATTGAAATTTTATTATATTTCTGTTTATGTTATATTTATTCCCAATCATAAAACTGTACGAAAGAACTATTTTGGATGTATTTGTACTTATTATCTGATACAGAACTCTTAAAATGCGATGTAGACTGTAACTTCACGATTGAAATAATTAACATGTAACTCTAAGTTCATTGACGAAGCACCAATGTATTTTACTGAGTCGTTCAGTTAATTAAGATTGCAGGTGCACGCAAAAACACTGAATGGTTTGGGACCGTTGATATTTGGTAGGGTGGACTTTGTAGTTTTACATTCACAATAAAAATACCCCTGCCCTTATTCCACTCTAAGTGAGGTCGGTTCAACATGTTACAAACATGTTGCCGATTGCTTGACGTTAACTTACCTTAGTTGTATTTTACGACCCCTTAGTAACAAAGAGGGTGGTCTATTCTACTCAACCGGATATCACACGGTGGGTCAACTTACCTTGGTCGCCTTTTACGACGCCTCGATAACAAATGAGGATGGTCATTTCAGCCAGATACCACACGACGGGTCAACTTACCTTGGTCGCCTTTAGTTTAACATTCACAATAGTAGTTAATTGAATATCGGATGGTTTGTTTGCTTGTTATAAAAGTTAGTAAATCATTTTTTTTGGCATACAATTCTGTAATGAGATTACAAAATCAATTCGCTCATTCGTTCATTTCTCGAGTCATAAGTAAGTTTTAAATGACGATTATAAAACCCTTTCTACAGTTTATTATACTAATAAGGATTAAACTGGCTGACATAACTGATAAAATTGCATGTACCTACTCAATTATATTGTACAATACAAAATTAACGAAATGTAACCAAATAATTTATTTAATTTGGCATTACTCTATAGAATACTGTGGCACAGTAATAATGCATTCATAATAATAGTGCTTTCCATATAATCCGTTTTCAAAGAAATTTAAATTCATTAAAACTTTGACGCTAATTTATCTGTATATTGAATATTGTGTCAACTGCGTGAAAATCTGTTTAGTGATTTATGGTATCACGAACAGACCGACAGACTTGGATTATTTTATAACACGTGAGGTTAATAACACATGCAAGGTTCGAAAGCCTATTTCTAAAGCTAATTATAAAGTTCAAGGAAGTAGGCGTTACTCTGCGAAATTTCATATTATATAAAGCATTTAACAGTAATAACAAATATTGGTTATAATCTTCATTTTTTTAAACACGGATTAAGGTAAGATAAATCTATCATAACTTTTTTCCTGGTTGTATCCTAGCTCAGCAACTATATTGTATAAGCTTCTGCACTTTAAGCTACATCGAATGATGTATAAACCGAGTGCTCTTCACATATCTATTGCAACGAACTTATAACTTTAATGCATCGAGAAAACAATGAAGCTCGGATACTCAGCTAATAATTAGAGCAACATAATTTATAATTACGAACCAACTAACACACCATAAATCTCCTCGTAATAGAAAACGGTTTGGAGCGGAACGCGAACAACGGGCGCAACCTTTTGATACTATCTCAGTTAACATGTAAATCGGTTACGTTTATAAATGGTATTTGTATATTTGCACTACATTCACGATTTTGTATCGGCACCTTGTAGCGATGTTTCTCTGACTATGGATCTTTTAAGCCTTTTAGGTAAACCGTGACGACCGAATGTAATTTTACTTGTCGTATAGTCGTAAGTTCAAATACTTTGCTTACTTAATGGGTATATTCCCTACACTAAATTGTAACATATGTAATTTTATGGATATAACTAAATATCTAGGTCATGTAAAAGATGCCGGGGCCTCTCTGCAAGTGCGGAGGTTTACCATCGAGCGGGTTTTAGTGAGTAGTAATCCCAAATAACCGGATCTAGCCCCTAAGAGCACCGGTATCTTTTAAAAGATTTCCTTACGTAAATGTTTGGTCTGGTGATTGCGTGTATCTTTTCTTTTTTTTATTGTTTAAAAAGCCAGCGCTTGACTGTTATCATGCCTGATGGTAAGCGATGGTACAGTCTTAGATGGAGCGCGCTTACCTAGAAGATGCCTATTCACTCTAGCCTTGAAGGTACCCATATCGTAGGTAGGTATTGGGAAAGATAGATGACGGGAGAGAATTCCATTCCCTTGATGTGTGCAACAGAAATGATGAAGCGAAACGCTGCGTGCGTCTTCGTTGGATATCGATGACATATGGGTGAAACTTTTCCCGGTGCCTAGCGGTGCGATGATATCTTGCGTAACCAAATAGTTTCCGCTAAGTCCAAAATTTTTCATACTTTATGTTCTATCAAGTTTTACTATATATAACTCATTCATTTATTTACAAATTAAATAACATTTTTAATTATTTTGTAAAACAGACGGAAAAAAATTAAAAATATAAAAAAAATTGTAGTCCACGGAGTGCGGAGGACGGAAGCTTCCAGTGGTTAGGGGCTACAGAGTGAGAAACCTCCTCAAAACACGTGCCGTCTCAAGCAACACTGCCTTTTTTATCATGCCCTTCCATTCCAACAACTAAGCGAGAGCATCTTGAAATTTTGATCAAGGTTCTTTGCTAGCAAACCGTTTACCGATACAACAAGAGAAACAATTATTGCTGAGTCCATACATATTACAATACGTTACATATTATTATTAGTTTATTCGATTCAGTATCTGATTACATTGTAGATATCAGGATATAAATAATCATTTGCAGCTATATCTGAATTCAATCGATCACCATCAGTTGATGCATTATCACTTGAGATTATACCAGGAAATGAGATATATTCACAAACCTTATATGTCCTTGAAAGGGTTAACCATTACATCTGTTCCTTGAGTGTTTCTTATTAAAATATTGTTCTATACATTACACAGTTTTGTTCGCGTCAATTTCTATACAAAGTGCCCGGAATGAGTTTTAATTGAACCAAAATTTACGAATATTGGTCCAGCAAAAAGCCTTTAAAGTGTGACAGATAGACAGAATTACGCAATTATAACATTAGCATGGATTATGCAAAACATTGCTTCAAAAGTAAAGAAATATCTATCCTCATTTTTATGACACTATTTATGTACATGTAAATAGTACATGAACAGACAATAAACCGAAAATCGTTATGCTTGTTCATGGCTTCCAGCAGGCCTACCATGAACTCTTATTGCGAGTCATTTGAAGACGTAAACGAAATTGTTTTGCGTTTTCATACCATGACGTCTTAAGTCGCACGCACACTTTAAGTCATTGTCGAATGAGCGTTCGGAATTCGTCCTAAGAACATGCGAGTAAAAGAGACAGAGTTATCTATAGTTCATATAACGTTATCCATTTCAAACATTACGACCCCAATGCAATTCACTCTTCATGGTACGAAAAGAAAGCGGTTCGCGGTCGTCGTTCAGTCGCAATGAGAGAGAGTTCATGGCAGGGCATAACTTTTTTACAGAATTTTAGCACCAAAACTTAGAGGTTTTCATTTTCTCGACAAAGCACATACTGTAAAAATTAAAGTAATTTATTATCTGCACATTGGTTATTCGTTATGATGAAAATATTTTATTCGAGACAAATATAAAGTATGAAAAATTTCTACACAACCGACAAATGGCACGTGTTTCGCGCGTGTGCAATTAGTGTTTGGTCACAGCGCAGGTCTACAACAATAGCTTGATGGTAGATAGTGGTATCAGATAGCGGGCCGCGATACACCTCTCTGAATGAGTTTACCTAACCTTTGTCCATGCTTAACTTCTGTAACAAAGTGTTGCAATATTGAAAATTTTAAGAAAGAAAGAAAATAACGTGTTATAGCGCCGGTACTGGCTGGAACTTATTCTTTTAATACGATTTTTGAATTTACAACTAATAAACGTATTTATAAAAGCTTTAATGTGTACTTGCCTTTATCATTAATATAAATTTGGCTAAATAAATCATTAATAGGTGACTTAATAGAGTAAGGAAGCCAGCCTTAAATAAATAATAAATATATGGACTTACTTACACACACGGACGTCCGTCCCCAAAGTAGATAAATTAATACTTGTATTATTGGTGACTGACAACTGGTAAATATAGTAATATACTAAATATACTACATATATAATTTTAAATACATACTTAAATGCAAATACACACTCAGGCTCGAAAAAATGTTGGCCCTCGGCAGGAATCAAACCGTGACCCGCGGAAGGTAGGATCACTAAACATTGCGCCAACGGGTCAGTAAATGTACCAGCAAAGCAAAGCAATTGAGGGTATATCTATCTGTCTCACTTTTTAATGTGTGATTAGAGAAAGATAATGTATACGACTTTCATCTTTTCTCTCATTTTTCATTCAATTTCATATTTAAATTCAAATTATTATTTATTCAAGTAAACTTGTATACAAGTGCTTTTATATCGCCAACTCTCTCTCTACTGCTGGTTCAGAGAGCCGTTCCTACTGAGAAGAGCCAGCAAGAAACTCAGTGGTTGCTCTTTTCAAAGAAAATTCTACAGTTACATACAACTAGTTACATTTGTTCATTACTATCTTGTACAGGGTAGAGGAGTAGCTATATCCACGCTTTTTTATCATCTATATAATCCTCAATAGTATAGTATTTTGGCACTATCACTTATAGGCCTACCTATACCTCCCCTACTCCGATAAATTGTGTATATCTATCGTATTAATTTAATATGTGACAAATCTAACGTAACGACTTTAGTTAAAATTTGTAATAAAATTAATTCCCATAATAAGGGAGACTTTATATAAAAATGTTCTTATTTAAACATTTATAATAATATAGCGTTTGTGAAACAAAATATACGTCTTTTTAATAAAGAAAGCGATATTAGTAACAGGCAAACTAGGAACCGAAATAAATTAATAATACCAAGGCTAAGGCTTCAGAAAGTACGCAGATCGTTTGTGGGCTTCATTTTACTTTTTTTGTAATTAAATTCCTCTATTCTAGACTTGCCTTTACACAAGTTCAAAAAAGCAATTAAAGAGACTCTCATTAATAAAGCTTAATATAATGTTGAAGTCTATTTTAATGATAAGAAAGCTTGGAACTAAATTACGACCGGCTACACAATAGATGATATTGTAATCATGTTTGTTAACAATAGTAAATACAATATTGTAATATTTATTTTGAAAAAGAGTGACCACCGAGTTTCTTGCTGGTTCTTCTCGGTTAGAGCACCATTCCTAACCAGTCGTAGCTTCAATTTAATTTTAATTTGACGATTCAAAAGTGCATGTAATAGGCCAATTTGAATAAAGACTTATTTGAATTTGAATTTGAATTTCTTGTGTTGAGGGTTAAATTCCATACCTGTTATTTGTAATTAAATAACCAATTATACAAACGCTTAACGCGAGAAATAGTATTTATGTTCATTATGAGATATAAAGCAGCTAATGTCACTTTTCATACCTGTTAGGAGGAGAAGTGATACCCGTAGTATTTTCTTTATCATTTATAATGATAAATGATAAAATAAACATGCTAGGCCGAGTACCTATAGTATATAGTAGTATAGTATAGAGTAGAATAGACCACCTTCACTTTTTACCGAGATTTTATAAACGACGACTAAGGAAAGTGCCATGTGGTATCCCGGCTGAGTAGAATAGCACCCTCATTTGTTACCCAGGTGTAGTAAAAGGCGACTAAGTTAAGTCAGGTAGGCGACCGGTCGTAAAACAACTAGCAAACACATGTAACAGAATGTTTAAAACACATTGTGCCGACCCCACTTTAAGCGGAATAAAGAGAAAATGAAGATGATAGAAATAATTATGCTAAATGCTAAACATAAATGCCTCCTGAAATTAGCGCGTTCAAACAATCAAACAAACAAACTCTTCAGCTTTTTATTAGTATAGATAGATACAGTACTCTAAAGACCTACCTTTGTTCTTGCTTTGACAGTGTAGCTGGTCGATGATGCTCGTCAGCCTGTTCTCCCTCTGGCTGGTACTTTTCTCGTCCACCTCCTCCTTCACTACCACTTCACTTTTCACTATATCATCACCACACTTATGTGACTCACAGTCCATCACCATTCTATCACTTATGTCTTGGTTATCTATTTTCAATTCAGACATGATTTTATACAGTAGTTATATAATTTGAAATATCAAATATATTGTTATTCTCAAAGAAATCCTTTAATATTAAGTTCAAAGTCTTAATTACATAAGTCGTATATCATATACCTAATTTTATTCCTTATTAAGTCTTTGCTAACATTGAAATATATGACCACTTAAACTACACATACATTGTCGAATTTATCAATTGTATGTGTTAACTCGACCGAATATTATATCAGGATTATTTAAAAAACTATTTTTTGAAAAAAGGGATACCCCCTTCAAGCCTCTCAGATAAAGATATAATACTTAAACAGATCAACTAATCACCCAATGATGTAATCATACTATTGTGAACACTTCGGTTATCGCAAAAATCCTGCAAGAAAAACCGCTGCCAAACTTTTATGGATTCATTTCGTTCAACTTTTCAAATATGATTCTTTGCTTAGGCAAAAAGATGCAGAAAAATAAAAGGCTTCTATAAAGATTAATAAGGGTTAAACCTATGTTCATCCGTTAAGAAAAGAGTCTAACTGTGAGGAAGATCATAATGTCTGGTCAATATTGAAACATTAAATTTCGCAATTTCTAATCATTAGCATACTACACTTAATTTATACATACAGAATATATATACATTTGATATAAGTTACTTATGGCACTGACTATAAAAAAATTCATTAAATTAGTTTAATTTAATATAATTCAACACACCAAAATTAGTATTAACGGAATCGTGGTATACGTTATCGTACAACTCCGTTAAATATAATCTTCTTAAATAAATATTATTCAAATATGATATGCAAATTTAATGTTAAAGAATTAAGATAAGATATTATATATAATATGGACCTACATGCTGTAATGGTCTTATAGTTAGAATGAGTAATTACAAAAGGTCTGCTGATAATTACGGGCAAACACCTCTGGAAAGAAACATAAAGGCCATTTTTGGTATACATATTTTCTAACCCGGTTGTATTAAGGTAATATGAAAGACTCGCTGCCCGCGAGGTTCAATACGTTGTTACGGGGCTTACGGCAAGCATATTGACGCACCACTAACGTGTTCTTTTCTGGATCTTCTTAAACTTCCGTTAAAAATGTTGGCAAATTGTTAATAACAATACGCGACTGAGGTAAGGACTAGGAAATATAAGTTTCAACACGTTTATTCCAAAAATACGTCCATTTTAACTTATGTTAAACAATTCATCGGCAACGTCCAAATGTTAAATGACTATATCAACATATTCACGCCTTATAACAATATGTGACCTGCTAATCCTTGATGGAGTAGATAAGTGTGTCTTAACGCACATCCTTCTGCTTAATGGACAAATAAGGCTTTTGGTTATAGGTGGTATGAACAGTCCTATACTTGACTACTAAAACATTTATAAAGTAAAAATTGATAAATCAAATTTATTTTTAACTATCCACCAAGACGTAGATTAATTTCAATATTTAGATTAGCATGAAGTACTTGTTATTATTTATAGTACTGAGTATATAAGTCATAGAAATAATCGTATGATAAACGTGACATCACTGAGTATGAACTTTCATACAAACCATGCGACATGGGCTATAAGGAGGCAGAATTGCAAAGAGCCAAAGTAATGATAGAATATTTATTTCATTTACCCTGTATTCAAAACTTCATCAGAAAACTCCTAAGCTAGGTACTCGATACGACAGTTTTTTTAATTTTCTTTAACGCGATGAAAAATGATTATATCAATAATTAAGTGAAATATAAAATAAATTTTAAAATCAATTATCTCTACTAAAATATTATACGCTTTAATAGACATCTTAGTTGCCGCATTAGGAGGCCAGGCCAGCAGGCCTACCATGAACTCTTAATTGCGACTAAATAGTTTCGCTTTTTCATACCATGACGTCTTAAAGACGCACACTTAAATCGTTGCTGAATGAGCGTTCAGAATCGTCCTAAAAACATGCGAGTAAAAGAGACAGAGTTATCTATAGTTCATATAACGTTTTCCTTTTCAAACATTACGACCCGAATGCAATTCACACATCATGGTACGAAAAGAAAGCGGTTCGGTTTAGGCACTGACTTTGAATTGACTCGTTATCAAAAAGTTCATGGTAGATAGGTTGCAGGAGCTTGTCCGCGCATCGGCTCAATTCATCACTTCATCATTAATTCATATCATTAATTCATTCGCTGAACTATTTTCTACGAAACATTGAATCTCGTTGGTCGCGGCGGACAACTGGTCGCATGCGGGATGCGATATTGCAGTTGACCGCGCAGGCAATATGTGTTCCCTGGCCGCCTAGTGCAGATACCGCCTGCCTATATCACGGAAGAATTAGATAAGCCTGGCGACCAGGCTGCCTGAAACGTGGAGGCACTTACTCTGTCATGAAAATCCTTTCCTAAATAAGCAATACATTGAGTTCTACAAATCTTAGCATCCCCTATTACAATCATAGAGATGCCCCCAAAATTTTATATTTTATCCCAATTGTGAAAGTGACATGTAAATTTACATTTACGAGGTTAGTTACAGGTAAACTGTCACGTCGATAATATATATTTGTTATAGTCCATCATATAACTAATAATGTAGTGAACTACTAGAACTATTATAACGTCATACTAGACAATACAAATTGTGTACGTACGTGATGAATACAATGTATTAACTATTTATATATAACGGGTCTTAGAACCACTGAACTTGCAATACCTACTGATATAGGTAAAATTTACTTGCTGTATAAAATTTTAAAATTATCGTATTAAAATTTGGCATCTAAAGAAAATTTGTATATTGCTGTAAAGGACACTACATGGACCGTGAACTCTATTGGCTCTACTATCAAATTATTTAGTATAACTTTAATGTAATAACTTAGCTATTTAATTGCAGCATTTAGTTCAATAATATCGAAAGGACTTGTATTTTTATCTAAGTGTTTGGATTATCACATAAATGATTCAGATTTAATGTCATAACCCATACAGAAATTATGGAACAATCTCTTCTATTCATAAATAAAACCTACGATAAACCATCGTCACTATATTACTCATTGCAAAACAAAGAATACGACCACCTTCTCGATTCGTTTTACCGTTTCTTTCGTCTCTATTTCATCTATCAAACTCGAATTCAATATAATAAATGAAGTTGTCACAAAAGATTAACAAATAAAATGCAATTACTATAAAATTCTTGGCGCACAAGTGTTGCAATCAATCACCGGTAAGCAGCACAAACAAGATTATGCTTTTAATGTAATATATCATTCAAAAGCTGCCCTAGCCGATCACGCCTACCATTGTTTTGGAGAACAACCTTCTTATAGAGTAAAGGTTGCCTATCGACCTAAAAGGATTCGGTTACCAAATAACGCAACTGTATTTGTATATCATAATTTCTGTTGTTATATTTTATGAAATGATATTATAAAAAGGGGAACACTGGACTCGTTATTATTATAGAGGACTTATAATAAAGATAAGCCAACTATACTTTTAAGGATTACTTAGACGATAAGAATGCGTGGATATAGCTACTCTTCTACCCTGTATAAGACATTAATAACTATATATAACTAATGAGAATTTTTCTTTGAAAAGATAAACCGCCGAGTTTCTTGCTAGTGCTTCTCGATAGGAACAGCTTTGCGAACCAGCAGCAGATGTTGACGATTCAAAAGCACTTGTTTGCAAGTTTACTTGAATAAAGAATATTTTGAATTTGAATTTGAATCTAACCAAGGGATACCGGATTCAAGCCCCGGAGAGGCACCAACGAGATTTTCTATTATAGTAGCTTGTGGGTAATTTACATTTAGAGTTTATTACGCACATTTCAATGAAGGTAACATCGTGAGAAATATTTCTTTAGAGAATTCTTGGGATATGTGGAATATTGGAATCCGTAATGAAGCAGAATAATAGGTCTGATTTTCAACTCTTCGCTCCAATAAGAAAAAAGGAAGCCGTTCCTAGCAATGGGATAGTACCATAAATAAAATATAATAATAAAGAACTCTAAGTCTCGACCAAACATCTCAAGAGGCTCTCGTGTAGTTGTTGGATCAAGCGTAGGATACTAAAGGCAGTATTGCTTCATACGGCACGGATTGTGAGGAGATTGCTCAGTCCTAACTACCCGTTGGTTGAATACATTCTACGCTCCCTGTGGTCAACAATTTTTAAATGTGTTTTTTGTACTTTTTATATAGAAAATATTTAAGAACTCTAATATTACTTTGATACAAAGATACAGAATAAAGTGACAAAATAAAGACTGAACATGATAAGTCGCTTTTTTTAAGTATCATTGTTGAGTATTTAATTATAAAAAAATGGGTATCATCAGTAGTCTTGGAATAAGAGCAAACACACCAAATGCAGGCCCTACTATAACGGTCGTTACAATAAACTTGATATGGCATTATTTTCTTTTCTTATTAAATTCGTAATATCTTTTGATTGGGACGTCGGATTTTAATTTAAAAAGTATTTTACAGATATTTTAATAAAATATAATTTAATGGGATAAGGATTAATACAGAGATATGAATAAAATGGTTTGATTATTGTCGGCAATTTTATCAACTTTTACAATGTGAAAAAGTAGTTATATTGGTGTAACTATAATAGTTAGACATGTGGTATTGCGGACTTTTTTGTGGATACTGATATGTTCTATAATACTGTAGAACCTTTTTTTGTGCTATCCTCAATAGTTTCCGCAGCGCAAACAACGCGATGAAAGATGTTTACGACTAAATTTTTCACAACTTATTACAATTTTATAAGAGAAATTTTATTAGAAGAAAGAAGAAGAACAGCCCTATTTTTTTTGAAAATGTCATACAGCCTATGTTGCTCAGTGAAGAAGCAGCTTTCCAATGGTGACAGAAGTTTTTGCAATCGGGTCAGTAGTTTTTGCGTGAAAACATTACAAACATACACACATACAAACAAACATACAAATCTTTCCTCTTTATAATATTAGTATAGATATAGTAGTATAGACAAAGATGCAAAAATATAACTAGTTTTGATAGACGAATGACGTGAATAAACACAATATTTACATTTTAAATCATTAAACTTACAAATAAAAACTAATTTATAGTCTCAAAGCAGAGTGCGAAAATATTCTAATATTGACAATGGTGTTCTTTTACCGAATTTACCTACTGGCGACATCTAGCGGTAACTATAAATGACTTTACAATAATACGGAAACAGCTAGTTTCCATATCTTTAGTAGCCGGAAGAGAATCACAGTTATCTTATGAATAAAATATGAGATTTTCCATTTAAAAGAATGTGTTATTTAACGCAAAATGTGTTATGAATTCACTTATACGACGTATTTTGAACGGTACATAAGTAATAAGAAAAATTTTCATATTTCTTTGACGAGTAAGTAACAATAGAACGTAAAATCTTGATTGGTTAATATTTGAAGATTGTATAAGATGTTAGGAAAACGTTGATTATTCGCATTTCACGAATTTTTCAAACGAATATTCTATTCAAACACGACAAACTATTCACGTTTAGTACATTTGGGTTTTTGAATAATTTCATTTAAGTTAAAAAAATCTTATGTTGTACCTGCTCGTATACTTAATTCATATGCTATTTGCGCAGGCCTTATCAAGAGCTATGATGAGAGTTTATCTGCGTGATCATATAAGAAATGGGGATATCAGTACATCATATTCACCGACAGAGCTCAATAGATGGCGTAACTGACCTAGCAATGGACTGAACGCATATTTCGAAGCATCGATGAAGCCCGCACCGCAAAATGTATTTTGGTTGACCTCCACTAGATTAACAGACGTTCTTAAAAAGGTCGCGGAAAAGCCACCGTATTCAAGCGGCAAAAGGTCGTACGTCATGGAAATCCCTTAACCTATTCGTTGTAGACATAGTATTTAGATAAAGTTATTGTAAATACTTTTCTAAAAGATTATTATTTCCCTACAAATAAGTGAAAATTACTAGAAATATTATAAAAGAAATCAGCATCTATAATTTGCCTTTATATATATTTATCAATTATTAATCAGATATTATAACGGTGTGTAAAGTTCGAAATACCTTTGATGAAAAAATCAAGCCAATAATCGCTAAATAATTAACAATAATATTTATGCCACATGTCTCATTTAAAACTTTACACAAAGTATGTTAATAACTTGACGCACTGACCACTGCCTTAGATCTGTATCGCACAAGGTCGCATTAGCATCACAAATGTTCAGAATCACAAACAAAAAAAGATACGAATGACAAATGTTCTCACTAAAAACACCAGGTAAAGGTAATAACAGGTACGGTTTATCGCGCGTTCAACTGATAACTGCGGTGTCAGGTCAAACGAGCAAATGGGGCACGGCACAAAACTGATAAGAGGCGATAACGGGCTCTTAACCTTCCGATGCCACTTGCCTGGAAGCCTGAAGAGCTACGTCCTAATAGGTTATTGGAAATATGTTCCTTTACATACTGATTGGGAATACGATTGCGGCGGGAAAACTTATATTTCTGGATTGGAAAGTTTCTATTTCTCGGTAAGAAATTTGTCGATCTTATAATATAGGTAATAAATTATGTCCATATGCCTTGATAAATAATCATGTTCTATCCCTTACTTTCTTAATTTTTTCACCTTTTTATTATTTATTATTATTTATTCAACCTAGAACTAATACAATTGTAAAAAAGAAATGTATTGTTTAACAAAATATTATGAAATTTAGGCGCGCTATATTTTTAATTGCTTATGCCTTATAACAACTCTTCATATCTTTCGGAGTTAATCAATACTGAAAATGAAAAGGCTGTATTAATCACTTGTACATGTACATGTAATGTACATCACTTAATATCAATTTTATATAACTGATTCAAAAACTTACTTCTTAAATTACGTCTTTACTTAAATAATGAAAATTTAAGGGCGTGGAAATAGAAATATTCATAGGGTAGAAACTACACTATTCTATTTTAGGATAAATCGCTAGTTAAACAATATTTAATTAATATTATAAAAAATAAAGAAAGTTTTTGATTTTTAACATATTACATTTGAATATAACGTTCATTTTTCCTGAACCTTTTTTCGATACAAATTTAAAATAAAGCAAGATTTGTCATAGTATTATATTTCATTTCTTGAAAAAAAAATTTAAATCAACTTATTAATCGTAAATAAATTGAACTTGAAACAGTTTTCGCAATAATTAATATTAAAAAACAGAGTCCGCAAAAACTTTATATGTAGGTATATGTGCTCAATTTTATTTGAATCTATTGAACGACGTTTTGCACGGTTTTAGTAAGTTTTAGGTTAATTTTGATGATGAATAGTGGATTTTGATGAGCAACATACTCGTATAGTATTCTTTTTATCCTAGAATTTTCGAGGGCTCGCGATTGACGCGGGAAAAACTTTGTCACAAAGTTTTTCTAATTTCCACGCGGGCGAAACCGTAAGCAAACCTACTCTAAAATAATGAAACAATTCACAATCAAACCTTGCAAAGAGCTTATTTGTTTGAATGCCATAATAAGAATAAGGTAATATAAACTCTCAGTTAACATTTGATGCCGTTATGTTTAAAATTATAGCGGTGAGGATTACACGGACAATGTGCGCTATCAGAGTTTTCCTTGAACGTAGTACCGTGCCGCTTTGTCCGACGGTTCACTGCTATCAGCTTATCAGCTTATCAGTAGTCACGACGCTGTGACCGGTCGTCTGTACGTATGCCCTTTCATTGTACTAACACTGTAATGCTTTTATTTATCGATGCTCCGTTCATATTTATAACAGACTGTCGTGCTAAATGATACTTAATATTTTCATATATAGATACATAAATATATGGGACGTTACGACGTTCAGCTGTGATAGCCCAGCGGAGAGACCGTGCGACTCTTTCGAGGGGAACACGAGTTCAGACCCGGACAGGCACCAGTGAGTTTTTCTATTAAAACTCATGTGTCTAATTGATAATTGCAATTTATCACACGCTTTTCGGTGAAGGAAAACATCGTGAGGAAACCTGCATATCTCTAGAGAATTTTGAGATATTTGTTACCTACCAACCCGCTTTGGAGCAGCGTGGTAGGTCTTAGCTCCAACCCTTCTCTTCAGAAATGGAGAGAGGAGGCCTATTCCCAGCAGTGGGATTGTAACAGGCCGCTACCTATGGAAGCCAAAAATAGGCCCTATTATAATACAGAGAAAGCAAATGAGACTGTCCATCCGTCTCTCTTTTTTTATGTGTAATTAGACGAAGATAAGTATACGGGTGTCATCTTTCCTCTCATTATTTATTATGACACTCACATATAGGCCTGCCTATGGCTTCCCTAGTCTAGTATAATAATTCCAAACAACAAACGAACAAAGAAAAGTTCTCTAATAAGGTAATTCTTTGTCTCATTTTCTGCGCTAGAGTGCGCTAAATTAATTTTATTTTTTATTATTATTTCAGACATTAGTACTTTACTTTTATAGCTACTTTACTTTACTATGGGACGTTTACACACACGGTCGTGCGTCCCCAAAGTAAGTAACTTAATACTTGTGTTATGGATGACAGACAACTGGTAGATGTACTACTACATATATAATTTTAAATACATTCTTAAATACAAATGTACACCCAGGCTCGAAGAACCAGTAAATTGTTTATAGACAATGTTTTCCCTCAGCGGAAACTCTTCCTCTTCTTTAACCTTTTCGCGCCGAGCCATTTAAATACAATGCGAGATTTCAGTGCCAAATTCACAGAAAAAGGAAAATTCCTCTTCCTAAAACCTATTATTAAAGTTTCTTAAATGAACAGTTAAATTTTTAAAATTAAGAGTTATGTAAGTTACATAAGGAACGGGGCATTAACGGCTAACGGGTAAGGCTAAAAAATGCTGGGAAACATTGTGAATCGAATCGAAGTGATTTTTGGTATGGAGATAGTTGAAGAGCTAGAGATTGTCGAACTATCTATGCTACTGGGCTCTAAAGAAGTTAAGGCGATATCATTTTGCCGCATAAATAGTATCTGTAAAATAGCCCAGTGGTGAGACAGAACGACTCTTGCGAATTGTCACGGGTACTAAACCCCCGGAGGTCATTAATTTTTAATAAATTTCTGTTAAAATCTGTTAAAATTTACGTGCCTAATTGATAATTGCAATTCATCATACGCTATTCGATGAAGGAAAACATTCTGAGGAAACCTGCATATCCCTAAAGAATTCAAGGGATATGTGTAACCTACCAATCCGCATTGGAGCAGCATGGTATTGCTTAGCTCCAATTTTTCTCTCTGAAAACGGAAAGAGAAGGCCGATGCCCAGCAGTGGGATAGTAACAGACCCTTAATTTCCATACATTTTTTTCTTATAAAATTATATTATATTATGAATCATTGTTGTTATCTTTAGGCATTAAAAAAATGAATTCACTTCATTATAAACAGTGGGCGTTCGTCAGTACTGATCCAAAATAAAAATTAAATAAGCGCCTGATAAAATATATAAGTTATAACGTTTTAACGGCGATTGTTTAAAATATTTTCATCAGTGTATTAAAAACCGGAAAAAGTTAATAGCTATTTTCATTAACACAGACATATTATGAATAATTTAATAATTACAATCTTTTTTTTTCATTCTATTTACCACAACGGCTGTTTCAATCAATTACTCATTTTATTTATACAAAAAAGATTGTACGGATTAACATATTAACATATTATAATTAATTAACATATTATTTATTAGTTTTTATTTATATATATAGCAACTTATTACAATATACTTAAAAAAAAGTTGTAAATAAAGTCGTAGGTCGGCGTTGTCGTTCTCGGTATCGATGTAGCAGTAATGGTGGCTTATTAATAAACTATATTATTTCGTATATCGCCTTATGAACTAACGTTCGTCTCAACAGTTGGCACGAAGACTATTGTCGTCACGAGCTAATTTTGGCGGGCCGAGGTCGTGACCCGACGCCCTCCACACGTGCTCTATGCGTGTTCTATTTAGGCACGCATTTATTCGATTAAAACACATACTCCCGGATGCATAAAATTTTCGAAATTTTTAGTGACTAACCGTTTTGCAAGCACTTTAAACGATAGGCCCATATCAAAATTGTTTTTTTTGTATATATTTGTTTGGTTTATAAGGTTGTCAGATTTTTTTAATTTAGAAATTCATTCAATTCTGAGAATTACCTGCAATACATAATTTGTCGTTAACGTCGTTTACCTTTTGAAATACACTGTGGACAGAGGGATTTCCCTGAATTGAACACCAGTATTATCGGTTTTAGATGTTGTAGCCCAGCGGTGAGCCGTGCGACTCTATCAAGAGGATCACGAGTTCAAACCCCGGGCAGACACAAACGAGTTTTCTATTTAAACTTATGAGTCAAATTGACAATTGCAATCTATCACACGCTTGTTAGTGAAGGAAAATATCGTGAGGAAACCTGCATATAACAAGAGAATTCTGGGGATATATGTAACCTACCAATGCGCAAGGGAACAAACAGCGTGGTGAGTCTTAACTCCAACCTTTCTCTCCAAGAATGCAGAGAGTAGGCCTATGCCTGGCTTGTAGTGGAGCCTCTTTACCCGAAAGATAATTGAAGATACATTATTAACTTTTTAGAACTTTTAAAGTGAAGAATTTGCTACTGGAAAATTGTACATAGAGTGTAGTGTGTACGTGACATTACGTAAAAATGAGTATATGTGGTATTGAGGCGGGTAGAGAGCGCCAGGGCGTCGGGTCACGACCTCGACTCCGGAATTAGCCCGCGAAGCGATGCCAACCAACCAGACAAACTGTTGTTATGACATTCCCGAAAATATCGTGAGCTTTGTATTTACAACACGCCCCCAAATTTAGGAACGATCGTCTAAAACCGGGACTATGTTACACTAAATACTACACAAAACGTAAACAATGAATAATTTATATAGGTAAATATGTGATACATAGGTGTTACTTTGCGAAATTCCATAAAACAAAAATAATGATAGAATACAAAAACAAATAGGCGTTATACGATAGAATATTTTTATTTAAATAATCGAACTCGTTATCAAATGAGACGTTCTTTACTTTTATCTTTAAAATTTTGGACATCAAAACTATTACCGCCCCCTCAAATAATGCCACCTTAGGCCCGAACCTCACAGGCCTAGCCTAAGCCTAAATCCGGCACTTCATTAGTGGAATAACACAAGTGAAAATGTCAAATTGGTTACAAATCGGTCAACGGAAAATATCACTCCTTCATCACAACCTTAATTAGCAAGCAGATCCATTTTTTCACTGCTCTTTATGCCAACATGAGGCAGAGTCAACTTACATGAAATTCAAAATTGCAAAGTCTATCTACATCTACACATATTATAAAACAAAGCTCCCAAAAACGGTCTGTCTTATATCATCGATTGACTGAACGGATCTTTGTACAATTTTTAGTGTAAGTTAATACGGTAAACAAGGTTAATAGTATATTTTTCATTTTTATGTAAATTATGTTGAAGAGGACTCTTAGTTGTATAAAAACTCGCATTCTGGGAACTTTAGTCGCGTGCTCCGCGTAAAAAAACAGAAATACTTTACGTATTATATTAGAGAATTGTAGATCTACAAAGATATTACATAAAAGTCCGCGACAGCATGACGCTACCTCTTACGGTTAACCCACAATAACAACTATAATGTTCAAAATTTCTATTAAAGAAATATTTTTGTTTAGGCATTCTTAAGTAGGTTTATTTTCTTTTATTCCACTTTAGTGTGGTGGCGTAGCCGTTTACACAGCTATCTAAAAATTTATGAACCTCAACCGGTGAGATCGTACGAGTCTTTCGAGAGAGTCACGTGTTCAAACCCCGGGCAGGGACCAATAAGTTTTCCTCTTAAAACTTGCGTCTAATTGATAATTTCAATTTATCACACCCTTTTCGGTAACGGACAATGTCGTGAGGAAACCTGCATGTCTCTAGAGAATTCTTGGGATATATGTATATATGTATGTAACCCTCATCTTTCCTAACAGAGAGAGAGAGAGAGACGGACCTATGCCCAGAACAATATATCCCCATGGGATAGTAACAAGGCGTTACTTTAATTTTTTTAATAAGCTAAATTATTCTTTTAGTTATTAACGTAACATGCAGTTACAAACAGTAACAAAAGAAATTTTGGGTGTTTGACTTCATTGTTTTATACCACCGTAATCGGCCGCTTACACAATTTACTACAATGAGCCACTGATTATTAGAACACTCGTAACAACACCTGCTTAATCAAATTTAGGACAAAGTTATTTTTTTAAAAAATTTCGTTTCAAATCAACGGATATATCAAATTTTGTTTTAGCTGTTAAACAATGCAATATAAATCGGTAAGTTTACTGTCGTTATATATTATCGATTTTTGAATTTATTGACTATCGTTGAAATATTGTTACATACTTTTGATTACCAAAAATAATAAACTATATAATTAAAATAACATGAATTACATAATTTATAACGAAGTCCCCAATAGTTGTCTGTCCGTACGTGATCGATTTTATCAAAATCTACTGAGCGGATTTTAGTACGCTTTTTTGCTAAAGGAGTTGAGAAAGGTTTAGGTAAATAGTACATTCTCAAACCGATTTTGGTTGTATTTTCTCTGGAAGAGAGAAGATTATTGCTACTTTTTATCCCAAAATACCCACGGGGTCGGGATTTACGCGGGAAAAACTTTATGATACACTGAATCCCACGCGGCCAAAGCACAGCTAGTTAGAAATATAAAAAATCGACATCCGCCGCAAGCAAAGCAATATCCCAAGTCACCACAAGAGGAACTCACTCACAATACGAGCCGTTTTAAGTTATCGTTATGTTATTATTGAAATTAAATATAAATTAATTGTCTTTACTGCGTAGGTACATAAAGTATTCATTAGACTAATGAAATAATATATATATATCGTCAAGAGCTCTAAACTCTTGAACTATTGAATGAATACGCGAATTGTTTTCGTATTTTAATATAAATGAATTACGAGTTCTTTAGGAGGTATTTATTTAAGATAATGAAGATGTTACAAAACGTAAACAAATTTTGAAATATATTGAAAATATTTTTTTTCAGATTGCGAATCTTTTATATTTTGTATTATTACAATACGCGAAATCTCAATATAATCCTAATGTATATGGCGGATTACAACAAGGATATCAATACTCATATCAGAACTTAGCTTATCCACAGTACTCAAATCAAAGAACATACAAGGACTACGAAAACAACAAATGGGTGATGCAAGAACGTAAAAACTACGAAGAATATAATGATTATGCTGAAGAGAACCCGTGTCCGTGTGACAAATGCGAAGAATTGACACCATACTGTAGAGTAATGTGTCCGAATTGTCGAACAACACCATCTCCTATAAAAGCACCTAACTACGTATTTTTACCTTTCCCATATCCTTATCCAATATCTCCCAATACATTTCCAGCTTCAGATATTGGTACAATAGAAACCACTACACCATCAACTGAAATAGTAATTACAACAGAAGCAAGTACTACCCCAAAAGTAATCACTGAAGTAACAGCTGAAACAGCACCTGAAGCACTTATCATTTCTACTCAACCGCCTGATAACAACGACGTTATAAAGGATAAGTCTCCTTTTAATGTGAAAGATAGAGGACAATATATGCTTACATCATTACGACGCACGAAACCTAATTGGCTGCCAAAATACGGTATCGTTCCAATCCCTGACAAATTTGCTGAAAAGTTAATGCTACAGTTAAGAAGCATGAAGGTGTTGCATCCTCAAAAAGACAACATAAGAAGCATTGATGACATCACCCCGTTGTACTAAATAGTTTTCTTTTAGCTTTGTATATGAAAAAACCTCATTATTGCAAAATAAAGTAAAGATAAGCTGTTGTTGTGTTGTTGTAGTTCGATAAAATTTTAATAAATTTTTGTTAGTGCCTGTTTTGCAAATAAGGTTATTTAGTCTGTATAATGTTTTTTCATATTTAACGTAGAGATTCTTGTTAAAATAAATTAGCCTCATTTTTTGGATGATTACATGACACTTAATTTGTATTTCATAGTACATAGTATTCTTGTTAAAAAATTATAAATAAAGCTGCAAATATATTTATAAATTATATTCAATTATTTTAGTTTTACAGATGGTAAAGAGACAATTTATTCATGTTTATCATTTGGGTATATAAGTTACGAAATTTTAAAGTATTTTACTTAAAACATATCTTTATTTTGTAATAAAAATTAAACGTATAATAATAACCGAAAGAAAAAAAACCTGTAACAGACGTACGTATACAGTATTTTATGATTAAACTAGAAATATGAGGAAATTCCATTTTGCAATAAAATGTTCTATATCGTCGTAAAGAAAATTTGCCTCGATTTCAAGAGTGATATAAAATTCACAATATATGGAATAAATATAGGAAATGTAGCGAAATATTAAACTCATTACTATGAACTTGGTATGTAATATAGTTAAATAATTTTCAATTACATTAATTTTTTATTTCGCATTCCTTTTAATGAAAAAAATTATAAACAAATAGTCTCGTGATAATAAAGCAATAAAATATCTATATTTCAGGTCCTCAATATTAAAATCTTAATATTTTTACAAAATACACTCGCCCAATATATACCGAACAATTACTTGCACCATCAACCATATTACACACGAGCTGCCTATTTTGAACAGTATCATGATGAAGAATACGAATGGACATACAGCGGGAATCAGAAGCGTCAAAAACCACATAAAAGGAAAGAGAAGTACACTGACTATTATATAAGTGCTGATATAGATTATAGCTCTAAAAAATTAAAATGCAAATGCTCATGTAAAAAGAGATATGAGCCTACACCAATGCCAGAAGAACAAAGTGATCCATGCTGCCGATCTTATTGTGATTATAGACTTAGTACATCTAATATACTATATACTTCATTCCCAGCTTCAATGATCTATCCTGGAACAATAAATCTTACTGATTTAGGCAAATATTTTCCTTGGATCCCTTGGATTATGACAACACTGACTGCTAAGTCTGCATCAACATCAGAAGTAACTAAAACTGTGACAGAAGATAAAAATAAGAGCCCTAAAAAAACCACTTTAGCAAGTACATCTAAGGTTGAAGAAATTGAAACGAAAACCACAAATAAAGTTGATAAAATTAAAACTACAACTAAATCTAAAGAAATAGAAACTGAAACAACAACTGAGGTTGGAAAAATAGAAACTGAAACTACGACTAAGTTTGAGGAAATCGAAACCTATACTACAACCATGACAAAAGAAACTGAAACAACCTCTACAACTCAAAGATTGACGCAATCTACGGCTCCTTATATAGATAAGGGAGTCCAAAAACTTTTTGAGTATGTCCCCAAAAAGAAGGCATGTGCAAGAAATAATTGTATACATAACGATGTACATAAAAAAACAGGTAGATACTATCAAAACGATTTGGTCGAAAGACCAACAATCGCCAGTATTTTCAATAACAGGCGTAGAGCTAATTCTGATAGATTATTTTATGATGACAGACCGCAGTACGGCATAATACCAATTCCCAATAGTCTAGCTAAGACATTCATGAACGAATTACGCAATTAATGAAATTACTATAATACTTAATACTTTGTAGATTCCATTTTCTTTTGTAATATTTTTGTCATTTATTATGCGGAAGTGAGGGAATCAAATCAAAATAATCTTTATTCAAAAAACCTTTTAATGCACTTTTGCCTTGTCTATGAACAATAGGACTAATGAAGCCACACGTTGTAATGGCTATTACTGAGAAGAACTAGCAAGAAATTCGGCTGTCAATTTATGTTCATCGCACAAAGTGGCAGCAGAAATGCGTAAAGGCTGTACGTTTCATCTATATTTCTAACTAGACGCAACCCACTGTTTCACACGATGGAAAGCTTATTTAAAAACTCAAATATCATTGCAATGCGCACACGAGAGGAAACTTCTATCATTCAATTTATATAGATTCGAGTATTGACTAAGAAGTTTGATATAAACAAGCTAACGCTTTACCTATACAAGAATTTGTTATAATAAATTACAATGTATTATAGATCGTGTTTTTATGACTAAGCGAGTCATGGTCAAGGCCGTCTCCTATCAAGGCTTTGAGAGGAAAACAATCAGCAATGTGTTTGTTTTTGTTTACAATAAAACTGCACCATTATGTATCAAAACTACTATCAATTCAGTAAACTTTATTGTAATCATTATGTAACTACGGTTATGTTGGTCCGTTAGAATGTTAGTTTATCTGTCAAAAATACTAACAGAGAAAATGGAATTACATTTCCATACTTTAACCTCTTACTAATATTATAAATACAAAAAATATATAATATGTTTTGTACCGCATAAACTTTCAATATACCAATCTAAGGTAAAAAGTAATGAAAATATTATTATGCTATAATCCGCGATAAAAGAAAATATATGTAATGCTAAGTGTAGATTGGACTATCTGTTCTCATACCTGATACGAGTACATGATCAATTCGTAAAAACTCTTTTTCTACCAATCACTAATAATACGTCAGGAGATGTCCACGATAAAATCGCAAAGTGACGCATCGCCCAATAAGCTAATAATAGTAATAAGTTTAACCCCCACCCCTTCTGGAACTAGTTGCGTTACGTAATTTACTAGCTTGCTTAACTCGGTTGCCATCGATTCAGTCTTGCAAATAGCAGAAACTGCTGAATTCAAAGGGAAGCGGATCGTATGGCGCGGAAATCCCTTCTAGAATGGAGAAAACGATGTAACTGATCCTATTTATCTGTAGTGCATTTGAGGATTTAAATATAATGAAAAGCAATTAATAATTATTTTTCAGACAGTAAATTAATGGCTCTTTATACAGCTTTCTGATATCTTGAAAAAAAAAGTATATATTAGGTCCTTACATATGAAATTGGCGTTTTCTATGGGAGGAACATAAAGTCGTTTTTTTAAATGAAATATATTTAATTAATCAAAGTATGTACCATTGCTATATATGCACTTTTGCCATCTCATAGGTAGTTCATTGATCCCCTTACTAAAAAAACCTTTCGGGCGGGAATCAATAAAATCTTTGAAGGCGGTTTGGACTGCCCCATCGGAGTTGAATTTTTTTCCTTGCAAGTAGTTATCCAAATTGCGAAAAAAATGGTAATCTGTTGGAGCAAGGTCCGGAGAGTACGGTGGATGTCTAAGACATTCTAATTGAAGCTTCTCTGATTTGGTAGCCGTCTGTTGTGCAGTGTGTGGTCTAGCGTTGTCCTGAAGCAGCAGTGGCCTAGAGCGATTGACCAGCCTCGGTTGTTTAGCAGCTAGCTTTTCCATCATGGTTTGCAGTTGCTGACAATAGATATCTGCCGTAATCGTCTGGCCAGATTTAAGAAAGCTGTAGTGAACGACACCGGCACTAGTCCACCAAACACTTACAAGCAACTTTTTTTTAGTCAATTTTCGCTTAGGGCAAGATTTGGCTGGTTCGCCAGGGTTCAGCCATTGCGATGAGCGCTTCCGATTATCGTAGAGGATCCACTTTTCATCACAGGTAATGATTCGATTTAAAATTCCTTCATTATTGTGCCGGTTGAGTAACGTAACGCAGCAGTCGACGTGCGTTTGTCGGTTTGCTTCACTCAATTCATGAGGTACCCACCTTTCAAGCTTTTTCACCTTCCCAATTTGCTTCAAGTGGATTAGAATAGTTTTATCACTAACACCGGAGCCTGCAGCTAACTCGGACGTGGTTTGCGATGGATCCGCTTCCACAATAGCCTTCAATTCTTCATTATCAACTTTGGTCTCCGGCCGTCCACGAGGCTTGTTCTGCAGGTCGAAATTTCCAGAACGAAAACGTTGGAACCAAAAACGCACTGTGTTTTCTTTTGCAACACCGTCACCATACACATCATTAATCCTTCGAGCCGTTTCTGCAGCACTGGTGCCACGGTGGAACTCATACTCGTAAATAACGCGATATTTCATGTTTTCCATTTTGTAAACAGAGTGACACAAAGAAAAAAACAAAAAAAGAAAAAACAAATAAATTAGGGGGTTTGAAACACAAATGCATGAGTAAATAGCTGTATGAATTTGAATTTCTAATTCCTAACCATAAAGGTAATATTTGAGATCAAAGTGGCCAGTACGACAAAACGCCAATTTCATATGTAAGGACCTAATATAAAATGTTTATAGGAAATAAGGTTTTCATTTAAATCTAGCTGACCCGGCGAAATCAGTACCGGTATCGGAACATCAGTTTTTAAGCGAAAAGTTCGCATAATAACCTTTATTCGACTTTGAATATTAAAAAATATTGCGTGATTAGTCCTTACGTTTTTAATTAGTTTCATTTCATTTCATAATTATATGTATTTTGTACTACTTTAGTTAGTTCGGTGCAAATTCTAAATTCTAATTCTCATGTGTTTGTCATTTTACGTGACACTGGCAGAGTGATTTGCGCCTTATTTACTCCGTACAGGCCATAAAGAAAGATAGTTAGATAGACGTTTTCAAGTTTTGCACAACGCCTTTAGCGATAAGATACTGATGAAATATCATTTGTGTATACCATATTTATATTGGTTTTGCCAAAAAGTTGTCATATGATTCGGCGTTACATTATATTCAGATTACTGAATCACTACACTCATCGATCACAATCGACGAGGAAAAACTATTATTGATAGATAATGTATGATAATTTATTTTGACGGTTATTTTAAACTTTTATTTTGTTAAATTTATCACTATTTTATTACATCGTATGAATTGTTTTTTAAGAAATCTCTAGAAAAATCTAGGTCAAGGGATAGATTTATATGTTATACAAATTTTTATCTTTCACTTCTATTATCACTAAGTGATATATTTCTTTGTAAAAAAAAGGTTACTACTGTCTATTCTATTCTACGTAAATTAAAACTGGTCAATATTAGATGGGACATTGTAAGAATACTGGCACTTATTTTAACATAAGCAAATCATTTAACCGATTAATAAACATTACAAAATGTACCTTAATATCATAAACTATTTTAAAACATAAACTCACTTTATTTAATATTCAATTATACGCCGACAATCTGCGCATAGTGTTGTCCGACCATATACCGAAAACTTAATTAATTTATCGATATGTTATGACAATGATCCACACGCGGCGTGGTCTGACCTTTCAGGAGTCGGCGAGACTGCGCAAGAGTCGTGCGGGGTCACCAACGTGGTATTTTTAGAGTTGAAAGTTCGAAATACGTTCGGCCATCTTTAAAGAGCGACGCTTCCGCCAATTAATACATAAATTCAAATTCAAATTCAAAATATTCTTTATTCAAGTAAACTTGTAAACAAGTGCTTTTGAATCGTCAACTTTACTGCTGGTTCGGAAAGCCGTCCTACCGAGAAGAGCCAGCAAGAAACTCGGTGGAGCTCTTTTAAAAAAGAAGATTCTTAATACTAATTACATTTTGTCATAGCTATCCTGCACAAGGTCAAAGAGCAGCTATATCCACGCATTCTTATCATCAATGTAAGCCTCTACGGTATAATAGGCTTTCTGTATCAGCCTCTTTTTAACAGTATTTTTAAATTGCTGTAATGGCAAAGTTAAAATTGATTGTGGAATTTTGTTATAGAATCTTATACCCAAACCCACAAACGACTTACGTACTCTTACAAGGCGCAAAGCAGGAGCCGCAAGCTTATGTCGGTTCCTACTTTGTCTGTTATATACATCGCCAATTTTTTTATAATTATGTATATTTTTATGCACAAAAATCAAATTGCTAAAAATATACTGTGAAGCCAACGTAAGAATACCTGTTTCCTTAAACTTCTCTCGCAGGCTCACGTATGGCTCTTTTTTGCAATACAAAAATTTTCTCAATATCAGCGCATTTACCCCATAACATAACATAATAAATAGCAACTCCTAATTTCAAAATCAAGTCCATAAAATTTTATACCTTTTTTAAATAATTAAATAAATTAATATAAATAAATGTTTAACCATAACCTTATTATACAAAACAAAATAAAACATTTTTTGAGCATATTTATAATTTCTTAGAATATAGTAAAAAAAATATGTTTTAGTACTTTAATCTTTTCAATAATTTAATATTGTATTAATAAAATCATCAAGTTGTTATTAATACAATATTATGCCAAATAAAAAAAACCGTCTCATCTACTATTAATTTGCATTTAATACATATGTCTATATAATAGACATCTAGTCCAAATAAGCTCTTATTTTTTTTAATCTAACTCTATTTTCTTTTTCAGACGACAACATCCTGTGCTGTTTGAATCTAGCTTTACTGGACTTTATTGAATTCACCTGTGCAACTCATAGGGATTTACTTTGATGTGATTGACCTATTCTGTCTAAGTGCCTTATATAAATTAAAAGATCGTGAACAATATATAAAGAGACATATAATAAAAAACTGAAATTATTTAATATACTATTCTCGTAGGTCGTAGAAGACTTTTAGATTTGACATTCTTTTATAAAAATTTTAGCAACAAAACTGATTATCCACTTTTATTGCAATCCTTGAATATAGGTGTGTGCCGCGCTCCGGAGCTAACCTGAGGCAGTTTTCTGCTGTAAGTAGGTTATCAAGAGAATATAATGCAATTTGCGAATCTATAGATGTGTTAATACATTTATTAAATTAAAGAGAATAACTTTAAAACTCCAAATTTTGAGCCGTTGTTTTACATTTAGATTAGTTAATTTTTGTACTTATATTATGATGTGCATGCCGTGGCATCATTTAATACCTTTTAGGTGTACTTAAAATCATCCTCCTGTCCTTATCCCACAGTGAGTGTGGTCGGCACATGTTAGAAACATGTTGTCACATGATTTGGCTACGTATTTTACGACTGACCGCCTGCCTGTCAACTTACCTTAATCGTATTTTACGATCCCTCGGTAAGGAAGAGGGTGGTCTATTTTACTCAACCGGATACCACGCGGTGGGTCAACTTACCTTAGTCGCCTTTTACGATACCTCGGTAAGAAATGAGGCTGGTCTATTTTACTCAGCCGGATACCACACGGTGGTTCAACTTACCTTGGTCGCCTTTTACGACACCTCGATAAGAAATGAGGGTGGTCTATTCTACTCAGCCGGATACCACACGGTCGGTCGAATTACCTTAGTCGCCTTGTACGATACTTCGGTAAGAAATGAGTGTGGTCTATTGTACTCAGTCGGATACCACACGGCATTCACCATTGAAATTTAGACTATACTAACAAAATATACAAAAAAAATTTAAATTCATTACTATATCACCTTACATTATTCCATGTGTTAGGTGGTTAGCTTGTGGTGGTCTATTCTACTCAGCCGGATAGTTATTAGGTGTACTTAGTTTAATTTAATGTTTTAATGTAGTTGCCACTGGTTGTTCCTAATAAATAAATCATTCATCATTCATCATCATCTTAAGGGGCAGTTGACATATTATGATTTATTGTATATATTATTTCCATTTTCCGTACATATTTGCTCGTTTTATGACCACTGGACGATCACTAGTCATAAATCAAGCGAATTCAAATTATTCCGCACCTAAAAATTATGTAAGAGAAATAATATTGTAAACATTGTAGCAAAGTTAGCATTCATCAAATGTAAAGCAAGGTAAAGTTAGCAAGCTGCGAAAGTAGGCATCTCTTATTAGAAGTTACATATTGTGTGTACAGTTGAAATCGTAGAGTTGAGGTGCAAAAAATTAAAAAAGTAAAGTAGCGGCCTGTTGCAATCCCACATCTGGGAATAGGCCTCCTCTCTCCGTTTCTGGAGAGAAGGGTTGGAGCTAAGACCTACCACGCTGCTCCAATGCGGATTGGTAGGTTATACATATCCCTAGAATTCTCTAGAGATATGCAGGTTTCCTCACAATGTTTTCCTTCACCGAAAAGCGTGTGATAAATTGCAATTATCAATAAGACACAAGATTTTAATAGAAAAACTCATTGGTGCCTGCCCGGGTTTGAACTCGTGTTCCCCTCGAAGGAGTCGCACGGTCTCACCGCTGGGCTATCACAAACGAATATATAACGAACTTATTTACAAGTTTACTTGGATAAAGAATATTTTGAATTTGAATTTGAATTAAGTCGGGATATGACTTTTCTTAGATATTAGTGGGCGTGATATAGGGTACCGTGCATATGAGAGCACTACAATAGCTTTTCGTAGACTTTATAATCTTCTCAACAACTTTACAACTACGCCATGACACGGTTCTGTCTTCATCTCACGCACGCGCTGTCCGCAATGTGTTACCGCTGCGCATTCGTAAAAACACATGCACAAACCTCCACCATCGCCACCACAATACACAAGCACTACACACGTTCACTATCACAAACTCAACAATCGTTTCGTCCCGCAACCGAAGCATCATCAGGAGATAGACTCCACGACAAAATCGCAAAGCTTTGCGTTTTTCTTTTTACGAATCCTGCATGTAACGGGTATGAAAAACCGTGATAGTCAACTATACATTTAGCACTATATATATTTTCTATTTACTGTATCGCGGATTATAGCAAAATAATTTTATTATTACTTTCATAAATCTTTGTTACGGACACTATTAATTTTGTTACGCCTGTTAACAAATAGTCAGCAAATATTACGATACGTATTATTGCTACATACGTAATATTGATTTATGGTATGACAATTTTTCGGATATTTCAATCCGTTAACGGTAATGCAAATATTAACAACTCTTAATTCTTGGTTTGGATCAAATTGCCAACTTGATCAAACATGCCATCTTTAGTATAAAGATAAGTAAATATGAATGCTTCATCACTTATACGTTGCCAAAATTTCATCAGTATACCTGCATGATATAATGTGGGTAGATGGTTGCGAAATTGGACGTATCTCTCATTGGCAACCTTTAATCCATGTAAAAAACATATATGGAATATAAACAAGGATATACTTTAAAATGGCCGGAGTAGTAATCAGACTAACAAGTGTAACGCGAGTAATGACAGTGGCGAGATGGGGGTGGCGTGGAGAAGTGAGGTGAGGTGCGGAGAGGCGCAAAATTTAATACATTTTACAAAAATGCGTTGCTACGCTCAGTTTAATCCTCTTTTTTTTGTCAAAAAAAGAGGATTAAACTGAAGTGGCTTTTGACAAAGCCGTTTCTTATTTCTATAATAAACCGACCATAAGTATAGCATATAGAAAAGTAGTAATAAAAATTATTTTGTTATAATCCGCGATTTATCGCTATATTACCTTTGATCTCCGCAAAGTAACGCCTAATTCTATAAATTATAGCATATAGCTTAGAAATCTAATGAGTTGTTCAACTCAATTAACATAATTGACCTTTTACGTCTCATTGCATATAAGACTAATTGATTTATCGTGAATTGCGTAACTTAAACACGTTTATCGCCATAGCACGGTATTTAGTAATAAGATGAATCGAAGTGACATAAATAATGCAATGAATATGCTTTTTATGTACCTCCAAACTCATTCTAACATTTTTAAAAGCTGGAAGTCATATTGTTAAACAAATATAAGTAAATCTCCCAAATAACTTTATGCAAAAAAGCAGTACTGTCTAAATAAGCTTGCCTTATTTACAGGTTAAATTTTTTTTTAAAATATATATCATATTTTGAAAACGAGCATCTGCCAAGTACTTGTTAGCTCTTCTAGGTAGGAACAGCTTCCGAACCAGCACTTGAGGTGACGATTCAAAAGCACTTGTTTACAAGTTTATTTGAATAAAGAATAATTTAAGTTTGAATTTAAAATGAGGGTGATCTATTCTACTCAGCCGGATCTTAAATCTAATAATGTTATGAAAAATTTATTCTCTTTTACCATAAAAGGCTTGACACAAAATTACACATTTGAGATAATATCAGGGTAAAATTGGCAAATAAAAGACGCATTTTAAAAGAAATATATCCATATAATATAAAAAAACAAAACTTAAATTAACTTCAAATAATTATATTTATAATATATTAAAAAATAACCAATTTTTCTAATCTTAAGAAGTACACAGCCATTTTTGTTAGCACAAAAAGGTAAATTTATTAAATCTTTAATAATCAATCTAGTCATATTGACAATATATCTCCGAAGACAGGTTTTCGTTTGAACTCTATACAGTGGTATCTGGATATACGAGTTGAATTCGTTCCGTAACCTTGCTCGTATGTCAAATTGCTCGTATCTCAAAGTAATTATTCCCATTGAAATTAATTTAAATGCCCTTAGTCACCTCCAGCTTCCAAAATTATATCAATTTCAGTATAGAGGTTTTGTTATGCTCCCCAAACTCATATAACAGTTATATTTCCATTGGTCATCGTATCACGCGTGAACGAATGTAAAAATTTCGCTAATTCTTTTTTTATTGTGTTAATTATTGTCAGGAAAAGAGGATAGGTTCTTATGATAGTGGGATAGTGGGTAGGTTTAATCCGATAAAATTAGACGTGAGTATAGCCGGTATCTTTATTAACTATGAATACTACTCACGATAGTTTAAATTTAAAAAATAGTGGGTTTGTTTATAAAATTCTAGAAAAATTCCGCAATCGATTTTATATTTGCCACCACAGCAGTTTAAAAACACTGTTTAACGGACAGATACAAAAAGCCTACTATGGAGGATTATATAGATGCTAAAAATGCGTTTAGCTACTCCTCTACCCTGTAAAGATAGTAATGTCCAAATGTAAATAATTATAAGAATTATATTTGGAAAGAGTAACCACCAAGTTTCTTACTGGCTCTTCTCGGCAGGAACAGCTTTCCGAACCAGCAGTATAGTTGACGATTCAAAAGCACTTGTTTACAAGATTACTTGAATAAATAATATTTTGAATTTGAATTTGAAATTGAATAGAAATAATTTTGTGAATTTAGCGGAAAAGTTTAAAAGTTTAGTGGAAAAGTGTGTAGGAAAACGTTGTCAGTTGTCGTTGGGGTCAGCGAGTAAGTAATAAATAAATTTTGATCCATCACATTTAACAGAACCCTAAAAGAGATCCTGATCCTTATACCGAACACTTTGTACTCATAGTACCACATCATAACAACGATCCTTATTAAATGCTTGGCATTTGTTTCACTTAAATGCTATAAATTTTACAACAATAAACCTATGGCATAACAAAGTAACTGTACAAGACTTGTACATTATTATGGCGACGAAAATTTATATTCCTAATACATCAAAATCTTTGTTGTTTAGTTTTACAAACAACAAAATATTTCGCAATTAAATAATAAAATTTAATATTGAAAAAGTAACTTTTATAAATATTTTCTAAAAATAAAATAAAAGCATTCCAGAACGTTCAGAAACAAAATGGAATGGAAATACTTTGTAGATCCAAACCTTTGTTAACTTTTTTTTGTTTTGTAAGGATTTTACGGTTTATTAATGTAATGGAATTTTTTGTGGAACACTAATAAAGCAATATCCAAAGAATCATTTTTTTTCTATAATTGTTTATCAAATACTAAGATTATTTTCTCAATAGTAATAAATTTATAACTACTCGCTCCTTAACACGAAAAGATAAAATTTTATAACTTCATAGCCAAATATAAAGTAAAATTTCTTAGTAATCAAAATTTTCAAAGTTAATACGTCACAAATGTTCTTTTTGTAAATAGTGCTACGTTTCAAGCCGTAAAACCCGAATAAAGAAAATTTATATAAAAAAAATACCAATACAAAATATCGAGACAATTATTTTTCCAATACGTTATTAAAAAATAATAGTCCGTCTTTATCAACATGTAGGACTATACCTATAATAACTCTGTCTATCTCTCTGTACCTTATTATTATCAATCTTATTACATTTCACCATTATAATCTATTTGATTATAGCTATATTATAGCTTCTGCTCGCTTATATCTCAGCATGTACTTTAGCACCATTATAAGTATTCTGTGTCAATTATATGTGTTCTAAATTTCATCAATATCTAAAGTAACCACACGTCTTGATTTTGACGGGACATTCCCGCTTTTTTTAAACTGGAGCAGTTTTTAAAAAAAAGCATTCATTCAGCATCTGAGAGACGGGAGCCGTCTCGCAGATTTTTAAAAATGACCCACTTTTTAGAAAATATCTATACTTATTATTTTAAATGTAAGAAAACAATGAGCAAAAGATATAACTTTTTTTGACATAAAAAATTTCATTCAATTATAAATCATGATTGGTTACCAATAATTAATATTAAATTTTTTAAAATACAGTAATATATTTCGTTATTCTAATTTCACCCCATTTGTACCATTATCTCACTTTATCAAAATCTGCTTAGCCGTTTAGGTGATCAACAAGTATGCACATGGCCAAACTTTAACAATTTCATTAAATCAAATTATCATATTTGTTATCTTATAAATTTAGATAAACTATCTAAAGATAACTTCCAAGCAAAGGTATATCATATCATAATCGTATATACAGATCACAAATTTAACAGCTACAACTTTCTTACAGTTGTTAAAGTCAATATGTAAATAAAAAATACTCAATAGTAAAAGTATTAGTTATCCTTAAAAATACAATTTCTCTATATTTAACTCTATATATTGTTTCTACCTTAACATAATGGCATTACACTCTGTTCGAGCGTTATGCGATACTGATCTTTATTTTGTCTGCAATTAGGTCGGTTTTTCGCTAAGGTTTAATTCATTTAGTTTGTATGTTGAGGTGGGCGATGAGCTCTTGGAAATCAGTCACATACCACGCCGACTTCTTCTTTACTTCCTCTCTCACTACATTTCCACCGAAACCTATAAAAAATTAAAACAACTCATTTTCTGATTAGATAAGAAGAACTGATAGCCCAGCGGTGAGACCGTGTGACTCTTTCAAGGGGGGTCGCGTGTACAACAAACCCCGGGTAGGCAACAATGACTTTTCCTGTTAAAACTTATGTGTCTAATTGATAATTGCAATTTATCACACGCTTTTCTGTGAATTAAAACATAGTGAGGAAATCCATAGCTTTAGAGAATTCTGGGGATATGTGTAACCTACCAGTCCGCATTGAAGCAGCGTGGTAGGTCTTAGCTCCAACCCCTTCTCTCCAAAAATAGAGATAGGAGTCTTATGACCGCCATTGGGATACTAACAGGCCGTTACTTAATTTTTTTCTTCAACATAGAGGGTCGCGACGAGGAAGATAGAAGTATTAATATAAAAGAAGCTTAAGGCTTAAGCTTTAAGATACATTTAGTGGAGGGATTTTTATATGACGGAGATTCAAAACTGATTTTAATGAAATTTTAAGACAAAATTTAGATTAATCGAGCGTATAATCCTATGAGATTCGAGAAGATTTGAGCATTTTCTTTGAACTCTCAATAACAGTTTCAGTACGAGTGTAATTCGACACCTAACCGGATCGTTAGTTACCTATAAATGCATCAGCAGGTGGACTGGCCTCCGCGTCTGTCGCACCGTCACCAATCATCACAAGCCGCTGGTATCCCTGCTGTTCCTTTAGCCTTCTGATTACCAGCCCTTTACCACCGGACCGCGACGTCGGTTCGTTTTCATCGAACCCGGCATATTCGCCTGTAACAACCGATGAAATTATTACAGAAGAGACTAAAAGTGCAAGATGAAGATGTTATGGACATAATGGGGGTAATGTTAAATATCAATGTGGACGGGCATGTGATTAAAGAAAGGTCTTTCTCCAAGAGATGGCTGGATTCATGAAATATGAGTAGCAAAATACGAGGAATGCTAAAGTTGACTAATGATAGAAGAGAACGTACGCTAAAACATATTGTGCATAACACACTTAAAATGAGATAAAGGCAAGAGAATGATGATTCAAATCCAAAAAATATTCTTTATTCAAGTAGACTATTTCCATTACTTTTGAATCGACAAATGCTATTAAAGAAGTGGCTTCCTCATTGATTCAGAAGTTCAGTTCGAAACATGATGGATACTGTCGGAAATGAAAATATATACATACATATATAGGTAAAACTAATAAGCAGCAACTTTCTTCTACTTTTTTTTCCACCGTATACCTCATGATGTATGGCCAATTATCATTCCCCTGTCCTTATCCCACTCATAATTATTTTTCCCTCTTCCATTCTCTCCTATCATTCGTCAACTCTGGCGCTACTCCTTTTATATGCATCTCCATACTTTACACAATCACCTCTTATGAGGCCTCCCTCTAGTTACATATCCGTCCACATTAATATTTAACACTCATTTGGTCACATGATGTATAGTCAATATCTATATTTATCAACAAAACTTACAAGTACCTTTCCGGATCACATACTTTCACTGTTGCACTATCATGACTTTTGGGAATTCCAATTTACAAAAGTAAACGCATTTTGATACTTAGAAGCTAGAGAATCTTTTTGTGGCCCTTGTAAACAGTCTTATGCCCTGATTGCCATCCTCACCTACCTGCACTATATTGTCCCCCAAAGACACGAAGATGTATAACCAATCATTTTAACACGAAAATACCACTGAAGTGTAACGGTCCAATTAAATAATTCTAAAGAGGTTCAAATTCAAATTCAAATTCAAAATATTCTTTATTCAAGTAAACTTGTAAACAAGTGCTTTTGGATCGTCAACTTTACTGCTGGTTCGGAAAGCTGTTCCTACCGAGAAGAACCAGCAAGGAACTCGGCGGTTGCTCTTTTTAAAATATTAATCTTAAAACCAGTTACATTTATTTATTACTGTCTTGTACAGGGTAGAAGTGCACCTATATCCACACATCCTTATCATTTAAGTAATCTTCAACAGTGTAGTAGGCTTTCTGTATCAGCCTCTTTTAACAGTGTTTTTAAACTGCTGTAATGGCATGGCCAAAATTGTTGGTTAGTATGGGTATGGATTTTAAACGACATAGTCAAGATATAAATACATGTATCATAAATTGATAATGAAGGTTAAACATTACGCAGTGGCGAAAACACAGTCTTATCTTTATATCATGAAAACAACGGTAAAAAAACAATAATTTATTTATTGTATTCAGTTGAATCTTAAAGATATATTTATATAAAGCTATACAAACATACCCACAACAATACAAACTTTAAATTAATATAAAAATGATAAAATAACATATTGTGCAATGGCGGGCTTATTCCAGAACCCGGTATAGTAGTAAGGAATATTGTTAAATTTAAATTAAGTACATACTACATAAGTACTAGATGGAGGATCCATAGGCAGGCCTCTAAGTGATAATAAATAATCACAAGCAAAATGAAACTATGCTATACGTATACTCCATCTTTGTCTAATCACCCATAAAAAAGAGGGACAGATAGATACATCCTCATTTGCTTTCTCTTTATTGTAATATTCTTAGCTAGCTTTCCTAATCTAAGTATAATAAACTCTTTGTTTTGGGTGTTGATATTCTGTGGAAAGTGTAATAAAAGCCTTATTTAAGTCCGTCTATATTTCTTTTTTTTTAGTTTATTTAACGGCTTGGAATCAAGGCATTAAAGGCATCTATATTTCTTTTATATTTACAATACACCGACACCAACAATCATAATAAAGATACTTTGAAAATACTTATCTATGTTTACATGAATAGTACAATGATGTTAAACAAACAACTACGTTCACTGTATCCAAGGATAGCTATACATATATATAAATAATCTCCAATGACAAATAAATATGATACATGATGAAGTACAAAATAAACAACGCGTATTATAGAAAATCGCATATAGCAATAGTGCGATGATTATTTCGATATTATCGTTATCGAAAACGATGTTTGTGTGCTCTGTGGTTTTCAAGGGTAAGCACCGGGCACTTGAAAATTGTTATTGGTCTATGTCAAGTTTGATTTGGAATAAATATATTGCAAGCCTAGTATTAAAGTGACCTAATTCAAAATTTTTGTGTACTGAGTTAGATACGTTGTAATCAAATTTCTATGCTATCTACGACATCATGCTACGAATTAATAGTAAAAGCTAGTTAGCTAGTTTTCATGGTTATTTGGTTATAGTATTTAGCAATCATGAGTTTTGTAGGGCTACGCTACGCTTTATTGCAATTTGCCCAACTATTTTTAATTAGGTCACTTTAATATTCAGCGTGCTATATATTTTTGTTGATATTTTAAAAAATGTAGAATTTGAAAAAGTTAATATTTTATAAGTATGTTTGGAATATTTTAATGGTACCTGAGTCACTGCCTAAATTAAAAATTAAAAATAATTTTATACTTTACGCTACTTTAAGACGGAACTTTTGCCATTTTCGTGAATTCTATCTGCTGATGATTCGATAGCGGGGCGAAATGATTGCGTTTGTAATGGTGAATGTGTGTAGAGTTTATGTATTGTGGTGGCGGAGGTGGAGGTTTGCAGTGCATGCATTTTTTACGAATCCTGCATGTATCAGGTATGAAAACAGATAGTCCACTCTATATTTAGCATTATATATATTTTCTATTTTAAAAAACAGAGATGATCTCATGAGGGAAACAATGTTTTCAGATTTTGTTGGTGGTTATGTGTATTGCTTGTGTGCATTGTTGGTGGTGGAAGCGTCTTGGAATACGTGTGGTGACTTGTCCTGCATGTGTAAGGTACGTAAATTTGCCTGCTTCATACACTTAGCATAACATGCATTCGCTTAACCCTCCGGATTATAGCAGAGAGAGAAATCGGCTAGATTCTGCTTCATAGAGCATCGTCTCTGTCGCACAGACTCACGAACTGGTGTGTGACAGTGACAGCGCTCTACGAAACCGAACTAGCCGGCTGTTTCATTGTAAACATCGATGTGCATTATTTAATGCCGGGTACTATAGTTATGTTATAATTTCTGTAATATGGAATTCCGCAAAGTAACGCCTGCTTCTATAAATCATTTTCTATTTGCTTTACCACGTATATAGCAAAAATCATTTTATTATTACTTTTGAATCACGTACATATTGTGTAAAGCAAAAATCGTATGCCGACCGATACTTAAAACATTTTGGTAATAATGATGTGACATAAATCGCTGACCGACTAAAATCTATTATCTAAAGACACTATTATCTTTAGTTGTTTTCATATCGTTGTTCCATAAACTGTTTTGGCATTATTTAATCTTTTTATTTGGCATACTTTACGATTTAATATACTTTCTCTTTTAATACATCGCTGATGCAATAGTGGCACAACTTAAAAAGACATGTGTTTTTGACTAGGGATAGGTGAAAAGGTTTACATACACATTCTCTTCATTAGCGATACCGGCACAACTGATGAGTCAATGTGAGACCGTTCGTTTATGCAAACTTATGCAATGAAAACTTTAAACTCATTTATCTCAAACATGATTATTTCAGTTGTGCCAATATTGTGTGCCATATATATAAAAATCGAGACATAAGTTACCAACCTAACCACTTAAAAGCTGACCAAAGCGTATAAAAATATAGTACTCGGCATTAAATAATGCACATCGATGTTTAGAACGAAACAGCCGGCCAGTTCGGTTTCGTAGAGCGCTGTCACTGTCACTCAGTTAGTATGTGACGTTTCACACGAGTTCGTCAGTTTGTGAGCTAGAGAATGCTCTTTGAAGCAGAATCTAGCCAATTTCTCTCTCTAAGTCTCGATGTGCATTATTTATTGCCGTGTACTATACATCATTTTGAAGTCTTTGGTTTGTTTAGTATATATTCTATAATTATAGCCCTAGTTTACCGGAAAAATTGGCAACTAAACTGACGAATTTACACAAATGAAAAAACATATTGTAACAAATTTTTGATAAATAAAAAATATCACACTGAGCCCTATAATATTAAAGAATAATACGTTGAATAATATTATTTATCTATATCACGTTTTAATGTTTAAGCTATATTTTTCAAATCGTTTAAGTTATGTGTATATTATTTATTTTACTATATTATAAAAATATTTAATAAATAACAATACGGGAGCACCACATCTATATGATAGACGAAGAATAAAAATATATTTCATATCAATAATTGTTTTTATAGTTATAACCCTTAATGCCAACGGACTATAACCGCGAAATGTACATCTATGCATAAATAATCTTACAGTTCAATTTAGACTGACCCTATGTATTATTTTTGGCAATTGAAAAATGAACATTACATTGAATTAAATAAGACATAATTTGGACATGAAGTTTCAATAATAAATTTATAACTATTTATATTCACAATCGCAGTAAGCACGTGGGTATGAAATGTTCACGTTTATTGCAAAAGGCAAGGTCAGATGTCAACTCAGTGGGGGTCTGATATGGTTGTTGTGGCTTACTTCATTATTAAGAACTGCACACAAGATAAACGTTTGCTTAGATTTATTCAATATATGATCACGTGAAAAGCATTAAGCTAGATAGGTGCCGATATACGAGTACAAAAGAGGTCAGTGATCAGCCGGCCAATCTAACTCGGTTAGGAAGCATTCGGGAAGTAGATATAAAAGGTCCTTTACTAAACTACATATTTTCATCGAATTTCACCAACAGCACATCTGTTATTATTTATTCGTACTTGTCCACTTTGATTAGGTTTTATGTAAGTTAATAAAGAATATTCAAAAAAGCAACTTTTTAAATATCAGAAAAAAATAGATTGTTAATAATCGATTATTCCAATTCGAGTTATCGATTTTTCACCAAACGATTTATTTATCTTTTCCACACCAAGCCACATAGCTAGGAATATCTAGGGTTAGATCTACCTGGACAATATACACACATTGAAAGTCAAACTTCAGAGTATTAATATGATTATTGTGTTACCAAATCAAATTTCATAGACAAATGTTGTCATTGAATTTATAAGATCTGCTATATTTAGCATAATTATATATTTATAATTATCATTCTGATAACACTATCGTTTCGCATGTATGAGAAGCGTGAGATGTAAGAGTAATATTTAATATAGTTTCATAATAATTATTGAAGCATTGTAATCAATTTTGGTAAAAATGCATATATTTATTTTAAAAATTTTAAAAGAAAAAAATATAATCTATGACGCTTGTTAAATACAAGATATAATAATTAAAAGATACAATAATTATATTATCCTCCTGCCCTTATCCCATTCTGAGTGGGGTTGGCACAACATGTTACAAACATGTTGTCACATGATTTGGCTACGTATTTTACGACCAGCCGCCTGCCTGACGTCAACTTACCTTAGTCGCCTTTTACGACACCTCGGTAAGTAATGAGGATGGTCTATTCTATGCAGCTGGGTACCACAAGGCACTTACCTTAGTCGCCTCTTACGACACCTCGGTAAGGAAGGAGGGTGGTCTATTCTATTCTTCCGGATACCACACGGCTATAAAAGATACAATAATATAATAAGTTTAATATAAAAAATATCCCCGATTTTTTGGTGCTTCATTTTATTTTATGCACAAATATGTATTCATTGACGTATTTTTCGGAGACGATGGAGTCTACGGTTATAAAAAAGTAAACAAACTGCGATAGTGTCAAAACGCAAATTCAAATTTAATTATTTAAATTCAAATTTAAATAATTCTGTATTCAAGTTGGCTTGACAAGGAGTTTTAAAAACTCAAATTACAATAAAGCTGTGACTGGTTCGGAAAGGATCTCTTACCGACAAAACCCAGAGACTCACATTTTTCATAAATATTTTTTTCAATAATTTTATTATTGGCTAACCGTTTAACTCGGACTTCGCTCGCGGGGTATAAGGGCGCGGGGATCAAAAGTGTAAATTTGAATAACGAATCATTTGAATTTGAATTTGATGTAGGAAGAGAACGAGGACTGAGATAAATGCGGGCGGCGAGCCCGTACCTACCTATATTCAGGTAATCAATACAAAATATACGACTTAAGTACTTTTGTAAAGCATAAAGTGAGATCTGCAAGCTTATGTCGGCGTTATGACATTTATAAGTAAAATCCACATGGAATATTTTTTAAGGAATTTTTACATTAATTTTTTATCATAAAACAATAACTACTATATCATAAAACAACATACTTATCATAAAACAATAATTTCCTCGTTTATAATTCCTTTGTGGGTTTCCCTCATAATTTATTAATAAAACATTACGGGACATTACTTGATAGAGTTGCCTGAATTGTCAGGGTTGTCGCGTTGTATTATCTAATTTATACAATTAGGCGTTAATTTCAGGAAATCCATCATAAAAAAGTAATGAACTTTTGAAACTTGACTTACTCACTAGAAGGTTCTAACCTTTTGTATAGTCACAAAAACGAGCGATTTTGAGGGTACTTAATTGGGTACAGCTAAGTTGATATATTAATGTTATTAGGATAGATAATTTTTAAAAATAATTCCGTTATCACTTATATCGTCATTCGGCAACGCAAAAACGATTTGGGATTAAATATATGTTTTTAACATTTTATCAATCGATATAGGTGTATTTTTAGTGACAATCTAAATACGTATATCATATAGATACAGGGTTAAATACAGATAGCTGTGTCTTTCGCTTTCGCGTTCGTTTTACGACTCCGGAAAATTACTTGACTTAGTTACCAAGGTTGAAGTCATCGACAGATAAAGACGATCGGAGGTCGATTCATAGAAACTACGAGAAGATACATAGCATTAATTGGCAGAAAATATAACAAATGCTATTGTACCTTTTATAGAAACAGGCGTTACTTTGCGGAATTCCATATTACAGGCACTATAACAAAACTACTAGCTATAATCCGCACGGGTTAAGCGAATGCATCAAAAGCTAATGTGTATGAAGCAGGCAAAATCTACGAACCTTATACATGCAGGACAAGCCACCACACGCACCCCAAGGCTCTCCACCAGCAACAAAGCACACAAGCAGCACACACACCCAGCACCACAACAATCTCGACGATCGTTTCGCTCCGAAACCGAAGCATCATCAGGAGGATAGGCTTCACGACAAAATCGTAATACAAATGCTATTGTACCATACTTCAATACCGTTATCTATATATATCTATACATCTTATAAAACAGAACCCCTAAAATCTGCCTGTCTGTATCTGATCGATTTTCTAAAAATCTACTGAACGGATTTTTGTACGGTTTTTACTAAAAGTCAGCGCAATTCTTCCGGAAGATTTGGATTATAAAATAACCGTTTTGTTTATTTACGTGTTAAGGAGGTCGGTTGTAAAAAAAACTTGCCTGGTGGAAGGTTTAGTCGTGTGCGCTTCGTAAACCAGCCGAGGCACAATAAGGTATAGTACCCGGCATTAAATAATGCACATCGATCTTTAGAACGAAACAGCCGGCCAGTTCGGTTTCGTAGAGCGCTGTCACTCTCACTCAGTATGTGACGTTTCGCACGGGTTTGTCGTCTGTGCGACAGAGACAATGCTCTATGAAGCAGAATCTAGCCGATTTCTCCGTCTAACCCTCGATGTGCATTATTAATGCCGCGTACTATAATGTATTAAAGAATTGTAGATCTTCAAAAATACTACAAAAAGTCCGTGATAGCATGTCCCTATCTCTTATGGTGAACTCACAATAACTACTTCGCCACGTTGTTTTGTATTATCCTATAACAAGGGTTGCCTGGAAGAGATCACTATTCAGTGATAAGGCCGCCCTTTATTCATATACATAAGGTTTACTTCAAGTTCTCATGTATTTTGATATGTTTAATGTTTTTTTGTGCAATAAAGTTTTTATCTATCTATCTATCTACTTTTATTCAGGAATTCAGAAAATATTTTGTGACGCACTGATTTCCACGCGGGCGAAGTCGCTGGCTAGTCAATAATATACCTATAGTACGCGGCAATAAATAATGCACATCGAGGGGATTATAGAGAGAAATCGGCTAGATTCTGCATCATTGAGCATTGTGTCTCATAGACTGACGAACCCATGTGAAACGTCACATACTAACTAAGTGACAGTGACAGCGCTCTACGAAACGAAATGACCTGTTGTTTCATTCTAAACATCGATGTGCATTATTTAATGTCGGATACTATACTTATCAATAAAATCATATTATGGATCTTCACAAAGTTACGGCTAATTTTATAAAAAGATAATTAATCCTAATATTACTAGTTGCAGAAGATCAAAGTAGTATCTTCAGTTAACGAGTAGCTCTACAGTACAATAAGAAATCAAAACACATTAATTTTACATACAAGTTTTATTATTGGTGTGCAAGATTGATAACAAAGCGACCTCGTTCTGAGGAGGCGTGCCGCAATGTTTATCAATATGACAAATGCGCTTTTGCCTTAAACGATTGTTATTGCGAATAAAAATGACGCACGATTCTCTCGATTTCATCACGTTAAAGTCTTTTAAAATCCAAGTTCACAGATATTCTTAACCTTTTTTTCTAAATTTAGGCCAGCTAATATTCATGTATACTAGTTTTGAACCGCAATTTAAACTGGATGGAATTCAGTACCGTAATAAAAGTAGAATGTCTTTCCCGCATTTAACTATTTCATTACCAAAAGTTATATTGAGTTCGTTTTTGAAGAGAAAACTGTTTTTAGCCTTTTTACCCTTCACAAAAATGTGATGGGTAAAAAATGATAAACTCGCGTCAGCTCACGTGACCTTATCAAAAATAGAGGCCGAAAAAGCCAGAGTGGCCTAATTTCTTAAACAAAAAGTACATTATTAACGAGAAACAATTAGCCCTGATTTTATCAGGGCTAATTATAATAATATCTTTCAAAAATAGTTGCTGTTGCTCTTATCATATAATATTGTTTATTTTGAGGAGATTTACTAACACAAAAGCATGTTATACATTAATTAAATAAAACTGAGTATTTAAAACTGTCAGTTAGGCCACTCTAGCTCTCATGGCCTGAATTCATAACACGGAAGGAGAGTAGACCGCCGACACGGCGTAGGACAGGAAGTATCCCCCTCTCTTTCTACCGCGCGGCGAAAATGTATGCTTGCGCCTGCTGTTTCATTAAGGCGACGCAGGGCACTTGCACGAAACAAATTGTCGTGTTTGTGAACTATAGCGCGATCAATGAATATTGTATTTTACCACAAGGATAGTAGTTTTATATTGATAATTAAAGCGATTCGTTCAAAATAATTCTCATATCGATCACTTGTGAGAAATTATAAAAAGATATAGCTAATGTCGGTTCCTACTTTGTCTATTATATACATCGCCAATGTATATAATAGACAAAGTAGGAACCGACATAAGCTTGCGGCTCCTGCTTTGCGCCTTGTAAGAGTACGTAAGTCGTTTGTTGGTTTGGGTATAAGATTCTATAACAAAATTCCACAATCAATTTTAACTTTGCCATTACAGCAATTTAAAAATACTGTTAAACAGAGGCTGATACAGAAAGCCTATTATACCGTGGAGGCTTACATTGAAGATAAGAATGCGTGGATATAGCTGCTCTTTGACCTTGTGCAGGATAGCTATGACAAAATGTAATTAGTATTAAGAATCTTCTTTTTTAAAAGAGCGCCACCGAGTTTCTTGCTGGCTCTTCTCGGTAGGACGGCTTTCCGAACCAGCAATAGAGTTGACGATTCAAAAGCACTTGTTTACAAATTTACTTGAATAAAGAATATTTTGAATTTGAATTTGAATTTGAATTATTTGATTGATTAGCTCCAAACAATTTTTATTATATGTATCAACCTAAAGTCACTTAAGCTGTGATAGTCCAGCGGTTCGACCGTGTGACTCTCTAGAGACAATCATGGGTTCGAACCTCAGGTAGGCACCAATGAGTTTTTCTATTAAAACTTATGTGTCTAATTAATAATTGCAATTTATCACGCCCTTTTCAGTGAAGGAAAACGTCGTCAGAAAACCTGCATATCTCTAGAAAATTCTAGGGATATGTGTAACCTACCAATCCGCATTGGAGTAGCGTGGTAGGTTATAGCTCCAACCGTTCTCTCCAAAAAACGGAAAGAGGAGGCCTATGCCCAGCAGTGGGATAGTAACAGGCCGTTACTTTACTACTACTAAAAGTCACTTGGGATGAGAGAAGTGCATTTACTTGATATTCTGGTCATCTTATAACCAGCGGGCAATTGCTAGTTTTAAACTTATTCTGTTTGTATGTGATCAATTTCCCAAAAATCGACTAAACGGATTTTTGTACAGTTTTCACGAAAAGATTCTTAAAATTCCAATTCTTGAGGAAGGTTTAAATAGATAGTTCACTACGGTTTTTTGTAAATTGATTGAAATACGTAGTTTTTTGACAAATTGATTTCAAGCAAAGCCGTGGGCACATCTAGTTATATACAAAATTAAATTTTCATATCTTTTATGCCATATTGAAGAATATTTTTACTTCATTTTATCTATATAAAACTGTCGAACAACAACTTGTTTGTATAAAGAGGTAAAATAATCTTATACGTTACATGACATTGAGAGATATTAAACACCTTGGCTTTAGCAGTATTCTTCGATTAGGCACTTGACTAGTATTGCAATATTAGATTAATATTTGAAGGTTTGACGAGGTAACATCTATTCTTGGATTAAAATGTTTGTTATTTAACGTGTTATGTATCTATATTAGCAATAGATCTACCAAAACATGAAGATATTTTGTTATCTATCACAGAAAGAAAATCTAAATATAATTTTAAAAACTGCTTAAGTATAGTGTGTGATATAACCATTATTTAATTTTAATAACTAGCTCACTGCTGAGCATAGGTCTCCTGTCTAGGTTTCTGGAGAGAACATTTGGATTTAAGATCCACCACTCTACTCCAATTCTACCTACACATATTGCATTTTTCCTCAAGATGTTTTCATTCACCGAAATGCGTGTGATAATTTGCAAACATAGATTAGACGCATGAGTTTTACCAGAAAAACTTGTTGATGTATTGCCGGGGTTTGAACTCGTGACGGCCGCTGAACTATCACAGCTGAAGGTCCGCTTAGCGAGTGATAAAAGGAAGCGACTGCTTATTGTAAGAAAATGAAAAGCTCCGCAAAAGAATCAGATTAACTGAGAAGTAAAAGTGTCTATGAGCCAATTCAAAGAATTTACTTTGGGCCCCCAAGAATTTATAGCAGCGTAAGACGTTATGTGAGTTGATAGACAATCCAACAGACGACCTTTCCTAATCCGTTATGACCCATCAGTTTATTTGGAAAATGCAATATTTGGCTTTAACCAAGTGAGATAATTCAAAAAATCTTGTTTTGACATGAATAGGTTAAAATTTTTTTTGCTCATGAAAATGAATAAAAAATGCCTTAGTTTACTTAAACGAACGAATCGAACCTAATATTGAATTATGAGTTCTGCCGGTATTGCTGAAAATAATGTGTATTTACAGCAATTCTTAGTCCAAATAACATGTTCTTTGAGTCGTGCCACTATTGCCCGTCAGCGAATTTTTTTTTGTTACGAAAACGTCGATTCATATTATTAGACTTAGTGTGCAATGAAGTCATCAGAATCAGTATTATGAAACTTCTGTTACATGCTTATGTTGTAAACATCCGGTTTGCGATGTCTTAACATAAAATGAATGCTGTTTCATAAAATACATCGATTTAGTGACAAATAGAAATTAGTTTACTGATTAATTTTACTTAAGTTTATTGAGTTAATCCAATTTCGGTATGTTTTTAAAATTACTTTTGTAAAATAAAATGCAGTGTACGTAGAATCGAAACGCGAAAACCTGGAAGAGGTAGTCACCTCGACTAACCGATGATGAGTAGGAACCGTTATGTCATTTGGCTGCACCTGAACACCATAATGGGCAGTACAGCTTAATAAGTGAGTGGTTATTAGTCACAAAGCGCCCTCCCAACAAGACTAGATTTGAGAAGACGCCGATTTAAATAGAAATATAAATAGTGTCATATAACATGTCTCTTTCGAACTATCAAGTCAAAAAATAAGGAATAATGGGCTTAATATATAGATAGCTATCTATATGTATACTAAAGATAGCACAATGTACATCATAATTTTTTTCCCAAAAATATTTATATCTCTCTCCCCCTTCTCTAATCTCTCTAATCCCCCTCTCCCCCCTCTCTAATCTCCCTCGCTCCCTATGTCTCTCTTTCTCCCCCCTCACCATATCTTTCCCCCACTCCCCCCTATCCCCCCTCTCTCTCATTTTCCATTATAGTGCGATTAATAGTTTTTAAAAATCCAATTTATTTATCTGTTTTATTGTATTTGAATCGGTTCATCGGTTCATGATAAGTGTATAAAGTTTTAATTAAATCTCTCATACATAGATAGACATGTTGGTAAAACTAATATAAATAGTGTAAATAAACTAACTTTACTTACCATTGAAGTAAAATTTCAGCCTATTCGCAAAAACATTACTAGGTGGGATGTGAAGCTTCTCTGCTACAGGTTCTATAAGACTCCTGAAGCCCCCAGACACCAGATAGACCACAACTCCTTTCTCATGTAGTGTTTTCACTAATTCACTGTAAAAAAATTAAACATGAAAACATCGAGTCCTTAAACAAAAAAAAAATTATCCTATTCGCCAAACTATTAAAGATTTTAAACCCAACAACACTCTGAGAAAAGCTCGAATAATTTCTCTTAAATCTTATATATCAAATTATCTTGACCGATTTTATATTTTATTATATTTTGATAATAATATATTTTACGAACCCTCGGTAAGAAAAGGGTGGTCTATTCTACTCCGCCGGATACCACACAGCGGGTCGACTTACCTTAATCGCCTTTTACGTCTGTAACCTATCTGTGACACCTCTGTAAGAAATGAGTGTGGTCTATTCTACTCACCCGGTTACCACATGGCATTCATCATTTAAATTTAGACTATACTTACAAAATATACAAGAAAATTTTAAATTCATTACTATATCACTTACGTTATTCCAGGTGTTAGGTGTACAGGAGAAGCTTGTATGAACTCTCGAATTTGACTAACTGTAGGTCTGATTATGTCCAGCCTTTTTTTCAGCGCCTCCTGAAATGTCATGTTACCGCCCATTGCTTCTGCTGTCCTGGTTATTAAAAAAATACATATTATTGATTACTTTTTAGTGTCTTTACTTCATCAGTCACAGAGATATTTGTTTAAATAATTAGAGTGTTACAATCGAATCGTCGAACATAAATATTTGTATACTATATTGACTCATATTTCTAGTACATAAAGATACTCCATAGGTTTAGGTACTTAAATAAATGTAAACAAACAAAGCCATATGATTCAAGAATGGCAAACGTTTTCTTATAACAATATTATTTATACAAAGAAATTGTAAAGAAATTGAATTTGTCAAAATGATTTCTTTAATTAAATATTTATTTTAGATAATTAAATATTCATGGCTTTAGTATATCAAAGGCATTTAATTGTATAAAATAGGTTCGTCAGATACAGAATAGACCGTTTAAACCATTATGATATGCAATTCTGACAACAGTAATTATATTAGGTTAGCCAATGTAATATAATATCAATCTACCTATACTTATTATAAAACAAAGGCCCAAAAAGCTGTCTGTATGTAATTGATTTTTGCAAAATCTACTGAACGGATTTTTGTACGGTTTTCACCAAAAGATAATGCAATACTTCCGGATGGTTTAGGTAAATAGTACATATCGGTATTATGTAAATTGTGTTGAAGAGATTGCGCAGTTGTTAAAAAACTTGCTTTCAGGGAGCTTTAGTCGCGTGCGCTGCGTAAACCAGCAGAGATAGGCTAAAGTAATGTACTAGAGAATTGTAGACCTATAAAACTAATACAAAAAGTCCGTGATAACATGTCCCTATTTCTTATGGTTAACTCACAACAACTACTTTTATTTTTTATTAAGATTTGAATTCTAGAAAAAAATCGTGACACTGATTTCCATGTGGACACAGCTAGTTAAATAATAAAAAAAATGTATAATATTGTATTACCGCACTTATTACAAATCGAAAGTACATCTATATAGGTTACTAGTTATAATTGGACGCCCATTTAACCTCCGCAATATGCATAATAAGGATAACGAGTAATACGATCGTATTGTAAGACAGTTTATTATTTAGGGAAAATACGTTCTGATATCTTACTAATATTATAAATGCGAAAGTTTGTGAGTATGGATGGATGTTTGTTACTCTTTCACGACAAATCCGCTAAAACAATATCGACGAAATTTGGTACAATTTTTCCTTGTACACCGGGGTAACATATAGACTATCAAAATCCTGTTGATTCTACAGGAATAGGATGACATTCAAAAGCGCCATCTAATATCAACCTATCAAAGTTTAACATGGCAAAACAACGTTTGTCGGGTCAACTAGTGTTTATATAAATGTTTATAAAACAAATAAAAATAATTTAATTATCGTTTCGTTAACAAAAGTTATGATAGATTTATTTTGCTATAATCCGCGTCTGTTAAGCAAATCTATGTCATATTAAGTGTAACAAGCAAAAACCGTTCTCATACCTTATACATGCGAGATTAGTTACTGCAGGTACCACAAAACACCGCCATCAACAACACACTACACATATTCATTACAACAATCTCGACGATCGTATCGCCCCGTAACCGTCATCAGGAGATAGGACAAGATCTCAAAGCTTTGCTCTTTTGTATAAGGTATGAGAACGGTTTTTGCTTCCTACACAGAATTACATAGATTTTTTTTAAGAAACATGGATTTTAGCAAATAATTTCATCATAACCTTTGTACCACAGTATAAACTATAAACATATAAACTATACTTAATACTTCTATAAATTGTTTCGTTAATTTTTCATCACTTGTTAATAGGAGGTATTAATATATTTTAAAGTGATTCGAGCTGTGATAGCCTAGCGGTGAGACCGTGCGACTCTTTCGAGGGGAACACGAGTACAAACCCGGGCTGGCACCAATGTGTTTTTCTATTAAAACTCATGTGTCTAATTGGTAATTGCAATTTATCACACGGTTTTCGGTAAAGGAAAACATCGTGAGGAAACCTGCATATCTCTAAAGAATTCTGCAGATATGTGTAACCTACTAATCCGCATTGGAGCAGCGTGGTAGGTCTTAGTTCCAACCCTACTCTCCAGAAACGGAGAGAGGAGGTCTATTCCCAGCAGTGGGATTGTAACAGGCCGCTACTTTAAAGTGATTCTAATTTTGCAATAAATCAATTATTCGAATTGAATTGTTTGATAGAGACTAAAAATAGCAGATCAATTGAATTGAATGAATTTAAACGGACAATTTAGCATTACAGCAAGATCTACCTATTAATGGATATTAATATAAAGTAGATAGAGCATCAACCGTTACTATATAAACCGTCTGGGCGCTAAGATAAGAAGATAAAAATATTGCACAATGAAATATTCTGACTATAAGGCGAACGACGTTTTAAACATTTATTTAGGATCAATTCATTCCTAAAGTATATTATGTGGAAATTTATACGACGGAGAATATTTACGAATTAGAATAAATACATCATCATTCATCATTCTCCTGCTCTTATCCCAGTCTAAAAGGGGTCGGCACTACATATTAAACATGTTATTAGTTGATTCGGCTAGTTATTTTACGACCGGCCGCCTGCCTGACGTGGCCTAACATCAGTCGCATTTTACGACACCTGCTGGCCCACCATGAACTCTTATTGCGACTCAATTGAAGACGTAAACTAAATAGTTTTGCTTTTTCATACCATGACGTCTTAAAGACGCACACTTTAAGCTGTTACCGAATGAGCGTTCGGAATTCATCCTAAAAACATGTGACTAAAAGAGACAGAGTTATCTATAGTTCATATAACGTTATTTTTTCAAACATTACGACTCCAATGCAATGCACACTTCATGGTACGAAAAGAAAGCGGTTGGGTTTAGGTACTGACTTTGAATTGAATCGTTTTCTAAAAATTCATGGGAGGCCTACTGGTAAGAAATGAGTGTGGTCTATTCTACCCAGCCGGATAGCGCACAGCGGGTGAACTTACCTTAGTCACCTTTTACAACACCTCGGTTAGAAATAAGAGTGGTCTAGTTTACTTGACGGATACCATACGGCGGACGAATTAGTACAATAAAAGTCCTGATCATTTTTTCCAGAATATTCTCAACTTTGATGCACGGGGGGGGGAGGATTAGTTCAGAAGTATTCTGATGTTGGTTTGAGCGCTTATTATTTTTTCAAGGTCACACGGGTCACAAACAACTGGTAAATATACTACAAATATAGTTTTAAATACATAGTAAAGTAGCGGCCTGTTAACAATCCCACTGCTGGGAATAGGCCTCCTCTCTCCGTTTCTGGAGAGAAGGGTTGGAGCTAAGTCCTACCACACTGCTCCAATGCGGATTGGTAGGTTACACATATCAACAGAATTCTCTAGAGATATGCAGGTTTCCTCACGATGTTTTCCTTCATCGAAAAGCGTGTGATAAATTGCAATTATCAATTAGACACGTGAGTTTTAATAGAAAAACTCATTGGTGCCTACCCGGGTATGAACTCGTGTTCCCCTCGAAAGAGTCGCACGGTCACACTGCTGGGCTATTACTATCACATTTAAATACATACTTAAATACAAATATACACCCAGGCTTGAAGAACCAACAAATTGATTTAAATAAAATGTTGGCCCCGGTGGAAATCGAACCCGCGACCCGCAGAGCTGAGGGCAGAGTCGCTACCCACTGCGCCAACGGGGCAGTCGAAATATATACATATAATAGACTAGACCCTCACCTTCAAGCCTAATTACTTGAAGCCGGGATAATATGTTAAATCCAAGCGGCACATAATCCTGTAGCGCATCTTCCTACATTTAGAAGTGGACATTTTGCCCCATCCGAAGAATAAAATTACATGTCCTATGTTTTATATACATAGGAAATGTTACTTTATTCTTCAGATGGGGGCGATATATCAGTTGAAGAAGAAGAATTAGTAGGGTCTAAAACGCAATTCTCCATTCTTTACACAGAGATTACATGTATATGTGATCAAGAAATGCACATAATTATAAAAGACTATAAATATCTAATAAACGAAAAACAAATTTTGTTTTATATTAACATAAATGTAACGCAAACGATATTGATTTAATAGATAAAAAAAATGGGTATCAAAAAATATTTCGCAGATTTTATGGGATAATTGTCATACTTACAGTCGCTTCACCTCGTCTCCCTTCCCACAGAAATTAGCGAGCTCATCAATACCCTCATCTTGAATAACCGTTGAGTCCACATCAAAGCAAATGCAGTCCGCTGTACGGAATAACTCCTGAACGCTCTGCTGTGGTGACATCACGCTTATGGACACCAGGGATAGAGTCTTCAGTGTTGCGAACTGAAGGTTACTTTTTAAGCTGCCAAAAAACAACAATCATTAAAAACAGGGCACCTTTCACAATGGTTAAAGAAAAGTATACTTTCACTACGATGATCAACGCAAACGCAATGTTTTTTAACTACCCTATTCATTCTAATTTGAAAAAAGTTACGTATAATTTTTTTATCAGCTGCCGCGAAGATGAGCTGACGACATGATATTTATAAATTTAAAAAAAAACCTGTAATAAACAAGAACATAATTATAAATTCATATAATAGTGTATCTATGTAATAAATAAATCTATAGTCCAGTCAGCATGATTTTGAATGTCAGAAACAAAAAGGTTGCATAATGTTGAGACATTAATCAAGGTTAAAAAAAACTTTCGAATATAAAATACGTTGATTTGAGAAATTCATATCAAATTTTTGCAATCTTTTAAACAATTTTTGTTGTTTATACCTAAATATAACTAATTAATCAAAAGCACATTACAATTTCCTTAATACACCAGGTTAAACCTCTTTTCGAATTTTCCGACACCACATAATATGACCAACGTTATACATTCAATACTAGTTCACAAAGGAAAATCTAATTTATATTTCTTTGAAATGTTGCATTATTTTCCTCAACTACTAATATTTATTTACATGCGTATTATTCAGTATCCTTATGGAGAACAACATAATATAAAACCAAGACAATAACATAAATTTAAAATATAAATTAGAGAGCATGCGACGTGCAAAATAAATCGTTTTTTTTCGTTTGAAATACCTGTATAAAGCCATTTTCTCCGCGTCTTGTAAATAAACGATATATCTGGACAACACCTAATAGTTAGATGTTTATGTTGTATTAACCTTATTGAGTTAAGTGAAACTCGCTAAAACCGGAAACTATCGTGCACAAGTCGTCGCTCAGTGTGATATCATATAGAACGGTGTGTACACAGTCCATCTGCATACCCGCCTTATATCTACAGGGCTCCCCGAGATAAGAATATGATGCGAGCTACAACACTTCTCTCTGAAAGCTACGTACTATGAATGACGTCACAGCGTCATCTTCGTTTAAAGACGTTGTGCCAGACACGAGAAGTATTGGAAGTAGGGGCGTGGAACCAACAGTTATCTCATTCACTCGCGATAGAAGCGAATGGAATGTTTGTTGAAACACTTGTTTTGCAAATTGCGTCGAGGGCAAAATCATGTTATCATAATATTTTAGACGTAATACGATAGTAAAAATTAAATCTTTTGTTTGAAAAGCAGTCATTGTTCGTAGACAGCGGTAATTAATAACGTAGGTTTTTAAGAACACATACAAATTATAATTAACCAAAGTGTTTTCTGCTCAGAGAAAAATCATAACGTCAACCGATTAACTGCAACGACGTGATTTTGTTTCCATCTTAGCTGTTAAATGCAAAACGAAAAATTCATATTTGTTGAAATAATCAAAATGTACCCTATCTAAAAAATGATTTTCGAAAATTCAAAGTTACGTCAAGTAGAACAACTTTTACTGCAACACGCAGTAAAATACAGTTTCATTATACAAAACCTGTTTATGTTATATCAATTGTGTTTAACCTAGTGAAGGGTTTTAATCAAGGAAACTCAACTGTAGAATAATACATAAATTAAGCTTCTAGTAAGCCAAATTTGATATTGTAACATGTTTAAATTTTAACCTATTTACTGTTATTGTGTTGCTATGTTTTAATATTGAGGACAGGACTTTGACGCAATTGGCAGTGATCTTACCTTCATCTCAATCGGGTTCGATTCCCGCTGAGGGCGAACATTTTCTATAAAAAATTTGTTTGGTTCTTCGAATCTAGGTATATATATGTATTTAACATTATATATGTATATATTTACTAGTTGTCTGTTAGCCTATACACAAGTATTAAGTTACTTTGGGGACAGACAGCTGTGTGTAATTTATTATTATCCCATATATGAGTCAATATAAAATAAAGAACTTTGAAAATCCTGACTAAAGATATTTCATTGAAATACATAATTTTACAGGAAGTAAAGAAATAAATAAGATTTAATGAGCAATCATTGCTTTGACTAGGTCATAGGGTCTAAGCAAATTAAACATAAAAAGGCAATGATAAAATTATTCGTATATGATCCACATTTTGAAATACTACTCTAAAAATGAAAATTAGGGCAAAAGAAATCTGTCAAATTTTGTACCATGGAATTCCACAAAATAACTTGTTTAGTTAGTTACTTAAGCTAGTTTTTTGACCTGAGGCTGGATCAAATAAATCGCAACATTCTTAAAAATTATATTTCGGTTTAAACAGCTTAAATGCTTACTGTTTACCTCCACTAGAGCTTTCAGCAATGTACCTTTGTATTTAAAAATTTGCAAACGTAACTTATCAACATTTCTACAAATTTGACCAATACCACACAATCAAGTAAACATGATTCTAAGTGGGTATATTATTATTGTGCTGCAAGGTTATCACTTAATGTTAACCACGCATGTATCGCATGTACAGTTTGTATATTAATATGATGTCCTACAAAAATAGCCACACCCTCGTTGCAATACAACTAATAATCTTTACTTTGTCTGTTACTTCTGATAAAGTTCCTTTTTTCATCAAAACTTTATGATATAATTAAAAGTTATGCAAGTAGTATATCAACCACAGAATTATTATACTTAGAGCAGCTAAGCCATAGGCAGGCCTGTAAGTGATAGTGACACAACAAATAATGAGAGGGCAGATTAAACTTATATACTTGATCTTTGTGCAACCACTCATAAAAAAGGGACAGATATATACAGCCTCATTTGCTTTCTCTTTATTGTACGTGGCAAATTATAGGCTGGCTTCCCTACTCTAGTATAATAACTCTATGGTTTAAACAGTCACCAGTGATATTTGATCTGAGTGAGTCAGTCATTGAGGAGGTTATGGAGATTAAATATATGCCTCGTCCCAATGTGTCAGTAATAGGAGACATACAAAATTTTTACAGACAGTATTCAAAAAAGTATTTCTAATTTAAACATATCACTCAAGGGTTCAAGTGTTTTGACCAATGTTAACCCACATTTATTTGGTTATTTATTAAACTTTTTTTACTATTTTATTTAATTATTATTGGATCACCCCATCCCAGGAACAAAGTTACATGTTCTATATTATATGATACAACATTGATTTTTCCTCTTTTATCTTTGATTTTTATTTTTCAAAGTATAGAACATCAAAATTAAACCCACAGTAAGAATACCCAAATATCTTTAGAAATATTACTCTGCTTTTTTATTCCAATAATATAATTCTGAAAATCTTAGAGACTTTATTGAGTAGAAGATGTAATTTCATAACATTCTACAAATTTTCAAGTAAGTTTTTTCAAGAAGTTCTTTTTTATTCAGAAATTTAATACACATTAATCATGATTTATCAATAAGATACACGGTATTAGAACACCTTAAACAAAAAAAAATAACAACAAATACAAATTGACATTAAATATAAATTATGTTTATTATAATCTAACTAATCTTTGATGAAACAAAAACGCATAAGTTTATTTGAATAAAGATTATTTTGATAAATTTTGTCGATAATAACGAAAGTATCAGCAGGATTTTAAGATAGCGACACTTCGAAAGTAATAAGATATTTCAATGCTTGTACTTAATAGTATAATTTTAACATCATTTAAAGATCCAGTCATTCAAAAAAATATACAACCAGTTTAAATCAGATGTAGGGCATCAAATAATGCATTAACATTAATAAATTATCAATACGTGATAAAAACTGGTTTCCACTGCTTAGAAAGCGAATAAGACCATTATGCGATAATAATATAAGATCACTAACTGAATTAATGTCAATAATTTTGACTAATTGTTTGTATGTTCATTAAAAACATTATTATTGTGTAAAGGAATTTAAAAAAAATAGATATTTTTATTGTGTGACCAAAGCCAAACTTAATAATGGCAATAATTTGATTCGCGAATCTATTTGTATTAAATATATTTTATATTATGGTCGTAACTTACATAACTATCTGGACACCAAACTTTTTTTCTCTCGAGTATTAAATAATTTCAATTCAATAAATTTTGTTTAAAGAGAACTATTATTAGCATTCCACACATTAAATAAATAAATAACAATATTATAAAATATCAACTACAGCTGATTGAATTTATTTACATACAATGTTACATAAGCAAATATTGTTGACTTTTGATGCAGGCAACACCATGATTGTCCATATCCATTGTCCATCTTTCAATTGTTTGAATGAGGACGCAACTCTGTAAAATAAATAAACGTACAGACCTGTAGGATAAAAAAATGTACTATAAAATATAAAATGGATTGAAATAGCGGTAAAAATTAATAAAAAATAAGGAAATTGTGAATTACATATTCGAAATTGTTTTTAAAATATTTTCTATTTCTACATCCTACTCACATCATGCTCACATCAACCAGAACCAATATAAAAGATTAAGCGGTTTAGCGAAAAGAGCACTTTGGTGGTCCGATGAGAGCACGTAATGTTCTTATCTATGGACGTGACCACAAAACGTACGACTTCGTTATTTGTTATTTTTATTACACTATACTGCTTTTATGATAAAAATATTGTTGTTAAGCCTAGAAATAGAAATGATACATAAATAAAAATATAACAAACGGATAAAATTAATTATCGAGGGTACAAAACATAATAATACTGGGGTTGTTTTGATTGCAAGCCTCCTTTAAATATTTACTATCTGTAGATTTAAATTTCTTTTTGATGAAAAGGCGCGAACGTGTTAGTGAAGATCTTAAAAAGACAATAAATAGTTAAACTTTAGCAATAAAACGAAATTGTTTTCTACAATAAAATGAATGTCTTACAAAGAGAAAATCGATATAATAAAGCAATGATAAAACCTAAAACCAATCTAGTTAGAAAGGATGAAGGATTAGGTAAGATCAGTTCTTAAAGCTAAAATGTGTAGAGATAAATTTTCTAATGATTATAATTTTATTAATTTGAGATAAGCAGTTTTAATTCAATTTCTTTATTTGTAGATCATATTATTGCAATAAAATATTTAGCACTCCTGAGTCTTATAGTTTTGTTTCTTTACACTTCGTTAAGTACCTAAACCGATGGAGTATGTTTGCCGCTACAAATCGATTACTTCCTTTTTACTTATTTTTTAAATTAGCTACGACGTACGTAGAGTGCCATGGAGCTTACTAATATCCCATACAAAGAAAAAAATTTGTATGCTTATATGTTAATCTCAATCAATTATTCTCTCAAAGGTATAAGGGGCTCGACATCTATACCTTTCAACACTTACAAGGCCATAAACACAACGCGTAAAATTGGTAAAAACCCTGCACCCCGGTATCAGTTCAATGTACAAAATCTTACAACAACTAAAAGGTCCTCAATGGGGCCACCGTCGGGGCCTCCCCCGAACTTGAAACGAAAGTAAGTTAACTAATTACTGAAAATTGGGAAAACTTTTTTATATCTATTTTTTAGTAACTAACGTCAAAGACAAGGTATTTTTTTTAAATATTTATTTTATAGGGTTGTTAATAACATACAAATCCAATTAAAGTTAGTCATATCGTTCTTAAAAGGTAATGAACGTACAATAACTATTATAATTAAAAAATAATAATAATAATAAACTATAAAGTCTAACAAACTTAGGGATTGATCAAAGTAAGCTAATGTATATAGTTATTATTGGTATTGGTGACTGGATGATGTCACTATTCTGTCTGGTGAGAGCTGGACAATCATTCAATCCTTAGGTCATATTATTTCACACTAGGTGTGTCCGCGGCTTCGCGATCAATGTCACTAAAATTTTCCCGCGTAAATTCCGACTTCGCGGGAATTGTAATGAAATGTAGTACAAAATTTAAACTTTCCTAAAGAATTGTACTATTTTTTAGTTTAAACTGTACACATATCCGTCCAGCAGATTTCGAGAAAATGGATTACATACAGACATACGTTCTGGGGACTTTGTTTTATAATATGTATAGATTGGTTGATATGCGGTATCTGGAACACTCACTCTACAATCTATATATAGATTCGTATTCAAATGTTATTAAATCGATTATTTTCATAAGATGCTCTAATTTGTCCAAATATCTCAAATAGCTTCGACGCCTAGGAACCGAAACGTACCTAATCGGTCATACCCGGTAATGCTTAGACGGAAGTACAATATTATTCAGTTGTTATACTTAGCGGGTACACTTTTTAATAAGAGATGATGTGATATAATACTCTAGCAGGAGCAGCTAAGAGCTGACAAGCTCGACATTTGCTCCTTAGTTAAATTTTGTGGTAACTACATTACTAACATTTGAATTATGAATGCCACTACCAAAAAAATTGTTATAACATTCGAGAGTAACTAGTTAGAATGGGTATTATATATATATATGGTGCAAAATATGAAACTTTTTTTTCCCCTCTAATAATCGACATATGTGATTAGAGGAAAAAAAAGTTTTAGAAATTTTATTGAAAACGTAGACCCCAATATATAGTTATATAAAACAAAAGTAATAATTAAATTATTTTGCTATAATCCGCGATACAGTAAATAGAAAATATATATATATATAACCTGGTATATATACACCACCACTTTATACATATAGAGGTTTGTGCATGTGTTTTTACGAATCCTGCATGTAACGGGTATGAAAAAACGGATAGTCCACTATACATTTAGCACTATATATATTTTCTATTTACTGTATCGCGGATTATAGCAAAATAATTTTATTATTCCTTTTGTATTATGGATCTCCACAAAGTAAAGCCTAATTCTATAAATTATATAGTTATGTATTTCCTCTCAGAATAATACAATATTCAAGTTCAACCAAACCTGACTCATCATCAAGTGGACAAGCACGGCCTCGTATTTTGGCTAGTGATTCAGCTATTGTAGATACTTCTGATTTACATACACCAAAAAATAGACCAACAGTACTGAAATACATCAGCAGCAGTAGTAGAGGTAGGGAAAAACATAATCATTTAAAATTTGGTGACAGGTATGATATTTATTGTACCTAATGTAATCAGTCTGTATAATTTTATTTGAGATCCCGTAAAACATTAAGAAGGTCTTAAAGAAATAAGCAAGCAACTGAAATCTTCCGAAAAAATATCCGTAAATATCCGTCCGCAAGTGGAACGTTTACAAATCGAACAATAAGAGATAAAATATGGAAGAAACAGTCATACGCGTCATCAAAACCGAATGATAAATATGAAACGTATTAAATTAGAGATTTAATACTAACCCGATTTCTGGGCAACGTCTTGTCTCAGCTTAGAGCTTACACTTTGTAGTGTTTGCGGTTTGAGGTTGTATATACATGACTAACAATAACTTACACTAATACTAATGTACAAAGGAAACATTACACTGTCTCAGAATGCAACACGTCAATAACACGAGAGACCTTAGCAAGAGTAGACGTGTAGTGACATATTATGTAATTTGTTGGTGCGTATTTGAGCCTGTGCTACGAGTATATCAATACAATACAAGTGAACACATACACCACAGACCCTCCAATTGCTGCAACGTGGATTAGCGAGTACAAAAATTTCATAGAAATGAGCGTGTTCTTGATCTTCTTAAGCAGAAGTCCACTGTTAGACATAATATTTTGAAGAATTTCCTTCCTCACACCGACGTTGCCGCTGCTATTAGCTACCCTCGACCATTTGAGGTTGTCTGTATACCTCAACACACGTAGAAAAATGTATTATAGAAGCATATTGGGTTAACGCCTCTATAATTTTTATATTCTTACGCAATAATAGATACGAAAGTCTGTCTGATATCTAATGGAGCAATATTGATGAAATTTGGCACAATCAGGGTTTATATACCACACTAATATACAGGATAAAACATCCCTTTTTCCTTTGGGAGCACTAAAAAATGTTCATAATTGTGAGTATTTGACTTGAGTAAAGTAATGAGTACACAACTTGGACCGTAAGAAAAGCTGAAATTTCCACTTACTCGACAATTTTCAATATACTAGAGATCTTTCATTCTAAAAGTGCACGTCCCTCTACCAAATTACATTATTTTAATGTGTGAGAGAAAATATTGATTGTACTATTTTATTTGTGTGCGCGCAGCAATTTTAAAGTTGACTCGACTCATTCGCGCACTTAAAGGTCAACTAATTGCTCGACTGGTATAAGTCAAGCATTTATATGGCAGAGAATGCACGCTTTGTATGAGACAACACGTCTATTCTGTCACGCGTTCTTATCATTTGTGCACTGGTTGACCAACCAATCCGGTTACACTACGTTAGTATGTTACAGTAGAATATTAATTTATGGTTCTCTAGGTGGACATAGTGGTACAAGATCAGCAAGATCTACAAGCTTATCAGTTGTAGAAGCCAGTGTTATACTTGGTAAGTTGATGTGTTTGGATGTGCGTATTTGGAATAGGGATGTAACTTGGAGTGGAATAACCGATATTAAATAATCGATTTTTCTCCCTTCAAAATAAATCGATTTGTAAACAATTAAATTATTTAAAATCGATTTTTTCTGACTATTTAAAAGTTGCATTTTTTTATAATTAGAATAAGAACTAATTAAAGTAGACAAGTATGAATAAAAAATTGCAAAATTCGATTAAAATATTTAGTTGGCTACATTACTTGCATCGCACAACACATTTGTTATCTTAGAAAACAAGAAAAAAAAAAGAAAAAGAGGGTAATTAATATAATCGATTCTTTAAAAATAGAATTTTAATGTTTACAAAATCTCTATGTTCCAAATTAGTTCCTTTACTAGAGTAGGCGAATCAATGTGTCCATGGAAAAAGCAAGTAAATGTGATTGTATATATCTCTTTCTCTTTTTTATGTGTGGTTAGACAAAGATAACTATACCAGTTTCATCTTCCCTCTCATTATTTATTATGACACTCACTTATGACATTCACTTATGGCTCCCTCCCCTTCTCTAGTATAATATCATACACAATATCATAACTGTACGAGAGAGAACCTAGTTAGAACAAGATGATACTATAGACAATAAATACAATTCAAGGTACATATTTTAAAAAAACTTACAGCTATATCCGAAGGGCGAGGGATGGCTCGGGGCGAAATAGGCATAGCAGCAATAGACCTTCGTCATCCCCATTTAGTTCTATGCCAGTTCAGCGATACATTGTTATATACCCACACACTTACGAAGATCAACTACTTTAATCCTGTAGAGGTTTTTAAAATTATTATTATTATTATGGGAAGTATGAAAGTTGCGCCCTATTAGAAAATATGAGAAGTAAGAGATTAAGTTAGTAAAGTCATGTAATGATGAGCCATGCAAATCATGTTATCGAAATAGTTTTAAATAAATTAGAAATTAGAAATTAGAAATAAGAAATTATTTATTTGTTCAAAACTGTTCCGCACAAACGTGCGGGAGGATGAAACAACCTCCGAGACCTGGGCCCGTCGTCTCGGCGTCTCAACCTACCTTATGCGGCCATCAGCTGTATGCGGTCCGGCCTCATGAATGCGTGTATATGTGTACGTGTGTGTGTGCGCTTGTATGTACTTGGCCGATTACCGAACCCGTTGGCTTGCCTCAGCAGTCTTCCACTGACACGTACTGTCTATTTCTCCCGGATTATACACTTCACTATATCGGTTAAATAACACAAATAACACGCGGTGTGCACACAACCTTCGTAAGGTCACACGTTATTGAATCGTCCCATATCGGGGAACATTAACCCGAACGCGCACTAAAACCGCGTCTTCTCAAAACGCTTCACTAATTGAACGCGTCACTAATTCTAAAAACCACACCCAAAACGCATAATTACGAGTGTGCGTTATAAAAGGAATGCCGTATACAGGCGCGCGCGGCTTCTTCCTGTCGTGTTCGAAGCATCACTAACTGGCGGACTTGACCGGCGGCGAACGAATGCAGAAAGGTCGTTGATCCGGCCGGTCGCGCCGCGTCGCGCGTCAATTTATACAAAACAAAAACAGTTGTGATATACAATGTTTACAAAAGCTTATTGATGCCTTAAATACACTTTAAATATCACCACTAGCAACCAAACTAAGCCAGGCTTGTATTCTTGGTTACTAGTGCCTTCCATTGTCATATATATACTGCTAATTTTTTTTTAAACAAAATATAAAATAATATTAAGCTTAGTTAATTGTTAAATGACTAGAGGGAGGCCGAAAAAAAGATCGATGGATTGTTTGAAGAATGGTATGCATAAAACGAAATATTAATAATGATAATATTTTTTAATTGCTACAATATTAATGACAATAAATAATTATTAACATAGATTATAATTTATAATATCATTGTATATGAGCTAGCCGGTATCCGGCAGAATAGAATAGACCACCCTCCTTTCTTACGGAGGTGTCGTAAGAGGCGACTAAGGTAATTGCCGTGTGGTATCCGGCTGCATAGAGTAGACCACCCTCATTTCTTACCGAGGTGTCGTAAAAGGCGACTAAGGTAAGATGGCATTAGGCAGGCGGCCGTTCGTTAAATACGTAGCCAAGTCATATGACAACATGGATGTAACATGTTGTGCCGATCCCACTTAGAGTGGGATAAGGGCAGGAGAATGATGATGATGATGATCGTTGTATATGGGCACCTCTAATGGGTTTAGACAACCGTCGTTTCGTGTAAAAGCCTCAACAAATATAGTCTTGACTAAGCCGAGTAGTGCATTTTTAAATACTTTTGTGTGCATATGCGTCGCAGCTTAAAGCGCTTTATATGCTTAAACTAAGGATTAACAAGTACGCACGAATTTTCATATACCCTCAACTTAGTTTTCGTATCCGTACAAAAAAAAACTTCTTTAATATTCGTAGTTCATATGTGTTTTTAGTTTCCTCAATAAGTTAACGGAACTTTATTTTTATTTGATGTGTGATAAATGTGAAACGAAGCAACACATCTCTAAATATTTTGTAGCTGGGAAAAGGTCTCTTCTAACTTTTGGAGAGAATTATTATAGCCAACCACGATGCTCTAACGCTAATCGACAGGGTACACATAACCCAGGAATTTTTTAGAGATGTGGAGATTGGAGATTAGAGATGGAGATTTCCCAACGACAACTTTACTTCGAATTACATTATTGTATATATCAAATTAACACAAGTATTTATTAAAAAAAATACCTGGTTCCTGTTGTACCATTACCATTACAAATAAATAAACAAAAGAAATTATATAATTTATATAAAAAAAAATACGTTAAATTTTACTAAGGATATTTAAATTGCACGCGATATGTCCATTTTATCGGCCCTAGAAAAATGTAGGTAAATTATGTACTTGATCAAAAGATCTGTTTGATAATAAAAAGATTGGCGATGTATATAATAGACAAAGTAGGAACCGACATAAGCTTGCGGCTCCTGCTTTGCGCCTTGTAAGAGTACGTAAGTCGTTTCAGTGGGTTTGGGTATAAGATTCTATAACAAAATTCCACAATCAATTTTAACTTTGCCATTACAGCAATTTAAAAATACTGTTAAAAAGAGGCTGATACAGAAAGCCTATTATACCGTGGAGGCTTACATTGCTGATAAGAATGCGTGGATATAGCTGCTCTTTGACCTTGTGCAGGATAGCTATGACAAAATGTAATTAGTATTAAGAATCTTCTTTTTAAAAGAGCTCCACCGAGTTTCTTGCTGGCTCTTCTCGGTAGGACGGCTTTCCGAACCAGCAATAGAGTCGACGATTCAAAAGCACTTGTTTACAAGTTTATTTGAATAAAGAATATTTTGAATTTGAATTTGAATTTGAATAAATAATTATTCTTCCAGATCATAGTTCCACATACTTTTTGCGAAGGTGTACAACCTAGTCAGCTATATAAGCTTATTAAGGATCAGTATCCATTGGTCAATTTAACTACTGTACAAAGACGTCACTTCAACGATGCATTTGGTCGTCAGAGCATACAAATGCTCTGCGCTCCGCAGTACAGCGCTGTTTATCTGCAAGTTCTTCACAAGTACCCACATAATATTAAATATTTATTAAGACTTATTAGTGGCTACCATTTGATATTGTTGTTTTTTTAATTACCTTTCTTTTTGACCTCTCATTGTTCTAAAACCATAGAGTTATTATACTAGACTAGTGAAGCCAGTTCAAAATGTGCCTCTATTACAATAAAAAGAAATAAAGAGACAGCAAATAAGACTATCTATCTCTCTTTTTTTATGTGTGATTAAACAAAGTTAAGTATATGAGTTTCATCTTCCCTCTCATTATATGTTGCGTCACTCTCACTTATAGACCCGCCTATGCCTTCCTATTCTAAAATAATAATTCTGTGTCTAAAATACACTATCTTAGCATTTATTTTTTATTACTTACAGTAATATTACTTGAGCAATAATAAATTTAATTACATATTTGTTGTGAAGCTTCATTTGCTGTACCGGTACAGTTTAAAACGATTCTAAAGTTTATTTTGTTGTATAATTATTAAACTGTACAATTTTTAATAACAATAAAGATATGAATTCATAAAAATCTCTTTCGTATTCCTTGTAATATTTATATTATATTATTGGACTATGAAATTCCAATATCATTGCAGGTTTTACGCACTCACAGCTGCAGCGGCAATACTGAAGTATGTAGAATATATCCAGTGCATAGTTTTTGCTAGAGAATCGTTGAAAATAGAATATCACTCGTCTGAAAACACTATGATTATTGGTAACGAAATCAATAAATATATTAATGGTATTCTATTCATTATTCTCCTATCCTTATCTCACTCTGATTGGGTTCGGTGTAATATGTTTTCATCTCCCATTCTCTTCTATCATTTTTTTAATCTGGTACTACTCTTTTTATAAGTATAAGTTTGCTCAGGTACTCCATCTTGTTCCTCCATCATCTTTCCATTATCACACCGCTAGAAGTTCCACCCTTACTTTTTACGTCCTACGGAGGGGCACATGAAGCGCTTCGTGTCTTCTTTTATGTTGTGCACAGCAACGGAACGGAGTCCCTTCCCGGCATATATTTTTCCCAGTTCATGTAATATGGGTATCTTTAAAGTAAATATGAATTGGCATCTTATAGATAAGCGCGCGCTTACCTTCACGCGCTAGTATTTTTAAGCAATAAAAAGATCTTTTATTCTTCATATAATCCACCCACCTTTTTTTCGGTATCCCTCTAGGCCTTCTCCAGTAAATAGAACGTATGACTCATACTTAAAATACTTTTAACATCTATTAGAAATGTCAGGAATTTCACTTAAATATTTCAGCCTTCTCACATAGTCTACAAAGACAAACATACAGCAACATATGGAACAGGCCAAACATGTATTGAAAGGTTAAGTTTCATATAATTTGGAATTATTATGCCAGGACGATTCTACCACCTTATACGATTCTACCCCCAGTTCGGAACGCTACTATTCACTGAGAAGAACTGGCAAGAAACTCAGTGATTGCTCTTATCACAAATATTAACTATTCGAGGCTACATTTTATTAACACGGAACGTAATGTGGGTAGGTGCGGATCTCTCCGAACAACATCAAACACCACTAAAGTAATCAGTCGAATATGAGGGTAGATTCTAATAACAATTAACACTTAATTTACGAACTCGCGGATCTACTTAACCAACATTAAAACTACACAGTAATAATTACACCTTGTTTAACTAAGGCAGGTTGTAACACGATCAACAATAATCGTACAAGTTTCGTTTACAACGAAACTCAAACAGAACGGTCTAGCCGCGTAAGCGTAAGCTAATAACCGTAAGAGTCGAATATTGCTACAAGAGTGACTAATTTTCCCTCCAAAGGCAAGTCCCTTCCTTGCTATCGGTCACGCGATTATAGTGTTGTCAACTTTCATTCCTAACACATCATTATATTTATTTCTAGATGTCGGAACAGCGACTCAGTTAGAACTAGTTTCTCCGTTAGTGCCATCTGCTGGGCCCACTTGTTGTTTACTCGGAGTTCTAGGTCCAACATTCACGGTCGGTGGTATTAGAGCTCTTAGAGCTGCAATACTTCAGCCTTCATGCAATAAAGAGTTCATTGAAGCTAGACTTGATTCAGTTCAGGAATTGATTGAAAATGAATCAGGTCTAATGTCAGATTTACAGGTTGTTCCAAATATATTTGATCGCTTATAAGTTTAATTCAACATCTTCCGCACATTTAAACTTATTACAGGATGTGATCAAAAAATTGTCAGAAATAGACAAAATTTTATTCTTATGCATCGAAACACCTAATCAGAATATGGATAAATATGGAGAATCTCAATTAAACCAAACCCTTCTCTTGAAGACTACAATGGAAATGGTGCCAAAATTATTAGAAGCAATGAAGTCAGTGGAAAGTGGAAGACTGAGAAAAATCAAAATGGTAACGTTGTCTTCTTTTGCTTTACGGATGTTGATCTTAGGCCTAATTATTAATTTTACGAACTATATGCCCCGACTTGCTTTGCGATGGATAAAACTTTCTTTGCTTCTAAAATTTGAAATTCTAGCAGATTTTGATAAACCTTTTATTATGTATATAACTGACAATGTCTATACATTATTTGTCGTATCCATCTAATTCTAAGAATCTATTTATTTAACAGAATTTAGCGGAATGCTATAGAAGACTAATTTGTTATTTATCTATTATAATTATTTATTATAACTTAAATAATTAATAGTTTTAATAGCTCTTGAAACATATCTTTTGAAATGATTACTATGTATAGGATTTTCAAAATCCACATTACGAACAAATAGCTGATCGAATTCGTAATATCATACAAGATGATGCTCATTTGGAAAAAGGTGCAATGGGTAGTCTTCAACGATGCTTTGCGATTAAACCAGAAATAAATGGTCTCCTAGATGTTGCTAGAAGAACTTATTCTGAACTGATAGACGACATTCAAAAAAATGTAGAACAATTAAGCGAGACATATGATTTGCCAATACGCCTGAATCAAAATGTTATGAAAGGTTTTCATATAGTCCTACCAGTTGCTCCGAAGAATAGAAGTCATTTTAATATCGAAGATCTACCTTCCAAATTTATTCAGGTATGCTGAACAATATAGAATAGCTTAAGTCTTTTCCACGGATTACCCAGACGATATGCTTGTCGCCCTCCTTAAATTAAGCGACTCCTCTAAGGCCTCCTCTAATTTATCTAAGGGGGGATGGTGTAGTATCAAATACACCATTTTACTGGCAACTTTAAATTGTATTTACTTTAACGAGCATATTTCTTGACAAAGGTTAATTTATTGCTAAGATACTGATTTTTAACAATCTAAAATTGTTAGTCTTAATAAAGAGTGCCGAAGAGAGTACTTACATCTATTGGTCTATTTCAATCACGTCAATCGTGTCGTTTTTTTAATTTTTTAATGTTCTTTTTCTAATTATTTAACTAATGAACGTTAGTTGCTGGGCAAAGGCTTCTTTAAGAGAATTGTATGCCACAGACCGTATCTATGGCGATCGTATCTATAATTGGAGCGATCTTTTGTTTTTCGTCTACCTCGTAAGGGGTCTACAAAAGTTACAGCCTCTATCCGATATTGTGCAAGACTAGTAAACTGTCACTTCGCAACAAAGTGACGCTTTACAAGACTTGCATTAGACCCATAATGTCGCGTTCGCGCACGTTCCTAAGTCACGACTGTGTCAGTTGCAGACACTTCAAAATCGATTCATGCGTACAGCCACTGGCTGTCCGTGGTTCGTGCGCAACGTGAATCTCCATAGAGATCTCGACCTTCCCACGATAGCCGATCTTTTCAAACGATTCTCGAAGGCTTACTTCGAGAAAGCGTCCACACATCCAAACCCCCTTATAGCGGCCGCGTCCAACTATAAGGTGTTCAACTTCCCCAACAAGTTTCACAGGCGCCCTAAGAGCGTCCTTAATGAGCCCGACGATGCTATTACAGCATCCAACAAGATACACACACAATTCACACAGAAACAGCGTCTTCGCCGGCGAAGACGAGGTCCCCGCTTGCTTGTGTCAAGCGGCCGCAGCCCTCTGCCGCGGCCGCCGTGATGCAGACTTCTTCAAAGTCAATGTTAGATACAGTCCTCCAAAACGCGCCGCTTTAAGCCGAGGTTCGGTCTCGCAGGAGACACCCTTAAGGCGACGCTCCAATAAGTTACGAGTGCCTAAAAACACTCGCTTCTTATCAATTTTACCCGGCGAAGCTTCTGCGCTCGCCCATTCCACCGGTAACGCTGTAAAAGCCATTAGGGCTAACAGCATTAGACACATTCGAAAAAAAAAAACAAAAGTTACGTGTTCCGTTGTGAGATCGCTATTACAACACCTTAGGATCTCAGAACCATCGTTCCTTTGAACTATGTGCCCAACCATGTTATCTTAACGGCAAACTTCTTGTCCATAAAACTTGCGTTTTAAATAAAATAAGAATATTCAGTGGTACAAACTTTTATAGATATTCTTCCTTTCACTTGGCTCGAGTCTAGGTTTTAAACAATTTTTACAGGTAGTTTTTAATGGCGCAAGCGTAACAATGACTACGGAGGATCTAGTTGTACTGGATCATCAAGCGAAAGAATCTCTTAATGAAATACAAAAAATGAGCAATATGTATAACTCTTTTACACTCATTTTATTATTTAATGTTACATGTGCAGAATTTTCATTCGTTATTTATTTGTAGCGTTATTTCTACATTATTAAAAGAACTACGTCCCTTTATGTGCAGTCTATATAAACTTTGCGAAAATGTTGCTGAATTGGACATTTTGCTGGCTTTAGCTCAGGTATAACTAAAACTATAGTTATTCAAAGATTTTAAATTTTTCGAATAGAAAAACATTGACTAAATTGAGATTTTATTTGAATAGGCCAGCGCAATCGGCTCGTATATACGACCTGAGTTTAGTAGTTATTTAGAGATCAGAAACAGCGTTCATCCTCTTTTGGATTACAATACTCAAGTAATGCCAATACCAAACGATATCGTAAGTATTATATTATAAACCTATGATGAAGTAACATATTCACTTAAGCTAATTATCTCTTTAAATAAAAGTACCTGGGTGATCGAGCCTTACTAGGTATTATTTAAGATTTTAAAAAATGCAATTATAAATATGGGCATATGATGTCTTAGACTCGATCTGTGGTGACACTTCTTTTGTGCGCTCATCCTCCATTGACCTATTACAAATTTACAAATGATAGCAAAATTAAACTTTATATTCAATGCATATTTTATCAGTTTTCAATGCCCGAAAACAGGGATAAATTTTTTTAAAAATAAAACCTAGCTAAATCGATTTATCACCCTCGAAATCCCCTACATACTAAGTTTCATGAAAATCGTTAGAAAATTGACGATACATTCATCACTCGATTTATCTTCACAGTTTGCTACTCCAGAGCAAAATTTCACAATAATAACTGGACCTAATATGGGCGGTAAGAGTATATACATAAAACAAATTGCTATAATGCATATTATGGCACAAGTGAGTTAATTATTTTTTATATAATTATCATTATGAGCATATGTGTTCACCTTAGTATATACAGCTCTCGTAAGGCATTTTAAGCTAAACTAAGTAATCTTTTATCATACTTTTTCAGTCAGTTTATTTTTGAACTTAATCCACCTATTTTCAGAAGGAGACGAATCTAAACTTTTCTACTACTGTCTTTACTCTCACATCTTGTGTGTAGTCCCACTAAATTTAATATAATGTACGATAAAAATTCATCTACTTTTTATTTTTTTATGCCATTGTTTTGAATAAAATGACTCGGCCGCCGGAGACGCGACCGGCGGAATCAAGGACGTTTATGCATTCGATTGCCGACGCGAGCGGCCGACCGCTAGTAACTTTTCAAACACGATAAGGACAGGCCGCGTGCGCCTGTATACGGCATTCTTTTATAACGCACACGTGTAATTTTGCGTTTCGGGCGTTATTCTCAGATTTAGTGATGCGTTTAACCAGTGAAGTGTTTAATAAGACGCGACCGTCCACGGTTTTGGTGCGCGTTGGATACTATTCCCCGATATAGGGACTATTTAATAACGTGTGACCTTACGAAGGTTGTACAAATGAAACATTACACTGACCCAAACGCACACACGTCAGTAACACGAGAGCCCTTGGTGAGAGTGGATGTGTAGTGATATATTATGTTACTTCTTATTGCATGTTTGAGCCTGTGCTATATTAATACAACATTAGTCTATATTAAAATAATACAAGTGTAAGAATAAGAATGAATAAAATAAAGTGCGACAGTAAAGTATGATTCTAAATTATATATCTATTAATTACAGTTAGGTTGCTTTTTACCAGCAACAAATGCAGTACTCCGGTTATGCGATCGTATATTCTCAAGAATTGGATTTAATGATAACGTGGAGTTTAATGCTTCAACCTATGTTGTTGAGGTAAATTATATTTACAATATACATATGTTTATCTTAAAATTGAATATAATTTACTGTTCTGCACATTTTTTTTCAAACTGATAATATGCTATTAACCCTGACGGCATTTAAAGCGTCTCCAGGCGAGTGTTTTTCAGATATATCGCATATCTTTTCCGATTTTTAACCTTCATTAGGTATTCTTAATAACGTATAATATATTTTATTCTATCCACATCGTGAAAAAAAATCGTGTTAGCTGTGATAGCCTAGCGGTGAGACAGTGCGACTCTCTCGAGACGACATAGGTACAAACCCCGGGCAGGCACCAATGAGTTTTTCTATTAAAACTCATGTGTCTAATTGATAATTGCAATTTATCACACGCTTTTCGGTGAAGGAAAACATCGTGAGGAAACCTGCATATCTCTAGAGAATTCTGGAGATATGTGTAACCTACCAATCCGCATTGGAGCAGCGTGGTAGGTCTTAACTCCAATCCTTCTCTCCAAAAACGGAGACAGGAGGCCTTAGCCCAGCAGTGGGCATAGTAACAGGCTGTTACTTTTTTTTTACATCGTGAAACTATTGGATATGCAAAAGTATTTTTTATTATATACTAGCTGTGCCAACAACGGCTTCGCTCGCGTGAAATTCATAAAAGGAAAAATAAGTTATTGTGAGTTAACCATGAGAGATAGAGATATGCCATCGCGGACTTCTTTTGTATTTTATAGATCTACAATTCTGTACTACATTACTTTAGCGTATCTCTGCTGGTTTACGTAGCGCACGCGACTAAAGCTCCTAGCAAGCAAGTTTTTTTAATAACTGCGCGATCTCTTCAGCACAATTTAGATAATACCGATATGTACTATTTACCTAAACCATTCGCAAGTATTTCACTATCTTTTGTAGAAAACCGTACAAAGATCCGTTCAGTACATTTTGAGAAAATCGGTTACATACAGATAGACAGCTTTTTGGGAACTTTGTTTTATAATAAGAATAGATGGAAGTAAAAGTATAGCTGATCGAAAAATTTAAATATAGTCGGCGTAACCCGATAACTTTACGAAGTGTAAGCTATGTTTTATCGCTAATGATTGCAATACTAAAAAGTATTTTTGATTTCCTATAGCTGAAAGAAACCCAACATATATTGAAAGGGTTAACGGCGTCTAGCTTAGTTATAATCGACGAATTATGCAGGTATGTAATAGAGTTCTCTTCTGCACTTCATTCTAATCAACATATTTTTGATCAGCATATACTTTGTTATAGGGGAACCAGCGTAGAAGAGGGAACAAGCATTGCTTGGGCAATATCTGAACAACTTATTATAAGTAGCGCCTTCACTTTCTTTACAACACACTTTTTATGCCTCACTAGACTACAAGACCTCTACTGTAATGTTGTCAAGTAAAATTAAAGAACTAAACTAAACTGATAAAATTTTCAATTTTCAATTTTCATAATTTAAATGATATGATTGCATGATTTTAGCCGTCATACATTAGTGACTGAAGAAGCGAATTCTCAAGGATTGGACAAAAAATTAGTTTATCAACATAAAATTGAGATAGGTGTTACAAAAATTGAACATTACGGCTTAGCTTTAGCAGCAAAAACTAATTTACCTCATGATACTGTTAATCTGGCAAGGGAGTTAGCAGGACTAATTGCAAAAATAAAACAGGTATAAATTTTTATTCCTTATCATAACTATTTATAATACATCATACTTTAGATAGGCGCAGATATTAGATTTAGATAGGCGCCTTGTTAAAATTAAAATGCAATTACATTAACATTTGCAGTCAAGAAACATATGCAAAATAAGTACTTTAAAGGATACCACATAGCCCAGATCAATTATTATATAATCATAGCCAAAAAAATATAAAATACAAAAGTAATAATAAAATTATTTTGTAAAATAATTTTAAATTTTGTAAAATAATTTTAGTATGGATCTCCGCAAAGTAACGCCTAATTCTATAAATTATCGAAAAAAAAAACTCAAACTAGACGCTTACTTTACTAACATAAACTATACTGTCTTAAAAACTTGGATAAAAGCATCAATTTGCTTTTCTGTTATTGTTGTCTTAGCACGCCTCAATACTTAACTTTAATTATAGCATTCATAATACTTATTGTAAATAAGTATATTTAATAAGGGCTATTTTCCAGCCACAAGTTTTAAATTCATCAAAAAAATCTGACGGAGAACTTCTGTATGAACTTCACACAATCATTACTCATGAAGGCCGAAAAATGAATGCAAAAGATTCTATTAACCTTATAATACAACAATTTAAAAACAAGTATCCAGAACTTATGGAAAGATTACGTTTAGAGAGAAGTACACTAAGTATCACATCCAATATCACTCATTCTTCTTTAGAGAAGATAACTAAAACAGCTGACGCCAATGATTTTCAATCAATTGAAACAAGTTATAATGTGCGGATACCTAAGTCAACTAGTTCTACTTCAATCACAGGTTATAGCGATTCAGACAAAGAAGCGACTAAAATAAATAGAAATCCATATGGTCTCATTGAAACGTCTACTGGATTGCTTAGCACTATAATTAATGTTAAACATAATTCTGCTTTCGAAACAATAAATGAAACATCGAATCAAGGAAATATGACAGAACAAGAAAATAAATCAGAATTTAACAACAAAGAATTTGAAAACCTTGAAGCATTCCCATCCAAACGTACAACAGAAAATACTAACAGGTGCATAATATTTGACCCTGAAAAAACTGTATCAGTTCATAATAGTTCGGCATCAAGTGCAGAGGATAATAATATTGATATACTAGATAACATAGTAAATAACGATGAAGATATAAATAGCGATTACAATATGTCTAATGATTCGGATATAGCGAATGCACTAACACAAGTTATCGATGAAAATTCTGTAGAATCCATGAATACAGATGATAGTTGCGTATCTTCCGAAGATATAGAATTAATACAGGAGACTGTTAATGATATAAAAGGAGATTTAAATAAAATATTAAATATTCCTATTGATAGTATAATACTAGAGCCTCCAGCTGCTTTCAGGGATTGCTAAGTGACATGTTATTATTAAAAACTATAAAACTCTGTTCCATTTCTTTTTTTTTATTTGTATTTTTCATATCTTATGTTTGAAATGGTGATGGCCATTTGATCCACCTTCATTACATGCTCTCAGCTACATTTTAGATATATAATTACAGAATATATAAGATTGAAAAACAACAGAGATTTTCATAAATTATTAACAAATTAAGACGCCTGATGAGCTTGTCTGTCTGTCTGTTTATTTGCAATAAACTTGTGTATGTACACGTTATCTTTGCAATATATTCGAAAACTGTAGATACTAGATATAGTGAACGTATTTTAATGCGAGAATAGACAAAGTGATTTTTGGGGAAGGTCTAGTGTAACATTTTTAAGGTTTTGTTAAATTACTTGAAATATGCAGAAAATCTTAGTATAATATAAAATACATATGTCCAAAACAACAAATGGATATCATTTTTTATTTTCCTAAAATACTTTACATTTTATTGAATTTTTAATTTATATTGGGACAGCTACCACAGAGTGTACATTTAATATGGGAGAATAAAAAAAAGAATGCGAATAGCGTTCAACCATAGACAATTTATCAGTATTCAGAAATTCAGAATGTCGTTTCAAAATGGCTGACTTATAGAAATAAACGTATTGCATGAACAGTTTGCTGGAGTATTGCATTTTCTGTTAATTTATTTTTGAAATAATGTTTTTATATTTTAATCGTTGTAATAACTTTATGGAAAAGTAGAAAAAGAGGGACGTGAAAGTAAGTTCATATTATAAACTTTAATTAATCACCGGTGTGCGCTGTTTTTCTCATGATTGTTATAGTTTTATGTAAAACGTCCACGTTTTGCAGAAAGCCGCAGCCATGTCGCTGCCGCCGTATCTTTTGGGGCCCAACCCCTGGGCAACCATGATGGCGCAGCAGCAGCTGGCGGCGGCGCAACAAGCCGCACTCCAGGCCCATGCTGCCGCCACAGCTGCGGCGCCGCCTGTGCCGCCGGCACAGCCTCCTAAACCTCATCACATTCCTGAGGAAAAAATTAAAGACAAAGGTTTACCCGATTATAAGTTTATTTCTTCTCTTTGGGTACACCTAAATATCGATTAATAAGTTAAATTCAACTTCAAATAAAACTTGGTGACCTAATTCATTAAAAGTACACTTCGAAATAAACAATTTTAATTCACATATGGTAAAAAATATAACTTTTATTTTATATTTGGTTGAAGTTAAATTTATTATCATAATATAATTTTATCAATTGGAAGTTTAAAAAAAACCGTTCTTATATTGCACGAAGTATTTACATATTTGGAATTACTATTATGTAATATAATGTATGTGACTAAATATGGAAAGTGTAAAACATTAAGATTTCAGTTGATTTTAAAAATTGGCAAGAACGTAAAAGTAGTGCTATTATTGATTTCATAGGAATTTGCTGTAACAATTGTATCACCTTCAGTAGCCATCATCTGCTTAGAATAAATGAATGGCAATAAATTTAGATAATAGAAACTACTCGTGGGTTTTGTATATGTATAAACAATTTGGATAAGCATAAATCTACCCAGAAAATATATTAATACAGCAGTAAATACTCTAGTTCATGTCACTAATGACAACCCTAACTTTAATAGTTGACAAGCCTGTATTGATTTTTAAATAAGTGTTACAGTGAAATTGCTTCTCTGTAGCACATGAAATTTGTGGATGTAAACTATAATAGTGGTCTGAGTTCACTTATATCAACATAATTCAAATAAAACAGTATGCATTAATATAAACTGTTGGTTATTGCACTAAGTTAAGGTAATTGAACCTATGCCTGAGTTCATAGGTATGTCATTAAATATTTGAATTTGTTATTATTCTGAAACATAACCTGCCTTACCTCTTTTATAAATACTTACTTGACTTTTTTCTCTTATTGCAGAATTTTGTTAACAGATGCATTTCCTGCACTTGGTCATACATACCAAATATATGTCCCATGTTTATCAAAAATTAAAAAAATTTATGAGATTTATAGAATTGCTGCTGCTTAATTTACTTCTTTTGTGCTTCATATAAGGTCTTTATATCTATCACCCTGGGATGTGTGTTTCAGTATGATAAATTATTTAACTGAAAAATTTTACAGGGTGTAAAGTAAATTGCAGTTGATATGATTTTCAATTTTAGTACAATTGATAAATGCTGTTCCCTGCCAACAATTACTTTTTGTCTATTTTGCATAATTCTTAATTATTATTTTTTTATTTTTTCCTTTATATTATCTCGAGTTCAAATATTCATCTAGGTAAATTCTTATTGATTTTATATATTACCTATATTTCACTTGTCTTTTTCCTTCTGTACTCAAACCTTGACTGGAAGTGATCCTTTTTAAGGTTATGTCTGTCTTATGTGCAATCTTGAAGAAAAAGAAGAAGGCTGTCAAAGTAGTCGCTATTGCATATTAACATGACAATCCATAATTAAAGACCAGAAATATTTAATTTTAAAACGATTGCCTGTAAAATGGTTCATATTTGATGAAACATTATTTTATTTTATTAAACTCATATTATTGAAAGTACTATTCTAGAATAAATATTCAACATTATAATTTTTTGGGTCAGACATTATATTTTATTGTAATTTTTATAACAGCGCAAAAATGGCTCCAACTTCAATCAAAGCGTTTTGCCGAAAAACGAAAATTTGGGTTTGTGGACGCCCAGAAAGAAGACATGCCACCTGAACATATTCGCAAAATTATTCGCGATCACGGAGACATGACCAGCCGGAAGTACAGACACGACAAACGGGTATACCTCGGTGCTCTGAAATACATGCCACACGCGGTAATGAAACTACTGGAAAATATGCCAATGCCCTGGGAGCAGATCAGGGATGTAAGGGTCCTTTATCACATAACTGGTGCGATAACGTTTGTTAACGAGATTCCGTGGGTTATCGAGCCCGTTTACATAGCACAGTGGGGCACTATGTGGATCATGATGCGAAGGGAAAAGCGAGATCGACGTCACTTCAAGCGAATGAGGTTCCCGCCTTTCGACGATGAGGAACCGCCTTTAGATTACGCTGACAACATCCTAGACGTCGAACCTCTTGAGCCGATACAGATTGAATTAGATCCTGAAGAAGATGGAGCAGTTGCATCCTGGTTTTACGATCACAAGCCTTTGTTGGACACAAGACATGTAAATGGATCTACATACAGGAAATGGAATCTGACCTTACCGCAGATGGCTACACTGTATCGGTTGGCGAACCAACTCTTAACTGATCTTGTAGATGACAACTACTTCTATCTTTTCGATTCAAAGAGTTTCTTCACGGCTAAGGCTCTGAACATGGCTATACCAGGTGGTCCGAAGTTTGAGCCACTTGTCAAGGATAATTCAGCTGGAGACGAGGATTGGAATGAGTTCAATGATATCAACAAGATTATAATTCGGCAACCAATAAGGACGGAGTATAGAATCGCATTCCCGTACCTCTACAATAATTTGCCGCACTTCGTTCAATTGTCTTGGTAAGTTATTTATTGCTAACTACACAAAAGAGATATTGTATGTTATTTATTAACTTTTGTCTTACAAACATTACATACTTATATCCTAAAATATATTATGAATGTAAGATTATTAAGGCTTGGCTGAAAACATTAAGTAAGAAATGGAAGAACTTTTAACTTTCAGATTTTAACACACACACACAGAAACATATAAATCACGTTCTTTTAAACATACATACACACAGACCCATTCATGATTGATCTCATGTACCATTTTTTACATAATATTATGCAATAACACTTATATCCATTTCTTTTAAGTTTATACTTACATACATATTTGTATATATATGTTTGTAAATATATTACTTATATTTATTTTTATATTCATGAGAATATATATTAAGATATTGATACAACAAAAAGATTTTTTTATTTATTTTATTTATTTATATAATATCATTACGTTAGCTTTGCCATTATGGAAGAGTGAGGTCTTCTTACACAGGCTTTATTAAGCTTAAAGAAGTCCACCACAATATATTATGTAAAATGTAAAATCGTTACTGTCAGTAAATTTTATTTTATTCTATTTATACTTATTTCATAATTGGAGTAATTACACCATAATAATTTAAAAAAATATATATGTATGTTGGTAACATAAAACATTTTGACTGTCCAAAATAAAAGCAGAGCATTAAGTTTAATATTTATTCTAAACAAGCAATAAATATAACTATTTAAAAAAAAATAAAGATAAGGTCTTGCTTCTAATTGCTTTTACACCATAAAAGGGTGAATGTGTAGCCAATTGCATTAAACTCTGAATTTAATTGTGTACTGAGGCCCTTACGAAGGAGTACTTTAACCACTTGTATTTGTATATTTAAACAGGTATCACACTCCAAATGTGGTGTATATAAAAACAGAAGATCCAGATCTACCAGCGTTCTACTTTGACCCGCTCATCAATCCAATATCGCACAGACACACAGTAAAATCTCTGGACCCCGTACCTGAGGAGGAAGATTTCTTGTTACCAGAAGAAGTGTCACCCTTCTTACAAGAAACAGCTTTGTATACAGACAACACGGCCAATGGTATTGCATTGTTGTGGGCGCCAAGGCCATTCAACATGAGATCAGGTAATTTTGCTTCAAACCAAATATGATGAAAAAATCTGTGATAGCTGAATAGTGTAACTGTGTGACTCTTTGAGGCGGGTTACATGTTCAAATCCTAGGAGGCACCAATGAGTTTTTTGATAAAACTTCCGTCTAACTGACACATTACAATGAAGGAAGACATTGTAAGTAGGGTACATATCTCCATGGGCGTAGTGAGGTAAGGGCAAGCTTCCCCCCTAACACTGAAAATTGTAAAAGGCTTGTATAAGACCTATAATGTACTTCACCTTCATTAGAAATGTGAGCTCCTCATATTTTAAATACTATGATTACGAAAAAAATAGACTAGATTTTCTGAGACAATTTATCCCCCCCCCCCCACACCTCTGTATAGAATTCTGGCCACGCCCTTGGATATATCTAGATAATTCTGGGGATATGTGTAACGTACCGAACAACATTGGATCAGCGAGGTGGGTCGCAGCTTCAACCCATCTCTCCGAAATTTATAGAACCCTATTTCCACCAGTGCAATATACTAACCCACTTTTACAACATACCGTTCCTTATTTACTTAAGAATTTTTGGTAATATAATGTTAACTTTTTCGCGCTTTAGTATAAAGAATATGTCTCTATTACCCTGCGACCTAAGTTTCAGTAACATAAATTATTTGACTTAAACCATCAGCAGGTTGGACAATAAATTGCAGATTATATGATTTATCAATTTTAGTACAATTGATAGATGCTGATACCTGCGAACATAACAAACAAAAAAAATTATAACAGTTTGATTTTGTTGTCAATATTATTTTTATATTTATCTTGGGAGACTCATGGGGGCGAAAAAAACTTACAAAACTTCATAATTAATTTTATTTTAACTCTTACTTACTTCGTTAAGATGCGCCAAGACAGCGCCATCTTGATATAATACAATAATACATTTTTTTTGCCGAATTAAAAACGCAATATTTGTTTTTAAAAATTTTTGGATCTTAATCCTCTTTTTCGACTAGTTTATTAGTTGATTAGTTTCGACCGCGTGTGGTATCTGGCTGAGTAGGATAGACCACCCTCATTTCTTACCGAGGTGTCGTAAAAGTAAACTAAAGTAAATTGACGTCAGGCAGGCGGCTGTTCGTAAAATACGTAGCCGAATCATGTGACATGTTTATAACATGTGCCGACCCCACTTGCAGTGGGATAAGGGCAGGAGGATGATGAATCCTCTTTTTCGACTAGTTTTCGGTCTCATACAACACGGCTTTTTCTAGGTACCTAAGTACCGTGTTATTTTATTTTATAACGAAAACTTACAGCTATAACATCAAAATAGTTAATAACATAAATAAGGAAATAAGGCCAATTACAAGTTTTCGCAGGTAGAAGATAAATATATTTATATAATAGCTAGGATACATAACTTATAATACTTAAACACAATATAATATTACATTCATCATTCTCCTGCCCTTATCCTACTCTAAGTGGGGTCGGCACAATATGTTATAAACATGTTGTCACATGATTTGACTACGTATTTTACGACTGGCCGCCTGCCTGACGTCAACTTACCTTAGTCGCCTTTTACGACACCTCGGTAAGAAATGAGGGTGGTCTATTCTATGCAGCCGTATACCACACGGCACATACCTTAGTCGCCTCTTACGACAGCTCGTTAAGAAAGGAGGGTGGTCTATTCTATTCTGCCGGATACCACACTGCGTACAATATAATATTACATTATATTTTCTAAATAAAAGAAGTTAAAATTCTACGAGCGGACGTTGCGGTCTAAATCTACGTTATTCTTACATAATTTATTTAATACAATAGGTGTTCTAAGGAGATAACTATTTCGTCTGAATCTGGTATAAACAAACAGACCATGTATTATAGGATGTAACAGAGTTCTTGTGACTCTTTTCTTTAGAGTATAGGAAGGTTACCTTTAAGTATATTACCTTCTAGGACGGACACGTCGTGCCATCGATATCCCGCTGGTAAAGACCTGGTACAAAGAGCATTGTCCACCCGGACAACCAGTAAAAGTGCGAGTTTCGTATCAGAAATTGCTCAAATATTATGTTCTCAACGCCCTGAAACATAGACCGCCGAAACCGCAAAAAAAGAGGTTAGTAAATACATTTGAATACAAAAGTAATAATAAGATTATTTTGCTATAATCCGCGATACAGTAAATAGAAAATATATATAGTGTTTAATGTATAGTGGACGACTCCACGAGTTTGTGATAGTGAACCTGTGTAGTGCTTGTGTATTGTGGTGGAAGTGGTGGAGGTTTGTGCATGTGTTTTTACGAATCCTGCACGTATCGGGTATGAAAATACTGATAGTCCACTATACATTAAACACTATATATATTTTCTATTTACTGTATCGGATTATAGCAAAATAATCTTATTATTACTTTTGTATTATGGATCTCCGCAAAGTAACGCCTAATTCTATAAATTACATTTGAATACTAAAAGTTGCGGTTATTTACAGGGCGAACCTTTTTGAATTAAGAGTGTAAGAGGATGAATATTTTGGATCATTAAAATGATGTTTTCCATTTTCACTTATATTTGAATTCATGAAATGATTTATTAAAGTAATATTTTTTTAGATATTGTTTATGATGCTATGATAAACAGAATATATGATTGATATGGTATTTTTGTGTAGTGTAATTTTAATATGTATTAAATATTAATGCTAATAATTTATAGAATTAGGCGTTACTATGCGGAGATCCGCAATAAAGTAAATAGGAAATATATATAATGCTAAATGTAGCGTGAACTGTACGTTTTCATACCTGTAACATGTAGCATTCGTTAAAAACACATGCACAACCCTTCACCACCGCCGCAATAAACAAACACTACACATGTTCACTATCACAAACTCAACAACCGTTTTGCCCCGCAACCGAAGCATAATCAGGAGATAGACTCCACGACAAAATCGCAAAGCAGTTATATATATTTAGCACTATATATATTTTCTATTTACAGTATCGCGGACTATAGCAAAATAATTTTTATTATTACTTTTATATTATGGATCTCCGCAAATTAACGCCTAATTCTATAAAATATGCAAATCTAGAATTCTTATAGAAACAATATAATATACCAAAGTCTATAATAAATCTTTCTTTCTTTCTTTCAAAGTCATAAATGATATTGTAGTTGTGAAGCAGAAGTTTATTATGATATTAACCTTATATAATAATTATATTCAATAATAAGAAATTAAAGTTGTTGAGTGGCAACCCCCCTCAAAAAATATAGGAACACCTCGAGGTCACCACCAGGTCCAAGAAGATTCCTTGAAAAGACCTATGTTCAATAGAGGTTGATTATCAATTTAATGAAAATAAAGAAAAGACAAAGTTTTCTGTAAAGTTAATGGGGGGGGTCTATGAGTCTATTTCAAGTAGTTACGTCAATAAGATGAAAGAATAAGAACACCAACTTAACAGAGTGTTTCATTGAATTAGGTTTATATTCCTTAAAAAAAATTCAATTCTGTCCACCAGATATCTTTTCCGCTCGTTCAAGTCTACAAAATTCTTCCAAACAACCACCCTTGATTGGGTAGAGGCTGGCTTGCAAGTTTGCAGACAGGGATATAACATGCTTAACCTGCTGATCCACCGAAAGAATCTGAACTATCTCCATTTGGATTACAACTTCAACTTGAAACCCGTGAAGACCCTTACCACTAAGGAGAGAAAGAAATCGCGATTTGGAAACGGTAAGTATAGAATTCTGAGGTTATAAAATAATCATTTAATAAATAAGTATATGGGACACACACATGGTCGTCCGTCCCCAAATTAAGTAGCTTAATACTTGTGTTATGGGTGACGGCCAACTGGTAGATATACTACATATATAATTTTAAATACATTCTTAGATACAAATACACACCCAGGGTCAATGAACCAACAAATTGTTTATAGAAAATGTTGACCCTCGGCGGGAATCGAACCCGCGACTCGCGTAGTAACAGGGTCACTAACCACTGCGCAAACGCGCCACTCAACCTTCAACCAGTCATATAATTTCAGCTCAAGAAAATAATTTTAATTCCAAGTTATAAACGTCGAAATGACCCTTTGTTTTTGGTATGAAGCTAGTGGCATTTTGAATTCTAATACGGAGACGAGCTCTCGCCGCCATTATCTACCTCAATCCTCATTCTTGTCCTACCTCTGCGCCCTTGTACCCCGCACGCGAGGACTAAGTTAGACGGTTGGCCTATAGAACAGTTTCTAATAACAACCCCAGACCTTTGCTTAAGGAGACATGTAGTAAAAGGTGGATCAGTTATAATGATATATGAAGCCAATGAAATAAGAAAGAGATAAAAGATTAAATTTTTATAATAATAATAGGCTTTTATAAGCATTTCCAAATTACGAAGCTACAACTGGTTCTAACTAAAAAGAATCAACTAGAAATGGTCTTCACTCTTCCATTATTTTAAGAAAAAAAAATTCAATTACCATTGAATTTTGAAACTTTAATCCAAGCTCATCTAATATTTTATGTAGTCCACAATAGAATAATGATATTAATATAGTATTATTAATGTTGAGAGACCGGCTATACTCACGTCTTATTTTATCGGATGAGCCCGACCAGTTCCCGCCGCGATAACACCGCGTAAAGAGCTCATGAATAAGAGCCCCGTAAAAAAGCCCATTTTTTAATTTATTTTTTTATTTAGACAAAATCTTAAATGGTATTACAATGTTAAAAACGGCATAGCATAAACTTATAACTAGTTTTTCTGTACACCGCAACATCATCGTTGGTTTGCTTATAATTGTACAGGTGCGTTGTTGTATACAATATTAGTCGGGCTCATCCGATAAAATAAGACGTGAGTATAGCCGGTCTCTCAACATTAATAACGAATACCACTCACGATAGTTTAAATTCAAAAATTAATATAGTAGTCCTTCAAATTAATTAGTTGGGAAATTCTCTGAAAGTAAGCAGATTCTACAAGATAGGCTATGAAAATAATGATATAGAATATTTCTTTTCACAGCATTCCACTTGTGTCGTGAGATCCTGCGATTGACCAAACTAATTGTGGACTCCCACGTCCAATACCGGCTGAACAACGTGGATTCTTTCCAATTGGCTGACGGCCTCCAGTACATCTTCGCTCACGTCGGTCAACTAACTGGAATGTACCGCTACAAGTACAAGCTGATGCGACAGATCAGAATGTGCAAGGACTTGAAACATCTCATTTACTACCGGTTCAATACGGTAAGACACACTGTTTTTAATGCTTAAGGGACACCTAATTGTGTACTCAGTTTTGAAGCATAAAACTTATTGCTCTCTATCAACTTCGATGTCCACTGTTTGACACGGATCTGTGTTTACAGATCTATCTGTGTCAAACATATACATGTGTTTACAGTTTACAAGATATCTTTGTTTAATACAATATATTCTTATAAATTGTCGCCTGACCAAAGTTAGGATTATAGTTTCTGTAATATGGAATTCCGCAAAATAACGTCCGCTTTTATTAATGTTTTATTGATATTCCAGTTTTTTTTTAATAGTAAAGTAGTAAAGTAAAGTAACAGCCTGTTAATATCCCACTGCTGGGAATAGGCCTCCACTCTCTTTTTTTTGGAGAGAAGGATAGGAGCTAAGACCTACCACGTTGCTCCAATGCGGGTTGGTAGGTTACACATATCCCTAGAATTCTCTAGAAATACGCAGGTTTCCTCACGATGTTTTCCTTCACCGAAAAGCGTGTTATAAATTGCAATTATCAATTAGACGCATAAGTTTTAATAGAAAAACTCATTGGTGCCTGCCCGGGTTTGAACCCATGTTTGTCTCTAGAGAGTCGCACGGTCTCACCACTGGGCTATCACAGCTTATTAAATATTAATTATGCTATAAATTTTTTTGAATGTGTAATAAAAATTTTAAATCTTAAATATTCGAAATTAAATGAAATTTATAGTTGCATACTGTATATTAGTAGAATATGTTTGTGCTGTATAAACTGTCAACATCTCTGTGTATAACTTATATTCTGTCAAATAAATGATTATGATTATTGTAGGGTCCGGTGTCAAAAGGTCCTGGGTGCGGTTTCTGGGCACCAGGATGGCGGGTGTGGCTTTTCTTCATGCGCGGCATAACACCACTGCTCGAGCGGTGGCTTGGTAACCTACTGTCTAGGCAGTTTGAGGGACGTCATTCAAAAGGTAAATAATACGTATTCGGCATTATTCTTAACTCGGTTTGTGTTTATTTAGTGTATAAATCTTCCTTTATATAAAAACAAGCTTTTGCCCGCGGCTTCGGTCGCGTGGAATTTGGTCTGCCACATTAAAATACTGCGCATATTAAGCACTCCATGGCACGCCATTCAATTCAATCATATCATGATAACTTTTAAACTATTCGGCCAAATTACTTAGTGTCAAAGACAAACTTTGTCTATATTAAATATTGAAAGCGCCAAATGTATTGATTTTTACAACAATTTTATAAGTATACTAAAATGTTCATTGTAAAATAGTATCAAGTTTAATTAAAGTTATGATTCACAATTTTGGTCATAGTCGCTTCCACATAAAAGGTAGATATATGCTGTCGCGGACTCTTATTTAGAACTATTCAAGACAAACAATACTACGGTACATCATCTTTATCTAAATCTATTGGTTTAGGCAGCGTACACCAAGATACCTCTCAGAGGACAGTTTTTTCCGACTTTATTAACATGCGTCGTTATATAAAATTATATCATTACAAATTGTAGCCTATATGTTATTCCGATGTAAAACCTAGTGTACAAATAATATTAGGATCACTTAGGGGCATGAAAAATAAATAGTAGCCGATTCCCAGATGTGCTGAATATGCATATAAAATTTCATAAAAATCGGTCAAGCCGTTTTGAAGAATTATGGTAATTAACATTGTGATATGAGAATTCTTTTCTCCTGCTGAGAATTCTCCTGCTTTGCGCCTAGCAAAAGTACGTAAATCGTTTGTGGGTTTAGGTATAAGATTCTATAATAAAATTCCGAAATCAATTTTGGTCATGCCATTACAGCAGTTTAAAAACACTGTTAAAAAGAGGCTGATACAGAAAGCCTACTATACTGTTGAAGATTACTTAGATGATAAGGATGTGTGTATATAGGTGCACTTCTACCCTGTACAAGACAGTAATAAATAAATGTAACTAGTTCTAAGATTTATATTTTAAAAAGAGCAACCGCCGAGTTTCTTGCTGGCTCTTCTTGGCAGGAACAGCTTTCCGAACCAGCAGTAAAGCAGTAAAGTTGACGATTCAAAAGCACTTATTTACAAGTTTACTTGAATAAAGAATATTTTGATTTGATTTGATATATACTTATATACAAAAACGATTTTTTGTTTGTATGTCCTTAGTAGACTCCGAAACGGCTGGAGCGATTTTAATGAAACTGTCAGATACTCTTTAGAATGACCTAGTGGATGATCCTGTACAGTTTGGTGGTAATTGGAGCAATTTTTTAACTCTTGAGTTTTGTTTCGAGGGACCAAGCCACAGCCAACGCGTGGCCGGACAGCTAGTACCTTATATTTGTTACCTAATGACATAAATTGCTTTATCGTTTTAGGTGTTGCCAAAACGGTAACGAAGCAGCGTGTAGAATCGCACTTCGACCTGGAGCTACGTGCGTCCGTTATGCACGACATTGTCGACATGATGCCGGAAGGTATCAAACAGAACAAAGCAAGAACGATCCTTCAACATCTCTCCGAAGCCTGGAGGTGCTGGAAAGCTAATATTCCTTGGAAGGTAATTTGTTTCATATTTAAAATAATTTATAGAAATTAGGCGTTACTTTGCAGAGATCCATAATACAAAAGTAATAATAAAATTATACATACAGAATTAATAATATGTCCCTCGGCGGAAGTCGAACTCCAAACCCCAATGGTATGGTCACTGCTAACTGCGCCAACGGGCCAGTCTATGCATAATGTCCCATAGAATTTGTAGAATATACGGACTTTATGGTCTTCAAGTGTGTTAATGTGTCGTGTAATGGCAACACTACAAGACACATTTAACACTAACACATAAGTATAACAATTATTTGTCACCACTTTGAAAGATAACGCGTGATAAGTCCGTACAAGAAATGGATAGAAATACCAGACATTTTTAAATATGTCAAAAGTAATAATAAAATTATTTTGCTATAATCCGCGATACAGTAAATAGAAAATATATATAGTGTTAAATGTATAGTGGACTATCCGTTTTTTTTTCTTTTTTCCTCCACTCCACACCACTCCTATCTATCTCCTGATGATACTTCGGTTGCGGGGCGAAACGATTGTTGAGTTTGTGATAGTGAACGTGTGTAGTGCTTGTGTATTGTGGTGGCAGTGGTGGAGGTTTGTGCATGTGTTTTTACGAATCCTGCATGTATCGGGTATGAAAAAAAACGGATAGTCCACTATACATTTAACACTATATATATTTTCTATTTACTGTATCGCGGATTATAGCAAAATAATTTTATTACTTTTGTCATATTTAAAAATATGTCTGGTATTTCTATCCATTTCTTGTACGGACTTATCACGCGTTAAAGATCTTTCAAAGTGGTGACAAATACTTGTTATACTTATGTGTTAGTGTTAAATGTGTCTTCTTGTGTTGCCATTACACGACACATTAACACACTTGAAGACCATAAAGTCCGTATATTCTACAAATTCTATGGGACATGATGCATAGAATGGTCGGTTGGTGGGGTTAGCAGTGAGCCTGCCATGAGGGTTACGAGTTCGATTCCCGCCAAGGGACACCATTATTTATTATTTTATTATTGTTATTTCTGTATGTATATAAGTAAATTATATATGTTATAGATGATAGCACCCATAACACAAGTATGAATTTACTTTCTTTGTGGACAGACATAATATGTTTATTTATTTAACAACAAAGTCCCTTACATCGACTGGTCCGTTGGCACAGTAGGTAGTGACCCTACGTTCAGCTCCGCGGGTCGTGGGTTCAATTCCCACCGAGGGCCAACATTTTTTAAAAACAATTTGTTGGTTATTCGAGCCTGGGTGTGTATTTGTATTTAAAAATATATATGTATATATTTACCAGTTGCCTGTCACCCATAACACAAGTACTAAGTTACTTTGCGGATGGACGACCGTGTGTGTAAGTGTATTTATTTACTGTAGGGGACTTATGCGGAGTGTTTTCATCCAGAAGAATGGCAACACTAGATGAAAAAATTTGGGAAACTCCGAGAGAAAATTAGGTTTTTCTTAGACATCAAAATGTTTGCTTTTCGTAGGTGCCAGGTCTTCCAACGCCGATAGAAAACATGATCCTTCGGTACGTTAAAATGAAAGCAGACTGGTGGACGAATACGGCGCATTACAACCGTGAGCGAATACGCCGCGGCGCGACGGTCGATAAGACCGTGTGTAAGAAGAACCTCGGCCGACTTACCAGACTTTATCTGAAGGCTGAACAGGAGAGGCAGCATAATTATCTAAAGGTAAGACCTATTTCATAGTACCTGTGCCCTAAAATTTTACAAAGTTGATTAACATGATGATAACCTTACATATAGTACACTTAAGAAAAGACAATTTTTTGTTTTCTCTAATCTATGGGTAAAACTATACCATACCAAACAATAAATTTTGGCAAACAAAACACATTTAGTACTCCCAAATATATGTACGCACAATTTCGTACATATTTAGTAGAACATCAAAGATATATACTGGATAATTTCTTATATGACTAAATTATATTATTCATAGCCTTTCAAATTTTTAATGTTAGTTTGAAGACAATGGTGTGAACAAAATAAATACTAGATATAAGATTTACACGCGTCTAAAATTACGTAATAATATTTATCTGTAGGTATTTTCAAATATTTTCGATACAAATCGCGGTATACACTGTGACATAATTCAAAAATCTACAATCGTGCTGAAATTCCGTTCAACTGTTATACGGAATCTAAACTTCGGCCTAAATCGATGTCAAGTTTCTAATAAATTATCTTTGTATTACTACAGGATGGTCCATACATTTCACCAGAAGAAGCGGTTGCGATTTACACGACAACCGTCCATTGGTTGGAGTCACGTAGATTTGCTCCTATACCATTCCCACCTTTGTCATACAAACATGATACGAAGCTGCTCATCCTGGCCTTGGAGAGGCTGAAAGAGGCCTACAGCGTCAAGTCGAGACTAAACCAGAGTCAGCGCGAGGAGTTGGGCCTCATCGAACAGGCATATGATAACCCTCACGAGGCCTTGTCAAGAATCAAGCGTCATCTTCTCACACAGAGAACCTTCCGTGAGGTATGTATATCTTAGAGCTTTAATACACATAGAGTAAAATTAGACTAGGTAAAACAACTTGAATTAAAAATAAGATTGAGCAATTAAAATATGAAAAATTTAGCTTCAGACCCACACAACTAAAATCATCTTGCACTGCGGTTACTAAAAAACAAAAATTACATTAATAAGCACTAGAAAATAAGACAATAATGTAACGTCACCGTCATGCAGACAGAAACATAGTAATTTACCACTTATGTATTAGAAGCATTAAAATTGTATTAGAATAAGCCCTATAAATAATTAGAAATAAATATCCTGTTAATATCTAAGAAAGGAAATGTTAAAAATAAGCAATAATGTAATTAGAAATTAAGATATTAGAAAAATAAGAAACTAAAACTAGATATAATAATAAGTTAAAACAAAAACTGTAAAAAATGACTCTGATCCCCTTGTCAGAGGAATAAGAAATAAAAAAAAACATAGAGTAGAGATTAGAATGTCCAAAAATAAGAAAAGGATGATATTTACTCATATTTACTTATCTTTGTACACACGAAAAAGAAAGACAGTTAGACAGCCTCCTTTGCTATCTCTTTTTGTTATGGACATTTTTAGGCTAGCTCCCGAAAATCTAGCAAAAAAAAACTATGATAAAAAAGTACATAGGACTAGATAATGGTAAAATGCTAGTTGTAAAAAAGGTGCAAACAGTTTTAATATGAGCCGACCTTTTATTACAATCTAGAAAGGAGATAATTCATAGACCATTATTTCAATTTATCCAAATTATTAATATTATATTATAGGTGGGCATTGAATTCATGGACCTATACTCCCATCTGGTGCCCGTGTATGACGTTGAACCCTTGGAGAAAATCACAGATGCCTACCTCGATCAGTACTTGTGGTACGAGGCTGACAAACGTCGTCTCCTGCCACCATGGGTGAAGCCTGCAGATACTGAGCCATCACCGCTGCTGGTGTACAAGTGGTGCCAGGGTATGTTTTTAGTACATATGAATATACATAATTATAAAAGGATTTGTATATAATAGACAAAGTAGGAACCGACATAAGCTTGCGGTTCCTGCTTTGCGCCTTGCAAAAGTTCGTAATTCGTTTGTGGGTTTGGGTATAAGATTCTATAATAAAATTCCACAATCTACTTTAACTTTACCATTACAACAGTTTAAAAATACTATCATAAAAAGGCTAATTCAGAAAGCCTATTATACTATTGAAGATTATCTAGAAGATAAGAATGCGTGGTTATAGCTTCTCTTCAACCCTGTACAAGACATTAATAACTATATGTAACTAGTGATAAGAATTATTGTTTGAAAAAAGCAACAAAACAAAGAGTTTCTTGCTGGTTCTTCTCCGTAGGAACAGCTTTCCGATCCAGCAGTAGATGTTGACGATTCAAAATCACTTGTTTACAAGTTTACTTGAATGAAGAATATTTTGAATTTGAATTAGAATTTGTATGATATTGTTACAAACAAAAATGATGTGCCAATTGACTAAGTCACAGAGTTTTTATTCGCTTGAAGTCATTACTCGTATTAAACTGGTTTATTGGCATGTGATTAATCGAGAAATAGAACTTTCTGGATCGATTAGTTTGCTATAGAAGCGCACATATCGCGCGCGTATTAAGTATTCGGTTTTCGGCTTGTAATGTAAAATACTGTATTTATATTATTTCCAACCATTTTTTAATTTAAACTATCGTGAGTAGTATTCATAGTTAATATAGATACGTTACACGACGTGAGTATAGCCGGTATCTATATTAACTATTTCCAACCGTTTTTTTAAACTTTTGACATATAGACACTTATGAAGTTTCGTAATTATTGCATTAAAGACCACAGCAAACAATGCATTATAGGCATTTATTTTTATATAAAATTTTATATTTTATAAATTTTTATATTAATACTAGCTCACTGTAAATTAAATTGTAAAGAACGGAATGATATTGTCGGTCTTTCTGTGGAACGTACCATTGAGCTGTCTTGTGTAGAGTTGGAGCGCTATATTATAGTTTCTGTGTACCGCCCACCCTCCAGTGATTATATGCTCTTTGAGAGTGTTATGGAGGAAGTTTTAAAGAAGACATGTAAATCTTCAAAAAAAGTTTTAATCTGTGGAGACTTTAATGTTGACATACTAGTGGATACCAGTACTCGTTGTAGGTTGCTTAATTTATTTCAATGTTTTGATATGATTAATGTATTTAACGAACCTACTAGGATAACTGCAGACTCGGCTACCGGTATTGATAATATTTTTACTAATTACAGCTGTAATATCTTAGAAAAATCTATAATAAGTCGCTTAAGGTCTGATCATAGTGGACAAATTATATCTGTTCCCAACATTATTAATAACAAAAAGCAATTTATTAAATTCAGGCCTATCACGTCTCATAAAATAAAGCGATTTCAAGTAAAAATATTATCAAAATTACCACATATTGACAAAAGTTGCGGTAGTTCAGATGATCTTTTTAATGCTCTCTTTGGAATTATTGGTAGAGAATTCGATAAGACATTTAATATTATAGAAAAAGAAGTCTCCAAACATCTCAGGTTTAGCGATTGGGCTACTAATGGCATTTATAAGAGTAGAAACAAGTTATTTGATCTGTATGCAGAAAAGCAATATAATCAGTCCCCCACATTCTTAGAATATGTAAAAAAATATTCGAAAATGTTTAGAAATGTCTGCGCACAGGCCAAATCACTTCACATTAAATGTAAAATAATGAACTCTGAAAATAAAATAAAAACAACTTGGGATGTTATAGGAGATGAAGTAGGCAGACATAAAATGCGTAATTCTGCCATAGAGCTGAAAATTGGGAATGAGTTTACTAATTCCGACGCAGAAGTGGCGAGTGTATTTGAACATTTTTTTCAGAACATATCCATTTCTACCACTAGCTCAATAAACTCATCCCCAATTGAAGCTCTTAATGTTTTAAAGGCCAGCGTCATGAAGTGCAATGTAAATTTTAAATTTAGACACATTTCTCCGCACGATATTGTTAAAACTTTTAAAAGTTTAAATATTAAAAAAACAACTGATTTATGGGGAATGTCTGTAAAGTTAATAAATAATGTTATTGAAATTATTGCACCTATTATGGCCAAGATCTTTAACAAGTCTGTAGACACAGGGACATTTCCAAATTTAATGAAGTACAGTAAATTGATCCCTGTTTTCAAATCTGGTGATAAGAGCGACCCTAACAACTATAGACCCATCTCGATCTTGCCAACTCTTAGCAAGGTCTTTGAGAAAGTTATTCTAAATCAACTGCTCAAGCATTTTAATTTTAATAATTTACTTCACCCTGAGCAGTATGGGTTTACCAAGGGTCGGTCTACATCGGATGCGGGCGTAAGATTGTTGAAGCATATCTTTGATGCGTGGGAGAACTCACAAAATGCCATAGGGGTATTTTGTGATTTGTCCAAGGCATTTGATTGCGTTCAACACGAAACTTTATTACTAAAGCTTGGTCATTATGGTATTAAGGATCATGCACTTCGTCTCGTTGCATCTTATCTCGATAGCCGAATTCAAAGAGTGTGCATTAATGATGTGCAGTCATCCGGATCGGCCTTAGTTATGGGTGTGCCTCAAGGATCAATCCTTGGTCCCTTTCTGTTTTTAGTATATATAAATGATCTACCATATTTCATTCATAATATTTGCGACATCGTACTGTTTGCTGATGACACATCTTTAATATTTAAAGTAAATAGGAATGACGCTAATAATATTGACGAAGTAAACAGTGGATTGTCGCAGGTAGCTCAATGGTTCGGGCTAAATAATTTGGTACTAAACTCAAATAAAACGAAATGTTTAGAATTTGCATTACCTAATACAGCTAAAAAAGCAAATGAGCTCTTAATAGACAATGTACCACTAAAAACAGAAAATACAACTGTATTTTTGGGAATGACGTTGGATACAAAACTCCAATGGAGCACACACATAACAGCTCTCGCAGGGAAACTCAGTTCAGCAGCCTATGCTATTCGAAAGATAAGACAGTTTACAGACGTCGAAACAGCAAAACTAGTTTATTTTGCTTACTTCCATAGCATTATGTCTTATGGAATAATGTTATGGGGTAAATGTGCTGATATTGAGAAAATTTTTGTATTGCAAAAAAGAGCCATACGTGGCATTTATAATTTGAATTCGCGTGAGTCCCTGCGAGAGAAGTTTAAGGAAACAGGTATTCTTACGTTAGCTTCACAGTATATTTTTAGCAATTTGATTTTTGTGCATAAAAATATACATAATTATAAAAAGATTGGCGATGTATATAATAGACAAAGTAGGAACCGACATAAGCTTGCGGCTCCTGCTTTGCGCCTTGTAAGAGTACGTAAGTCGTTTGTGGGTTTGGGTATAAGATTCTATAATAAAATTCCACAATCAATTTTAACTTTGCCATTACAGCAATTTAAAAATACTGTTAAAAAGAGGCTGATACAGAAAGCCTATTATACCGTGGAGGCTTACATTGATGATAAGAATGCGTGGATATAGCTGCTCTTTGACCTTGTGCAGGATAGCTATGACAAAATGTAATTAGTATTAAGAATTTTCTTTTTTAAAAGAGCTCCACCGAGTTTCTTGCTGGCTCTTCTCGGTAGGACGGCTTTCCGAACCAGCAGTAAAGTTGACGATTCAAAAGCACTTGTTTACAAGTTTACTTGAATAAAGAATATTTTGAATTTGAATTTGAATTTGAATAAAAAAAATTGACGTGGCGTGCTAATTATCACCGATCGAGCCGAGTTAATTGAATAAAATGATTAAAATTTAACCACTTTTTCGATTGTTGCTATTGATAAAAAATGATCATTATTTTTTTGGCAAAGAATACTCTATGACTTATGAGGGTGCTATTAATAAATAATATAATAATAATTTAAATAATATTTTTTATTGAAAATGATATATGTAAGTACATCTTTATTTTAATACCTGCAATACAACCATTTAAATGCTTATTTATTTCTATTTAACAATACAAAATAAAAAATAAGGAAATGTCAATAGCATAATTTGATTAAAACATACATGTAAATAAAATCAATTGTTTTTAGAAATCGCGTCACACTTTAGATTTCGATATCATTTAGGTGCGAAAAGTTAAATAAATTATTGGAAAGAGTATAATGATGTCTTTCAGCTAGCTAGAAGATTAGAAGAAACAAGAAAACCAACTGCCATTGCCCAAAGTGTGCGTTGTGGCAAAGGAGATCAATGGTCGTACCATCCCCTTGTTACTAACCTCACTTTGGTTGATTGGCACATTCAGCCGCAAGAAGAAGGACAGAAAACAATAATTATATTAAATTAACTAAATCATATTTCAGATTTTTATGTTTGTTTAGACATAACACAGCTTGAAAACAATTAAAATTATTCACAAATATTTTATGCAAAAAATAGGTGTTATTAGAATCAATGCATTTTATGTGTCATGTTTTTTGAGTGTGGGATTAAGTTAATAAAGTGTAAATTTGTTAGCTAATTTTAAATAAAAAAATTTCAAGCTCTTTTGTTTCGACAATGTTTTAACAAGCTGCTGTGATTTATTCCACAAATGTATTTTGAGGTCCTATATGCTCTTGATTGTTCCATTTTATAAATAAAACTTAATATTATGAACTAAAGAATATGTCATTTGCAACAATACAATTTTGTTGGAAAGATTATTCATTGTTCATTAATTATTTTATTAAAACAATTTTATTATAAGGTAGTCTTATTGGTTTTTTGTTTCCTTCAAACATAGGTAAATGAATAACAAAGAACTTAGGAAAGCGTAAAGTATGCACTAATCAATGCATAATTCAGCCATCCAAACGTAATATAAAGTATATTCAATTTATTTGATAAATTTGAATACATTTTGAAATAATTAATATAGATAGCGGCTATACTCACGTCTAATTTTATCTGATTAGCCCGACTAGTTTCGAACTCATCCGGGGCACTTATGAGCTCTTTACACGACGTTATCGCGGCGGGAATATTTTGAATTATGTAGACAATTCTTCTGCGCTAGTCTCCAAATATATTACAGTCCTTGTTGACTACGAAAGGTTTGTTAAAAAATACTACTAACCTGCAAGACTGCTTTGTTTGTACCTATCTCGTATCTATCTAATAAATGTGCTAATCTTGTATAATTCTTGTTTAATTCTTCTTTTTTTGGTGGGTAGGTGTGATAGTGACAAGACATATTGTTATGCTCTCAGATTTTAATATTTAATTAATTTAATTATATTGGTTTTCTAAGTATCACAAATGAACTAATTGTGTTCCTAACCCACCAGCATAATAAGTAAATAGTTTGTTCAGAGTTTTTAACTACTTACATTTTAGTATCACATTACTATAACCTATAACAGTGCACATTGCTTCTAACTTAAATGGAGTCACTGAAGAAGTCCTTGGAGGATCTTACAGGTCATTTTAATTCTAAAATGGCTGAATTCCAAAAGGATCTGAAGAATTCCATGCCTGCAGCAAGCCCCACCTCAAATATAAACGCACAATTTCTGTCATTCAGAACATTTGTACTGAATGCTCTTGAAAGTTTACAGTTGCAACTACAGCTTCTGGCTAAGCAGCAGGATGAGATGGAGACAAGGTCTAGACGGAAATTTCTGTTGGTGCATGGGTTGTCTGTGAATGGGAAGGATGGCACTCTCTGTGTTACAAAATTCCTGTCTGAGCATCTCAAAGTGTCAGTAACTCAGGATTCCATTACACTGTGTCGTCACTTAGGCAACTCTAATGGTGACAAACCTCGTCCCTTGATCATTAAGTTCAAAGATTTATCCTTCAGAAATAAAATCTGGTTTGCTAAAACTAATCTAAAGGGTAGTGGAGTAACTTTGTCAGAGTTCTTGACGAGAAGCAGGCATGAGGCATTTATAGCAGCGAGAAAACGGTTTGGAGTTTCCAACTGCTGGTCCAGGGATGGGTATGTTACCGTGTTGACATCTGATGGCACCAGACATCGTATCGCCTCCATAGCTGAGGTGAATGCCATCCCAGACCCGGTTGTTGCTACAGTATCTGCGGCCCCAGTAACCACAGTTGCCACTGTTATAGCCAGGGACAGTAAGATGATTACCAGCAGGGCAAAAAAGGCAGCTAGGAAATAGTTTATATTTTTAACTAGTTTAATAATCTTCTTATTTTGTGTAACAGCTACTTGGTCCTGTTGTTCTAATCATCATAGTTATCATATATTAGTTTTCTTCTTTTTTTTTTTTTTTTAGCGCCGTCCTTGCTTTTTTCTTATTTCTTTTTGGTCAAAACTATTTATGTTATATGTTCATATAAGTAAGTAAAATTATTTGTTATTTAAAACTAAATAGTGTAAAAATTTCAATTAATACTCTTCTTTCTCTCTTATCTTTTGTTTTTGTAATCTTGTTTACAAACTTTTATAGTTTAGACTACTAGCATATAATTAAAGTAAGACCTTGAAGAATAATATATATTGCCAATGCAATGGAATCTAGTCCTTTAGGGCTTTAAATAAAATTTTATGTAGATAATTTAATACTATAAAATAATATTGAGGTGACTCTGTTGCAACAGGACCTATATTAAACAGTTTTTTCTTTAAAGAATAATTTCATTATTTTTAATTATTTTATTTTTTTCTGTTTATTAGCGCATTTACATTTCGTGTGACTTTTTTGCTTAAATATTATCTTAGTAAGTTATATGTGATTGTATGAAGTGTTAATTTTATTTAACTTTTTTTTTTCTTTCCTTTATTGTAAGTCTAGTTTTAATAATTTTGTTAAAAACTTTTTCTCTGTTTTACAGTTCACTTTGAACAAATATTTGTAGTTATTATTATATTTTTATCTCTTGCTTATAACTGGTGGGAAAAGGACATACGTATGTTGGGTGATACCTAGTTATTTTACTTTTTTTTGTTTTATATTATTATTGTTTTGATTGTAGTTAGATAGGTATTTATTTATTATTGTTATTATTATTTCTTATTTATTATAAAATGTCGTCCACGAATGATAGCATACGTAGCGATTTATTTATGTCTCTTTCATCAAGTGATGAAACACTAAGTGATAATAGTTACCACAGTACAACACCTCTTTCACTTAATGTTGCCCTTAATTCTAGTTTCTCAGACTGTGTGAAGAATTTTAATGTTATTCATATTAACGCCCAAAGCATTCCGGCTCATTATCCTGATTTGCTTGTGTCATTTGATTCCCCTAATATTCATGCCATACTTGTTTCGGAGTCTTGGCTCAAACCGTGTTTACCATCCACTTCGTATTCTTTGCCTGGATTCCACCTCATACGTAATGATCGCACAACAAAAAGTGGTGGGGGCGTGGCAATTTATATAAGATCTTACATTCCTTTTAAAATAGTTAATTCGTCATGTCGTTCAACTTCTGAGGACTGTGCTGAGCATTTACTTATTGAGGTGGACCTGGTCCAATCCAGAATTCTTCTTGGTGTTTTTTATAGTCCATCTCTTCAAGTGAATTATTTTTCTTCATTTGAAAATCTCCTAGAACTTCTTGTCCCCGTGTACAACCATACGATAATAATGGGTGATTTTAATACTTGTATGCTTAAACGCGACAACCGATCCCGAAAACTAGTCTCTATTATTGATGCTTGTAATATGCATTTGCTTCCCTCTTCTGCTACCCATTATTTTCCTAATTGCACTCCTTCGCTCCTTGACCTAATTATGGTATCTTCACCTAATTTAGTTTTTAAGCATGGACAATATCCTGCTGACGCTTTCTCTTATCATGATCTTGTTTTTCTGTCGTTTAAATTACGTCCTCCTAAACATAAACATAAAATTCTTCTGCGACGTAATTTTGGTGGGATGAACGTCACTAGTTTATGTGAAGATGCACGGCATATAGACTGGTCTATAATTAACTCTGAAGATTCTGTAGATAATAAGATAGAGCTATTTAATTCATTATTAGTACAACTTTATGATGTGCATGCCCCCGTGAAGGCTGTAAAAGTTAAACATCTGCCGGCACCCTGGTTGACTGATGATTTAAAAGAGAGAATCCGTAAGAAGAATTTAGCGAAATCCAAATATAAGGCAAATTCTTCTGATGACAACCGCGTGAAATATATTAGGGCTAGAAATCGCTGCAATACATTGTGTAGGGATGCACAAAGACGCCACATTCACACGTCAGTCGAGAACGGCGACACGTCCAAAGTCTGGAAGTTTCTTGAAACCCTAGGAGTTGGTAAAAAAAACGCTAGTTCTATTCCTTCAAATATTGATATAGAATCACTGAATCAGTTATTCTGTACATCTCCCAAGTTGTTTTCTTCTACAAACAAATTAGATACCATTAGTTCTCTTTCTACAGTACCAACACCTAAATATCCTCCGTTCTTTTTTAGCCAATTCACTGCATGTGATGTTAAGAAGGTCATGTTGTCCGTTTCATCGAATGCCGTCGGTAGTGATAGCATTAGCCGTGGTATGATCATTCCTATAATTGATATTATTACTCCTGTAACAACCCACATTTTAAATGCTTCCGTCTCCTCCTGTAAATTCCCTCAAGCCTGGAAGTCTGCTCAAATTATTCCTTTACCAAAAAAGGCTAATCCTGTTACTTATACCGATTTCAGACCAATTTCTATTTTACCTTTCTTGTCCAAGGTCCTAGAAAAATTGATTTACCAGCAATTAAGCCTATTTTTAAATAGACATAATCTGCTGAACCCCTTCCAATCTGGCTTCCGTCCTGGTCATAGCACGGCAACTGCCCTCATTAAGATCACCGACGATATTCGTTGGAGTATGGACAATAAACAACTCACGGTGTTAGTTTTGCTGGATTTTAGTAATGCTTTCAATACTGTAGACTATGATGTGTTACTGTGTCTGTTACGATCTCTTAACATATCTCCAGCAGCGGTTGACTGGTTTCGGAGTTATCTCCAAGGCCGCCGGCAGCGTATTCAGGTGGAAGAAAAATGTTCAACCTGGTGTGATATTGCTGCAGGCGTGCCTCAAGGCGGTGTGCTGTCACCTTTACTCTTTTCTATTTTTATCAACTCTATAACACAAAATATTTCTTCTCCCTATCACATGTATGCAGATGATGTTCAAATTTATACACACTCATCATTTGGAAGTCTTACTGCAGCTATCTCCAATCTAAACAACGATCTGGATTCAATATCAAAGTGGAGTACTGCCTATGGTCTTAATATAAATCCTGGAAAATCTCAGGCCATTGTTATTGGTAGCCGTAGTATGATTTCCAAAATTGACTGGTCCGCTATCCCAACTCTATACTTTGACGGTAATCCGGTACCCTACTGTGATAAAATTAAAAATTTAGGTATTTTCATGGATAATACATTAAGTTGGTCTCATCAGTTAAAAGAAGTTAGTAGGAAAACGTTCGCGACTATGAGTTCATTACGCCGACTGCGCTATCTTCTTCCTATTCCCACCAAAATTATGCTTGCACAAACTCTTCTACTCCCTATCCTAGATTACGCTGACACATGCTATCTTTATTTAACCCAAGACCAGCTGAATAAACTTGAGAGCCTCCAAAATATTTTCATTAGATTCATATTTGGTTTGCGCAAGTATGATCATATTTCCGAATTTCGTTCTCGTCTCAAGTGGTTACCAATTCGTTTTCGCCGGAATTTGCACACACTTTCTATTCTGTACTGTGCGTTATTTAATTCGAATACTCCTTGTTATCTCAAAGAAAAATTTAGTTACTTAGAATCTTATTATTCCAGACCCTTACGTTTGTCTCAAAAACTAACACTGAAAATGCCTCGGCACAATAGCGTTTTTTATAACAAATCCTTTACAGTTCAGGCCATAAAAATCTGGAATTTACTTCCTCTGCCGATAAGACAATCCCGATCGTTAGAGGTTTTTAAGAAACTTGTTAAAGATCACTATTTGTCCATGAGTATGTTACCATCTCAGTAACTTGTCGCTGTGTTTGCTGTCACATCTGTAAGACGACACTATATATATTATATGTATATGAGTATATGTATTATATGTATGTTTATTTTATATATTTTTGTATGTACATATAAGTATATAAATATATATATATATATATAGTATGTACTTGTAAGGTATATATTTTTATAAGTTTTCCATATCACACACCACGTACCCATTATCCAAAGCTATGTCCTTTCTCCGACCTGGTTGTCTGGAAGAGATCGCTATGTAGCGATAAGACCGCCAGTTTGTACATTTAAAAAAGTGTATTACGATCTTGTTGTAAATTTTTGTGTGGTGTACAATAAAAGAATAAATAAATAAATAAATAAATAATTCTTGAAAACAACCCCAACGATTTTCATGAAACTTAGTATGTAGAGGGTTCCGGGGGTTATAAATCGATTTAGCTATGTTTTATTTTTTTTAAATGTCGTTTTATGCTGTTATCAGGCATTGAAAAACTGCTAACATATGCATTGAATACAAAGGTTAATTTTGCTCTCATTTTTAAAGTTATAATAGCTCAATGGAGGATGAGCGCACAAAAGAAGTGTAAATACCACAGATCGAGTCTCAGAAATCATATGCCCATTCTTTCTTTTATAATTGCATTTTTTTTTAATCTTAAGTAATACCTAGTAAGTGAAAATATTCCAGACCAAGTCCCAGATATCACCTACGCTTTCTTTTTTTTTATTGAATTTTTTATACAAAGAAAACCACCTATAGTCTATAGTCACATATATTTATTGCAGCGATTTTGAGTTTTTGTGTTTTTAGTTGACAATGTTGTTACACTCTAATCTAAGCTCTAATGACTCAAAGCGCCGGCGATCAGGTTTCAAACCTTAAAAACTGATTAATTGTTCAACAAATTCTGACTGTTTTATTTATTTTTGTTTACAACAGGTATCAATAACTTGCAAGATGTGTGGGAGGTCGGTGAGGGTGAATGCAATGTATTGCTCGAGTCCCGCTTCGAGAAGCTCTATGAGAAGATCGATCTGACCCTGCTGAATCGTCTCTTGAGATTGATCGTGGATCACAATATCGCTGACTACATGACTGCCAAGAACAACGTTGTCATCAATTATAAGGTTAACCTATTTAATTCTATAATATTTAAAAATATGATATATAGTGCCCATTGACGATATATTTTCACAAAAGTAATAATAAAATTATTTTGCTATAATCCTCGATACAGTAAATAGAATATATATAGTGTTAAATGTATAGTGGAATATCCGTTTTTTCATACCCGTTACATGCAGGATTCGTAAAAACACATGCACAAACCTCCACCACTTACACCACAATACACTTTGCTTTGCGGATTTGTCGTGGAGTCTATCTCCTGATGATGCTTCGGTTGCGGGGCGAAACGATTGTTGAGTTTGTGATAGTGAACGTGTGTAGTGCTTGTGGATTGTGGTGGAAGTGGTGGAGGTTTGTGCATGTGTTTGTATACGCGATTGTAGACGATTGTTAGCGAGCACAGCCGAGTATGCCATCTACACGATTAACGATAATAATCTGTAATCTCCGAATATGAAGAGCATCAGTAGAATTTTGATTTATTAAACTATTAATTTATTCTTTTATTTATTTATTTATTTATTCTTCTAACGGTACAATATAAATGCATTAACCATTATACTTATATTAATTCTTATACTACTATATTTATCCATTAAAGGCGTATTCAGCATTGTCTTATAATGTTAGCTCTTAAATATATATATATTAAAATTAGGTACATCATAAAATAAAAGCATCAAGTCTAAATTAAATAAAAATTTGTCAAAAAGTTAAAACTAAAAGTATCGAAAAGTGTAGTAATAATAAAAATAAAAATGAAAATTGCCTAAAAGAATAATATATAACAAGTAATTAGATCGATGTCACAAATGTCTGTACATGTTTATTTTATTCCTGAAGCTAGTAAAAGTATCGTAAACTATGAAAATGTGGTTAAATTAAAAAATGATGAATTGCGTAGGGGTCCTGAAACCAGAGAAACACTGTGCTCTGGAGGCGACTAATGGCTGTTGGCCTTGCTGATCGCTGGTACAGCAGCATTTTTCGTCTGAGACTACGCTATCTGATTGTAAAAGAGCGCTTGAACGATTTTATTCGATTTATGGTTTACTGTTTCATACATGATTCTTAAAGAAGGAGAAGTGTAATTATATACATGTTTCTTAAAGAAGAAGAAGACATCTAATGTCCGCCAATTTCAAATGAAAAGCGGCAATAGGTGTAACATGCTGTTAATGCATGTACATTTTCAATATATTTAATGAGAATAAATTCGATGATTATGATTTAATTAATAATGATCTTTATTAATAATCTTTATTTATTAACTAGAGAATAGAGAAAGAGAAGAGAGAAGTAACAATTCTCTGAAACTTCTGAAAGATAACACTATATAATATTCATTGGTGATAAATGTTATTGCAATGTATGTAGATATTGTCATGAGTTTTTTCTAAGAGTAAGTTATTTTACATGCGAAAAAATATCTTTGATTTCAAACTTTCCGGTCATAATTAGAAAATATGTGTCTCAATTTTTTTTTTCCTAGAGGGTAAGTATAGTACCCGGCAATAAATAATGCACATCGCTAACTTAGAACAAAATAGCCGGCTAACTCGGTTTCGTAGAGCGCTGTTACTCACACACGGGGTCCTCAGTCTGTGCGGCAGAGACAATGCTCTATGAAGGTGAATCTAGCCGATTTCTCTCTCTGAGCCTCGATGAGCATTATTTATTGCCGCGTACTATAATTTCTTTGATGTTATACTCTCAGTTCATTTAAGAACTCTTTTCTTTAGTGAGGATGCTATATTGTATTATACAGTAATTATAGATCGGTTTAAAATCGTTCATTTTCTGCTAATTTTGATGAAAATTGTGTTGATTTGTTTTTACCAAGTAACACAATCATTACTTCATATACGTTTAATGTTTCAGGACATGAATCACACAAACTCCTACGGTATTATACGAGGTCTCCAGTTCGCGTCGTTCATAGTACAGTACTACGGGCTGGTGTTGGATCTATTGGTGCTTGGTCTACAAAGAGCGAGCGAGATGGCCGGCCCGCCTCAGTTGCCAAACGACTTCCTGTCGTATCAGGACAGGGCTGCAGAACAGGCGCATCCTATTCGACTCTATTGCCGATATATAGACAGAATTCACATTTTCTTCAAGTGAGTTCAGAATTAACTTAACTTTTACGAATAAAAATTCACTTAAATCTGATTAAAACAGCGAATTATTTTAGAAAATTTAATATGCTAGCTATAATTTTTTATTCAAGATAAATGTGACGTAAACTAAAAATATAAAATTCGCATTAAAAATTAAACTATCAATACAAAAGTAATAATAAAATTATTTTATTATTACTTTTGTATTATGGATCTCCGCAAAGTAACGCCTAATTCTATTAATTATTTAAACTAATCCATATTGATTCGATCCACTTTGATTAAATTTTTTGAAATTATATGATTGACTTTATAAAGTACAAGAACTATCAGAAAAAAAATAATTCGTTATCAGTTCGTCATCGTTCGTTATTTGAATGAAAATAAAAAAGACATTTTACATTTATTTTTGTCAAATATGTTCAAGTAATTACAATCATTTTTGCAATAACAAAAATCGACCTTTAGGTTCACAGCAGAGGAAGCGCGAGATTTGATTCAAAGGTACCTAACAGAGCATCCGGATCCAAACAACGAAAATATAGTTGGATATAACAACAAGAAATGTTGGCCGAGAGATGCTAGGATGCGTCTCATGAAACACGATGTCAACTTGTAAGTATATAAATATTAAACCTTACTACCTTACTTACTTACTTGAAAATACATTATCCTGCTTAGTCTGGCCTGTTTTTCATGACATCTATAGTTCAACTGCTTTGTGTTCTGTAAAGGGCAAGAATCATGTCAATATACAGACAACATTATCTACAATTAAATTGTTCGATTTTGATTTTTGGTATTTATAACAAATACAAAAGTTAAATATTGGTTAAAATAATCAAAGATTCCTGTTTAAAAATAAAAGGAGTACTAGATTTAAAAAGATAATTAAAATACTTCATGTCTTTTGTTAGTTTAATTTTTTTCTTTTACTTTTCCCTGAGTTTGTTTTTACTTTTCTCTTGAGTTTTGCTAACATGGTTAATTGTGATGACAGAGGTCGAGCAGTTTTCTGGGACATCAAAAATAGACTGCCACGCTCGGTAACTACTATCCAATGGGAGAACAGCTTTGTTTCTGTGTATTCCAAAGACAACCCCAATCTTCTATTTAATATGGCTGGCTTTGAGTGCAGGATATTGCCTAAGGTGAGTGTTTAAATACACATATAGTGATTGATTGTTTTCATATTCTCACATTACCTACGAATAAAGTTTACTAATGCAATATAAGAGTACTTGTGTTAATTATAGTTTTCACTTGTCACTTTTTGCACATCTCAACCTAACACACAAAAATTTTTCATCTTTAATAATTTAACTAAATTAAAATGGATATGCTTACATATTTTTCGCTTCCTTTTTAATAAAACTGAAAACTGTTTTATAACGGGGATCACGGGTTTCCTGTGCAGGCATCAATTATTTTTTCATAAAAAAATTGTGCCTATCTGATATTTACAATTCATCACACACCTTTCGGCGAAGTTAAATATCTTAAGATGAATATATGTAGAGAATTTTGAGAACATTTCTCTCTATTTTACCAATTTCTACCAATCTATCTGTCTATTTTACCAATCCACATTGGAACAGCATGGTGGGTTTAAACTCAAACCTTTTTTGCCAAGAAGTTGAGAGGAGGTCTAAGTCGAGCAGTGGAATATTACCAGACAGTTGTGCTACTTTTTATAAATAAATATGTGTTAAAACTTGTATTATATATAATCAAGAATTTTTATTATCTATACTTATTATATAACAAAGTCCCTAAAAGCTATTTGTTCGTATGTGATTGATTTTCTCAAAATCTACTGAACGGATTTCTGTACGGTTCTTACTAAAAGATATTGCAAATCTTTCGGAAGGTTAAGGTTACTGGTACATATATTTTATGTAAATTTGACGAGTTCGCGCGGTTTAAAAAAACTCACCTGTTGGGAACTTTAGTCGCGTGCACCTCGTAAATGAGAAGAGATGCACTAGAGTAAATAGAGAGTACTAGAGAGCTGTAGATCTATTAAAACACTACAAAAAAGTCTGCGACAGCATATCTCTGGCTCTTATGGTTAACTCACAATAACTACTTTTATTCTCAAAATTTCAATCGAAATACACTGATTTCCAAGAAGGCGAAGTCGCAGGCACAGCTAGTGATAATATATGAATTCTTTATTCCTTAGTGCCGAAGCCAACATGAGGAGTTATCACATCGCGACGGTGTATGGAATCTTCAGAATGAAGTGACAAAAGAACGTACAGCACAGTGCTACTTACGTGTTGATGACGAGTCTCTGGCGAGGTTCCACAACAGAGTGCGACAGATACTGATGGCTTCCGGTTCAACCACCTTCACTAAGATCGTTAACAAGTGGAACACTGCACTTATAGGTTAGTATAAAAATTTATCACTGCTGTATGATAAGACGACCCTTTGCACATTTTGCTATATCTATAATCTAAGTTTGTTTTTTTTGTAGTTATATGTGTGCAATAATTTTTTGAATTTAAAGTATCGTGAACATTATTCATAGTTTACGCCGTGTGGTATCCGGCTGCATAGAAAAGACCACCCTTCTTTCTTACCGAGGTGTCGTAAGAGGCGACTAAGGTATGTGCTGTGTGGTATCCGGCTGCATAGAATAGACCACCCTCATTTCTTACCGAGGTGTCGTAAGAGGCGACTAAGGTATGTGCTGTGTGGTATCCGGCAGAATAGAATAGACCACCCTCCTTTCTTACCGAGGTGTCTAAGGTAAGTTGACGTCAGGCATGCGGCCGGTCGTTTGTAACACATTGTGCCGACCCCACTTAGAGTGGGATGAGAGCTGGAGAATTATGGTGAGCAGTATTCATAGTTTATGTACAGAAACCCGTTATAGTCACGTCTTATTTTATCGGGTTAGCCTGACTACTTTCAAGCCCATCCGGGACACGGCGTTATTGTTATCACTTCCCGCAGAGATATTTAAATAACTCTAAAAGTATACTAAACGTAAACTTATTTATAGCTGCCCTAAGAAGTATGCGTTTGTGACTAGTTAAGTTATTCATGCCTGGTACGGATATAGTAATATTAGTTGACTAGCACAATTTTTCATATTGAAATATTTTAGCCCCATTGACGCAGTGGCTAGTTCCCTGCCTTCAGTTGCGCGGGTTGCGGGTTCGATTCCCGCCGAGGGCCAACATTTTCTATAAACAATTTGTTGGTTCTTTGAGCCTGTGTGTGTATTTGTATTTAAATATGTAGTATATTTACCAGTTGTCCGTCAATCATAACAGAAGTTTTAATTTACTTACTTTGGAGAAGGACAGCCGTGTGTGTAAATGTCCCATATATTTTTATTTATTTATTTTAAATTTCGTTCAAACTTTTTTATTTATCAGGTCTGATGACTTACTTTCGCGAAGCCGTAGTTAACACCCAGGAGCTGTTGGACTTGCTTGTGAAGTGCGAGAACAAAATCCAGACGCGTATCAAGATCGGATTGAATTCAAAAATGCCTTCCCGTTTCCCGCCCGTCGTTTTCTACACGCCGAAAGAGTTGGGCGGTCTAGGCATGTTGTCTATGGGACACGTTCTCATTCCACAGGTAAATAAAGAAACGTAAAGGTAGACCATCGAGAACGATGGGATTTGTAGCTATTCGAGCTATCGTTAAATTTAATGGAATAATAAATGTATATGCTTTTTATGTTGCTTGCTTCATGATTTTGATAATTCCTCGTGTATTTTCTTATTACCTTAGTAGTAAATTTCACAGTAATTTTTTAATAGTTATAGTACAAAGAATTGAAGAACTTTGGGATCCCTGAGATGTAGGAGTAGCGACTTCCAATTGAATATATAGTGTTTTGAATAAAATGACTCGCCCGCCGGAGGGGCGAGCGACGCGAGCGGCGAAATCAAGGCCGTTTAGGCATCCGATTGTTACCGGAGCAGCCGACCGCTAGTTACCTTTCAAACACGATACGGACAAGCCGCGTACGCCTGAACACGGCATTCCTTTATAACACACACGTGTAATTTTGCGTTTCGGGTGTTATTCTCAGATTTAGTGACGCGTTTAACCAGTGAAGTGTTTGATAAGACGCGACTGTCCACGGTTTTGATGCGCGTTGGATATTATTCCCCGATATAGGGACGACTTAATAACGTGTGACCTTACGAAGGTTGTGTGCACACCGGGTGTTATTCAGCCGATATAGTGAAGTGTATACTCAGGGAGAAACAGACATTACGTGTCCGTGGAGGAGTGCAGAGGCGAGTCAACGGTTTCGGGAATCGGCCAAGTACATACAAGCACATACACACACATACACATATACACGCAGTGACTCACGAGGCCGGACCACATACAGCTAACGGCCGCATAAGGTAGGTTGAAACGCCGGGACGACGGGCCCAGGTCCCGGAGGTTGTTTCATCCGTCCGCACGTTTGCGCGGAACATTTAGTATAGATGTCAAAAAGTTAAACGCAGCAAGACCTCACGGAGATGCTCTAAAGAGACCTGTGTTAAACATTGAGTATCCGTAAACCAGCAGGTGGCAGGGAGCCTTCAGCTCCGCGATCGATATATGTCCACGCATTATAATGTATGACTCACTACCTATGTCACTCACTCGGCCACAATGCCCATTTGCCTATTAACATTTCCGCTACTAAACAACGAAAGTATCCACGAGCATTTGAAATTTTCCATTTACAATAATTCAAAATATATTATTATATTATTAAAATAATTATCTTCCACAGTCCGATCTCCGTTGGTCGAAACAAACGGACGTCGGTATCACTCATTTCCGATCAGGGATGTCGCACGATGAAGATCAGCTAATCCCAAACTTGTACCGCTACATCCAGCCGTGGGAAGCGGAATTCGTGGACTCGCAGCGAGTGTGGGCTGAGTATGCACTCAAAAGACAAGAGGCGAACGCTCAGAACAGGTACGTTCGTAAATAGACTGAAAATTTACCACATTATACTGTTCTCTTAGGCATAACTGTTTTAAATGGTCGAATATTTACAAACTTTGATTAAAAAAAATAAGGTCCAGCAAAATTAATAAAAAACAATACTATCTAATCATTTGTAATGTTAACTCAGAATGAAGACAATTTTTAAGTATCAAACACGGTAAAGTTTGTAGTAATTTTTGTAACTGTTTTCTATTAAAAAAATGCTTTTGTTTTACACAATCAATAAATTCAATTTCTAATTATTTATTCGAGTTTTTACTTTGCTGAGATCCATAATACAAAAGCAATAATGAAATTATTTTGCAATTTAATAGAAAATATATATAATGTTAAATGTACACTATGTACAACATATTCGTTTTCATACCTGATACATGCAGGGTTCGTTAGAACACATGGACAAATCTCCACTATTAAAACAATTTCATTATTACTTTTGTACTGCTGTTGTACTTAATTATTTAATTAAATACAACAGAAATTACTTTATTTATTTGAAATATTGATAGTTGTTCCTATAACTTATATTTGATATGATGAATTGCGTAGGGGTCCTGAAACCAGAGAATACCTGTGCTCTGGGGGTGTATAGCTACTGTAGGCTTTGCCGATCGCACTGCACTTCAGGGCTATATGCCTGAAACTACGCTATCTGATCAAATATACCATATTCATTAAAAATTATTTCGAAAAAAATTTTATATTTATATTGTAAGTACTTGTAAACTTAAACATAATAGAATTGCCTTAAGAATGATACCAACTCTTATACCTTTAAACGAGCAATCTAGTATGCTAGGTGTTTCAGGGACGATGAATAGATCTAACTAGGTTTCGTTTTTAGAAAACGTCATTTTATCCATTTTATTTTAATGAAAAACTTGTTATAATATAATATCGTTACAATTAAAAGTTGAATTTCAATAATTTATAGAGTTAGGCGTTACTTTGCGGAGAACCATAATACAAAAGTAACAATAAAATTATTTTGCTATAATCCGCGATACAGTAAATGGAAAATATACGTTTTTCAGACCCGTTACATGCAGGTAATTTTATTGTTACTTTTGTAAGGTGAATTTCGCCAACGTCAACAAGGTCATCAGCTCAGTTTCGAAATAACGCAGTCCCGAAACCAGAAAACCCAGTTTCATGTCTCCAATCCGATTTTTTCTCCCCTTTTCTCTTTTCCGTCTTTTCGAAAAAACTACTATTGGGAGCCATGGATCAACGCGTCTTATTCGTTTCCACGAGTTTCTACTACAAAGAACAATACTGCAAGTAAAGCTCGGAAATTTAGTTACTTTATATTAAAATAAGACCTAATTTTATGTTAGTAGTGGGTGGATATACACAATAAGTATAATTTTGTTATGTCTAATATGTTACGTAATTGTTGAAATAGGCGCCTGACTTTAGAAGATTTAGAAGACTCTTGGGACCGGGGCATACCGAGAATAAACACACTTTTCCAGAAGGATAGACACACTCTCGCCTACGACAAAGGATGGCGTATACGAACTGAATTCAAACAGTATCAGGTACTTTCGACTTATTACTAAAATTGTACTTATTTATTTTACAAAACAGCATTTAAATACAAATATTCTCGTTTAATAAATAAAAAATGTTTATATGTTGCGGCCTGTTCGCGCCGTGTGGTATCCGGCAGAATAGAATAGACCACCCTCATTTCTTACCGAGGTGTCGTAAGAGGCGACTAAGGTATGTGCCGTGTGGTATCCGGCTGCATAGAATAGACCACCCTCATTTCTTACCGAGGTGTCAGAAGAGGCGACTAAGGTATGTGCCGTGTGGTATCCGGCTGCATAGAATAGACCACCCTCATTTCTTACCGAGGTGTCGTAAGAGGCGACTAAGGTATGTGCCGTGTGGTATCCGGCTGCATAGAATAGACCACCCTCATTTCTTACCGAGGTGTCGTAAGAGGCGACTAAGGTATGTGCCGTGTGGTATCCGGCTGCATAGAATAGACCACCTTCATTTCATACTGTGGTGTCGTAAAAGGCGACTAAGGTAAGTTGACGTCAGGCAGGCGGCCGGTTGTAAAATACGTAGCTAAATCATATGTCATGTTGTAACATGTTGTGCCGACCTGACTTAGAGTGGGATAAGGGTAAGAGAATGTATGTATGTGTATGTTGCGGCCTGTCCCAGTTATAGGCATGGGCCTCCTTTCTTCTTTTTTGAAAGCAGGATTGGAGTTTAGACATAATGAAGATTGGTAGGTTACACATATCCTTGGAATTCTCAAATTTGAATTAAAAATCGTGAGGAAACGTTCAGATCTCTATATGATTGTGGGGATATGTGTGACCTTCTTTTTCTTCTTCTTTTCAACCGATGGACGTCCACTGCTGGACATAAGTCTCTTCATGGGATCTCCAAAACACACGATCTTGTGCCGCTTGTATCCAGCAGTTCCCCGCGACCTTTTTTGAGGTCGTCCATCCATCGCGTAGGGGGTCTGCCATGACTGCTTTTACCGGTGCGTGGTCGCCATTCCAACACCGTATGATCTATCAAAACGATATTGGAGCATCATGGTGGTTGTTAGCAACATCACTTGTCTATAATAATGGAAAGAGGAGGCCTATGCCTAGGTGGGATAATAAAAGGCCGGTAATTAATATTTAATCCCTCACTTCAAAATTACAATCGTAGAATAATTGTTTTTCCATCCATAAGACATCAAACATCCTTCTTTGAACATCAACATCCATTTTTAGCATCCTTTGTATATAATAAGATAAACAAACATTTGAACATCTATCCATTAATCAAACGTGCAGCCAAAACTAAAATTTTATCTTGGTTACAGCAAATGAATTATCAACAGACTGAAGACTTGATGCCAATGACTTCATGACTTTCCGTTTCATCACACACCACACTCACACATACAACATAATGGTACATGACCAGACTCCCTCACAGACATGCTTTCACACCACTTTCTTTCGCACATACTTTCTTATTATAATATTTTATTTTTGTTTTTTTATAATATTAATGTGATTTTTTTTTGACTGTGAGGATGGCATATGCAACACAGTTTAATACTATCGCAATGCCATCCTTGCATGTCCGTCAATGCCTTACTTAATTTTAAAATATGTTTAACATATATTTGTATTTAGTAATAATAATAAATAATACTTAAAGCTTCAGAAGATCCGTATTAATTTACGTTTATATATATTATACAAGTTACTGAACATTGAATACAGGTGCTCAAACAAAACCCGTTCTGGTGGACCCACCAACGCCACGACGGTAAATTGTGGAATTTGAACAACTACCGCACGGATATGATTCAGGCGCTTGGCGGTGTTGAAGGCATCCTTGAGCATACACTCTTCAAAGGGACATACTTCCCCACGTGGGAGGGGTTGTTCTGGTAAGAATATACATTATTATTAGTAGCAACGATCTCGTTTGCTTCAAATCAAGTGTTTAACATGTTGACTGCTGTGTCAACAACTGGTGGCACACGGAGATATTGGGAATACAAACCTAATCCTTCCTATCCTACTAATATTATAAATGCGAAAGTTTGTGAGTATGGATGGATGTTTGTTACTCTTTCACGAAAAAACCACTGGACGGATTTGGATAAAACTTTACAGTTATAAAGGTTATACATCAGAATAACACATAAGCTACAATTTGTAATAATTTTATGTAATATAATATATGTCAATAAAGTCGGAAAAATCTGGCCTCTGAGAGCTATCTTGGCGAATGCTGCCTAAACCATTCAAATTACACAAAGATGATGTACCGTGGTATTGTTTGTCTTGATTAGTTCTAAATAAAAGTCCGCGACAGAATATATCTACCTTTTATGTGAAAGCCACTGTGACCAAAATTGTGAATCGTAAATTTAATACTGTGGCAGAACAAATTCCTCGCGAGCGAAGCCGCGCGAATAAACTAGTAATAATATAAATAAATAAATAACAAAAACTTATTCAACAACATCAACAAAGATTATTTTAAACTTATAAGAATATATAATTTATATAATTAGGTGGTATTTTGCAGAGGTCCATAATACAAAAGTACCAAATATATTTTTGTAGTACTTTTGCAGAGACCTGACCTTGTTATTTTGTTTTCTGCCCATTCTGAATTACAATAAAGGCCTCAAAAAATATCTCTAAACAAGTGAAATAATTGTATGTCCATTATAATAAATTACATATTATATTAAAAACGTGGCAATCATTGTTTACAGGGAAAAGGCATCAGGATTTGAAGAATCCATGAAGTACAAAAAGCTCACTAACGCCCAACGATCGGGTCTTAACCAAATCCCCAACCGTCGCTTCACCCTATGGTGGTCACCTACCATCAACCGTGCTAACGTATACGTCGGATTCCAGGTACGTGAACAAGTTTAGATATATTTTCGTAATATAAAAAAAGCTAATTTTTTTAACATGAATAAATAAAAATTGAATTCTTTATATACACAGCTACTTTGAAATTGCAGTTTTTTTAAACATTGGAGATTTTATGGTAGTATAGGATGCAATATTTTTTTTATCAGAGAGAGATATTTAATACAACTTCAAATAATCCTTTTTTTTTTAGGTGCAATTGGATTTAACCGGTATTTTCATGCACGGCAAAATCCCCACACTTAAGATCTCGCTCATTCAGATCTTCAGGGCCCATTTGTGGCAAAAGGTCCACGAGTCAATTGTTATGGATCTGTGTCAGGTAATTTTCAAATTATTATAAATAAATATATGGGACACTTACACACACAGGACCTGCACCTATGAGATTGTCTTGAGGAAACCTGCATATTACTTTAGACAATTCTGGGGAAAAACATCAATACCCATTGGTGCATGGTGGGTCATAGCTTCAAGGTCTCCAAAAAAGGACATAGGATGTCTATGTCCACTGTGGGATAGTAACAGATCGTTACTTTACTTTTAACCTTTACTTTGTTCACATCTTTGGCTGGCCAGTTGGCGCAGTGGGCAGTGATCCTTCCTACAGGTCCTTAAGTCGCGGGTTCGATTCCCGACGGGTGCCACCATTTTCTATAAACAATTTGTTGGTTCTTCGAGCCTAGGTGTATATTTTTAGTAAGTATGTTTTAAAAATTATGTTTGTAGTATATCTACCAATTGTTCGTCGCCCATAACACAAGTATTAAGTTACTTACTTTGGGGACGGACAACCGTGTGTGTAAGTTTCCCATATATTTATATCTACTGTAATTATAAAATACCCGCTGTTCCGCGCAAACGTGCGGACGGATGAAACAACCTCCGGGATCTGGGCCCGGCGTCCCAGCGTTTCAACCTACCTTATGCGGCCGTTAGCTGTATGTGGTCCGGCCTCGTGAGTCACTGCGTATATATGTGCACGTGTGTGTGTGTGCTTGTATGCACTCGGCTGATTCCGGAAACCGTTGACTCGCCTCTGCACTCCTCCACGAACACGCAATGTCTGTTTCTCCCTGAGTATACACTTCACTATATCGGCTGAGTAACACCCGGTGTGCACACAACCTTCGTAAGGTCACACGTTATTAAATCGTCCCTATATCGGGGAATAATACCCAACACGCATCAAAACCGTGGACGGTCGCGTCTTATCAAACACTTCACCGGTTAAACACGTCACTAAATCTGAGAATAACACCCGAAACGCAAAATTACACGTGTGCGTTATAAAAGAATGCCGTATACAGGCGCACGCGGCCTGTCCTCATCGTGTTTGAAAAGTTACTAGCGGTCGGCCGCTCCGGTAGCAATCGGATGCATAAAACGTCCTTGATTTCGCCGGTCGCGTCTCCGGCGGGCGAGTCATTTTATTCAAAACACCCGCATTAATGGTATCCTTCCATTCCTATTCCCGAAGTAATAAAAGAGGGTATTTTTTTGGAATTTACTATTTATATTGGTGTCAATAAAGTTTCATTATTATTATCTCCCAGGTATTCGATCAAGAGCTCGACGCACTAGAGATAGAGACGGTCCAAAAGGAGACTATTCATCCACGTAAATCGTACAAGATGAACTCCTCGTGTGCCGACATACTCCTGTTCTCAGCATACAAATGGAATGTGTCGCGGCCGTCTCTACTGGCTGATACAAAGTAAGTGACTTCAAATATTATCCAAATAGGCGTACAGAATAGGCAATATACACATATAACACACAGAATATTTAATTGTATACTTTATCCTTGATTTGATTTTATTCTTTTTAGTAGTTTATGGAATTAGTCATTACTTCGCGGAGGTCCATCATACAATAGTAATGAAAATATCATTTTCCCATCATCCACTTTAAAAGAAATTATATATAATGTTAAATGAAAAGTGAAAGCTCTCAAAGCTCGTCTTTTGCTATGCGATTTTTGTTACTGTTACGGGGTTAAATGATGATTGAGATTGTGCTAGTGTGGTTACCACCACATATGTAGATGAGATATATGAGATGTTAAAATAAGCTTTAAATGTATGTATTGTGACTCAGTAGAGTTAGCAAATCATGTGTCAGTCAAGGTATTTGCCTCTACAATAAAATTTTGCCATCCATATAAGCCCTGCCTACGGAAAGGTTTAAATTAAGTGTTGAGAATACGCTTAAATTGATATTGTGTAAAGCATATTACACAATTGAAGATTATATAAATAATAGATATAGATATAGACAGCAGTAGATGTTGAAGATTCAAAAGCACTTGTTTACAAGTTTACTTGAATAAAGAATATTTTGAATTTGAATAAACATGCTTGGACATGAAAATCAGTTTCAGTTTCAGTTAGAAACTCCAGCTCGTGTACGTCACTTAATGATTTTTCAAAGATTGACTGCCAAGTTTTGTGCTGATTCTACTCGGTATGACCAACATTCTGAACCAGTGGTAGTTTGATTAATATTATTGATCGTTGACAATTCAAAAATCCTTCAAAAAGCTTGACACTGATTTTGAATTGAAGGTTTTTTTTTCTTTTTACATTGGTTCAGTAATGTGTAGTAAATTTATCCCTGAGAACCATTTGAGCTTTCAATTCGATGCAACTCATAACAGGAACAGGAACAGGAACGGCTTCCGCTATTGGATACGTCGACTAGCACCCCCTGTAAATAGATAAAGATTATCTGTGTTAAATATTGTTTTTTTCTTCAGGGATACAATGGACAATACGACCACTCAAAAGTATTGGCTTGATATACAGCTCCGTTGGGGAGACTACGATTCGCACGATGTTGAAAGATACGCCCGTGCAAAGTTCCTGGATTACACCACTGATAACATGTCGATATACCCATCGCCTACGGGGCTACTTATTGCCATTGATTTGGCTTACAACTTGCACAGGTAAGTATTAAAAAACAATCTGCCCATATTGATAAATAAAAAAATAAGTAATCGGATAATTACAGACATACAAAAGCAATATTGAAATTATTTTGCTATAATGCGCGATGAAGTAAAAAGAAAATATATATAATGGTAAATGTAGATTGGACTATCTGTTTTCATACCTGATACATTCAGAATTCGTAAAAAAACGTGCACAAACCCCCTGCACAATACACATTCTTATGCGTACACACGTTCACTATCAACAATTCAACAATCGTTTCGCCCTGCCATCGAAGCATCATCAGGAGATAGACGCAACGATAAAATCGCAAAGCGACGCATCACCCAAGCAAGTAAAGTTATATTCTAATTGGTTCAACCCCCACCGTTTATTTTGCCTCCGAACACGTGTTACAAGCTTGAAACATTTGTCTGATCGTTAATGAGGGTGCAATTGTTAATTCCAGTGATCTCATGTTGCTTTGTTAGTTACTTAACTGGGATAGACGACATGTGTGTAAATGTCCCATAAATAAATAATAAATGGAAATTATTTATCATGAGCAGGTATTTCTTGATAGAACCGGTTTCAACCGAATACTGCTTTAGACTTTTTTAATATATATTTTTTTGACATTCAAAAATTTTATTCTAATTCAGCGCGTATGGCAACTGGTTCCCGGGATGCAAGCCTCTGATCCAACAAGCGATGGCGAAGATAATGAAAGCCAACCCAGCGTTGTACGTGTTGCGCGAACGTATACGCAAGGCCCTACAGTTGTACTCTTCTGAGCCCACCGAGCCGTACCTCTCCAGTCAAAACTATGGAGAACTCTTCTCAAACCAGATCATATGGTAAACTATAAAAGTAAAAGTAAAGTAACGACCTGTTATGATCCCACTGCTGCTCCAAAGCGGGTTTGTAGGATACACATATTCTCAGAATTCTCTAGCGATATGCAGGCTTTCGATACGATATTTTGCTTCACCAAAAAGCGTGTAATAAATTGCAATTAGCAATTAGACACATAAGTGTTTAACAGAAAACTCATTGGTGCCTGCCCAGCATTTGAACGCGTAATCTCATCTAAAAAGTCACACAGTTGAACCGCTGGGCTACCACAGTTCATATCGTCAGCTATACTGAAATAGAACTTAAAAAATATATTACCCTTTTGGATATCGCATTAATACATTCTGCACTATTAGCTATGATATTTTAACCCAATTTTTTTTTTGCACATACTTGCTATTTGCCGTTTGCAAAGTTACTAAGTTAATACATGACTCAAAATATTAAAATACAAAATTCCAAGTCACCTAAAACCTGAATAATAAACTGTTTTTTAATACTCTAACTGAACATTAATGAATTGATAATTTACTACTTTATATAAAGATAATTTAGCATGAATCTATAATCTGTAGTAATAGTAAGTGTTTGACTGTCGATTCAATTTAAAATGAAGTAATGATTCAACGTGCTTTTGACTTAAGGGGCTGGTAATGGTCTACTATTTGTATAAATGTGTCAAAACTATTAACATGTGGTCAATTGTAGGTTCGTCGATGACACCAACGTGTACCGCGTGACGATTCACAAAACTTTTGAGGGCAATTTAACGACTAAGCCTATTAATGGTGCCATCTTCATCTTCAATCCGCGCACGGGACAACTTTTCCTCAAGATTATCCACACCAGCGTATGGGCAGGTCAAAAGCGTCTCGGACAGGTATTCAAATTCAAATTCAAAATATTCTTTATTCAAATAAACTTGTAAACAAGTGCTTTTGAATCGTCGACTCTATTGCTGGTTCGGAAAGCCGTCCTACCGAGAAGAGCCAGCAAGAAACTCGGTGGAGCTCTTTTAAAAAAGAAGATTCTTAATACTAATTACATTTGGTCATAGCTATCCTGCACAAGGTCAAAGAGCAGCTATATCCACGCATTCTTATCAGCAATGTAAGCCTCCACCGTATAATAGGCTTTCTGTATCAGCCTCTTTTTAACAGTATTTTTAAATTGCTGTAATGACAAAGTTAAAATTGATTGTGGAATTTTGTTATATGTATGTTATATGTATTTAGATATAGTATGTAAATAGATGTATCATGGTTATATAAAATCCATATACATTTAAATTAACATATGAAGTAGAAGAAAGATTTTTTGCACACAACTTAAATCATCATCATCCTCCTGCCCTTATCCCACTCTAAGTGGGGTCGGCACAAAATGTTACAAACACGTTGCCACATGATTTGGCTACGTATTTTGCGACTGGCCGCTCGCCTGACGTCAACTTACCTTACTCAACCGGATACCACACGGCAGGTCGACTTACCTTAGTCGCCTCTTATGACACCTCGGTAAGAAATGAGGGTGATCTATTCTTCTCAGCCGGATACCACACGGCATATAACTTAAAAACAAACCATAAAATATACTAAGTATAGTTTGCGCAAAGTTTAGAGGTCTTCCACTCATCAACAACCTCACTGACTAGTTTAGTTTTCAGTCGAAACCAAAATAAATATTTGTGATGGAATATCATGAAAATGAAATCTAACTAACACCAAAATATGACTTACAGGAACTAAAATAACTATAACTTTGTTCGGATTGCTATTATTGCAATCTGTATAAAAGTTACACAATAATTAAATTACTTTGCCACCAAGTGTTGGAACAAACTTCCGCCCGTTCATTTGGTAATAGTGATTTTTTTAATTAAATTAACTTGAAATTAAAATTTCAACCACTTAATGTTCCTAATAATGTATTATAGTCTATCTTTTGTGGGAAAGAGAGTTTAAGAGAGTTTTATCAAGTAATTTTGTATGTCAATATAGCTCGCTAAGTGGAAGACTGCTGAAGAAGTAGCGGCTTTGATTCGTTCTCTACCAGTGGAAGAGCAGCCCAAACAAATTATTGTCACCAGAAAAGGAATGTTGGATCCACTTGAGGTACGATATTTTAATAGCAAAAAACAGTTGCGGTATTATTTGTAGTGTAATTTTTTTTTTGTCTATAAGTTTGGCATTTTATAAATTTAAACTTAGTAAGAGCGATTAATCGCAGAAACTTCCATTACAAAAATATCATTTAAATAATTTATAGAATTAGGCGTTACTTTGCGGAGATCCATAATACAAAAGTAATAATAAAATAATATTGCTATAATCCGCGATACGGTAAATAGAAAAAATATATAGTGCTAAATGTATAGTGGACTATCCGTTTTTTCATACACGTTACATGCAGGATTCGTAAAAACACATGCACAAACCTCCACCACTGCCACCACAATACACAAGCACTACACACGTTCACTATCACAAACTCAACAATCGTTTCGCCCCACAACCGAAGCATCATCAGGAGATAGACTCCACGACAAAATCGCAAAATCTTTGCGATTTAGCACTATATTCTATTTACTGCATCGCGGATTATATCAAAATAATTTTATTATTATTTTTGAAATATCATTTACTCAAACTTTTCTTAAATTGGCATTTTTTCTTTTTTTTAGTATTGGTTATTAAATATCACTTCCATATTCTTTATTTACCGCTATGTTATTATTGTAAAATATTCAATGTTGTGTTAAATACAGGTTGTCCCGTATATATGGTCTATAGGAAACCTGGAATTGTATAAGATCATGTTCTATCAAACCAGCTAATTTTACCAAAATAAAAAGCCTTAAATTTAGATCAGTTGATTTTAACACATTCTTATCGAATCCCAGGGTCTCTATTTACGGACACTTTGTAGAGTAGTGTGTTCTATATTTCACCTTACATTATCGACACCTCTTGTTTATTTACCACAATGTCACAGTATTTTATTTCATATTGTCAAGTAAATGTTCCTTTCTTCAATGAGAATAACTTACGCTCAGCATATTGTTTTTTTTACATTGCATATTTAATGTTTTAGGTCCACTTGTTAGACTTCCCAAACATCGTAATCAAAGGGTCCGAGTTGCAACTACCATTCCAAGCCTGTTTGAAAGTGGAGAAGTTCGGTGACCTAATTTTGAAGGCGACAGAACCTCAGATGGTACTGTTCAATTTGTATGATGATTGGCTGAAGACTATATCTTCATACACTGTAAGTAAAAAGACATAACACTTAAAACGTTCAAACCTGAAAATAATCTTTTCATAACTGTTCATTCTGTAACTATAAGCATAGTTTTGAAAATGTTATTTATTATTTTCCTAAGTTTTCGTGATTACATATTAATATCACATTTTCTATATAAAAGAGAAAGTCTATGTATGCTCCTTATAGATACCCAAGCAGATGAACAAATTCTATATAGATACTTATACTATATTCCTTGTAGATACCCAAGCAGATGGATAAATATACCTATTTTTACCAAACAAGTCAAAATGACTGGTGCATAAAAAACGGACTTCTTGTGGTTTCTGGTCTATATTTACTCTTAAAAATGACAAAAATAAATTTGAACAATATTAATTAAGTTTATAAAACGTACTCTCTAATTATAGCTACAAAAGTCATAACATCATTTCTGAAAAAAAAAATGTGTAATATAGTAGGAATTTTGAATTAAAATTGCACAACCAGTCTAAATGACTGGTCTGGTAAATCTAGTATTAAGTATCGACCCAGTTAATCCTGCAATGTCAATGTCAATTTTATTTGTAGGGGAAGTCGAAACCAGACAGACTTAGGCAAAGCGGGTCTGAAACGCTATTATTGCTTCTATACTTATTATAAAACAAAGTCCTCGAAAACTGTATGTCTATATGTATGTGATTGACTTTCTCAAAATCTACTGAACGGATTTTCGTACGGTTTTTACTAAAATATTGTGTAATTTCTGACGAAAGTTTAAGTTTATAATACATTAGTAACGCACATGTATCACTTTAACAATCAAATTGTTATCACAAACTATTTCGAAGACTATAGTAGACTTACCAATTACCAAACCAGTCATCAATATATCAATCAACCAATCGCCCGTCTGAATGTCACTCAAGTCTACATCAATCAAAATAGTTGTCTGGGTTTGTTCATAGGCATTCAGCAGACTGATCCTGATACTTCGTGCGTTACATGTGAATACAGAAAGGACCAAGGTTCTCCTAAAACCTGACAAAACAACACTCACAGAGCCTCATCATATTTGGCCCACGTTAACTGACGATGACTGGATTAAGGTTGAAGTCCAATTAAAGGATCTTATTCTAGCTGATTATGGCAAGAAGAACAAGTAAGTGAATTAATTTATTTTCATGAGTATTATGCCTTTGTACTTTCTTTTTATCTTACCTAACATACAATGTTTATTATTCCAATGCTTAGTATAAATTACAATTTCATTTTCAATTTCACAATTTCAGTTACAAAGTAAATTATTCCTGAAAGATATACTATTATTATGACGTTGCCATAGCCCTTATTTAATTGATTACATAAATATTATTTAATTCATAATGATATATGTAGCTATTTCAAAATAAATTTTCTTCAAAAGCAATTTTGTTCCATATTAAGTAGTTAGTAAGTCTGCGATTAATTGGGATTAATTAATACAAAACATTCAGAAATAAACAAGTCAATTTAAAAAAACTTCTGAAAAGCCTTTAGCAAAATTTCATGTGCCTAATGTTAAACTTTGAGGAGTTCCGACGTCTGGAAATAATCCTGTCAGCAGCATCAGGTCATGTTTATCGTAATGCATTGTCATCGGGACTGGACTAATATATAAAATTTTCAACACAATCTGATACCAGGAAGAGGGTCAAATTTAACTTGCAAGATTCCTTCTTCACATTGATACATTACAAGTTGATTAAAAACTTTTAATATAATGTTGAATCCTTCAGAAAAATGCTTTGTTAAATCATTTCGCCACAAAGTTACCTCTTCTATGTATAAGATATAGAACATGTAACTATTCTTCGCAAGGGGCGAATTTTGAAAGCGGAATTATCTATGGATAAATGGATGGAATAAGGTATTATAATATTAACCACGTTATACGTCGTTAATATTATAATAACTTGTGTTTCAATGAAAAGACCATTTGTAATGTTAATTGGGACGTAATATTTCTTGGATTAAAGTATTAATTTCCTTTCAAAGCGTCAATGTGGCATCCCTAACACAATCCGAGATTCGAGACATCATACTCGGGATGGAGATATCAGCTCCATCCGCCCAGCGGCAACAGATCGCCGAGATCGAAAAACAGAGCAAGGAGCAGAGTCAACTGACGGCGACCACGACGCGTACAGTCAACAAGCACGGTGATGAGATTATCACATCTACCACCAGCAACTATGAGTCTCAGACTTTCAGGTGAGTCTTGAGTTTGTCTTAGTTAAAGATAGATAATTATTTACTATCAGGGATAGTCCTGATAATACATAATTATCTATCTCCGGAGGCGAAGTAAAACTCTTAACTTTATATATTAACTAGCCATGTTCATGACTTCGCCCGCGTGAAAGTCAGTGTCTTATAAAGTGTTTCCCGCGTAAATCCTGACCCCACGTGAATTTAAATATAAATCATTATTAACCTACTAAACATTTCTCAAGAATGGCAATATTTTATAGTAAAAACCATGCAAAAACTCGTTAATTAGATTTTGATAAAATCGACCACATACAGACAGATAGCTTTTGGGGACTTTGTTTTATAGTATGTATTATAAATAAACTTTATTTAATTCCCACTGAACATTCCCATCTGTCCACATACGTCATATTACGTCCTTTCTTTCTTTTTTCTCTTCCTACTGTCATACTGTCCGGCTCATCAAGTCCTTGGCCACGTTATCTAAAATTTGAGACATTGGAGATTAATAATTTTGTACAGATATGATGAACACCCAGTAAATAAATATGAATATTTATTATTTTGTTATTTCTATATATTATACTAATAGTTGAATATATTGTTAAATAGAGATCATCGAATAGTAATAATAAAATTACTAAGTAAATAGAAAATATATATTATAGTGCTAAATGTAGAGTGGACAATCCGTTTTAATATTTGATACATGCAATATTCTTAAAAACACATGCACAAACCTTCACCACCTTCTAAATTCTATAAATATTTAGAGATCATCCAAGTTCCAGTCCTGAAAATAATGTCAATGGTTATATTAACTGAAATATATTTTGGTTTCATAATTTATTTACATAGTATGTAGTATTCACAATTACTATTCCCAATAGCTTGTAAAATATTACCATATTTTTGTTCGCAGTTCAAAGACTGAATGGCGAGTTCGTGCGATATCCGCGACGAATCTACACTTGCGAACAAACCACATATACGTCAGCTCGGACGATATAAAAGAGAGTGGCTACACGTACATATTGCCGAAGAACTTGCTCAAGAAATTTGTCACCATATCCGATTTGAGAGCACAGGTATGCAATAATCTAAAGTAATAAATCTACATTATGTTCCTCTTCTGCTATATTTCTGTTTTATTGTCGGAATGAGCAATAAAGTTTCAACAGTTTAAAATGACACTAATAAGAAAAAATAACACCAATAACTATCCTACTAGATATAAAAGTTATACTAAAATTATTTTGCTATAATCTACGATAAATTCTATCGCGGAATATAGGAAAATAATATTACTATTACTTTTGTATTATGGATCTCCGCAAAGTTACGCCAATTCTGTAAATTATCCTGCTAGATATTAATTTAGACTGTCAACTTTATGTAGTTCTAAAGTTAATTATATCCATACTAATATTAGAAATTCGAAAGTCGGTCCATGTGTCTGTTACACATAAGGAATAAGGAATAAGCACATATTGCATTACCAAATATAGTTAAGTGCTTATGTTTTTCTGAAAAATCATATATTGCTCATTACATATATAATAGCCCAATTTAGCCTTTAGCCCAATTTAGTTCTGTACACAAAATATTGATATATGACAAAATAATATATAGTTATTTAATTATCATATTATATCCCATGTTGTAGATCGCCTGCTACCTATATGGGACGTCGCCCCCAGACAATCCTCAGGTGCGTGAAGTCCACTGCGCCGTTCTACCACCACAGTGGGGCACTCACCAGACCGTCCACCTGCCACGCCAGTTACCCAAACACCCGGCGCTGGCACACTTGCAACCCCTGGGCTGGATGCACACTCAACCTAATGAGCTACCACAACTATCGCCTCAGGTAAATACCGCCTAACTACAGTATAATGACTTCTAAATAACTTATAATTACATAATATTGCACTTATAGTTATTACTATCAATTATATATATTATTGCAATAGATTTAGCCAAATGTATTTAGTGCCTGATATGCCGATTTTTTTATAAAAGCTTATCCTGCTTTACCATTTTCCAGTTGGATATCAACATCATGCTTTATCTATCTATCATTATGTATATTGCATATATCACCAATCTATAAAAAGACCAGTACCTGAACCAATATATTGAATTTGTATAGATAGATTTTGGCAACGATATAAACCAAGTATACAATAGTTATTTCTAGTTAAATTTTTTAGAGCACTTAATCTGGAAATTAACTTAGCGCAATGTCATATTTTTTGATTAAAAAAAAATGTGATTATTAGGATATAACGACGCACGCGAAGGTAATGGCCGAAAATCCGACATGGGACGGCGAGAAGACCATCATCATAACATGCTCTTTCACACCCGGATCTTGCTCGCTAACCGCGTACAAGCTCACGCCCAGTGGTTACGAGTGGGGCGCTAAGAACACAGATAGAGGGAACAACCCTAAAGGCTATCTTCCCAGCCATTATGAGAGAGTGCAGATGCTGCTATCAGACAGATTCTTAGGATATTTCATGGTGCCTTCGCAGGGAAGTTGGAATTATAACTTTATGGGTGAGTAATTATTATTTTGCCTAAGATTATTGTGAATCTATAGAATTGTCTATCATATTTTAATATATCGACTATAATTCTTATTGTATTTGTGTACTAATAGTTTTAACAATTGTCTCCTTTGTCTCCTATATGTATATGATATTATGATATTTACTACTGCTAATACCACAAGGTTCATAGTAGCAGTTTTGGGTAGTAGGCAGAGAGAGATTTATTTTCATAATGGTGGGTGCTAATATTATTACTTATGCTCACCTCCAACTGCCCATTGTCCCAATTCTGATTGTAGAGAATAGTTAGGTTTGAGCTTAAACTTTTGAAACCCTATGTTTATGCTCATGTTAACGTTTTCATACGAGTTAGTGACAAAACTGTTTTTAGTATTACATGTGATTTATGACACAATGATTTCTAAATTGCTCAAAATATAATAAGCTAATATTTCGTTAAGTAAAATTTTAATAATAAAGTAAAAAAGGGAATATCTAAAACACATAACTTTGTATCATTAGGTGTCCGTCATGATCCAAATATGAAGTATGGTGTGCAATTGGGCAATCCCCGTGAATTCTACCATGAAGTGCATCGGCCGGCTCACTTCATGAACTTCGCAGCAATGGAGGATGCCACAGCCCCCACTCTGGCCGCCGACAGAGAAGACCACTTCGCTTAGTTTAAGAATAGTGTATTAAGATATTGCATTCAATTCAGTTTTTATAAAGAAACATCATTTTGATTACTAAATATGAAAACTAAATAAATAATAGTAAAAAGGTAATATTTTTATTTTATTTCATAATAAATTTATATTGCAATCATTTTTATTAACGCACACTTATCCCAGAAAAATCTTTTTGTAAGATAAAATAATTGAAGAATATTGAGAATATTAAGATCAGCTAACATATCAGGGCACGTAGCACAGATATACTATTAATGCCACCTAGTTGATGCTAAGTAAGTTCAGGGAGAGGTGTTGCGTTATGCGCCTTTTTACATACATACATATATCGTACAATTATGCTCATCAAAGATAAAAATGCGTTTCGTTTGTAATAAATTGTTCTCAGGTTATGAATTTTTTGACTGAATGTTGAATTAAAAGGTTAAGAGTCCCTACATTTGAACTAAATTCTTTCACTTATATCTTTCCTGTCCCGTTTCTTTAATATTAAAAATCAATATTGTGGTCGTTGACCGCTACAAGATAAGTCCACTGTCTAGTCAACTGCAGTGTAATATTGTCTAATATGCTGTAAATTCAGGGCCCAGCAGGCCTACCATGAACTTTTATTGCGACTCAATTGAAGACGTAAACGACCGCGAACCGCTTTCTTTTCGTACCGTGAAGTGTGAATTGCATTGGGGTCGCGATGTTTGAAAAAGATAACATTATATGAATTATAGATAACTCTGTCTCTTTTACTCAAATGTTCTTAGGACAAATTCCGAACGCTCATTCCGCAACGACTTAAAGTGTGTGTCTCTAAGACGTCATGGTAAAGAAAATCAAAACAATTTAGTTCACGTCTTCAATTGAGTCGCAATAAGAGGTCATGGTAGGCCTGCTGATTCTTGTGATGTTGATGTGTGTTTTGATTACTCTGTACTTCGACTGTCTACAGTACTCTGTGAGTCTATATCGGAACCATAGACAAGTCATTCCAATTTTAATTTTTAAATATTTGATCATATCATCATAGACAAAAATCAAAATACACAAGAGGGAACTGGGAAGTTTTCATCGAAGTTTACAGTGTACATAAGTTTTGATTTAACTTTAGCAGTTGTTTTTTTTATTACAAAATATATATATTTAAAAAATATGGCCGAAAAAGGTGACTATGAAGATACTCAATATCCCGATAATGATGAATATGTACCCTATGTCACTGCTGGGAATCTTGCACAAAGAAATGGCGCCAAAGTGAGTATTTGGGGGAAAGTTACGAAAGTTTCTGCAAGTGAAGGATTCTATATAAAGACAGTTGATGATCAAGAAGTTTTGGTCAGAGTAAGGAAACCAATCAATGAACCGTTGGAAGGTTGGTACGAAATTCATGGTACCTCACAGGGAAGGAGTGTCATTTGTGATGAGTATGTGCCATTTTCTGGAGACATGGCAAGGAATATTGATGTGGAAGGACATAAAAATTTGGCTAAGCTTTTGGCGGTGTTAGATGATCCTTGGAACTTAGGCGATGACTCAAACGCAATGCAAGGAGTGGCTCCGATGCATTAGAATTACAAAGTTAATTATTTCTAACTTTGTTAACATTATAAGATGAATAGTCTGTAAAAATATTTAGTTTTGTACATTAATTCGCTTATTTCATTTATATGCTGTGAAAGTCTATTGTTCCTAAAATTTAATCTTTTGGTGATCTAAATAAGGTAATACAAGTTTGTCAAATTTGTTTTGTTTTTGTTAGGAGTATTTGATGTAATTTTTTTTTATTATTTATTAACAGTTGATTTTGCTGCTTTATGCTTTTTAAGATAAAATAAGACTTAGATCTGAGGTTGCTAAAAGTGGCAATTTATTGTGGCCTTAACAATATTATTTTAAAATTAAAAACACCTTACAGAATCTGTAATTTTGAATTTATTATAGTATAGTGATTGTTAAACAAGAAAAGGCTTTCATTTTGTAATGAAAATATTTTATTAAATTACTCTAAGTAAGTTTATCTTGTTTCTTTATATATAGCTTTGGTGGATATTAAAAGATATATAGGTTGTCCTTTACAGTAAGATCTAAACGAACCTTGTACCCTGTAATTGGTCTTTGTTCTAACAACAGGACCTTGAAGAGTATAATCAGTGTTATTCTTAAAATTCTTTATCACACAGAATGAAACAGTTGTAATGTCTTAAAGCAGGAAAACAAGCATTACATCTTAGTACTGCTTTGAAGATCCAATAAATGAAAGCCTGTCGTTACACCACTATAAAGAAGCTCATAACTATCAAGTATATATATTTATTCAGAATGCACTCTTACAGTTTAAATTTCAGTCTCTCCAAATTAATCATGTAGGAGCAACCCAGCTTAAATCAAAACAATACAGTCGTTTAGTTTGTATTGTGATTGAAGTATGTATATGAAATTGTTACATTTATTATTCATAAACTTATACAATAAACTTAATTTTGTCTTACATATTTTTAATTTTTGATTTTATTTTTATCTTTTCTCTCATAATCAAATTAAATTCAGATTTATTTTACAAACAATGTATGCGTGGGTAAGCTCTAATAGTCCCCAATTCTTTGTCCTTCTTCTGTTGCAATTTCAATCTTTTTTCATGCAACACAACATTTGATAGTGCTCCTTCAATGCAGGTTACTGGACGATTTCTGAAAAGAAGGTACAAATATTTGTGATATATATTTTAATACAATGCAGTACTAAAAATGATCAATTTTAAGCAAATCATACTGAGTGAGGTAATTTTCTCATGAATGTCATCTCTACCAAATATATTTTTGAAATTGGGGAGCTATGGTACAATGTTGTGCAGAAACCATATAAGGAACCTTATAGACAGCTAGGAATTGAAACCTTTTAAACTTACACTCAAAGATTACTTGATTAGCAAGTAAACTTGTAAACAAGTGCTTTTGAATTGTCAACTCTTGTGCTGGTTCGAAAAATATTTCTTATAATTAGTTATATATCATCATATGTTGTGCATCACATATCTTGTGCATTGTTGAGTGGCTACATCCACACATTTATATTATTTCCATAAGCCTCAATAGTAATAGGCTTTCTGTATCAGCCTCCTTTTTATAGTTATTTTAAATTACTGTAATGGCGATGCTAAAATTTATTAAGCTGTGAGACCGTACGACTCTTTCGAGGGGGTCACAAGTTCAGACCCCGGGCAGGCAATAATGAGTTTTTCTATTTAAACTAATGTGTTTAGACATAATTTTGTCTATCTAAAACACTCTTTTCGGTGAAGGAAAACATAGTGAGGAAAGCTGCACTTCTCTAGAGAATTCTGGGGATATGTGTAACCTACCGATCACATAGGTTTTAGCTCCAACCCTTCTCTCCAAAAACGGAGAGAGGTGACCAATGCCCTGCTGTGGGATAGTAACAGGCCGTTAATTTACTTTATTGTTTTATTTAACTGCAGTAGATACATTAGTAGTAGTAACATTAGATACGTACAATAATTTTCCATTAAAGTCAATTTTGTTCATCTCCGATTGTATCTTCATACTGAGCGGCCTGTCCTTCCCACCCTTCAGAGCTAATTCCGTTAGGTACCTCTTGATATATTGCTTTAGTTGAATATTTTCTTTAGCTAGCTTAACGCGCTCTGCTCTCAAACACATAGTGTGAACCTTCACTCTGTTTACTTTTAAAAGGAATTTATCCATTTTCTTAAACTCCTTGCATTCATCCTGCATAATCATATTAAATGAAAATGAAAAAATAGCGTAATAAGCTTGAAATTACGACACTACGACTAAAATGTTACCGAAGATTTAAATGATGCTTCCAGTTTATATGGAGAAGAATCCGACGAGTACAGTACTTAACAACAACATAATATGAAAATATTTTTGTTATTTTATTTGACTAATAAATAACAGTTAACAAAAACAGGTTCCGTACCAAGCGTGATATAGTTGATTTCCCTGCCGGCCTAAGTTTTACTGTTCTGGTATAATATAGTAGAATTTGTTCCATTAAATTAGTTTTTAAAATGCATTTGGAAATTTTATTTAACTTAAACAACAAAAGAGTAACCCATATATGGGTTACGTGGGCCCCACGGAAGCATGCCCGCAATCCAAGTACGGGTTACGCAGGACGGAACGTGTTAAATAATTCTACAGTTTTGATTACGAGAGTAATCTAAGATTACGAGTATAATCTAGGGACTCAATAGATCTTGGCGATAGTGAGCTATCCTTAAAAAATGCCGTGTGCCCATAACCCCTCGTTCGGATGAAAGGTTTTTTAACGTGCGTTAAAAATACGTCGAAATGAAACAAATGGGTATCCAGATATCTATTCACACGACAGCGATTATAAAACGCGACGTATTTTTATCGAGCAGTGTTCCATTTTAGGCGTTAAGCGTAGGGCGTTAAGCAGAATATACCATACGAAACTTCTTATTACGCCTATTGCGACGCATTTTCTACACCCGTGCGAACGAGACGTAAGTGCCCATAAAGCTTTGCATTTGTTTACTGTAGATTAGCAGAACCGATTTATGCGGACAGCCACTGGGTGTCCGTGGTTCATGCGGAACGTTGACCTCCATAGAGACCTCGATCTCCCTACCATTACTCACCTCTTTAAACGTTTTTCGAAATCTTACTTCGAGAAATCTGAGGTACACCCGAACCCCCTTATTTCAGTTGCTTCTACCTACATCCCAGTTAGGTCCGACCATCGAAAATATAGGCGTCCAAAAAGCGTCTTGTATGACCCCGACGATCAAATAACGATCGCCAACACAGATACACGTAATACACACACACAGCTTCTTCGCCGGCGAAGACGAGGTCCCATTTTTCTGATGTCGGTCGGTCGTGGCTTCTCGCCACCCTTCCGACGTCGCAATGACTAATCTAAGTCATACCATGAACCCTCCACTACACGTCGCCCTAAGCCGTGGTCCGGCCTCACAGGAGGCACCCTTAGGACGACGTTCCCCGACTTAAGTAGAGCTTCTGCGCTCTACTCCCTGCATTTCGCAACTTGGGCGATGCTTCTGCGCTCGCCCGTCCCGCCCGGTGACGCTGTAAAAGCCATTAGGGCTAACAGCATACAGTCAGTTCGAAAAAAAAAAAAAAATTACTGTAGATTTTAATGTAAAAACTACGGAACTTAATAAGCGTATGTGTCAAAGGTTAAATAGATGGGTATTTGCTTTTAATCTGTAGTATCAAGCAATTTTTGACAGCGCCTTATATAAGAATAAGGACGAATGTACACCACACATACCATCTCAACTGAAGTGTAAAAATAAATCATTAGGTATCAAAGGTATGTAATTTTAAATGACAACCTCGCCCAGCATATAGAAACCATAAAATGTACGTTAGTTTCACTATTCGGAGTTACAATAAGAGTTTCTATTTTAGAGTAATGTCAACGATAGATATTCATTTGCCCTTTTAAACTAAAATTTTCGAAGGTTACACTGAAATACAATCCAAAAAGAAGTAGTTTAAAAAACAAGACATGTTACGTACGATCATATCATTGTCGAGGGTTTCAAAATTATCAAATGTCCCATTATCTGATTCCTCAAGAAACACTTCATCACCGTCGTGCTCATATTTACTGCAGATCTCACCCATATGTTTGATTTTAATAAATTTGTCGTTCACATTTTGTAATCTCTAGAATATCAAAACGCAGTGTTGGTAGCTGGAGCATTAATGATGAAATTATCAAATATGATCAATAAATCCCGTATTTGGTTCGGGAAAAGGAAAAATCATTGTAGTAAATATTTGAGGGTACTTTAACTAAAGTTATGGTAGAATTATTTTGCTATAATCCGTGTTTGTTCCGTTGTTTCCGTAACAAAATCTATGTTATGCTGTGTATGAAGTAGAAACTGTTCTCGTACCTTATACATGCAGGATTAGTTGCGATTGCGATTTTGTCGTGGAGACTATCTCCAGATGATGCTTCGGCATGGGGCAATACGATTGCAGAGATTGAACGATTATAGCAATATAAATTTATCATAACTTTAGAACAGACCTGGAATTCCGCAAAGTTACGCCTACTTTTATAAATTCAACCTGTTAGTTTTATTAAAACTATTGAATTCCTAAAGATTCCATCAATTAAAAATTTATTTAATTTCACTTTTACACTTTCTTTTAATAGTAAATTCTTAAGTTTACTTCTACGAAAACGTGCTACTAGGAAAATCAAAAGTTGCCCTTTTCAAAGTATCATTCTTATAACTACTTTCACAAATCTACGTATTTTTGTTATTTGATCTCTTACATTACAGATTTTTTATATATAATCATCCTTTTTAAACTTCTGTTAAAGCAAAATTAAAATTGATAGATTGTTAGATTTATGATAAGGAAACCTTTATAGCGTCCTGACTAGCATCTACCAATATAGCTAGCATCGAGTCTTCTTTCCCTCTCGCTGATTTTGTTCCTCTTTTCATTTGCCAATATTTCTTAGCGAGTTCTTCCTTATGGTTAGTCATACGTGTCAGTTTGCCAGCCATCATACTAGTTGTTTTCGTCCATTCACTTTGTAAGTTTAGTAGAATCTCCTATAGTAGAATAAAATATATATGTAGGATTAAGATATGAAAATTGTTTTGATCAAAGACTATTAGTTAATACAATTGTCAAGAGATTTAGAATTAATCTTTAAAGTTAACTGTTAGTTGTAACAGTTTTTAGTTTTTGAATTATAAATTTGCTGTTAGCCTTAAAGATTTTTACTTTTCGTGTTAAATACAATTTATTTCTCAAAAGAACTTACACTGTCCACTTATATGAGAATTCAAACATTTCATTTACTTTGACGTATACACAACTAAACTTAACTAACTGTACTTAAACCTTAAACAATTAATTTACTTATATTAATAGAATTTAGTTAAATTATAGTAAAAGACAAAAATGACTTAAAAATATAAATAGAAAAGAGGGAACGTAGATTTTAGATATAATTTTTCCAAATTATAGGACACAAAATGGTAACATTTTTTGAGCAAAACAATATTTATTTCCTTTATACTATTTGGCAATCTATTACACAACTGTGCTGCTTCAAACAGTGTTATTTAGCAAAAATACGTATTCTGGGATACTGTAAGCAAATTTAATGTTTGATTTACCAATATAAAAAATCCTATAAGTTAGTCTTAGTATAATATTTGATTATACGATTGGGACGTCTTGTGTAATAGTTTTGTATTTTTTGTATTGTCAATATGCTGTAAGCCTAACCGTCTTTATATTTTTTTTAATTGCCTATATGCTGTTTGTTAGTCGTAATGGGTTTTACTTTTAAATTTTTTGTTAATATGCAGTTAGACGTAACAGATTTCATAGCGTCACTGATCGGCGATATACTTTTAGACCTACCGTAGCTTGTTGTATCTGGACATCATTTTTAGCGATATCGTTTTGATAGAAATCATCCTTTTCACGTAAAGAGTTGTAGTGACCCATGATCGGATTGTGTCGCTCTAAGTACATATTGTAGGTGTCTCGCAGCTTTGTCCAGTACATTTCTATTTCCAACTGTTTAGGCTTACAAAGGTTGCGCATTTCTTCCTCAAACTACGGCAAAAGATAACTGTTATAAAACCTTTGTAATAATGGTCTCATTAATAAAAATAACTAACTAATAAGTTAGCTGAAAAAAATTTGTTATATTTAATACTAATAATAGTTTTAAATTTTTAACTATAATGATGGACATAAATGTAACTTTCTCTTTTTGGCGAGCAAAATTTGAAGATAAATCTCTAATGCGGATTGGCAGGTCACGGAAATTCTCCAGTTGTCTCCAGATAGCTGTTTTCCTTGCCGTAAGCCAGACGATGTTTCTTAAATATAAATAGAACCAATGTGTTAATGGAAAACTCCTAGAACGCGTTAGAAATAACTTATCTATTAATCGTTCCGAAAAATTCAGTTAACTCTGCGACGAAAGTGGTTTATTATACCGCGTATTAACATATACCTACTTGGGGTTGCAGGTAAATACCGTTCCAAAAATAATAACAAGGCGTTCTTTAGATAAACAGATGTCGGATAAACCTAAACAAGGCGATTAGCCATTGGTCACAGCTAGTCTTCCTGCAATTACGGTCACGCGAGTTTCCGCCCATCACCAATTCCTGACAACCGTGACGAATTACGGACAAAGTAGGGCACTTTGTTAAAAAAATTGAGTGTTTTGATAATTATCGAAATCTGTACAGATGCACGATTTTTATTATGTTTAATTAAATAATGGAAGGCTTTAGTACACGTGAAATTAAAGGAAAAACGGTCAATTTTTACCAATTGCCGTCCATTTTTGAACATAGGTCTGTTATTATATGAGATCTTATGCTGTTCGAATCAGAAAGTTCTAGCAATTTTCTTGAGGTCATCTGAAGCAGGTCGTAAAAAGGTACGTCTTCAGTTCGAGATTGCCACTTCAATACCTAGGGAGCATAAGTAGTTAGAATGGTTTAAGTAAGTAACGGACTGTTAGTATCCCATCGCTGGGAATAAGCCTCCTCTCTCCTTTTTTTGAAGCTGTGATAGCCTAGCGGTGAGATGTGCGACTCTCTAGAGACGACATAGGTTCAAACCCGGGCAGGCACCAATGAGTTTTTCTATTAAAACTTATGTGTCTAATTGATAATTGCAATTTATCACACGCTTTTCGGTGAAGGAAAACATCATGAGAAAACCTGCATATCTCTAGAGATTTCTAGGGATATGTGTAACCTACCAATCCGCATTGGAGCAGCGTGGTAGGTTTTAGCACCAATCCCTCTCTCCAATAACGGAGAGAGGAGGCCTTAGCCCTGCAGTGGGCATAGTAACAGGCTGTTACTTTACTTTGTTTTTCTCCTTTTTTGGAGAGAAGTATTGGAGCTAAGACCTACCACGCTGTTATCTTATCTTGTTTATCTTGTAGTATTTTGTGTAGTTGTAAATGTATCTTTATTATACCTAGAAATGCCTTGGTTTGGAAGCAAAATACGTATTGCATATTTTAATGAATCTCTGTAGAATTGTGCGATGTGATGAGCGACTTGCTTTAGAGCAGCCTCAACGATGGAATACAGCAATCTTTGCGACAATAACCAGTTACGCAAGAAACACTTTACTTCCTTATTGCATAAGTTACAATTATTCTAGGTTTGATAATTTCATATGCCAATATAACTCATTGGTTTTTAAAGAAATTCAAAGGTATAAGGTATATGTAAGGTATAAGGTATGTGTGCTTTTGTGTGTATCTATACAGAGTGGTACCGATAATAGTAAATCAATTCCAACCCTAGCTTTACACCTTTGCAGGTTACATAATTAAAATTCAGTTAACTCTACGAAGTACTTACACAGGAATTATTTTATGTATTTTAAATATAAGCTCAATTTATAGAGATCAATGACCGTACCCTATTTATTACGACAAATAAAACTAAAAATAACCTTGACCTAAAAATTTAATACTTACTGGTGCGAGGGAGAGTTTTTTTTAAATTACTAAAAAAGCGAGATCTCAAAAAAATATTTTTTTTTCGAAAATAATTTTTTAAAGAACGATATTTAAGAAGATTGAATTATGCCAAAGTTATCTATTACGTACAAAGGTTCAGTGGATCCATTTAAAGCATTTTCGTTGGTACCATCCCGTGTAAGCCTTAAGTATATCTTAGCTTTATTAACTGATAACAATCAAGATTCCAATTAACGATCGTTGGTGAGCAGTACTTAATTAAAATTAAAAGTTAAGCTAAAAATAATTGAAATGTATAGTAATACAATTTTTTTGCTAGCCGTACAAACTAACGCACGAGTTAATTCTGACGTGATGATCGTGTAGTCATACAAACATATATATATATAACGCCATGTTGTGTTGACATCGTGTTGTATAGACACGATTTTGGTGTGCCAATCAAGAAAATGCAACTTTTGATACAATTTACCTTGTTAATCTTGCTTATTATGCAGACTTGTGTAAGTACCGTTTTCATATATTGAACTAGTTAAGCTAACAGATATTACCAAATATCAACAATCCGATAATAAATATCAGTTTCGGTTTTAACAAAATTTTTCAGTTATTGAGGCAATTTATTAGTTTCTTTTCCCGGAAGCCATGTTCCGAGCCAGAGTATTAAAAAAATATTTTCCAGTCGCATCAGCCTTTTCAAACTCTTTTTTTTTGTTCCCCTTTTCAAAAAAACCCATATCATTTTCATTTATATTTTTTGTCTTTTCTTAACAAAATACTGTATAGGTAGTTTTGTAATGTATTGAAAATCTTTACGTTTTAAACTTTACGTTATCATTTCATAAAAAAATTGACGTATAATTTATTAGAATAATCAAAGAAAATTTCAGTTATACTAATTTTCGATTAAAATGCATCAGTAAGTTAACCATTTAAATGAGACTAATTAAAATATGAACATACTTTCGAGTTTTCTACACTATATGTATGTTAATTTAAACATTTTGTCGAAATGTACTAACTCTGGAGGTGCATACAAATATATGAAATAATAATATTTTAGACAACAATGATAAACTTTAAATTTCATTTCGAAAACAGTCTCTTACTTGCCGGTCCGAGCACGGTCCAAAAGATGAGGAGTTAAGAAAAGTCTATAATAATTGCTTAAAACAACAAGAAGGAAACAGTAATGAAAACGTACGACATGGGACAGAAAACGGTTCGACGAATCGAGGAAACAATCAAAGAAATCAATGGGAAAAGGATAGTGAAAGACAAGAAAAGGAAGGCAGAATGGGAAATCGAAATAAGACAAACAAAGAAAAAACTAAAGACCAGCGAGCTAATGGAAGAATCGATAATAGGCAAAGTGGTATAAGTGATAGGGAAACGGATGGAAGATATAACACAAATGATGGGAGGAATAATAGAATGGATAAAAATGGAATGAGTAACATTAATAACAGAGGTAGAAATGATAAGAACAATTATGGTGCAATAGATCATTTGAGGGGTCAAGACGACTTTTTACAGAGTGAAGAATATGGAGTAAGTTTATTATGGATATATATTTTTATAGTTTGAATAAGGAAAATTAATGAAAATATTATTTTGCTAAAATCCGTGATAAAAGAAAATATATGTAACGACAAACGGCTTTGCGATTCTGTCGTGGAGTCTACCTCATGATGAGTCTTCGGGAAATTATTGTTGAGATTGTGGTAGTAAGTGTGTAGTTGTGTTTTGTTCTGGTATTGGTGGCGTTCTTAAAAATTCTGAATGTATCAGGTATGAGAAACAGCATAACATTTTTTTTCGCGTTATATAAGAATAATGTTTTCATTACTTTTGTATCATTAGGGACCGCCGCAAAGTAACGCCTAATTCTATAAATTAGTTTAAATAAACTTATTGAATGACTAAGGGACCCGGATGGGCTCGAAACTAGTTGATAACACGTAAGAATAAGACGTGAGTATAGCCGTTTTCTATGCGTAATCTATATACTTATTAATTTCAAAAATTGCTGACATCTTAAGGTTTAAAATAGTAAACTTGACCAAAGGTAGCATTTAATATACAGTCTTGTACAGTTAAGTACAGTATTTCTTAATTATGTAAAATTTTAATTCTCGCTTTATCATCACGTCCATTATTTTGCTCAATTCTTAGGATGTGCCACAGAACAATTATTATTCTTCTTTAAAGCCGCCGAGAAGATATAAACGTGAGAAGCATACAGAAATGAATTCTGGACAGCGAAGCCAATATAATCCTCATTCTCAACGGTCAAACGGAAATGAGAATCATGGGCACGAGTCACAAAATTTTAGTAACAACTCAACTAAAGAAAATGATAAGGCATGTGTGCTACATTGTTTTATGGAAAGTTTACAAATGGCAAGTATTAAATTATTACAAAGTCTGTTATTGGCTGGTTTGCTGTTGCTTGATTATTTTTAAAGGATTTTACCATTTTGAATTTTATTTTCGTGGGAAAATTTGCTAAATTATCTAAAATTCATATTTAAAAAAAATTATACATGATACAAAAGTAATAATAAAATTATTTTGCAATAATCCGCGATACAGTAAATAGAAAATATATATAGTGTTTAATGTATAGTGGACTATCAGTATTTTCATACCCGATACGTGCAGGATTCGTAAAAACACATGCACAAACCTCCACCACTTCCACCACAATACAAAAGCACTACACAGGTTCACTAGCACAAACTCAACAATCGTTTCGCCCCGCAACCGAAGCATCATCAGGAGATAGACTCCACGACAAAATCATTATGCATTAAACACTATATATATTTTCTATTTACTGTATCGCGGATTATAGCGAAATAATTTTATTATTACTTTTGTATTATGGATCTAAGTAACGTCTAATTCTATAAATTAATTATACATGACATTTACTTTCTGTTATTAAAATGCTTTTGTTTTTATATTGATTTATTCAAGGGCAATAAATAGTCCTTTTGGTAATTCTTTTTCTGTTGTTTTACGAAAATTGTATTACAGACAAGTGACAGTGGAATGCCGGACCGGTACTTAGTCACTCATGCGCTAACTAAAGACGAGAAAAACGAAGACTTGAGAGATTTTCTACAAGAAGCAATTGAAGAGTGCTTTCAAATACTCCAAAATGGTAAAAAGATCTTATATATGTATATTATTTGATTCTATTTGTAAAAAGGCTTTGATTTTCTAATTTTAACCATGAGATAGTATGAAAATCTCGGTCTGGAGAATGTTATTTAGAAAAATTTGTATTTCAGAGAATACAGAGGACAAGTGTGAATTTTCTAAGAATTTGCTGACTTGCCTTTCGGAAAAAGGACGAGCTAATTGTGATGATTGGAACGGAAAGCCGAGTTTCTTGTTTTAACTTACTCCAATAAAATACACCTCATGAATAAATAAACATTTTTTTTGGAAAGTATTTTACTTATGTTTTTAATTGCTAAGTCTTCTACCTTGTTGTAATCTATTTTAACAAACTGTTCCATTCGTGTAGATCCATATTGCTCATAGCCATAAATTCTGTGTTTACTTGCATTGCTGAGCTCAGAGAAAAACTTTCGCATATCATTAACATTAGCGTCACTGACATTCCTGCGTAAAAGCATCGTAAAGAGTGCAAAATGCGGTGACTAGAGCGCAGAAGTTCTGTAAGCATTGGAGGAGTAAATATATTTATCTTTTGACGTAAGTCGTTTGTGTAGATTAAGATTCTATACTAACAGTTTCAGTTCTAACTAAATCGGATTAAAAACACTATCAAAATATATTATTGAGGATTACTTAGATGATAAGAATGCAAGACAGTAATGACTAAATGTATATACATAGTAATGTTGGGTATTATAATAATGTATGTAGGTAGTTTGGTTATGTAAATGAATAAAACAGTCAACGGTCAGCCGCCTTTCATTTATGTTGCACTGGCGACGAGTACGGGATATTTTTTTTTTGAGAGTTTTAAGTGTTTAAACCGATAAATAATCATGCCTATTGGAAAAATTGGAACCTTTTGACGTAAGTTCTAAGCAGTGGCCGGCATACGTGCGCCGTGTGAAACAGTATATACTGTTGAACGAAATTAAAGACAGTTTACGAGTGCCTTTGTTAATTACGGTTGTTGGTGAAACAACATACGCATTAATGTGCGATTAATGTTCGCCCGACCATCCAGAAAAGAAGTCTTTTGAGGAACTGGTGACACTTTTATCGGAACATCTTGAACCTCAACGGTCAGAGATAGCGGAACGCCACACGTTTCGGTTACGAAGGCAGCTCGCTGGTGAATCTTTAACCGAATACTTACAAAATTTAAAGCATCTCGCTGCGACATGCAACTTCGGCTCAAATTTGGAGGAAAATCTACGCGACCAGTTCGTTTCGGGACTGGCGGACGAGGCTATGAGGTCTCGAATTTTCGCCGAGAAGAAAATTAATTACAAGGAGGCGGTCGAGTTGGCTCTGGCGCTGGAGGCCGCGGAGAGGCACGCGGAGGTGAGCGCTGCGACGAGCGCGGCGGGCAAGACCTCGGGTGCGGGCGGCGACGCGGGCGAGGGCCTGCACCAGGCGAGCGCGCGGCGGCCGGCGAGGGGCCGCGCGCCGGACGCGGCGGCAGCGGGCGCTGCTGGCGGTGCGGCCGGGCGCACCGTGCGGACCGGTGTCGGTTCGCTAATTATAATTGTGATGTGTGTGGCCAACGGGGTCATTTAAAAGTGATGTGCAAAAAAGGTGATAGTGCTAACGGTCGTGCGATGAATAGGCAGCATTACGTAACGGAGACTGAAAGTTCAGGTGATGAGGATTTTTATAACATCGAACTGGAAACGAAAGGTAACAAGCCTTATTTTTTATGCGTAAAAATTGATGGACATCTGACAGAGTGCGAGATCGATACGGGTAGTAGAATTTCAGCAATTAACGAAAATTTGTATCGTCAAAGTTTTTCTCATAAAATGTTGAAACAAGATAATATTATGTTACGATGTTATTCCGGCTCCCGTATTGAATCCATGGGATATATTCAGGTGGACGTTAAACTGGGAGAGCTATTAGTACATAATTTAACACTGCATGTCATTAAAAACGGAGGTCTTCCTCTTTTGGGAAGAGAATGGATTCGCGCGTTAAATATAAAACAAATTAATCTTAATGAAATCATAGAAGATCAATCCGTGAGCCGGATTATATCAGAATTTCCGGAGGTTTTTACTAATAAATTAGGTTTATGTAAAAAACGGCTCCATTTGCAACTGACGGACACTACGCCGGTGTATGTGCGCGCGCGGCCCGTGCCGCTGGCGCTGCGGGCTCGGGTCGGCCGTGAACTTGAACGGCTAGAGGGAGAGGGGACGATTTATCGCGTCGAACACTCCGACTACGGCACACCGATTGTGCCCGTGATTAAAAACAACGGCGATATACGAATTTGCGGTGATTACAAAGTTACCATAAACCCTATTCTCAAACGCGATATATACCCCTTGCCCCGTATTGAAGAGTTATTTGCTTCGTTGAGTGGAGGAGTCGAATTTTCCAAAATAGATTTAACGCACGCATATCAACAGATATTATTAACGGAAGATTCACAACCGTGCACCGCGATCACTACCCATTTAGGGACATTCGTTTATCGCCGCACTCCTTTCGGCTTGTCTTGCATACCCGAAAAGTTTCAAAAATTAATGGAGGAAACTTTAAAAGGAGTACCTAATACGGTGGTGTTTTTGGATGACATCTGTGTAACGGGGACTAGCAGGGTTCAGCATATGTGTAATTTACGTCAAGTACTAGAACGATTACGTAATATGGGGTTAACGGTTCGGGTAGAAAAATGTAATTTTTTACAAAAATGTGTGAAATATTTGGGGTTTATAATTAATGCAGAGGGGTTGCATCCGGATAAAACAAAAGTGAAAGCTATTATGGATATATATACGTAGACCCACAGATACGACACAATTGAAAAGTTTTTTAGGACTCTTAAACTATTACGGTAAATTCATTCCTAATTTAAGCATCCTATTACATCCCTTACATGAGCTATTAAAGAAAAACGTCAGTTGGAAATGGAGTACAGAGTGTGAGCGGGCGTTTAAGTCTGCAAAAGAGTCATTGCTTAGCAAGCGTGTGTTAGCACACTACGAGGAGGGTCTGCCTCTAGTGCTGTCAGTGGATAGCAGTGCGTACGGAGTGGGCGCGGTGCTGGCGCACAGGTACCCGGACGGCAGCGAGCGCCCTGTCAGCTGCGTGTCGCGGACACTCAACGCTGCCGAGGTCAATTACAGTCAGTTCGATAAGGAGGCTTTGGCTATTTTTTTTGGGGTAACCAGGCATCATCAATACTTATACGGACGTAAGTTCGAATTACGTACGGACCACCAACCGTTGAGTCATATACTTGGGGATAAGGTTGGTATACCTCAAACGGCAGCCAGCCGGTTACAGCGGCTCGACTCGCAGCATACGATTTTTCAGTTAAGTTTGTAACTTCAACACAGAATGGCCCCGCAGATGCCTTGTCAAGGTTACCTGTGTCTACGGAACATCGCGATACTTATCCGCAAACGTATGTGAATTTAGTACACGATAGTTTACCGATAAATTTTCGCGATGTGAGTAGGGAGACAGCTAAAGACAAGATATTGAATAAGGTAGTGGGATACGTTAAGTTTGGGTGGCCGGCCAGTATCAGTTGTGATGAGGAGAAGCCGTACTTCGCAAGAAAACACGATATCGTTGTTGATTTTGGGTGTCTAATTTATAAATTCAGAATTATTATTCCGGTAACGTTACGGAAACAATTGTTAGAGGAAATACATCAGGGTCACTTGGGTTTAAATAAAATGAAAAATCTATCGCGAAATTATATCTATTGGCCTAGTTTAGACAGTGATTTAGAGAATGTTTGTAAAAACTGTGAAGGGTGTCGATTGGTGCGCGACTCGCCGCCGCACTCGGAAATTCATCCCTGGGAATATCCGCTACACCCTTGGCAGCGCCTCCACGCCGATTTCGCGGAATGTTTTGGTAAGCGATATCTTATTATAGTGGATGCCCACTCGAAATGGATCGAAGCTTTGCCTATGAGCCGAACCACAGCAGAAGCCACTATCTCAGCATTTATGATTATATTTAGTAGGTTAGGTTTACCATCACAACTGGTAACTGACAACGGACCACCGTTTTCGTCGTACGAATTTAAGAACTATTGTAACAATAATTGTATAAGACATGTGTTAGTGGCACCTTATAGACCGCAGGGTCATTACCCTGTTATCGAAATTGTGAACATGCTACCACGGGGATGCCACCCTCGGTTTTATTATTAGGGCGGCGATTGCGCAATCGCTTAGATGCATTGCGTCCCGATGTAGTTTACTTCAATAAAGAATATTTTGAATTCAAATTTTAGCTGTTACCTCAAGACGGACGTCGTTCTTCGCAGTTGCTATTTTCATTTCCTTCTCAATTTTATCGCTATTAAAATCTCTGTCCTGGATGTAGGTTACTAATGTCAATTTAAATTCGGCCCTTTCCTGATTATCCATGATCTCCGTCTCTTCTTTGTCCCAATTCTCAAGGAAATTATTCTTTTGAATTTCATATTCCGATTGCAACTTGTCGAGACGTTTTGTGCCTATTTCTGAAGTCATAATTTAAATCGAATTAGCTGAGATAATTCCTAATGCATTATGTAGTAAAATCAAAACAAATTAAATCAAAGAAAGAGAAAGTAGAAAAAGAAATTAGAATTTCCACTAAATAACTAACGTTATAAATAACAGTGGGGTCGGTACATGTTATAAACATGTCACATGATTTGGCTACGTATTGTACGACCCTCAGCCTGCGTGACGTCAACTTTCCTTTGTCGTATTTTACGACACCTCGGTAATAAAGAGGATGGTCTATTCTACTCAGCCGGATATCACAAGCCTAGCATAAAGTGTGATTAATATAAACCGATAAGAAATTATTCGTGTACAATCATACTATATAAGTTGATTCAGAATCATAGGTCGATCTTACTCTATAGATGACGTTTTGAGTTGAGTTCTTTAGATGATATTTTAAAGAAGGCCTGTCTAGTAGAGTAGACCTTAAAAAGGTTGCTGAGAACCGCCGGATTAAGAAGCGGAGGTTGTAAATAAATCTCCATTGAAGGGAGATATAGAGCGAGAAGAGAGAGTAGTGTGTGAATTTGATAATTCTTCTCATAAAATATATGCATTATAAGTATTTGGTATACTCAAAAAATAGCTCAATGTTTCCGTGTGCGCTTGAAACGCTCGACGATGCTGGTCATCTGAATCTTCGATGGAGTGCACCAGGAAATCCAGAAGGCGATTTTTCCGTTCCAACAAGAAGTTGAAACTGTTCATCATACCCTAAAATAATACGGGAAATAGATTTGTTTTAAATTCGACATTATGGTAGTGTTCAATTTGCCGCGGTCATGAACTTTGTCTTTTTAAAATAAATTTATTAATTGATTTAGGTACGGACAAACGTCGTTTATATTACTTGCCTGTGTGCACAAGTACGTTTGAATTGTCAACTCTACACACAAGCGGAAAACATTTCACTCCTTATTAAACGACTTGCGTTTAGGATATCGTATATTCTGCTGATTTTTGTTTTAGATTAGATCATGATGAGTATAAAAATTAACGATTATGTTATGAGAAACAATGAAGATAATGTTGTCTGTGGTATTTTCGTAAAATTATATTTGTCAATGTGTAACTTCCTCCCTACCAGTTACTGCCTTTTCGTGTGATGGTCACGTTTACCATTCAGGTGCTTTATTATAAATCTAATACAGTGACTAAATACAGAGATCAAAGCATACAGAAGTTTTATTATCGCTATAGATTAAATAACAGAAAAAAGAAACATTGCTGTAAACTACAGAATATGTTTAACTAGCTTTTAAACGCAATTTCGCTCGCGTGGACTGCAGATTTATTATTTGAGTAAACCGTAATACTTATATTAAGTATGGTTAAAGTGAGTTAACCTTAAAAGCAAGACACATGCTATCGCGGCTTTTTATCTAGAACATTTAGAGAGTAACAATTTTGTTATATATATATTTTTTAATAACTTCACCGTTTACTTAGCACACGGAAGGAAGCTTTAAATTTTTTGACGTTTTCGCAATATTTTTTATCGCTGCTCTTTTCCTATTCTTCTAAACGTGATGTATATTTTATTTTATATGCCTTCCTCGATAAATGAACTATCTTAATCTCAAAGAATTTTTCATATCGATCCAGTAGTTCCTGAGATTAGCGCGTTCAAACAAACACTTCAGCTTTTTATATTAGTATAGATTTCAATTTCCTTATTCTCATAAAACTCTATAATAAGTTTTCCGTGTGCAGGTACACTTATTTGTGCCATGACCACTTTGGTCATATATAATTTTCTTTTGTAGAAATTCTATTTAAAAATTTACCTGTATATCCAATGCCATTTGCTTGCATTTTATTTTTCGAAGAATGTATCGCCACTCTTGATTTATTTTTGCCGTATTTATTTTAGCGAAGCTTTCTTCTTTATCTAGTTTATTCTGTAATAATAATTCATTTTACATTAAAATCGTAGGTTATATATTAATATGTAAATTACTTGTCTCTACAACAAAAAATAATTTTTGTTATATACAGAGATAGATAATGGTGTAAAGTATAATATAATCTACGACATGTTTACATGTTCCAGTTAGTTTCTTAAATTATAGATGAACTCTAAACCTATCTTTAACTAACCTAACCTTTGTTTAAAATCTCAGTAGGACTGAATTTTTTGAACCAGAAGAAATATTGAAAATCTGTCTTTCTGTCTGTAACGTTTTTACGGCTAATAAAGCGTTATTACATATACATTAGTAAATAGATTAGGAATTAGAGTAATATACATTGTTACGTAGATATACCATAAGTTGGTATCCAAGCTCCCAACCATTCAACGTATTTTACTAGCATATAAAATATTAAATTTTCCGTTTTTCGGGGCTAAGCGAAAAATCAAAAGTTAAAAGTATTTTGACACATTAATTTAACTAAAGCCTGTTTAATATAAATATCGTAATCTGCCTTGTATCTTTTGAATTTTAGGCCATTGCAAACTCTTATTTTTCAAAAGTCTACTTCACTTTTTTGAATACCCATCAGAGATGTCCTTTAAATATGTAATTTCTGCAATCAATAGGTACAATTCTGTCTTAATAATACTGCCTTATTCATAATTCTGTTTTATTAATAAACACAGAGGTTACCTTAATAAAACGAGAGATCAATTCCCGTTTCCTACGGCGCGCCTCTTCTTCCATGTCGGCTCGATGTTGGAGGTAACGCGCGCGCTCCTCATCTGACATGCGCGCTAACTTGTTCACTTTGCCCTTTTTCGGCATTGTTTTTATTCTATTCTTCTTGACTTGTAGCATGAAAAGAATAAGCAATATAACAGAACTAACTACTTTGCTATAATCCGCAGTACTGCGCAGTACGATTTTTGTCGTGAGGCCTATCCTCCTGATGATGCTTCGGTTTCGGGGCGAAACGATCGTCGAGATTGTGGTGGTGGGTGTGTGTGCTGCTTTTGTGTTCGTTGTTGCTGATCCTGCATGTATAAGGTGCGTGGATTTTGCCTGCTTCATACACATTGGCTTTGCATGCATTCACTTAACCCGTGCGGATTATAGCAAAGTAGTTAGTTCTGTTATATTGCTTGTAATATGGAATTCCGTAAAGTAACGCCTGCTTCTATAAATCATGAAAAGAATATTTTGTCCTCGTTAAATAGTTTTTAAGACGATGAAGGTGTTTGTGAAAAACAGTGTTGCAATAATTGCGTACGGTAATATATCATAGAGTTATTTTATTATACTTAGTAAAGTATAATAAAAAAGAGAAGCCAGCTGAAATGTAACATCTTACAATAACCGTTGCGTTAAAAATACGTAGAAATTAAACAAATGGGTATCCAACAGGCCTAACATGAACTCTTATTGCGACTCAGTTAAAGACGTTAACTATTTTTTTCTGCTTTTTCATACCATGACGTCTTAGACGCACACCTTAAGTCGTTGCCCAATGTGCGTTCGGAATACGTCCTAAAAACATTTGAGTAAAAGAGATAGAGTTATCTATATCATATAACGTTATCATTTTCAAATATTACAATCCCAATGCAATTCACACTTCATGGTACGAAAAGAAAGCGGTTGGGTTTAGGTACTGACTTTGAATTGAATCATTTTCTAAAAGTTCATGGTAGGCCTACAGGTATCTGTTCACACGACAGCGCATTTAAAACGCGACGTATTTTTATCGCACAGTTTATCGCACCCATTTTAGGCGTAGGTGTTGGGCGTTAAGCCGAATACACTAATTACATAGGGAAACCTAATGTGAAGTAACTACGTTGCAGCATCTGATGATTGCTAGACAATCATCGAACGATGAAATCAGCAGCCGTCATTGAGGTCATGCCGACTCGACGATTTTACGGTTTCGCAATAAAATCTTTCACTTCTTTCTTGATCCCACTTAGATCAAATACCTAGGTTAATTTAGATATAGATTATTTGTTAAAGTATAATTTTAAATTATAATTATAATTTTTTGTTTCTTTTTAACTCCTTCGATTGTCGCAAACGTAATTCACTATACGAAACTTCTTATTCATTTTTATTTTTTTATTTATCTATTGCAGATAATAGATATACGCCTATTGCAGAATTTTAACACGACGTATTATTTACGCCCGTGCGTACGAGGCGTAAAAAGTTAGGAAATTAGCTTGACCTATCTCTCTTTTTTAATTGTGATTAGACAAAGATAAAGGATTCGAGTGTCATTTTCCCTTACAGGCCTGCCCATCGCTCCCCTATATAAAGTATAATAACTCTATAAACATTTTAATTAGTTAGTAACCTATTTAGTCTATAAAAAGTAATGTAACGACCTGTCTAACCCACTGTTGAGTTTCCTTCTCTCTTAGTTTTTGTAGAGCAGGATTGGAACTAAGACCTACTACGCTGCTCCAATGCGGATTAGTAGGTTACCCTAGAATTCTTAAGAAATATGCAGGTTTCCTCACGATGTTTTCCGTCAACGAAAAGCGTGTAAGAAATTGAAATTATCAATTAGACACACAAGGTTTAATAGAAAAACTCATTGGTGCCTGCCCGGGTTTGAACTCGTGTTTCTCTGGAAAGAGTCGCACGGTCTCACCGCTGGGCTATCACAGCTCTATCATGGTTTAGTACAAATAAATACATGACTGGATATATTGACTGGCCAGTTGGCGCAGCGGGTAGTGACTCTACCTTGAGTTCCGCGGGTTGCAGGTTCGATTCCTGCCGAGGGCCAACATTTTGTAAAAACAATTTGTTGGTTCTTCAAGACTGGGTGGTATTAGGTTGCTTACTTTGGGGATGAATGACCGTGTGTGTAAGTGTCCCATATAGTTATTTATATTTATATTTGGTTCTTCACAAAATAATAATGTTTACACAATACACAATATTGGATTAGTTGTTAAAGAAGTGCTAAGTAATAAAGATTTTTCTCACCTACGCCACTGGAATCACTCTCAAGTAACAATGCTATATGGTTAACGATAATCTACGCACAACTTTCATAGTTATATGAAAATAAATATTGAGCAAACTTAATTAAGTGTCATAGCAACAGTTCTTACTCATGATGCTGTTATGAAAAAACAACAAATGGCATGATTTTTACGCCATTGAAAAATTAATATTTTTCTGTTAGATAGATAGGTTATCCCGTTATAACAATTGAATTGAAATTTCACAACCTCGACGATGCTTCGGGGCTCTTGTAGTAACGTTGTAAAAGTGACTTTTTAAGGTTTTTAGGACAGAATATAGTTTAATTAATAAGAAAGAATATATAATATATGTATAAAATATATAATCTATACACATAAAAATGTATTTCCCCTTCTCTGTATTTCCTCTATAGACTCCGAAACGGCTAGACCGATTTTAATAAAATTTTCGGACAATATTTAGAATTTAATCAACGAGCAGATGAGCCTGTAAAGTTTGGTGGCGATCGCAGTTTTTTTTTAATGTAGAGTTCTGTTTCCAGGAGAATTCGAAATCAGTTTGAGCCACAGCAACGCCTGGCCGGATAGCTAGTTCATCAATAAAATATAAGATTATATTTTACGCGGTGTATAGCAAAATATCTTTACTCTTAAGTCTATTTGATTAAACATTGATGAAAAAATTCACATGTTGCTATGACTACAGTTGTTATCCATAATAACTTATTTGTTCATTGTCCTTTTGAGGTTATTGGTCAGTATAATTCAGTGATAATTAAAATAATCCCTTGTTTATGTAATTTTTTCATACAATTATTATACTAGAGTAAAGGTTGCCTGGAAGAAATCGCTAATAAGCGATAAGGCCGCCTTATTGTAGCACTTAGTTTAAGCTGTTTTGTTATTTATTTACTTTTTGTTAAATTTTTATGTGGTGCAATAAAGTATATTGTATTGTATTGTATTGTATTGTAGAGTATATAAGGGAGCCCCAGAGTATAAAGCGGAGCCAAATTAAAATGTATCCATCAAAAAACATTCTAGCGAAGGATATATCTGGAGACATGTAAAGGCTTATAAATAATTGACTCAAATTATTTAAGCTCTCGGTTTTTCGTTTACAGGGGTTAAATATTTTACCATATCATCATCCTCCTGCCCTTATCCCACTCTAAATGGGGTCGGCATAACATGTTATAAAACATGTCACATGATTTGGTAAGGAAAGCCTTTTTAATGAAAACATTTTCAGATAAAGGTGGCTTATGGATACTCAGTCGTCAGGAACGTTGCAATCGCCATCAACGTATTCTGATAGCTCTAAAACAGGCAGCAGCAATAAATCTGGCGCTGATAACGATGAACAGGATCTCACCAAGGATAATTGTAAGAACCTTAATAATAGTATAGTATATATTTATTGTTCTTTAAAAATACCACTGATACCTTGTGGTTTCCGGCTGAGTATAATAGACCACCCTCATTTCTTACCGAGGCGTCGTAAAAGGCGACTAAGGTAAGTCGACCCGCCATGTGGTATTTATTTTTTTATTTAGCGACTCGAACAGAGGTACATTAAATAAAATTTGACACATGTGCTAAGTGTACCCCCAATTATAGGAAAACACAACATGCTCCATATACAGTGTTACAAATGAAAAGTATAAACAAAATATATACAAAAATAAACAAAGTCTAGAGAAAGGTAAAAAAAATACAAAACTCAAACTATATTAGATGACACGGAGGATAATAAAAATAATAAGAATATGAAAAATATTAAAATTATTAAAGATGCAAGAAAAATTAAAATTAAAAATTAAAAATTAAAAAAAAAATTGGTTGAGGTACTATTAAGTAATATACTCATAACTGCAGTAGTAAGTCCTGCATTTATTTTTTTAAAAGTTCAGCGCATTAAAACTCCGGTTGAATAGAATAAACCACCCTCATTTCTTATCAAGGTGTCGTAAAAGGCGACTAAGGTAAGTCGGCCCGCCGTGTGGTATCCGGCTGACTAGAATTGACCACCCGCATTTCTTACCGAGGTGTCGTAAAAGGCGACTAAGGTAAGTCGGCCCGCCGTGTGGTATCCGGCTGACTAGAATTGACCACCCGCATTTCTTACCGAGGTGTCGTAAAAGGCGACTAAGGTAAGTCGGCCCGCCGTGTGGTATCCGGCTGACTAGAATTGACCACCCTCATTTCTTACCGAGGTGTCGTAAGATACGACTAAGGTAAGTTGAGGTCAGGCAGGAGGCCTGTCCTAAAATACGTATCCGAATCATGTGTCAACATGTTTATAACATGTTGTGCCGACCCCACTTAGAGGGGGATAAGGGCAGGAGGATGATGATGATGATACCACTGAACAGGGCTGCAATAACATATAATAATATTTTCAAGAAAGCTAATATAGACATTTTTAAGGACTCTAATAAAACTTGTAAACAAAAAAAATACTTAGCAATGAATTTTAATGAATGAATATTTCGTCTATTATTGTGTTTTTGTTTGTCATATAGTGAGCACAAAGTTATTTAGCTTAGGTATATTAGGTATATATATATAATAGAAAACTGTAATTTACAAACGTATATTAGTATTAATTAAACCAAATTGCATCACGTTGACTTTCTAATAAGTAAAGTAGCGGCCTGTTTCAATCCCACTGCTAGGAATAGACCTCCTCTCTCCGTTTCTGGAGAGAAGGGTTTGGAGCTAAAACCTACCACGCTGCTCCAATGCGGATTGGTAGGTTACACATATCTCCAGAATTCTCTAGAGATATGTTTTTCTTCACCGAAAAGCGTGTGATAAATTGCAATTATCAATTAGACACATGAGTTTTAATAGAAAAACTCATTGGTGCCTGCCCGGGTTGGAACTCGTGTTCCCCTCGAAAAAGTCGCACGGTCTATCACAGCTAATAATATCCTAATAAGTAAATAAATATAATTACTTTTGTAGTGTTCACTATATTGTATTAATATTAACTAATGTTGTATGAATATAGCACAGGCACTATCAAGTAAAAACATGTCACCACACGTCCACTCTCACCAAAGGCTCTCGTGTACTAACATGTGTGCGTTTGAGACAGTGTAATGTTTCCTTTGTACATTAGTGTTAGTGTGAGGCTATTCATGTATGTGTCTTGTATAAATATACAAGGTAAGATACACGCAACTCAACCCAAATAAAACTACAACTTTATTTTATTATTAACCCATAAGCTGCATCTCCCATCGACCTGGAGTGTCACATCCAAGCTGAACGTATCACTAAGATCCTGGATGAGGCAGTCTACAAGACGAAGTTGGCGCTCTGCCTGTCAAGCTTAGTGCAAGAGTACCGCACTCTCAGCTCTATACTGACATCGCAGCATATGGACGATCTCGTATTTATATTCGAACAGTACGATAACCCATTGTTCTCTACCAGTCTGCTTAACATGGCAGCGATGGAGGACATTAATTCTGTGAGTCTTGAATTAAACTATTAAAAAAATAGTTGTTAAATCAAAGCAGATTATGAAATGTGTATTTTTCAGGGTGACGTGTCATTAAAGAATCGTTTAAATCCAGAACTTGGACATTTGATGTACATTATGAACAGCTATCCAGCGCTTCGGCCTAAAGTGGAGGAAACGATTCAGGAGGTAAAAAATATATCTTAGTTAAGAAATTAAATCTAACAACACTTTTTACTTGTTATTTAGAACAAATAGTTTTGTTCTAAATAACAACGATTCCATACTGGGCTAAACAGCGGAGTAGTTGATCCTTCCAGAAAAGTTTCTCAACGCATAGCCGTGGGGGTCTTCGGTCTCGAGGAAAGCCAGTTGTGCCCAGCTAGTCTAATTTGGCATCATTTCGATGAGACTCGCAAGAGTTTACGAGTCCAAGCACTCGTGCAGTCTTCACTGTCCTATTGGCCCATTATCTTCTGACTTGTCAGTTGCGATTTAACGCATAGACATATTTTCATCCTTTAAGCACCATCTCGCGTAAATAAATAAATGTCCAATTTTTGTACACCACATTCATATGTGGTGTACAAAAATTGGACATTTATTTATTGGACATTTATTGGGCTATTGTGTTTCTCGGAAGTATACAGAAGTAGCCAGTTTTCTTGGTCCTCGCTTTCCAATTTTTTTGACCTATAAATAAATACTCAAACTGAATGTATACCAAAATTTTGAATTTAGACTATAATGGTAGATATTTGTATTTTATGCATAGAAACAGGATATACTAACGACTAATTCTATCGGGTTAGCCAGAGTAGTTTTAAGCCCATCCGGGCCTTTATTCGAGAGCTCTTTATACGGTTATATCGCGGCGGGAACTCCTGTGAGCGGGTAAGAAGCAACATCTTTATTTAAGTAAGCATTCGCAAGCAGTTTTGAATCGTCAAGGATCAAATAGATTTAATAAAGCTTCAACTGGTTCGGAATGTTGCTTTTACCAAAAAAAAACCACAAGAAACTCGGCGGTCAATCTAATTCTAGAGCGATATGTAAAATTTTCCCTTTAATCACATAGAAGTAGCGTAATAATTTATATACATATATCAGGTTATGTCTCTGTATTTCAGATGAAAGCCGAATACAAGGATTCTGGTGAGGTAAACAAATTTAACTTTCTTTTAGTTATGCATCTTTAATGACCATATAGTATGTTATTAGTTGCAAGAGATTACTTGTTTCCTTTTGCGGTAATGTTAATTAATTTATTTATATCTATAATATATTTACGAAATATATTTACGTTTAGTAGCAAATCAATGTTTGGTGAATTGTTTAATCATAATATTTTAATATATACATCGTGGTACACGCGATTTCGTCTACGCCAACTCGATGCACAATTGCCGTTTATATTATCTGGCTATATTGGATAAAAAATACCGGTTTTCCTTCGGGGAAAAGAATATACACATAATATATAATTTAACGCATTTTAATACTTAAGTTCATTGCGAACAAAGTCGCAACTAAATTAGTAGCGCACGCAGTATAGGTCAGTAGTTATATTATTAAGGTGTTTTTTTTAATTTGCATATGTTGATGAGGCATTTTTTCAGACAAAGGCGATTCCTGGATTGGGTTACTTGTTGGTTCTGGAGCAATTCCGCGAGTTAATGGTGCGCCAGATGGAAACCACTGCAGCGGAGGAACTCACTGCTAAGCTCACAACGAGAAAGTTGGAAAGATCTAATGAAAAATTGATAGAGAAAATCAGAGGTAAGTTATATTTTTATTATACACCATTTTATTATTTGACAAATCGCTTTGAGCGATTAGACCGCTTTTAGATGCATGTCTTTTCACTCCATATGTATTTTTATAATAAGAAGAAATAAATAACCATTGATTAGGCTAGCAATGAGATTTTGGCCACTTCTGCGCATAGAACTCATGTCTATGGTAATTTATAGAATTAGGCGTTACTTTGCGGAGATCCATATTACAAAAGTATTTTGTAGTATACAAATTATTTTGCTATAATCCGCGATACAGTAAATAGAAACTATATATAGTGTTAAATGTATAGTGGATTATCCGTTTTTGCATACCCGTTATATGCAGGATTCGTAAAAACACATACACAACGACATGCTTTGCGATTTTGTTATGGAGTATTAGGTCCTTACATATGAAATTGGCGTTTTCTATGGGAGGAACATAAAGTCGGTTTTTTTTTAATGAAATATATTTAATTAATCAAAGTATGTACCATTGCTATGTATGCACTTTTGCCATCTCATAGGTAGTTCATTGATCCCCTTACTAAAAAAACCATTCGGGCGGGAATCAATAAAATCTTTGAAGGCGGTTTGGACTGCCCCATCGGAGTTGAATTTTTTCCTTGCAAGTAGTTATCCAAATTGCGAAAAAAATGGTAATCTGTTGGAGCAAGGTCCGGAGAGTACGGTGGATGTCTAAGACATTCTAATTGAAGCGCCTCTGATTTGGTAGCCGTCTGTTGTGCAGTGTGTGGTCTAGCGTTGTCCTGAAGCAGCAGTGGCCTAGTGCGATTGACCAGCCTCGGTTGTTTAGCAGCTAGCTTTTCCATCATGGTTTGCAGTTGCTGACAATAGATATCTGCCGTAATCGTCTGGCCAGATTTAAGAAAGCTGTAGTGAACGACACCGGCACTAGTCCACCAAACACTTACAAGTAACTTTTTTTAGTCAATTTTCGCTTAGGGCAGGATTTGGCTGGTTCGCCAGGGTTCAGCCATTGCGATGAGCGCTTCCGATTATCGTAGAGGATCCACTTTTCATCACAGGTAATGATTCGATTTAAAATTCCTTCATTATTGTGCCGGTTGAGTAACGTAACGCAGCAGTCGACGCGCGTTTGTCGCACTGGTGCCACGGTGGAACTCATACTCGTAAATAACGCGATATTTCATGTTTTCCATTTTGTAAACAGAGTGACACAAAGAAAAAAACAAAAGAAGAAAAAACAAATGAATTAGGGGGTTTGAAACACAAATGCATGAGTAAATAGCTGTATGAATTTGAATTTGGAATTCCTAACCATAAAGGTAATATTTGAGATCAAAGTGGCCAGTACGACAAAACGCCAATTTCATATGTAAGGACCTAATATATTTTATAGAATTAGGCGTTACTTTGCGGAGATCCATAATACAAAAGTAATAATAAAATTATTTTGCTATAATCTGCGATACACGTATCGCGGATTATAGCAAAATAATTTTATTATTACCTAATATATCTCCTGATGATGCTTCGGTTGCGGGGCGAAACGATTGTTGAGTTTGTGATAGTGAACGTGTGTAATGCGTGTGTATTGTGTTGGCAGTGGTGGAGGTTTGTGCAGGATTCGTAAAAAAAATTTTACGAATCCTGCATATAACGGGTATGAAAACACGGATAGTCCACTATACATTTAGCACTATATAAGTATATATTTTCTATTTACTGTATCGCGGATTGTGACAAAATAATTTTATTATTACTTTTGTCTATGGTAATTTAACACGTAGAGCTCCTGTTAGTAACCATGATAAGTATCATTTTGTTTGGTTGGTATTTTTGTATAGAAGTATATGTATTGTTCCGGAAAAGATAAGTTTCATAGAAGGTCGAGTAAAGCTAGAAGCTATTTTAATTTATGTTGATTGGGCCAACAATGACATTTTGCCTTCTTCTGCGCATAGAATTTGTTACAGTAATTCCTTAACAAGAAGAGTTCTTGTCAGTGATCATAATAAGTATCATTTGGTTGATGGTGTTTTTGTATTAAAAATATATAGTTACGGAAAAGATAAGTTTTATCAAAGGTCGAGTTAAGCTAGAAGATATCGCACGATTAGTATTAATGCCATGTATAATCATGCTACGGACTAATAAAAAACTTCTGTTTTCTTGCTCTTTAAAAGCTTCTCTTTAAAATCTTTGTAAGAGCTACGCTACGCTTTATTGCTACTTGTCACAAAACTTTTTTAATTCGGTCACTTTAATATTAAGCGTGCAATACATACAATTACAATAAAAATTGCAATTTTATTAATAAAATGTTTGGTTTTGAGACATGTCTTTAATTTTATGTACTGCAGTCATCGGCCCATTAGCTCAGTTGGTTAGAGCGTCGTGCTAATAACGCGAAGGTCGCGGGTTCGATCCCCTCATGGGCCACAGTAATTTTTTTTAAAATTTTTTTTATTTTTTTATTCTTCATTGTTTTAGCTATTAATAATAATATAGGTTTACTTTCTGTGAAGGGAATATAATCATCATTGGTATATTGAGGAATGAATAATATAATAAATTTTAACTTACCCAGAAATATGTATATTGAATGGATTTGAAAATCCTTTCAGCTTCATACAAGACAGCGGTTTAATAATGTATCATTAATATAATCATACATAATCATTAATGATACTTGACGATTCAAAAGTGCCTGAAATTGTTTATTTGAATTAAGATTATTTTGATTTGATTTGAATTGATTTGACATATGTATAACTAATTTATTAATGGCATTATCTAATGCCATTATACCTATTATATATATTACCTATATCTATAGGTAGGTGTATATCTTAAATTATCTTAATATTTAAATCTCAATCTATTCACGATAGTGTGATCTATTGATCTATTGATGTTATACACGAACTGAAATTTGCCAATCGTCAGAGCCTTTTCGGTATTTTGTCGATAGGGAACATAGATGACGTGCCTGGTGGTTTGGGAAGAGATTGGTAAGACTTTCTTCTTAATAGCTTATATCACTGAACTCATATCTTCAAGTATATCAAAGACCAGCGATGTCTATCACGTCAGAACTTGACTTATGTTGAAAGCATCGAGAAAGTTGGCAACTAAAATTTGAATTTAATTTATCTGTTAATATAACACAAATATTAACTGATATATAAACTTCAGAGTACACGGAAACAATCAAAGAAGAAAGTGAAAGCTTTGAAGAGACGATGAAAATCAAAGCTGATATTATATCTAAATTAGAAAAGGAACACGCCCTGCTGAAACACGAGGCCAACGTGAAGCTTAAAAAGAAAATGTTAGTAAAAGTGTATAATCATAACATTATCCATAAGTACTAATGTTATAAATGCGAATGAAATATCCATATAAAGGTCTAAATAAATAAAAACCTATTTCTAAAGAATTATATTTACAAAATGTTGAGACTATTTATTGTATAGTTTTGTTTACTGTAATATTAATTCCGATTCTGAAAGCTGGAAACTTTCGATAGATTTCACATCAACTCCAACTCGAGCTTTGTTGATTTTTATCAAAAGGGCTTAATTTTAATTTGTTTATTTAGTCTTAATAAATTGCTAGTTTTGAAGTCAATAAATTGGAATCAAAATTTAAAAAATCTGACTGATTCAAGAGATCATGGGTCTGCTCATATCAGTTACTAGATTTCGACGCTGAGACACCTTCCACTTCTTACTTCTGTTGCGATTCGGATAATCGAATTTAGAAATTTGCGACTGCGGTTCCGATAAACACACTTCCGTAACATCTCTACTATTAATCATATTTTACTACTAATAATAAACTCCACTACTACTTTTTATAATAATAGACATTTATTTTGAATAAAATTTACAATTTAGTTTAGACTCTGACCGGCAAATGGTGCTAGCAACTAGAGCTCATCTCGTCAAGAATGAAATGTTAAAGGAAGAGCAGACGGAGTCGAAAGAGCTATATGAAAACCTATTAAGGGTTCATCTGATTGACGAGAAAAATCAACGAGCTCGACGGTAAGTAGAGTCTGAGAGGAACACTTTTTGGGTCTATATATTTACATGGAGACAACGACAATGTAATGGATCGTAAAAAGTGACGAACTGTGTGTGTGTAAGAAGTGATAACTCATGAAATATAGTATAAAGTCCACGAAGCATAACAGCAGTATTTTTCAGTGTTTTTAAGTGTGGTTGTGTTAATAGAGCATGACTTAACTTGGATAGTAGAGAATTTTTTACCTCTAATGATATTCATGAAATGCTTACCGTGCTTACTGCAGTGTATGTGGGTTGACATGTGTGTATCTTACCTTGTCTATTTATATACAAGACATATACGTGAATATTCTCACAATTACGTACAATTTACAAAGTAACATTACACTGTCTCAAGCGCACTCACGTTTTAGTAGGTACACGAGAGCCCTTTGGTGAGAGTGGACGTGTAGTGACATGTTGTTACTTGTAGTGCGTGTTTGAGCACAGGCTATATTCATACAACATTAGTATATTAATACATCAAAGTGAACACTACACTTACCATAAAGGTATTTAAATTAAGGAATCTATCTCTATCCCTTTAAATCGCCTTCCAATTACAGCAAGTATGATTATAAAAAGTTATTTCTGAAGTATGGATATATGCCGTTGCGGGCTTTTTATGTAAATCTATGAAAGGGATATATCGAACAAAAACAATTTGTTGGTTCTTCGAATCTGGGTGTATTTTTGTACAAAAGTAATAATAAAATTATTTTGCTATAATCCGCGATACAGTAAATACAAAATTTATATAGTGTTAAATGTATAGTGGACTATCCGTATTTTCATACCCGATACGTACATGATTCGTAAAAACACATGCAGAAACCTCCACCACTTCCACCACAGTACACAAGCACTTCACACGTTCACTGTCACAAACTCAACAATCGTTTCGCCCCGCAACCGAAGCATCATCAGGAGATAGACTCCACGACAAAATCGCAAAGCTTTGCGATTTAACACTATATATATTTTCTATCTACTGTATCGCGGATTATAGCAAAATAATTTTATTATTACTTTTGTATTATGGATCTCCGCAAAGTAACGCCTAATTCTATAAATGTATTTTTGTATTTAAGTATGTATGTATGTATTTAAAATTATATATATTTAACAGTTGCTGTCAACCATAACACAAGTATTAAGTTACTCACTTTGGGGTGTGTCGTCACATACAATTTATTTATTTATTTATCTCCACTTTACTTCGTATCGTCGAACACGAAGAGATTTAGCGGCGTTTATTCATTTTTCAACGAAAACTTATAGGTGGCTTGACCTAGTCATATACCAATCGATTTACAAAAAATCATACTATTAATAAATATTAAAAATTAGCTGAAACATTATTTTATTATTCAATTATTAAAATTTCTCGTCTCAATATCTGTCTATTATTTTAAAGTTTAAGATAGGCAAACGTGACGGACGACGCAAAACGGAGATTTATATATATTATAACCGCAGGTTTAAAGTGGAAACACAGTTGCTGTCGTGGCTTCAAAAATATGATCTCGAAATGGGTGACAAGCAGGTGGAATTGGACGAGTTCACCGAAAAATACGAGGATGAAATGGAGAAATGCGAGGATTTAGAGGTTTGAGAATACGTTATATTATTGATTTCATTATTTTATTTGACAAAGCGGCTGTCTCTCATGGATTGCAAAGATCACGTCAATGCACGAATAGTTGTAAATAATTTGTAGCTCATTGTATTTTGTTGTCTTACTTAACGTGTTTTATTCAAGTGATGAAACTATCACTTGAATACAACTACAGTTGGATACAAAATCTACAATAATTTTACTACCAGTATTCCGAATACAGCCGCTGTCAGTCAACTGTTTGATTTCGTATGTCGTGTCTATCACTTTTTTTAAAAATCAAATTTTGAGTTTCTTTTTTTTCTTTGTCCTAAGATAAGAAGCTAATACTATTTGAAAATTTTAAGTTATCAGATATTCCACACTTTTCAGTGTTTTCTTCAAGAACCAGCATCAGAATTAACGATACTTCTAACTTGTTAACTTATAAGATAGATTTATAAAAGACAATTTGAATAAAGTTAACTTCGAATTTGAAGTTTAATGAGTTAGTTGCAGTCAATCATACGAAAATAATCTTTGTGCCAATTCACTAGATTTCATTACGAAAAAGATATCATTGAACAAATGGTAAGACGTTAATGTCAAATTTTATACAGGAAAAATTAGCTGAACAAGATAAGGAATACGTTCCGTTAATGGCAGAACGTGAAGAGGAGTACGAGCAAGAGATGGCTGAGAAAATGAACAAATTCCTTATAGAGCATGCTGCGAGAGTCATCCAAATGGCTTGGCGAGAAGTACTAGCAAACAGAGCCGAAAAGAAACGGGTAAATATATTTTTATATTTACTTTATAGTGTTTTAAGACATTTATTTTTTATTTTTAAGCCAACAACTTGTCGTCAGCCCTTATTTATTGATAAATTAAGTAGTTAAGTTTCCTAGTTTGTGGTAAATCTTGGAATATTGAATCTTGGAAAAGTTGGAAATCCAGTCGTGTGGTATCATTTCTTACCTAGGTGTCGTAAAAGGCGACTAAGGTAAGTTGAGGTCTGGCAGGTTGTAAAATAACTAGCCAAAATATTTACGAACATTTTTAAAACATGTTAAGCCGACCGACCCCACTTAGAGTGAGATATAAGGGTAGGAGAATAATCACATCAATTCAAATGTTGTACATTTTTAGCCATTATAAGCATATATCGATGTTTATCGATTTTCTAGAGACTAATCCACTCGCTAATATTTTCTTCTTTTAAATGCCAAAATTCGTTATAAAAATGTAATGAATGACATTCTTTTTTCCCCTCACTATTTAGTACGATACTTTCACTTACAGCAGGCCTACCTCTTATTGCGACTCAATTGAAGACGTAAACTAAATTGTTTTCTTTTTTCATACCATGACGTCTTAAAGACGCACACTTTAAGTCGTTGCCGAATGAGCGTTCGGAATGCGACTTAAAACAATTGAATAAAAGAGACTGAGTTCCCTATAGTTCATACAACGTTGTCCTTTTCAAACACACTTCATGGTACGAAAATAAAGCGATTGGGTTTAGGTACTGACTTTGAATGGAATCGTTTTCTAAATGTTCATGGTAGGCCTACAGGCCTGACTTTGACTCCCCTAGTTGAATATAGTTTCCATGACGATAATTTAGGATTAATAAATTAACGTAACTTCATTTCTTATGCAGCTGAAAAGTAAAGGCAAAAAAGGAAAGAAGAAAGCGTGAACTTCGCATTAATGTAACTTTATCCTTAAGCTTAAACTCCTTTTTTTCCTAACATCCCTTTATTCCATAAACCATCGCCTTTTCAGCTCAAGAAGTTACAGAAGAAAATGCAAGCCGCAGCCGCCGCCGCGGAAAAGAAGTCAGGAAAAAATAAATAGTTTGTTATTTTATTATGTTTTCCGATATTTAAAAGTTCACATATGTATTTTTTAGATTCTATTACAGTAGGTACCTTTTTTATTTTCTGTTGTTGTAATATCAGCTCTTTTCATTTCTGTATTAATTTCTTGTCAACAAAAATCTAGTTTTATGTTATGTTTTTTACATTTAATAAAATTTTATATTATACGTCGAGAAGGTTCTTTTTTTAACATTTATTTTTGTAAAATATTGTGGAACAAAACAGTTACGGAATGTATAGTACCTGGCATTAAATAATGCACATCGATGTTTACAACGAAACAGCTAACCAGTAGTTCGGTTTCGTAGAACGCTGTCACTGTCACTCACGGGTTCGTCAATCTGTGCGACAGAGACAATGCTCTAACAGAATCTAGCCGATTTCTCTTTCTAAGCCTCGATGTGCATTATTTATTGCCGGGTACTATACCTATATACGTATAGCAGCCGGAAATCGGCTAGATTCTAATTCATAGAGCTTTGTCTCTGTCGCACAGACTGACGAAACCGTGTGAAACAGCACATACAGTGACAGCGCTCTACAAAACAGAACTGGCCAGGCTTATTTAATGCCGGGAACTATACATATGCATACTTCTTAAGCTTTTACAGAATTGGGTCTGGAAATTTGTGAACTAAAATATTAACTAAATGGAGTAATTTATCTACTTTTTAATTTGTTTGTTTTATATATTGTATGTTTATATCCAGTTTTCTTAGACAGGTAGTTTTTCAGAGAAAAAATTTACTAGTGCGGTATGCAATTGCTAATTATGTATTTTAAAAAATTGTTGTAAAGAAAGCAATTTATAGAATTAGGCATTACTTTGCGGAGATGTATTATGGATCTCGGACATGTACATACATGCATGGCCATACATGCAGGATTCGATTGTGACTAAACATTTTGGAAGAACTCGAGATCATAAGGCAATACAATGGCGCCCTCATTAATGATCAGATAAATGTTTCAAGTTCAAGCTTGTTACACGTGTTCAGTGGTAAAATAAATGGTGGGGTTGAATACTATATAACATAGCTTGTTTGGATAATGCTTCGCTTTGCGATTTTGTCGTGGAGTCTATCTGATGATGCTTCGGTTGCGGGACGAAACGATTGTTGAATTTGTGATAGTGAACTTGTGTAGTGCTTGTGTATTGTAGTGGTGGTGGTGGAGGTTTGTGTATGTGTTTTTACGAATCCTGCATGTGCATGTTGCTGTGTATCGGGTATGCAAAAAACGGATAGTCCATTTAGCATTATATATATTTTGTATTCACTTTATCGCGGATTATAGCAAAATAATTTAATTATTACTTTTGTAAAGAAAGTAAACAAAGAAATAGAAAACTGATTTACGGAGACTTTATTTTGCTGCAACGATGGAGACTAGATATAAAATTATCTGTAATATTTATTATCTATTTGTAAAACTTCATAGCTTCTCTTCATCGTTGACGGTTTTCATATGCTTCAGAGCCCTAAGGTCGATCAGCGTGTCCGATGAACTCTTCGTCGTAGGCACGAAGGATATGGCCCGTCGAGCCCTTTCCCCGTTACGGAGGCTTGGATTCATATCCTGAAAAACATTAAATGTTTTAGCTTGCCTTGTAAGATTCAAAGAGCTTTGCAACTGTTTCTGATAGTGATTGTGGATTTCTCTCGAAAGTGTTTACTAACTAAAATATAATGGTAAATGTAGTCGCCACCACAGTACACAAGCATAATAAGCAAACCTTTGCAATTCTGTCGTGGAGTCACCTGGTGATGCTTTGGTTGCGGGGCGAAATGATTGTTGAGAATGTGATAGTGAACGTGTGTAGTGCTTGTGTATTGTGTTGGCGGTTGTGGTTTGTGCATGTGGTTTTACGAATACTTCATGTAACGGGTATTAAAACGATCCAAATAGTCCACTCTCTACATTTAGTATTCTCTTCATTTAAGAAATGAGGGTGGTCTATTCTACTCAGCCGTATACCATAAGACAGCGTCAAAATAATTTAAACGTAGCTCGAAAATATATAAACAAGTTTTAGATCCAAAGCAGTGTAGTATGTCAGAGAGCCAGTCTCTTGTGAGACTAAAGCCATTAGATGAGCTAATAGGCGGCGTGGTTATGGCTTTTATGTTGTTTAGCCGTTGCTTGTATCGTTCTGGACTTGTGAATGCTGCCATTAGCTATTGATAATCCATAATATTTAACTCACTCTAAGTTGCACGTGCAATGCATGCGCATTGTGCTCGGTCTGTGAGATTTTCTCTTGTGCGGCTCGGAGCTCCGCATCTAGACGTTGCTTTTCCTCTTCCAATTCCTTTAGTCTTCGTTCAGCTTCTAACAACGATAATGTTTTAAGCTACAGGTATCCAATAATATTCAACAGTATTCAATAATAATAATATTCAACAGTATTCAATAATAATAATATTCAATAGTATTCAATTATAATAATATTCAATAGTATTCAATAATAATACTATTCAATAGTATTCAATAATAATGATATTCAACAGTATTCAATAATAATAATATTCAATAGTATTCAATAATAATAATATTCAATAGTATTCAATAATAATACTATTCAATAGTATTCAATAATAATGATATTCAATAGTATTCAATAATAATAATATTCAGTAGTATTCAATAATAATGATATTCAATAGTATTCAATAATAATAATATTCAGTAGTATTCAATAATAATAATATTCAATAGTATTAAATAATAATTGAGCTGTGATAGCCCAGCGGTGAGACCGTGCGACTCTTTCGAGGGGAACACGAGTTCAAACCGGGGCAGGCACCAATAAGTTGGTCTATTAAAACTTATGTGTCTAATTGATAATTTATTTATTTATTTATTTTATTTATTTATTTATTTATAAAAAATCCACAGCTATTATTATAACTATACATATTTATACATAAAGATTTTGATAATTGCAAATAATCATACGCTTTTCGGTGAAGGAGGACATCGTGAGGAAACCTGCATATCTCTAGGGAATTCTGTTGATATGTGTAACCTACTAATCCGCATTGGAGCAGTGTGGTAGGTCTAAGCTCCAACCCTTCTCTCCAGAAACGGAGAGAGGAGGCCTATTCCCAGCAGTGGGATTGTAACAGGGCGCTACTTTACTTATTTTTACTATTCAATGATATCACATGTTTAGTATTAAAGTGACCTAATCCAAAATTAGGCCTAATTAAGTTCAATACAATATAACCCTTATTTCAATGCCATCTATGACGTCACACTACGAATTATAAAACAGTGTTTTCTTGCTCTTCCAAGTTTTAGATGTCTTTGACACTCACGAGTTTTGTATGCGCTATATTTGCATAAAGTCCCTTTAAAACTAAACGTGCGATATATTTTAGTTTATTATGACTCTAGCGCCTTTTAAAATATCTATATTTGACCATTAAATAGTAATAGACTACCAGAATACACAAAACGTATTTTAGCATCATTAAAAAAATAACAAAAATAATATATCACCTCTAAACTGAGCTTCTTTTTCCGCTTGGAGCATCTCGAACTGTTTTCGTTTCAGTCTTTCCTCTTCTAGCATTTTATTTTGTTCTTCTTGCAATCTCTCTAATTCTTCCCGCCTTTCCCATTCTTCCGCTAGTACCCTAAAATGAAAGAATGAAATGATAAATATACAGGTTTGATAAATCAATCAAATCAAATCAAAATAATCTTTATTCAAATAAACCATTTCAGGCACTTTTGAATCGTTAAGCATCAATATGATTAATGAAGCTACAACTGGTTCAGAATGTTGCTCTTACCGAGAAGAACCAGCAAAAAAGAAAGAAAAAAAGATATAACATACTTTTAGTAGAGATAATTCTACATACTGCAAGATGTTTCGTTATGATGTCCCTCAAGCATAAATAGCTGGGACTGTTCCGTTATAGTCATAAAATAAGCACAATTTACACTAAACGGAATAATACACAACAACGTTAGCATGAATCACTCTTTCTTTTGATAATAACCGCATCATGATGTTCAACAGTTCTGATTTCATCGCGAATACAGACGCACAGATGTGACGGGGAACTTTGTTTTATAATATGTATTGATGATTATTTTGTAGACTATAGGACGCATTTCATGGATGGCAGATGCTGATATGAGCAGGAGCGACATTGTTACGGCTTTAAGGCTACGTTCCGGACATTTACCGCTTAACAGTTTCGGCTTTTTAATGAGGAAAACGTCAACGCCTTGCTGCTTAGAATGTTGTAAGGCTGAAGATATATGTCATATATTGTTGGAGTGTGTCCGGAATGAAGCTGAAAGATCTGAATTTTTCACTAAATTTAACCTCAATATAATGGATGTTGGAATTTGTAATAGCATTCTTGCTTTTCCTTTATCACGACAAGCAAGAATGCTGTATAAATTAGTTGATACTGGACTAAAACGTAGATTGTAGAATCTTGTAAAGGGTGACATGTTCAGAATTGAACAAGCCCTTAAAAAAAAATAGATTAAAAAAAAATAATTTTGTAGACTTTGGATCGCAATCTTTTTGATCGCTGACATAAATTTAATAGTATTGTGCGCAAGTTAATTTGTCACTTAATAGCCAAGTGACATGTTACGTGTATAACCTAGATAATAAACAAAAATTTAAAATACCTAAATATTTTTTTCGATCTGAATGTTATGTTTTGTGGTGAACAATAAAGCATATAAATGAATAACCTCGGATAAATACTGTGGTGTATATATTCACTTGTATTCTATTAATATAGACTAAAGTCGTATGAATATATGTTACACTTCACTATTGTAGACACATTGAACGTTGACATTAGACTGACTAGAATAGGCCTAACTGGCTTATTTATAACCTTTGTTGTTTGCATTCCCGTTTCCGTTTCATAAAACAAATGACATTTGACTACTTCCGTCTCCCACAAATTATTAAATTATTCCCATTAGTTATGTTTTTTATTACATAATCACATAATGGTAAATGTATTTAAGAGTATTTATAAGCATTTAACACAATATATAACATATAGCACAGGCTCAAACACGCAGTAACAATTGACATAATATGTCACTACAAGTCCACTCTCACCAAAGTCTCTCGTGTTACTGACGTGGTCGTGATGCGCTTTAGATAGTGTGAGTCTCCTTTGTACACTAGTATTAGTATGTTTATGCTTTGGTATATTCATGTATGTATTATATGTCGTGTGTCCTATATATAAATATACAAGTTAAGAATCACACATTTCAACCCACACACACTACAAAGACCTCCCATGAGTCCCATGGTTGCTTCCTGACCATATATTTTATTGGAATTTCATGATTCATATACCTTGCTTGTAAAGCTCTCACTATTTCTTCGTCTCGTTTCGCTTGTGTTTCTTCTTGAAGAAGTCGTTCTAATTCTGTTTGTGTAGATTTTAATTCTTCGAGTTTCTTATTATCTTGTTGTGCTAGTTCTGCTAATTCCTGGAAATTATGGAAATAGTTATTCTACCGCCGTGTGGTATCCGGCTGAGTAGAATAGACCACCCTCTTTCTTACAGAGTCTTCTTACCGAGCGGTCGATCGTAAAATACATAGCCAAATCATTTGACAACATGTTTATAACATGTTGTGCCGGCCCCACTTATATTGGGATAAGGGCAGGATGATGATGATATGGAAATAGTTATTTTAAAATAACGTGGAAGTGAAACAATCAGTAGTTATGGCGACATTATCGATAGTGCATCTCGATATTTGGTTAAGGTACAACTTAATTGGTTCGCAGCTTAAGTATATCGAAAGGTGCCGAAGTTGGCAATTAAGATCACGGATATTGACAAGTTTTTCCATTACATCCCTTTGTATATCGAAATACTGAGCTGGCACCTATGAGTTCTCTTTGACTTTTATAATTTCATACGCCTCTCGGTGGCGGTCATGAGAGAACCTAGATATCTAGAGAATTCCTGTGATATGTGTTACCTGCCCCATTTCGTAATTCTAGATGGGAATATTATTTAAGCGCTCAATTTTTTATAGAAAACTTATGGTGTCGAGGACTAGAACTCGCGTATGTAATTGCCGGCCTATTACTATTCCACTGTTGGGCATAGGACTCCTCTCGCCGTTTAAGAGAGAAGGGTTAGAGCTTAGATTTTTTTTAACACTACGTTTTTCCAATGCGGATTTTTTAGTCACACATATCCCCAGAATTGTCCCAGGTATATCCAGGTTTCCTCGCGATGTTTTCCTGTACTGAGAAGTAAAGTAAAGTAAAGTAAAGTAAAGCCTGTTACTATGCCCACAGCTGGGCTAAGGCCTCCTCTCTCTCCGTTTTTTGGAGAGAAGGATTGGAGCTAAGACCTACCACGTTGCTCCAATCCGGATTGGGAGGTTACACATATCCCTAGAATTCTCTAGAGATATGAAGGTTTCCCCACGATGTTTTCCTTCAGCGAAAAGCGTGTGATAAATTGCAATTATCAATTAGACAAATAAGTTTTTCATAGAAAAACTCATTGGTTGGTCAACCTCCTGCCTGGGGTTTGAATCCATGTCGTCTCTAGAGAGTCGCACGGTCTTACCGGCTATCATAGCTTTTTACTGAGAAGCGTGTGGTAAATTGTAAATATCAATTAGTTATTTTAACAAATAACTCATTGGAGCTTGTCGGGGGTCACTCACCGCTGGGCTATCACGACTTAACCAGCGTAAATAGTAAAAATAAACCTGCGCTTGTGCCTCAGCTGCCAGTCGTGCTCGCACTTCGTGTTGCAATCTCGCCCGTGCGTCTCTCACTTCCTGTTCACGTCTCGCGCCGGCGCCTCTTCTTCCTGCACGTGCCCTCCTCTGGTACCCCTCAGCCCCTCCTGATACAGCAGCTGCTTGACGTAGCGCTGATAACCATTGCAGACGACTCCTGTTGAATGCAGAGCAAAGACAATACGAAATTAATTTGGATTAGGAATACTTATATTTTCTTCGCCGTGTGGTATCCGGCAGAATAGAATAGACCACCCTCATTTCTTACCGAGGTGTCGTAAGAGGCAACTAAGGTATGTGCCGTGTGGTATCCGGCTGCATAGAATAGACCACTCTCCTTTCTTACCGAGGTGTCGTAAGAGGCGAGTAAGGTATGTGCCGTGTGGTATCCGGCTGCATAGAATAGACCACCCTCATTTCTTACCGAGGTGTCGTAAGAGGCAACTAAGGTATGTGCCGTGTGGTATCCGGCTGCATAGAATAGACCACCCTCATTTCTTACCGAGGTGTCGTAAGAGGCGAGTAAGGTATGTGCCGTGTGGTTTCGGCTGCATAGAATAGACCACCCTCATTTCTTACCGAGGTGTCGTAAAAGGCGACTAAGGTAAGTTGACGTCAGCTAGGCGGCCGGTCGTAAAATACGTAGCCAAATCAAGTGACAAGTTTGTAACATGTTGTGCCGACCCCACTTAGAGTGGGATAAGGGCAGAAGAATCCTCACGATCATGCAATCCTCACGATGTTTTCCTTTACCGAATACGGTGAAGGAAAACGTCATGAGGAAACTTGCATATCTCTAGAAAATTCTAGGGATATGTGTAATCTACCAATCCGCAATGGAACAGTATGGTAGGTCTTAGCTCCAATCCTTCTCTCCAAAAAACGGGGAAAGGAGGCCTATTTCCAGTGGAATATCAACAGGCCGTTACTTTACTTTACTTTTACAAAGTGAGACAAACAAGCGACGTACCCTTGTCACGCGACGAACCAGTTTAGTAACGTAACGAAGCTTGTTTCAGTGAATTTTACAGTTATAACCTTAGTTTTAAGATTGTTCAAGAGAACAAACATTGCCACAAACATTATTTATAGTAGCAAGTTATAGAATTATCTTACAATGGCACCCTCATTGACGAGCAGATAAATGTTCCTAGTTCAAGCTTGTTGCACGTGTTCAAAGGTAAAATAAAGGGTGGGGATGAATCAAGTACTATATAACCATGCTTGTTTGGATAATGCTTCGCTTTGCGATTTTGTCGTGGAGTCTATCTCCTGATGATGCTTCGGTTGCGGGGCGAAACGATTGTTGAGTTTGTGATAGTGAACGTGTGTATTGTGTATTGTGGTGAAAGTGGTGGAGGTTTGTGCATGTGTTTTTACGAATCCTGCACGTATCGGGTATGAAAATACGGATAGTTCACTATACATTTAAGACTATATATATTTTCTATTTAATGTATCGCGGATTATAGGAAAATAATTTTATTATTAGGTACTTTTGTATTTGTAGTAATGTTAAATAGAACTCTTCTGAGTCGAATAATCCATAAAAACTATTGAATGAGATATAAGAACTAACTTATGATCCTGAGTCCCAAACTCAAAGGTCCGCTCTGGGGTGATAACTTGGAACCGCTGTATTTTGCCCTCGCCCGGTGCCGCTTCCACAGAACAGTACTCGTCTATTGCAATTCTACCACATTGGTCCTTCTGAGATGAACTCTTATAGTAAGTAAGAGCACACGGTTGGAGAACACACCAGTATTCTCGCATAGTTGGTAAAAGATAGCCGCGTTTGAAAAGATATCCCTGAAAGAAATATCTACACTATAATATATAAAGCTGAATAGTTTGTTTGTTTGATTGATTGATTGTTTGAGGGCGCTGATTTGAGTATAAGATAGTCCATATATCGAAGAAGGCTATAGACCATATAACATCACTCTAAAAGGAATAGGATAAAAAATATTGCGAAAACGGCATGATTTAAAGCTTTCCCTGCGTGCGCTAAGTAGGCGGTGAAGGTTATTGAAAAATCTAAGTCTAAAAGTTCTGAATAAAAGTCCGCGACAGCATATGTCTAGCTTTTAAGGTTAACCCACTTTAACCATATAAGTATTACGGATTACTCAAATAATAATACTGCAGTCCACGCGAAGGAAGTTGCGTTCAAAAGCTAGTATTAAAATAAAACCAGTTAGCACAGTTACAAGCTGTAATAGACCAACGGTGAACCCACTAGGGACATTCCAATAGGAGTAAATATGAGTATGTACTTGATACTTTTATTGATACCAACTAATTATAGCATCGAATCAACCTTGCGGTATTTACTTGGTGTCGGCACTACTTGGTATCAAATCGAATCCAACTAAACGAATATTAGGTCCTTTATAATTTCATTTGATCATATTACAAAACAAACTGAAAGCTCTCAATCCTAGTGCTAATGATGAATTGAGAGTTTATTTTCAAAAGTTAAATCAATAGCGTCGTAAACTAGTAACAGATTGTCCTTAAAATATATGGAATTCTTTTTTTGGCCGATCTAGATTTATTAGAATACAAACTATTGGATATTTCTTGATTATAATTTCTCAATGAATATGAGATCAATTTATTTATAGTTCCATTTATTTTATTATATGTACTACTAGCTTTTAACCGCAACTTCGTTCGTGTGGACTGCAATGTTATTGGAGTAAGCGCAATACTAATATTAATTATGGTTAAAGTGGGTTAACCTTAAAAACTGGAAATATGCTATCGCAGACTTTTATTAAGAACTTTTAGAGGGGAACAATTCTTTCATATATGATTTTTGAATAACTTTCACTGTTTACTTAGAGCACGCAAGGAAAGCTTTAAATTTTGCCGTTTTCGCAATATTTATTATAGGTGCTCCTCTCCTATTTATCTTAACTTGAAGTTTTTCTCGATAAATGGACTATCTTACACTCAAAGAATTTTCTAAATCAGTCCAGTAGTTCCTGAGATTAACTCGTTCACACAACCAAATAAACAAACAATCAAACTTTTTAGCTTTATATATCAGTATAGATATGTTAAAAATAATTTATTAGTACCCATAAAATTAGCCAAACGTATCATAAAACATTTTCATATCAGTATGGATTATTAAGTATCCGCCATATGGTATCTGGCTGAGTAGAATAGACCACCCTCATTTTTTACTGAAGTATCGTAAAAGGCGACTAAGGCGGTCGTGAAATACGTAGCCAAATCATTTGACAACAAGTTTGTAACATGTTGTGCCGACCCCGCTTAAAGTGCAGTGGCAGGAGGATGATGATATGGATTATTAAGTATGGATACTTAAAAGTACAAGTAATATTAACTTTACCTTTTTTATAATATCTTCAATAAAAACATCATACAATTCGTCGACGGCTTCGATTAATGCCACAGTGTGCAGCAGCTGATCTCCGCAGTACTTTGCTTCCAGTACTGCGACGAAGGCTGCCCATTTGAAATGTCCAATCGAGGATCCCAGTGCCTCCCAGTCAGCCGCGTCCCATCGGAGACCAAGGCAATGGACCAGCTGCTCTGCGACAATACCCGCCTCTGATGGCTGCAGAACGACCTAGATAGAAAGTGAAAAATTAGTTCACTTGTCAAAAGTTATAATAAAATAATTTTTATTATAACTTTTGTATTACGGATCTCCGCAAAGTAACGCCTAGTTCTATAAATTAGTTTACTTTGCTTTCGTCATAATGTCTCTGATATGCCTATGGTATATACTATACCATCATCATCATCTTCAGCCATTATGAGTCCAATTTTGGACGTATGCCTCTTCCATGTCCCTCCATGCTAGGCGGTCTTGTACTCTTAGCATGCAGTCTCGACCTGCGTGTCGCCTTATGTCGTCTATCCATCTATTGGGAGGACTGCCACGTGTTCTGCTGTTAGCAAGTGGTCTCCATTCTAGAAGTCTTACCATAGACAACATACACTGCATGTGCAGTGTATCTATTGTATTACTTGTCTATGGTATGGAAGGAAGATATAATATTGTGTCTGACACACGGATTGGGGAGGAAAGGCTATAATTATAATTGTTATATATATAATTGTTTTACGAGAGTATGGGAATTAGATTAAAATGTAAAAAAATTGTCTTTCTTTTTTTATGTGTAATAAGACAAACATATTTAAAGCCATATAAATATGGTGTCCAATGACAATATATTTTTATATTATATATTCTGGATAGTTCTTACATCCTAACTAAATAATCTTAACAGTATCGGCGATGATCGTTGATCGTGTGATCGTAGAGTTCTTAAACTATAGTATCAGTATGGGAGTCATAGGCAGGCCTTAAGTGAGAGTCTCACAATAAATAATGAGAGGTTCGTATACTTCATCTTTGTCTAATCACACATAAAAAAGAGAGAAAGAGAGATCTTCCTTTGTTTTCTCATGATATGGCACATTTCAAGCTGGCTCTCCTACTTTACCTTTATTCTGGCACCGGTTGCATATTACCCGGCATTAAATAATGCACATCGATGTTTAGAACGAAACAGCCGGTCAGTTCGGTTTCGTAGAGCGCTGTCACTGTTACTGTGTTAGTATGTGACGTTTCACACGGGTTCGTCAGTCTGTGCGACAGGGACAATGCTCTATGAAGTAGAACTAGCCGATTTTCTCTCTCTAAGCCTCGATGTACATTATTTATTGCCGGGTACTATAATTTATATTTTGTTTTGGTACATGGACGAATTACAATTTCGTAATGTTTAATTATACAAAGCTATGAAAGGACACTGACCGCTTAGAGAGACTTTTGTTCGAGTTTATTCGCATGTGGCGCACATATGAGCAATGATAACAAAAAAATAACATACCATTACATACATCAAATTGTGATGCAGTCTTTGCTCAGAGAAAATAGTCCAATCACTAGCATTTATAGTTTTTGAAAATAAATAACGAGTAAATGTAAAGTGGCCTTGACCATTGCTTGATAGCTAATCTATCTTTTTAAAAGTAGAATTGGCGATTTGACTCTCCACGCTGCTCCTATGCGGATTGGCAGGTAATAAATATAATAATATTAAAAAATATATGGGACTCTAATATACGGGGTTGTCCGTCCCTGTTGTGTTTTGGCAGACAACTAGTAAGTTTATATATCTGTCAACTTACATTAACATCTATTAAATACACACTCAATATTAAATACTTACTTAAGAACAACCAAATTGAGAACCAATAAATTGTTTTTAGAAAATGTTGGGAATTGAACACGCGACCCACGAATCTGAAGACAGGATTAGGTACTTCTATCTAAGCTAATGGGCCAGTGAAATACACATTTCCCGAATTTTTTGGGGATATACAGGGATATGCAATATAACAGTTGTTTACAAAATGTATTCCATATTCCTACAACTGTAATAAAAACTAAGGAATAATTGAGAAATAGAACTTTTTGGATCTATCATTTTCGCACGAGTATACGAGTATAAGTGCATAGTGATCTCGGCTGCATTACTGCACTATGGACCTACTCGATGATTTTAAGTCTCGAAATTTGAAAAAGGGAAAAAAAGTTTCTGAACGACTCACCAGGTGTTTTCCTTTAGAATAAAATACCTTCATACGTAACAATATTTTACACTTACCACATAGTGGTTACTATCATCCGCGTCCTGGACTAGGTCGGCGAGTAGACAAAATATCCTGAACAGCTTGAACACGGAGTCATCGCTGAAAATCGGCTTGTCTCTTGTAAGCAGGCTCTTTCGACAGACAAACCAGCAAACCTGTAACAATTTAGTTTTACAACAGATTGTATCTCGTTTAACAACTAGTTATCGTCTCAAGGACTATATACGATTATTTACGAGACATTTATCAATCTAGTATTATATTAGTTACTAGCTGTGCCAACAACGGTTTCGCCTGCGTGGAATTCAGTGATTTACGAAACTTTGCCCGAATTTTCAAAATTTTGAACATAAAAGTAGTTATGACGTGAGAGATAGAGACTTGAACCATCCGGAAGTATTGCACTATAGTCTAATATTTTCTGGTGAAAATTGTACAAAAATCCGTTCAGTAGATTTCGAGAAAATCGATTACATACAGACAGACAGCTTTTTGGGACTTTGTTTTACAATGAGTGTAGATATAACATTAAAAATAAAAACTACGAAACCGAAACTATTCTTTAGAATTTACAATAAGTTAAGTACAGATGCGTTCTGCTTGAACAAAGAGAGTTTCATCATAAATTTTCTTGCCTTGCTTGCTTTTTAATCCGAAGTACTGATACGGTTGGCCCAAATAAAGCATTTTGGGCGACCAAACGTTGTCAGAAGGCCGGTTAGAACCAGCGAGTAGAGATTAAGATGAGCGGCGTTCGAAAACACTCGAATATATGATTAAAGTGCAAAATAGCGTATAAAATTCTATCATCATGGAACGTGAAACAATTATTTTGATTTTTAAAACTTTTTATTTAACTTCCCGTGTAAAGGTGGAATGTTGAAAATTAGATTTGACCCATTTCACGATGTCCGATTGAGCTGAAATGTTACATATTGGTTCAGTCCCGATGGTATTGCATGTTTATGATAATTATGACTTGATGTCACGATTGGCTCCAGACGAGGTAACTCCTCAACGGTTAACAGTGGGGATATTAAATTTTGTTAAAACTTTTTTAAAGGTTTTTAACTTGACTTGTTTCTTTTAAGGAACCGTTATGACATATGGTAGCCTTATTTATTGAGTCTTTTTTTTAGACTAGATCATTAAAACCAAGATAGCTAGTGGTCTCAAACTATCAAAGTGATCGATAGCATTCTCTCGTGGGTGCTATGTGGTAGTGGTAAATGACCCAAAAAATATATGGTTGCATTTTATAAATTCATACGTAGTCCTTGACCAATTAAATTTTAACACGTTTTTGTTACACAACGCATCTATATATGAATATGTAAGAAGCAGGGTCATCAATACTCAATACCTGTTATAACTTTGCAATTTCGTTATATAATAGAATCCTATTTTTTTTAAATTGATGGCCGTCTATTGTTGAAATAGATATGATGGATAGGAGGATTTCCTTACTTTTGGAAGGCCGTATACAAAAAAAATAAACTAGTAATTTGCGACTGACCTCACTTATTTTTTTCTCATATTCCCTTGTAACAGGCAGAGTCATAGTTTTCGGTAGGGAACTGAACACTTCATGCTGAAGATAGTACCGGAATTCGTCGAAGGTCAACTCCTGGTAGGAGCGATAGTGATCCAGGCCTTTCTCGACGCCGTATAGATCAAGTAGGGTGCCGATGTTGGCTGTTAATACCTGCAAAGTAAACACAAAATAATTACGTATATTAAACGCTAACGTCTTAAATGTAAAAAAATTGCCTAAGTCAAAATATTGTGTTGTTACAAGAGTACATGAGCTGTGATAGCCAGCGGTGAGACCGAGGGGAACACGAGTTCAAACCCGGAGAGGCACCAATGAGTTTTTCTATTAAAACTCATGTGTCTAATTGATTATTGCAATTTATCACACGCTTTTCGGTGAAGGAAAACATCGTGAAGACACCTGCATATCTCTAGAGAAATCTGAAGATATGTGTAACCTACCAATCCGCATTGGAGCAGCGTGGTAGGTCTAAGCTTCAACCCTTCTCTCCAGAAACGGAGAGAGGAGGCCTATTCCCAGCAGTGGGATTGTAACAGGCCGCTACTTTACAACTACTTCTACTTTTACAAGAGTTAACACTAAATTACATAAAGAGTTTATGTAAAGATACCAGTTTATATAGTAAACGTCCAATTATATAGGGTCAGACTAGTGCGCCCTCCCCAGTCGTCCCAGTAGTATGAAGTAGAGCTAACTCGACATAAGGACGTATATAACGACAATAGACGGTTTCTATAGATAAACTATGGATACCACTCACTATAGTGTAATTTCAAAAATATCATCAATACTGATACACAGACAGTAAGACAGAATAATTTTAGTATGGATGAGATACTTAGAATTCCTTAAGTGCTTCACAGTAAAGGAAAATATTGTAAGTAACCTGCACATTAAAATTCATGGGATATATGCATCCGCATTCAAGCAGCGCGGTGAGCCTAATCTCCAATTACTTTGCTAAACAGAAAAATTGCAACTATACTATCGGGATTACGCTGAGTAGAAGAAACTAAATACCGATTCGTGTCAAAGTGTTATCTATAAACGTTAAGTTAAGTAATATTCTGTACTGCTGGTCGTACGCCTCCTCTCTCCGTTTTTCGAGAGAGGGTTTGGAGCTTATACCTACCACGCCGCTCCAATGGGGATTGGTAGGTTACACATATCCTTAGAATTTTCTACAGATATGTAGATTTCCAGGTTATTTTCCTTCATTGAAAAGCGCTTGAATCTTTTTTTAAATTTGCTTACCTATAGTGCAATTAATTGTAACGGACAGAAAAAGAGGGGGGAAGTTGTAGCATAGAGACGTGAGAAAATCTGTGCTGAGGTGAGGAGAAGGACGTAGAGGTGCGGAGAGGAGAGGAAAGTAACGGCGCGTTTTGGCGTTGTGTTTTATTATTACTGTTTATTCCAATAAATTGGTAAAATGAATAAATTAACTTTTGATAAAATCGTTTCTTATTTATTGAGTAAAGGAAAAATATATCGTTTATATATAATATTCGCTCACATATAGTGTTATTATTAAAACACGTAAGGTCAAATTAAGGATCCATACGTTTTTGTAAGTTACCTAGTTAACTGTACCATAAATAAAAATTCTTTTACTTTACAAATAAGCATTACAAAAGGCGTGCGATATAACTGTTCCTCTAATTAGATGTTGTTCGAGTGTATGAGTCAGTCAGTTGCATTATACACTCAGATACGGGCGATGGTTCAAAGCGCTGTAGTACATGACAACGAACAAAAGGACTACAAGCCATTTAAGTTAATGACTTGTGAGCAAGCAACGGCGTTTGATAGCTTAAAGTGTATCTTCCACTTAAAGTTCTACACTAGAAAAACTTGTAAGATAATGTGAATATATTACTAGCTCGTTGGCGCAATTGGAAGTAAACCTGACTTTACCTACTAGTGCTTGGATTCAAATCCCATTGAGGGTGTTACGTCTACTCAGCGTTTGCCGCTTTCCCAGACATTACTCGACACCTGAGGTGTCATGTTCCACGCCTGGGAAAGAAACTTCGCGCCACCTCGCCTTTCCCTACCTAACTTCGGTGGGATCGGACGCCATTAGTATTTAAGATTTTAGCATAGTACATAGTATAAGAATAATTATAATTAATTAACTGTAAATAAATAGATTTATTTGGATAGTGAGTTTATGTACCCAACAGTCGCCACCATAATATAATTAGGGTAACTTTTTATATTTGTTGGTTTCATTTAGCTTCGAATCTGGGTAGTTGTATTATGTATTAAGTCTACTTACTTTGGGGTCGGACGACCGTGTGTGTAATTACGTTTTATGTATTTATTTATACAACCCAAAGCGGAGACATTTGTTATTTGAATCTAATTTATGTTATTCTAGGGGCATACATTTTTAAGGTACTTCCAAGAAGTCTATCAACTATCAGGTAGTATAAAAAAGAAAGATAAAAACGGTTGTAAATCGATCTACAATATAAAAAAAAATACAAATGAATTAAACTGCGACAGAATTTCATTATTGTTAGTAATAAAACTAATTTAACTTGAACAATTCTTATCTCAATGCTAAGTCGATTTCTCACCATCCATACTAATATTGTAAATGAGAAAGTCTGTCTCTCTTTTAGTTACGCTTTCATGACTAAACCTCTAAGCTAAACGTTGTTAAAGTTTCACCTCAAACGCGTGTAAATTGTAAATGTTAATCTTTTCTTACCCAAAAGCTATCTGACTGTATGTCGGTTTTCTCAAAATCTGCTGAATTGATTTTTATACGGTTTTTACTACAAGGTAGCGTAATTCTTCCGGAAGGTTTAGGTAACAGTGTATTTGGTTTTATGTAAATTGTGTTGAAGAAGTTGCGCAGTTGAAAAAAAATCGACTGCTGGGCGCTTATGGTAAAGATACGCTAAAGTAATGTACTACAGAGTTGTAGATCTACAAAAATCCTACAATAAAGTCCTGGACAGTATGTCACTATCTCTTATGATTAGCTTACAATAACTACTTTTATGTCCACAATTTCAATTAAACGCAATGATTTGCAAGCCGCAAGCACAGCTAATTAAATATATAAATAAAAAAACCTCATTAATTAACGGTGTAAACCTTTTTTCCCTGGCTAAAAGTCAAAAATGTCACCGTCCGATTAATTAAAATAGATATACATCATCGATTAATTATATTAAATATCTTGCACTGGACGATATCCCTTAATAAAACGGGCACATGCCTAGGGTGTTACGTTTCAGTCTTCGTTAGCCTAACTAATCGAAGTACTAGTAATGAAAATTATGTACTTTAAATTATTACAAAAAACAGTATATCGTGTTCGATTACTATAAATACTGATTTATAAGAATACTAAGCGCACCACACATGTTGCTGTGGCTATTTTATTAAAATCCGTCCAACCGTTTCGGAGACTATAAAAACATATATGCATACTTTCACTTTTATACAGATTAGTGGTAACCGCGACTACGTTCGCAACAACACAACTATAACAAATAATTTATAGAATTAGGCGTTACTTTGCGGAGATCCATAATACAAAAGTAATAATAAAATTATTTTGCTATAATCCGCGATACAACTATAACAGATATTATTTTGCTATAATCCGCGTTTGATAAGAGAATCTATGTAATGCTATGTGTATGAAGCAGGCAACATTCACATATCTTACACATGCAGGACAATGGACAAATCGTAATGGATCACAATTTTATTGTGCAGCCTATCCTCCTGATGATGCTTCGGTTTTGGGGCGAAGCGATCGTACAGATTGTAGTAGTGATTGTGTGTGTTGCTTGTGTGAATTGTTGCTGACTTGTCCTGCATGTGTAAGGTATGTGAATGTTGCCTGCTTAGGGTTACATGGATTCTCTTAACAAACGCGGATTATGGCAAGATAATTGTGTTATACCTTCTTTACGTTTCAGTACCCTCATTAACGATCAGATAAATGTTTCAAGTTCAAGCTTGTTGCACTTGTTCAGAGGTAAAGGTGGGGTTGAATCAACTACTATATAACAATGCTTGTTCGGATAATGCTTCGTTTTGCAATTTTGTCGTGGAGTCTATCTCCTGATGATGTTTCGATTGCAGGGCGAAACGATTGATGAGTTTGTGATAGTGAACGTGTGTAGTGCTTGTGTATTGTGGTGGCAGTGGTGGAGGTTTGTGCATGTGTTTTTACGAATCCTGCATGTAACGGGTATGAAAAAACGGATAATCCACTATACATTTAGCACTACATATATTTTCTATTTAATGTATCGCGGATTATAGCAAAATAATTTTATTATTACTTCTGTATTATGGATCTCCGCAAAGTAACGCCTAATTCTATAAATTATTTTCAGTACCCTGAATAATGTGTTTTTCCCTGAGAAAGAAAAACAGGTTTCTATATGTTACCTCGGCGTACTTTAATCGTTCCAAATTGCATCAATAATTCGTTCAGCTAATAATTCCTGAAAGCCTAATAGACTAGATAGATAATTTTAGTATGAACAAAAAGGTTATTTATAAATAACAAGGACTACTTGCACAGGAAGTAACATTTAGCACATTTAAGAAACTGAGATTTTGCGACATATATGTCGTTGAATTAATATTTCAAGGCATTCGGCTACTCGATAAAACGCAGTCTAACGGTTATTTATAGAAGGGAGAATTGTAAGTTTTTTTTTGTTACATGACTCATTGGAAGCGATAACTGGGCTGCACTTACATTGAAGCTACAATACACGATTAGTGTTAGGTGCATGTGCAAGTTTTTAAGCATTTAGTACGTGAACAGTCAGTTTTATACTTCTATGTCATGCCGAGAATAAAAACATGACAAAGTCGATTCACAAACAACATAACAAAAACATACTAGTTTTAGCCATTGTTTAGTTGAAAATCACTTATAAGGAAGCGAACATGAAAATGCTACTCTAAAACATTTGGAAATTATCACTAAACACAGTAGGTGTATGCTCGAATACACATCTAACACGTAATATATGATCAATAGGTCTGATAAATTAATGACAACATTGTATGTAACACAGTATACAAGAAAATCTTAGAATATATACCATCTATATACAACTATAATATACAAATGATTTTATGAATATGATATATTTTATGAAACATCAAAAATGATATTTCATAAAATATATCATATCTATAAAATGAGGATTAATCCTCAACAATATTTGAAAAATACTACGATTAATTCGTATTTAATATATCGACTGTGAACTGGAAAATTGTCCTATCTTATTTTTGACAACTTTTCAGAAAGATGAAAAAACGTGATTAGATACATTCGCAATAATTTTTATGTAATAAAAAACAGTTGACTTTAAATATGTTTATTTATTTACAAATTCTCTAGCAGGTATATGATAATACTTTTTTTTAACAGGAAAAACCCCTTATGGGTACCACCGCCCGACGGGGACAGGCGGTGGTTATGTCGGACTCGCACCGACTAAAACGACCTGTATGCTCCACCACGCTACCGATGGCGGGGGCAGGGTACCTTACCAGCAGCAACTCTGATCCCAGAATCACCTCCTCTGGGTGGGGACCCCTTCAAAAGAGAAGTCCCCCTCCGCTAACCGGTGCATCGAGAGCACCAGAGCACCCACCGCCTCGCGGCGTCCGATAAAATATATGATAATACTGAGGCAATACATGATAATGATAGGCAGTAGTACCAAATTCCGTTAAAAAGTGATTTGGTTTAAAATAGGACATTGCTGGTTCACAGTCGATATATGATTCATTACTTGACAGTAAGTGGACACTATACGAATAAAATAATAAATCAATGTAAACGAGGCTCTACATTATAATAATAAGCGAATGGATGACTCGCCGAGGAATGACCTTACTCTTCCATTTGCCTGAGATTCGTCTTACATTATTGGATAAAGTAAACTAATAACTAATTTATAGAATTAGGCGTTACTTTGCGGAGATCCATAATACAAAAGTAATAATAAAATTATTTTGCTATAATCCGCGATACAGTAAATAGAAAATATATATAGTGTTTAATGTATAGTGGACTATCAGTATTTTCATACCCGATACGTACAGGATTCGTAAAAACACATGCACAAACCTCCACCACTTCCACCACAATACACAAGCACTACACAGGTTCACTATCACAAACTCAACAATCGACTTTGCGATTTTGTCGTGGAGTCTATCTCCTGATGATGCTTCGGTTGCGGGGCGAAACGATTGTTGAGTCAAAAAAGCACCTACTCTATATACAACTTAAAAAATGACGTTTTAAAATTAGCGATGCGATGATAAATTGAATATGAGAATTCGCCGACGAGTACATTAACGATGAATTTCATGTTTACTTTAACTTTGTTACCTAAAAGACTATGCATTATTTATTTTATGTTTCATTGTGTGTAGTGTCATATTATTCATTTTATTTCAGTGTAACTATTCCAAGTATGTGGAAAGACAAAGAATATTATATCATATTAGATTTCAAGTTCTAAGTAGCGCAGGAATGACGTAGTTATCTGGTATTTGTTCAAATAGATAATAAAACGATGTTAAGAAGCTTGCCGTGGCTTTTTGTATCACCAAAACTTAAAGGAAGCGAGAGAGTCGATAACACCTTTAAAATATATAATGCTATCTGTAGATACGTTTTTATTTTATTAGAAACTAGCTTTTAAACGCACCTTCGTTCGCGTGGACTGCAGTCTTATTATTTGAGTAAACCGTAATACTTATATTAATAATGGTTAAAGTGGGTAAACCTTAAAAGCTAGACAAATGCTGTCGCGGACTTTTATTTAGAACTTTTAGAGGGCAACAATTTTGTAATACATGATTTCTGAATAACCTTTACCGTTTACTAAGCGCACGCAAGGAAAGCTTTAAATTTTGCTGTCTTAGCAATATTTATTATAGCTGCTCCTCTCCTATTCATCTAAGTGTGATGTTATATAGTCTTCCTCGATAAATCTTACAGTCAAAGAATTTTTCAAATCGGTCCAGTTGTTCTGGGATTAAATTCAAACAATCAATCAAACAAACAAACTCTTCAGCTTTATATATTAGTATAGATATGTTGAGGAAAAATTAACGTCTGGATTTTAATAGAAGCAGTGAATTAATGTAATTAATTAGTTCAGCCCGCGAATGTTTTGGTTTTGGCGCTATAAAGTTTGACAGTTATTTTTTTTTTATTCGTTCAGAAACACATTTGCCGCCTTGGACATACGTTTTATTTTGACATGGAGTAAAAAAAATATCAATTCAATAATAATTGAAAAATCGATACCGATTTTTGTAGAAGGGAAAAATATTTCCCTTGGACGTGAAAGTGTTAAAGACATCTTAAGATACAAACGACCGTTGAATGAATGGAACTTTTTAAATGTTTCTTTCAAGATCATAATCTCTTTTTTTAGATAAATCTTTTGAGGTATATCAAAAAAACAACAAATATAGAAAGGTTTTAGATCTATCAGTCTCCACATTTAAATCAATTTAAGAAATCTAGATGTAAAAACTGGCCCGTTGGCGCGGTCGGTAATGACACTGCCTTCAACTCCGTGGGTCGCGGGTTCGATCCAGGACAAACATTTTTTATAAACAATTAGTTTGGTTCTTCGAGCCTAGGTGTGTATTTTTCCTTAAGTATGTGTTTAAAATTATATATGTAGCATATTTACCAGTTGACCGTCACGTTTTAAGTTACGTACTTTGGGGATTGACGACTGTGTGTGTAAGTAAATAAAACGAATTATAATATATAATGTATAAAAAGTTATATATATATCAAAATCAGCCAATTAAGCTACCGGCTAATATAGGACGCTTCGACGTGAGCTTTTGTCAGAAATAACAAGTTCGCCCAAACAACCACGCCTTTCGGTCTCATTAACGTTAATTAAAAAAATGCAAAATTGCACTTCCACATACATGAAGAAACAGAATAAAAGAAAAAATATTTTGTTACTTTCATTCTGTTTATTATTACTGTTGAAAATATACTGTAAAAAAATTATTATCCTCCTCCCCCTTATCCAACTCTAAGTGGGGTCGGCACAACATGATACAAACATGTTGTTACATGATTTGGCTATGTATTTTACGACCGGCTGCTAAAGAGGGTGGTCTATTCTACTCAGCCTGATAAACACAGGGCGGATCGACTTACCACAGTCGCCTTTAACGACATCTCAGTAAGAAATGAATGTGGTCTATTCTACTCAACCGGATATCACACGGTGGGCCAACTTACCTTACTCGCCTTCTACGACACCTCGGTAAGAAATGAGTGCGGTCTGTTTTACTCAGCTCAGGATACCACACGGCGTAAGAAAAAAGTATATATTGAATTTAAAATCTATGTAAAAAAACAATTTCTTTGAAATCAAGAAAGGTTTTAAAAACATTCAATAATTTTTGAATGATTTGAAATTTCAATTAATTACTTTGGTATTCATTGAATTCAATACCATCAATCTTATCCGCAATTTGCCACCCAAAAATCTGCTAATGCTCTGACGAACTACTTGTCAGTAAATCATTAATTAATTCATTCATTAATGAATGAATTAATTAACTGAATTAATTAATTAAATGAATTAATTCATTCATTAATGAATGAATTAATTAACGGGCCAGTTTTTACATCTAGATTTCTTAAATTGATTTAAATGTGGAGACTGATAGATCTAAAACCCATCTATATTTGTTGTTTTTTTGATATACCTCAAAAGATTTATCTAAAAAAAGAGATTATGATCTTGAAAGAAACAATTTTGTAATACATGATTTCTGAATAACCTTTACCGTTTACTTAGCGCACGCAAGGAAAGCTTTAAATTTTACTGTTTTAGCAATATTTATTGTAGCTGCTCCTCTCCTATTCATCTAAGTGTGATGATATATAGTCTTCCTCGATAAATCTTACAGTCAAAGAATTTTTCAAATCGGTCCAGTTGTTCCTGGGATTAAATTCAAACAATCAATCAAACAAACAAACTCTTCAGCTTTATATATTAGTATAGATATGTTGAGGAAAAATTAACGTCTGGATTTTAATAGAAGCAGTGAATTAATGTAATTATTACTAATTAATTAGTTCAGCCCGCGAATGTTTTGGATTTGGCGCTATAAAGTTTGACAGTTATTTTTTTTTATTCTTTCAGAAACACATTTGCCGCCTTGGACATACGTTTTATTTTGACATGGAGTAAAAAAAATATCAATTCAATAATAATTGAAAAATCGATACCGATTTTTGTAGAAGGGAAAAATATTTCCCTTGGGCGTGAACGGGTTAAATGTCGTGATGAGTTTTTCTATTAAAACTTATGTGTCTAATTGATAATTGCAATTTATCACACGCTTTTCGGTGAAGGAAAACATCGTGAGGAAACCTGCATATCCCTTGAGAATTCTCTAGGAATATGTGTAACCTACCAATCCGCATTGGAGCAGCGTGGTAGGTCTAGCTCCAATCCTTCTCTCCAAAAACGGAGAGAGGAGGCCTTAGCCCAGCAGTGGGCATAGTAACAGGCTGTTACTTTACTTTACTTTACTATTTATTTGACGGTACAAATTAGAACATCAAACGACTGTTAGACTTTGCTGACCTCTGTCGTGAGTAGAGGTTGTGAGTGTTTAAATTGCTTAGGTATATAAAAGTCCAAATTGTGATTATAATTTGTATCATAATAATAATAATGGAAACCTCAGTTATGACCTTATATTTTTTAGTTAAGGAATGACGGAATTGATGAATTATTAGAGCGAATTGATTAATTATTAGCATTATTGAAGTGGACAGAAATGTAGAGGTTTCCAATCGTAACACGATTTGGCCATCAGGGTGTTATCTTTGTCAGACATAAGTTGATCTTTGTATGATTCTTAGTAATGAGATGTGATATGAATTGTGGCCTATGTCGGCAAATACGTACGGCCATTTGCACATTGTAAAAAAAAGTCTTAACAGAATATTTAGTTAAATTAATAAGCCGATAAAACATGGATATAAAAAAGGTGGAAACGAACGTAATAATCGTAGTTTATAGAAACACTTGTGTTATATAGATGGTGATTAAAAAAGAAAAATCAACATTCTTGTTATCTTGTTAGCTTTAGTGCGAAGGGGCTGTTAGGGATTATCGATAGTTCGAGCATTATTTATTTATTTATTTATATATTCGGATCTTCAACAGCATTACACGATAAATCATCCAACATATATCCCATTAAGGTACAATTATAAAAATAAACTCTAGAGAATAATGAAAACAAAAAAATATTAAGGCTCAATTATTAAAACTCTGAAATAAAAATTTTAGTACATTTTTTCATAAACAATGAAAGCATCGCACCCAATATCCGGTGATAATGTGTCCTTTGTGCAGCTATTATATAAGCGCGAGGTACGTGATATTGAGATATTTTGCCCAAAATTAATGCTCAAAATGATATTAGAGTATGTACAAAACGACAAATACAAATAACGTAACAAAGAATAAATGATATGTATGCGAAGCAGCGACCACTTCTTTGAACTGGGCATAAAATCTGCACGAAGAGAATGCATCAGACCGAAGACATTTGCACTTAGTTCACGTTTTCCTCATTTACTTAACAAATGCATTTAAATTATTTTTCCGTTGCTTACGTTAAACAAGTTCCTGTCCGGTAGCATACTTGAAAATACTTTTAATGTTAAAAGAATTAACTTAACAGAGACTAGTTTCAAGTACTTCAAGTACTTTTTTTGTTTTATGAACACTCTCTGATATCCCATTGGATTATCAACACTACCAACAGCAATTATAACATTAGGTATATCGTCCATTAGTTTGATAGGTCGCGGGGAGAGCCCTTGAATAGGCCTATGTCTAGTTGGAGGGAGAGAGAGTAGGAAAGAGGAAGTGACATCTTAGGACTCCAGTACACTGGCCTACACTAAAAAAAGTAAAGAGTAAAGTAGCGGCCTGTTACAATCCCACTGCTGGGAATAAGCCTCTTCTCTCCGTTTCTGGAGAGAAGGGTTGGAGCTAAGACCTACCACGCTTCTCCAATGCGGATTGGTAGGTTACACATATCTCCATAATTCTCTAGAGATATGCAGGTTTCCTAACGATGTTTTCCTTCACCGAAAAGCGTATGATTAATTGACATTTATCAATTTAATTAATTATCAATTAGACACATGAGTTTCAATAGAAAACTCATTGGTGCCTGCCCGGGTTTGAAGTCCTGTTTCCCTCGTAAGAGTCGCACGGTCTCACCACTGGGCTATCACAGCTTATGGCCTACACTAACTACAACTAAAAAGGTAGTTCAACATTATACAGACTTCTCGGATCGGACTTGACCAACACCTCTCTAAATGACAATGGTTGGCAACACAGTTATATTTTTTAAATGGTTATTATATTTTTATATCATAAAGCTTTCACCTTTAACGTGTGCGAAAAATACTTGGAATCTTATATCACATTAACACATTTTTTACCGGATTATCCATTTCGAAGGATATAACCAGATATAGGTCTTAACGTCTATTTATTAATCAATTATAATAAATAATAATAAATATTTGGGACACTTACACGCACGGTCGTCTGGCCTTAATACTCGTGTTATGGTCGACCGACAACTGGTAAGTATATACATATATAATTTTAAATACATAAACGCTCGAAGAACCAACATATTGTTTAAAGAGAATGTTGGCCCTCGGCGGTAATCGAACCCACGAGCTGAAGGTAGGGTCACTACCCACCACGCCAACGGGCCAGTCAATTAGGTCCATTCATACTAGTATAGTGGTTTGCTTTACAAAGACCTCATGCTAAACAATATGATGGTACTTTAAACAGTAATCTTCTGTCAGTATATAATTCCACTCAATTAACAAGATATTTGGGTCGAGTTTGACCGGATGTCGAAAAAATTACGTAGTGATATGAAGTCTGATGACTTACTCATTGTAATCTTACTTTTCATATTAAAATTCATAAAAGTGAAATCATTATATATTTTTATATAGTAGTATAAGTTTTCTAAAACCTGTTATCAAATTCAAAATTTACTTTATTTAAAAATCTTTGGAATATAAGTATTATTTACTGCTATGATCTGATGTACAGTTCATAGAAAATGACTGTGTAAATGTTTTTAAGGCAAAAATGTTTTAGGTGACATATTCATAAGGAAAATCTGGAAAAAAAGGTATATTGAAACTGCAAATTATTTTTTTTTTCATAGATAGCCAGTTAATAGCACATTATTGAATTATATAAACATAGGTCTAAATTTATTTATTTACGGACAACGAAAGCGTTATAGGTCAACAGGTCAAGGAGGGCAGCCTATGACATCACGTGAGGCTCGAAATCCGATCCCAAACCAAAAGGGACGATCGTATTTTTATTATAATACTAACTGCTGGACACGACTACATCTGTCCGTATTTTAATATTGCGATAAAAAGAAACCTATGTCACTAGGCCTTAGATATCGTATATGATATCAACTATTCTCGTACCAAAATGTACATTATTACATATTTATACTATCAGACTAATATTTTAAATGTAACACCTATATATATAATATATTTAAAAAATTCCCAATGCTGGCAGTCTGTATCTGATAGATTTTTGTACTGTTTTCACCAAAACATAGTGCAATTTTTGAGGAAGGTTTAAGGTAATAGTATACTCTCCAGAACTGGTTCTCCGATTTGGGACTTTCACTGGAACATAAAAGAGGTTGTGAAGCGACGTATAGGTTGCTTTACATCCTAGAATTCCCGCGGAGTCGGGATTTAGACGGGAAAACGCGTCGTAGCCGCGAGTACAGCTATGTGCGATAAAAATATGAAGTGCTTCTTTCGGGAGCAGGAAAAACATTGAGGGTATATTAATATTGAAATTGATTCGAACGAAGTTGCAGGTACAATTAATATGAAATCATCGGATACCGGTTTATTTTCTTTGCTAAATAGGTTGTGGTAACTTTTGCGGTTTACCAATGTCAAATGTAATATTGGTTAAGTACTCGGTAGGTGGATATGTTTTAAACATGATAAATAATTTTACTGTGTACTTAGATATCATATCTATACTAATATTTTAAATAAGAAAGTCTGTCTGTCTGTTTCGCTTTCAGCCGGAGCGATATTGATGCGATTTGATACAATTAAAGCTTATACACTGAGAAGTATAAAAAGTTTTTCTTTTGGGAACAAGGGAAGGATACTTAAACGCTTAAGTCGGTGCGAAATATACCTAGCTCATGAGATAACCGCCATGTAAAGTAATAGTCCTTAACGATAGTTATTGTTGTTTCAGTTAACGGTGCAATCATGAAGAGCATCGGCCAACATTTCAAAGGTTACGGAAGTCAGTATGACTTGATGGCACAAATTGTGGTTGGAATTCCTGACTTTCTCCACTCCCTATGGTCAATTTTTTGTCACAAAGATAGACAATTCGCATTTATAATATTAGTATGGATTATTTTTTAATTATTCTCGCCGTGTGGTATCCGGCTGAGTAGAATAGACCAACCGCATTTCTTACTGAGATGTCGTAAAAGGCGACTAAGGTAAGTTGACGTCAGGCAGGCGGCCGGTCGTAAAATACCTAACCATAATAAATAACAACATGCAGAAGATCGATGACGTATTCTTTGTTTATTCATAGACATAGAATAAAATTGCAGTTAAGTTAGATGTGTTTCTGACAATTAATCTCTTAGTGGTTATTACTAAAGCAGGGCGTTACTAAAGTGTCATAGTAACGATTGCAAGTCATAAAACTGCGCGTTATGCCGAACGCCGGCCGCCAGGCGGGCGCCCGAGAAGGTTATATCATACAGACGGAAACAACCCTCGTCGGTTGTGGTTTTGGGAAGTATCGTACGATAAGGATTGCCAGCTTTTTGAAGTAAAACCTTTTTACGCACGTTTGATTTGAGGAGTAAGCTGGTGAATGCGTTATGAAAGCGTTATGAAAGTGAGATCGAGCGAGGTGAGCTGAAGATGACAGAGAGATATTAGTGAAGATAGAGAGAGAGCAAGTTATGTCTCGTATACTACTGTAGGAGAATGAGAGATAGGTGCGAGCATTTTCTTTCTCTCTTTCTCTTATGGCCAGTTACGTTTCGTATATGACAGAGCAGGCCTATTGTCTATTTTCATTGAGATTTACTTACTCTCTTCCTCAAATATCCAGTTCATGAAAGATATCACTCATGGGCTGCAATAGTGGCATAACTCAAAAACATGTATTTTGGACTAAATACTTAAATGTTTAAATATACATTATTTTCAGCAAGCGTTAGACAGTCCCCGTGGTGGCGCCGTATATAGAGCTCATGAATAAGGGCCCTGGATGGGCTTGAAACTAATCGGATTCACCCGATAGAATAAGACATGAGTATTGTCGATATCTATACATGAATACTAATGCTATGAACACCACTCACGATAGTTTAAATTCAAAAAATTCAGATTTGTTCTGAAACTTGATTATATTGTTTGTGGCTTTACTGCGCTGAGAGTCCTCTGAATAAATAAAAACTAAATTGTGCGAGCGTCTAATTCACTTATAGTTTTAAGCATTTTGATTTCGAAAACATTATCTTGTATATTTTTTTTTTGTTCAACAGTATGTAGTGTGTCATGTAACAATTGTAATGATGGGCTGGGATATGTAAATAATCGACGACCATCCATGGCCAACGTTCCTTTATTACTATCTCTCTTACGCTGACACATACTACTTATATACCACTACAAGTAAAATGTATAATGTAGTAACAAACAGTATTACACTGTTTTTAACAGCTTTTTTTTAACTTGTAATGTATGTATACAAAGGTGGAATTTTACAAGTTAAATTTGAACAACTTTGCGGTGTCCGATTGAGCTGAAATTTTACATACTGGTCCAATCCCGATTACAATACATATTTATGATAAGCATGACCTCATGCTCTGCCAGGATTGACTCCAGACTAGGGAACTGCTCTACGGTTAATAGTAGGGACATGAAATTTAAAAGCTTTTTTAAAAGCATTTTTAATTTGACTTGTTAACATAATTAGCAACCCTATAGTCCATCATTAAATAGCGCACTGTCGTGATTCGTATAAATTGGTAATGTATCGTTTTGAATCTACTGACGTGTGACTCAAAACCGTTTGATTTTACCGAAAAAAAATTGTTTTTACTTCTACAAGTATATATGAATTAATTGTCAATTCAAATTTACACTAATGTGACAAATACAAAAATCTGTCTATAACACTTTGATGCCTAATCCGCTCCAATATTGATGAAATCGGCACAATTGTCGCTTGTAGGAAAAGAGACGTATCGTGTTATTGAGGGTACTTAAACGTAACTTTGTTCACGTCAGCTTCAGTGTAAAAATACCTTCTATGAACGCAAACATTTCCATCCTACATTATATGCTAGCTTTTATAATCTTCAATTGTACCAAATTTCATCAAATTGTTCAATCAAATTAGTGAAAAAGTTTACAATGGTTATTGAAAATTAAGTAAGCAAGCTCCTTGTAAGCTGTGATAGTCCAGTGGTGAGACCGTGCGACACTTACGAGGGGAACACGAGTTCAAACCCGGGAAGGCACCAATAAGTTTTTCCATTAAAACTCTAAGTCTAATTGATAATTGCAATTAATCACACGCTTTTCGGTGGAGGAAAACATCGTGAGGAAACCTGCATATCTTTAGAGAATTCTGGAGATATGTGTAACCTACCAATCCGCATTGGAGCAGCGTGGTAGGTCTTAGTTCCAACTCTTCTCTTCAGAAATGGCCGCTACTTTTATCCTTGTAAGATAAATGTATGCCATTGCGAAATTTTTCTAGCCATATAAAAGATGAAAATTCGTTAGTTTTGAGTATATCGCTAACCGATCTAACAAATATAAATCTTATTTTAATGTAAGTTTTTTGGAGAAACAGTTTAACCTATATTAGTAGCCTTATATAGTATCATGTAGGCAGTTAATATCTACGGAATACCTGCTCAATATTTTTTACGCCCAAATAAGGGGCCAAGCCCACAAGTTTCCAAAAAACGACTCTTAGTCACGTTATCATCAAAATATCAAAATTTATTTCGAAAGCGTATTTCATTCTCTAAACCTAGTAAAGTAAAGCCCATAAGAATTAAAAAAAAGCCAAACACCTTTCTATTTGAGCTTAGACGCACCACTTAGCTGCAGGGCGGATGGGTCGTTAATACAAATCCTAGGTGTTATTTTAGGTAGGTTTTCCCCGTAATATTTTCTCTTAGCACAAGATAAGATGTCCTAATTGATATTTACAATTTATCACATGCTTTACGATGAAGGAAAGCATAGTGAGGAAAACTGCCATATCCCTAGGGAATTTCTGGGATATATATATTTTAATTTCTTGTTCCTCTGATGCTAGAGTCAGAGTCATTTGTTTGCACTTACATACTGCTGTCACTATTCTTATTCTATTTACATCTCCTTAGTCTATTATTCTAACTTGTATTATTGCACTATTTATTCTTAACTTGCTAATTCTAATTACTTAAATTATATTGCATAGGGCTTCCTACAATATTTTAGGGCAACGCGTGGTTTTGCCTAATATATATTTTTTATATATTTGCAAAGATCCTAATTGTTTCTATTTTTTTTGTTGAGCAGTGTGATAGACGGATACATGTGAACAAATGGTACATTTTTAAGCCGTAAGGACATGGTAGGATAGACGATCTTACTTGCTTAAATCTTAGCTGCATGACCTTTACGGGCTGTAAAGGTCATGCAGTCTGTCGCTATCAGTACGGTAACTTTTTCGTTATTACATAGAATGTATACAAGTTCAAATTCAATATATTCTTTATTCAACTTGTTAACAAGTGATTTGAATCTGCTGGTTCGGAAAGATGTTTAATGTTTTGTATACATAAAATGGCCATTAAGGTTCGATCCACCTCGCAGAAAAACTCACATTTGGTAGATAGTATAATACTTCGACACCCAACCTCTTGACAATCAATATCGTTTGCCTTTATACTTCTCAGTACTACTTTTACTTAATGGAGAAATCTGCTCATTATGCAGATTAGATTACACATATCCCAGATTTTGACCAGAGTTATAAATCTGTATAGACTCTTAACTTACTTTCAACTGAATTTGAAGAACTGTAAACATTTTTTAGATGCAAGTTTTATAAAATATCGCTCATTCATCGCTAACTCATAGTCGCCTGGTCAGATGCCGACGAACATACGAACCACGATAAGTGTCAATTGATCTCTTTTTCTATTTCCAATTCAAATTCTCTTTTCTTTTAAAGCTTTTTTAAAAAGAAAACCGTATTGTGTGTGCCTGAGGTATATGTATGGATAGGTTTGAACTCAAGACTTCTTGGTTCATGGTTCACATGTCGCACAAATCGGCTGTCATATACATACATATTTACTCCTGCCCTTATCCCACTCTAAGTGGGGTCGGCACAACATGTTACAAACATTTTGTCACATGATTTGGCTACGTATTTTACGACCGGCCGCCTGCTTGACGTCAAATTACTTTAGTCACCTTTTACGACACCTCGGTAAGAAATGTGGGTGGTCTATTCTATGCAGCCGGATACCACACGACACATACCTTAGTCGCCTCTTACGACATCTCGGTAAGAAAGGAGGGTGGTCTATTCTATCCAGCCGGATACCACTCGGCACATACCTTAGTCGCCTCTTACGACATCTCGGTAAGAAAGGAGGGTGGTCTATTCTATTCTGCCGGATACCACACGGCATTATACATACATATTTACTAATCACTAAAAACCAGTGAATCACTGTTTAGATAATTACTAAAACTCAAACAATGGCTAAGACTGGTTTGTGATACAAGATGTGAATTCTCAAAAATGGTTGACTAACCTCATTTCATAGTTTGTTTATTAGATTATTTTAGCTTTAGATCCATATTGAACATTTTATCCCCTGGGTCAATCTATAAATTATTTGAAAATTCCACTAAAATGAGTTCAATCGTTTCGGAGACTATAAGGAACATACATACATACATACTTCTTCTTTTATCTTTCTATTTTTATATACCACAGTATATTTTAAGCAATTTATATTTAATTTTTGTGCAAAATAATATACATAATTATAAAAAGATTGGCAACGTATATAATAGACAAAGTAGGAAGCGACATAAGCTTGCGGTTCCTGCTTTGCCACTTGCAATAGTAAGTAACTCGTTTGCGGGTTTGGGTATAAAATACCGCAATCGATTTTAGCTTTACCATTGCAACATTTTAAAAACACTATCAAAAAAGGCTAATGCAGAAAGCCTACTAACTACTGAGGATTACGTAGACATTAAGAATACGTGGACAGAGCTACTCTTCGGCCCTGTACAGAAAGTAATGACTAAATGTAACTAGTAATAAGAATTATATTTTAAAACGAGCGACCGCTGAGTTACTTGGTGGCTCTTCTCGGTCGGAGCAGCTTTCCGAACCAGCAGTAAAGTTGACGGTTTAAAAGCGCCAAAAGTTGAGAAAAATAAAGCAGATGTATCGTTTTTTTTAAATAGATGATAGAGAAAAAGGAAAACTAGAAAAGAAAACTAAAAACATCTAGTCTACATATGTTTGTTATATAGCTGTTAACGTCAATCATTGAATAACCTCTTCCTACAAGTCAAGATCTTGGAGTCAATCAAGGGCTTGATACAGAAAGCAGTATTGCTTGAGAGGTCACGTACGAGTATAAGCTCGACGAATCACGTAAAACAAAAGGAACGAAATTATTTTAAGTCTTAAAAGATATTGTTGTAGAGTTTTTCTGAGAATACTTTGGTAGAGTACTAAAACGTGTATTTGATGTGTGTTTAATTTGTACCATGTTTCAGGGTTGGTGTAATTATTTAAAAGAAAAAAGGTAGGTACAATAGTGTAGAGTATGCAACATAAGCAACACGTAGATTACTTTCGTAGATTAATAATATGGAACGCTACAATTTTATCGCCCTTTTTTAACTAATGTTGGGATTTAAGAGAGATTTGCTTTATTTATTTAATAGTGAAATGATTTATTTTTATCATTATTTAGTTATTCCTTGTAATATACTAAATTTTAAACAAAATTACAAATGCAAATATAAATTGTGGTATATTTAATCATAAATTATATCTAAATATAATTGATATATATGTATATCCGTGTGGTATCTGGCAGAATAGAATAGACCACCCTCCTTTATTACCGAGGTGTCGTAAGAGGCGACTAAGGTATGTGCCGTGTGGTATCCGGCTGCATAGAATAGACCAACCTCATTACTTACCGAGGTGTCGTAAAAGGCGACTAAGGTAAGTTGACATCAGGCAGGCGGCCGGTCGTAAAATACGTAGCCAAATCATATGACAACATGTTTGTAACATGTTGTGCCGACCCCACTTAGAGTGGGATAAGGGCAGGAGAATGATGAATGATGGTGTATATCTCAATTTATATTTGCTCAATTTACAATTAAATAGAAATTTATACATTTTTTTGTTAAATGTGCCTAAATAAATTACGCAATATCAAAAATCATATTGAACTGATTGCTCTGTTCGGACGTAAAGAAGAACGAACAAATAAACTTAAAAAAAAATAGTATGGTTACTAGGGCTTTAATAATGATGGGCTTTTATAAAAATAGCAAAAATATATACATATATCAATAATTTTTTTGTTGACGATTTTAAGTAACAAAAAATCAGCATTTTTGTAAAATAGTCTCTGCAAACAAACATTGTATGAATAATGAGGGCTGAAAATATATTTTATTATACTACAGATAAATGTCAACCTACAATATTTTACCGAGGCTATATCATTTATTAGTGACCATGAAGTAACGTAGAAAGTATATATTAAAAATTAATAACAAACCTTAAGTTTAGACTTGTGCACCACCTGATTGTTTTGTAGCGAGTCAAATGCGTGCCATATACAGTTGGTAACATTCTTCAATAAGGCAGACATTGTGTCAGCCTTAGACACAATATGTTCACATTTAAAAAGTAAATTATTTTTTTAAAAGCACAACACACGTCAGACACTATCGCGTTCGATTTTCAAACTAGCTGACTGGCTGATATCAGAGGAAGTGGGTGAAGCCGAACGCAAGATAAAGGCGTGCTTACAGTGTGTAAGGACGTCTTTTTGTTTTGTAATATACTTTACGTGTCAATGTTCTATATTATGTGCGAAGTCGCAGACGAGACTTTTTGTTTTAGTTTTTACTTTAGAATGTTGGCTAACTATGAACTATTATACCTTTTTAGTTCTGTCTAATAGCATTATACATATAAGTAGTTTGTTTATGAATATTACAAATTATTTAGAGTTAGGGTTAATTAGTATATTCAAATTAAATAATTAAAATAAATATATAGGACAATTATACGCATAGTTGTCCGTGCCTAAGGTAACTTAATACTTGTAACTGGTAAATATATACATATATAATTTTAAATAAATACTTAAATGGATACATACATCCATTCTTGAACCGAAAAATTGTTTTAAAAAAATGTTTGGCTCTGGCGGGAATTGAACTCGCTACTTGTGGTGCTGAAGGCAGAGTCATTCTTGCAGGTTATTCTGCACATGGCATTCTTTTTTATTTTTCATGTGGTTCTTTTCTATGAACGAACTATGAAAGACTGTCCAATAACGATGAAGTCGGACGTTACTATAAAAAAATTTTGAGTGCAGATAAAATTTTTTTTCTATAATATTTAGAATGAACAGCCAAACAAGAATTATTTAATGCTTAAATCAATTAATTCTTGCTTCGGTATGGATGCTACGTAAACCACATACATTAAAAAAGTACACAAGATCATTATGCCTCTCAAGAAAGCCTTTGTCACAAAAAAGAGTTAAATTAAAAAAAAGGTTAAGCTTTTGCTTTTCGAAATTTAAAATAAAATTTGTTTTTCATATTAATAATCTGTATTTTAAAATGAAAATTTTAATTGAATTTTTTCAAACATTAATTTATGTAAAGGAATATTTTATTTCGATTCTATTTTAAGAATTGTTTACGTAATACGCATTAGATAGACGGTAATTCTAAAGTAAATGACAAATTTATTACTGTCGCGACTAAAACGTTGTATTTTAGGTGGCAGAAAAAATTATGAGATCATTTACAAATCGCAAATTTCTACTATTGTATACTTCGTATTAAAAAGAGATATTTATTTAGTTTTTGTCTCCTTTTATTTGTAAAAGTAAAAAGTATGAGCCTCTTCTCGCCTACTGGAGAGAAAGGTCGGAGGTTAGACGTAGTTCAAATTCTTCCGAAATGTGCAAGATCCGAATTGAGCTCGTTATCCGAAGTTAAAGGTCATACGTCCTATCCAGCGGCCTTTTTCTGCGTGTGTGTGTATAATATTGTATACCACGTAAATATCACAACTTACTGTATAAGTATAAAGTAAACAATTTTTTTTTATTGTCTGATATCAAGTAGGCTCGTTTAATTTGTTTATAGTAGTAGTTATATTCATGTTTTACGAGATACATATATTTTGAGACCAAAGGCTGACCCGTTGGCGCAGTGACTAGTGACCCTGCCTTCAGTTCCGCGGGTCGCAGATTCGACTCCTGTCGAGGGCCAACATTTTCTATAAACAATTTGTTGGTGTTTCGAGCCTAGTTCTGTATTTGTATTTAAGTATGTATTTAAAATTATATATGTAATATATTTACCAGTTGTCCGTCACCCATGACACAAGTATTAAGTTCCTTACTTTGGGGATGGACTATTGTGTTACACATACGGTCCCCCCACGTGTATATGGGATATAAAAAAAAGGTTATATAAATATTACTTACATATATTTCTGTGTGTAAATGTCGGATAAACTTCCATTAGGTATATGCAATCCCAGTTCTGATAATAGATTTATCTTATGTCCATATATGTAGACGGGAAACTTAGGTATATGGGCGCGGAACATCATGAGATACGAAAAAATATCAGTTAATATACAAACTAAATCGAATCTGTACATATATCTGGAAGTAGTAACAACAATAATGTTAAGTAGTTGTAACAACATAATAGCTATAAATTCAAAATGCTACCACTAAGAAAAACTGTACAAGGTTTCAAAGGTTGCTCTTATAGGGAATCGTAAGGTCAGACACGACCGAACAAGAAATTGGGTGCTATACTATTCCACCAATTAAAATTGAGAACAACTAAGACGTAAAGAACAGGATAATACTCGTATGCAGTCCACGTTCAGTGTAGCTATTTTCCACTGGTAAAACTATATCATTTACATATCTGTTATGAAAACTACTAATATAAAAACAATAAACATAAATTTAAATTAATCACTCACGAAGTCGCAAGTAAATATATAGACGCCAATCATAAAAGTTAATTAGATTGACGTCGCAAATTGACTCTTAATTGTCCTTTATTTAATTACATTCCACATATGGCTGTTAAAACATTAACATCTCCCACTTTATAGCATATATGACTTAAAGTATAATAGTACCGCTTACCATATATGTATGACTTTGCGAGATATCACGCTTAATTTTTTTTTATAAAATAGACATAAAAATATTTAACTTTGAGACCGTTTTGAAGCATAGAGTAACTAGAGCAGGGGGGATTGCCTAAAATTTTTCCATCGACAATCGAGAGAAAGCAAATGAGATTTATTATCTGTCTCACTTTTTTGTATGTGATTAGACAAAGATAATTATGTTCCATTTTCCCTCTCATTATTTGCTGCGACACTCTCGCCTATGACTATGACTTTCCTACTCTATGGTTTATATAACTATATGGTTTTAAGACGTTGCTCAGAATTTTTCGTTAAGTTCGTATCACAATTATTGCACTATAGAAATTTATGTATAATCTCACTCAATAGATTGTGTAAACTTTAATTATTAGTCATTTCTTTGTGTTGGCCATTTCAAAAACTGTATGTGTGTATTCAGTAAAATTTATGTGTTACATTTCTTTAAAATATATGTTATATTTTATATCTATGTTTGAGATAAATTAGCCACTAACAAAACCAGACTCACGATCACTTTATCAGGAGTAGTTGAAGAAATAAAAATATTATTTATCTTTTTTTTGTATCCGTATTCTATATGTTTATGGATTTAAACTATAAACAATGAAAAAAGAAACCAATGTTGGATTTTGTGACTCAACCGATGTGTATATAAGGAGAAAACATCCGAGGACATAAGTCGATATGTTTACCATCTGTAAATTTAATAAAACGGGACAGAGAAAAATATACTGACATCTTTATACTAATAGAATCTAAGCTAAACCAAAGGAAAAGATATGCCAATGCTGGTCCCTTGCAGTGTGCGTTAAATAGCCCAGATTCCATCATTGCCATTGATTTGTACTAACTGGTTGCCGTAGCGCATCAATCTTCCCTTTCTGCTTATCTCTTAAGTTAGTTATTATTAGGTTATAGTACGATGGGGCTGACATTTCTGAACAGACAAAAGTCCTTAAAAATAAAGATAATAAAAAAATAACAACTTTACACTATTTAATTTATAAATAACAAGAAATTAACGCGAGTGACTGTCAAAAATATTACTTACTTGAGATAGTCTGTTAAAAGGTTCTAAAAAAAATATTTTAGTGCAGGGTTGATCAACTTTCTACCTCATCACTAATTCATTTTAGTGATTGGCAACGATGATAATTTAAGTTCCTCTACATATCTCCTATTTTCGTTATTTTATAACACAGGGAAACTATTGTTATCCCGTGTTTTTAAAAGTTCATGTTTTCCTATGAGACACATGGAAAAACACGTAAGAGTATTCCATTATTTAGGACTTAAGCAATTAAGTTGGCGCAAACGTAGTTGAATGTAATTTATATAATCGGCTATATCGCCTAGCTTGATATAAAATAAGTCTGTGCACTCACTTTACTCACTGGGGGTGGCGGTTTTATTATTTATATATTTTTTTCATTATCGGTATATATCCAAAAGCGGAAATCGTCGACCAACCCCAACCTAAGTTGAGTTTGGCCTCATGTTAGACGATTCTGGAAAGTGTTCAAAATAAACAATGCAATGAAAAATACTCAAAATTGGGGAAAAAATCTCACCTAATGTTAATCCATAGAGTTTTTATACTGGAGTAGAGGAGCCATAGGCAATCGTGTAAGTTAGAGTGTCGCAACAAATAATAAGAGAGGAAAGATGAAACTCTAATACTTATCTTTGTCTGTACATACATAAAAAAGGGAGAGGGATAATGTTTCATTTACTCTATGTTTGTTTTCCATGGAAACATTTTAGACCGGATAACTTAACTCTATGTGTTAGTATCCATTAACTTTCGAGTAAGTGCACATTAAATAATAAATATACAAAAATATTTTTTTATGACCTGCCCTTGAGATGTTCCTTCGTCTGACGCCAATTTAAGGTTTTAAGCCCCAACTCTTCCAACTAAAAAAGGAGAGGATACGCCCATCAGTCGGATATTAAAAGATCCTTTCTTACTTTGTCAAAAATAAACAAGTCAAGTTTAAAAAAACTTACAAAACTTTATGCCCGTAATGTTAACCATTGAGGAGTTCCCTCGTCTGGAATCAATCCTGGCAGCAACATCAGGTTATGCTTATCATAATATGAACTGGACAAGTATGTTAAATTTCAGCCCAATCCGATTGCCGATACCGGCAAGTGAATCAAATTTAACTTGCAAGATTCTACCTTCACAAACACACAAGGCAAGTTCAATAAAAGCTTTTGAAAAATTCCCAGAAAACCATGGTAATACTACTTGATCAATTTGATGAGTAATCATAACGAAGGCTGTTTGTTGGACACGGGCCATTTTACCTGTCTGAATGGCTTGCGGACTTAGCGACCTTTTCCTATTGTAACAGAAGAATAGCTTTGTATAATAATGAGTTATTGGGTCACATTGTTTGCTGTTTATGAATTGCAGACTATTTAGGTCATATGCAGTGCCTCCTGTCGGATTTAAGAAGTTGTAATATAGACATACTTTTGCTAATTATGTATGAAAGCGAACTCAGAATTAATACTTTAAAATTATGATACTAATTTTAATCATATTTTACTCAGTTCTTGTTTAGTTTAAAATGAAATTTAAGTAAAACTCATCATTCATCATTTTCCTGCCCTTATCCCATTCTAAGTGGAGGCGGCACATGTTTTTACATGTTGTTACATGATTTGGCTAGGTTACTTGCCTGACGTCAACTTACCTTGGTCGCCTTCTACGACACCTCGGTAAGAAGGAGGTTGGTCTATTCCACTCAGACGGATATCAAATTTAGGTACAAGTAAAATAATGAAATTTTGATTTCTCTTATTAATTTTTCAAGTTATTTACATCTTATATACATAACCAACATTAAATCAATCATCATTCTCATGCCCTCATCCTATTTTAAATTGAGTAAGCACATGTTATTCTCTTCCATTCTCCTCTATCATTCGTCAACTCGGGCGCTACTCCTTTTATATGAATGCCATACTTTACAAAATCCAACCATCTCTTTTTCTGCCTCCCTCTAGTCATATATTTCACACAACTTCATTCGAAATAAATGAAGTAAGGTTACTTGCAAAATAATTGTCTTCTCAAAATATTAAAAAAGTTTCGGCATCATTGCATGGATGTATTATATCTACAGTGATACATATCCGGACAAGGTCAATTAACTAAACGCCGGTTCAGGAACCATCTGGAGGCACCATATTTGTGCTGGTCAGACATGCAAATGACCGCTTCTATCGGAAGTTAGTGAAGGTGCCGCGGCCATATTTGCTACATGGCGGTCGTGCACTTTCAACAAACTGCTACCGTACTTGTGTTCAATTAAACTCAAAATAATAGAATCAGAATATACTCATAGATGTTTTTTTAAATCGATAAATTATTAATTATTACATTTTAATATTGCTCTTACAGAAAATAACTAAATAGAAACAAATAGGAATTTTTTCCGAAAAATTTACAAAAGTATGAAATTATTGTATTATACGTGTCCTAAAGTCAGCAAGCTAACATAAAAGTTTAATATTTTGTCTTTGCAATAAAGATAAGTGTTACACGATATTTTTCTTTTAAGCTTATTCAATAAATATTATAGTTTTTTATATCATGACCAAACTGTTTAAAGGAGGTTGTATTTGAAACATGTAACATAAGCTTAAAACATTTTACCCAACGATCAATCTACTCAATCTATCTATCAATCAATATATTATTAATGAAAAAGTATATGTGTTACGATAATCCGCTTGAGCGGAATTGATGAAATTTGGTACAGTTATGGCTTTAAAATATATAATAAAAAATCCCGTTTTACCTTGACGGTAAATATACACAGTATATAATAAATAATAGCAATTCAATTGAGGCGAATCAAATACCTTGTAAAACTAATATGAAACTTAAATGAAATGGTCTTTTAGAGCTAGTTTTTATGCCATAAGTAGCGATTTTTTAAAAATATTTAGACAGTTTTCAAGGTATGATCGAATTTTGAGTAGGGTCTTTTAAATAAAACATTGATGTCTTTGGTAAGTTTATTGATCCATCAAATACATCTAAACACATAGAGATTGCCGAAAAATTTCGTGATCACATCTAAACATGTAGAGAGTCAAAAATCCATTAAATACATTCGAACGAGTAGAGAATGACAAAGATACATCAAATACATAATATCATAGACAACTGACTATATCGACTGTGAACCGGCAATATGTCCTATCTCTTATTTTAAGCCAAATCACTTTTTAACGGCATTGGGTACTACTACCCATCATTTACCTTATCAACATGTATTATCTACTAGAAAATTTGTGAATAAATAAACATATTGGGCCGACCGTGATGGCATTGGCTATTTCTAGATGTGGTGTTGGCGCAAGATGCTAGATTTCATGGTCAACTTTCCGAACGAACCAGTCTATCCTTTGTAAATTAAAAGTCAAGGATAGGCTATCCACTGTATGTCTGCGAAGGGTCATGGAGTTTTTTGGACACATCGCTCGCAAAGACGGCCATAATCTGGAGCAGCTCTTGGTCACTGGCAAGGTGGATGGGAAACGGCCCAGAAGCCGGAGTCCAATAAGATGGTTTCATCAGATCCATGCCACACTGGACACTCCACGACGCACTCCACATGGCCAAAGACAGGAGCAGATGGAAGGAAGTCATACGTGAAAGTCTGCTTCCTAATCGTAGGGATCACGACCCTCAGTAATAGGAATGCGACCTGAGGAGGTTTTATTTCATAAAAATAATTGCGAATGTATTAATTAATATTCACGTTTTGTTCTTTCTGAAAAGTTGTCAAAAATAAGATATAACTATTTTGCAGTTCACACTCGATATACCGATTACACGTTTGATGCACGTTATTCTAATAGAAGCAAAAACATTTATGAATATGAAAAAGACTTATCTAATCTACTTTAATTTACTTGAACAGCTTGTTTATGGGTGTTTTGAGAAGGACATATATTGTGATAATATTATTTAATACTACTGTATCCACACAACAAAATTTGTTTTCTCTTTGGATTATACCTGAGTAAATTATTGTAGTGCTCCGTGCTGTTTTGTAAAAGCAAAAAATAAATCAAAATTTTGAGGAACAGATATGAAATAAGCTTTATAATGCTAAGGTTTATAATAAGCCATCAAATTATTTCTAGAATTAGGCGTTACTTTGAGGTGATCCTCGGCTTATACTTTGGCATGGTTAATTGAAAATCATAAATTAATAGTTACAACTCACATCTGGTAAAATTAAGTGGTCTGTATTTGGTGTTTTAATAAAGGAACTATATTTTAATTGAAACAACTTCAACAATGTATTAAATTTCAAAGAATAAATAGGAAAGGAGTAGTGGGGCTATGAGGTGCCCCCACTTTTACGTTGGTATGGTAAAATTAAAATTAAAACTGGCAACAAATTATTTGAGCATAAATTTGATAGTATAGTAATGATTTCATAAACAGCCTGTAAAACTCATTACAGCTATCGTGAAATTTAAAGGACTAAAAATTTCTAAATTTTAAGGAATAAATACGAAGAGATTAGTGGGGGTGCAAGAAGCCCCCACTTTTCTCTTGATTTAGTATATTTAAAATCGAAAGCATTAGGTAAAACTACTTGAGTTAAAATCTGGTATAATGGTAACAAAAAATCCCAATTGTTTTACAAATGGATGGACGAAGCCAAAAATAAAATATATTTTTTTTAAGACCAACATTAGGTAAAACTCATTATAGCTGTTGTAAGATTTACCGAATGTTGTAAAATTTCAAAGAATATATACAAAGAAACTAATGAGGTGGCAACTAACCCCCACTATTCTCTTGGTATAAATTCATTCAAAATCAAAAACATTAGGTAAAACTCGTTACAGCTGTTGTAAGACTTACCGAATGTTGTAAAATTTCAAAGAATATATACAAAGAAACTAATGAGGTGGCAACTAATCCCCACTTTTCTCTTAGTATAAATTCATTCAAAACCAAAGACCTTAGGTAAAACTTATTATAGCTGTTGTAAGACTTACCGAATGTTTTAAAATTTCAAGGAATATATACAAAGAGACTAATGGGGTTGCGAGTAACCCCCTCTTTTCTCTTGGTATAAATTCATTCAAAATCAAAAACATTAGGTAAAACTCCTTTTAGCTGTTGTAAGACTTACCGAATGTTTTAAAATTTCAAAGAATATATACAAAGAGACTAATGGGGCGGCGAGTAACCCCCACTTCTCTCTTGGTATAAATTCATTAAAAATCAAAAACATTAGGTAAAACTCCTTATAGCTGTTGTAAGATTTACCGAATGTTTTAAAATTTTAAAGAATATATACAAAGAGACTAATGGGGTCGCGAGTAACCCCCACTTTTCTCTTGGTATAAATTCATTTCAAATCAAAAACAGGTAAAACTCATTATAGCTGTTTTAAGATTTACCGAATGCTTTAAAATTTCAAAGAATATATACAAAGAAACTAATGAGGTGGCAACTAACCCCCACTTTTCTCTTGGTATAAATTCATTCAAAATCAAAAACATTAGGTAAAACTCGTTATAGCTGTTGTAAGACTTACCGAATGTTTTAAAATTTCAAAGAATATATACAAAGAGACTAATGGGGTTGCGAGTAACCCCCTCTTTTCTCTTGGTATAAATTCATTCAAAATCAAAAACATTAGGTAAAACTCTTTTTAGCTGTTGTAAGACTTACCGAATGTTTTAAAATTTCAAAGAATATATACAAAGAAACTAATGAGGTGGCAACTAACCCCCACTTTTCTCTTGGTATAAATTCATTCGAAATCAAAAACATTAGGTAAAACTCCTTATAGCTGTTGTAAGATTTACCGAATGTTTTAAAATTTCAAAGAATATATACAAAGAGACTAATGGGGTCGCGAGTAACCCCCACTTTTCTCTTGGTATAAATTCATTTAAAATCAAAAACAGGTAAAACTCATTATAGCTGTTGTAAGATTTACCGAATGCTTTAAAATTTCAAAGAATATATACAAAGAAACTAATGAGGTGGCAACTAACCCCCACTTTTCTCTTGGTATAAATTCATTCAAAATCAAAAACACTAGGTAAAACTCGTTATAGCTGTTGTAAGACTTACCGAATGTTTTAAAATTTCAAAGAATATATACAAAGAGACTAATGGGGTAGCGAGTAACCCCCACTTTTCTCTTGGTATAAATTCATTCGAAATCAAAAACATTAGGTAAAACTAATGAGTAATATAATGATAGCTGTTGTAAAATTTGCCAAATGTTTTAAGATTTAAAAGAATATATACAAAGAGACTAATGGGGTAGCGACAAACCCCCACTTTTCTCTTGGTATAAATTCATTTCAAATCAAAAACATTAGGTAAAACTCATTATAGCTGTTGTAAGATTTACCGAATGTTTTAAAATTTCAAAGAATATATACAAAGAGACTAATGGGGTGGCAACTAACCCCAGCTTTTCTCTTGGTATAAATTCATTCGAAATCAAAAATATTAGGTAAAACACATAACAACTATCGTGAAATTTAAAGGACTAAAAATTTCTAAATTTTAAGGAATAAATACGAAGAGACTAGTGGGGGTGCAAGAAGCCCCCACTTTTCTCTTGATTTAGTTTATTTAAAATCGAAAGCATTAGGTAAAACTACTCGAGTTAAAATCTGGTATAATGGTAACAAAAAATCCCAATTGTTTTACAAATGGAGTACGAAGCCAAAAAAAAAAATTTAAGACCAACAGCATTAGGTAAAACTCATTATAACTGTTGTAAGACTTACCGAATGTTTTAAAATTTCAAAGAATATATACAAAGAGACTAATGGGATAGCGAGTAACCTCCACTCTTCTCTTGGTATAAATTCATTTAAAATCAAAAACAGGTAAAACTCATTATAGCTGTTGTAACATTTACCGAATGCTTTAAAATTTTAAAGAATAAATACAAAGAGACTAATGATTTAGCCACGAATCCCCGCTTTTCTCTTTGTATAAATTCATTCAGAATCAAAAACATTAGGTAAAACTAATTACAACTATCGTAAAATTTAAAGAACTAAAAATTTCTAAATTTTAAAGAATAAATACGAAGAGACTAGTGGGGGTGCAAGAAGCCCCCACGTTTCTCTTGATTTAGTTCATTTAAAATCGAAAGCATTTGGTAAAACTAATCGAGTTAAAATCTGGTATAATGGTAACAAAAAAATCCCAATTGTTTTACAAATGGATGGACGAAGCCACAAATTTTTTATTGGTATGGTTGGTTAACTTAAAGTAAAAAATAATTCCAACATCTTAAGCGTGGTAGTCTATTAAATTTGGGTTAGGTTAGCTTACTTAGGACTTAGGAACATTAATATGCCTGTTTAAAACTTGCTAAACAGGCATATTTTTGTTATAAGAAATTCAAAATATTGGTAGAGTTTTGAGAAATATTTTGTAATAATACCGAGAACCGATGAACGTTGGGGTTTGAAGGTGTTGGAGTTGCGACCCCCACTAAAAAAATGGTGTTTGGTAAACCCACCACTAGATGAACAGATGACCTCTTAAAGGTCCTATACAACCGCTGGATTCAAGTGGCGCGAGATAGTGGTGTAGAAAGCCCTTTAAGAGACCCTGTCCGGCAGTGGACTTCAATCGGTCGAAAAAGAAGTTCAGAAGAAGGATTGAATAGAATTTACTTTTCTTATAGAAGCGAAAATAAAAAATTAACACAATTGTTTTTGTAATATGAATTTCACAAAATATTATAGAACGTAAAACCAATGGACTATAGAGTTCGAAGGTGTCGGAATGGCGTTTTCTACTGAAAGACAGTGTTTGCAGACCCTCCACTAGATGGACAGACGACCTCTTACAGGATCATATAGGCCGCAGGATCCGACCGGCACTTGATCTTGGCGAGGAAATTCCTTAAGAGGCCTATGTCCAACAGTGGGCGTCCTTCTGTCGAAAAAGAAGTCCAGAAGAAGGATTTCAAATTAAAATAAAGTAATAGTGAACGCTTTATGGCCAATCATACCATTACTCATAAAGTGAGAATAGCAAAAAATAACTTGTGTGAAAATATTAAAATAAATCCTATTGGCTGAAAAATACCTATAATTAATAACAATATATCTAATAATATAAAAATACCCAATAATAATAAAATACCCAAATAATTTAAAAAAAAAACACGTTCGTTGTGTACAATAGTAATTCAAATAATATCATCCGCCAATGCAATTATTAATAAATTTTTGTTGCACTTATTCAAACTTAATTAATTTGCACTTAAAACTAAAAATAAAGCTTTAACGCTCTCAATTAGAATTAAAAAAAATTAAAAGTGTTCCCATTATAAAAAAAATACTGAATCAGTAAACAGCTGTTCAAGCAATTAATAATTATTTAGACGACAATCTTAAACCTCTAAGTACAGACGTTATAAATTATATAAAATATTGCAGAGATTCGAATGAAATTCAAAAAATAGTGAATTTTTAAGATATTTAAGAAACATAAGTAAGATTTAAGTACTTTACCAGATCCTGAATCATTACCCGCCTCATTAATAATAAAATTAAGCAAGTACTGTCTTCTTATGGAATGTAAGCGTATTCTTATTATTTTATAAAATTAATGTGCATATAAAAAGACAAGAATTTAAGCAAAAAAAAAAAAATCTTCATTATAGAGTATCAATTTAATATGCTGCATTTTCTTCACGTGTTCTTATTTCAAATTTTGTTTGGACATAAGCTATAATTTTAGTTGTCTATGATAAATAGTATACAGCCCTTATTTGTATTTAATGAAAAATAAATATATGTATATAGATTAATTGTATTTTTTGTGGGTGATTTTAATATTAATGCTTTCCAATCATAACTGAATCAAGGGCTACCTGTGATACAAGGAAAATACTAATTTAACTAAATATATAAAGAGTATAAACGGATCAATGTATAAAATTTGTAATATTTAATTTAATGAAAGGAATGTATTATTTTAGTGTAAACAAAAACCTTAAGTTTAGTGACTGTAAGCATGTTGAAGTATTTCATAATCATAATTTATTTTAATTTAAAAAGAAAGAAAACTGAGTAAGCCACATCAGTAGATAGCGTCTACAAAATTATATATTGAAAGAAATTTATATTTTGTAGTAATAAACAGGAACAAAAAAATCATATTAATGAATTTAGCCATATTATGTTAAAAGAAAAATATTTTATGAAAAATCATTGATTTGTTAATTGTGTTTCAATACAAAACTTAGATTACTCGAGACTGTATATCATAGGTCATAGACAAAAAAATTTTTTCGATAGTAAATACTGCCTTGGAAACTATTTTTAGCAAAATTGATACACCATAATAAATTTAAATTATTCAGTAAATCTACAATTAATTATTAATTACCAGAGAAAACTTATCTCAAAATATTATAAGACAAACAATACTCGCAAATAAATTTACATTATATAGAGCTGTCATTTTATCACCAAATATATAAATTATGTTATAATAAAATATTAACGCTTATTTTTATTAAAAAATAAAAAAAATTAAACATGACCATAAACCTATAACTGGGTTTTTATTTTTTCTTGGTATATTTAATTTTCAGAAACTAAAGTAGGATTTTAGTTTTTGAAAATATTTAAAGTCTTATACTATTAAAACAATATAAAACTTATTGATATTGTTATAATAATATAAGACTTATTCATTCATGATTTTGAATTTATATAAATGTATAAAATAATTTTATTTATTTATTTAAAATAAAGATAACAGAAGCAGTACTAAAAATATAAAAAACAATGTTGCCCACTCTATAAAACTTTTTTACCTTTCTGCCGTTCCTTTAGGATATCAGATTCGCCGATATTATTAATCAAAATTCATTAATAATTGTTGAAAGATTAAGATTAGATCTTAAACAGAAGGATAGCGTTAATAGTATAAAGTTGCCGCAAAGTTTATAGAACATACTATGACCGTACGAGAAAACTATTGAAGTCATTACTAATATCAAATACTAAGTAATACTAAGATGGATTCGATTGTTTTAAGTGGAAACAACGATTCCATCGCATTAGTACAAATCGTGACCTAAAAAACCATTAAATTTCATATATAATAATCTACGAAATAGTTTAATGATTTATCCTTGGACATATGATTTGTCCTTAGACAAATCATTAAGCACATGTCCGATCATATGAAGTAGCTTTTGGTACTAAGAAGCTGTAAAACTGCCAACAGTTCTATTGCTAACTTATACGAAACAATATTATAGGCTAACCGTTTAACTCAGCTCCTACCTGAGGGGTACAGAGGCGCGGAGGTATGACGAGAACGAGCGGCGAGCGCCCGTAGGGTGGATATAAGAGCTAACCGCCTGCACCTACCTCAGTCCCCGTTCACGGCCTACCTTCGCACCGATGTAGGCGAAGTCTGAGATAAGCAGTTAGCCTACAGACTAATGATTAGATCATCATCACTTTTTTGATTGACGTTGAATAAAAAAAGGTTCAAATTTTATTCGACGGTCATGGCACGGTTCTATTTAGTGTGCGTTATTTTAGGGACCGATTTTTATATGTCTCCATCAAAGCCTTTTTATATATAAGTTTTACTTTATTAATATATAGCAATAACAATAATGATGTTAGATTCTTTTTAAGTATTGTCATCATATAACAGATGTAACGTGCTTAATGAATTGCAGAGCAACACATTTTTGAACGCGGAATGCTAAATGAAATATGCTATTTTATATAGCAATACTAATAGTCGAGAATGCGATTACTGCAAATAATGGTATTAGTGCAGGCCAAGTATTGTTCAGGGAGGGATCGTGGGCAGCGATGGTAACTCCTTCTGCGAAGACGTAATCTTGCGAAAGGAGCGGAGCGGATTCGGGAAGTTGAGTCCTTAGATCTGATCCGCCACCTCTGAACCCCAGAGGTGGCTGGTACTCTGGGGTTCAGAGTTGCTGCTAGCGTGGAAGGGGTCAATGTGTACAATGGTACCCTGTCCTCGCCAACAACAGCTTGGCGGAGCAGTCATATTTTTTATGTTGGTGTGACTCTGACATACCCATGATATCTCATATGCACGTATTTACTTTCGTCATAACAAAATCTCTGTACTCTTTCTAAGATATGTCGACATAAAATAAAATTAATTATCGGCAAACGATAAAAACCGTCATACTAAAACATACTTGTAAAATATCGAGAGTTTGTTTATATAAAAAATCATACCATGGTTTCACATGACGTGATTTTTATTTAAACTTGGTTTATCTTGGAAAATAGCACGAGGCGAGGCATAAAAATCTAATGCTAACACAATTTTAAAAAACCATTGTTTGATATACTTTAGTATTATATATTTTGAAAAGTCTGTGGTAAATCCCCGAATTACCTGTCAAGTTTTTAAAATATAAGGTTGAGGTTATTCCATTGATTTATTGTGCTTTAAATGGAGACATTAGAAATCGGCCCTTGACTAATACTAAAAACATTTAAAACTTATGCATAAACATTTATTACAACATTTAGTACATTCAGCGGAATCTAGGGGTTGACTAGGGTTGTCACAGAACGTGATTAACATTACGACATCGAACGACTATTATAAGAAGAGAAAGAGGGTCTTTTTGCCGCCCCACCATTTTTCGTGGCATGTCTAATTATCAACTGCCGCCGTTGAGCGAAAAACGTGCTTAATTCTTGCTATACGCGCCATTTTTTTTTACATTTTTATTTTTTTTCTCCGCCTATTACAAGAAAGAAGCTCGCTTGACGAATTGTGGAACCGAATTTCATATTTACGGGTAGTAAAAGAATTTTTCGCATTTAATGTAATATTAAAGGGAGGATAGGGGAAAGTACTTGAAGATGTTTTAATAATATATTAATAATATATAATTAATTATAATTTTATACATAAATGTTTACTATAAATAAGTTTTTTTCACGCGTGTTATTAGTGTGCGTTTTATAATCATTATAATTAATATCAATATGAGTATATTTATATCAAAGTTATATAAAATTTAAATAGAAAATATAATGGCAATAAAAATTATATTAATCTTAAATATTTTAACTTTATTATGTCCAGATTTTATAAATCGTGTCACACAACCTAATAGTCTGACTTCATTAAGGATAAATTTAAGAAGTGAACATATCTTAGTGTCATCCCTGATCGTGGTACTGAGACAAAGTAGTTCCGCACAGATCCAGTGTTGGTGATAGAAGTGTGGAGATAACTTGAAGTCCCCATGACTTCAATCGCCATTATAGAAGGCACAATAGAACAATACGTTGCAGAGGTAGAATCCTACAAAATTACGTAGAAAAAAGACTGATGGTTAGTTAAAGACAATCGTTATAAGTTAAAAAATAATGTACGCACGCACACGTTCTCGGCTTACACTCAAACATTCACAATTCACTTCACTATCTCTCTTCTTTCTCACACGTAATTTCTCACATACACATACATTCTTACAATCACGAACACAATACACAAACACCTACACACACACACGCACACCCAATACACAATCACACGTACATACAATACAGACCGACAAAAATACTAACTACAAACATCCGCACACATATACGCGCTACAGCCAAACACGCTCACACATACGCGCACTACAGACAAAGATCCTCACGCACAATACACACACGCACCAAATACAAATAATACGCAATCCAAACACACACACAAAACACTCCAAACACAGACACCAAGCGCTCTGTCTGACATACATATCCTTTCTTTCTCAAACACGCGCAACTAGAGCAAAGTCACACAACATACACACGCACACACAAACACACTCATAAGCGTGCGCAGTTTATTGTCTGAAAAATTCAATAACTCTAATGATACTCACAATGAACAAATACTCGTATGAAACTGAGAAATATAGACTAGGCTTAGACCCCAGACCTAAAGGGATATTAGGTCGCGGACATTAATTTTTTAAATTCTATTTTATTATAAATATTGAAATTGAAAAAAATTCAAACGTAATCTATTAAATAATTAGACTACCATTTCCATAGTCTACAAAATCATTAACAATTTATGCGATGCAAGTACGATCAAATTTTCTTAACTTGTGCGGTATCAGACAAAAATAAAAATGTTTATTCTGTATCTGTACTGTAAATTATTATGAAAAATATAATAAATATTCGCAAATTAACTTCGTTGTACAAACGGGAGTTATATAAAAATATAATGACACGGTATGTATTATAACAAATGTATAGTGAAGTAGGGTAAATAGTCAGTCCGGTAGTCAGACTTAGATTGGTTAACATAAAAAAAGACCCTGTATTTATAAATTCAGGCTGCCAATGTATGAAATTCGTTTCCACTTTAGTCTCCCTTACTAAAGCCCCATAATTCATAAACCAATATCGTGTTCCGTATTCTGATGGATTGATTCTGTTCCGTTCAAAATATGTCCGAATATTTTTCATTTTAAAAAACCAAATATTTGTTATTTTTATATAGATTATATACTGAAATGTTATTATAATCCAGATATGTAATTTTATTGAATATTTCGAAAATATTTGCCAATAGGCATGTGCTATTGAATATGTATAAAGGGAGGGAAAGATGTCAATGATTTGTATTAGTATTTGTTGTACATTTGATCGTCTATGGTTTGACTTTGATATGTCAAAAGAGATAGAGGTATTGTCAATTCTTAATAACGTATGCATCTCCTTTACTGAAATTATCTGGGTGCGATTTAGCATTGGTTTTTTAATTGCTGTATAGTACATAATATGACTGTCAAGGAAGAGATCGATATTATTAATCGGTAGAACGGAAAATGTATGAAATGCTGAAACTTTCAACTTGTAACTTTGGATTGACTTTGTGTAAAAAATGACAGATTTATTCATCCTTAGCAATAGTTGCATCGCTTTAGCACATATTTGGAGCGATATTACTTTCGTTTTGTACTTATTGTCAACGTTAATTGTATAGAAATGGTCAGTGTCATCAAACCATAGCGACGAGTGTGTCACGTTTCTATTCGTGGCATATAGCATTACTGGTCTTCTTAAAATTGATTGGTTAATAAGGTTTGGGTAGAGAGGGATAGAGTTGCGATAAATACGAATCGTTACACTTTGGGTCTCTTTCGCACAGTTTAGGGTACAAAGTAAAGTGCACACGCAAATATCGTTTATTCTTGTGGCAAAATATAAAGATTTATCAATCGCGTGTTGTGTCTCTTTCGCACAGTGGGGGGGGCTTAGCTCTAGCGGCGACGGTTGCGAATTGGACGTTACCGGTGTTGAGTTAGGGTTAAGAGTGAGATGGAGGGGAGCGCGCTACGCGTCGCGCGGCGGTCGGTCTCGGCAAGAGGGTCACCGCTGAGCGCCGCGGCCTCGGCGGCCTGGTTTACCGCGACGGTTGAAGCCGCTTGAATTAAAAATATCCTCTCAGTAACGAGAAATGGTCCTCATTATTCATTGTTCTGAGGGGCCATTCATGTATACGTCACGCTAAAATAAGTTTATTGACCCATAATGTGTCACTTGTGCTACCCGCCCTAAAATTTTCACTTTACAAAACCCCGGAGACCTGGTCACTCTCAGCAAGTACAATCCCCACCCCCTTGTATGTGATCGTATGTTATGAACGGCCCCTTAACACTTTCACAAGTCTTCGTTTTTCATGGTAGGTTGCCATTTCAAACGCGCTTAATGCGAGATTGGAACAGTTCTGACATAGTGTTTTTCGAGCGCCTAATCAATTAATAAATTGTTAATACTCTGAAAAAGCTGTGATAGCCTAGCGGTGGCACCGTGCGACTCTCTAGACGACACAGGTTCAAACCTCGGGCAGGCACCAATGAGTTTTTCTATTAAAAACTTATATTTCTAATTGATAATTGCAATTTATCACACGCTTTTCGGTGAAGGAAAACATCGTGAGGAAACCTGCATATCTCTAGAGAATTCTAGGGATATGTGTAACCTACCAATCCGCATTGGAGCAGCGTGGTAGGTCTTAGCTCCAATCCTTCTCTCCAAAAACGGAGAGAGGAGGCCTTAGCCCAGCAGTGGGCATAGTAACAGGCTGTTACTTTATACTCAATTTTCATATTTTAATAAAAAAAATAATGTAACGACTATTTTTCTGAGATAAGTGACCCACGGAATAATCAAGTGTGTTCTACCGGTTAATCACACCACCCCACCGAACAGTCAAGACTGGTCACACCGGCGTGATCGTGTTAAATTCCGAAATTAACCTTTAACTTGGAAACCAGATTCCAATTCTCTAATGCCGTTTAGAATCCGGCTGAGTAGCATAGACCATTTTCACTTCTTACGAGGTGTCGTAAAGTGCGATGAAGGTAAGTTTACTCGCCGTGTGGTATTCGGCTGAGCAGAATAGACCACCCCCCATTTCTTACCGAGTTGTCGTAAAAGTAACATCTACAGCCATCGCTGTCCTAAAGTATAAATTAGGACAAAACTATTATCAAAGAGGGTAGACGTTATGCAGGCGTCGGGTCTGAAAATACTTGCCAACATGGTAACGGGCTTTAACCCCAGTTGCACCCATTATTTGTATTGTTTTTATTTAACTGATGGATGTTCAAAACGGATTTCCATTTCAGATGTACCGCTTAGGTCTAGCGACTCCACGGAACTTTCTAGGATCGTTTGGCTACTTAGTAGATGGTAAATTTAGTAAATAGAGTTTGCCAAATTTTAGACCTATCGATTCTTAATGTTAGTTAATTCAACATTTAATGTTCGCGACAGAATGATCTATGACCATTGTTTCTGAATTGATCACATTATTTTCCAGACCCTTAAGCTCGAAGCTTTGCGCCCTTCGTTCCACCCACTGTGAATCCGAGCTTTTTTGAGGCCTTAAAGTTCTGGCTCCAGACGAGGGATCTCCTCAACGGTTAACAGTTAGGATATGTAATATATTTATAAAGCTTTTTTAACTTGAGTTGTTTTTATATCTTACCGGTACGGGCCGCGATATGGCTGGCGCTCAGTTTCCGGCGCAGCATCAGCGGAAGTGCTGGCTTTGGCTTCGGTCTTAGCAGCCCTACCGCCATTTTTGGGGCCCTTACCCTCCTGAGAATACAAACGCAATTCCAAATTAATTCATAATAAATATTCTTTAGTTCTATTAATTTAATAAACTTTGCAAAAATATACAAAAATAATAATAAAAAGTATTTTATAGCGCAAGAAAATCAATGTAATGCTGAATGTGGAGCGTATTGTTTCGTTTCCTTTCAGCTTTCAATCCAGAAATTTTCATTATTTATTGATTATATGTTAATGCCACAATATTAGTTACTCCTGCGAAATAGCATGACCCTAAGTGTTGCTCTTTTAACCCTGTTAAATAAAACCGCACATGCTATGACATGACAGGACTAATAACCTCTTTAAGGATTTCGCACTTTAAGCTCTAACCGTCTCACACCTTAAGCTCTACCCATCTCACACCTTAGGCTCTACCCATCTCACACCTTAAGCTCTACCCATCTCACACCTTAAGCTCTACCCATCTCACACCTTAGGCTCTACCCATCTCACACCTTAAGCTCTACCCATCTCATACCAACTCAGCAAATACACACGTAAATATAGTCGCAAATGTTAAAGCTCAAATAAGAATCACCACTTCTAGACAGAACGTAGCTGACAGTAGATGGCCACAATCTAGAAAACAGGATATCTACCCCTACATTGTTTTTTTTTCTTTATAGTGTATATTAGAAATTATCTAGAAATAATATATAAAAAATAAGATCAGATTTAATTTAATTAATTTTATTAGCTGAGAATTTGGAGCTGTGATAGCCTAGTGGTTAGACCGTGCGACTCTTTCGAGTGGAACACGAGTTCAAACCCGGGCGGGCACCAATGAGTTTTTCTATTAAAACTCATGTGTCTAATTGGTAATTGCAATTTATCACACGCTTTTCGGTGAAGGAAAACATCGTGAGGAAACCTGCATATCTCTAGAGAATTCTGGAGATATGCAGGTTTCCTGCGTGGTAGGTCTTAGCTCCAACCTTTCTCTCCAGAAACGGAGAGAGGCCTATTCCCAGCAGTGGGATTGTAACAGGCCGCTACTTTACTTTATTACTTTTATTAGCTGAAGCGGTGGAGTGTGAAAGTCTCTAAGGCCGAGTTCTCCCTCACCAACCAACGTAACATAAATACCTTCTTGTCATTATCTTTATCGGCAGCAGTGCTGATTGTCAGTAGTGGTGGACCATCAGCCCCCATTCCTACCACACCACCACGAGCGACCTGGCGAGCTAGCTGGGCAGCCATGCGCTCTTGAAGAGCCTGATGAAATCAAAACATTCTTAGACGAACAAACTTGGAATAGAAAGTCAATAGCTCCTTACCAGTTTCTGAAATTATCAATATAATTGGAATTGACGAGGCTATGACTAGCTAATCATGTAGATATCTAAAACTACCTAGGTAATGTGTGTCACACTGCTGTGATCGTCATCAAGTCAAACCTAACTAAGCCTAACTAATATTTACAATACAACATTCGTGTTTTCTTAATCAGTATATCTCTTAGGTAATTCCTGGGACATATATCACCTAGGAATCCGCATTGGAACAGCATGGCGAAAAAGGTGGAAAGAATTGAAATCCTTTTGAATCTGTCGAACTTGATTTACAGAGATTGAAATAGCAAAAAATAGCAGTTTTTAGCGTTACCGGGATTCTTCTTCTTTCTCAACCGATAGGCGTCCACTGCTGGACATAAGTCTCTTCATAGGCTTTCCAAAACACACGATCTTGTGCCGCTTGTATCCAACGGCTCCCCGCGACCTTTTGAGGTCGTCCGTCCATCACGTAGGGGGTCTGCCAACACTGCGTTTACCGGTGCGGGGTCGCCATTGACCTTGAGACCCCAACGCCCAATTACCGGGATTAAAACCTTTAATTTAAGAATTTCTCCTATCTTGGTTACTGGTTCATTCACAATGGATCATCATCCTCCTGCACTTATCCCACTCTAAGTGAGGTCAGCACGACAGGTTACAAAGATGTTGTCACATGATTTTACTACATATTTTACGACCGGCCGCCTGCCTAATGTCAACTTACCTGACTCGCCTTATGAACCGGTAAGAAATGAGGATAATCTATCCTACTCAGCCGGATACCACACGACAGTTCATTCATGGATATCAGAGGATAAACGGCAATGGGTTCTTAAGGTATTGATAACACATTACGTCTTAGTTAGAAAAATTTCTAGAACCTGCTTCAAAACGTATAAATTCTGAGTAAAAGAATAATGTCCACAACGAATAGTATAAAATAAACAGTAATAGTACCTTCAGTTCATCAGTTAGACGGAAGGGTGGGGCATTAATGGACTCCACTGGCGGCGGAGCTTGCTCAAGCTTCTTGACGTCAAACGAAATGACGCAACGACAAACGGGACAAGTTTGCTAAAATAAAACGAATTTTTACTTGCCTATGGGGCAATTGCACTGGTTTCGTAAGCAAAGCTTTGCAAACTTTGTGGTACTTTTTTTTTGTTTAAAAAGCAAAAAAGAAACTTGTGAAACGTCTTTTCGTTTGGGGGTCGTATTTATATGTTGTTAGCAAGTTACTTTTTGTGCCAAAAAGTATGCAGGATTATAAAAAAAATTGGCGATAGATAATAGAAAAAAATGGGAACCTAAATAAGCTTGCGGTTCCTGCTTTGGGGCTAACATAATTACGTAAATCGTTAATGTGTTTTCTATATATTATCTATATGTCTAGTATTCCACAATTTTAGCTTGGCCATTAAAGTATTTTAAAATAGAAGGCTGATATAAAAAGCCTACTATACTATTGAGGATGAAATTTTATGATAAGAATGTGTGGATTTAGCTTTTCTTCTACTTTGCACATTTCTTTTTTACTTTTTTTTAGATTTTGTTAAGAGCAACTGTCAAGTCCTTTTCTTGCTCTTCTCGGTTGAGGCAATTTTCCGAACCAGCAGTAGATTTAACGATTTCAAAGTATTTGTTTACAAGTTTACTTGAAGAAAGAATACGTTCGCTATTTTTTAAATGTTCAATACAGTTAAATTCTTAACATATTAGAGGATTTTGTCGAATTTATTGTCTGTTATTGAGTAAGTATACTAGAGTAGGCAAGTTATAGGCAGGCCTATGAGTAAGTGTCATAATAAATAATGAGAGAGATAATGAAACTTATACCTATACATATCTTTGTCTAATCAAAGATAAAAAAGAGAAACAGATAATAAATCTCGTTTATAATTAATGTGTAGAAACCGGCTATACTTACGCGTTATTTGATCGCGTCCAGCGAGCTGTTGCACGCAGTTCCCGCCTCGATAACGTCGTGTAAAGAGCTCATGAATAAGTGGCCCGGATAGGCTCGAAACTAATCGGGCTAACCCGACAAAATAAGACGTGAGTATAGTCGGTTTCCACACATTAACTATGAATACTACGCAAGATAGTTTAAATTTAAAAATCTAGTTTACTTTCTACTAATTGCCGATGAACACAATTTAAGCTCGCTCCGCTATTCTAGTATGATAACTCTAAGGGGATTTATAGATAGTAAGTTGTGTTAAATTCATTTGGTATAGTCGAACGTGTAGAGTTGATATGGTGGACATACCTGATACGGATCAGCTTCAGCCCTTTGCCATTTGGGCAGTTTTTCCATCTCCTCATTGTGATACTTCTCGCTGTTAATCAAGTGCTTGGACAAGCAGTGGCTATGGAAGTGATGGTAACATGGGGTTTTGATGAACACATCCCCGTTCACAAAGTTGTATAGACAAATGACGCATTGGCCACTCGGAAGATTGCACTTTGTCAGAAAGTCGCGTACAATCTATAAAAAAAATGTATTCTACTTTTGTAAACCCGTCTAGTTATGTGCAATCGTTTCCAAATTTTGTATTGTATTTATTTATTAATTCGGATCTTCAACAGCATTATACGACAAATCATCAAACATATATCACATACAGTTTAATAGAATAATTAATTATTATCAATTTTAAAATATCACAAGTCTTAGTTACAATGTTACAATTATAAACCTAAAAATAAACAAAAAAATCAACAAATCATATTATATACACACACATTACACTCACAACACATGCAAACATATAATATACTTTTATTTCTGTTAAATTTAAGTTTAATTATATTATTTAGAGTCATCTTTCATTGGCTTTTTTTTTAAATAGCAATGTTTATTATTCATTACTAAAACTTGTGAAACGCTGTTTGATTACCAATAAAAAAAAAACAACTATTGAAAAACTATTAAAACACAACTCTGAAATGAAAATTTTAGTACATTTTTTTTTATAAACTATGCAAGCCCATCGCAGCCAATATCCGGTGATAATGTGTCCTTTCTGCAGCTATTACATAAGCGCGAGATACTTGATATTGAATTATTTGATCCCAATTTCGTTCTACCAAACTTGGTCTTCGAGGCACATTAATATTACTTAACAATTATAATCTACTTAACAATTGATTATCATCTATTTTGCCATTTTAAATTTTATGACGAAATTTCATGTACTTATGGATAGCCAAAGCCTGATACTATTAGAAGTTTTACAACTTGATCCGAAAATTCTTTATAGATCGAACGTAATAGTGAAATAACTAGTAATGGGTACGTTTCTTACATAAGTTATAATATAAAGTGATAATTTTGCTTAAACGTGCTAAGTCATTGTGCAAATTTTACTTCAAATTAAATAGAAAAAATAATGCTAACACTGTTTTTGTACTATAGAACTAGCTAAGTAACGCTATAAATTATGCTGTACATAATATTTAAGTAAGATTTTGAGTCCATTGAATATTTTTATGAGACAGTAAAATTTAAGAAAGGCAGAACGAACCAGAAAGGAAAATACGTTTGTTATATCTTCGGATAGCCAGTGACATTATTTTTAAATAATCAAGACTGTCTTTGTACGACTTTAAATGATAAGAAGCTTTAGATCGAAATACTAAATGTTTAACTCTTTTGAACACGTTCGATTCTATCAATGTGGACTTTGTAAATCGGGGACCATACCTAACAACACTATTCAAATCTATTTATTTAATTTATTTATTAACGGGAGTCGTCTATGTATACAACTCGAAAGAAATCGTTGCAAGATATATCGCGTGCGAATAACATCAGTGTGTTGTATAAGCGACCTTATGTGGATTGTGCGGTTCGAGGGTAGTTGGCGAAAATAATGACTGTAGTACTCGGGAACGAAGACGCCGCGGCGCTCCAGTCAGTTCGTGACCACGGTGGATGCAACTTGTAAAAAGGTACTTCGATTTTGTCGCGATTTGACTCATTTATTCATATAATATTATTAAGTATGAATCGCAAAAGTTTAAAATCTACTATTCAAATTTACTACGGACGAAGCTATTGTACAATTGAAGGACTGTGGATGCCTTCTCAAATTCCCTAGATTGCCTTATAATAAAGCCTAGCAATTTAAAAGAGGTTGTCACGATATAATTAACATGTATGAGTATATCGAATCTTAGCCGGTTTTAATATCACTTCAATGTCACGGATACAATTAGTTTCTTTAAGTTTCTAAGCGATGCGATGTTACTTAAATAAAATTAATATTACAAATGATTTTACGTCGCAAGGAGACTTATGTCCTACAGTGGAATTCCATCGGTTGAAAAATAATAAAAAAATTGAAAAACATAAAAATATTGAATTTACAATAAAACATTTAATTTTTTTAATTTCTTTTGACAAGATGATTACTGAAAAAACGAATTCTAAAAACTAAAAAATTAAGCTATTTTAAAGTTGTATTAATGTGTAATGAATTTATGGTCGCTCTTCATGTTTAGTATCTGATAAGTAAATGCTAAACAGTTTCATTTCATAAAAGGGTTTTATATCTTAGTTTGACAAAGCTTTGACAAAAAAATTTCTGTATGGTTTTCCGTCTCGTACTGCACTCGGACCCGATGCTACTATAAGATGCTCTGGCGTCTATGGCGTATTTGCCATACATAATTTAACTTACAATGTTAAGTGTTTGTTAACATTAACTTAAAAACTTAATATAGGAAGCCACGTAGCTTGCATACAGTTGTCTTTCGTCGTTATATTAGTAACATGACAAACACAAATTTGATTTTGTGACACCCTAACTCTACTTAATACAATATACAAAAAGTTTAATAAATTTTAAATTTAAATTACATTTCAAAAATTCATGACAGCTCTTTGTTTTGATCATCTTTTATATGCTTTTTTTATAATTTAAATATTAAAATAACAATTTATTTATTAATGTTAATTTTCTACATGTATTTTTTTTTTCAAATACATTTATCTATTTTTCTATATAATTATCTTTTTTGAAAAGATTTATTTTAAAACAGTTACAAATCTTTGTATTGAAAATTTAGTAGAATATATATGTTTATACCACAAAGTTGTTTTTAATTCTAGTTACTTATATGATAATATTACATTTAAAAATGACTGCGCAAGAAAAATATTATAAATTAATATGCTAACTTATTATTCAATATTGAAATAAAGTGTAGGATGAATAAATGTACATGTAGTAAGCAAAATTGTAGCAAAGCTTTTTTTATTAAGGGGAAATTTTGAATTCGCTTATTGTTAGAATATCACCTATGTTAGACTATTATTCTATAATTATTATAAGATACAACCAGCAATTTGCTTATAATAATTACAGAAATTTTGATAGATATTTCGCAGAACACATAACATATGATCATTTTGGTTATGCGGAGAAATATGCTTTTTCCCTATCAACAAAATCAATCATCTCAAAACCAAAATAACTTATTAAAATTATATGATTTATTTTATTCTTATAATAAGTAACAAATCTTTTTATATCAGTATATAATCAGTAATATGGTATTCTATTATAAAATTACATATTCAATGATTATTTTTATTAGTTATATCAGCTTAAAAGTTATATTATTACGACTGGGTTGTTGGTGTAGTTGGCAGTGACCCTGCCTTCAGCTCCAAGGGCATGGGTTTGAATCCCGCGAAGGACGAACAAGCATTTTCTTTTAACAATTAGTTGTTTCTTCGAGTCTAGGTGTTTATATGTATTTAAGTTTTAATTACAAATTATGTATGTATATTTTACCTATATACACCTTTTCCTGTCGCATATATTATATAATTGCAAGTATTAAATTAACTTTGGGGATGGCGGACCATATGTAATTGTCACATATTTTTTTAATTATTTTAGTAAAAAATAATATAAATCGATAATAATGAGATTTTATTTTCAGTTGGTACTATTTTCTGCTTTTATCAAGGCCTGAAGATTTTATACATTATATACGTTTATATATAAATAATTAAATGGGTAATAAAAGACAAATAAATTTTCTAAGGCATGTGAGACTACTGTGTCGCTTGTTTTACTAATATTTAATCAATCAATCGATAACTCTCAATGGCTTAGTAGCTATAGTAGTATTTTGATAAAGCACAATCAACAGAGCTTTGTTCAGAAGAATTGAGAATCAAATTATACAAAAAGGAAGAATTTAATAGAAGATTGATAAGTCATCCAAATAAATTGACAAATTATTAACACTATATCATAAATAATAGAAATACATTTTTTAAAATTATAGTAACCTAGCAGTTATATGGCACACTACTAAACTTCACAATAAATTTTTTAAAAGTTCAATATTTACTTTGTAAAGAGAAGGGTAAACTTTTTTTTTGTTATTTATTGTGTAAATATTTTTATTAAAAATTATGATTAAAATGAATCAATGTTTATTAACAAATAAATTGGTTTGAAAGCTATTATGCCCATTTGAAAATATAATAAATATAATTTTTGACAATGTTAATTATGGATGAAAACAGCAAAAATATTTTTTACATTTGTGAGACTAATAAGATATTACTATCTTTCCTTGACTTTATATTTATATATAAATATATTATATAAAAAAAATTACCTCAATCATGTCAAACACTATGGGACTGCCGACATGTCTTTCAATCTTCTCTTGGATCTTACTGTGGATGGTGGATACAATTTTATCGTCCAACCCTCGAGGGTTGCTCAGTACCACCTCAGGGCTGGTTTCGGGGTAGTCCGGGGCAAGTTTTATTTCGAGTGTAACGCAGACGTACTGCTGGTCGATTTTATCCCCGGTAGATGGATGAATAACCGTTTCTATTGCCCTGGGTATACCATCTTCGTATATGATAGCAAAATCTTCAATCAATATTGATTCCAAAGCTTCCAATTCGTCTGATACTCTGAAATATAATCGCTAACATCAATAAAACATCATTGAGAAATATTAAAGTGTATGAATAATAATCAATAAAATAACTCACACGCTCATCGTGGCGGCTGTGAACACGGCTGAGGGCAGACTGGCTGGAAATCCGGGCTAGGTCTAGGGATGGTTTTTTTTTTTAAGTGCATACAGTTCAGGCAGGCGCAATGCAGTCAGTGCATCAAACAGCTGGCCCCTGGACCAAATCTCTGACAAAAATCAATCATGCTATCGGGCAATGTTACAACTATTGTATACAAAATTTACCCCAGCATGTTTTGAAAATAAACAATATTAGAAAAATAAATGAATACTATACTAATACTTTTTTAACTGTTAATTAAAATATCGTTAATTTTAAATTTGGTTATCGTTGCGAATAATTTCTATATTATTACTAAATTTTGTCTTTTGCTACTAATAATTACAGATTTACAAAAGTTACGATTATTTACTAAAATTTATTTTCATAATTTATTTTACTTAAAAATAACATTAAACTACTTTAACTTTTATAAATGAAGTTCAGATTATCATGGATGGAATATTGTGAATTGATAATAATACTTACGTGTATGTTTCCATATTATTTTGATACATTAATGTGTTTACTTAAGTTTTATTTACATATTTTTTGTTAGATCTTTAGTCATATTATTCATTATTCACATACTTTTTCCCTAAAATTGTGAAAAATTACCTTATATGGCACTGCTGTTCACAGATAAAAACTATAAACTTACACAGATAATATTAAATAGTGATTAAGGTAAGTACTCTGTGGTTATATTTATAGCTAGAATAAAATATTAAATTTACGGAGATCCTGTTGAATCATGATTTGCACGATGGTATTAAAATAAGAAGGTATATAAATAAAAATATTGATAGATATGTTCTACTCAGGTAAAATCGCGACTGCATTACTGGAAAACCTTGTAGAAACGAAGGAATAGTCACTAATAATAAGAATGCTGTATTAATTATGTTGTAATAACAATTCTATGTGTAACCTACTTTTGGGGCAGCTTGGTAGGTCTTAGCTCCAACCCTTCTGTCCAGAAACGGAGAGAAGCGACCTACGCCCAGCAATGGTATAGTCTCAGGCTGTAATTTACGATCTCCACTTTTTTCTAACGTTGTTTTATGCGCTCGCCCAACTTTTTAAGCCAATTTTTTATAGGCTAATAGCGACAGTCAAAAAAATTTGAAGGTAGTCTTGGTATAAATGTTGACTTGTATCATACCTGTTGTTTACGTTGTTCTGGCTTATACAAGTAAACACACTCTCGTCGGATACTTGACTCCAGGTTTTGTCCAAAAGTGATTTTATACACACAAGATTGTATGGGCAACGAGGAAGAGCTTCGTGGAACCAGTCACGTAAGTAGTTAAGTGAAGGATTTTTATATTTTTTAAAAGTATATAAGGTTATCCTTAGTATACTTGAAAAAAATGGAATATTCCTATGAATATTCCAGCGAGATCGAATTGGAAGCCACTTTAATTGATTACGAAAATTTCATATGTGTTCGAATTTACGCAATCCAAATATATATTGGATACATAAATAAATACTTTGAACTTTAAGTTTCTTCTAGGTTTTCTCGGTTTTGATCAATAACAGTAAATGAAATACAATATTTAAAATATACGTAACAAGCTATCAAACGATTAGCTACTAAAGCGAGGGTTAAGAGGTTTACTAAAATGAAAAGTATGAAATTCATCTTGGTATTTATGTTTTAATTAATTATATAATTATTTATCGTTGAGTATATGTTTTTGCATTGACGAAAGTCATTTATACCGAGGCTTGTCTTTTATATCTTGTTAAAACTATACTAAAAATAAATTACAAAATATCAAGTTTCAAATATGGCAAACAATATCATAACTAACCGGATTTAAAACATGATGACAAAACATAATTTAATGCTATTTAAAGAAATTTAAAAATTTATCAAGACGTTTAATGAGATCTCTTGAAGAACTAAAGTTTTTGTGGAGTAAATGGCACCAAAAAAATTCTAACTCCAGGTCTGAGTTAAGGCTTTTAATGATATGACAATTAATAATATGACAATGCTAATTGCTAAATTTTTCAAAATTTTACACTTAAGAGCTTTCGAACCATTAATCCCTTTGTTTTTTGTAGCGTGAATTCGCGAAATTTTACTTTTTAGTTACATTCACAAGTAACGCCTAGTATGAACTCACTCGTAACGACCTTATTTTAATTCGTTAAACCTTCTGACTTTGTTCGACAGCGATCGTCTCTGGAAATTAGAAAATTATCGTATCTCTGAACGCTTTATTTTTTGCCAATTTATATAACAGGAGTAATAAAGAAATCAATCTGGCCCACTTCATCCTACTTTATGGTATTGATCTAATTGACGATAATTAATTTAATTATGAAGTATAAGTAAACACAGAAATGGATAAAAGTTCAGTAAAACGGAATGGCGAAAGTATACATATTTGTGTCAAATCACGAAATCTTAAAAAAATAAAGAACGTAACTTTAACATCCTTATATCTAAAAAAAACGCATTTCTTAGAGAAACCATACCTATACTATTTCTATCTATCTATATAATAATACTTATACTAATAAATATTAACATTATTATATGCGCGAGTTTTAGGAAAATGGTATCGTAAATTTTCACATTCGTTTAACGTTCAACGTGCTCTACTATTTATCTACTTTACGCTGTAGTTGTTGTGAGCCTTAAATCCTAATTTATAGAATTAGGCGTTACTTTGCGGGGATCCATAATACAAAAGTAATAATAAAATTATATATATAATTAAGCGGATTATAGCAAAATAATTTTATTATTACTTTTGATTGAATCCTAAATTAAATCATATATTTCCAATTATATTTTCAATATGATATAACGAGTAGTGTTGGTTAAATCTCTCTGAATATCTAATGGCTTAAAGAAAGTTATACAAAGTGGCTAGATTCGTGCGATGCAAGACTTTATGATTTGGAAATCACATCATTTATAATGGGTTATAACTTCACACAGTTTACTTGAACCCGGGATTGGATTCTTTAATCGTTGATTATATATAGTTCGCAAAATAATCCACTAAAATTTGAACACTGCGCACGTTTTCCGCTCCCGCTTTTCATTTGGCATCGGATTGTTTGACACTTGTAGAGGAATCTCTTGACTAAGAGTCGATTCCATAGTGCTGCTGGTTGTGCTACTTTTGGTGAGCGTCCTCTTTGGTCGTTTACCACCGAAACATTTTGAACGAAAGTCATAATACCTAGAAATAAAGATTTAAAGTTGTGTGAGACAACACATGAACTGTCCTTGACGAGGCTTCTTTATAATTTAGTACAATTTAGTCAAAATGTTTTTAATATGGCAAGCACATTAAAAAATATATCACAGTTCATGCTGAATTAAAAACTGTCTACGGTTTCATATTTTAATATAAATTTTAGTGTATAATAAGTATTTTTTATATTTATATTTGGACATAAATTTCTTTGGCACATATATCAAAACTATACTACGTATCAAGTTTTTCTTAACAATAACTTAAGTTTATTAAAGAAACAAAATTACGAATCACAGAATCAATTATATATTTTAAGAATAAAAAAAAATGGCTATAATAATAATAAAATAGAAATGATGAGAAGTACAAGATTGGGTTGGTCATATAATGAGAAGGGATGAAAATCAGGTGAGCAAAAGAGTTTTAAATATGAATTTGGATGGATATATAATTAGAGAGAGGTCGGAAAAAAGGTGGATTGTGTGAAGAATGATATTATGCATCTCAAAGAAGTAGCAGCAAAGTTGAGGAATAATAGAGGAGAATGGAAGATGAAGACAAATTGTGCCGACTCCACTTCAAGTGATTGAAAAAATAATTGGCTATTGATATGCTTGATGGGTAATATTGAAAATACTATTACTTCAAAAGTTTTATACTATGTAATGAACTATAATATATGGTTTTGATCATATTATGGATGTGTGAGGACAACTTAGTAATTGTAAATAAACAAAAGAAGTACTACAAAAGTTCTTAGTTAAATTTTCTTAAACCATTTAAACCAATACTAATGATATGAGAAATTCCAATATTAAACTTAAGATGAAAACGTTTTTTTATGCGAGTAAACAAAATTTATTTTCATACTCTGTCTTCCTTTTGATTGATTCGTGTGATAGGCTTCGAAAGCTGCCGAATGAAAACTTCTAAATACGCCGTGAAAAGGTGTGGTACATTATATCACAATCACAAAAACTAATACCAATTTGGACGTCGAAATCGTTTTGTCAAATATATTAAGCAAAGTGTCGTTCCTTTAGAGGTTTAAGAGAGAATTCAGCTTCATTTTGTTGCCATTCACTTACAGTATCAGTACAAGCTGCCCTGTAATTTATTAAATATACGTTTATATAAATTGTAATTGCAATACAAATGAAGCATATATAATTATTGCAAGTCTTTTGGCTAGTAAAGCCTAGTTGCCTCAGAAGATACTAGATGATTGCGCATTTGAACCACTTGTCAGGTATCTGGTTAATCAGTATTTAAAGGTTAATCTCTTCACTATTTTCTTCACTTACTTGACTTCACTTCTTGCTGTCCTTTTTAATATTAATACTATTATTATTAGCCCAATTTTTAAATGTTGATGTTTTAAAATTATCTTTCCATAACGTGAGATAAATACCTTTGTACTAGTCTCTTGTATATTTTCTTTTTGCAGACGAAAATGAGAAATATTGCTAGTCCCATGAGCAAATTGTACGCGTCCGAGAACTCCCATATTTTGAGTTTGGGGGAGAAAGAACTTACTACCTCTAATAGCCAGTTGATGCCCATTATCACGGACAACTTTAGATACACCATTAATCTGAAAATATAAGCTACTATTAACATAAATAAATAAGCTGCTGATAGCCTACATAATAAGCGCATCACTTCGGGGATGAAAATGGAAGAGTTCGGACGGTAGTAACATTTATAAAAACTGTTTGGTTTACACACACATATGTAATGTAACATAAGCAGATACCCGATAGTGAGAAATAGTTGAACAACTCTACACAAAAGTACCTTTATCAAAAGTTTGAATGTTTAAAAAATTTAATGTATTTAAAACCTTAGAGACTTAGCAGTGTACAAACTAATGATCTATTCGTATTTTGTTTCGATTCTTGAATATATAATACAAAAAGTTTTAGTGGCTTATCTTTTAAGATTATAATGGGAAACAGAAAAACCTTTACTAGGTTTTGGAACGAGACCCTCAGCAAATATTGTAGCAGCCAAAATTTGATTTATTAGTTTCGTCTATAATAAAATACAGTGATTTTTCGTCTATAATTTAATTAAACAATACTCTTATGATTTTATTAAATAAGGTAAAATATACATTTAGAAGATGTTCTGGCTATCTATGTCTATGCTTTTAGACATACCTGTTTCTTTGCTGCTGATGAGCAGCTGGGTTACCAGCAGCGGCGGTATTCAAAACGGCAGTTCCACGCATCAGTCGCCTTATGTTATAGGCAGTCATCAAGAAGAATATCCAATTGGATAAAATAAGAATAAGCATAGGTATGTAGAGATATAATAATTTTTGACCCCCTAAAATTTAATAGACCTTAAATATAATATCATATACGTAAAAGCTTAAAACAGAGCATAAAAATATGAATGTGCTTGAAAAAGAGATGGTTCGATTCGTTGAATATGAATATAAAAGGAGTAAAGCCAGAGTTCACCAATGATAGAACAGAATGGAAGCGAAAAATATACAACATATTTTTTTTTTGTCGATTCCACTTAAACTGGGATAATGGCAGAAGAATGATATTTCATATTTGACCCTTTAGTTTTTCAGTTAAACTTCAAAATATGTTTTCATACACATAATAGTACGTTTAATATGATTTGATAACTTATAGTTATATTTTTACCACCAGATGCCCTCTGTAGCCTAATTGCTGGCATTTTTCTTCTGTATAGTGTAAGTTTCAAAGTTTTTTTGTATGTTAGTTCATCATTTTATCAAATTACATGACCCGATATAAATAAGAAGAATGGAACTTAATATTATTGTAACAGAGAGAAGCAATTCAATACCCTTAATACCTTGAATAAAACATCCTCCCTTCGGTATCCTGGGCGTGACAATCCAGGGCTTATCAGAGAAATCTGTTTCATTAATTACAACGAGCATTCCTGTCATTGCCCCAGGGAGTCCGAAAGCGTAAATACAGTACATACAAAATTTAAAATTTTCTCCTCTTCTATGTATAGGACGTGCTTTTGCGTAACCACTAAAATACAAGTTTTGAAATTAAAAATAGAAAACACTAGTATGATAAGTAAACTCATCGTAAGCCTATATTATAAAGTTTAAGTAATGGAAATAGTAAATAATCAATGGAACAGATTAGATAGACAATAAATAGACTTTTCAATTATTTGTGCATAATGAAATAACAATAAAATTTGAAATTGCTAGTAAGCAAGACACATTTATGTCTTTAAATGAGTCTTGCTTACTAGCAATTTAGCTAGACTTGCTAGCATGCGGTACATTTTAATAAATGTTCTATTCTAACAATTATCTTTAAAATAATTACCGAAAAGTCCACCAAATATCAACTGACATAACATTCATCCAGCAGAAAGTTGCCAAAAACGAAAAGTAAACTGCGGCAGCTGTAACAATATTTAGAAATATCGATGAATAAATAAATAGAAATTTTAAACATCTTAGGAGATGTTAAACCCCCTTGCCGTCCACAATCCAATCTAATGCAATAATTTTATTGGTAACATCAACCTCAAGATATATGTTTTAAAGTCCTCCGATTTTTTCAGGTTCTATAGTTTTCAATAGCGCTGCCGACCGGGAAACTTGGCGGCATTTAATCTACAGCAGAAGGGATCGGGACCATCACGATGCTCAGTAGTGAGCACACGACTCAAGGAGGAGGAGGAGTTTTCAAATCAACATTATGATCTTGTCATTTGTTTGTTGATAGTCTAATGATAAGAACAGATTACGCTTTCTGAGACGGCGAGGTTTCATGCTTCTCAGACACTCATATAAGTTTCCCAACTTCATGTTTAACTTATGTTAACGTTTATAATTTATACGTTTTATAATTAAATGAAACGAATAATAAATTAGAGAATATTTATATAATGTTCAACATAATCTGCTCGAGCATAGGAATAATTGAAGTTTTTTATCTACATGTGCTCGACAGACATATAAGAGTAAATTCTCATTATTTATATGCAGAAAATAGAGCATAATTATGAATGTAAAAAAAGTACTTACTTATTTGAATACATCGCTCCTCAGGAAAATTAACTGATTGCAAAGTAACCAATAAGGAGAAAGCCATCAACAAGGAAGTAACATAAGCCATTAATATCATTCCACCCAGATTTCGTAGCTCCGGCAAAATAATATAAACTAAAAGCACCATCACTAGGAATATTGATGAAATTGATAGATCTGAAAAAAAAACCATTCCATAGATTTCGTTTGACTCATAATCTCAACCGATAGATAAATAAACATTCTTCTTTAGAGATTCTTCTTTATCTTCTAGTAATATGAGACTAAAGATAAATAGCTTACAGAATTAACCATGGAAGTCATAAGTTTTTACTCGACAAATTGTACATGTCCAGTGCAGTAAGTAAGCGCAGCTTAACTAGTGTTGTCTTAAGAGAATAGAATAAGGATTAGGGCGATGTGTCGTTGAGAATGGGCGATATAGTTGTGACTAGTTTACATCAGCTTTTTTCGAAACTTAATAATACTTACAATAAACAAAGTGACTTTGAGTTTTGGTTTCGGGATCTTCAGGATCAGAGACAAATACAGTTAAATATACCGTTTCTGATACATCTCCTTCAATCACGTAATCTATGCAGAAGTGTTTGACCAGTACCCATCTTTCATACGCATTACTGACCTCAAGATATAACTCGCCACTCTGAATAGGAGTAAAAATGCACACTTATTATAAATGCGATAGTAATTTGGCCTGCTTGTGATATTTTCCTACCAAAACAATAAAACAGATATTGATGAATTTTTGTATGGTGATATACCGATATCCCGTCATCATCATACGCTTTCATGTATGTACATATTAACAACCGGTGTTGTTAATATGTACATACATGAAAGCGTATGATGATGTCGGGATATTAAGGTGTCGTTCAGTTACATACATGTTCTCTTCTGTTCTTTTTTCATGTTTTTCTTATAAAGCAAATGCAATTTGGGTGACAGCATAGAACCTTGGATCGTTATGGGATATCGTAGCCTGAACTTTCAAAATTGCATATTGTATATTACCTATAAGATGAACTTGGAGCAATCTTTCTGAATCTGAATTGGATATACTAGCATTTTTGAGTTCATCGGAGCAATATTCCACTGCAACTGTGACTCATAAAATATCTTATTTTTTATACATAGGAGGATATTTATGCTGGAGCACGTACGTCATTCCTATATAAAGTCCATTCCATGAGCATGGTTTTATTTCGACTCTTTAATATATGCAAAGATCATTTTTTTAAGTAGGATAAATTGGAATCTTGAGATGATTTGGGTCTTGTATGTATGATGTTGCGGCTTTAGTCTATACTTTTTTTTGCTACACCTTTAAGGTTGTCCTTTCACCTACGAACACTATATCTTTAGGTACTTGATCGCAATTTCAATATACTGATATTGAAATTGCGATTCCTAACTTCCATCGGAACATAGAAATGTTTGTGTCAAGCATTGCGAATTGATTGCTCATATTCTTATTAACCTTTAATTTAAAATAAAAAACTTATTTTTGTATTACAATGACGTCATTTTCACCTCTCCTGGAATAGAGTTAAGGTTACTTGCTTTGTACTAGACTTGTGGTTTGTCATAATATAACACAAACAACGTGTTCCAGTTATTTCGTAGCCGTTTCCTCCTTTTATCATTCTGTATGTTAACTATTGTGGCTAATTAACTATTTAGACTGGAAAACGGGTTGTTACTTATAAATTATTTTAAAAAGTGCAAAGTCTTGGTTTAAACTCTGTTCTGCTAAAACTATTCAGAATCAAAATCATTGATCCTAAATGTCGTTAGAGGGTTTGGCGGCAAAAAATTTGGCCCATGTTTAGGTCAGTTGTTGCTAGAAATGTCATACAAACAATATTAACTTACGTTTCATACGTTTCAACTCATCGTACTCTCATCCAAACTAACTAACTAACTAACACTATTGTTAGCGCCTATAGTCGCTAGTCCCCAAAGGGTTTATCTGCCATCAGACGTCATTAGGAAAGTTAGTAACTTAAGCCGAAAAACCTATTATGTAGTAATTGCTCAACGCTTATGTCCGAATGTACCTACTCTGCTTTTACTCTATCACGTAAGAACAGTACAATGGATTTAATAGACTTCAGGTATGCTAGATTTAATCAAGTTTTTCAACAGCATTGGTTAAGTGTTCTTTAAGCACTAGTTAAAAGTACTATACTCTTCATTTCAATTAAAGTTAATGCTCTTTTCAATGAAACAAAACAAATAAATCCACTTTTATTTATTTATTTATTTACTTAAACAAGACAAACACTTAAACAACAACTTTCTTTTCTTCAGTAGTTCAGAGCAGTTTAGTTTTTTCTTCTCTTTAATTTTGTAATTGGACTTTTAGGTGCTTCGGCTAGTTTTGAATTCTACCGACTATTTCTTTATAAGGACGATTTATATTTCATACCAATATTATAGATGGAAAAGTCTGTCTCTGCCTATTGCGCTTTGACGGTTAATCCATTGGACCAATACTTAGTAAAATTGTCACAATTAAATGTAACATATAAGGATTGATGTAACATATTATTTTTTCGAAATAGGAAAAACACACAGTGATCTATTGAACGTACTTAAACTCCAAATAGGCGCAAACGAAGTTCAAGGTATCACTAGTAAGTCATACATTGAACTTTCATTATAATGACACCATTTTTTATATACACTTAAATGTTTGAAAAGGCAAAACATACGATTTTAATTAAAATGTTTCACAGCGCATCTGATGCCAATGCGCGAGTTATGTTTTTAAGAGGGTTGTTAAGTTGGAGTGTACGAAGTCGGAAATATCACTAGTATGGTAGTATAAATACAAATTAAAAAGTACAAACCTCACTCAAGTATGTTTTCAATCCGATCATAGTCGCAATAAAAGGACCATTCTCTGTGAAATTTTTATTGTTCTCTAATATATCGTACACCTTTCCTGGCACTAAATAAAAAATATCACTGAACGTTTTATTAATTTTTCTATCATGTTCGTATTTGTCGTATACAGCTACATTTTCAAAGTTATGTCTCTCTCCATATTCGATACAGGTGGTAGATTCTGTATCATTAAGATATTTATCACTTTCACAGCATTTTGGAATACACTTTCTAGTTGAACATTTTTGAGTTCGATTATCGGTAGGATTAAGAACTATAGAAAATGCACAAGCTATTTTTGAATGTAAAGCTATTGTGAACAACACTAAAAATAATTTTGAGTTCGACATGTTTACGTGTTCGCAATGTTTGTTCAAAGAGAACAATGCTGTTTGCGGTTAATATTATTAATCTCCTATACCTCTTTAATTGTAATAATAATTCTATAACGTGTTGGGAATCTATGTTCAACGTTCAGCGTTAAATAACCAATCGACTTTTAGCGAGTAAATTGGTATAGTTTATTATAATTACTTAAAATGTAATTTCTCAACATTCAAAGTACATTAACTTCAAACACTTATTTAAAAATAGCACTGTGTATAAGAAAAGGAACGTCAACGAATAAATGATTATCAACCACTATTAAACACAATATATAATTGTTCTTATCTAAAATAATTATCTGGATCTATCGTTTATCAATTGCATGCACTTGCATAGGGTCTAAATCCTAAATTCGGCTACTGTACTGAAGAGCGTTGTCTGATTGATGACATAGTTGTCTGATTTATGGAATAAAGTAGTAAAGTAAAGTAGCGGCCTGTTACAATCCCACAGCTGGGAATAGGCCTCCTCTCTCCGTTTCTGGAGAGAACGGTTGGAGCTAAGACCTACCACGCTGCTCCAATGCGGATTGGTAGGTTACATATATCTCCAGAATTTTCTAGAGATATGCAGGTTTCCTCATGATGTTTTCCATCACCGAAAAGCGTGTGATAAATTGCAATTACCAATTAGACACATGAGTTTTAATAGAAAAACTCATTGGTGCCTGCCCGCGTTTGAACTCATGATCCCCTCGAAAGAGTTGCACGGTCTCACCGCTAGGCTATCACAGCTCACGATTTATGGAATGTATAAAAACAATCTATAAAATAGTATTATTGTCCTATGTTCGCCGGCTTATCGAATGTAGATACAGCATTGTGATGATTTTTTCTAATTATAAAATGGTGTAAAGTACACTATAACATAAAGAGACTAAAAACAAAACTAAAATAGAGTAAAATATCATATCGCACGTTCAGTATTAAAGTGACCTAATTCAAAATTAGGCTAAATTGAGTTGGATATATTGTAATAATCAATGCCATCTATGAAATCACGCTAAATGGTTAAAAAAGCTGTCTTACTCTTTCATAGTTAGGTCACTTTAATACTTAGTGTGATTTATATCTGTTGTTTTGAATTTTCTAAACAGAAAATGGAATTAAGTACGATGCAACTAAATTAAAATGTAAATAGTCACTCTATTTATGACATATATTCTATACTTTTCTATGTTGCATTCAGGATTTACTATTTGGTTTGTTCGCATTATTAGAATGATCATATTAAAGTATAAATGTAAGAATATATAGATAGTGTGATATATAAAAGTAGTAATAAATAAAATAAAATAAAAAAAATATATGGGACATTTACACACACATGTGTTATGGGTGACGGACAACTGGTAGATATACTATATATATAAGTTTCAATACAAATACACACCCAGGCTCGAAGAATCAATAATTTGTTTATAGAATTTCTGATGGCCCTCGGCGTGAATCGAACTCGCGACCCGCGGAGCTGAAGGCAGGGTCACTGCCCACAGCGCCAACGGGCCAGTAGTAGTAGTAGTAGTATTAAGGTAGTTAGATACTCAAACGATCGCCATTGAATTGAGACCTATAGTTAAAATTATCTTAGTTAATGAGCGATGGAATGGACGGAAAGGAAAGGTCATAAAAACAATTTGTTCTAGTTGTCGTGACTTGGGCGTTACACCGCCAAGCACGTATTTGTCCTGTGACTAATTTTCCATATCGTTAATAATTTATGGGAAATACATTGTTGTATTGAAATTGTATTATTGTATTGTATTTGTATTATTAACTGTGAATTTGTGTCATTTCGTTTCATTAGTATTCATGTTCTCACAGACTATATAGGTATTTCTTGGTTAATCAGGGATCTAATAATAACTAAAAATAACCCAAGTAAATGCTAATATTCGACGATGCCTCTCTTTCTAGTTTACACACGCTTTTCGGTGAAGGAAAGCATCATTAGAAAACCTGCATATCTTCTAGAGAATTCTAGGGATATTTGTAACCTACCAATCCGCACTGGAGCAGTGTGGTAGGTTTTTTGCTACAATCCTTGTCTCTTAAAACGGAGAGAGGAGGCCTATGCCAGTGATATGGTTACAGGCCGTTACTTTTATAAGTAGAAAAGTAAAGAATTAAATTATTTGATACGTTGAATTTTTCTAATTTTGAATATGCTTAAACCGATTTATAACGCCGTATAATGGACATGATCGGGGAGCTCAGAAGCATCGTCTAGGTTGAAAATTGCGGAGAATAGTGGGCACAGTAGGCCATAAGAGCTTTACTAACAGGAAAGAATTTGAACTCTTTATAAAGTAATTAAATTGTGATTTTCTGTCTATACTTATTATAAAACAAAGTCCGCGAAAGCTGTCTGTATGTGATCAATTTTCTCAAACTCTACTATAAGAATTTTTGTGCGGTTTTTACTTAAAAAATAGTGCAATACCTCCGATTGGTTTAGATTAATAATACATTAGGGTTTTATCTAAATTATGTTGAAGAGAGAGGTCGCACGGTTGTAAAATAAACTCTCCTACTGGGTGCTTCAGTCGGGTGCAGCAGAGATACACTAAAGTAATGTATTAGAGAATTTTAGATCTACAAAAATACTACAAAAAAGTATGCGATAGTGTATCTCTATCGCTTATGGTTAAATCATAATAACTACTTTTATGCACAAAATATCAAATCGGGAAAATTTTTGTGACATACCTACTGATTTCTACACCGATGAAGCCACTGGCATAAATAGTATTTTATAAAACTAATTCCTAAGAATTGATATACACCCCCTCATCATTCTCCTGCCCTTATCCTACTCTAAGTGGGGTCGGTGCAACATGTTACAAACATGTTGTTACATGATGTTACGTATTTTACGAGCGGCCGCCTGCCTGACGTCAACTTACCTTAGTCGCCTTTTACGACACCTCGATAAGAAATGAGGGTGGTCTATTCTATGCAGCCGGATAACACGGCATTTACCTTAGTCGCCTCTTACGACACCTCGGTAAGAAAGGAAGGTGGTCTATTCTATTCTGCCGAATACCACGGCGGTAATATATGCCCTCTATTTTTAAATAAAGGGTATTTTATTAATTTATAATATTTCTTATTAATTCAGAGAACACATTAAACACATTCAACTCACTTAAAAGAGACTAAGTTGAGTGTGTTGTAGGAAGGACTATGACTTAGTATTTACACCCCTTTACTTTTGTATAAGAATAAATAAATATATGGGAACCGTGTGTTATTACACAGACGTTTTTCCATTCCCAAAGCAAGTTAATACTTTTGTTATGGGTGACAGACAACTGGCATTTATATACATATATAATTTAAAATACATACTTAAAACATGACACATACAGACGAGTACATGCACCGAGGCTCGAAGAACCAACAAAATATTTATAGAAGCTGTTGACCGGAATCAAACCCGCGTCTTGGGGAATTGAACGCAAGGTTACTGCCAACTGCTCCAACGAGCCAGTCGCGATAGGAAGTATTTATGAGTAAGTACGTTTAATATCTCTAGGGTCTTTTCGGTACCTTGTGAGGGTGCCGGGGTACGGGCCTCGAGGCGAACCTCTTTGCCCGGGCTGCTCCTCGCAGGCCTGTGGGCCTGGTCAATGTTCGGGCCGGTTGGCCCAGGTCACCTAGGTGACCTGAGGGATGTCTTGTTCGGTGGAGCGGTCTGGGAATAGTAACTCCCAGACCGCTGCGTCAATTCCAGGTGGTGTCGTGTCCAATGGGTTAGTCAAATCAGGTGGTAAAGTCAAATCCGGTGTTGCCCTCTTGCCCGTTGCATCGTCCTCATCGTCGCCGTCGTCTTCCGTATCGGGCCACGGTGACGGTGATCGCAGGAGCTCGCGAGGCAGGGGAAATCCCTCCTTCTTTTTAGATTGCTTTACAGAATTGGGCGTTACTTTGCGTAGATCCATTATACAAAAGTAATAATAAAAATTATTTTGCTATAATCCCATTAATACACACACGGTCGTGTGTGTATTTTTCCCATATATTTATTTGTTTATTCTTATACGAAAGTAAAGGGCCATAAATACTAAGTCATACAACATAAACTTAACTTGAACTGAGTTGAATGTGTTTATTGTGTTCTCTGAATTAATAACAAATATTTTAAATTAATAAAATAATCCCTATATAATAATAGGGGGTATAAACCCATATCTAGGAATTAGTTTCATAAAATAGAAACGCAACTTACTCTATTTATAATGAGTTTAGATTGTTTTCGACGTGTGTGTTTAAGAATTACTGTTTCTTACACGTGAATATATTAATTATTATTAAAATATTATCATTACCTACTTCTGCACTAACATATCTAGAGAAATTAGGTCAGAAATATAAGTATCTAAAGTGTACACGTGTACAAGTTTCGATAGCTTCGTAATTCAGATACTCCCACCTAGAATCCCGGGCGTCCAGGGTCTTTATTTAGATCACCTGAGAGCTACGTGCGAGAGGGACAGATGAAAAATCAATACGTTCAGGGCTAGAACTCAGACTGCCACGTACCTGCGTCATTAGGGCGTGGCTGTTGTTACTAAGTGTTCGAGTATAACAATGTTATAGACTAATTTTATGAAGTTAATGTCAAATACATTAATATTATAGAAGAAGTAAATAAGGGTTAATTAAGGTAAAAAGGGTATATAAAAAGGTGTAATAGAAGGCACTCAGCTTTCTAAACGGGGCCCGTTACTGTACTTTACATTATATTTTGCCAAACAGATTTTTTTGTATAAAGTTGGTGTAAATGCACCCATTATGATTGAAATGAGCTCATCTCTTTATTCATTCGACTATCAACGTCATGGTCTGTCCAGAAACAATTTAGAAAAGGTCACAACTCCCCAAGACGGATTGGTAGGTATCATATCCCCAGAATTCTCTAGGTTTCCTCACGATATTTTTCTTCACCGAAAATCGGATATTTTTCTTATATACGTGACATATTGCTATATGTTTGATTTTAGATGCCTAAAATAAAACAAAAGTAATTATGAAATTATTTTGCGATAATCCGCGATACATCGTATCATATACATTGTTTCGCGGATTAGCAAAATATTTTTTTTACTTTTGTAACGGGTGGTTAAATTATAAGGGCCGACGTTGAATGTGAACCACACCTAAACGTCAAGTTTTTTTTTACATTTCATTTGACATTTCCTAATTTCAAACTAACTCAATTTAAACCATGGAAAGATACACAAAAGTTCATTCAGGCTTATTATGAAAATGGGCGTTAAAATCAAAACGCATATCGTGCATTTCGTGATTTTTTCGTTTAATTTAATCCTCGAAATGTGTGTACAATTGGAAAAATTGTGCAAAAATTTGAACAAACTGGGTCTGTTGGAGATGTGAAAACACCAGTGCATCCTCGTACAGCTCGTACTGCATAATTCGGCACATTAACGGCATAGCACCTCAATTATGCCTCAGCGTCATCAAAAATTTGGACCAACGGATGGTGGTGTGCGCCGAGGCCGCGGTGGCCATTTGGCCGATATTTTGTTTCATACATAATTGAATCATAGCAAATTATCATAATAAAAAGAAATGACAATAATTTCCTAAATAATTTGTATTTTATTCAAAATCAACATCGGCCCTTAAAATTTAACCACCCAATATTATGGATCTCCGCAAAGTAACGCCTAATGCTATAAATTACCTAAAATAAAAGTTACACAAGTTTTTTGTTTAATTTATAGTACTCAATTTCTGTTAATTTCGAAAAGGGCACATCTCACAAATATAATATATCTAATAACACATATATATTATTTTTTAAATAAATCATTTTAGTCATTTTTGAAAGCATATTAACACTAAAATGTAACTTGATAGCTACGTTTAGATATAAAACAATAGTTTGGTAAATATTTACTTTTTTTCAATTTCTGTACATATTTAATTTACAGTTATTATATATACCCTTTTCAATTATAACAACGATATTTTTCCTTTACACTGATTCAATAAATAAGCAGCAATTTTCCAAAAGTCAGCACCTCTAATCTCTTCCAACAACTCGTCACATTGATCTCACAGAGTTAATAAACCGAATATCATTTATCATTATTAATCTTTCCAACAATGGTTTCAACTTTGTCCACTATAATCCCACATCGCAACCATCTCATAAATTGCCCAGACATTTCTTTTCTCCAATTTATTAGTGCAGCAAGATTACATCCCTTTCTGAATATAACAATGATGAATTAACATTATGAACTATATGATAATTCATATAGTTCAAATTATTCAAATTTGTCTTATAAAGTCAAATTTGAATAAACAAATATTTGAATCTGATTTTTTAAATAAATAAAACTAATTGAAGACGATATCTTATCACCTTTAATACTATTCCCAGCAACCTTTTAGAAGATTGTCTGACTATATATCCGTAGCTTGTGGAATTTGATTTTTGATCTTTCAAAAAGTTCCCTTTTTATTCCATGATTTTAGTATAAAGGCGTACAGAAAAATTTTCATTAAAAAATGTATACAAATTTGAAACCTTATTTGTTAAGTACTTTTAATAGTTTCGCATAATGTCCTATACTAGTGAACTGGCAGTAAAAGTTTTAAAACAATATAATTATTTTCAAGATATTTTTAAAAATTAGATAAAAATAAAGGCTTAAAGCCCTAAAAGCTCTTGGACAGTTTTGTGTAGGTATTATATACCGAATGGAACATTTCTCGATGCGCTTCCAAGGACTGATTCGCGTGATAAAAATCAATACTTCGGCGCCTCTGTTTATTGCGCCGTATCAGTTTACTGGAATATATTTCTAACAAATAAATATAAAAAAGCTTTGACGAAAGCTTTTAACGAAATTTCATGTTCCTACTATTAACCGTTGAGGGGTTCCCTCGTCTGAACACAATCCTGGCAGCAGCATCAGTAAGCCTGCAGGTATCAGCAGGCCACGAACTCCTATTGCAACTCAATTAAAGACTAAATTGTTTTGCTTTTTTATACAATGACGTCTTCAAGACGCACACTTTAAGTCGTTGCCGAATGACCGTTCGGAATGCGTCCTAAAAAGATTTGAGTAAATGAAACAGAGTTATCTATAGTCCATACAACGTTTTCCTTCAAAAATTTCGACCCCAATGCAATCCACACTTCATGGTACGAAAAGAAAGCGGTTGAGTTTAGGTCCTGACTTTGAAATGAATCGTTTTCTAAAAGTTCATGGTCTATTCATGGTCTGGCCTACAGGTCATGCTTATCATAAACATGCATTTTCATCGGGACTGGACCAGTATATTAAAGTAGGTAAATTTAATTTGCAAGATTCCACTTTCACATACAAAAACAGCAAGTAATAAATGCTTTTATAAAGATGTTATCTTTTCAAATCTATGCCTATGTGTGGTATCCGGCTGCATAGAATAGACCACCTTCATCCACCTTTCTCCACCAGATCCACCTTTCTTACAGAGGTGTCGTAAAAGGCGACTAAGGTAAGTTGACGTCAGGCTGGCGGCCGGTCATAAAATACGTAGCCAAATCATATGACAACATGTTTGTAACATGTTGTGCCGACCCCACTTAGAGTGCGATAAGGGCAGGAGAATGATGATGTTATCTTTTTAAATCTAGCATATTTCCGACTTTTAACCAGTGCTTAATTATTGATTTTAGCCATACGTTGTAATCATCTTTTTCAGCAGACTGACCTGCGCAAACCAATAACGATGGATCAATGCTATGGAAACTGTATAGTGTTTTACTTTATCTTTTATTAATCATATTAATAAAAATAATAACGTAGACAAATGGTTGAACGTACTCTTTGAGATATCGGGAGCTAAATGGCGAAATGTCTATTTTTTTACAGTATCAACAGGCGCTTTTTTATAGAATTTATAATATTTTTTTTCCAAGTGCTTTCTAAGCCATGATGCTGGCGTCCTTCACGTCCTGGATGCTTCAAATTTTACAGACATTAACATTTTGAAAAACTTAAGTTACTTTAGAGAGCTTTCTTCATTAGGGCTCTAAAAAAATAGATAACAATGTTAGATTATAATAACTATAAGTTATTATAATAAGTCCACCCTGGTAATATCTTGTGCCCAGATATCGGACTAGGTGCGAAATAAATAACAAAACTATTTCCTGTTAGACAAATGTAAATAATGAATATTTTCTGTCATTTAAGGTATAAATCATTAATTTTATAAACAACTTTTACTGTCTCCACTCCTTTGTCTGAAATTTAGTAGCCGAAATCATATTCTTCCGATGGCGTAGTGTGATTAAAAACCCATAAACAAAAGAACAGAGGGTTTTTGCTTACGAATTAAAGTATACATTTTCAAATGCGTCATTTGTATCTTACCTATGAGACGTATATATGTATAGACGTATATATTACCTATATAACGCCGCCCTCTGAACGACCCGCGAGATGGAAATCAATACTTTCGGGGTCACAGAGAGCAGCAGAAAATTTGTTTGCTGACACAGATATCCGTTTTGATAATAGAGCTCTTTCATTATTCAAAACAAAACTATATGTCGCCGATTCATCAATCAAATTCAAATTTAAATTTCAAAAAATTCTTTATTCAAGTAAACTTATAAACAAGTGATTTTGAATCGTCAACTTTACTGCTCGTCATCTTGAATCGTTAACTTTTAATCAAGATCTCTTATTAATTTACAAATTTGAGGCTCCGTGAAGTCAAACCCCGGCCGGGCACCAATGAGTTTTTCTGTTAAAAGTTATCCATCTAATTGCAATTTATCACACACTTTTTGGTGAAGGAAAACATCGTAAGGAAATTTCTAGAGAATTCTAGGAAGTAACCTGCCAACGCATTGGAGCAGCGTGATAGGTCTTAGCTCCAATCCTTCTGTCCAAAAACAGAGAGAGGAGGCCTATGTTCAGAAGTGGGTTAGTAACAGGCTGTAACTTAATACTGTGAAGAAACATACCCATTTTTATCGGTCATAGCTTCATATTTGTTTTTATTTTCATTATATGCTATGACTTCTATTCCATTTAATTCTTTAATATTTATCATTAATTTTGTCTATGAAAATGTCCGTAAAGGAACCTCAAATTATAGAGTCATCGTATCGTGAAACTGAATTGGCAATTTACAGTTTTTCTTAAATTGACGACTTCACAAAATAAAATGCAACTTTCTTATTTCTAACATAAACAGATGCTGTCAAAAAATAGACCGACATCCAACCAATCAACCTAAAACCAGAAGTGGATGTGTTTTGGATTTTTAAATAAAAAACAATTCCTGAGGTAGGTAAAATATATTACACCAAAGAGGAAGCACAAACTTAAATAATTTATAAACTTATTAACAATTGAGGTCTTGTTCATATTGTGCTGCCATTTCTATACGACAAGCTCACGAAGCACATTGAAAACCATAGAGTTTTTATACTAGAGTAGAAGCCATAGACAGTGAGAGTGTCACAACAAACAATTTTATCTTTATTCATCTGTGTCTAATTACGCATGCGCAGAAAATTATTTATGACGTGTTCTTAAATTAAATACTTAAAACATCTTTTAGCACACTTAAATCATTATACTATATAATAAACTTAACGGGATTTGACATAACAGACCTTAAAATTAAGATCTAAGATACCTAATTCTATGCACGCTGTAAACACTATTTCATTCTACAGGACTTGTGTTAAAATACTGCTAATACTAAGTTGTTATTTACCTGTAAGTGAAGGAAAAAACAACTTTATGTTGTAGCCCGCTATTTGCTGACATTGAGGTTACATTTGCTTTTATAATATTATTATAATAAAAGTGGTTAATTTGGGAAAGAATTATTTACAAATAAACAGTGAGATCAAAACTTATACTTAAAGCCCATTTCAGGAGATTTGAAAGGGTGAGAATGTATTGTATGCACAAAAATATAATTATTAACGATATCAAACATTGATATTAAAATTAAAAGAGATAGCATGTTTGAATGTCCCTTTTAGTTTATTTATCCCGAAACGGCTGGACCGATTTTAATGAAATCTTCAGACAATCTTTAGAATCACATAGCGGATTCTGTAAAGTTTGGTGGCGATGGGAGCAGTTTTTGAACTGTCGATAGCAGTTTTGTTTCGAGGGCAAAGCGTGGCCTAAGTATATAAAGCACATTATGTCGTATTTAAATTTGATAACATATTTCAGTAATAATATATCAGTTCACGGAAATATTGTATGTCTTATACCTAATAATCATTAAAATTTACTTATATTTATTTTATAATAATTTTTATAAATGCTTCATTATTCCTATTTAATGAATTTTAATCCTAATTTAATATTACTAGTACACAAAAACTTTGTTATATTACAACTTAATTAAGGCTAGATACTCTATTACATTTGTGACTGTATTGTATTTTTGACTGTTGCAATGAATCATTATCAAAATATATATTTATTCCTACAAACATTTTCAAATATTTCTATGTAAATAATTTCTGTGGGTATCGGACAAAAAAGCTTTTAAGAAAATTTCATGCCCCTAATGCAGACTGTTGAGGAGTTCTTTCATCTGGAGCCAGAATACTGGCTGCAGTATCATGTCGTGGTTATCATAAACATACATTGTCATCAAGACTGGACCAGAATGTAAAATTTCAGCTCAATCGGACACCGGAAAATGGGTCAAATTTAACTTATGAGATTCCACCTTCACATACATACATTGCAATAAAAGCTTTTAAAAGCTTAAGTATGTATGTATGCTTTTAAAACTCAACAATCGTTTCGCCCCGCAACCGAAGCATCATCAGGAGATAGGCTCCACGACAAAATCGCAAAGCGATCAGCTCAATCGAACACCGGGAAGTGGGTAAAATTTAACTTGCAAGATTCCACCTTCACATACAAACATACATACAATTAAAGTTAAATAAAAGCTTTTAATTAGTATTTCCTGATAAATAGTTGCCATTTATTATGTATCAAGTGGCAAAAGCGTCGCACTTTAAAGATGGCCGAACATATTTCGAACTTTCGATTCTGAAAATGCCACGTTGGTGATCTCGCACGACTCTTGCGCAATCTCTTAATAAAAGTTTTTAAAAGCACCTTAGTTTAGCACCTAGCAATGTAGTTAACCTTAAAAATAGTGTTTCGAACTTTAGTAAACTCTCAACAATATGGAACGTTTTATGCGATACCAGTTTAGTCGATGTTTAATTTCTGTACCTTCTTATAAGTTTATATGAAATTATAAGTGACATAACTACATATATCCGGAATTTCAATGCATTCAGAGGACTGAACGGTTTGAAATTCTGATATTTTTGAGAAATCCACCACATACAGACAAACAGCTTTTGTGGACTTTGTTTTATAATATTATACTTATTATTTATAATTTTATAAAATAATATAATTTGTATGATTTAGGATTTATATGATATATGATATTAAGATTTGGAGTTCTTACTTAGCCGTAGTGAAAAATGACTGAAATCATCGAGTATTCCATAAAATATTTTAAACAAATAAATGTATTTCGTTTCCGGGTAATCCCATGATAAGAAAACATGTTATTTCGACACTGCCTTTCCTGTTAGGTAAATATCAATATCGGGAAAGAACATTTTAAATATTATCTGAACATTTTTTACGGACTTCAAATATCCTTGTTTATGATGTAGACTTATACAATGTGCAAAGAATAATACCCGGTCGAGATAATTTATTTTTGATTGATGAGATAGAGCAATGGTCATGCAACCCCCTTTGATAACAAAGAATAAAGTACAATTTCTTGCCCCAAAAATCGTGTATTTAAAAACAAAACATCAAAGCGTTACCGTAACTATATTATAAATTAATTTACAAATGGATAATAAAGTTGATTTCTGAAACAAAATCTATTCTTTTACTCCTTATAATTTGAAGTTTTGTCCTTTATGCTACTATAGAATATAATGAAAGAACAGGAATATGAGTTTATTTTATTCGTAAATAGGTTTCAAAGACACGAGTAGAATATAGAACGACCATTCTAAAATGTTTTCATCTAAACTGTCATGAGCCGGGGTAGGGAAGTTCAGAGGTAATAAAAAGGACAACAAGGGACGATGGGACCGAGAGAACAGAACATCGTAAAAGACAATAATCAAAGTATTAAATAATTGTTCATTCGTCAATATTTGTAGAATATCAAATACTGCATTATAAAACCGATAAACAGTGTATACACTTCATCTAAATCACTCAAGAACACAGCGTGATGAATTGCAACTTCCAGTCCTGTCTGGAGGCTCATTCTTAAGTTATTAATTAATCTAGGCCAGGAATAGCGAACTAATGGATGGTGACACAACATTTTTGGCTCGTCACTAATCACTAATAATGGTTAAGAAAAGAATCTAAGTAGGTATTTTTTAAAGCCCGAACTCGGGCTAAGTTTCCTATTTTCACAAAATCAAAATTTTTGATCGCACAAAGGCGTGCCCACTCAATAAATATTTTTAGCTTTGCCATCATAGCAGTTGTAGAAAACTATTAAAAAAAGACTGAAAGAAAGCATATCTTTGGGTATAAGATTCTATAACAAAATTCTGCATTGAAATTAAATGAAAACTGTTTATGGAGAAGAGTCTATGTTAAATATAGACTTAAAGTAGCTTATTTTAAATTTCACATGACAAAGAAAAGGCAAGAATTAATTTTAGGTCTGTCATTACAGCAGTTTAAAAAAACAATAGTGTTTTTAACCTGCTGTAATAAGGAGGCTTTTTATATCAGCCTTCTTTCAATAGATCAATAGAAAGCCTCCTTACTATTGACGATTACATAAATGATAAGAAAGCGTGAGTATAGCTACTCTTTGAACCTGCACAAGATAGTTTTACTATATGTATTAGTTATAAGGATATATTTTGAAAAGACCAACCGCCAAATTTCTTACTGGTTCTTTTCGGTAGAAGAAGCGTTCGGAATCAGCAGGAGAATTAACGATTCAAAAGCACTAGTTTACAAGATTACTTGAATAATGATTTGATTTGCTTAGAAAAATGGCGCGATGATGCATAAACGTTAACCTACCCTGCAATAGACTATTATGGCTCATAGAATACTGCTAAGAAATACTACAAGCCATAATTTTCATCTAGTATAATGTGTGTCATAATTTTCCTCATTAATAATTGGCAGTCAACCACAAATGCAACGCTTTGCTATTAATGATGTAGAATTAAACGATTACGTACTTTGCAATCAGGCATTGTATTACATCATATTAAAATGTATATGTTATACTATTATACTTTTGCCTGTGAAATCGTCTGTGCGGAACTAAAAAACTTCATGTCTAACTAGCTAACTAAGCTAACTAACTAACTAGCTAACTAAGTTCTAGCTCTACAACTTTCTCCATGAAAGTGTGTCGATTCTGAATTTTGGGATGTCATTTTAATTTTGTATACAGATACAGATACAGATATAATGGAGTATACAGATATTTTTTTTAATGTCAGTTCCTTCTTTATTTATCAATTCTGGAATTAAGGGCTACTTCATCTCTGGTATAGGAGAGCGTCCTCGTAGAAGTTTGACTCTTTGACATCGAGTCGCCGCGAACCTGCTTGAACCTGAAAAAAATATATCAAAAGTTACATTAGATTTATTACAAGAACTCATTAGACTGTTTTTATCATAGAGTTATTAATACTACAGTAGGGGAGCTATAAGCACGCCTGTAAGCGACAGTAACACAATAAATAATAAGAGGAAAGATGAAACTCGTATTCTTCGTCTTTGTTTAATCACACATAAAAAAGGGAGACAGATAGATCACCCTCATTTGCTATCTCTTTATTGTAATATCGCATATTTTAGGCTGGCTTCCCTAATGTAGTAAAAGACCTGTATGGTTATTTCAAAATGCAATCTGAAACCACTTATACAAAACAGAAAGAAATTATATAAGGACCAAAGAAAGAATAAATATAATTGATGTAAAAAAGTGTAAAAGTGTTAGTTAGTTAAAATTAAGTAATTTGAATTATTTATACAAGTAGGCGTTACTTTGCAGACTTCCATAGTACAAAAGTAATTTGTAAAATATATAAAATTTTAACATAAATTGTCAAAGTATAACAGTTTTAAATGACACAGTGAAAAAAATTGTTGTTAGTAAAATAGTTTCACATCCGACACTGCAAAAAATAATTATTAAAAATAAAACAGAAGAAAAATCAGTATTAATATGTCTGAAACCTATAAAATTAAGAAGTCTTTATCGTGACCCTTTCGGATATGTATTTTCCGGGATAAAAAAGATTTAAGCTTTAAACATAGCCAAAAAGCAGAAGCCACTTATTACACATTATCCCTACATATATACTATATTATTATATAAATACAAAACATAGTAAGTCTAGCCTTTCAGATCAAGTGGTATTTTGAATTTAAAAGGAGATTGATTTATATATTGAAGGTATAAGATTAGGCATGGAAATTAATTTGACAGTGTCTGACGCAGTCGGCATTGTCCAATTTGTTGTCAATTATTTATTCTGCTTACAGATGCTTAACACAATTAATCTTTATATTTTAATATCTTGATATAAAGATTAATTCATAATAGAGATACTGTGCTGTCAAGCGAGGCAACGATTATATCATCGACGTTAGTAATAGTCGTGATTATCAAATCTCTTTATTCTAAACCCACAGTATCATTTTATCCACGCTGTATAAATTTACAAAAGCCACGCCTCATGGCTAATTTAGAAGGTCCTTCAACATTTTTTAAAGATTCTTTCCCTGCCACAGTCAAAGAATCACAAATGATGGATTCTTTTTATCAGATTCTTTACACCAAGCATATTTCTACTTGTAAAACTATGCTGCAATCACTTGATACGTTGACCTTCCGATCATCAATTTATGAGACTCCATATGCCTTCAGTAGATGGAAGAACCCAATTTCGTTTAAAGCTTAAAAGCAAATTAGGTGCAAATATACTTAATCTAACTTAGTTTTCAACCAAAGCAGTTCATATTTAACGTATTACGTAAGGTTAATTTGCCATATGTGTTAATTTTGGCAAAAAGCTATTTAGCGGATATATAGAAGATTTACCCCCAATAAAATCCAAATTAAATTGAAAATTGGTATTTTATACGCTTTTTTCCAGTTATATTTGCAAATTACTCAAAATCAAGCAGAAACAGATCATAAAGTACCAGGGTTAGCTTGAAGAAATTAAGATACTTGGAAAAACCATGATTAGTATGTATCTAGCAAAAACTGCCTTAAACACCAGTGCAAAATTTTAAACTTATATACCTCTTCTTTAATACAAAGTCGTATTTTTGATCCGAGCAATATAGTGTTGGAGTGCTTTTGGTAGTTCTATTATTGGCTCATATTTCCTTGCGATAGTAGAAAATTTGGTGCATCGCTTATAAGTTTGGCCTTTTTAATGCATCAGTATAAATACTTATACCATAATCATATTTTTCTATTAACATCATTTTCATATTTTCATATTTGTTATGTTTAAATGTAAACTTTTAACAGTTAAGTGTTTTATTGTTATTTATCTTGGGTTTGTGCAATTTTGCAAGAAAATTTATAAATCCACGAATTTCTGAATCGATTTTTTTAACGTCAAAATTATCTTTATTTACAACAATTATTAACTAAATTTTAAAGAAAATTGTGAATATTTTTTCATTGTTATAAGTTTGTAGTATTAACTTCTTTATTACTATCATAATCGGGACAACACGTTCTTATCGTGTCCAAGCTGTCTCTTTGCTTGTAATTCTTCAGGTTTTCGTTGAGTCCGCCTCTACGTGGAACATGCGTCATGCTTCCATTAGTTCCTTTTCGTCGATGAATATTCTCTTTGATCCTGAATGAAATGACAATATCATATTGTGTCCTCTAAACTTATTATTTCCAAATGTAATTTAAATGCAAACCTTATTTGCTTAGGATTCCCCTTATAAACTCTTTAAAGTTACTTATTAAGTAAGGTTTTTTTGTATTACATATTATAATTTAAATGCACAATCGTTGGAATAACGTTTCTCATCCAATACTGCGAATACATCAAAGACATCAATCACGGGAAAAAACTGAAATTAAATTGGATTTTATAAAAACCTCCATGGTTAGAAAGTTTAATTTATAGCTAACGGGACTAATTTATCATCATTATCCTTAAATTCTCTAAGATCAAAATCAAATTGAAGAAAATGTTGTCTTTATACGAGAGCCATTCGTGGTATATATAATTTAGGATAGCGTCTGACTTTCTTCAGCCAAGGTCTCACATAAGTTTAATCATATATTTATGGCATATATGTGCAGATAAAACAACACTGAACAGTTGATGATTCAAACGTTGAGTCCATTTGACTAAAGACTGATTACTTTCTTTATAATAAGAAAGCGGCCAAATGAAATTTTTAGTTTTTACTACATTAACGAATAAACCTATAAACATCCATACTACATAAAATAATTTAGACACTAATCTACACATTGATAAAAGAAACGATAAAATCCTTATTGTTGTTAATCCTTATTGGTTAGGTCTTTCAAAATAATTTTTAGGAAAGAGTTGAGTTAAATAAAATTTCCATTTTCGCAGCATTGGATGAAGAACGAAAATACAAAACATTAAAATGATTTTAAAGTTTACAAAGCTCACCTTTTTTTCATGAGTCTGAAGATTTTCCGCTTGCAGACGAATATAATGAAGATAATTAGACCGATGAGGACATTGTAAGCGTCGGTGAAGCACCACAATAAATTGGCCTCCGGAAACAGGGCACTGATCACTTCAAGGAGCCAATTGATGCCCATAACGAGAAATAGCTTCACGTATAACAGCAATCTGGAATAGAACGTAAAACTATGCGCACATTTATTATGGTTGTGGTGTTTGGATATGTTTGTTTTATGTTGTAGAAGCCAGAAGAAGTTTTCGATGTGTTCATAGATGATATGAAATTCTTGAAACCCAAAAATGAAGGAAAGAGAAGATTTTCAATGACAAGCTTGTACATTCATATTTTTTTCTAGAATCAATTTAATTCCTACAATATAAACGTTATTGGTTGATGCAAGACGAAAGATGACGTCTTTATATGTGGTTATATAAGAGGAATACCATAGAGAACCGTCGGAAAATGCATTTTTTCTGACTTATTATACATACTTACGAATACTAAATGCCAGAAGAAGAAACTGATACAGCAGAACTATCTGATTTGAAAATTTTACCTTTGCTTTTCACTGTTTTGTCGATCGTGGGTAGCACTTTCTCGCGATTTCAGGACCGAGGTCTGTCTCTTTATCTGTGTTATTTTTACGGCAGTCAAGATGAAAAATATCAAGTTGGCGAGCCATAATATGACGATGGGTCCGTAAAGGTAAAAGAGTTTGCTTTTACCTAAAAAATAAAGATAATACCAGATATTTATTTGAAAAAAAATTTCATTACTTATAATGTAACATTAATTTACATGGTAGACGATACGAAGTGTCTTATCAGCAATAACATAATAAAATTATTTTTAAGACAACACACATTCCCTTTCTATTTTTGAACAATCTCATTTAATTATTTATTAAATTATTTTTATCACAAAAATTGTTTGAAATTATAATCATTTTGAAAATAAGTTCTTAGATCCAAGTCAATATAGGGAAATGACGTCTTCACTGAAACTTTAACAGAGAGATGACAAACTTTGTCAACCAAACTTTGTCCTATTTATATGTTTAAGAAATTATTTCCTATGCGCAAGTTATATATGAATGTTATGCTGTAAAACGCCATCTATGTATCTCTTTGGTTATTAAAAAAAACTATATCAATTAATTTTTATTTAAATTAGTTTTCACAAAATATCTTTAGGAGCGAATGTTAAGCGGACTAAATTTTTTTTTAATTTAAGGGCGTGTTATATATAATATTAATAATATTTTAGGATTTAAAACACGTCCTTGTATATTTAGTTTCATTAAAATATTATAAATTTGCTATACATTGAAACCAGGCAATGGTCGTTTACAAAAGTTTAGAACGCAAACTAGTGTAAGCAATTAAGTTTTGGGTTATCATTTAAGTATTAGTATTAGTAAATCCTAATACTAAAAAAAAAAAGTTGTGATAGCCTAGTGGTGAGACCGTGCGACTCTCTAGAGACGACATAGGTTCAAACCCCGGGCAGGCACCAATGAGTTTTTCTATTAAAACTCATGTGTCTAATTGATAATTGCAATTTATCACACACTTTTCGGTGAAGGAAAACATCGTGAGGAAACCTGCATATCTCTAGAGAATTCTCTAGGGATATGTGTAACTTACCAATCCGCATTGGAGCAGCGTGGTAGGTCTTAGCTCCAATCCTTCTCTCCAAAAAACGGAGAGAGGAGGCCTTAGCCCAGCAGTGGGCATAGTAACAGGCTGTTACTTTACTTTACTTTTATTAGTAAATCCCAAGATTTATGTTGAAACTGTAGTTGTTTTGACTCGAGCGGAAGGTAAACATGGTGCTGATTTGACTAAAATGAAAGTGTATAAGAGTAGATCCACCGACTGTTTTCTCGCATTAGTTGCTGTTCCGCGTACCGAGTGAGCTGTCTGTTTGTGTGTTCGTTGAAGTGTAAATAATTCTTATACTAGGAACGTTTTTTTCTTATAAATTTCTTACCATATATAAAGCATCCTTGTCGTCTGATCAGGGGCAAAAGTGGATGCGGGGGCAACCCGGAGAATTCGAGAGACACCATAATGACTGTCAATACTGTTGGTATTCCAAAAGCATACGATGCGTACGCTATAAACTTAGTACGTAACGACATCTTCTCAATGGTCATGCCACGGTTGCCACTAAAAATTGTGAGACAAATATCGGTGTAATTATTAGAAATATTTTTTAGGTATAGAATTAAGCTGTGATATCCCAGTGGTGAGACCGTGCGACTTTTTCGTGTCGTCGTGGGTTCAAACCTCTGGCAGTAACGAATGAGTTTTTCTGTTAAAACTTATGTGTCTAATTGATAATTACAATTTATTACACGCTTTTCAAAAAGCTGTGACAGCCCAGCGGCGAGACCGTGCGACTCTTTCGAGGGGAACACGAGTGCAAACCCGGGCAGGCACCAATGAGTTTTTCTATTAAAACTCGTGTGTCTAATTGATAATTGCAATTAATCACACGCTTTTCGGTGAAGGAAAAAATCGTGAGGAAACCGGTATATCTCTAAAGAATTATGGAGATATGTGTAACCTACCAATCCGCATTGGAGCAGCGTGGTAGGTCTTAGCTCCAACCCTTCTCTCCAGAAACGGAGAGAGGAGGCCTATTCCCAGAAGTGAGATTGTAACAGGGCGCTACTTTACTACACGCTTTTTGGTAAAGTAAAACGTCGTGAAGAAATCTGCATATGTGTAGAGAATTAAAGGAAATGTGTAACCTACCAATCCGCATTGGAGCAGCGTGGTAGGTCTTAACTCCAATCCTTCTCTCCAGAAACGGAAAGAGGAGACTTACGCCCAGCATCGATATGATAACAGGCCGTTACTTTACTTTTTTACTAATATAGAATTAGGCTTTACTTTGCGGAGGTCCATAATTGAATTATGGACCTCCGCAAAGTAAGGTAAAGTAATGATAGTATCACGAATTAAGTATTGCTAAATGTAGAGCAATGTTCCATTCCTTTAATACTGAATTCCTCAATTTGAATGAATATCTTAAGAGTTAAAACTAAAAATATTAGGAGTGGAGGCGAAAATTGACTGAGCCACACCAACATGTGTCCGGTTCTGTTAGTATTTTAAATTTATATATATAAATTTTTATATGCAATGTTGTAGATATATAATTACCTAAAAGTCCACCAAATATCGAAGCACATGACGTTCTGCCAAAAGAACGCGGCTTGCAAACTGAAGTAGATGATTATAGCTGAAACAGAAGAATGTTATTATAGTTTTTTGTAGAGGACAAACATGTAAGAAATTATACTGAGGAAGCGCAATGAAGGTAGACCATATCGACTGGCCGGTTGGCACAGTGCATAGTGACCCTACCTTCAGCTCCGCGGGTCGCGGGTTCGATTCCCGCCGAGAGCCAACATTTTCTATATTTAAATTTTTGTGTGTCTTCGAGCCTGGGTATATATTTGTATTTCAGTATGTATTTAAAATTATATATGTAGAATATCTACTAGTTGTCCGTCACCCATAACACAAGTATTGATACTTACTTTGGGGATGGACGACCGTGTGTGTAAGTGTCCCATGTATTTATATTTATTTATTTATCCGCCCTCTGCCTCACGATCACGAAGGGTCACGATATGCAGAGGTAACAAAATTTTAAGGCACAGTTCATTGCATTTCTCTTATTGAAAACAAAAACTAAGCATTAAACTGGTACTAACTAAACATTATTAAATTCAATTGGTTACTTGCTACATAAGGAAAAACATATTGAAAGATTAATATCTAGAGATAGACAATCTTCAGCTGGGATCTAGCCAAGTAATAAACAATTATAATAGACATAATTACAGTACAATTGAATAATTATGCGTACAATAGGACCTTATGACAACACTTTACACATCCGGTAAAAATGTGATCCGAAGACCGAAACATTAAAGGCATATAGGTGTTCTTAGCCAGGGTTGCCAACTCAACACCACTGGTAGGAGCTAAATAATAAGCTATATAGTGCTAAAAAATTGTGAATTTTCAAAAATAGTCTTAGTTTTAGTGACAATGAAATAAATTTACATGTACAATAAATTTTTATTAGCAAATTTACATTACATTTATCTGTAAAGAAAGTGTCCTTATATAAAAAAAGGTAAAATTACATGGCTCCCGTACTCTAGTTAACTCTATGAATTTTAGAATCCCTTAATCAATCGTTGCTACGCTATTAAACTACCATTTTTTCATAGTCTACTTGGTATTTCTACAGTATGTATATAGTATATATAGTAGCGGCCTGTTACAATCCCACTGCTGGGAATAGGCCTCCTCTCTCCGTTTCTGGAGAGAAGGGTTGGAGCTAAGACCTACCACGCTGCTCCAATGCGGATTGGTAGGTTACACATATCTCCAGAATTCTCTAGAGATATGCAGGTTTCCTCACGATGTTTTCCTTCACCGAAAAGCGTGTGATAAATTGCAATTATCAATTAGACACATGAGTTTTAATAGAAAAACTCATTGGTGTCTGCCCAGGTTTGAACTCGTGTTCCCCTCGAAAGAGTCGCACGGTCTCGCCGCTGGGCTATCTACAGTATGTACAACTCAGAAATAAAGAATAAAACCAAAAACGTTATGTTATTGCATGAGTGGTTTTATTTTCCTTAGAAAATTAAAATCTGTATGAATTCAATTAAGTGATAGGTGCTAAATGTTGATATTACGTGCTGGACTCCTCAAAATGGTGCTAAATCTAGCATCGAGAGTGCTAAGTTGGCAACCCTGTTCTTAGCATGTTGGCTTGGTATATCACGGACTGTTAACGACATCTAATGATGAAGGTTTGAACTGGTTTTAGGGTTTTAGGATAACTTTTCAAGTGATCACGAATCCCACAGTTGCTCAGAGATGTCACTATTCGATAAATACTATAAAATACTATATAATAAACAAAGATAAGTAATTCATCATAGCGTTATTATACTTAGAGTAGGGAAGTTGGTATAAATTACGCCCTATGACAATAAAATCTCTCTTTTTTATGTATGATTAGAGAAAGATAAGCATACATTCATTGTGTCACAATAAATAATGAGAGTGAGGATGAACCTCCTCACACTTTCACGTACAGGCCTGCCTATAGCTCCTCTACTCTAGTATATTAACTCTATGTATTTAATATAAAACTTACTGACAATCCTGACACCCATAAACACAATAATTGCACTGAATGTATTAATTTCAATTATAATCTAACATTTTATATTAAACTGATAAAAAAGAAACGAAAATATATTAAAACAAATTGCAAACACAGTAAAGTTTAAATGTTCAACTTGTTTGAATACAGATGTTTTTACTTTTTCTAACATACCAAAACCGAATATCGATAATAATTATAAATACGGATTAAAGGCTTAAAATAATACAAAAAAGTAATGAAAATATTATTTTGGTACAATTCGCGATAAATTGCTTTTAATCGAGTTAAATTGAATTTATCCGGGATTGTTAATTATTATGGACCTACGCAAAGTCGCGCCTAATTCTATAAATTTAAATAAAATTGTATTAAATAAGAAAAAAAGTTAGTTAATAAAACATTTCAAAAATCAGCGCATATATGTATATAACTAATTAACTAACTAATTTTGATAATCTTTTTCTCAATTTTTTTAAATTTCTTAAGGTTTAACTTTCATGTTTTAAATTTGAAATTTTCGTTTTTTTATTATTGTCTTATTAGTGTTCGAAGCAATTTAACATTCGTGTTTAATAATAAGTAAACAAATTGTTGCTATTTGCGGCATTCAGCAATCAAGTTTTGATATCAAATCTTATTATAGTTTCGAAATTTGGCAGTTAAATCTATATATAAATTATAATAGGCCACAAATGCTATGAATTTCAAGGCAGAATGTATCGGTGAACTATTTTCATCACGAAATTCATGTTATGTCTCAGAAACTCAAAACAACCAACCACGTTGTATATATTTTTGATTAAATTAATAGTGTTTATTTCTAAACCAAGCGAACGCCATCTTGCCCTTTGTTAGTTTTAGGTAGCATAGTAGTATTTCGTTTAATTTGCGTCTCAACGCTATTTTAATTTAAATTTTTTATACACAACCATTAGTAATAACAAAAAAGACCAACAGTAACACTAAATGAAGCATTCTGAAGTAGCCGCTTTTTACCTACTATGTCTCTGTAGGTCATAGACCTCCACTGTAGTTTTTGGAAACGAGGGAGTTTTTTTAAAGCTCTCTAGCCCTTCGCGCTGATCTAAATTGTCCACGTAGTTTGTTAACGATGCCTTTACCAAAAGCTGCGTTATAAATTGCAAATATCAATTAGGTCCATACGTTTCCATAGTAAAACTGATTGGAAGTTGTTTTCGAACTGACTGTATGCTGTTAACTCTAACTGTTTTAACAGCGTCACCGGGCGGGATGGGCGAGCGCAAAAGCATCGTCAAGGTTGCGAAATGCGGAAAATAGAAGCCCTACAAGCGTCAGGAAACATCGTCCTAACGTCGGGGAACGTCGTCTTAGCTTGGAAGTAGGAACTCCCGCCTCCCTGGTAATAGTTGCACCGTCCCATCTTACATATGACATATGATACCTGACCTAAAAATAAGGTGTCATATAGTCATATTACATATGACCGTATGACACTTTTTTTAAACATCTTACTTTTAAGTGAATGCGTCTTGTTTTGTTATGGATTAAAAACCCGTTTAAGTATATGCCAAACACTTCATTTTTTACCCCCAAGAAACTCGCTTTTAATTTTGATCTGAGGCTGCTATCCAACTATACTAATATTAAAGACTCGCTGCCCGCGGGATAATAGAATGTGGAAACAGGACGCCCTTTGTTCGCACTTAGGGGCCTTACGGCTATATAGTGACGCACCACTGTTGTGCCGATGTTTATGTTATGAAAAAAGAATTAATGTGAAATAGGAGTGCGATCAATATTTTCATATACCTATGGCTGCATTTTAAACCATCGATGCTTTCTTCACATTTTTGTAAAATCTTTTTAATGGTATGATACAATAAAATGATAAAACTATTTGTTATCATCATGAAATCTTTCACAGGCCGCGGTTGGGAAATATTTTTAAGTGGGCAATTTGACTGTTCCTTAGTGCATTACCGCCTGATTTTCCCAACAGTTTTCAAACTGACTCTACAAATATAGGCAGTAAGTTCACGAGCTTGGTTGAAATTAAAAGTTCAATTTTTCTGCATCTCTTTTATCTTCTTAGAATCTATAAGCAGTTATCGATAAGTGCTGCACTGCACGAGTATTTAGCATTACTATAGACACGGTTATACAAAAATTTATGGCAACACACGCATATCCAAAATCTTTTTGACATAATTCATGATGTAATTGTACTAAGATTTTTTTCTTGTATTTTATTATTTGTAACTGTCATATCAATGAGGAGATGGCATATGCGGCACAGTTTATACTGTTTGAATGCCATCCTTGCAACATAATGGTAGCTTGTGTAGATTTGCATAGTTGATTAAAACCTTATATCCTGTAACGTATATAGATAGATATATTTACACAGATTTACGTTCCGCTTACTAGCTGCAATCAGTTTCGGCCTTTTATATTTCACGCGTAAATGGATTTGTTATCACGGGCTAATTAAGTGATAGCAAAAAATCATATCACGCCAAAAGCCACCACTCGTGACCCTCACACCCACTTAGCTACTGTTAATTGAACATATAAATTAGTGGAGTTATCGCCAGAAGTGACCTTTATTTGTCCTTGCAAAAATACAAATATGGTAGACCTTTTATTGTGTCGTAAAAATAATAGGTTTTAGTTATTATTGGTAATTTTATGGCATTGCGTTAATTAAATGGCCATAAATAGAAACATTTAATTAAAATACTCAGCCACACCCTATGACTTTATCCGTTATGCGGATCTCAAATTAAAAAATAAAGATGAAGTTTAACTCAAGTTTCAAACTTCTACAATACAATGATATGTAAAATATTTCAGACCGTATAGACCGAAAATAGAGCTGTCCTAAAACCGACTTATATTACCTAGATGATTAAATAACTATCAAAAACTATCACAGTTCTTGTCGGAGATAGCGATATCCCAATTTTCTAATGTCGACTAATCGACCCACGAACCGCCTTAAGCTCTTAAAAAAAAGCATCCTCAGGACTACGTAACTCAAGTAAGACATCTCCACTAGGATAGTACAGTTCGCCCTATTAAGACTATTAGGGTTAGCTGCTTTAATATATTTTTTTTATTATATAAGAAACTGTATAGTTTCATTACACTATACAGTTTCTTATACACAGTTTCTTATATTATAATATTAGGTCCTTACATATGAAATTGGCGTTTTGTCGTACTGGCCACTTTGATCTCAAATATTACCTTTATGGTTAGGAATTCCAAATTCAAATTCATACAACTATTTACTCATGCATTTGTGTTTCAAACCCCCTAATTCATTTGTTTTTTCTCCTTTTGTTTTTTCTTTGTGTCACTCTGTTTACAAAATGGAAAACATGAAATATCGCGTTATTTACGAGTATGAGTTCCACCGTGGCACCAGTGCTGCAGAAACGGCTCGAAGCATTAATGATGTGTATGGTGACGGTGTCGCAAAAGAAAACACAGTCCATTTTTGGTTCCAACGTTTTCGTTCTGCAAATTTCGACCTGCAGAACGAGCCTCGTGGACGGCCGGAGACCAAAGTTGATAATGAAGAATTGAAGGCTATTGTTGAAGCGGATCCATAGCAAACCACGTCCGAGTTAGCTGCAGGCTCCGGTGTTAGTGATAAAACTATTCTAATCCACTTGAAGCAAATTGGGAAGGTGAAAAAGCTTGAAAGGTGGGTACCTCATGAATTGAGTGAAGCAAACCGACAAACGCGCGTCGACTGCTGCGTTACGTTACTCAACCGGCACAATAAAGAAGGAATTTTAAATCGAATCATTACCTGTGATGAAAAGTGGATCCTCTACGATAATCGGAAGCGCTCATCGCAATGGCTGAACCCTGACGAACCAGCCAAATCCTGCCCAAAGCGAAAATTGACTAAAAAAAAGTTGCTTGTAAGTGTTTGGTGGACTAGTGCCGGTGTCGTTCACTACAGCTTTCTTAAATCTGGCCAGACGATTACGGCAGATATCTATTGTCAGCAACTGCAAACCATGATGGAAAAGCTAGCTGCTAAACAACCGAGGCTGGTCAATCGCTCTAGGCCACTGCTGCTTCAGGACAACGCTAGACCACACACTGCACAACAGACGGCTACCAAATCAGAGGAGCTTCAATTATAATGTCTTAGACATCCACCGTACTCTCCGGACCTTGCTTCAACAGATTACCATTTTTTTCGCAATTTGGATAACTACTTGCAAGAAAGAAAATTCAACTCCGATGGGGCAGTCCAAACCGCCTTCAAAGATTTTATTGATTCCCGCCCGAATGGTTTTTTTAGTAAGGGGATCAATGAACTACCTATGAGATGGCAAAAGTGCATACATAGCAATGGTACATACTTTGATTAATTAAATATATTTCATTAAAAAAAAAAAACGACTTTATGTTCCTCCCATAGAAAACGCCAATTTCATATGTAAGGACCTAATATTATACTAGCTATTGCTATTGTCGATATAATATGTTGATCTAAATGTAAACTGAGTTTCATAGTTGAATATATCTACGGTTTCAAAGACATTTCTGAAGGAAGAAATAAAGTTGCTTTATATGTTTATTTTGAATGCATAATTGTATTGTAAATTAACAAAACAAAAGTTCTATATAAATCAATCAATAAAAAACATTTTCTAATAAGAGTAGATAAAGTTAGATTAATAAAGTTATTGATTTAAAAAAGTCACACCACGTAATTTACATTACAAACGTGAATACTACTGTGGGAAATCATCACTAAGTTTTTCACAGGTTGCTAATTATATTATACTTTGTGAGTAAAACGTTTGTAGCATTTAAATTGCGAATTCATTGTTAGTAGGTAAAGGTGTCTGTTAAGTAAAGGACGAATAATATTATATATTAAATACTAGATGTTATTTGGAACTTTGTACGTATTTATATACGCCAACGAACCAAAAATATACTCGTATTGAACCAAATGTTATGAATATTGTTCCAGCGAATTAAACGTGAAAGCTTAAAAAATAGACTGATAGGCAAATTTACGAATCTATACTTATTATAAAACAAAGTCGGCAAAAACTCTCTGTCTGTATATGATCAATTTTCTCAAAATCTACTTAACCGATTTTTGTACGGTTTTTACTAATAGACAGTGTAATTCTTGCGGAAGCTTTAGGTTATTACTACATTACGGTATTTATGTAGATTGTGTTGAAGAAATCGCGCAGTTATCACTATTAGAGAATTGTAGTATCTCACGATTTCGCGAGCTGTCTCTAAAGTCTAGAACGGCCTTAGCATGTTTTTTTAGCATTGTACTTATTGTATTTACTTATAATGGTAAATGTTAAATAAAAAGTCTATCAAAATTATTTGTTTGGCATTACTAACAGTTTCAACATATGACTAGCTCTTACGAAGTAAACAATCATAACTCGCCCAACGTAAACATAGCGGATCGTTGAAAACTGAAAATACCTTAGTAATAACTGCTAACCTTTAGTTGTTTTCTGTTATTAGAATTTAACTTAAAATTGAAAGTTCCGCGTATACCGAGTATATATGTCTAATGTCTAATTACATAATAGACATTAATATTTGTACATACATTTTTTTTACATATTATCCTCTATTATGTGTTAGAGGATTCAAACTCAGGCACTTATCATTTTAAATAAATAATCATATGGAACATTTATACACACGATCCTCCGTCCCTAAAGTAAGTAACTTAATGCTTATGTTATGGGTGACAGACAACTGTTTAATATGTACGTATATAATTTTGAATTCATAATTAAATACATAAATGCACCCAGAATTGAAGAATCAACAAATTGTATTTAGAAAATGTTGGCCCACGGCGGGAATCGAACCCGTCGATCGACCCGCGGATTTGAAGGCAGGGTCACTTGCTAACAACGCGAATAGTCACTTATCATTTTTCTATACAAATGTATGTTTTATTGATATTAAAAATCTATCACGTTATTTACTGTGAAGGAAAACATCGTGTGGAAAACTGCATCCCTCAGGTATGGGTAACTTGCTTATTTGTAGCGTGGATTGCGGCATTATCAAAGCTCAAACCGTCGTCGTGTCGGCTTAAATAACCCTTAACTATGTATGAAATATTTTTTCCTTTTGCCCTTAAAAAAAAAGAGGATTTCATCATAATGTTAGCCCAGTAGCTATACCCACGCATTCTTATCATCAATGTAACCCTCATCAGTGTAGTAGATTTTCTCTATCAGCCTTTTTTAACGGTGTTTTTAAACTGTTGTGGCATAAAGCTTGAATTGATTGTTGCCTTTTCATTGTCATGTTAAATTTAGAAAAGTTTAAGCGCCTGTCTACATTTAAAGTGGGGCAGGAATAAACGGTTTTCATTTCATATGATTCAATTTCATTGCAGAATTTTGTTGTACAATCTTATACCCAAACCCACAAACGACTGAGGTATTTTTGCCAGGCGCAAAGCAGGATTAAATTACGAATCATGCACTTACTAAGACCAACGCAGAAGTTAATAGTGATGTTGTTGACGAGCAACAGGATCTGCATTGAGGCAAGGCACGCGAAGGCAACGAATAGACATAGGAGGTAGGTCATGAGAACCCGACCGTGCAGGTTTCGGAGCTCCGGCAACCAGCCATACACCGTCACAGTGGCGAGGATGAACACGCAAGAGATGAGCATACCTGCAAAATAAAACAAATAGAATTACAAAAGAAGTTATTAAATTATTTTGCTACTAGGTGCACCAACAATGGCTGCACCCGCATGGAATTCAGTGATTTACGAAACTTTTCCCGAATTTTCGAAATTTTGAACATAAAAGTAGTTATTGTGAGTTAACCGTGAGAGATAGAGACATGCTATCGCGATCGCTATGCTATCGATTTTTTGTAGTGTTTTTGTAGATCTACAATTGTCTAGTACATTACTTTAGCTTATCTCTGCTGGTTGACGCAGCGCACGCGACTAACGCTCTCAGCAAGCAAGTTTTTTAACAACTACGCGATCTCTTCTACATCATTTACGTAATACCGATATGTACTATTTACCTAAACTATCCGGATAATTTAGGTAAATAGTATATATCGGTATACTTCCGGAAGTATTGCACTATCTTTTGTTGAAAGTCGTACAAAACTCCGTTTATAAGATTTAGAGAAAATCGATTACATACAGACGGAAAGGTCTTTTGGGACATTGTTTTGTAATAAGTATAGATTATCTCCGATAAAGTAAATAAATTTGAGACTGGGTGTAGGGCTTTATTATTAAAGTAATTAAACGGTCAGTTGATTAAATCATGATTATATTCTCAATACACGGTCATCGGTCTATCTCAGCTTACAAGGCGTCGTGTGACCTGAAAATTATTAGAAGAGAAATTTCTCAGCAGTGCACGTCCATTGGTTGAAAAAGAGGAATTCTGTTAAAAAACTTGTCAAACAATCGAGTAAAGCATTTTAAGACTTTTAAACTGAAATAATTTGTAATTTTGCAGACTTATACAGAGTTTGTTAAGTGTGTTACGTCTACTCAGCGATTGCCGTTTTCCCAGACTCCACTCGACACCGGAGGTGTAGTGTTCCACGCCTGGAAAAGACACTTCGGTCAATCTCGCCTTTCCCTACCTAACTTCGGTGGGATCGGACGCCATTAGTATTTGAGATTTTAGCATAGTACATAGTATAAGAATAATTATAATTAACTGTAAATAGATTGATTTGGATAGAGAGTTTTGTGTACCCAACAGTCGCCACCCATATTATAATTAGTGTTTGTGAAATATTAAGTCGATAAAAGGCATTATTTTTTTATTTTATAATTAAAGGGCTTTTACACTATATGTGTATGCCAGCCCTATTCAACCCTAATATCACTATAATAAACTAATATATCTTAAGTAATCAATCGAATAAACTATTCTAAAAAGCTCGTCAAGAAGAGTTTGAAGCGTGAATTTTTAGTTCCTTGCAGTCCGTCTTACTTTTCTTTTAACGATGTTAGTTCATTTTATAATATTCAGTTTTATTTGCTATAAAAATTTCAGCAGTCCGATATTGAACAAACTCTATTTCAAAGCCTCATAAATATTTATCCGTCGTCAATATGATCCTGGCAATCGGATTTGGCTATTTACCAAATATTGAAACGTCATCTAGTTTTCTATACTTATTATAAAGCAAAGTCCCCAAAAGCTGTCTGTTTTTTCTACTACTAACTATTTTCTCAAAATCTACTGAACGGATTTATGTGAACGTGTAGCTCTTGCGTATTGTGGTGGCGGTGGGGAGGTTTGTGCATGTGTTTTTACGAATCCTGCATGTATCAGGTATGAAAACAGATAGTCCACTCTACATACAGCATCTTAGATGTTTTCTATTACTTAATCGTAACGTTACGTAACGCGTTGGACACCTATATTCAGTAGGTTTACTGGTACATAGACGGAAGCCACTGTATTAAGGATTGCACTATTAAATTCACGTCATTATCATATTAAAATAGACTAAGAAAAATATAGAAATTTAATACGCATTTCAAATGTTAAATGAAATTTCTCAAATTCATTATTTACGGTCATATATTTCATAATATTGTCAACGTGGGAGTAAAATGTGCTTGTTGTGATATGATTTTAGAGGATGGGAGATCATAGACGTGATCAAAGTCTATAAATCTTGTAGAACTGCCGCCTAGAAGTCATAAATTTTTGGTTAACTCGAATGAAGTGAGCTTTAAAAATATTTCAAAGTTTAAGAATTTATAAATAAAAGAGATATATCGGTTTAAAAGTAAAGACGCAGCTTTAAACTACAAAGTATCAATTATCAAATTTATATTGATAATGATGAAAGTAAAACTACTAATAAATAATTAAATCTAAGAGACCTTCAAAAAGGTTGTCTCGCTTGACTCAATTGTATGTAGATATTTATTAATACTTTTGTGTTTGTCTGTACGGGCAACCCGGAAAAGGTATTTAACTTTGCATTACCTACTTTTATTGCAATAAAATAACTTACATAACCTGAACTGAAATTATTCTAATTTTGTTGCATGTAATCGCAATTATACAATTGTTTTTCGATTGAACCGGTATTTAATAAAGTATACACATACTCTACACGGGGAACCTGTGGAGAAGATATTCGCAGAAAGCTCTAGTTACCCTAAGAGTGCAGTATAATAACGGCTTCAGAATACCCTTGGGGTTGCCGCGGTTTTGTTTCACGTCAAATATGTTCGCTTATAAACAAACAAATGGTTTAAATAGCGTAATAAGGAACAAGACCGCATCCTGATTAACAAGACTGCGGTGCAGCTCCATTAGTATTCTGAAAACGTTCATAATTAAGATGGACTCGCCTACGACGCATCATTTTATTAAGGTTGTTGTTAGGCAGTCCTGAAGTTGTATGAACATTATCTTTTTAAATTTAATATTTCAATTTTTATATATTTTTATTTATTTTGTACTATTAACATATTGTGTCCGAGTTGTCTGAAATAAAGATTTATTATTATTATTATTAAGTAACAGGCGTGAATAACATAACATGTCTAAAAAGAACACTTTTCAAGTGAGCCATAAATAGGTTTCGTATACGTTTAAGAAGGTTATTTAACGAAACGAAACTTCAATGAAATTTTCGCCATATTAATTAGGCAATCCAAATGCCTATGAACGTGAATGACGTAAGTCGACTTATAAACATATTCACACCTAGTACAGATATATAACCATACCAGTTTGGGATAACTTACATGTAGCGCTTAGCAAATAATGCTCGTTCTCTGGCGTAGAAGTGAAGCAAACTAAAGCATCCAAACTGGTCTTTTGGGATCCATCTTCGTCTTCTACTATGAATGTATCCACGCAGTATTTGTCTTGCGTTTTCAGCATCCATGGTGGAATGTTATGTTTCAATTCGGTGTATAGTTTTCCATCCTGGAAAATAAGTAAAGACATTTTCTATTAAATGGTAGGTCTGTTCGAGCTTTTGTTGCACAATGTTGGATCAAGGCTTTTATCAAAACTTGATACTAATCATTTTGAAGATTTTAAAACAGTATTAAATTATTAGAAAATCAACATTTACGGGCGTCATCTAAACAGTATTTAAGTTTATTAATTTAAATTTGATATTTTAAAAATTAACCGCCGTGTGTTATCCGGGTGAGTAGAATAGACCACCCTCATTTCTTACCGTGGTGTCGTAAAAGGTGACTAAGGTAAGTTCACCCACCGTGTGGTATCCGGTTGAGTAGAATAGACCACCCTCATTTCTTACCGAGGGGTCGTAAAATACCACTAAAGTAATTTGACGTCAGACAGGCAGCCGGTCGTAAAATACGTAGCCAAATCATGTGACAACATGTTTGTAACATGTTGTGCCGATCCCACTTAGAGTGGGATAACGGCAGGAGAATGATGATGAATTTAAAAATTAAATAAACAATAATAAACTTTTTGATATTTATTTCTTCCGGTCGCTTCGTTTAAATTTTTTGCGTTCCATGTTTACACTTTCTTATAACGTTATTATACGATTGCAATCCTAACAAAAAGCGGTTATGTAATTTAGAATGAAGCAAGCTTTAAAACGAGTTTAGTGTAACGCTTTAAAAGGTTATTTTAAACGCTATTCTTAAAACTTCTAAGTCACTGAACGACACTTGTTGCATTATTCTTAATTTTTTCCTTAACATAAATTTGTATAAAATGTGATGCTTCCTCAATTTTGTAAGAGATAAAATATTTACTTATATGTATCTAGTATTACTTGCTAACTTAGTAACAGCTGTTACGATCCCACTTCTGAACATAGGCCTCCTCTCTCCGTTTTTTGGAGAGAAGGGTAATGGAGCTAGTACCTACCAAGCTGCTCCAATGCGGATTGGTAGATTACACATATCCCTAGAATTCTCATTTGCATCTTCATATGCAGGTTTCTTTAAGATGTTTTCCTTCACCGAAAAACATATGATAAATTGCAATTATCAATTAGACACATAAGTTTTAATAGAAAAACTCATTGGTGCCTGCCCGAGGTTTGAACCCATTATCGTCTCTAGAGAGTCATACGGTCTCACCGCTGGGCTATCACAGCATGGATATATGTATGTAATAAACATAATTAAATTAAATTTCATTTAAAATCACTGGTTATTGCAAAAATAATTGAGCTCGTGAAATGGACTCTGTTATGATATAAAAAAATTGTAAAAAAATGGATTCGTTGACTCATCATGAAACAAATATTATTTAATTTAATTACAATTAAGTATCGCAACTGATTAAATAGCTTCTTTTTATAAATAAGGGATATTATTTAATTCATCGGAAAAGTTATAAGGATTATTATAATTGTCTAAACGCAAATAATGTAAATTAAATAATCGGTAAATTCCCAGTAAACATAAACTAATTATTACAATAAATAATTTATTTTAGACTATTTGTCACTTAACAGATTTGATATACATCTTATATAAACTTTACGTTTGATATAAAGAGTGTATAAAGTAGACTTTATAAGAATAATAAGTAATACAGCTCTATTATTCTTATAAAAACATTCGTTAGTTTATTATGTGACTAGATAAGTGATATTAGAAATGAATCTTTAAATATTATTTTAGACGCAAATAGCCAATCGGCATTAGAATAATATGGTGCCTGTAAGATCTATTCTTCAAAAGTAATAATAAAATTATTTTCCTATAATCCGCGATAAAGTAAATAGAAAATATATATAATGTATAAATATAAAGTGGACTATAATTTTCATACCTGATACATGCCGAACCGTAAAAACACAGGAACAAACCTTCACAATCGCCACCACAATACACAAGCACTACACACGTTCACTATCACAAACTCATCAATCGTTTCGCCCCGCAAAAGAAGCATCATTAGAGATAGACTCCACGACAAAATCGCAAAGCATCGCATCGCAAGAGGCGATATATATTATTACGGATCTCCTCAAACTAACGCCTAATTCTAATTCTAAAAACTAATGATAATCTATATTCTTCTCTCCGAAGGGAGGGTGAAGGGTCTTTGAATAGCTGAATATAGTAAAGGTGTTTTTTTACTTTTTATTCGGTAACCTTTTTTTATAAATCGCTCAGGATCTCTTTGCATCCTAATAATTTTAAAAATTTTAAATTTTTACGATCTATTGTTTACTAATGATCTATTATATTTGTTGTTTAGAATTATAAATTAATAATTACATCTTCTTTGAGCAGTGAAATTGACGTATTGTGTTCCTTTTATGCAGTTTATTAGATTTTAATAGATTATTGTTTGAATCTTTTATTGATTAAGAAGTCGTGACGGTTAAACGAAAAAAAAATTTAGGAGATAGGCAGCTTCCTTCTTATTCTTTGTCAGACTAAGGTAACCCAGTTTATTGACCTTAACTTATAACCCGCGATTGGGATAGAGTCACTCTTTACGAGGTTTTTGAGATCGTCTCTCTGCCTGATATTCATTTTTTTTTAAGATTTGTGTTGCAGTACTAGGAAGAATTCAAGGTCTATTCGGACTATCATCGCAATGTCTTCATGTCCACTGTTGGACATAGGTTGTATATTAGAGTCCTACTAGAGGTCATAATTTTGTAATGCCATGAAGGGTATTGCCGGTAATCAGCACGCTTGGCATGCGGGTTGGTGATCGCAGTGTTGACCGTTTCGCACCGACAGTGCTGCTGTCGGTCTGGTATTTAAATCAGCGAAATGGAATGGCTATACCGCCATTTATCGGTCGTCAGAGCCTCGTCGGTTAATCTGCAGGGTGTACCGCGTGCAGGTGAGGTTGACAATTGAGGAGACTGACTGGGACGAGCCTCCTCTTACTCCCCGTGTAAGATCGAGTGTTTTGGAGATCCCATGAAGAGACTTATGTCCAGCAGTGGACGTCCATCGGTTGAGAATGATGATGATGATGATGAGAGGTCATAATAAGTTTGTGATTCCTGTGTCGTGACTCAACAGAGTCGTGACTTAGCAACATATTCGTTGGTCGCGGTATTCGCTACCACAATAAAAGTTTACAAAATTCAATCCACACTAGACCAGTCTACAGAAAGGTTTCAATTAAGTGTAACAAATAAACGTAAAGCATATTACAAAATTGAATATTATTTTGATGATAAACTTTCCTTTGTTTGTAAATCCTTTTAGCTTCATACAAGACTGCGGTTAAAAAATGTAATGTAAGTATATTTTTCTACAGATTGACCGCCGAGTTTCTTGCTGGTTCTTCTCGGTAAGAGCAACATTTCGAACTAGTTGTAACTTTGATCATATGATCCTTGACCATTCAAAAGAGCTTGGAAGAGCTTATATGAATAAAAATTATTTTGATTTGATTTTATTTGATCGTACTTCCTTATACGGTTACATAATGTCACTAGTAGTTCGATAATTAAGTCTTTTATAATTTTCCTCATGATATAGAAACGAATTTGATACATAAATTCAGATTATTGCAATGATATTTTAGTTTTTTAGTTTAAGGAAATTTTAATTATTATATTTATAATATATACATGACCCTGCCTTCCGCGGATCGCGGGTCGATTGTGAACCACCGAGGGTGAACATTTTCTGTAAAAAAATTGTTCGTTCTTTGAGTGGATTTATATTTGTCTTTAAGCATGTGTTTAAAATTATATAAGTATGCATTTACCAGCTGTATGCCCCCCATAACACAAATATTAAGTCACTTACTTTGAGGAAGAAAATCCGTATAAAAAAATTATAGACGCATTCGTTGCACTTAATATTAACGTAAAAACTATTTCCTCAACACATATTTTTCCTTCTAACAAACATAAATAATTGACCTACTTGTGATGCAATCTGACTGTCCAAATATTGACAGTATCACATTTAAATTATAAATTAAATTATAGTATAATTTAAATTGCATATGTTTTCCGGAAAATATATTAATCGAATTTCTGAGGAAATAAAATGCATTCACTTCACCACCGTCAGTTAATTGTTAACTTATCTAATCAAATTTTGTTGCATACACAATATTGATTTATTATCTAATCGGAACGTAAATATGATGAATATTAGATTGAGTTGTGTTTTGAAGTATTTTGCCATAGTTTGTATAAGGGAGCCACAAAAACAAAGTTTTAGTAGTTCTGTTACTAGCCCACTGCTGCGTTAGTTAGGCCTGAAGTTAGGATTGGAGCTTAAACCTACCACGCTACTCAAGTGCGGATTGGAGCCTACACATATCCCCAGAATCTGTAAAAATGTGCCGGTTTCCGCACGAGGTTTTCCTTCATAGAAAAGCTTTTGCTAAATTGCAATTTGCAATTAGACACATAAGATTTAATAGAAAAAATTCATTATAAGTAAACGTTGATCATTCATTTTTCGTCGTCAGAAAAACAAACATTTCGAGAAAACACGTTCAGAAGCGCAACGTATATTTTAGTTATTAGTCTTTGACAACATGTGCTAAAAGATGACTAATAATTGATATACATATATTGCAATATTTTTTTATTTGATCCCACAGAGATTAAGATCGTAATCTATACAGCCAATGAAAATTTTTTTTTATTCTAAACATTTTTAATATCTGAAAAGTAATTATTGTTAATAAAATGAAGCTAATATATTTTTTACATTAATATTTTAAATTATTATGTTTACAAAAACGTAATTAAGGTATCTTTATATTGTTTTTGGTCTATTTATACTAAAAACGCTGTTTAGGCAATTAAAAAAGTAACAAGTTAACAATGATACATTGCGTTTAAGGCATTAACTACTTTAATACCATTATAAATATCAATATTAAATAAGTTTTCTAAAATATTCCCATTGAAAGTTTATAATAGTTATTGTGATATTTAAAGCGAAAAAAACTAAGAATTTTTTCATTTATGTGGGGTTTCTGCAACAATTAGGCCCAATTCTAGCACCCTCCTTTATCTTTGGGGCTATATTATTCTATCGAGTCGTCTAAGACACGCTTGATTAGAAACGTAGTTTATCTTGTTTAACTAAAGAATACCCAAGATCAGTTTTTATCTAACAAACTTGAGAGTAAAAGAACATTTAAAAGTCAACTCTTAGGTTAAGGTCGTATGACTGCTTTGAGTTTAATAGCATGATAGCGTTTGTTGATGTTTTTGTGTTTTTTTTGGCTCTTCATATTTTTATAACATTGTTGTGTAAGAATATATGTATATCAGAAAATATCTATAACTTTTTTGACGTCATAATGTAAACTCCTCGATGGGGCGTCCCAGATAATTGTTATGTTTTGTAAACTTAATAATCGTGTGATTCTTTGTAATAAAATATTTAACATATTTCAATGCCAAACACAAAAGGTACTCATTTAAAAGTTTATTTAGTTTTATAATAAAACTTAGAATATCATTTTTCTGTTATATCGCAGTTCAAGCTCGTTTCGTTTTTATTTGTAATGATTTGAAAGAATCTTATATCAATGAGAAAGTAAAAAAAGTGAAATTAAAATGTACACAATTAAAATCACAAACATACCTTACGTAAAGAGATACAATGTTTTTTCACTTAATATGTATTGGTAAAAGTAAAATTCAAATGCATTGTACACAGTGAAAATCAAAAATATACCTTACTGCAATGTTTTTGTCCCTGAATATAAGATGACTGTACTTTTAGATGCTGTGTGGTATCCGGCTAAATAGAATAGACCACCTTCATTTCTTACCAAGGTGTCGTAAAAAGCGACAAAGGTAAATTGACCCACCGTGTGGTCTGGTTGAGTAGAATAGACCACCCTCTTTCTTACCGAGGGGACGTAAAATATGACTATGGTAAGTTGACGTCAGGCAGGCGTCCAGTCGTAAAATACGTAACCAAATCATGTGTACAACATGTTTGTAACATGTTGTGCCCACCCCACTTAGAGTGGGATAAGCAGGAGGATGATGATGAACGAACGTACTATTGGTTCGGGCCATTATCACTGTGAACTAGAGATAACAAACTGAACGTTTTTTTTAGGAATAAATTATCTGTTTAATTTCAAATACTAATAAAGTTATTTCAAAGTTGTTTGTTAGTGATTTTTATATTGGTTACGAAATCTCGTTGTATAAAAATCCGAATCCCGCTGGCATAGGATTTTTTATACATGGAGCATACGCGTGATTATTGTGTTGCATTATAGGCCTTATAATATCTATCTAAGTTGTAAATATCTAAGTGTCTATCGTCCTTTCTCTTAAAATATAAGTTTTATTTTTAAAATAAAAGTGTTTATTCAGTGATACAGAGTCCGTAAGTTACTGTAGACTTTAAGTGAATTCTAAATAACAATATGGCATGGCTAAAAAGCAAACCCATAAAATCATTAGATCTCTTCATGGCACTATCACTAATTTCCAACTTGTCACCAGCTAAAGGTGACATAAGATAAAATATTTTATTCTATATGTCTCCACTTTAATACATCGAAGACATTTTAAATTTTTTGCGGAACACGTGTTCATTTAAATATTTAGTGGTTACATAAATTCTAAGAAACTCTACCAGTAGATTCGATATAGAATCACTTAGGTAATTTATTAAATTAGGTAATTTATAGATGGTAGGCTTTTTTAGATGAGAATAATTAAATTCTTAGCTAAATTGAACCAAAACAAAGAAAATATGTTTCCAATTTTCAATGGACACGACATACTATCAGGATATAATTAACTACGATATAAGTATACTGATGTTTAAGACATGGAAATTTTATCTAAAAACTTTTAAACCCAACTGCATCTGATGATGCTTCGGTTGCGGGGCGAAATGATTGTTGAGTTCTTCATAGCGAACGTGTGTAGTGCTTGTGTATTGTGGTGGCGGTGGTGGAAGTTTGTGCATGTTTTTGCACTGTACGTATCGGGTATGAAAATGGAGCCCACGGGGAACGGGTAGCCCACTCTACATTTAGGATTATATATTTTTTTATTTACTTTTTTCTTCTTCTGTGAGACAACTTAGAGCCTCCTGAACAAACCAGACTTAGATAATGAAACAGCGGCAGGTTACGTTACGGTGGATTATTCAATTTGTAATTTATATTAGTTAATTATTGCTTATATTAATAATTCCTAAATTGTCTACAATTAAATCATCTTGTGTAAAATATGCCATGCATATGAAATTAATAGCGCAAGTGTTCACGAAAGATAGAATAGAATGGCAACGAAAAACATTGGCTTTCGCCACCCTTCCGACGTCGTAATGACTAATCAAAGCATACCATTAGCCCTCCATTACGCGTCGCACTAAGCCGGTCTTCCGGCCCCACAGGAAGCACCCTTAGGACGACGTTACCCAACACCAGTAGAGTTTCTGCGCTCGCCCGTCTCGCCCGGTGACGCTGTATAAGCCGTCCGGACTAACAGCCAGTTCGGAAAAAAAACTAAAAATATGTTGTGCCGTCCCCACTTAGAGTGGGATAAGGACAGAGGAATAACGATATGGATTGCCAAATGAACAATTTTGAAAACAGATCATTTTATGGATCGCCATTTACGGGTATGAGTCTTTCGGCAAATATTTCTTAGTGTTGCTCCACTAACATCGATAATTTGTATTCTCGCCAGCTTTCGAACAGGTTAACTATGCGAGTTGCTCACTCAATAGAAACTTTTACACATACAGACCATGGATACATCATACTCATACATATCTTGACATTCATCTTCTTCTGGTAATTTTCTCAACTTCGTAAATTGAAATTATAGACTCTTGGGAGCTCGTCCGACCCCAAAAATATACTTAAATAAGTCAAAATAATAAATAATAAATACTTAGTTCTCCTCAGTAATTTTTGGACATGTAAAAATAAAGAAAATTTAGATTAAGATATATTAAGTGAAACTGAGTCATTTTGCAAAAGATTGCAAGAGCTAAGGGGTATTTCCACTTCATTCAATAAAACATAAAAAACTCGCGTAATGAAATTGGCAATGGACAGCGGATATAAACAATTTGAATTTGAAAAAATATAGTTTTCGTGGTGTAGCGATTATCACATCTGCCTAACACGCAGAAGGTCCCCGGTTCGATCCCGGGCGGAACTCCACTCTACTCTCTGCATTTCGCAACCTCGATAATGTTTCTGCGCTCGCCCGTCCCGCCCGGTGACGCTGTATGCTGTTAGGGCTAATAGCATACAGTCAATTCGAAATAAAAAAAATTGAAAAAAAAAATTAAAAATATTAATTCCCATTCAGATTACAGAAAAGGACTGGTTTTAAGCATAATTCAATCGATTGGAATACGAATATACACTCAAAAAATACTGTTAAAGGGAGGCTTATACTTCTGTATTCTCTGTATCTTCTAGCCTACTGACTATACTATTGAGGATTATATATATATATAGGAGTTATTATATACACGCATTCTTATCATCTGATAAGAATGCGTGTATATAATAACTCCTCTACATTGTACGTGATAGTACTGACTATTTAGTCATTTAATTTTCGTTACAAGTTATAAGAATTATATTTGAAAAGAGCAACCTCCGAGTTTCTTGCTGCCTCTTCTCGGTAGGAACAGCTTTCCAGCCAAGCATAGTTGACTCTTCACAAGGACTTGTTTACAAGTGTTCTTGAATAAAGAAGATTGTGTATTTTAATTTTAATTTGAAAAAACATACTTACAGTTCGTAAGTGGTAGTTCATTGTGACCTGCGAGACGACAATCCGAACCTCGTCTGCCCCACAGTTCGGCTTTCCATAGTTAAAATGAAAGTATTCCGTAGCATTAACATCTTCAACTTTTGAATATTCATCCAATACCGGAGGATCGAATGTGTCTGTCAATTCCACACATTCTTTAAGCAATCTATGATATCCGAAGCCTTTCGGACAACATTTAGAAGCACAGATCTTTTTATCACACACACAGCCTCTCATAGAGTTGTTGCTATCGCTATAATATTCAGAAGTTCTATACAAAACGCCTTCATAATGTATATCTCCACTTGGCATTAGAACACCATTTGTTATGTCTATCGTATTATTAATGTCACATGTGGCCAACACATTTTTAATAGTTGCACAAATTATTATCAGGGCCAACATTTTTATTATTTTTAATATAGTTAACCGTGGTATCTAACCGCCCGTAGTAATATGAGTGTAAAACTATAACGTCATCAAGCTATGTTAAAGATTTAAGAATGAATAGTCTAAGAGAGGGATGTAAGATCTCAATTCAAAAAATTTGAAAGTCTTTCCTACAATGACTTCGTACCATTGTTAAAATAAAAATTATATATATTTTAGATGTACCGACTGCGTTAACAATATGTATATGAGTTGTAAAAGTGTGCTTTGAATTGTATAAATTGGATTTTTTAAATTAATAAAGTTAATATTAGAGCGCTGGTCTCTAGGACTATATGGAATCACGTCAATTAAACAAAGTGCGGTATTTAACTAATACGTATGAGAAGTTTGAGTAATTGCTAACTATTAGTCAATGAGGGAAATCCGAATAAAAAGAAACATAGGTACATGAATTGGCTCACCTACTTTTGTAATCAAGTGACCTATTAATATCATAAAAGCAAAGAATCGTAAAGAAAACATTTAATGGAATTTGAGGTCTAATCGCTATTTCATGTAGTCTGTTCATATTTATTCTAAATAGGGATACCACAAATGAAAAACAACTGTGAAGATCGTGATTAAAAAATAGGAAACGTGAACAAAACCTACAAAGAGAAAAGGCAAGCTCTATCTGCAGTACGTCATGAATTGTAACATGCTCTAACAAGACCTAGGAAGCAACGGTGTAAATTCTACCTGTCTCCTAATTTATATTATATACTTATTATAAAACAAATTCCCAAAAAGCTGTTTGTCTGTATTACATACAGACAAACAACAATACTTCCGGATGGTTTAGTAAATAGTACATATCAGTATTATGTTAATTGTGTTGAAGAGATCGCGCACTTGTTAAAAAACTTGCTCGCTTGGAGCTTTAGTTGCGTGCGCTGCGAACCAGCAGAGATACGCTAAAGTAATGTAAAAGATTGTATATCTATAAAACTACTACGAAAAATATGTCTATATATCTAAATATGTCTAATATGTCTCTATCTCTCACGGTTTACTTTTATGTTCAAAATTTCAAAAATTCGGGAAAAGTTTCGTAAATCACTAAATTCCACGTGGGCGAAGCCGATGTTGGCACAGCTAGTACATATATATAATAATCTACATCTATACATATGATAAAACGAGGTCGCTTAAAGCTGTCTGTCTATACGAGTACATATATGTGAACTACTACTATTGATACTAATTTACTGAACGGATTTTTGTAAGGTTTTAGCTGGAGATAAAGTAATTTTTACTTATAATTTTTAATTATAATTTTTAAGTGAATAGTACATTCTTCGGAACCTCTAAGCCGATTTTCATAGTTCTTTCGCTGGAAGATAGAGGATATTGTTGAGCAACATATAGGCTACTTTTTATCCTAAAATTCGCGCGGGACCGGGATTTTCTCGGGAAAAACATGTGACACACGGATTTCAAAGCGGACATAGCGATTTTTGAACTTAAACTATCGTGAGTAGTATTCATGGTTAATATATAGATACCGGCTATATTCACATCTAATGTTATTGGATTAGCCCAACTAGTTACCTTGAAATCAGCCGTTACCCGAATTTTAACAGAGACGGCGGTTGGACACTTCCTCCGGTTCATATAATATAATAGCCCCGCCCCGGATGGGCTCGAAACTAGTGGGACTAATCCCAAAAAATTAGACGTGAGTATAGCTGGTATCTGTATATTAACTACGGACATAGCGAGTGTAAATCTGTGTTTGTGTCAGATTCTGCTTTGAAATACCCTTATTATTTCAAGTATGTGATTTCGTCTCTTTCTTAAGGAATACCGGGATTTGATTAAACTATATGTATATGAGTAAGGTCTTCGAACATTTTGTAGTGCCAGTGAGGACTTATGAACCTGAAACGTGGTCTGACTAAGGGCCTAATAAGAATAAAGCTCAGAGTCACTCAGAGGGCGATAGAGTGAGTTATGCTTGGACTATCTCTACGTGATCATCTTGTCGCGAAGCTGAAGTTAGGCTCACGTTTGAATGACAATGGTGACTAAGCACCGGAAAACACAGCGTCGGTAGACACCCTATAAGGTGGACTGACGAATTCAAACTGGTGTGGAAATCCTTTAAAGAGTTTTTTTAAAAGAGATACTTAAATGTCCAGCAGTGGAGACCGAAGAAGGTATGTATATGATATGTATATTTATATGTATAGCCATTGGGCTATACATATAAATATACATATTGATACAAGATGCAATTATTCCAATTTCATAAATACTGCTATGTATATATATATATATATACTGTTAAAGAATGTTCAGAAGTGAGTATTAATGAATCCTCAAACTCGCAATACTCACGCAAATGCACTCGTAATATGCACGATAGCAGCGATCTCTTGTAATTACCCCTTAATGCAGCGGACCAGCCTCGAAAGCGACAGATTTTCGCATTTACAATATTAATTACTCGCATCAATACGTAATTAAAAACGTATTAATTTTATTTAAATCTATCTACCATAAGTACACTTTACGGATCTTATCAGTAAAAAAAGAACAAAGTGTCATAGTTCATCGGCATGTAACTGACTAGGATTACAGTGATAAAAAATAGCCTACAATAAACCATGACTAATGAGGTGTCAATAGACGTCATTAAGTTTAAAACCCATATAACATGTCCGAAATCTGAGACGGAAATTACACTTTTTGAATCGACTTTTATGTTTAAAACAAACTTCAGTTACTTTGCGCTAGTGGTTATTTTTTTAACTAAGATTATTAAAACTTTCCTGCATTATTTGTTTTTTTTTAATATAAATATATGAGACAATTACATACACGGTCTTCCTCAAAATAAGTAACTTAATACTTGTTTATGGGTGACAGACAACTGGTAAATATATACATATGATTTTTTAAATTCAAATTCGAATTCAAAATATTCTTTATTCAAGTAAACTTGTAAACAAGTGCTTTTGAATCGTCAACATCTACCGCTGGTTCGGAAAGCTGTTCCTACCGAGAAGAGCCAGCAAAAAACTTGTTGGTTGCTTCAAATAAAATTCTTATCTTGTACAGGGTAGAGGAGTAGCTATATCCACGCAATTTTATCATCTATATAATTCCCAATAGTATAATAGGATTTTTGTATCAGCGTCCCTTTAATAGCGCTTTTAAACTGCTGTAGTGGCAAAGATAAAATCGATTGCGGGATTTAATTATAGAATCTTATACCCAAACCCACAAATGAGTTATTTACTTTTGCAAGGCGCAAAGCAGGAACTGCAAGCTTATGTCGGTTCCCACTTTGTCTATTATATACATCGCCAATCCTTTTATAATTATGTATATTCATATGCACAAACATTAGATTGCTAAAAATATACTGTGAAGCCAGATTAAGAATACCTATTTGCTCAAACGTCTTTTTTCATAGGGAATCATGCGAACTTAAATTGCAAATGTCACGTATGGCTCTTTTTTTATAACAAAAATTCTATCAATATCCGCGCATTTACCCCAGAACAATATTCCATAAGATATAATGAATTTAGATAATTACTTAAATAAATAAATACACCCATACTCGAAGAACCAACAAATTGTATTTGGAAAATGTTGGCCCAGCCCATAATATCAATTTATAATGGTTAAATGATTTTATTTTTGTGATTATTAATGTAGTAATGTGAATTAGTATCTTTTTAAAATAATCGTGCGAAAATCTTTCAATGGACAATTAAAAATACTTCAACAAAAAATGTAAACATCACCGCAAACCAACCTTTGTTCTTGTTAAGTGAATATGAATATAAAACATTTATAATATATTAATGCCAAATTAATGGCGATGTCTAGGGAAGTAAAGTTATCCAGCGATATGCTAATTTTCCCTGCTGTTTTAAATTAATTTGTTAGCACAAATTATTCCGTCATCGCCGTGTGGTATCCGGCATAGAATAGACCACCCTCCTTTCTTACCGAGATGTCGTAAGAGGCGACTAAGGTATGTGCCGTGTGGTATCCGGCTGTATAGAATAGTCCACCCTCATATCTTACCGAGGTGTCGTAAAAGGCGACTAAGGTAAGTTGACGTCAGGTAGGCGGCCGGTCTTAAAATACGTAGCCAAATCATGTGATACAACAACATAAGTTGGGGTCGGCACAACGTGTTTCTAACATATTGTGCTGACCTCATTTAGAGTGGGATAAGGGCAAGAGAATGATATGAGCACAAATTATTCCAAAAAATGAAAAAAAAACAAAGGAGAATAAATACATACTCGAAATCGCGATTAATAAATAAATATATGGGACTTTACAAACATGGCTGTCTGTCACCAAAATAAGTATCTTAATACTTGTAATTGACAACTAGTGAATATATATACATATATAATTTTAAATACATACTTAAATACAAATATACACCCAGGCTCAACAGTAAAATTGTTTATAGAAAATATTGACTCCCCATGATCCGCGGAGCTGAAAGCAGGGTCACTGCCAACTGCGCCAACGGGCGATGTACATCAATAGGTAGGAGATAGGAGATAAATAGTAAACCTAACACTACACAAATCACTTATAAAACATTACGCTAATTTACTAGCAGAGAAACTGTCATCTTCATTTAATTTAATAATTTTTCATTAATTATGAGTGCGTCGATTTCTTGTGTGAAGTTTTTTTTATATTAAGGGTAATTTAATAATCTGTTACTATAAATATATAAGGCATAAGTCTCCTGCTCTGAGGAGTATGCTGGCCTGCAAGCCTACCATGAACTCTTATTGCGACTCAATTGAAGACATAAGCTAAATTGTTTTGCTTTTTCATACAATGACGTCTTAAAGACGCATACTTTAAATCGTTTCAGAATGACCGTTCGGAGCGTCCTTAGAACATTTGAGTAAAAGAGACAGAACTATAGACATAGTTCATATAACGTTATCCTTTTCAAACATTACGACCCCAATGCAATCCACACTTCATGGTACGAAACGAAAGCGGTTGAGTTTATGAACTGACTTTAAATTGAATCGTTGTCTAAATGTTCATGGTAGGCCTACTGTAATTTGTTCGTAATAGTTGGCTTGAATTGAAATAAAATGATATTTAGATAAATCATCTCAAATAGGATGAATACACTTTATTAATTTTTTAGTAGGTATTATAAGATCAAATTTTTCACAAATTATGAATTGCATGTATATTGTAATATTTCCACACGTGTTTCTTCAATTGAAATTGCTTTTCAAGTTTTTATGAAAATATTTTTAGCGAAAAGCGTAATTTTTTTGCTCCTTTTAAAATTTTTTTTTTCTAATAAACAAATCAACATTTTTGAAAATAAGATACTTGTGAAATTGTTTACATTTAGAAAATAATATTAAATATTTTAACTTTTATTTAACTATCAAAAAATTAGATATTAGCGGAGTGTCAACTTTTGCCAAATATAAAAGAAGTATAACATACTAAAAATAATAAGTGATCTAAGACTCTTTTGGCACACCCATAATTGTATAGTATGGCTGCACCCTTTTTCTGCATGACAAAGTGCAGTCAGTACCTCTGACCTAATGTGTTACTTAAACTTTTAATTAAGTCTTTGAGTTATTTAATCGTATTTAAAGTCATAAAGTTATTTTCAACACCAAAATATGTAATGAATATCAGTTCTAGCGTGATACCCAACGGATCTTACCAAGAAGTCGCGGTTTCAATACCCGAGGTAATAAGTTTGCTACAAAATTTTGTTTGGCTCATGACGCGCCTTTAGGTAAAAAGACTCATGGGGATATAAACGTGTAATTAAAGGGAAAGGGTCTTGAAAGTAAAAAAAATCACAGACACTTATTTCGTGTTTTGAAAAATTTTTAGCAGTTTCATTTTTTAGTCGAAATTTTGTATAAAAAGTAGGAAACTATTTTTTCTCTCAGGACCATCAGTTTTCCAGAAATAATACTCTATATTTCCACACAAAAAATCATATATCGCCCGTAAACCGTTCCAACGTAAAATATATAAAATAACAAACACATTCGAGTTTAAAATATAGGAAGTATTCATTATTTTCCAAATAAAATTATAATTATAATTAAATTTGATTTATAAATTAATTTTGAAATTGAATTAAAATTAAGTTTAGAACTCTTTTTATTAATGTGCTTGCGAAGTATGGCTATATAAAAGTCCCTAAAATGCATGCAATGATTTACAGTAATGGGAAATGCATGACTGTGATGGATTTTTTTTTGTTGACCGCTTCATGATTACTTTATGACGTATTTAGTTCGAGGTAAGCCACCTTGTTAATAGCCCGTTTTATTATGTACTCGAGAATTCTTAAGTTTTCCAAACACGTTAGCATAATTGATATTTGCATTCCGTCATTCGCAATATAATTATAGGAAACACCTTCATTTTAATTACAAATATACGCTTTACTTTTACTTTACTTAATCGTCATATAGACGTAACGTAAGTAAGGAAATATTTAAAAACTAGTGATGTCCGCGACTTCTTTTTCATCAACTTATCGTTAAGTTGATGAATTCAGAGCGAGTTCGATCGTTTACAGGGGATACTCAGCTGTACTCTGCAATCATCGTCTATGTTCGCCTACAACCCGGGTTGTTGGTTTTGGACACGTATCAAAGGGAATCGCTTGGTGATACGTATATTAATCATAGAGTGATTATACCAGACTAGGGAAACCAGCCTAAAATGTGCCTTATTACAATTAAAAGGAAGCAAATGAGGGTGTAATCTATCTGTCTCTTTCTTTAATATATGATTAGACAGAGATGAAGTATACAAGTTTCATCTTCCCTCTGATTATTTATTATGACACTCTACTTACAGGCCTGCCTATGGCTGCCTTACTCTAGTATAATAACTCTGATCGCGTGACACTAGCACGATGATCGTGCCGAATATGCCGACGATCACACAATCAACGATCATCGCCGATAGTGAAGAGCAGCAGGCTTACCATGAACTCTCATTCAACTCTCATTCGACTCAATTGAAGACCTAAACGTTGTTTTGCTTTTTCATACCATGACGTCTTAAAGACGCACTCTTTAAGTCATTGTCGAATGTGCGTTCGGAATTCGTCCTAAGAACATGTGAGTAAAAGAGATAGAGTTATCTATAGTTTATATAACGTTATCCTTTTCAAACATTACGACCCCAATGCAATCACACTTCATGGTCCGAAAAGAAAGCGGTTCGCGGTCGTCGTTTACGTCTTCAATTGAGTCGCAATAAGAATTCATGGTAGGCCTGCAGGCATTAAATTGTTCTCAATTATGCACTATATTGTTTTTTCCCTATTATCGAAGGAAAAGCGGGATTTTTTTTATTCCATATATTTACCCCATACATAAGCTAAGGTTTTGCGAATTCTGAATGTTTCATATTATGAGAACGGATCGTACACTCTGCACTTACCATTACAAATATTTTCTTCTATGGCGGATTATAGCAAAACAATATTTTCATTACTTTTGCATTATGAATTTGCGCAAAGTAACGCTTTATTCTATAAATTATTGTAATTGAAAGTTAAAGAAAGCTAGTTGGCTAGAGAGCTGTCGATTCGAAAGCTAGTTACAAGGCAAAAGTTTAATGTGAATTGTAAAACTTATTTTACATTGAATGTTAAAGTTTATCTAAACAATTTTTAATATATGATTATAGATTTGAAATTTGAATATCCTCACCTACTAAGATGTCAATTAATGATACTAAAATTGAAACAAGCTTATGAAGGTCGTAGCTTAATAAAATTTGGCAATATTTAATGTTAGAATTTACCTGTTACGTAGGATTTGAGAAGTAAAAGTAACGCTTCACGTCATCTAGTTTATTGTTAATGTGGGTTAACCTTAGCATACTATCCATATATTATATTATATACTATATAAAGTGAAAGTCTGTCTGTCTATTAAATTACACTAGCTGTGCTTGCGGTTCCGCTCGCGTGAGAATCAGGGGTATTTAATTGAAATTTTGAAGAAACTATAACAGAACTACTTTCCTATGATCCACGCGGGTTAAGCGAATGCCTGCAATGCTAATGTGTACGAAGCAGACAAAATTCACGTAGCTTGCACCTTGCACATGCAGGACAACACATGCATCCCTAGACGCCTCCACTAGCAACAATGCACACAAGCAATACACACAACCACCACCAAAATCTAAACAATCATTTCGCTCCGAAACCAGGAGCATCATCAGGAGGATAGGCTCCACGACAAAATCGTAATGCACATACGTGACAAACATAAAAGTAGTTATTGTGAAGAAACCATAAGAGACAGGGACATGCCATTACGGACTTTATTGTAGTATTTTTCTAGATCTACAATTTTCTAGTACATTACTTTAGTGTATCTCTGCTGGTTTCGCAGCGCACGCGAGTAAAGCTCCCAACAGGCTTTTTTATCCAACCGCGTGACCAGCACATTTTCATAAAACCGTAACGCACTATCAATGCACCTATAAACCTTCTGTAAGGATTGCAATATGTTTTAGGAAAAAACGTACAGCTTTTAGAGGTTTGAATAATTATAGATATATGGGGCTAAATGTATATAAAAATTGCGGGTTTTCCTTCGAGAACTGCAAGAACAAATAATGAAGTTATTTTACCACTAAAATGGACTTGAACAAAAGTTGCGAATACCACTAGTATTTGTATATATTATCTGTTTTCCCAGACGATTAACGTGTTAAAAACTCGCTTGCGGTCGCGATGAACTGGTTGTGCTGGGTTTTTACTTATAAACAGGTAATATTTATATTTTAAAATGTCCGTTGATAATCACTATAACTGTTTTGTCAATACAAATACGTGTTTCTAGAACAATCGTTATTCATTTACCTTTGCTCCCATTTAACTAATCATATAAATATGTATATGGAACGTATGAAAATGTGCATTTTCATATAATGACAGCAGTTTCTTGCTAGTAAATAAATTATAAATATATGGGACATTTACACACACGGTCGTCCCCAAAGTAAGTAACATAATACTTGTGTTATGGGTGACGGACAACTGGTAGATATACTACATATATAATTTTAGATATATACTTAAATACAAATATATACCCAGGCTCGAAGAAACACCAAATTGTTTACAGAAAATGTTTGTCCCTCGGCGGGAATCGAACCCGCGACCCGCTGAGCTGAAGGCAGGGTCACTACCGATTGCGCTAACGGGCTAGTATAAACTACTAGTGTTGAAAATATTAGAGATATTATTATAATTCTGTTTCTAATCCAAAATTTATACAGACAATGCCTATCACATAGGCAAATTATTAAAGTAAAAAAACCATGCAAGTTATGTACTAAGACTCAAAATTTCTTTATTCTTTTATACTAACTGTGCCAGCCTCTTCCCCCACGTGAAAATCAGTGTGTCACCAAATTTTCCCGAATGGAAATTATGAGCATAAAGTAATTATTGAAAAGTTATTGAAACTGAAAAAATAGTTAAATGAGTTAACTATTACAGATAGGGACAAGACAGAGGTAATATTTTTAATTAAAATTTTGAACATAAAAATAGTTATTGTGTATTAACCGTAAGAGATAGAAACATGCTATCGCGGACTTTTTTGTTGTATTCTTATAGATCTACAATTCTTTAGTACATAACTTTAGCGTAACTTTGCTTGTTTACGCGGCGCACGCGACTAAAGCTCCCATCAAGCAAGTTTTTTAACAACTGCTCGATCACTTCACAATTTACATTATACCGTAATGTACTATTAAACCCAACATTCCGGAAGAAGTATAGTATCTTTTAGAAGAAAACGTATAAAATCCGTTGAATAGATTTAGAGACTATCGATCACATTTTGGGACTTTGTTTTAAATAAGTATAGAAGATAGAGATGATTTTTCTAAAGTTCTAAAAGAAAAATTTCATCCAAAGAGCTGGTAAGAAACTTTGCGGTAGATTTTTCTTAAACATGCTTATTATAATTTACATTTAGTCGGTGCTAACGTTTCTAATGTCGGATTATAATTAAAGCTCTGCTTTTATATTACTCATGTACTTGTCGATTGTATAAAAAGATTTTGTATTTGCATCTATTGTAACATATTTTAATAATGTTATAATGATTATACTTAAATTTATTGGGATCTTATTTCATGTAGAAATCCACAAACGGTTTTATACATTCGTTAAGTGCCAAGCAAAAGTAGTCTGCTTACGAGTGTCATCAATAAAAATATAATTTGTTGATCTGGGACTTGCCCAATTGTTATCTCAACCAGGGTTCAGCACTTAGTCATGATTTTTGCCAAGTTGAGTTAAGAATAGTTTTAGACTCCTTTTTTTAGACATGAAAATATTAGAATCGTGGGAAAATTTAAGGACATGTAGGTATTGAAGCAACCCTTTAATTGATCAATATTATTTAATTCTTTAATTTTCTCGCTTTAATGTTAATTGTTAATAGCTACTCCGCGATATAGATTATATATATTTCTTTAATTATTTATTTTCCCATATAAGTCTGGAATCCGCCAAAATTATGTTATCATACTTTATTAAAATTATCTGTGGTTCTATATGATTTTTTTACTTTACGTGTACTTTACAGTGCATTTTCAATTTGTCAATAAAATATTATATTTTAATATAAATAATTATGTAATTTACAATTACCAATGAATTTTTTTTTAATACCTTATTTGATAATGCCCTTTTTTGCACGGACTTGCTTTTCTTAGAATATCTTCTGAACGCAAAATTTTGTATAAAACCGTTTATAAATTTTTTTGGACAGTTTAATTAAGCGGTACAAGCACACCGACAATAGTATATTAGAGTTTTTAATATTATCTGTAGTAATATTAGAATTTTTAATATTATCTGTGCCTATTTTAATATACCTTTCTTAACGTTAAAAATGGTACTGAACAACCGGAAGTGATATAATGGTTAATTTCTGATTTTTTAATTAATTAATCTACCTCTCAGAGATAATTCTAATCAAAGCCTTTACATAAATTAATAAATGAAAGTTCAATTATTTGGATAATTCTGTAACAATAATGTAGTCTTAAAAATATTAATAAATAATTATAGTTATAACATGAAAAAGACTATCCGTAAGATTAATAGAATTAGAATTGAGCTAGAAACAAGAAAAAATATATATATTTAGATGATCTTATAAAATATATTAAAATCTCAGTATTTATGGGAATTTAGGTGATCTTATAAAATTATTTAAAAATCTCAATACATTTTAATTAAAAAATTAAATATGAATATTATTTCGGTGGCCTCATATATAATGAATTTTAAACAATTCCATTGATGTTAATACGTTATTTAATTAAGGCGACCTTATAAAAACAGGTTCCTTTAAAGTGCATTCACGTTATAGCTGAGACGCGAATAAATAATCGGACGACATACAGCCTACGAGGAAATAATGTCGAAATACATCCACAGGAAAAAACTATTTAATCTCACGACACTTCACACACTGATTTCTGGATTATATATTCCGATCACAGTACGATCTACGATTCAAGTTTCCGGGACATCGTGTACATGTTATCAAGACGAGATCTGAATCGCAACTGGTTAAATGATCAGCATTCAGCGATCACTTGGAGAGACCCGGGTTAATTACTAAGTAACCATGACGTGCATGATGGATCGACGGACGCCTATTATTAGGCAATTATACTATGTCACTTTTATGTGTTCTTCAAACAGTAATTTATTAAGAAGCTAAAAGAAAGTTGTTATGAGATTACGTCTTATAAATATCTTATATTTTAGGTATAATACGTATAAGGACGAGAGTCATCGACTTAGTTTTACGTGTCATAAATCTAAAGTAGGCCTCGCCTACCACTACTTTAGATTTGCTGGATATTAAATAATAAATTAAATTTAGATTATTTAGATTTAGTTCTATGCTATGATAGTGGGAGATTCTTCGCATCTATTGCCTTATATGATGTCGATATCTTGCGTATAATGTGTTCAGAAAGTCTTTGGACCTGATCAGCCACATGAGCGAAGATAATTTGCAAAAACCCATCACACACTGCCCTCTTGCGCTCTTTAATCGGGAAAACGATTGCCCATTGAATAAAATCCGTTCCCCCGTTCAATGCACTAAGTTCTTATGTGAAGAGATATGTAGAGAGAAGGCTTTTTTTTCAGAGGCGCTATGCCAGAGGACTAATAAATCCAGAGTGTCGAAAAACGTTAAGTACTGATGTGATAGTTGATCTAAGTTTAACGAAACCGCAATTTTCAAAGTAACATTTTAATTAAATATTATTATATGGTAATATTTAAAGTAACAGGTTATCTAAGCAACTAACTAGACCCTTCTTTGTCTAGGCGGTGGCAGCCTATTTAAAACCTACTAAAATATAGAATTGAAGCGATGATAAGGCATTTCTATGTTGAATCCCCAGAAACATTCGAACATATTAGAATTATTTTTAATCAAACCGTAACAAAAAATACAATAAACTGGTTTGGTATTACGTAGTTTTGATTCTAATACTCGAGGTACTGATAATCCTTACTATTTTATTATACAACGAATAATATATTTATGCTACTACAATAATTTTTAAGATTTACAAATTGCTAAGGTGGACAGACTTTGGTAAGCTAAGGCATAGAAGTAAGTATGAAATTATTTCAAGCCTGAAGGATCATAAAACTAAAAACTGACGTTAGCATAAAGCCGAGATGGCCTATGGTAAGCATTTGTACCACTTATCAAGTAATTGTGGAAATCTCATAACCTTAATTGATATTTTTATTGATTTTATTACTAGACTTTTCGACATAGTTTTAGTTTTAACTTTTTGACAAATTTTTATTCAATTTAGACTTGATGCTTTTATTTGATAATGTACCTAATTGTAGTATATATTTAAGAGCTAACATTATAAGAAGATAATGCTGAATACGCCTTTAATGGATAAATATAGTAGTATAAGAATTAATACAAGTAAATAAATAAACAAATAAAAAATATTTAGAATTCAACATCAGTGGAAGAAAAAAATTGTGACGTAACCTAAATCTTTCCAGAGAATTCCTGATATATGTCTAACAGTCCAATCTTCACTTAAGTACTAGATTTTGTCTTAGTGCCAATACAGTCATAAAAGTGACCGTGTTTTTTTTTCAGAAAAATGCAGTAAAAGCGTATGCGTATAACTGATAGGCATTGGGGTTTTAAAGTCATTAAATGGCGAACTCACATTGTAAAATGCAGCGTTGCTAGAACCCCTAAAAGGTGGAATGACGATCTCAATAAAGCCGTGCCATTGAACCCAAGGAGCATAAGATCGTGTAGTGTAGAGATCTCTTAAAAATTTCTATGTCGAGTAGTGAACGTCTATCAGTAGAAGAAGAAGATCGGGAGGTTCTGCTAGTGTAGAGACGATATCCTTAGAGTTTTTTACGTTAAGCTGCATCTTTACTAATCTGCACGCCATCGAAAATGTTTTATGATGTCATAAGTGACGTCATAAAGGAAGAGCTTATCTGCAACGGGGATGATGCTATGAGTTTATCTTAGAGCTTATGACTTTATCAGGATATACATCTTGAATAAAACTACGCATAGTCCACAGTTTACGCTATTTCTATTTATTAAAATCTTTTATGGATCACAATGTTGCTTGAATGCAGACCCATCTCATCTTTTATTTAATCATTATGCAGCCCAAGAGGGAGAATCGTTCTCCTGGACGTTAGGATGTGTTATTTCTTTAAAGCAGTAGCCTACTTTATTACCAATGTATATTTCAACCTTTTACTGGATTCTGTGTGGAGTCAGTTATATATCATTTTTCAGGATTAAATTGGCAGGCAGTTGGATTTTTTAAATATCGTCGTCTGTCGTCTGTTCCTGATTCATCCCCCTGCCCTTATCCCACTCTCAGTGAGGTCGGCACAACATGTTATAAACATGTTGTCACATGATTTGGTAACATATTTTACGACCGACCGGCCTGACGTCAACTTACCTTAGTCGCCTTTTACGACACCTCGGTAAGAAAGAGGATTCTATTATACTGGTGAGATGAGATGAGAAAAAGTTGTTCGTCCAGTTCTGTTAATACAGATAACGGTCTAGCTTATAAAAAGCATTTGTATCAATCAAAACTTCCATAGTCGCTCTAGCCAGTGAGAAATAAAACTTAAACTTAGAAATACAGTTGTGAAGTAAATTGACAAAAAACATCGCATCGCATTTATTTAACAGGGCCATATATTTTCAATATTCTTTAAATGAAAACTTTGGTAATTTTTGTATAACATTCCTCTTTAAAAGAAGCCATGTATCCTAGACAAATAAAAAAATAACATATAGATATAATAATATATGAGGGTGACTGCGCTATCATACTGGAAACGAGTAAACTCTTAGAAGAACCAAAATATAACAGTTCATAGTATTCCCAAGCTTAAATGACGATAGACGAATGAAAATAGATCCGGAAAACGTAGTGTTCAAAAATTCAGTCTACTTTATTTTTGTGTTATTATAACTAATTTCAGAACAGGGCAAAAGAAGCCTTTGGATACAAAAGAAACAAGACGAAATAGCGTAAAAATTCCTAGATAACACCTATATCCAGTACTAAATTATGTAATTTGTTACATATCTACATTCAGTTCGTTCGACTTCGAACGTTTAACCGCCTAACAAGTCTGAGGAGTTACCTCTTGAAATCTAGCTTAGGACTCACAACGGTAATTGTTTCTTTTCACTAAGTGCCTATCACCACTTCAGCTTTAAATAATGATGGCGAGTTCATGAGCTATTTCCTTTATGGGCTCAAAGTCGTTCAGCGTGTATTGGTGTGAGCTATGCTTGGTATATATCTATACGATTAAATCAGGGGAAAATCGTAAAAGAACCAAAATTATCGATATAACTCAGCGTATTGCGAAGCTGAAGTACCAAAGTACGAAACAACGGTGGGAATTAGTTTTATCATTATGGATGGTGACTTCGTAAAAGAAAACGCAGCCTTATTAGATTCCTTACAAATTCGACGCCAAAGAGTAGAAATAATTGGAAGATAAAAGCACAAGATTGTGTGTTAAAAAATTTCTTAATGTACGTCCGTTGGTTAAGAAAGAAGAAAAACTGCTTCGCGATTTTGTCGTGGAGTCTATCTCCTAATGATGCTTCGGTTGCGGGGCGAAACGATTGTTGAGTTTGTGATAGTGAACGTGTGTAGTGCTTGTGTATTGTGGTGGAGGTTTGTGCATGTGTTTTTACGAATCCTGCATGTAACGGGTATGAAAAAACGGATAGACCACTACATATTTAGCTCTATATATATTTTCTATTTACTGTATAGCGGATTATAGCAAAATATTTTTATTATTACTTTTGAAGAAAAACTGTATCGATGGTTCTCACTTATCAAGGTCATTCACCCACATAAACCTTAAATAAGGAGAATTAAAACTCGTGATCGTTCATTACTTATTGTGAGATTAATTGACAATACTATTAAGAAATAATAAAAAACACATTAAACGACTTACGTAATAGATTAAGAGGCGCATCAGTTTGTCTACTAAATATTTGTATGAGTTACTTTTTTTATTGTTGTCTTTTAATTAACTAGTCATCGATCAATTTAGAATATTATTGTTTACTAACTATATCGATCTTTGTACGCACAACATGGAAACCTCCTTGTTAGATTTGAATGAATTCATCCAAATTTCCTTTAACAGTTGGCCCATATCCTAAAATCCATACTAAATACTATAAATGTTAAAGTCTGTTTGTTACTATAGATGTGTAATGAGGTGAAATAAGACTGGGTTTTTACTCATTTTAATAAAATTTCGTCATTTTTCATCACCGCGGATCGCACCCCATGACATGCTGTGCCCTCCCTCAGTGCCGGTACTGCGACGTTGCTGCTCCAAATATCAAATTCGACAATTAATGATTAAGTTACGTCATGACACTTTAGGAGTGTTTACGCGTTACACTAACTGAAGTTATATGTAATTAAAAAAGATAAAATTTAACTGAACAAAAAAATAATTTTAATTAAATTCAAAACCCATAAAATTTGAAATATTAATGTGATAAAAAATAGAGAGCAGTTTAAAATGCGACTGAAAGCATTGCCCTGAGAGAGCATCATTCTCCTGCCCTTATCCCACTCTAAGTGGGTCGGCACAACATGTTTTCACATGATTTGGCTACGTATTTTACGACCGGCCGCCTGCCTGACGTCAACTTACCTTAGTCGCCTCTAACGACACCTCGGTAAGAAATGAGGGTGGTCTATTCTATGCAGCCGGATACCACACGGCACATACCTTAGTCGCCTCTTACGACACCTCGGTAAGAAAGGAAGGTGGTCAATTCTAATTTTGCCGGATAACATTATTTTAATGGTGCATATGGTACCACAGTCTGGGTGAAAATTCGGGGAATATTATCAACGTCAGACTCCTGTAGTCACAGCTACAGAATGGGGTAATATTGATGAACAATTATATACTCATACCCTTCGTCGAATCTGAATCATATGTTCGGCCATGGTTAAGTTGGTATTAGTAATTTTTTTTATATTGACGCTAACAATCACGTGCTTTTCGGTGAAGAAAACGTTTGGAGCGGAAACCTATATGTTTCTGGAGAATTTCTGGAACATGTTGAACCTGCTAAACTGCATTTGCACAGAGATGTTAATCTAAACTTTCAAACTTTCTCTGTACAAGGAGAAAAAAGGCCTTTGCACAGCGTTGCGATAATAATAGACCGCAATTAAATCTACTGTATGTTATGTTAAAATTTACATAAATTTCTTGCTCTCAAAAAAAATAACACTACAGTAAAGAGATTTTAGGACATCATCAGCCTTCTGCCCTTATCTCACTCTAAGTGGGGTTTGCACAATATGTTATTAACATGATGTCTCATGATTTGGCTACGTCTTTTACGACCGGTCGCCTGCCTGACGTCAACTTACCTCAATCACCTTTCACGACACCTCGGTAAGAAATGAGGGTGGTCTATTCTACTCAACCGGATACCACACGGTGGGTAAATTTACCTTAGTCGCCTTTTACGACACCTCGGTAAGAAATGACAGTCTATTCTACTCAGCCGGATACCCTTTAGGACATATTTTCAAAATTTGTCACATATAGATGAGAGTTAGTGATAATAGATGTAGTATTTGTTTATTAAATCGTAGATACAGTGAAAAACATTAAAAAATAAAAAAAGTTAATAAAAGACGGACAATTAGAAGATGATTTTTTTTAATATTTTACCAAGTTCAGCAATTATCTATTTAAAACTTACACACAAATTTTAACTTTAATTGTTGTGTTGTGGATATAATAAGCAAACTATTTCCTTGCTTTAAAGGTTTGTTTGTTTTCCATTTCGAAGAATATTATTAGTTGATTCTCGAGTGTTCGGTTTGGATAAAATGATAATTCTGTGATAACATAAACTAAACACGTTTAATGATAGCTGACATTGTCCTGAATTAACACAAGCATATAATATGAAATGTTTCGTATATTATGTTTGGTCTGCAGATGTGTAATTGCGTTAATAGTTTGGAATTGTTTACATCCTGTAGTGCGAACTACACTGTTATAAAAACAAATTAAGTAGAATGATGTGATGGTAATTTTCAGCGAACAACTAAAAATATCAGTACAGAGATCGTTACGTATAACAATTCATGAGTAATAAGGCTAAGGTGCTTGAATGGCGACTCAGAACTGTATGCAGCATTTGTAGACCTTCTCCAAGGTGCAGTAGGGTCATCTCGCTACCCCTAGGGGTGGCGGGGTACGAGTTTTGAGGTGCACCTCCTTGCCCGGGCTGGTCCTCGCAGGTTTGTGGCCTGGACGGTGTTCCGGCCTGTAGGCCCAGGTCACCTAGGTGACATCCCTCCGGATGTCTAGTTCAGTGGGAGGGCTGGGAGTGATAGCTCCCAGACCGCGGTGTCTAATTCGATGGTGTCTTGTCCGTGGGTGTTTTGATCGGGTGGTGTCGTCATGACCGCTGGTGTCACCCTCTCGCCCGTAGCGTCATCCTCGTCGTCGCCATCGTCGTCCGCGTCGGGCCGCGGTTATTGTGATCGCAGGAGCTCGCGAGGCAGGGGTGGATTCTCCAGGGTGGATTGACGACCTTAAAAAGGTGGCAGGCAGTTCTTAGATGGATCTAGTAGCAGCACGCGACTAAGCTGCACAAGACTGTGCTGTATGCAGATCTAAGAGACCTATTTCAAGCAGTAGAAGTCCATAGTTTGAAAAAAGAAGATAAAAAGAAGTGATACAGCACTGAAACATTCGAATATAGTTATTTCAATGCAGGTGTGTGAATCTTTTTTTGGATACTTACACAAACGGTCGTCCATCCCCAAAGTAAGTAACTTAATATTTTTGTCATGGGTGACGGACAACAGGTAAATAAACTACATATATAATTTAAATACATACATACTTAAATATATATATATAAACACCCAGGCTCGAAAAACCATCAATTTTTTTTAATGCTGGTCCTCGGCGGTAATCGAACTCGCGACCCGCGGTGCTGAAGGTCCCTACCCACTGCGGGCCAGACTGGCCACAATCTTTTGTCTATTGTTAAAGTATGCAAATCTAAAGGCTGTACAAAATGTCCTATAAATGCAGGTTTTTGTTTCCATGAAATCTACGATTTTTAACACTTCCTAACATAGGCGTAGCGAGATACGGACAGCGGAAACTAGCTGCCCCTAGAAGAGCAACTGGCTGTTTGTAAATTGTATATATTATCAGTTTATGACTAAGATACTTAAAAACTAGTCTATAACTGCATCTAGCCTTAAGTTAAATTTACTATATGTATTAATATACAGATTAGTAATATAATTAAAATTCATAACATTATTTTTTTTAACTCAGGTGTAAATATCCATCTATGTACGTAGTTTTTCGTTTTCTTTTTTTTCTATATTATACGTATTTGAGTTCTTGTCTTTTTTCCTTCTGTTACTCAAAAGTTGATTGGAAGAGATCCTTTTTAGAGATAAGACCGCCTTTGTTCATCAACTATTTTTTATCCTCTTTCTTAACATATTGTATGTAAATAATATGTGCAATCTACTTTAACTTTACCGTTACAGCAGTTTAAAAACACTATTAAATAAAGGCTAATCCAGAAAGCCTACTATTCTATCGAGGATTACTTGAAAGATAAGAATGCGTGGATATAGCTACTTTTCCCTGTACAAGATATCAATAGCTATATGTGACTAGTAATAAGAATTATTCTTTGAAAAGAGCAACCGCCGAGTTTTTTGCTGGTTCTTCTCGGTAGGAACAGCTTTCCGAGCCAGCAGTAGATGTTGACGATTCAAAAGCACTTGTTTACAAGTTTTACTTGAATAAAGAATATTTTGAATTTGAATTTGAAATAAAGGAATAAAAAATAAATAAGAGTCTATAAAAAATGGATTTATAACAATTTTCTAGTTACTAAAATCTACATAAAAGTAGCCTGTTACAATCCCACTGCTGGGAATAGCCCTCCTCTCTCCATTTCTGAAGAGAAGGGTTGGAGCTAAGGCCTACCACGCTGCTCCAATGTGTATTGGTAGGTTACATATATCTCCAGAATTCTCTAGAGTAAATGCAGGTTTCCTCACAATGTTTTCCTTCACCGAAAAGCGTGTGATAAATTACAATTACCAATTAGACACATGAGTTTTAATAGAAAAACTCATTGGTGCCTGTCCGGGTTTGAACTCGTGTTCCCCTCGAAAGAGTCGCACGGTCTCACCGTTTCGCTATCAGAGCTCAAAATCTACATACAAAGTAACTAATAAGGTGTAGTATTTATTAAATGTCAACACGTTTGCGAAAGCTAGAAATGCTTTCATGTAAATGAAAAGTTAATTAGGTTGAGCGTGTGAAAATGTTATATGCGTGGATTTCAAGGGAATAATTGAGTATATCACATTGAAATTAAATATTTTATGTGAGTAAAACTTTTCTATGTACGAATATAATTGAACATTATATTCCCATGGGTTAAAACACAATAAACTCCGTGTGCTATCCGGCAGAATAGAATAGACCACCCTCCTTTCTTACCGAGGTGTAAGAGGCGACTAAGGTAAATGCCATGTGGTATCCGGCTGCATAGAATAGACCACCCTCATTTCTTAGTGAGGTGTCGTAAAAGGCGACCAAGGTAAGTTGACGTCAGGCAGGCGGCTGGTTGTAAAATACGTAGCCAAATCATATTACAACATGTTTGTAACATATTGTGCCGACCCCACTTAGAGTGGGATAAGGGCACGAGAATGATGAATGATGATGGGTTAAAACACAATAAATATTAATTCACAAGTACATTTTATATTAATTTATATATCCAATAGATTTTTACTTTTGGATTTTAACTGATATTGTATTGATCAACTTGTATTTAGCTGTAACCTAAATATGACACCATTTGATTCTTGTTATAGTTTTGTTACAAGCTGCGATAGTCCAGTGGTGAGACCGTGCGACTCTCTAGAGACGAACATGGGTTGAAACCTGGTCAGGCACTAATGAGTTTTTCTATTTAAAACTTATGTGTCTAATTGATATTTACAATTTATCACACGCTTTTCGGTGAAGGAAAACAACGTGAGGAAACCTGCATATCTCTAGAGAATTCTAGGGATATGTGTAGCCTACCAATCCGCATTGGAGCAGCGTGGTAAATCTTAGCTCCAATCCTTCTCTCCACAAACGGAGAGAGGAGGCCTATTCCCAGCAGTGGGATATTAACAGGCCGTTACTTTACTTTTTTTATAGTTGTGTTAGCCTTTGAGGTCGTAGGTTAAATCCGCAATCACCGGTCTACAAAAAGGTTTAAACTAGGTGTAAGAAGGCTTATCATTAAAGCGTATTATAAAATTGTAGTTTATTTGGATGATAAAAATCTGGCATTTTTCAAAATCATTTCAGCTTCATACAAGACTGCAGTTTAAAAATGTAAAATTTAAAATGTTTAAAAGATTGAACGCTGAGATTCTTTTCGTTAATAGCAACATTCTGAATCAGTTGTAGCTTTATTAACCATATTGATCCTTGACGATTCAAACGCTTATTTGAATAAAGATTTTTTTGATTTGAAACTGCGGGCATCTAAGAACTTTTTTACAAAAAAAATTCCGCTTATTATTATTAATGGGTACTTCAGTAATGGGTAAAGATAAACATAAAATATTACGAGAATCGTCCTATAAAACCCTTATATTCAACATATCAATCATTCAACAAGATCCATCCCACTAAAGTAGAGAAGAGCTTTTTCCCACCATTGGTATTTAAAAGGCTTTTTCTGTGATGTATGGCCATAGTTAATTTATACGCAGTTAATAATGATGTCCCAATAGTGAACCTAAAAGTGAGTCATTTATATTATTTGTTTCTGATTATTACGAATTGCGAGAAATAATTGTGAAGCGCTATCTATTTAAAATACATATTACTAAGGTAAGGCGAAGCGAATAAACTTTGCAAATACTACGTTGGGGTTTTTCAATACATCACTAGATGTCGCTTACAACCTTTATTTTCATTAATTATGTAAGTATATTTTCTTTATTAGTTTTGTTAATTTGAAATGTGATTTGGTATTCATATTTACATTCGAAGAATAATAAACAAGAATTAATTTTTCTTAGTCAAATAGCGTGTGTTGAAAATTTTTGAAATAACGCCTAGATAAATAACTACATCATATACAGATTCAAGAGCTGTGATAGCCTAGCGGTGAGACCGTGCGACTCTTTCGAGGGGAACACGAGTTCAAACCCGGGCAGGCACCAATGAGTTTTTCTATTAAAACTTATGTGTCTAATTGATAATTGCAATTTATCACACGCTTTTCGGTGAAGGAAAACATCGTGAGGAAACCTGCATATCTCTAGAGAATTCTAGGGATATGTGTAACCTACCAATCCGCATTGGAGCAGCGTGGTAGGTCTTAGCTCCAATCCTTCTCTCCAAAAACGGAGAGAGGAGGCCTTAGCCCAGCAGTGGGCATAACAACGGGCTGTTACTTTACTTTTTTTACTTTTTTATACAGATTCATCTAACATGGACAAATCATAATCATGGATTTAAAGAATATTTTTTTTTATTACGACATGCACTCATTTGCTCTTAATTAAAATAAAACAGATTTTTGCAGTAGTTAAGTCAGGCATTGTAACTCGCAGGTGTTTAAATTTTATAAAAATTTTGGGCACGCAAATTTTATGGTATGCAAATGTTTATACTGAAGTACAAATAGCACTAGCATATTGAATAGTGCACAATAACTTCATACAACTTAACTCTGGTGTTATTCCTTTTATATATATCTATACTCTCTACTTCACACATCTATACTTCACAAAATCCATTCATACTTTTTCGGATTCCCTCTAGTCACATATTCATTGACGTTCATTTCTTTGAGCATGGTTTAAATAATTCATTCTCACCTTTATATTATTATCGTTCTGTGGGACAGTAAGTTATAATATAATATATATCTATACTTATTATAAAACAAAGTCCCCAAAAGTTGTCTATCTGTATGTGTTCGATTTTCTCAAAATCTATAGAACGGATTTTCATAAGGTTCTTACTAAAAGGTAGTGCTATTCTTCCGAAAGGTTTAGATTATTAGTACACTACAGATTTATTTAAATTGTATTGATGAGGAATGCGCGGTTGTAAAAATCTCGCTCATCAGGGAGCTTTAGTCGCGTGCGCCGCTTAAACTACTAAAGATACACTCAAGTAATGTGGTAGCCATCCCACGATTCTCCACTAAATCTAGTGTAGCCACCCATCTCGCCATGTTCGCGGACGACACCGCAATCTTCACCACTTGTAGGAATCCCACAACTATTAGCGACAGGCTCCAAACAGCGACCGATAGTCTCGGAAGCTGGTTCCGCCGGTGGAGAATCGAAATCAACGCAGATAAAAGTGCAGCAATGTTCTTTGCCAGGTCTAGGAGAGCTATGGACTTCATCCACGCCCCCTAGAGTCTCAATCTACAACAAACGTCTAGATTGGCAAAAGGAAGTCAAATACTTAGGTGTTATCTTTCAACCCACCCTATCCTTCATCCGACACATCTGCGTTGTCCGCAACCGAGCGGCATACGCAATGGGACGCCTCTATCCGATATTGTGCAAGACTAGTAAACTGTCACTTCGCAACAAAGTGACGCTTTATAAGACTTGCATCAGACCCATAATGACCTATGCGAGCGTCGCGTTCGTGCACATTCCTAAGTCACGACTGTGTCCGTTGCAGACACTTCAAAATCGATTCATGCGTACAGCCACTGGCTGTCCGTGGTTCGTGCGCAACGTGAATCTCCATAGAGATCTCGATCTTCCCACGATAGCCGATCTTCTCAAACGATTCTCGAAGACTTACTTCGAGAAAGCGTCCACACACCCGAACCCCCTTATAGTGGCCGCGTCCAACTATAAAGTGTTTAACTTTCCCAACCGTTTTCACAGGCGCCCTAAGAGCGTCCTTAACGACCCTGACGATGCTATTACAGCATCAAACAAGATCTACACACAACATTCACACAAACAGCGTCTTCGCCGGCGAAGACGAGGTCCCCGCTTGCTTGTGTCAAGCGGCCGCAGCCCCCTGCTGCGGCCGACGTGATGCAGACTTCTTCAAAGTCAATGTGTTAGATACAGTCCTCCAAAACGCGCCGTTTTAAGCCGCGGTTCGGTCTCGCAGGAGACACCCTTAAGGCGACGCTCCCAATAAGTCACGAGTGCCTAAAAACACTCGCTTCTTATCAATTTTACCCGGCGAAGCTTCTGCGCTCGCCCATCCCACCGTTGACGCTGTAAAAGCCATTAGGGCTAACAGCATTAGACACATTCAAAAAAAAAAAAAATGTGGTAGCGAGTCGTAGATGTACAAAAGTATTACAAAAAGTCCGCGACAGCATGTCTCTATGTCTTATGGTTAACCCACAATAACTAATTTTGTGACACACTGACTTCCACACGTACTAAGCCGCTAGCACAGTTAGTTTAATTTAACGTAATTCTTCTAACTAACCACTTAACGTCATTGTTAAGTGTTAACTACTGCCAGATCGGAGTATATTTAAATTTATACATTTTTGTATAATACTCTATAATAATATAGTAAAGTAACGACCTATTACTATCCCACTGCTGGGCATCCTCCTCTCTCCGTTTGTTGGTGAGAAGGATCTAAGACCTACCACGCTGCTCCGATGCGGATTGGTAGGTTATCACACATCCCTAGAATTCTCTAGAGATATGCAGATACACGACGTTTTTCTTTCGAAAAGCGTGTAATTAATTGCAATTATCAATTAGACACATAAGTTTAAATAGAAAAACTAATTATTAAACTAATTAAACTAAAATTGAAGATTATTTGGATTATAAAAATGCCCGGATTTGAAAATACTTTTAGCTTCATACAGGACTGCGGTTTAATTATGTAAATTTGAAAATGTTTAAAAAATTGACCGCCGAGTTTCTTGCTGTTTCTTCCCGGTAAGAGCAACATTCCGAACCAGTTGTAGCTTCATTAATCATACTGATTCTTGACGATTCAAAAGTTTTCGAAAGAGCTTACTTTAATTAAGATTATATTGGTTTGATTAGATTTGAATATACGCATTATAGTAGTTTATGATACTGTTGCATAATAAGGGTTCTTATAACACGAGTGTGGTTTAAAAAAACGAGCCGCAGGCGAGTTTTTTTATAGTGTCACACGAGTGTTATAAGACCAAGTTATGTACAGTATCATACACTACTTTATCTACTCTCATACTTTAATACGTAAAACGTACGTTTCCATTCCATGAACTCGTGGTAACATTTAATATAGTTGCTCCTAGATTTCGTCGGCAACAGGTTCACGGTCATGTTTGACGCAGCTTTCAGAATATCTGGTGGTGTACAATTACCACTATCCCCGCTCTCCGACATGTTTTTACACAAAAACTAATTTTTTTATAAACAAAACTAAACTTCGTTTAAATATTGAAGAGTTTTTTAAATGTCATATATTGGCGCCAAGGCGCAAACATCGATTGCGCATGCGTGTTGCGTCGCCGCGGACCCATTCATTGAAACCTTTTTTTTTAAGGTGTATCGTTATGATTAAAAAATTACATTATGATACAGGTGTCCATACAAGACCTATATCTTAATGAAACTTTTTAATTTTTAATTTTTGTTCTGTACGTAATGTTTGTCATAAGAATTTTGTTTTCAATTTTATAATCTTTGTATTATAGTATCAGAGTAGATAAAATTAATTATGGAATTTAATATAGCATTATTCATTAAAACTCACACCGTATTTACATACTGTGAATTGAAAAGAAGTCAACAAAGTAAATAAAATAAATTTTTATGCAGATTGTACGGTCGGTATATTCTTTTAAGCTTTATCAATTCAAAAATATTATTTATTTTAAGGTCAACGGGCTTATCAGTAATTAAACATTACTTTAAAATATTATTCATTATATAAGAGACTTTAGTTAATAGGTTATATGACAACAAAGTCACCTAACAAGAAAATATAAAAAGAAATTCACCGATTCTTGGTGAATGAAAAGTCATTAATTCTCATCATCATCCTCCTGCCCTTTATCTCACTCTAGGTGAGGTCGGCACAAAATATTTTAAAACATGTTTTGACGTGATTTGGCTAGGTATTCACGAGTCGCCTTTTACGACTCTTCGGTAAGAAATGGTCTATTCTACTCAGCCGGATACCACACAGCCATTAATCCTCATCCCCTCATGTAATTAAATCTATGCATTTTTGTCATTTTATCCTCCGATAATAAGATTTCAATATAAGCAAAATTTTCAAAGTTATTTTGTACTATTATACTATTAAGGGAAAACTGAATCTGAACATAAAAGATTTATAGATCCTTGAAGATTTTAAAGTACTTGCGAAAACTTACTTAATTAAGAATAATTTTGATTCAATTTGAACATAATAATCATCATGTACATCTATAATATATTATGAATAGTAAAGTAACGGCCACCATGCCCACTGCTGGGCTACGGCCTCCTCTCTCCGTTTTTGAAGAGAAGGATAGGAGCTAAGATCTACCACGCTGCTCCAATGCGGATTGGTAGTTTACACATATCCCTAGAATTCTCTAGAGATATGCAGGTTACCTCACGATGTATTCCTTCACCGAAAAGCGTGTGATAAATAACAATTATCAAGTAGACACATAAGTTTTAATAGAAAAACTCATTGGTGCCTGCCCGGTTTGACCCCATGATCGTCTCCAGAGAGTCGAATACAAAAGTGTTATTGTTAGTTTGTCCTTTTTCACGTCCGACTAAGGTCCGAAGTGTTAGGGCAATACCGAAGTGTTTTATATAAGTATATATTTTAAGTTTAAGGGCTAAAATAAAAAAGACATATGCTATTTTTTATTTCGGTACTAGAATTATTGTTATTTATAGAATTAGGCGTTACTTTGAGGAGATCCGTAAAACAAAAGTAATAATAAAATTATTTTTCTATAATCCGCCATAAATTATTATCGTGGATTATACAATTTTTTATTATTAAAGTTAACGTAGGCAAAGCTGACAGACAGAGAATACTATTAAAAGCTAAATAAATTGATCGGCAACAAGCATTCGTTGAATTCTCGAATCTGAAGTAATTGGGTGAAGGCCAGATTGCAGACTGTTTAAAGACAGAGTTTCCAAGCTTTTCCGATTTCCCGGATAATTTATATATAACTGTATTTTGAGGAAACAACAGAGTGATGTCAGCCTTTAGTTAGTGCTAGGTGACATTCCATTCTAGTTAAACAATACTAGTAAAAACGGGATTTTTTCCAATATATATAATCTATTTATAAGCTTCAACTATAACAAATTACATCAATATTGCTCCTGCGGATTTTGACACATTTAAAGTAGCAGCCTGTTACAATACCACTGCTGTGAATAGGCCTCCTCTCTCCGTTTCTGGAGAGAAGGGTTGGAGCTAAGACCTACCACGCTGCTACAATGCGGATTCGTAGGTTACACATATCTCCAGAATTCTCTAGAGATATGCAGGTTTTCTCACGATGTTTTCCTTCACCGAAAAGCGTGTGATAAATTGCAATTATCAATTAGACACATGAGTTTCAATAGAAAACTCATTGGTGCCTGCCCGGGTTTGAACTCGTGTTCCCCTTTAAAGAGTCGCACGGTCTCACCGCTGGGCTATCACACACTTGTGACACATTTATGAGACTAATATTTTAAACCAGTTTTTCAAAAAGGTTCTCCTGCGTAAATCCTGACCCCACGTGGGTATTCTAGGATAAAAAGGCTACTTTATATATTATACTTTTTTGTTGTTGCCCCAAAACCTCTTTCTTCCAGTAAAAGTTCCGTCAAAATCGGTTTAGCCGGTCCGGAGAATTTACTATTACCTTAGATGCTTAATGCTAACCGTACAGAAATCGGTTCAGTAGATTCTAGAAATCGATTACATACAGACAGACTGTTATTTATTATGTATTAGTATTGTATAGATTATGATATTATGAATGTAATATAATACCTTATAAACTGTTATATTACATCTTTTTATTATTATAACCTTTTATATATCTTGGCGCCGAATCGGCCAAGTAACCGTTTGAAGTATCAATAAATATTGTTCGTTAACCAATAACGTTATCGTTTTAATTGTTATATATCTAACTGACTATTAAGCGATGGTTAGTAATGGGTTTAATGGGATGTATGGTGATCCATAAAATGTTTCTTACTATAAACTTACTCTAACTACAAATAAGATATAATATGCACTGAAAAGTGGTTTAGTTATATTAGTCTCGTACAGGGGACGGCAACCTTTTGAGTCGAACAGTAAAAAATTTCAATTTACAAAATTTCAAAGTATTTAAAGAGCCATAAAATAAATTTTTGAATCTTTTTAACTCCTAACATTAAAAATCTGATAACGGTGATATTATAGAGCTTTCGTCGGAATGACAACATCACTGTTGTCATTCCGACGCGTGTCACGGGAGAATGTCATGGCTGAGGGATAGAAATACTGCCGAATCCTGTTTTTTATTATGAAATGAATAATATTTTCTATCCGAATGAATTATATATTTTTTATCTCAAGAGCCGCAGCATTACATTTTAAGAACCGCATGTGGATCGCGAGCCGCAGGTCGCCAACTCCTGGTATATTCTAGATAATTCTAAATGGCGCAGTTGTATTAATATTATCTATTAGTGGTACCCGCGACTTCGTTCGCAATGACTTTTGTGTTATAATCCTAAAAGTAATCATGACATTATTTTGCTTTAAACCGCGGTAAAGCAAATAGAAACTATATGTAATGCAAATTATCGAGAATTATAGCTAAATAATATAATTATTTCTCTTGTATTATGGAACTCCGAAATAATATATAAATATAAATATATATGGGACATTTACACACACGGTCGTCCGTCCCCAAAGTAAGTAACTTAATACTTGTGTTATGGGTGACGGACAACTGGTAGATATACTACATATATAGTTTTAAATACATACTTAAATACATATATACACCCAGACTCGAAGAACCAACAAATCCTAAATAGAAAATGTTGGTTCTCGGCGGGAATCGAACCCGCGACCCACGGAGCCGAAGACAGGGTCACTGCCAACTGCGCCAACGGGCCAGTCAATAGTATACGTATTTGTATTAATTATTTGTTTAAATTCCCTCAGACAGAAATATTTAAACTAATACAAAGATAATTAAAAAAAAACAGATATAATCATCATACAACAGCGGGCATATTCCGTAATCGGAATTATATATAATAACTAATATATATAATAAATAAAACTAATTAATTCATTAAAATAAAAATGGGATAATATAATATAGAATATATAATAATGAGAAACGAAAATGAAACATAAATTAAATTCAAATTATTGAAAAAATATAATAATAAATCTTTAGGTATCCTTAATTTTATCAATATTGCTACAGTGGAGCATGAAATTAATTAGCCGGGAAAGAGTAACCGACAAACTTTCATATATATATAGTATAGTATTAAAAAATATATAAATCATCATCCTACTGTCCTTATCCCACTCTAAGTGGGGTAGGCACAACATTTTATAACCATGCTGTCATATGATTTGGCTATTTTACGACCGGCCGTCTGCCTGACTTCAACTTACCTTAATCGTATTTCACGACCCCTCGGTAAGAAAGAGGGTGATCTATGCTACTAAACCGGATACCATACGGTGGGTCGACTTACCTTAGTCGCCTTTTACGACACCTCGGAAACAAACGACGTTGGTCTATTCTACTCGCCGGATAGCACACGGCGGGTCGACTTACCTTAGTCGGCTTTTACGATACCTCGGTAAGAAATGAGGGTGGTCTATTCTACTCAGCCGGATACCACATATATACGGATATAACAAGATATATAAACATTTTAAATAAATATGCATTAAATAATTGAGGACGATCTCACACTCCATCTCTTCACTTGTTTTATAGACATACCAAAGATTGGTTCAAGGCTACTATGCTATTTTAGTTTTAAACAAGACTATTCCAATTTTTTTTCTCAACGCTGGTGGTTCATGACTTTCAATTTATATTTTGCCTGGTTTCAAATAGCCTACAAAGCGATTTATGAAAATGGCCGACTTTTATTGCTTGGCCGTGAGATTTTGTTTAGTGCAATTTAATTTGAAAACGTTGAAGTGAAACAATCTCATCGTTTCTGTCCATTTTTTAAAGCCTGCATGTACATCGGACAGGTTTAAATTATCTTAAAAATATATGATAAAATTGTATTTCAAACACTTCACTTTAGATAAAAGTAATGACCTGTTACTATCCCACTGCTGGGCATAGGCCTCCTCTCTCACTAAAAGGGATCTCTTCCAACTTCAACGATAAGAAGTGAAATGCGGGTAATTTAGAAACAAAAAACAATAAAGAAACTATCTTTCTAGAGAAAATTTGCAAATAAGTTAACATTAACAGAATTTTTTTTTTAATGATGCAATATCCTACTTCCTACTAATTTTATAAATGCGAAAGTTTTGTCAGTATGGATTGATGTTTGTTACTCTTTCACGAAAAACTATTGGACGGATTTGGATGAAACTTTTAAACACAGTTATATAGGTTATACATCGGAATAACATATAGGCTACAATTTGTAATGATTTAATAAAATATAACGACACATGTCAATAAAGTCGGAAAAAATCTGCCTCTGAGAGCTATCTCGGCATACGCTGCCCAAACCGTTAGAGTTACACAAAGATGATGTACCGTAGTATTGTTTGTCTTTAATAGTCCTAAATAAAAGTCCGCGACAGCATATATCTATCTTTTATGTGGAAGCCACTATGACCAAATTTGTGAATCATAAACTTAATTTAATTAGATACTGTGGCAGAACAAATTCCTCGCGAGCGAAGCCGCGGACAAAAACTAGTAGTATATACATAACAGTTTTTTTTTGTTAATTAAATAAGTGAATTAAGCTAATTTCTACTAATATATGATTACTTGAGATAAATATTTACTAGTTTGACTTTAACGTTTGACGTTAGTATTTAATGATTAACATAATCCTTTACACAAAATATACAAACTTATACGTTCAATTATACATGATGATTGTATAATTTGCATTTCAAACCAAATCAGAATAACCTTTATTCAAGTAAGCTCTTTCGAGCACTTTTGAATCGTCACGGGTATATGATTAATGAAGCTACTTCTGGTTCGGTAGGCTGCTCTTACCGAGAAGAACCAGCAAGAAACTCGGCGGTCAATCTTTTAAATATTTTCAATTTTACATTATTCAACCGCAGTCTTGTATGAAGCTGAAAGGATTTTCAAATCTAGGCATTTTTATCATCCAGATAATCTTCAATTTTGTAATATTCTTTATGTATAGGTATGCGTATCTCTTACACTTAATTTAAACCTTTCTGTAGACTGGTCTAGTATACCATGCGCATGTATGCATTTTGCATTATGCATATGCATTTTATGTTGCGCTTTCAGAAGAAAACAGAAAACCCGATGCCACCTTTATCCTAAGAGATCTTCTAGTATATTATGTAAGTTACTAATTAGAGCTATGGGTTGAATGTAACGCTCTATGTAGAAACGTGTCTGTACTTTCACTTTTTTATATTAAAAATACTGTCACTGCCGCCATTCCAGAAAATTAATGTACAGCCAAGTTCGAAAATAACATTCTCAATTACATTCTAAATATATAGAGATTGGATGCCGCCGCGGATAGTTTATATACATTTTTTTGGGTTAATAAACTAATACCGTGACACCACGTTGAAATCATTCGTGACCACGTTGGATGCAACTCTGCCGAAACGTCGAACCTTGTATAAAGTTAATTCGATATTGTCGCGATGTGACCCGTTTATTTATATAATAATTAATACCGTGTGTTATCTGGCTGACCAGATCATCCTCATTTCTTATCGAGGTGTCGTACCCGTGTTGAATCCGGCTGAGTAGAATATATATTTTATATTGAGGTGTTTTAAAATGCGAATATGGTAAGTTGACCCCCTTTTTGGTATCCGGTTGAGTAGAATAGACCACCCTTTTTCTTACCGAGGTGTCATAAAATGCAACTAAGGTAAGTTGACGTCAGGCAGGCGGCCGGTCGTAAAATGTGTAGCAAATCATGTGACAACATGTTTATAACATATTGAGCCGACCTTAGAGTAGGATAAGAGCAGGAGGATGATGACTGTTTATCGACTATTTTGTTGAGTGATGATTTAATAGGTTGATGATTTAATCCTAAGATTTTAGAGTGGCGAACTCACTTTGGGAAACGTTCTTTCTTACATCCCCTACTAGCTTAGACTGGCTGCATTGGGTATTCGTATACATAGTGTCTATTCGTGTAGCGTGGATTTTATATTTTCCTGATAAATGGACTGGATAATGTAACAAGATGAGTCGATATAGTTCGGTCAGCAAATACTTTATCAGGCTTCTAGTTTCTGAACCACTGCGCCATTAATTTTCATACATTTAATTTTTCATAAAAGGAACAATCCCACTGCTGGGCATAGGGCCTCCTCTCTCCGTTTCTGGGCAGAAGGGTTGGAGCTAAGACATACGCTGCTCTAATGCGGATTAGTAGGTTATGATATGCAGATATGCAGGTTTCCTCACGATGTTTTCCTTCGCCGAAAAGAGTGTGATAAATTGCAATTATCAATTAGACACTTAAGTTTTAATTAAAAAAACTCATTGGTGCCTGCCCGATTGGAACTCGTGACCACCTCGAAAGAGTCTCACGGTCTCACCGCTGGGCTATCATAGCTCTTGCTTTTTTTCATATATAAATATAATTGTGGCAATTGGAGTTTCCGCAAATGATATCAATTGGCTCTTTATTCATTGTCAACAACTGCTGATTACGCCCACATATGTCATCCTGTTTTATAGTATTTTTATATTAAAAATAATGATAATAATATTTTGCTAAAATCCGTGATTGTCGAAAATCTAAGTAATGGTAAATATAGAGTGTATTATCAGCATACCATATACATGCAGGATACATACTACACTAGCACTGCGACAACCTCAACAATATTTAAGCCCCGTAATCGGACTAACATCAGCAGGCCTACCATGAACTTTTATTGCGACTATACATTAAACTGTCATTTTTGTACTCTCAGTGCGATGTATATAAAAACAAAATTAAAAACATACCTCTTGTACGAACCAGCGCATATGCTCGATATACACACGACCGTTACAAGGCAATCCGTATAATAACGAAAATTCACCATTCTTCAAATTGACGTTTCTTCTAAAACTGTCCATGAACGACAAGTTCAAACCTTTCGCTTCTATCATATCGTATCCCGTGATACAACCAACAGTGTGGTTTATCTTTGCGAAAACTTCTCCTAACGGACAACACTTTCTGAAACATTGTCTCGTCTCGCACAAGCATCCGTAATTTTTCACTTCACCACTTATGTTCTTACTATAAACATATGCTGGCGGGAAACGTATACCGTCCTTTTCATATGTACCGTCAGAAACTTTGGCATCACCCAGTTCTACGCTGTTAATATCATCACACAATTTACCATCCACAATCAGAAATAAATTCAGAAGTATTAATAAAAACATATTTTTCACACTCGACATAATTTAAAGCGAAATAGAACGAGATATAATAAAAAGTTTTTTTTAATATAGAACGTGTTTTAAAAGATTACGCGTATTTTTTTATTACATTGGATCCAGCGTGACTGGCCAAACGCGTGCAGGAGGTCATACTGCCGTGCGAAGCCGACCGGTTTTTTATTTATATACAATATAGTACACCCATACCTCGTTTTACGGCCTAGATACGGCCCACGAATCTTGGCCGCAAAGCGAAAGGACGTATATGGAATCAATTCTTACAATAAAAAATAATCGGTCCCAAAATTGTTCAAATTCAAATTCAAATTCAAAATATTCTTTATTCAAGTAAACTTGTAAACAAGTGCTTTTGAATCGTCAACTTTACTGCTGGTTCGGAAAGCCGTCCTACCGAGAAGAGCCAGCAAGAAACTCGGTGGAGCTCTTTTAAAAAAGAAGATTCTTAATACTAATTACATTTTGTCATAGCTATCCTGCACAAGGTCAAAGAGCAGCTATATCCACGCATTCTTATCATCAATGTAAGCCTCCACGGTATAATAGGCTTTCTGTATCAACCTCTTTTTAACAGTATTTTTAAATTGCTGTAATGGCAAAGTTAAAATTGATTGTGGAATTTTGTTATAGAATCTTATACCCAAACCCACAAACGACTTACGTACTCTTACAAGGCGCAAAGCAGGAGCCGCAAGCTTATGTCGGTTCCTACTTTGTCTATTATATACATCGCCAATCTTTTTATAATTATGTATATTTTTATGCACAAAAATCAAATTGCTAAAAATATACTGTGAAGCTAACGTAAGAATACCTGTTTCCTTAAACTTCTCTCGCAGGGACTCACGCGAATTCAAATTATAAATGCCACGTATGGCTCTTTTTTGCAATACAAAAATTTTCTCAATATCAGCGCATTTACCCCATAACATTATTCCATAAGACATAATGCTATGGAAGTAAGCAAAATAAACTAGTTTTGCTGTTTCGACGTCTGTAAACTGTCTTATCTTTCGAATAGCATAGGCTGCTGAACTGAGTTTCCCTGCGAGAGCTGTTATGTGTGTGCTCCATTGGAGTTTTGTATCCAACGTCATTCCCAAAAATACAGTTGTATTTTCTGTTTTTAGTGGTACATTGTCTATTAAGAGCTCATTTGCTGTTTTAGCTGCATTAGGTAATGCAAATTCTAAACATTTCGTTTTATTTGAGTTTAGTACCAAATTATTTAGCCTGAACCATTGAGCTACCTGCGACAATCCACTGTTTACTTCGTCAATATTATTATCGTCATTCCTATTTACTTTAAATATTAAAGATGTGTCATCAGCAAACAGTACAATGTCGCAAATATTATGAATGAAATATGGTAGATCATTTATATATACTCAAAACAGAAAGGGACCAAGGATTGATCCTTGAGGCACACCCATAACTAAGGCCGATAAATGTTAAATATGTAACATGATTTATCATTCAAAGTGCATTTTATTTTTTTATATCAATTAAATCAAAAATACATACATACATTTCTTATTAAATTATTAAAACACTAAAATAGCAATAATCTATAAACAAAAAATTAAACAACTTCATGTTACATAAAATATGTGTGTGTATACAGACATAATTTTATGTTAAATGGCTTTAATCTGAAGATCATGGAGAAATGGTAACCTGCAAAAGAGTGTGCATCATAAGAATGCACTTGCGCAAGATTGTCTGACAACCTGTAGAGTGCATGGCGATATCGAAAAAAAGTTATAGCGAATTATTTTAGACCACATATCGAAAAAGTGGCATAATTGAAGAGGGCCGTTATAGCGAAATGGCTTCCGTATAGCGAGTATGTGTAGACACATAATTGACAGTTTATATCATTGCCAATATAAATTGATTGGCGGTTTCACTGTTATGTTTATCCGGCTGTCCGATTTAAGTCAGATTAAAATTGGGACTTTTAGAATTCCTATTGTCTGCAAGGTTATAAAAATATATAATTAGATCTATACAAGTTTTTTTTGTAAATGGAACAAATATTCTAATTTCTAGTTAATTCACCCATCTTGATTTTAGTTATTTAATTTACTTGTTTTTTGTTTCAATAAGAACTTTCTAGCGGTTGGAAGGTCTGCTTAAGAAACTTTATATTTTGATAGTTGTTGTTGTTTATTTTATTTACATCATCATCCTCTAAGCGGGGTCGGCACAACATGTTACAAACATGTTGTCACATGATTTAGCTATGTATTTTATGACCCGCCGCCTGCCTGACGTCACATACCTTAGACGCCTTTTACGACACCTAGGATAGAAATGAAGGTGGTCTATTCTACTCTGATACCACACGGCGGGTTTTTGTTTATTTTATTGTTAAAGTAACTAATAAAATTTAATTTTTTATAACTTTAACTCATCATTGTATTCTTTATTTGAAACGTACATTAAAAACAATAATTAATTATTAAGTAATAAAAACTTTTATTATGAAAATTTAAAATAAACACATTTTAAAATAAATATTAATAAATAGGCGATAAGGCATATGATTTTAAGGCCTATTTTTATTATAATTACACTCTTGTTTTCTGTGGAAAATTAATTGTTGTTTAAGCCGTTGTTTAAGTCGTTGTTTAACATTATTTTATTGGTCCAATCCAACCCAAATTGGTGGGTTACATATATCCCAATTAAATTCTATGGATATCTAGTGTTCATTATATTCTATTTTCATAATTAAATAATCACATAAATTTTATAGAAAACTTATTGCAGCCAAGAGTTAGAATCAGTAAAATTTGCTTTTTATTTCAACATTTAATGAGAATAAAGACTAAATAAAATGAAAATATGCCGTATTGTATCCGGCTGAGTAGAATAGACCACCCTCATTTTTTATTGAGGTGTCGTAAAAGATGACTAAGGTAAGTTGACGTCAGGCAGGCGGCCGGTGGTAAAATACGTAGCCAAATCAAGCAGAAACATCGTCGAGATTGCAAAATACGGAGAGTAGAACACAGAAGCTCTACTAACGTCGGAGAATGTCGTGTAAGGGTGAGATTTTTAAATTCATATATATAACTCAAGTACCATTATTATTCTATAGCATGTGTAGAATATTTGATCACGTTTATGCAAATTATTGTCCCAATCTACCAATCGTAAGATTTCACCTTGGGGTATTGCAGATTTCCTAGAAATAATGAATAATAAGTTATGAATAAGTATAGGAGATACCGTAATACATATTGAAATGAATGGAACTATGCAAAAAAGATATTCAAAGATATCAGGTGCTTATTTCGAGAAATTAAATATTTTGCTTACGAAGAACTATACATAGTACCTATAATATGTATATAAGTTAATGAATAACAAATATATGGGACTAAGTAGTAAGCAATATAATACTAGTGTTATAGCTGACATTAAACTAATAAATATATACAAATACAATTTTTATATACATTACAATTCAATTATTAATTATTAATAAAAAAATTTAGTTATAAAATTAAATTTAATACTGAAATACATGAAGTAACCTAGATTTGAAGAACCAAGAAATTGTTTTTAGAAAATAGGAATCCAACCTATGACCCCGGGAACTGATCGTGCGGCGCTGGAGAGAGATTTTAGAGAGTCTATATTTTGGTCAGGTAACTTTATAATTTTATTAATTAAATAGGTTAGCTTCATAAGTTAACTAATTAATTAAATAAATACAACTATGATTGGCACAAGGTGTTGAAATGGTGACCCTGCACCGGCAAACGCAGTGTTGGTAGACTCTTTACGAGATAACCTGATGACCTCAAAAAGGTCGCGGGGAGGCGCTGGATTCAAACGGCAGTAGATCGTGTGGTATGGAGATCCCATGGCTTGGACGTCGATCGGTTGACAAAAAAGAAGAAGAGAAGATGTTTGACACAAATATTTTTGCAAGTTGCAAATCTAGAAAGCAAGCTTAATACGGTTTTTACTTTGTCTATTATCTTCTTCTTCTTTCTCAACCGATAGGCGTCCACTGCTGGACATAGGTCTCTTCATGGGCTTTCCAAAACACACGATCTTGTGCCGCTTGTATCCAGCGGCTCCCCGCGACCTTTTTGAGGTCGTCCGTCCATCGCGTAGGGGGTCTGCCAACACTGCGTTTACCGGTGCGGGGTCGCCATTCCAACACCTTGAGACCCCAACGCCCATCGGTTCTCCGCACTATGTGCCCCGCCCATCGCCACTTCAGCTTCGCAACGCGCTGAGCTATATCGGTGACTCTGGTTCTTCTACGGATCTCCTCATTTCTGATTTGATCACGTAGAGACACTCCGAGCATAGCCCGCTCCATCGCTCGCTGAGTGACTCTGAGCCTTCTTATGAGGCCCATAGTCAGCGACCACGTCTCAGATCCGTAGGTCATCACTGGCAACACGCACTGTTCGAAGACTTTGGTCTTCAGGCACTGAGGTACCTTGGACGAAAAAATCTCGCGTAGCTTCCCGAACGCTGCCCATCCGAGTTGGATTCGGCGACTAACCTCTTTCTCGAAATTGGACCTACCCAGCTGGACCGTATGTCCCAGGTATATGTACTCGTCTACAATTTCGAGTGCAGAGTTCTCAACGATGACCGGGTGGAGCGGAACATGTGAGTTTGACATGATTTTCGTCTTACTCATATTCATTTTAAGGCCCACCTGTTGAGATGCTCTGCTGAGGTCATCGAGCATTGTGTTAAGGTCCTCCAGAGACTCTGCCATAACGACTATGTCGTCGGCAAATCTGAGGTGAGTGATGTACTCGCCGTTAATGTTGATGCCGTATCCGTTCCAATCCAAAAGCTTAAAGACGTCCTCCAATGCAGCGGTGAACAGCTTCGGGGAGATGACATCTCCCTGTCGCACACCTCGCCGCATTCGGATTGGTCCCGTAGTTCCGTCTTGGATACGGACAGACATTGTGGCGTTTTCATACAAACACTTCAACACTTGGACGTACCGATAGTCGATTCGGCATCGCTGGAGCGATCTTAACACAGCCCATGTTTCCACCGAATCAAAGGCCTTCTCATAGTCCACAAACGCCAAGCAAAGTGGCTGGTTATACTCCTCGGTCTTCTGTATAACCTGCCGCAGCGTGAATATGTGGTCCATGGTACTATAGCCTTTGCGGAAACCGGCTTGCTCGGGAGGCTGGAAGTCGTCAAACCTACGAGCTAGACGATTCGTAACGACTCTCGAAAACAACTTATAAACCTGACTCAGCAGCGCGATGGGTCTATAATTCTTCAATAAGGTGTTATCACCCTTCTTGAAGAAAAGAACCACCACGCTCCTGTGCCAGGCTTCCGGCGTATGACCTTCGTGAATGACGGAATTGAACAATCGCTGAAGGACCTTAAATACCGGTTTTCCACCGGCCCTCAGGAGTTCTGTTGTGATTCCGTCATCACCTGGTGCCTTGTTGTTTTTGAGTTGTTTGAGAGCCATACTAATCTCGTATAGGCTGACGTCCGGGATATCTTCGGTATAGTGTCGGGTCAGCTTAGCTCTTGGGTCTTTTGCCAAACTGACAACAGGCTGTTGTGTTGAGGTGTATAACTGTCCATAGAACTTCTCAACCTCTCTCAAAATCTCAGGACGAGATGAAATGATACTGCCGCTATCGGTCTTCAATCGCGTCAGCTGCCGCCTTTGTCTATTATGTTCATCGCCAATTTGGTAACAGCGGCATTAATTCGTCCTTTATTAGAAACCCTAGAGTTGAATATTGATATAAATATTTGACCTAAAAGTAGCGGCCTGTTACTAACCCACTGCTGGGCATAGGCCTCCTTTCTCCTTTTTTGAAGAGGAGTATGGAGCTTAATCCCACAACGCTGCACCAATGCGAATTGGTAGGTTACTCATATCCCTAGAATTATCTAGAGATAAGCAGGTTTTCTTAGGTATTTCTTCACCGAAAAGTGCGTAAATTGCAAATAATTAGACATAAATTTTAACAGAAAAATTCAAAAAGTGTTTAAACCCGTGATAGCCACTAAAGATTCGCATGCTCGGCTACCACAGTTTCGGTTGGCCTAATGTCATTAAAAACATCATCCAATCATATGTGATTATGACTCTGTATGAAGACAACAAAACAAATTATCGCACAATATGCACGTAAATGCTTAATTAGAGTATTATTTATTTTTCCTGCCGTAATGAACTTGTAACTAAATCCGTATGCCGCTGATGACATTGGCGCCAAATGAAGGAGACATGATAATGTTGGCGATAATATAAATATAAAGTACATGTATCCTAAAGCACGTTGACCACTTAACGTGTGGGACGAATCTAGTGTAGTTTACAGAAAATATAACAGAACTACTATGCTATAATCCGCATGTGTTAAGCGAATGCATGCAATGCTAAGTGTATGAAGCAGGCAAAATTCACGTACCTTACACATGCAGGATAAGTCACCACACGTACAAGACGCCTCTACCAGAAACAATGCACACAAGCAATACACACAACCACCACCACAATCTCTACGATCGTTTCGCCCGAAACCGAAACATCATCAGGAGGATAGGCTCCACGACAAAATCGTAATGATTTTAAATAGCTTTGCATACATTCGCTTAACCCATGCGGAGTATAGCAAAGTAGTTCTGTTATAGTTTCTATTATATGGATTATCTCTGCTATTTTTACGTCGATACATTGGTGACTTGTCCTGCATGTGTAAGGCACGTGAATTCTGTCTGTCTTAATACACTTAGCATTGCATGCATTCGCTTAACCTGCGCCGATTATGACAAAGTAGTTCTGTTATATTATAGTTACTATAATATGGATTATCTCTGCTATTTTTACGTCGATACATTGGTGACTTATCCTGCACTACACATGCAGGATAAGGCACGTGAATTTTGTCTGTCTTAATACACTTAGCATTGCATGCACTCACTTAACCCACGCCGATTATAGCAAAGTAGTTCTGTTATAGTTTCTATTATATGGATTATCTCTGCTATTTTTACGTCGATACATTGGTGACTCTATCCTGCATGTGTAAGGCACGTGAATTCTGTCTGTCTTAATACACTTAGCATTGCATGCATTCGCATAACCCACGTGGAGTATAGCAAAGTAGTTCTGTTATAGTTTCTGAGAATTGGCTGGTCATTTAGTGTACCCAACGATGTATATGCCGGTACGTTGCTTTAGAAAATTAGGAACCATTACGGTCTTCTTTCTGTAATAATTCACGCGATTATTACATTAACGCTATCTTATATTATAGCTAATTAAATTTTTTAATGTTGTTATAATTTTCGAAAAAATACTGAACCATATAGTAAGGTTTAACGAAGGTTAAACAAATAATTAGACCCAGCCCAGGGCGTGCACTTTATGTAATGTAGATATGAACACGCCTTCATTATAATATTATAATTAGCACTTCGTACGACTTCGCCAACGTAGATATCAGTGTTCAGAATTTTTGTTTTATTTTATGAAATAGGATAGCAGATGAGCGGTTGTCGTTACTACCGCCGACCAAGACCTCTCGCAGAGCGAGTATTCTGCCAATCTCTAGACAGATGGAAAAAACGCTTTTTTTATGCCGTACCGATCCGGAAATGCTGCTAGAGGGAGATTATTCCATAAAATAGTGGTGAGCGGAATTAAATTATTTGAAAACCGAACTGTAGAGGATCGCCATGCATCCAGATGGTGAAGATGATATTTTAACCTATGACGTACAGTGTGGTTAAGGAATTTGGTGGCAGGAATCAGCTCACTGGATCACTCCCCATAATAGATGCGGTAGAAAACGCACAGTGAAGATATGTTTCATTTAATAGTCGCTCGAGTCTCGGCCATAGACAAACTATAATATGGTCTCGTCAGGAGACTGATTCACTGATACCCTACACCAGGCACTATAACAGAACTACCTTGCTATAATCCGCACGGGTTAAGCGAATGCATGCAAAGCCAATGTGTATGAAGCAGGCAACATTTACGCACCTTACACATGCAGGACAAGTCACCACATGCACACCAAGGCGCCTCCACCAGCAGCAATGTACACAAGCAACACACACAACCACCACCACAATCTCGACGATCGTTTCGCTCCGAAACCGAAGCGTCATCAGGAGGATAGGCTCCACGACAAAATCGCAATGCCCTACACCGCTTTTTACATTATTTCCCCCCCCCCCCCATCTAAACTACAATTGACATCCCACCAAACATAGTCGCTCCCCAAATACCCACCCAAAACGATATTTTTAACTCAATTTACATATAACCTTTAAGTACTATCAACCTAAACCTTTGGGATTCCACTACCTTTTAGTGAAAACCGTACAAAATCTGTTCATTAGATTTAGAGACATACAGTCAGACAGCTTTGGGGAGTTTGTTTTATAATAAGTATAGATTTATAGATGGATTAATAATTGTTGGTAAAGTAAAGGCTATTATATTTCGAGATTCTGACCCTGTCTCCGTTTGCGTTGAAATACGTCTCGAATGATACAATATTCATAATAATCACATCGATCCGTTACCACCTACCGTCGCGAAGGAAAGACTAACAACGAATAAAACAAACTGTAGAATTATACTATTTAAATTCAAATTTGAATTCGTGGCACCGTAGAGAAAAATGTTTTTCTTTATGGAACGAATACTTTGATGCGCGGTCCAGGGCATTTGGTATAGAACTGGAGACTCAATCTTTAAAAGCTTGTTGGTTTGAAAACAGTTCCTACTCTGCCCGTTATGGCATAAGGACTCTTCGACAAGTCCGATACAGCCCCCCACAGCGCGTCGTTTTAAGCCGAGGTCCGGCCTCACAGGAGGCACCCTTAAGAGGACGCTCCCAGGATGCTGCGAGCCTCGCTTGAGACTCGCTCTCCACGTTAAACACCCGACGATGCTTCTGCGCTCGCCCATCCTCCCGATGACGCTGTCAAAGCCTTCAAGGCATTAGTTAGTGTCCGAAAAAAAAGTTGAAAACAGTGCCCATAGTCATAGAGATCTTTGATCTTGAGGAGAAAGAGCAATGAGAATTCGTGCCGGTCACACAAATGTGTATATTTATAAAAAAACCAGCTGTGCCAGCGGCTTCGCCCGCATGGAAATCAGCGTGTCACAATTTTTTTCTAGAATTCAAATTTTAAACATAAAAGTAGTTATTGTAGTATATTTATAGATCTACAATTATCTAGTACATTACTTTAGCGTATCTCTGCTTGTTTACGCAGCGCACGCGACTAAAGCTCCCAGCAAGTAAGTTTTTTAACTACTGCGCGATCTCTTGAACACAATTCACATAATACCGATATATACTGTTTACGTAAACCATCCGGAAGTATTGCACTATCTTTTGGTGAAAACCGTACAAAAATCTGTTCAGTAGATTTTGAGAAAATCGATTACATACAGAGAGCTTTTTGGAACTTTGTTTTATATTAAGTATGTATAGAAAGAAGTTCCTACACCCAATTTTACAATATTACACTGCGTGTGGTGCGCGATCTCGAAGTTTCCGATTTAAGACTTTTTGTACAGGGCTGATGCGATTACTGACGGTATAACTTTGACTGATAGTTTAGGTGTGGCTGAATATATCTAAAATATGTCATACATTTTCTACTCGTTTGCTTTCTAATTCGGGCAAATGATTTCCTATGGGACATACAGTACCCGCTATCAATTGACGTATCACGTTTCGGCAAATTAACATAAAGAATCCATTTGCAATATATTAACGCCTACTAATTTAATTAATTGAAGTGATAATTTACATAACGATTTTAAACAAAAACGTAACCTTAGTTCAGTTTATAGAACTAAAAATTCAATGAAAATTATGTTGCGATAAATGCAAAGATAAAATCAAAACTAAAACTGTAATATATTTTATATGTTTTTTTCTATTTACTGTCGTTTTGTTGCTGAACACTGCGAAAGATCAAAACTCTTAAAAAAAATCATATTTAACATAAATTTACACATTCAAACTTTTGCTGTCGTAAATAAAAAAAAACTGTTATGTGACAATACACCTGATTGATTTTAATACAACAGCACTTACCCAAACTAAGTATATAAAATTTAAATGTTTAATTTGTGCCAAATTTATTTCTTATCTTATATAATATCTTCAGATATTTAAATATATAACGATCGCTTATAATTTTCAAAACACATACAGACAAAATACGTATTGATTATAATTATTATATCCATATACCATTTCAATTACTGTGCCCACAGCTAGGAAGTCTCTTTTGATTGATACATTCAGATTTAGTTTTCTTTCAGTAAGACTGTTTTTGCATTGAACAATATAATAATTTATATACTAAGTAACACGTATAATCTAATTGCAACCCTTAAGATGCACAGCAATTAATTAGTTATTAAAACTAACCGTGAAATTTTGAAATTATCAAAACGTTTAGATCGTTAATAGTCGTTATTGAATTTTACGTTTTTAATGCAACTTACAAATAAAGCAAGTCGAGAATCAAAAATGTCTACGTTGTACGCCTTATGTTGCAAGATTTTGTTTTGTTTTAGCAATTATTTAGCTGGTGCCTACAATTTCATTATTATTAGTTTTCTTATAATTTTATAGACTGCAGTATACTAATAGCCAATGTCGCTCCAGAAAGTTACGAAAGATATATGTATGTAAGATTGATAGCAGGAGGTTTTTTTTGCATATTTTTATTATTGTAACGCGATTGACCCTGACAGACGTATGGACGGGGGAAAGAATACATAAAAATGAGAGGTCAGGACAGTAGCTTTATTGTCACTTATACAAATAGTATGAATATCGCGGACGGCTCCTTGTTGATGTGGAAGATACACCGTTTAAAGTTTCGCTTAGGCTAGCAGAATGCATTTATAAATCAAGGAAGTATTCGACGTCGATAAATGAACATTTTTTTTCAGTAACTAATGTTGCTAGCCCTAATGGGTTTTATAGCGACACCGAGAGGATGGACGAGCGTAGAAGCATGGTCGGGGGTGAAACTTGGAGAGCAAATCTCGATTCTCGAGCGATGTTTGCAGCATCCTGGGAGCGTTACCTTAAGGGTGCCTCCTTTGAAGTCGGACCTGGGCTTGAAGCGTCGGATTTGCTGTGGACGGCTGTATCGGACTTGCTGATGAACATTTTGTATGGGGATTTCTTATACAATTCTAAAAGTACTACTATACCGCGGAGTAAAACATTGGTGGTGCCATCTGCTATTTCGATTAGAAAAAAAGAAGCGTGTTACGTTGTGTTATATTATTACTTACCTTTTGTAAAAAAAATGGGTTGGTCTCTTTATATTTTTTCATACAAGTGGCACCAATCACGACTTTAAAGTACTCAGTCAAATTAACTGTATCAAAAACACTATTGAATACATAAATATTTTGTTTTTTCACAAACAAATGTTCTTCATTTGATTTGCAACCACTGGTTTTGTTCTTTCGAAAATATACCATGCCATTTGGACAACATTTGCTCAAACATTTGTCATTGGATAAACATAACTGGGTTTTTCGTATAGGCATTTTAGTAATTCGTCCGTCTTGTAGTGTATTTATAGTTTGAAAATAAAGTGCAATTAATATTGATTTAAAATGCATATTTTCGCTTTAACTTCCGACTAATACCACTGGTTTTCGCTTACCAGTTAATAAGTGTACTGAAATATTACGAGTGGTTATGGTAAAATAAATTTTAATTTACCAGAAGAGCATTTAAGTAATGAAGTGAGTACCTTGCTTTCATAACACACCTGGGAATAAATAACACGTTATTTCAATAAACAATAGTTAGTGCATTAATTACGAATTTTTATTAGTATGGAATCATATATAATGATCACCATAATATGCTTATAGTGTTTACTCGAATACCTCTGTATTGATTTCATTTTAGGATAATTTGCCGAATTTCATCCAAATGTATATAGATTTCATTTCGTAATTAACTAAAATACATAAAAAACTTGACAAACATAATGTTTTGTACGAAAATGGAATAATTTATATTATATTGTATTATAAAAGTAAAGTAACAGCCTGTTACGATCCCACTGCTGGGCATAGGCCTCCTCTCTCTGTTTCTGGAGAGCAGGGATGGAGCTAAAATCTACCACGCTGCTCCAATCCGGATTGGTAGGTTACACATATCCCTAGAATTCTCTAGAGATATGCAGATTTCCTCACAATGTTTTCCTTCACCGAAAACCGTGTGATAAATTGTAACTATCAATTACACACATAAGTTTTAATAGAAAAACTCACTGCCCGGGGTTTGAACCCATGATTGTCTCTACAGCTCTATTATATTGTATTATATTTTAGTATAATCTTATTAACATGATGAATTTTTCTAGTGTATCACGTTAAAACGGCAGGAAGAATTTGTATAATAATAATAATAAATATATGGGACATTTACACACACGGTCGTCCGTCCCCAAAGTAAGTAACTTAATACTTGTGTTATGGGTGACGGACAACTGGTAGATATACTACATATATAAGTTTAAATACATACTTAAATACAAATACATACCCAGGCCCGAAGCACCAACAATTTGTTTATAGAAAATGTTGGCCCTCGGCGGGAATCGAACCCGCGAACCGCTGGGTCACTACCCACAGCGCCAACGGGCCAGTCAGTATATACACAGCGTTCGTAGATCTTTCTCAAGAAGACTATAGCAGGCCTACCGTGAACTCTTATTGCGACTCAATTGAAGACGTAAACGACGACCGCGAACCGCTTTCTTTTCGTATCATGAAGTGTGAATTGCATTGGGGTCGTAATGTTTGAAAAGGATAACGTTCTATGAACTATAGATAACTCTGTCTCTTTTATTCACACGTTCTGAGGACGAATTCTGAACGCTCATTCGGCAACGACTAAAAGTGTGCGTCTTTTCTTAAAGACGCACACTTTAAGTCGACACCATGGTATGAAAAAGCAAAACAATTTCGTTCACGTCTTCAATTCAGTTGCAATAAGAGTTCATGGTTGGCCTGCTGGTCATGTTTAATAAGTGAATCAAACATTCCCGGCCTAAAGAATGTGGTTTTGATGAGATAGATACATATTTTGTATGTAGTTACTCAGCATCGGAAATAAAGCGTTTGTAGATTCTTATCAAATCGACCCAATTCGCAAGAGACCGTATAGTGTGGAGTTGCTTGTTCCACGGATTTGCTCTTATATGTCATTGAGACATTAATGTGGTTGAACGTTTCGTGAATTAGTACAGTTATCGATTACGTAATTTTTACAATCCCTTCAGGTAACGTCCTTAAAGCCGTTAGCTCTAATAAGTGACATCGAACTTTTTTTTTTTTAAATTGAGAAAGCAGTTATTTGAAGTCGAAGAAGGGAATGCCTTTAATGAATAACTATTTGACTAAAAACACGAGTAAAACGAAGTCAAGTTAAAACACATAATTTCATGTCCGTAGTCGTTGAAGAGGTCTTTCGTCTGGAGCTATTTCTGGCAGCAACATCAGGTCATGCTTATCATAAAGATGCATTGTCATCGGGATTGGACGAGTCTGTTAAATTTCAGGTCAATTGGGACACCGGGAAAGAGTCAAATTTGTCTTGCAAGATTCCACCTTCACAAACATACACGGCAAGTTAAATATATAAGCTGTTAAAAATTAAATGAGTGTGAAATAAAGCAGGAAAATTAATATCTTAAAATGCCGAGTTGATTTACAAGAAACCGAGCACTTACTGAAATTAAACACCGGTTAAACGGTGAATCATAGTGACAGGTGAATAAACCACATTAATCTAGACTTGCACGTCGGTGCGGGTGGCAGTGAACCTGCTTTTAGATCCGCGGATTGTGAGTTCGATTCCGCTGAGAGCCAACATTTTCTAACAATAATTTATTGGTTCTTCGCGTCTGGATACTCCGATGTATATATGTATCTATTTAAGTTTCTTTAAAATAACGTATGTATATATGAGGCCATGAGAGCCAGTAGCCTAACTGACAGTTTTTGAATATTGAGTTTTATTTAATTAATGAATAAGTTATTTAGGGCTAGTAAAATCACTTTAAAAATAAATAATACTAGCTGTGCCAGCGTGAGCGTAGAGTGCTTAGTTCACCGTGTTGCGCGGCCGATCGATATGTTCTTTTTTTGTGATATTTTAACCACCTACCCACACCGCCTAAGGTGCAGCTATACTCGATTACCCTCGGCGGAAAAAATTGCCCGAACAGATACAGCTTTTGCGGACTTTGTTAAATAATAAGTATAGATATAGATTCTAATTAGAGAAAATCTATGTAATGTTAAACTAGAGTTTACAATCCGTTTCCGTAATATTAAATAATACTGCATCTATTTTAATAACATATTACGCCAGTTAGCGGTAAAAATGTCGACATGAGAGTTACCCTCGTGAAATGTATTGAACATCGCCTGAGGTTTAGATAATACGGTAGTTAACACACGACAAGTAAACGAACCTTGTCCTGACTCCGCGTACTTGTACCCCGTACACGAGTACTGAGTTAAACGGTTGGCCTATAATTCGGGTAGCAAATAAAATGACCATCGTAAATTACGAATTTAATACTGTTAAAATTCAACAATACAAAATATTCGAAAAAGAGACTATACACATTAGAGTAATGAACATTAACATATTTTAAAACTAGTGAAAAGAAGGTATATAATGTTGACTGTAAATAAATAAATGCAGGTCTTTAAGTACACGATATATATTTATATAAAACAACAAATTAATGTAATGAACACGTGAATAATATTTATAAAAGCCTTTTGTGCTGTGTTCAGTTAACGTCATGGTAATGCTTACTTAACAATAAACTAGAATCTACTGATAATATAAAACAATATGGCCATGTTTGATTATATAATAGCAGACAATTAGCTGATTATTTTTAACGGGATAAAGATGATTTTTTTCCATAAATACTATATTATATTTAAGATCTCAGTAACACTTCTCAAACATTAAAAGACATTCACTCGCATCATATAATAACTAAGAGATCTATTTATTGTTATAATACACATCACATTGCTAAATTTCTATAGCATCAGGAAACACATGATTCAAATAAGCCTGGTCAAAGCTTTCTAAAGTCTTTGGTCTCTCAACTTTCACAATTACGGATTGTTTTAAAGTTTCCACACTTTTGCTATTAAATCTTGAGGCGAGTTCTTTGACCTTTCCAGGTCGTGGCAGTGTATCGTTTTCAATTATACCATCTCGTACTTTATGTTCTACTTTGAAATCTTCAAAAGAGTGTTCTTTTTCATTTTCATGCGTAGCCCCTGTATGGTTTCTGATATTTTTTTCTCTGTTACTTCTATTTGATGCTCGTGTTACATCAGTCTTAATATTTTTAATTTCTTTATTTTGTCTTATAGCACTTTTTCTTGCAGAAGTGTTTCTTTCATACATCCTGCTTTTATTATTATAATTAATTTGAACATTATCCTTACAATTTTGTGCATTTAACACATTGTTATTCTTAGAACTCCTATCCATACCAAAATAAGGGTCAATTGAATACTTAATGTCGTGGTTGCTCTTACAACGATAACTTTGATCTGGTATATTTCGGCTACTTCTATTTGACCTTCTTATTCTAGGATCAGTTTGATAGCTCAAGAACTGGTTTTCGTTTAAATTGTTGTTAACATCATTAAATTTAATATTTTGCGGGTCAAAAGCGTGCGTTCTTTGGTGAGTCAGAGGCTTAGATAGCGATAAGTACTTAGGCGGTTCCCCGTGCTTATTTATAGTTAACTCGTACTGGATACGCGGATCAAGGACCGCATATACGTTTTCTTTGGCTTCTCGTTCCAACGCCGACAACGCTGCCTGAAGGAAGAGGAGATTAAATTATTTGGACAAACTATAAATAAATAATAGCACAGCGGTGAGACCGTGCGATTCTTACGAGTTCAAACCCCGGCAGGTACTAATGAGTTTTTCTATTAAAACTTATGTGTCTTATTGATAATTGCAATTTATCACACGCCTTTCGGTGAAGGAAAACATCGTGAGGAAAACTGCATATATCTAGAAATTTCTGGAGATACATATATGTAACCTACCAATCCGCATTGGAGCAGCGTGGTAGGTCTTAACTCCAACCCTTCTCTCCAAATACGGAGAGAGAAGGCCCATTTCCAGCAGTGGGATTGTAATAGGCTACTTTACTTTTTTTTACTAAATAATTATAAATAAAATCATTAAAGTTCCAATATTGGATTATGCACTATAATTCTAGTTTGCTATATAAAGGACGTTACAGAGTCAAACTTTAAAGATTAAATCGTTAAAGCCGTTCAAATAAAAAAAAAAATTAAGAACTAGCTGTGCCAACAACGGCTTCGCCCGCGTGTAATTCAATGATTTACGAAACTTTTCCCGAATTTTCGAAATTTTGAACATAAAATAACTACTTATTGTGAGATAGAAACATGCTGTCGCGGACGTTTTTGTAGTATTTTATAGATCTACAATTCTCTGGTACATTACTTTAGCGTATCTCTGCTGGTTTACGCAGCGCACGAGACTAAAGCTCCTAGCAAGTAAGTTTTTTAATAACTGCGCGATCTCTTCAACACAATTTACATAATACCGATATGTACCTAAACCATCCGGAGGTATTGCTCTATCTTTTTGTAAAAACCGTACAAAATCCCGTTCAGTAGATTTTGAGAAAATGAATTACACACAGACAGACAGCTTTTTGGGAATTTGTTTTATAATAAGTATAGATTGTTCCAAGTTTGTAAACGCAGATCTATATAGCGTGACATAAATTGATTCTTAAAAGTTTTACTTCAGTGTCGAATCATATCAAAATAATAGATTTTACAAACCCACGAGCCTCGAAGGCGGATGCATGCAAAATTCTGGTAGATATGAAGATACATATTAAACATACTCGTACTTGTATGTTTACATGGAAAATAGGCGCTATAGTATTCAAAATTTCGAGATAGTATGTTGTTTTATGTATTAAAATGATAACGAACCATCACACCCATTACTGCATGATAATATGACAATAATCAATTTAAATACGTTTTTTACGACCGGCCGCCTGCCTGACGTTAACTCACAGTCGTATTCAACGACCCTTCGGTAAGAAAGATGGTGGTCTATTCTACTCAACCGGATACCACACGGTGGGTCAACTTACCTTAGTCGTCTTTTACGACACCTCGGTCAGAAATGAGGGTGGACTGCTCTACTCAGCCGGATATAACACGGCAATAAATACAGAATATCCATTCATCAGAATTTTCAAAAAAAAGAAACCATGATTTCATGTTAATAAGTCTATTAATAAGTATATTTGCTACTTCAGTAGCGAATATAATAGACTTAGTACGAACAGTAAATGGTGTTTTTTTTTTAAATTAAAAAAGACACCATTGTGACAAGTGATAATTCCGTTTCCGTTCGTTTGTTATCTCCTTGATTTGATAAGTTGTTAATATTGCCTATTAAGCAATAAAAAGACTCGTTTCATAAATTATTAAACTTTTAAAATGTTTTCTATTTATTAAATATAAAAAAAACTACTAAGAGTAAATTCATGAACTAAAAATACGAATTGGTAATTATCAAAGGGATTAATATTATATAAACTTATTAAGCGAGTTGATTTACTAGTCAGCGTGCACTTACTATAATGAAAAGTCAGTTTAACGGGGAATCAAGTTGGCAGGTGAATAAACCACTGTGATGTACAATTTAATTACTGATATTCAGGATTAGTCAGCTTTTGCTAGCTTATGTAGCTCTTTTATTAATTAAATGCCAAAAGATTTTCGGCAGCAATTTAATATACTGTATTTTTTATTGGACACAAATTTGTGTCTATTTTTATTCATTATTTTCATATTTCATTTTCATGACCCAACCAGCTTTCCTATAAATATATATGGTGCAAATATGTGCCTTATACTTGGAAAGAAAAGTTTTCACGAATGTAATTTAATATTGGTGGTGAGAACACCTTTTTGATTGGTTTAAATATGAATAAAGATAGATTAATTTAATTTCTTGCTCCTGTCGAATGAAAAAGGTACCATGGGGTGTCAAACGTGAGACTAACTCAATTCAGAAGCAATTGAGAATGAACAATACGCAGCTTCTATTATAAAATTGCTTACTTATAATAGTAAGGTTAAAGTAGATTGCGGAATTTTATTATAGAATCTTATACCCAAACCCACAAACGACTTATAAACTTTAGCAAGGTGCAAAGCAGGAACCGCAAACTTATCTCGGTTCCTACTTTGTCTATTATATACATCGCCAATCATTTTATAATTATGTATATTCTTATGCACAAAAATTAAATTGCTAAAAATATACTGTGAAGCCAATGTAAGAATACCTGTTCCCTTTAACTTCTCTCGCAGGGAATTGCGCGAATTTAAATTGTAAATGCCACGTATGACTCTTTGTATAGACTTTCGCATTTAAATATTAGTATGGATTATAAGTGTGTAGCAATTTAGTAATCATACCACCACCAACGTAAGTAGATTAGGTTTTGTATCAAGAAGAGTATTGATATTCACTTTTCTTAGTATAAAAAAATGACAAATTTTAAGAAATATTTGAACGTAATTTGGTTGTGGTGACTGGCGGGTGTGGGTTTCCGAACGCACCCGTCACATACGAATAGGAAGTTACTATCTGTGAAAAGCAGGAAGATGCTTTATGGTGTTTGGTTCTCGTACGTCTTTGCACAGACGCTATTCGCCAACGGTTTAGATGGTGCCTGTAGTCTGTAGATTGTAGTGTAGTAAAACACAAAAACCTGTATCATTTAAATATACAAAGTGGAAAACAAACGAAGACTTTTTTATTGGCTCCCTCCACTTCATGGTGTATGAGTTTTTTTGCAGTGAAACTGTACAAAAGTGCCAAAAGTGATTAGTATAAACAAGGTATCATTTAAACCCCAATAAGCAGTTAATAAAGTGAGGGTGCTCTCACACCTGTGCAGTTCAAACGGTGGTGGGGGGCTGCAGCACGACGGCCGCGCGCCGCACCTGCAGCGCGCCGGGCGAGTACCGCGGGCCCGCTTGCCCGCCGGTTCGCTCGGACACCGTCCCTACCCGCGTAGGGGGTCGCGGCTGATCCCTAGGGGAGTATACCGCATCCGCTGGCAACACTGTCTTCTCGCTACGGGGTCAATGTATTCTTTAATTATTAATAAATAAATAAATAAATACATGAGACCCAAAGTAAGTAACTTAATACTTGTGTCATGGGTGACAGACAACTGGTAGATATACTTCATACATAATTTTAAATATATACTTAAATACAAATACACACCCACGCTCGAAGAATCAACAATTCCTAATATTATTAATATAAATAATAATTAATATTGTTTTTATGCCGTGTGGTATCCGGCAGAATAGAATAGACCACCCTCCTTTTTACTGAGCTGTCGTAAGAGGCGACTAAGGTAAGTGCCGTATGGTATCCGGCTGCGTAGAATAGACCACCCTCATTTCTTACCGAGGTGTCGTAAAAGGCGACTAAGGTAAGTTGACGTTAGGCAGGCGGCCGGTCGTAAAATACGTAGCCTAATCATGTAACAACATGTTTGTAACATGTTATGCCGTCTCCAATTAGAGTGGGATAAGAGCAGGAGAATGATGCTGAATAATTAATATTGTTTATAGAAAATGTTGGCCCTCGGCGGGAATCGAACCCGTGACCCGCGTAGCTTAAGGCAGGGACATTACCCACAGCGCCAACGCGCCAGTTAATTAACTGGTTATATGGCAATTTCCATAGTTATTTTTTTTGGTACTGGAGTAGGCGAGCTATGGGCAGGCCTGTAAGTGAGAGTCACAATGAAAAATGAAAGGGAAGAAACTAGTGAACTTAATTATCATTGCCTAATCATACGTAAACAATTCAAGTTAAAAAAGCTTTTTAAAACAGCATTCAACAAATTCAAATTCAAAATATTCTTTATTCAAGTAAACTTGTAAACAAGTGCTTTTGAATCGTCAACATCTACTGCTGGCTCGGAAAGCTGTTCCTACCGAGAAGAACCAAGCAAGTAACTCGGCGGTTGCTCTTTTCAAAGATTAATTCTTATTTCTAGTTACATATACTTATTCTTCATATCTTATTTATAGTTACATAGTTATTAATGTCTTGTACGGGGTTGAAGAGTAACTATATCCACGCATTCTTATGGTCTAAGTAATCCTAAATAGCATAGTAGACTTTCTGTATTAGCCTTTTGTAACAGTGTTTTTAAACTGCTGTAATGGCAAAGTTAAAGTAGATTGCGGAATTTTATTATAGAATCTTATACCCAAACCCACAATACTTATGAACTTTAGCAAGGCGCAATCGTTTTACAATTATGTATATTCTTATGTACAAAAATTAAATTGCTAAAAATATACTGTGAAGCTAATGTAACAATACCTGTTTCCCTGCACTTCTCTCGCATGGAATCGCGCGAATTTAAATTGTAAATGCCACGTATGACTCTTTTTTGTAATACAAAAAAATTTCAATGTCCGCACACTTAAATTTCAAAATTTCATGACCCTACTGTTAACCGTTGAAGAGTTCCCTCGTTTGCAGCCAATCCTGGCAGCAACATCAGGCCATGCTTATAAGCATGCATTGTCATCGGGGTGGACCAGTATATAATATTTCAGCTCAATCGGACACAGGGAAGTGGGTCAAATTTAACTTGCAGAATTCCACCTTCACATTCACGGCCAGTTAAAGAAAAGCCTTTAAAAAGGGAAGCAAATAATCTCTCATTTGCTTCCTTTATTATAATAGTGCACATTTTAAGCTGGCTTTCCTACTCTAGTATCATAAGTCTACTTTGAAAACTTGTAGCGTCTAGTCGTATTATTTTGTGCAAATCTCCATTTAACTTTTTTTATGTGATTAAATTAAAATTATGCGGCATCGAAAAAATCTTACCTCCGCGAGCCAACGCTCTTTCCATGACATGCCACCGTAATCCAACTTTGGTAGTGAGATGACGTACTACACACATCGATTAGCTGAACGCACAATATTTTTTTATGTCTATGTATCCTTAGGTAGGCATTATGTATTGCTTCTTTTATTCCATTTTGGTTTAATTTATATTTTTAACTCAGAATAAAATAACTTACCTATCTAAATCATCAGTCTTGTATTCAACGCTTTCTGTAAACAAATAAAGAACTCGTTATAAATATACTAAAACTAGCTATGGCAGCGGCTTCACCCGCATGGAAATCAGCGTGTCACAATTTTTTCTTAGAATTCACAATTAAACCTAAAAGTCGTTTTTGTGAGTTATCCAAAAGAGATAGAGAAATGTTATCGCGGACTTTTTTGTTGTGATTTTATAGATCTACAATTTTCTAGTACATTAGTTTAGCGTATCTCTGCTGGTTTACGCAGTGCACGCGATTATAGCTCCCAGTAAGCAAGTTTTTTAACAACTGCGAGATCTCTTAAACACAATTTACATAATACCGATATGTACTATTTACCTAAACCATTCGGAAGTTTTGCACTATCTTAAAGTTAAACCATACAAAAATCCGTTCAGTAGATTTTGAGAATATCGATTACATACAGACAGCTTTTTGGGACTGTTTTATAATAAGTATAGATATATATTATATACATACAATTCATATTTACCACAGCAGTCTGGACAAGTTACAATACTTATTGACTCAAGTGATTATATGGGGGTATTATCAATATAAGGGGTTTTTGTATAAGAGTATATCAACTGATGTTGTCACAGAAAATAGAAACCAAGTAATTTGTCAATTTCAATAAATCTAGATTAAGAGATTGTAAATCCAAAGGATTAATAAAATTATTTTGCTATAATCCGCGATAAAGTAAATATAAAATATATATAATGCTAAATGTATAGTGGACTATCCGTTTTTTTTTGCCCGATACATGCAGGATTAGTAAAAATGCACAAACCTCAATCAACGTCACCACAATACATAAGCACTACACACGTTCAATATAACAAACTCAACAATCATTTCACGTTTGTATGTGTTTAGACAAAGATGAAGTTTATGAGATTCATCCACCTTCCCTTTGTTTATTGTGATACTCTTACTTACAGACCTGTCTATGGTTCGCCTTCTCTAGCAAAATAACTCTATGGTAATCAACAGCTTTACAATAATATTCATTTATTTTTTTATTTATCTATTTCATCAGAATATCAAAAGTTTACATCATGTTAGCGTAATGATAAACTCATCAGAGGTTTTCCGTACTCCAGAGCCGTCGACATAATATATATATGGTACATTTATAATCAGTTATTTTTCGTATGATAATACATTTGTATAATATATGTAATCAAAGAGCTATTACTAACAAAAAAGTTTAAAAACAATAAGGTAGTTACACTTTTCGACTTATCTCTTAAGTAAAAATAATGAAAACATGCGGGTAGGTAAGACACAAGTGCAAGAAACCTAATGTTCCCACTTATTGTACATTCTCTTGCCCTTATCCCACTCTAAGTGGGGTCGGCACAATATGTTACAAACATATTGTCACATAATTTGGCTACGTATTTTACGACCGGCCGCCTGCCTGATGTCAACTTACCTAAAGAGGGTGGCCTATTCTACTCAACCGGATACCACACGTTCCAAGTGTTCCCACTTATTGTACATAGTATGAATGTTAATTATATAGGGTGATTTTGAAGTAAACTATGTTTTTTTTAAGTGAACTATATTACTATTTTAGGATACTTTAAGTTAATGACGGATATTTTTAGTATTGTTTTTTGTATAATAAGAAAGAGGGATTTTATTTCTTTACAAATGAAAGGATAACCAACCTCTCCGTCTTTTACAGCGCACGATCAGACACAACACGATGACCAGCAGCGCAGCAATGAGCAATGCGGCAGCAATGAGGGGCGCCACGTGTGCTGTCTCTGTTAGCGAAAAATTCTCTGCGTGAAGAAATTGTCAGACGTCATCTACTTGGAATGCCAATTGGTAACTAATTACTAGAATTTTGATGAGAATACATAAATGTGATAAGAATCGAGCATGGGTTCGAACCCGGGTAGGCACCAATGAGTTTTTCTATTAAAACTTATGTGTCTAATTGATATTTATAATTTATCGCATGCTTTTCGGTGAAGGAAAACATCGTGTGGAAACCTGCATAACTCTAAAGAATTGTAGAGATATGTGTAACCTTCCAATCCGCATTGGAGCAGCGTGGTAGGTCTTAGCTCCAATCCTTCTGTCCAATAAACTGAGAGGATTGGAGCGAAGGCAGCTATTCCCAGCAGTGGGATATTAGCAGGCCGTTACTTTACTTTTTACAGTAATGTAGTTTAGAAGATATAAGACTAATGATCTCAAAAAAGTAGATGGGAGCTGGATCCAAGCGGCGCAAGATCGTGTGGTGTGAAGATCCCGTGAAAAGACCTATGAAGAGCAGTGGACGCCCATTCTTTGAGGTAAGAGAGAGAGAGAGAGTTCAGAAGATACTTTAATATAGTACTCGGCAATAAATAATGCACATCGAGACTTAGAGAGAGGAAATCAGCTAGATTCTGCTCCATAGAGCACTGTCTCTGTCACATACTAACTGAGTGACAGTGACAGCGCTCTACCAAACCGAACTGTAGGCCTACCATGAACTTTTAGAAAACGATTCAATTCAAAGTCAGTACCTAAACCCAACCGCTTTCTTTTCGTACCATGAAGTGTGTTTAAAAAGGACAACGTTATACGAACTATAGATAACTATGCCTCTTTTACTCAAATGTTTTTAGGTCGCATTCCGAACGCTCATTCAGCAACGAATTAAAGCGTGCGTCTTTAAAACGTCATGGTATGAAAAAGCAAAGCGATTTAGTTCACGTCGTCAATTGAGTCGCAATAAGAGTTCATGGTAGGCCTGCTGGCCGGCTGTTTCGTTCAAAACATCGATGTGTATTATTGTCAACAGATGAGTCGATCGTATAGCTGTAAAACGACATGAAATACAATTTGTATGAAATATGAACAGACAATAACAGATTAATATGTAAAAATACGGGTCAAATCGCGACTAAATTTGTGCAATAATGACACAATGAGATAGTATAAAATGAGATAAAACAAAAAGTACATAATCACAAAAAAAATCTTTAAATGTTTTTTTAGAAAACAGTTTTGTCTTATTAAAACTTTTTGTTTGACATAAATATAAAACTATTTAAATCTTGCAATCAATATTTCCGATTATTAAGAATATGTTAGTATTGAAAGTATAGTTTTTAAACTCTAACGTTATAATTATATCCCTTTTCTGTTGAATGTGTTTGACATATTTACTATAAACAGTCGTTTTATATGTGATCATCATTCCCCTGCCCTTATCCCACTCTAAGTGGGGTCAGCACAACATGTAACAAACATGTTGTCATATGATTTGGCTACGTATTTTACGACCGACCGCCAGACATCAATTTACCTTAGTCGCCTTTTACGACACCTCGGTAAGAAAGGAGGGTGGTCTATTCTATTCTGCTGGATACCACACGGCGTTGTCGCTTTATAAATAAATAAATAAATAAATATATATGGGACATTTACACACACGGTCGTCCATCCCCAAAGTAAGTAACTTAATACTTGTGTTATGGGTGAGAGACAACTGGTAAATATATACATATATAGTTTTTAATACATATTTATATACATATATACACCCAGACTCGAAGAAAAAAACAAATTCTAAATAGAAAATGTTGGTTCTCGGCGGGAATCGAACCCGCGACCCACGGAGCCGAAGACAGGGTCACTGCCAACTGCGCCAACGGGCCAGTCAATTAATATGATGTTTGCATCTAAATATACTAAATATTCTAGTACTATAATTTTGACGTTTTTTTAAAAATGTGCTCGTTAAATTTTACTTCTATTAATTTTCTTACCATGAACAGTAAGGGACACAGAGTGCGCCGAAAAGCCGCGCTCGTTCTCTACATGCAGAACGTACACGCGGGCGTCAGAGAGGCTCGTGCTGCTAATGAGCAGTGTGTAGCGATAGCACCCGTTGATGTTTGTAGGCTCCAATGTTTTGTATCGACCTTAGAAAACAGAAATTATTACTATTTTCTTAAAGTGGACATGCGGGGTTGTGGCTCAGGGTAAATTATTATTCCTGAACCTCAATAAAGTGGACTGTATATATATATATATATTTTTTTTTTTTTTCCGTCCATTTTGACGTCCACCGCCACCCCGCCTGTACGCCACCTTATGTGGTTCACAGTATTTCTTATATCTAATTAAATCTAATTAACTATAAACTAACTTACTTAAACTTAGTCTACAGAAGAGAAAGTCTATAGAAGAGCCAGTTGCACAAAGACAGCGAAGAGAACAAGAAGGGACAAATAAACAATACTATTTACATATTTATACACTTCCTGTTAATAATTGATTCCCCCTTAGCTATTAATTTTTTATATATCCTTATATATCCTACTGAAATTTCCCCCCTCCCAGACCCAATCGTCCACCCATGTACAGCAAATGTACAGCAAATGTCCATGTACCCATGGACTGTATATTTATTATTTACTGGTTCGCGGAAACCCCGAAAATACTTGCAAATAACAAGATGGAATATGGCAGCCGTCTGGTACTGGGCGGGATTAAAATAACTGCCAAAGAGGGATGGAGGCACTTATTTGTGATGTCGGATCCAGCAATTTGTCCATTCACTGATGTTAACACTTATAAAACTACACAATCGTGCTAGCAGTGCGAACTTATAGCAAATTCATGCGCGTTTGGCGATCGTTCACGTGATGTGCAACGTACGACTTGCGACTAAAGTGCGTGCGGAAGGAATCGGAAGGAATGCTATTGCAAGTATATGTTAAACTAGACATTTGATATCGAACACATATATTTACCGATATGTGAAGGTACATCAAGCCTCAAACTACCCCACAGCCATGCAGCTCTTCTTGGGGGAGGATCAGCGCAGACAGAAGCCTGCACTCTACCCTCACTCCCACTCCAGGCATGAGCCGTACTCGTGGCTTCGCCCACAGGTGGGCCTAAGACGTTCAGAGTGATTGCCTCAGATTGATGACTCCTAGAACAAGAAAATACAATTTTTATGTAAACCCATGATATTATTTTATGTACACGTAGTAATTTCGAGCGGTAAGAATCCATGGCCAAAGGGGTTCTCGGGGTTAAATCCCGGGCAAGAACTAAGTTTATACAAAAAAGCAATTAGTAGCTTCATTAATCATATTCATCCTTGACAATTTAAAAGTACTTCAAAATTGTACTTGACTATAGATAATTTTGATTTGATTTATTTCGATTACACGAATTTTGGCGAAGGAATACATCATGAGAATGGAAATCTCTAGGGCAGGGCTTCTTAAACTTTTGTCATTCACGACCCCATTTATGATTGCGAATTTCTTGACGACCCCATACAAATATAAAAGAAAAATAAATTAATATTTTTTGATGTTTTATTTATTAGGTAACAATATACATTTACATATATATATGAAAATATATAGTTTTAGAATTCGTTTTGAAACATACAAAAATCTATCTATCCGTGGAGATAGCTCAAAACCTTCAACAAATGCGCGTTTCTAGACGCTTTAAGTCCACTGTATTCCGCCAACTTTAGTGATGTTATAAAATGGTATATATAAATATTTGACATTAAAAACTTTCGACCCCAGAATTTTGCTACGTGACCCCAAATGGGGTCGCGACCCATAGTTTAAGAAGCCCTGCAGGCCTACCATAAACTCTTATTGCGACTCAATTGATGACTAAACTATAGTACCCGGCAATAAATAATGCACATCGATGTTTGGAACGAAACAGCCGGCCAGTTCAGTTTCGTAGTGCGCTGCGCTGTCACTGTCACTCAGTTAGTATTGACGTTTCACACGGTTTCGTCTGTCTGTGCGACAGAGACAATGTTCTATGACACAGAATCTAGCCGATTTTCTCTCTCTTAACCTCGATGTGTGTTATTTACTGTCGGGTAATATAGTTTAGTCTTCAATTGAGTCGCAATAAGAGTTCATGGTAAGCCTGCTGCACTAGGGTATTAGGTGATTTTCATTCTGTATTACTTTAGCTATTCTTCTAAACAGTATGTTGTCAATCCAGCTAAATCAATCCAAGCACCGTGTACTATTAAAAGTATCTTCAAACAAAAAAATTAACATAAAAATAACTTTCAAAAGAAGCTTCTGTTTACTTCCTAAAAAAATAAAAATAACATTTAAAGTACTTTGCAAACAAATACTTTGCAAATTTGTTTGTAAATAATAAGATTTAAAATGAATGAAAGAATAAGTTTTAGCCCCAATACTTCACGATTAAGGTACATTTAAATAATCTTTTTTTTTAATTTTTGCTATCAATTTATTTACATTGCATAATTTTTATGTCTTAAAAGCTTGTGAGATTTACGGACTCGCATTACTTAGTTTTTAATAAAAACAATCAGAATTAGTTACTTAATTTACTAGATGATCTACATACATAAATCTAAAAAAAATATTTTGTAAAAAGGGAAAAAAAAATAATTTATAGAATGAGGCAATACTTTGTGGAGATCCATAATACAAAAATAATATTTTTTGTTACTTTTACTTTGTAATATTATTATTTAATTCGTTATTTCATTGCTACTGTTATAGTTATTTTATATTTTAGGTTTAATTTTTTTTTGTGCATGAAAGTGTTGCGTGTGAATAAATGATGTTTGATTTGATTTGCAAACGAGTATGCGGTTCACCTCAGGGAATTACCGCCGCCCACGACCTCTCGCAGAGCGAGTGTGTTGCCGTTCCTTAAAGAGGCGGAAAACACGCTTTTTGAAGGCACTTATGTCGTACCGATCTGAAAACGCTACCAAAGGGAGATCGTTCCATAAAATGGTTGTGCGCGAAATGAAATTATTTGAAAACCGCACTGTAGTAGATCGCTACGCATCCAAGTGGTGAGGATGATATTTTAACCTGTGACGTACAGTGCGGTTATGGAATTCAGCGACAGGATTCAGGGCGTGTAGCTCACTGGAACGCTCTCCGTGAAAGATGCGGTAGAAAATGCACAGTGAAGATACGTTTCTACGCATCGCCAAAGAGTCCAGCTGCTTGCTGATGTTGATAAAGTTAGATGTACCTACCTCTCTTCGAGACCGATGTGGTTAGCCGCGATACAGGTATACCGCCCGTGCTGTGTGTACGAAACGTTGTGCAACAGCAGCTGTGGTGTGGACGATATCGGGTACCCATCTTCTAGATGTCCACTCAACGCAGATAAGTTGGGACTGGAAAGAAATAAATGCCTATAATCATAATCCCACCTTTAACTCTCAGTGTCGTACACTATGTTTTTCTCCTCCATTCTCACCTACAAAAGTAATAGTAAAATTATTTTGTTATAAGCGATAAAATATTTTTTTTCCGCCGTCTGGTATCCGGCTGAGTAGAATAGATCACCCTCTTTCTTACCGAGGGGTAGTAAAAGGCGACTAAGGTAAGTTGACGTCAAGCAGGCGGCCGGTCGTAAAATACGTAGCCAAATCATGACAACATGTTTGTAACATGTTGTGCCAACCCCACTTAGAGTGGGATAAAGGCAGGTGGATGGTGAATAATGTGTGATGTGTAATATAAATCTCAATAAACTCTGTTGTCAAGAAAAAGGTTCTACATTACGACTAAAGCCTTACTTCCAATTCTATTAATTATGCAACACAGAGATCTTAATATTATTGCAAGTAATTTAGTAGTCAAGACTTACTTGTGATACCATTGATAAGAAGGTGATGGGTTTCCTTCAGCTTTGCACTCCAAGGTGACTTCGGAAAACAGATTAGCCTCGACAACGGTGTCCGGACCTACCCAGGTAACTCTTGGTGGAACTGAAAAAAACATTCAGTGTAGTTCAGCTATTTGTTAGCTATTTAAATGATTATTTTTTGAATTTTTAATATATTGTAGGCTATAGGCTTACAATTCTCATTGCCACTGGATTTTTCTGTTACAACTAATGTACCTAATTGTATTTGCAATATAGCACACAATTTTCTGTAAAGGAGTACATTGTGAGGACGGTATATCTGGACGATTTCTGGGATGTGTGCCCTACCAGCACGCAAACCTTCTGTTCAAAAACAATGCAGAGAATTATTCCCAGCAGTGGGATAATAAAATGCTCTTTATTTTACTTCCATACAAACATAAACTTACATTTCACGTCAACTTCAATTTTCACAGAATCGGACGTCCCTAACAAATTTCTTGCCTGACAGCCGTATATTCCTGAAAATATAAACAAATATAAAGTGTACATATAATATTGAAATAGGAAAAAAATAGCGATAAATAAGGAACTATTAAAAATAAACATCTTTTGAAACATAATTGAATCGGTGGTAATTATAATTATGTGTAAAAGTAGTGAAACAAACGGGAATGTCCTTGATGTGAACCCGATGTATAATAGTACAAAATTTCATCAATTTTGGTCCAGTAGCTTAGCTGTGAATGGTTTGGATTTCTAAAATTATAGTTACCAGAATCATTTCTTGATATAGGAGCTCTGATAAGCTTAGCACCATTGGTAGAAATAACTTGACCGTCCTTCGTCCACCAAACGTAAGGGCTCGGGTTGCCATCCGCTCTGCACTCCAGGGTCAGAGCACTGGAGCCTTCTTCCAGACTTGCTAGAGAACTAGCATCAGCGCCCACTATGGAAACCTCTGGAACAACTGTTCAGGAAAAAATTAAATAACGCGAGAATAATACAAAAAGTTCGATCATTTTTCAGTATCTCGATTACAATATATTTACTTATTTAATTATTTAAAGAATATTATACCTAATATCATCATCCTCCTACCTTTACGGCATAAGGATAAGGATGGAGCGGGCTCTAAGTGGGGTCGGTTCAACATGTTACAAAATGCTGTCACAATTTGGCTACGTATTTTACGAACGCCTACCTGCCTGACGTTCACTTGCCTTAGTCGTATTTTACGACCGGTGAGAAAGAGGGTTGTCTATTCTACTCAACCGGATATCACACGGAGGGTCGACTTACCTTAGTCGCCTTTTACGACGACTCGGTAAGAAAATGAGGGTGGCCGATTCTACTCAACCGGATACCACACGGCACATGAAATTCACTCAAAATATAAGTATTTAATCAAATTAGGAGCGTCCCTTGTCATATATAACTATATGGTGTACTGAAAGTCACTCAAAATGTACGCATTCTTAAAAAATATTATGCCTAATATATTTAATAATACTAGTTGTATACGCAACTTATTCGCCAAAATAAGAGTTAACGTACCCTTAAGAATGGAATATGTTTTATCCAATTCGCGAAAGAAACATGGGTTTTTTTCCTAATATATGTTTAACCCTTTGTATTTACCCAGAATTAATTGTCCCCAATTTCATTAATATCACAAAACGGACAGACAAAAAGAAAACTTTCACATTCACAATATTAGTGGATTACGTACCAATATATAACTGTCAAATAACTGCTTTTTATCGGAACATTTTTTCTTTGAATTTAAAATGAGTATAGGAGCTAAGTAAGTTAAATGTCATTGCGAACTTTGTATAGTACTAAGAAATATAATATACAAAGAAATATAAAACCATTAAAATGGTGAGATAGCGTTTTCGTTGAAAGCTTCACGGTGTGATTTTTTACTATATTTTGATAATAGAGATCTTAAATATATAATTTAACAAAATATAGACTTAAATCATCTCGTAAATCACTCTGTCTCAAAACCACTTGCGATTCTATTTAAAAATTTTTCAATTTCAAACAGATAGAATTATATAGTAATAGCGATTAGAGACCTTATTTTGTTTATAATTGTATATATATATAGTACTATTTACATGTGACATCCAGCATGGTGTAAGAATCCCTATAATAAGGAGAAGGGTATGACGGGTGATGAGCTCGACATGAAAGCTGTCTCCCATGAGCTGATCTCGTCGCTCCAAGTTCTAGGACTGATCGAGCTGCCCAAACCCTTGGTCGTTCCACTTCGGATGAATTGGTCTGACTCCAGGCCGTTAGACGTTCTTTTTCTGAAAATAAAAGTAAACAATGCCTTGGTATTTATTCTTCGGGTCTAAGCGCATTGTAAAGATCTATATCTTCATTTGTTTACTATAGGCAAACCGTTTAACTGAGACCTCGCCTGCGCGGAACATCGGCGCGGTCGTAGATCGGGGCGCACATACCTCAGTATACTATCTATCTATCTATCTTTCCGGACTCTTACGATCTAAAGAAATTAAAAAAAAAGAGTGAATAGGCACTATAGTAGCAAGCGCAGTCCACCTTAAGCTACATCTTTCGCTTTCCATCAGGCGAGATCGTAGCCAGGCGCTAGCCTTTGATCATATAAAAAAAGTCAGTAATAAAGTAAAGTAACCTATTACTATCCCACTGCTGGTTGAAGTTTCTATCTTACCTTGGTAAAAACGATTTCATTTAGACCGATCATGGAGTTCGAATGCAAATTTGCGAAAAATAACCTTGCGATTTTAAAATATCACGATTTTTATTTTTCCATACCATAAGGCGTATGATTTAGTATTATTATTTAATATTATTTATGTACGCGAATAATGGTCAAATATTATCTACAATTTATCACGCGCTGTTCTAGGAAAAAACATCGTAGCGAAATCGCTATCCATATTGGAGCAGCGTCTACTGGTAGGTCTTATCTACATTACTTCTGACCAAAACACAGAAAGAGAAACAAGAGGGCTTAGACCGCTACCACTACTAAAAACCAAGCATATGAACAGACGATATTTGTAAGTAATAGAATATTATAGACAACTCACCTAAATACCATTCGATATAAGCTGGCGGATTCCCATATCTAGCTTCGCAGACCACAGTAGCACGACCTCCAGCTGGCACAGTAATGTTCTGTCCGGGCATAATGTGGGATCCGTTGTAAAGTATCCTTGGGGTTTGGGGCGGTACACGGACTGCTAGAGCTGCTGGTGGACTGGAGAGTGCATCCTGAAATATGAAAATTCAAACTTTACTTAGAATATTTTCTGGAATCAATTGATCAATGTGAAAGAATATCCAGAAAATCCGAAAATCATTTGCAGGTCTCAGTACACGTTTTTGTAACAAAATTCGTCAAAAATTATCTAGACTGGATTTTACATAAGTTTAAAAAATATCACAAAACAACACTACTACATAAAGCATACTATACAATTGTACGTTTGCTCCCAGCAAATCAAAATGAATTCGTGGTCATCCCGAACAGACAGCTTGATGAGTCGATACTATGGGAGAATAATTATCGTCTGATGGAAATTCAAATTCAAATTCAAAATATTCTTTGTTTGCTTTCAGTACTTCGGGGCACATAGAGCGGAGAACCGATGGGCGTTGGGGTCTCAAGGTTTTGAAATTGCGACTCCGCACCAGAAAACGCGCTGTTGGTAGCCCCCAACGAGATGGGCTGACGACTTCAAAAAGGTCGTGCGGAGCCGCCGCTTTCAACAACACAAGATCGTGTGTTATGAAGAAAAAGAAGATTGCAGTACTTTTGGATCGTAAATGTTTTTAAAGAAGCTACCATTGATTCTTATTACCCAACGATACTACAGCGGAGGGGTTTCGATATACTCGCTCGTCGAGCTGATGCCTTATAATGTTACTTGTAATCATGGCCCATTGGAAATGGAATGAAATGGTCGAAGATCCAATAAAATATGAAAATAAGTGTTTCTTAAAGATATGAAGCCATACAAAGTAACTGGCGAAGATAACCCAAATGCGAGGTGAAGCGATAAATAAGAAAAGCTGAACCAACTTCCATGTGGGATGCATAGCTAGGAACAGAGAGAGAAAGAGAATGTAAGAGAGAGAGAGAAAGAGATAGAGAGTCTTTGCCCGATGTAGACATATTAAGGATACACAAACTCACTTGAACATCATAGTTGCTGGCAGTCACCTGGCACTGCCACTGTCCGTCGTCGAGCTGCAACGTCGCAGCCCGCACCCATAACGAACAGTCTCCTCCTACTGGACTGTCTTCATTGGCCCACTCGTATTTGCCTCGGTAAATTCCCACTGGCTGAAAACAAGTAAAATCAAGAGTTATAGTTTTTTTCCACGCTTTATATTAGTTTTTAAATGTATATACAGTGACTGACGAATACCGTGTGGTATCCGGCTGAGCAGAATAGACCACCCTTATTCCTTACTGAGATGTCGGTAAAGGCGACTAAGGTCCGGATACCACCGTGTGGTATCCGGTTGAGTAGAATAGACCACCTTCATTTCTTACCGAGGGGTAGTAAAAGAAGTAAAATACGCAGCCAAATCATGTGACAACATGTTTGTAACATGTTGCACCGACCCACTTAGAGTGGGATAAGGGCAGGAGGATGATGTAGTGACTGACGAAAATATTCGGACAATTGAAGTATTTTCAACGCTTAGTACAACGTACACCTGTGGAAGTAACGGGTTGGTTTTTTTTTTCTAATAATAAGACATATACCCAAGTCAATAAAAATACATATATTTCAAAATAAAACCATATTAAAACCATGTTAAAAATTATAAAAAAAAAAAAATATAAGTATTTAAATAAATCGTGGGATGATTTTAATATCATCTAAAAAAAATCACTGAGTGTAAGAAACTTCACTCCAAAGTCATTTTTTGATCACTGGACGATCACTAATACATTTTAACATTTGGATTAACTCAAACTGTAAACTACAAACGCTATCATTACATAAACCGAACCTATCAAATAAACCGACATAATCACGTAAAGTGCATTTAATTTATTCACTATGAAATAACAATAATGACATGTTATTTTGCAGTGGAGTGTTTAATAAACCTAGTTTGACGACCCCAGTGTATTAGTTTATATGCTGCCTTGCCTTAGCGCGGAAAGAAAAAAGTTATTTATTTCTTTCTATATTTTCCTTTTCTATAACTTCAGAAATAAGTTAAATCATAGCAAGATCAACGTGAACTGACTTTCTTTCAAACTTATTTTTTTCCGCAGACACTGACAAATAGAGCAATTTACGTTTGAACTCAAATAAAAAAGCGCAAGAAGCGAATGCATTCGTGCAACTTTGCTTATATTGCGAAGAGTTCGACGCTTCGATACTACGCTACCGTGCATCACCTAATGACGTCGCTAATCAGTATGACGGGACGCTACATGTAAAAAAGGTTCTTGTATAAAGGTTTACAGTTTTACAACAAAGTTTCTAAAATGTGAGCTGTGATAGCCTAGCGGTGAGACCGTGCGACTCTTTCGAGGGAAACACGAGTATTCAAACCCGGGCACGCACCAATGAGTTCTTCTATTAAAACTCATGTGTCTAATTGGTAATTGCAATTTATAACACGCTTTGCAGTGAAGGAAAACATCGTGAGGAAACCTGCATATCTCTAGAGAATTCTGGAGATATGTGTAACCTACCAATCCGCATTGGAGCAGCGTGGTAGGTCTTAGCTTCAACCCTTCTTTCCAGAAACGGAGAGAGGAGGCCTATTCCCAGCAGTGGGATTGTAACAGGCCGCTACTTTTTTTCTAAAATGTATTTGTTCTATTTTTTTCGCTTAGAATATTGTTTCATCATAAATTTGTCGCACTCTGTCTATAACAAGAATAAATAGATAATAATAGCCAAGTACATTCTACCGAGTTTGCATATCGCTTTTTATTAGACGAGTTAATCGAGGCTTATCTATTATAAACTATAAACTATATAAACTATATAATGTATATAAACTCTTCTCTCAAAACTTAACCAACTTTTCTCTTTCTTGTGACATTTTCGTATACAAAAAATTCATATATAAACATACAAGACAATGGATTGTGGTTTAGATTTTCTTTTTGGACCTTCGAAACCACCAAACTTTCCGGATAACTTGATATTTACTGTTTATCTTGTTGGTGAATAGGAAACTTTTATATGAGTCGAAAATTCCTGGAACCCACAAAACCTGTATCTAAACAGCGTAGGGGGTCTCAGTTCTCAGCAACTTTACAATTCTAACATGCATAGATGAACATACAACCATAAAAGTCAAATAAACTTGACTTTAATTTTGCCAACCCTAATAAGCCCTTTAGCCTTTAACCATTAAGCTATCGTGGCTTTACAAGTCTACCAAAGGTTTATGCTATGAAAATTCTCAGTTTGAACAATTAAAAGTTATTCAACAAATATGGAAGAAATTTTCAACAATCAAAACATTTCATAGCAGGTAGAATAGTAATCCAATTTTATTCTCCAAGTAAAAGATCATTTTCATGAAATGCTTAAGCAGATTTTTGTGCGGCGACCCGTCAAATCGATTATATTTGCTTCGGATTAAAGTAGAGAGAGCATATCTATATTTCCTAATATGGGACATTGTAGTTTTATTTTTATGTTACTCTACTTTAAATATATTATTTGCAAATATAACAAAATTTATCGAACTGAATTGAAATTAACATGGTTTTTTTTGGTCACAGATTTACATTTTACTGTTGTTTCAGGTGAAAGCAGGGAAACGTGAAAGGATCGGATATGTATACGGTTTTCATACAGTATCACATCGGAATAATAAAACGTTTAACGGTCGGTAACGGTCTCTCGATATTCGGGTCTAAACAGAATAGAGACAATTATTTCATAAAATGTTTCATTTTACAGTGGGAATCCCGGAGTAATACCAGTATTATTTTGGGATTACAAACCACTGCACTACGGAGTTCGCCGCACGAATAATAATTTGTATCGAAAAAGGTGAAGAGTGGAAGTTATAGTATAGAGACGTTGTTTTTTCGAACTAACTATGTTATTAGCCCTAACGGCTTTTACAGCATCACCGGGCGGGACGGGCGAGCGCAGAAGCATCGTCGAGGTTGCGATATGCAGAGAGTAGAGCACAGAAGCTCTATTAGCGTTGGGAAACGTCGTCCTAAGGATGCCTCCTGTGAGACCGGAGCATAGATGCTGACGAGCGAGGGTGCGGTGCGGCGCGGTTAGGAAAAGTGTGGTGCGGAGGGAAGAGCTACGGAGAGGAGAGTGGAAGCGACATTTGACGTCGTCGTTGTTTATGACGTGAAGTTGACAAGTTGTTTAAAAATAATACATTGGTGAGCTTTTGAGAAAATTGCTTCTTATTTCTTGAATAGATATAGAGGAAGAATATCATCATTGTTACAAATTCTGAAAAAGTATTTTTGATAAATTTACAAGTACTTACAATAAACATGAAATAAAATTGTTACAAATAGAAGACAAACATAGAAATACTCTAGGTAACTGTTATAGTTATATGCTGGATGAAATCAAACATGATTCAACATGAGTTGCCAACCAAATCGCTGTTCCGAACAGCGATTTCTAAAGTTAGCCATCATATTAAATAGCGATGGTGATAGCAAACCTCCGGAACCGCAAGTAGAAGAAGTACACACTCCATTCGACACATTGACGAGAGCAAAAGAAACATGAAACATAAACTGAACAGAAATATATATATCCTCTATAATATCCTTAAAAATTCTAAAACTTAGACCATCGTGATCGATAACGTATAGTATATTCGAATTCGCAAGCGAAACAGTGATTCTTTAATGCGGAAGAATTCGTTTCTATTGTTGCTTGTTTGATGTTGACATGGAAACGTGGTGTTCCTTTTTCGATATGCATCAGTGGTTCAAGTGAAACAGTAATGTTAGAAAACATGGCCAATAGTATATTTTATTGAACTATGTTATACTAGCTTTTACCAGCGACTTCGTCCGCGTGGACCAGTTTTGGAATAAACAGAAGCTTCTCACTCTCCAAACTAAACTAAATACTAAAGCAAACTAAAATAAAACAAACTAAACTGTCACCCTATTCCTGTTGAATTAACAAGATTTTTAAAGCCTATATGTTTCTATGTACTATACACCGTGGTATAGTTAATTGTGTCAAATTTAATCGATATTGGTTCAGCAGATTCGCTGTGAAAAAAAGGTAACAGGCTTTCGCATTTATAATATTAGTATAAGGATTATGACGCTGATAAGAGGGATAGTGACGTGCTGATTCTAATACTATTATCTTAAAATATAAACAAAATAATGTAAATTTTAGTAACAGTTTCAGATTAAAACTTCCGGACATATTTCCGGAATACGTGTTAAGGTTATTTTTTACTACCAATATGTAACACGCAACTAGTTTTTCCACTATATGTCATTTCCTATTTTGCAACCAACAGCACGTAAGGGATTAGCCAGTGACACGGGAGTACATAAAATAAATTTCACATACAATTATTAATAATAATTGAACTGTTAAACACACTATCGTTCGTCCCCAAAGTAAATAATTTACTGCAGGTTGCCATTGGTGGCCAACGGGTCATTGATTTGATAATAACTTTATAGTCAGGTAAAAGTTATGTTTCGAATTGTTAATATGATTTAGCGCTATCAGTTTTTATTAAATCACCAGGCAGCTTTTGCGGGTGCAGTTATTGCCGAATACATAATTCATAGAAACTGTTAATATCGTAAAAAGCTTTACACACATTTTTGATTTAATTTTGTGGCGGGCGAAATCCATCGAATCAACCGTCATTGATTAGTCTAATTTGGTAGCGACGTACTGGTAAGTTCGTTAAACCGTTGCTATGTTTGGTAAATCGCAACTGCGTTGTTTATGCACTATTACGGAATACTAAGGAGTCAGTAACTCTATTCGAGTATTTTAAGCTCGCCGAAGATTTCCGTTACTGTGTAATTTCGAACGTACTTACAGGCATACTTGTTGTAGCGTCACAGTATATATAGTTATAGTACCCGGCATTAAATATTGCACATCAATGTTTAGAACGAAACAGCCGACCAGTTCAGTTTCGTAGAGCGCTGTCATTGTCACTTAGTTAGTATGTGACGTTTCACACGGGTTCGTCAGACAATACTCTATGAAGCAGAACTAGCCGATTTTCTCGCTCTAAGCCTCGATGTGCATTATTTATTGCCGGGTACTATATATTCTATTCGTACGAAAAAATTTCCATATGTATAAGACAAAATTTGATGTATTACAATATATCATAGGTATACGAGAGGTCACAAAAAGCTTGTGAATCCTGTGTCACGACTCAGCAAAGTTAGCAACTCAACTCGACAACATTGGTCTTGGTATTCGCTTCTATAATAAAATTACGCAATCCATACTACACCAGTATACAGAAATGTTTATATTAAGTTTTAGAAATATGCTTCATCATCATAATATAAATATATATTAATATTGTATAGACTTACATCATAAAATACGGAAATAGATAGCTCCCATAAGTTTGTATAAATAAAATAATGTGGATAAAAAAATACACAATAAACAACTAATTAGATAAATAGTAGTTTTTTAAACGACGTTTAAAAACATATATGGATTTAAAATGACGAATATCACTAGGAAGAGCTTTCCAGAGTTTCACAGCCGTAACTGTAGAAGATTCACTGTAACGATAGTGACTAGCCGACATCATCAGATGCTGAAATCGCAGGTTGGAAAGATGGAGAGATTCTCGAAATCGCTCCTTTAGATAAAGAGGTGCAGAAGGATTAAAAAGAATAGAATAGTGAAGAGGTAATACCCACGTATTATGGCCCCACTCAAATGGCTAACTGTCCAGCAGCGGCGGAATGTCCACACATTCCGCCGCTGCTGGACAGTTAGCCATTTGAGTTGAACCCTAAATTGCGTGATATGGTCAAATTATTTATATATATAAAGTGAAAATCATTTAATATGTACTTTATGTATACTCGAAGCTGTGATAGCCCAGCGGGGAGACGGTTCGACTCTTTCGAGGGGGTCACGAGTTCAAGTCCCGGGCTTAAAACTTATGTGTCTAATTGATAATTGCAATTGAATAAGAAACCTGCATATCTGTAGAGAATTCTGGGTATGTAACCTATCAAGCCTCATTGGAGCAGCATGGTAGGTCTTAGCTACAACACTTCTCTCCTAAAACGGAAGAAGGAATTTTATGACCAGCAATTATAGCAACAAGGCGTTACATTTCTGTATACTGATATCTTTATATGTTTTTTATAAGACTTATAAGACTTTATTGTTAAAGCTTGGCCATTATGGTATTAAAGACAGTGCGCTTCGTCTCGTTGCGTCTTATCTTCACAGCCGGATTCAAAGAGTGTGCATTAATGAGGTGCAGTCATCCGGAACGGCCTTAGTTATGGGTGTGCCTCAAGGATCAATCCTTGGTCCCTTTCTGTTTTTAGTTTATATAAATGATTTACCATATTTCATTCATAATATTTGCGATATTGTACTGTTTGCGGATGATACATCTTTAATTTTTAAAGTAAATAGAAACGACCATAATATTGACGAAGTAAACAGTGGTTTATCGCAATTAGCCCATTAGTTCAGGGTAAATAATTTGGTACTAAACTCTAAGAAAACAAATTGTATTGAATTTGCATTACCTAATGCTGCAAAAACAGCAAATAGGCTCTCCATAAATAATGAACCACTGAAAACAGAAAATAGAACTGTATTTTTGGGAGTAACCTTGGATTCAAAACTCCAATGGAGCACACACATAAAAACTCTTGCAGGGAAACTTAGTTCTGCAGTCTACGCTGTTCGAAAGATAAGACAATTTACAGATGTCGAAACAGCAAAACTTGTTTATTTTGCTTACTTCCATAGCATTATGTCTTATGGAATATTGCTGTGGGGTAAATGCGCGGATAGTGAAAAAAATTTCGTATTACAAAAAAGAGCCATACGTGGCATCTACAATTTAAGTCCGCGTGATTCCCTGCGAGAGAAGTTTAAGGAAATAGGTATTCTTACATTCGCTTCACAGTATATTTTAAACAATGTAATTTTTGTACATAAAAATATAAAGAATTATAAAACAATAGGTGATGTATATAATAGACAAAGTAGGAACCGACATAAGCTTGCGACTTCTGCTTTGCGCCTAGCAAAAGTACGTAAATCGTTTGTGGGTATGGGTATAAGTTTTTATAATAAAATTCCGAAATCAATTTTGGCCATGCCATTACAGCAGTTTAAAACCACTGTTAAAAAGAGGCTGATACAGAAAGCCTACTATACTGTTGAAGATTACTTAGATGATAAGGATGTGAGGATATAGGTGCACTTCTACCCTGTACAAGACAGTAATAAATAAATGTAACTAGTTCTAAGATTTATATTTTATAAAGAGCAACCGCCGAGTTTCTTGCTGGCTCTTCTCGGTAGGAACAGCTTTCCGAACCAGCAGTAAAGTTGACGATTCAAAAGCACTTGTTTACAATTTTACTTGAATAAAGAATATTTTGAATTTGAATCTAAATTTCTACCACTTTTTGTTGAATTGTCTTTCATACAATTACACAAACACTTCATTCACAATCCCCTTATCCATACACCTATATTTAAATCAATACGATTTTCAAGCAGACCTCGTAACCTTTGTAGAACCATAATACCAACGTATAATACCACCGAGCATTGTTAACACCCTTTTCAAACACAAAACAAATATGACCCGACTAGCTCCCGGCTTCCTTTTAAACGCACATATTCTTCTATTCATCAGGATCGTTATTCATTGGTCTTCATGTTCATTGTTATTCTATTCTTATACGTTCAGAAATACCTTTCTATTGACGTTACTAGACGTACCTACTGGGGCTTAGTAGAATTTTCAATGACTTACTAAGCCTTGTAGATCTGTATTTGTTTTCCTTCCTTCCTTTTATTATAGCATTTAAACGTACAGCGCAAATCATGTTACGTAAAATGGCAGACACAGGTGACAAATTTTTCCTTCTTTTGACTTAGATGGCAAGAATATCTACCTTTAACAATATACAAATAGACTAATACAGATTAGAAGAAATAGACAAAATACAGATAGAATTTAAGACGTACACGTAAACCGCGAACCGCTTTCTTTTCGTACCATGAAGTGTGAATTGCATTGGGGTCGAAATGTTTGAAAGGATAACGTTATATGAACTATAGATAATTTTGTCTCTTTAACTCACATGTTCTTAGGACGAGTTCCGAACGCTCATTCGGCAACGACTTAAAGTGTGCGTCTTTAAAACATCATGGTATGAAAAAGCAAAACAATTTCGTTTACGTCTTCAATTGAGTCGCAATAAGAGTTCATGGTAGGCCTGCTGTTCAGAGAAATAGATCAATAATTGATTTTGACAATCCCTCAACTAGACATGACTCATCAGTCCTTGGAGAGAAAGGTTCAAGATTAAACCCACCATGCTGTCGGGCTCATCCGATAAAATAAGACGTGAGTATAGCCGGTTCCTAAACATTAATTATATATCCTAAAACTTAAGATTGTTGATCACTTTAATTCTGTACACGCGAAAACAAAAAGCGTAAATTTACAAGACGCATTATTCTTCCGTCTAAAAAAAATCATAATACTGTACTCATTTTCGTGCTTTAATTTTGCTACAACAAAAAACGCAGCAACGGATGCTAATTAAGAAACCGCGGCTTTAAGTTCGGTAGGCTGTTCGGAAATAATAACAGTTCCTGGTTTCTCTGTTCATTTTGAATACTTGAGAAATTAATGCGCGCTGGAAAATTACTCGGATAAAATCGACGCTGCGTTCGAGTTAAAATTATAGTGATTGGTTTTTTTTTTATCAAAAAACGTAGTTCCGACCTCACTTACAGTGGGAGTCATGACTTATGTGCCATTTCATTAAATAGGCAACTAACTACTTCATTAAATAGAAAACTAATCACACATTGATATCATCATCATCCTCCTGCCCTTATCCCACATGATTCGGCTACGTATTTTACGATCAGCCGCCTGCCTGACGTCAACACACCTTAGTCATATTTTACGAACGCTTGGTAAGAAAGATGGTGGTCTAATCTACTCAGCCGGATACTACACGGCAGTCGGCTTACCTTAGACGCCTTTTACGACACCACGGTAAGAAATGAGGGTGGTCTATTATACTCAGCCGGATACCACACGGCAGTCGACTTATCTTACTCGTCTTTTACGATACCTCGTTAAGCAATGAGGGTAGTCTATTCTACTCAGCCGGATACCACACGGCATTAATCACATTAATAACTGAAATTTATCACACGCTTTTTGATGAACGAAAAAATTTAAGAAAACCTGCATATCCCTAGAGAATGTTGGGGATATGTGTAAGCTACCAATCTGCAATGGAGCAGCGTGGTAGGTGGTAGCTCTGACCCTTTTCACCAAAAACGGAGAGAGAAGGCCTATACCTAACCTAACCACAATACACAAGCACTAAGCACGTTCACTATTACGAGTTCGCCAATCGTTTCAGCCCCGCAACCGAAACATTATCTCGAGATAAACGAAAAAATCGCAAAGCCTTTGCGATTTTGTCGTGGATTCTATGGGGGATGATGTGGATTCTAAGTTTGGGCATGTGTTTTTACGAATTTCTGCATGAGAACGGTCAACTCTACATTTAGCATTATAATCAAGGAATACACCAAATTAATAAATTCATTGTAACTTTTATATTACATTACCAACTGTTTTCGGAAATACAAACAGACAGTTGATTACGAGAAGAACAATGGCGGCGCACATCCTGCGGGCGCGCCCTGCGCTTTATGAACCGTAGGATTTCTGTTACATATTGCGCACTTCTGCTTTTGGATATTAAATAGCCACCAGGATTGTTGGTTTAAGATTAAAACACAACTGCGACATAATAGAAAACTTCTGTCATAACGACGTTTCCGTCGTAACGGCTTTGCCGTTTGTAGGGAGACCTAGTATCTCAGAGTCACACCAATTAAAATGCAAATTAATTTAAATCTATCCTAACACCTGGCTTAATAACCTATGAAAAGTTATTATGTTTCGACCAGTAAGTGTTAATACGTCAAGCCGAATTGGCATTAACACCTTTGTTTGTGCACCGACATTTGCGCACCATTTTATTGCTTAGAATTATTTGACCCTTATTTTTGAATAAATTTTTTTAGTATATAATAATTATACCTATGATTAGCATACCATTATGAAATTCCACATCATTTAATAATAATAAGTGATATTTATCTTTGGTGTTTGCTCATACGGTGCTCACTGGACTGGTGGACTTTTAGTACGTTCGGAGATGAAGTATATTGTATGCCTCAATTTTCAGTGGCCAATAAAAATAGCATCGATAACCTATATAGCTACGTTTGATAGGAAGTTTGATATATCATGTTTCAATTTTGGAACATCAAAATGTTTACGTCACCAACAATAAGTGTAAGTTATTATAATTAAATGATTTACTGTATTCAATGGGGAATTTTATAACTAATGAAATGGTATAATTCATAGTTATAATTATTATATACTAATTAACATGGCCTCCTCTCTCCGTTTTTTGGAGAGCTAAGACCTACCACGCTGCTCCAATGCGGATTGGTAGGTTACACATGTTGCCTAAAATTCTCTAGATATATGCAGGTTTCCCCACGATGTTTTCCTTCACCGAAATGTGTGTGATAAATTGCAATTATCAATTAGACATAAGCTTTTAATAGAGAAACTCATTAGCGCCTGCCCGGGGTTTGAACCCGTGATCGTCTCCAGAGAGTCATACGGTCTCACCGCTAGGCTATTACAGCATGATCAACTAACATGATCTAAAAATGGTCAAAGGGTTAAACTAGACCGCGACTACCACGACATCGTGTGGAATATAGACTATCGCGTGTGCTAAATTCATCCACTGAATTAAAACTTCTTGTATAAACCACGGAGGTAGCGATCGTTACTATTTAGTTTCTGTAACCGAAACAAAAGGAAACTCACCATTTACCCTAACTTTCAAGTTCCAAACAAGTTGGCTCGGTGCACCAACCTTATATTCGCCCAACAAATGTTTCTAAACGATAGTTTCTGTAATTCTATGCGCGGATGCAGTTTAAACAGGCGTTAGACCTTATCTAGTCTAACAGGGATATAAACTTTGCGAGCTTTTTAAAGTTTGCACTTGCTTATGCTTTTGCATACGCTTGCTGTTCCCGTTTATAGGAACTGACAGTTTAAAAGATAACGTATTTGGATGAAAATTCTTGAAGCAAAAAATTCTCTTGCAATTTGCCTTTATTTTTGTTTTTTAATTTTGTGTGGCGATCATCTGATGATATATCAATTATGAGGGCCAATGATGTGTTTAGAGTAAGCGAGTTTTTTTAATATCGTGTTGTAGAATGTTGAACATCTTGGCGAGGTAAATATTTCATCATCATCATCCCCTTACCCTTATCCCACTCTGAGCTATGATAGTCCAGCGGTGAGACCGTGCGAATCTTTCGAGGGGAACACGAATTCAAACCCGGGCAGGCACCAATGAGTTTTTCTATTAAAACTCATGTGTCTAGTTGATAATTGCAATTTATCACACGCTTTTCGGTGAAGGAAAACATCGTGAGGAAACCTGCATATACTCTAGAGAATTCTGGAGATATGTGTAATCTACCAACCCGCATTGGAGCAGCGTGGTAGGTCTTAGCTCCAACCCTTCTCTCCAGAAACGGAGAGAGAGGGCCTATCCCCAGCAGTGGGATTGTAACAGGCCGCTACTTTACTTTTTTTTATCCCACTCTAAGTGGGGTCGGCACAATATGTCTTCGTCTTCCATTCTCCTCTATCATTCGTCAACTCTGCCACTCCTTTTATATGTATATCATTCTTCACAATCCATCCATCTTTTTTTCGGCCTCCCTCTAGTCATTCATCCATCCACATTCATATTTAAAACTTTGGTCATATGATTTTAATCCTTTCTCATCATAAGCATACCAAATTAATCTCGCATTTTTCATATTTTCTATAACGGGCACAACTTTGAACTTCCCCTAATATACTTATTTCGTATTCTATTAGATCTTGTCGTGTGGTAAATATCTCTGTTTCTTTAAATATTCTCGCAGATTCGTATTCGTATTCGTATCCGGCAGAGTAGAATAAACCACCCTCGTTTCTTACCGAAGTGTCGTAAAAGGCAACTAAGGTAAGTCGACCTGCCGTGTGGTATCCGGCTGAGTAGAATAGATCACCCTCATTACTTACCGAGGTCTCGTAAAAGGCGACTAAGGTAAGTTAATCCGCCGTGTGGTATCCGGTTGAATAGAATAGACCACCCTCTTTCTTACCGAGGGGTCGTAAAATACGATTAAGGTATGTTGACGTTAGGCAGACGGCCGGTCGTAAAATACGAAGCCAAATCATGTGACAACATGTTTGTAACATGTTGGGCCGACCCCACTTAGAGTGGGATAAGGGCAGGAAACTGATGATATTTTCAATATTTTCATCTATACTTATTATAAAATAAAGTCCCTTAAAGCTGTCTGTCTGTGTGTGATCGATTTTCTCAAAATCTACTGAACGGATTTTTGTACGGTTTTCACTGAAAGGTAGTACAATTCTTTCGGATGGTTTAAATTAATAATACATACGGTTTTTGTGAATTATGTTAAATAGATCGCGCAGTGTAAAAAAAACTCGCCAGCTTGGAGTTTTAGTCGCGTGCGCTACATAAGTCAACAGAGATACACTAAAGTAATATACTAGAGAATTGTAGATCTATAAAAATTCTACCAACAAGTCCGTAACAGCATGTCTCTATCTTTTATAGTTAACACACAATAACTACTTTCTTTTTTATGTTCAAAATTTCTATTAAGTACACTGATTTCCATGCCAGCGAAGTCGCAAGCACTGCTAGTAACAAAAGTAAGTTTAGTAGCTAAAAGTGTTACTAAGAAAAAAGTCTCATAGGCTCCAGCTTCGTATATTTACTGTTCCATTAAGTTCGTTAGTGCCTGAACCCTATCTCCCAATTGCTAACACTATCATAAAGCGTGTTATAGGTAAAATAATAGAAATAGAAGTTAACAAAAGATGGAGGAAGGCAACACTCAGACAATCGAACCTATTCCTCAAATCTTTCGATACAAAGAAAACCAAACAGCTAATGTCTCAGAGCAGAGAAAATGTGTCACTTATAACAGGTATTACTACGGGGCACTGCCTGTTAAACAAACACCTGTCGATAATGAGAATAAAGGAAGATTCAGCGTGCCCAGGTGTGGAGGTGAAGAAACGAGGCTTCACCTTATAGCTGAGTGCCCTATGTACTCGCGGGTAAGATGGGAGATACTAGGTAAGGATGAACTTGCAGTTAAGGACCTGCCTGATATTCCCTTCAAGGATATTATCAGGTTTACAAAAGCTACTGGTAGATTAAAGCAGGTAACACTGCCGGGACATCAGTGGTACCCATGTCCCAATATGGGGAAATGGGTGGAATAGTCCGACATAGGAGCTGACCACCCGCACTGCTACGGCAGGCGTTAGATAGATAGAGATAGAATGCCTTAGTCCAGCAGTGGGATATTCGTGGTCTACCTTCAATATCACATTTGCTACTAAATATATAAAAAAAGCTACAAATGCAGACATATAAGTTTCACCGTCAATGCCGAACAGGCTAAGAAGAAAGATTTATGGGCACACGTGATAAATCTTAAACTTTTCTTGTTAATATTTTCTTCAGTTCGAATATCCAATTGTCTTTGACAATTTTATTGAACTTCATTTTTAGTTTATTGTTTCATTTCAATGAAAAATAGATATATAGTTATTATAAATAAGCAAATGAGGGTGATCTATCTAGCTCTCTTTTTATGTGTGATTAAATAAAGATGAAGTATATGCGTTTCATCTTTCCTTTCTATTTTTATTTTTATTTATTGTGCCACTGTCCCTTCCAGGCCTGCCTATGGTTCCCCTTCCTTAAGTATAATAACTCTATGAGAAATACCCTAACCTATTTCATTCGTATAATGTCTCGTTAACAATAATAATGAATGATTTTTTTACATTTCTTCGTTACCCATATGTATTCAGTTGGTTGGCAATATATGGTAGATGGATATATGTTATACGTATGTCGAAAGAATGAAAAAAAAATTATTGAAGTATTTTTTGCTTTATACAGCATTCTTTTAAGTTAGGTTTTTTATTCAATATAATTTATTGACTTCCGCCGTGTGGTAACCGTAGCTGAGTAGAATAGACCACCCTCATTTCTTACCGAGGTGTCGTAAAAGGCGACTAAGGTGAGCTAGCTCACCGTGTGGTAACCGGTTAAGTAGAATAGATCACCACTCTTTCTTACCGAGGTGTCGCAAAATACGGCTAAGGTAAGTTGACGTCAGTCAGACGGCCGGTCGTAAAATACGTAGCGGAATCATGTTTATAGCATGTTGTGCCGACCCCACTTAGAGTGGGATAAGGGCAGGAGGATGATGATAATTTATTGACTTATTATTTTAGTACCTGTGTCAAAAATGATTTCAATAGAAGATAGTATCGATAAAAAATATCGATATAGACATTATTCAAAGTCGGTTATATAACTTTCAAAAGGAGCCGAATTGAGCCGTTATCGATGTATCAAGCCGTAGCACTGGCAACGCGCTGACGACGGGCACTGAATATTAAAAAGTTAAGAGTCACGAACGCGGAATTAGTATCTATATTATAGGTAAGTATGTTCTGACGTTCGTAGGCCAATGGTTATAATATGACAATGACGTCGTGTGGGGTCCGTTTAAACAAACTGAGGAATTATTACTGCATGCATAATAATATCACAATATAATAGGACTCTACGACAAGATCGGACAGGATCTATCTCCTGATAGTGCTTCAATTGTAGGGCGAAACAATTGTTTAGTTTGTGATAGTGAACGTGTGTAGTGCTTGTGCTTTCACGAATCCTGCATGTATTGGTTATGATTGCAGTGTTTTTACGTGATCAAATCAGAAATGAGGAGATCTGTAGAAGAACCAGAGTCAGCGAAATAGCTCAGCGTGTCGCGAGGCTGAAGTGGCGATGGGCGGGGCTAATAGTGCGGCGAACCGGTGGGCGTTGGGGTCTCAAGGAATAGCGACCCCCCTACGGAAAACGCAGTGTTGGTAGACCCCCTCGATGGACTGACGACTTCAAAAAGGTCGCGGGGAGCCGCTGGATTCATACGGCACAAGATCGTGTGTTGTGAAGATCCCATGAAGAGACTTCAGCAGTCCAGCAGTGGACGTCCATCGGTTGAAAAAGAAGAAGAAGAAGAAGATATAATAATTCGAGACCTCCGACTTTGAATATGAAAATAGAATTTAACGACTTAAAATAATAAGTTTACCGGACGACCATTTTGTTCTCATACGTTATCAAGTTAAGTATAATGTAGACCAGTGCTTCTTAAACAATGGGTCCTAGCAGAAGTCTGGGTAGCAGAATTCTGGGATCGAGAGATTTTATTGTCAAATATTTATGTATACCATTTTATAACATCACTAAAGTTGGCGGAATACAGTGGACTTGCAGCGTCTAGACATGCACATTTGTTGAAGGTTTTGAGCTATCTCCACCGAAAGATAGATTTTTGTATGTTTCAAAACGAATTCTAAAACTATATATTGTCATATGTATATGTAAATGTATATTTTTACGTAATAAATAAATCATCAAAAAATATTAATTTATTTTTCTTATATATTTGTATGTGGTCGTCAAGAAACTCGCAATCATAAATGGGGTCGTGAATGACAAAAGTTTAAGAAGCCCTGATCTAGACTAAGGAAATCGCTTCACTTATTAAAATTTCGATTATGTAGAGTTTTATCCAAGAACACTCATGAAAAGAATCTAAATTATAATCTTCGTCGGATCCATAATAATATGAACCCTCAACAAAAGCTGCATTTGCGCCCTTCAAATCAAAGCAGAGTATTTTCATCGACAACCGAATGAAAGGTCTTTTTACTAGAGCATTAGTAAGTGTTAAGGGTGTAACACACTAACGCTTTGCGGCCGCAAATTCTCTCATGCACTTGAAAAAAAAAATAATGAATTAGTTGTTGCGATTTAGTTTGCGTCAACTTTAATATTACTAATATCCTTAATTTTAAAGGCAAGTTTTTACCTGTTCCCAATATATAAAACAGGGATTTTTATAGTATACATTAGCTTCAATTTCAGCCAAATTGCATAAATATTACTCTAGTGGATTAGTAATAAAAGCTATAATAGTCAAACAGACAAACTTGTGAACGTGCTTTTCAATCGCAACTCCATTGTTAGTTTGGAAAATTGCTCTTACTAAAAAGAGCCAGTATGATGAAAATTAGTATGGATTACTTTACGAGCCCAATAAGCGTGAAACAACGGGAATTTAGAGCACTTCCGAACTCTTCCATCTAGCTAAGAATAGGAAGGAATATGCAGGACTGACTGCCAACCTTCATTTGTTGGAGAGGCATTAAGAGAAAAGATAACACGAGTACCTCCCAATCTACCTGCTAATCAGCGTGGTTAATCCACATTCTGTGAAGAAAAATGAGATTAGATAGACGTTAGGGAAACACATCGCAATGTATCCGTGTGATACATCCGTTAGTACTGTTAATATCCAACTTGATCATCGATTCAAAGGCGCTTTGTACCGTATGAATGGGGAGGGATCTATGTAGAGACGTTACGACGTGAATCGTTTAAATGGATCGCGTTGCATCGATTATGTGCTCGTAAGGAACTAAATGTCCGTTAAGATAAAAACACGCGATTGAACAAGGTGCTTAACGTGCGTAATGAATGGACACCCTCATTGGGAACGGATTATAGGGGCGCAGTGAAAGCAATTAAATGTTTAGAATAAACGTGCCGAGATATACAGAGCGTTGAAATACTTGATCGATTAAAATATTAGAGCACACGTCTGTTTTTAACCTGTAATATAATTTATATTATAACTAGCTGTGCGAGCGGCTTTACCTGCGTGGAAATCAGAGTGTTACAATTTTTTTTCTAAAATTAAATATTTAACATATAAGTAGTTATTGTGACTTAACCATAAGAGACAGAGACATGCTATCGCGGACCTTTTTGTAGTATTTTATAGATCTTATATTCTCTAGGACATTACTTTAGCGTATCTCTGTTGGTTTACGCAGCGCACGCGACTAAAGATCCAGCAAGTAAGTTTTTTTACAACTGCTCGATCTCTTCAACAAAATTTACATAATACCGATATGTACTACTTACCTAAACCATCCGGATGTATTGCACTATCTTTTGGTGAAAACCGTACAAAAATCCCTTAAGTAGATTTTGAGAAAATCGATTACATACAGACAGACAGCTTTTTGTTTTATAGTAAGTATAGATAGTTCTACACTGGCCTTTAATAGTTGTAAGCTGTGATAGTGAAACGGTAAGAGCGTATGCCACCCTCGAGGAGTATACGGGTTCATGCTAACTGCGTCAAACTTTACAGCGTCATCCGCTGGATCATTCTAGAGATTGTCTGAAAATTTCATTGAAATCAGGCATACCATTTATATCTATAAAAGACATACAGACGAACATTCATTTTTATATATTAAGATTATAGGCAAACAAGCAATACAACAGTCGACTATGCCCATTCAGCCTCATAATAATTGCGCATAGATTGCGATATTCCTGATATTCCGTATGCTGTAACTAACATATAACCGATAGCTATTAAAATTCCAAACAATTCGAAACTGGCTTTAATATGCAGTGGTATATTTGAACACTTGGGACTATACATTCATACTACGTTCATACTACGCTTGCGTCCTTGCGCCGTATCGTAAAGCATTCAATGGGTATTGTGAATTCACAAGGTATATTGAAATACGGCCTATCCCACTATTGTATGCTACGTATGTGTAGGTGTACAATGATTTAAGTAGGATACAGGAAAAATTCATTTGGTGCAGACGTGATGCGTTCAGTATTTCTGTAACCTCGTTGAGAGGTAGTAACGTAGGACACCATGAGGAATTCGCCAGTATATAAGTCGGGTATATTTGCGCCCCCGCGGATAAAAATACGTCGCTTATAAGTTTTGGTATAACATTCTATAGTAAAATTCCGACTTTTTTATTGGTCATTACAGCAATTGAAAAAAAAACGATTAAAAGAAAGCTGATATAGAAAACCTACTCACTACTGAAGGTTACATAAATGGTACGAATGCGTGGATATAACTCTTCAACCTCGAACAACATAGTATATCTTGCTATGTTGCTAGTTATAAGAAAGAAAAGATATAGCTAGTTATAGAAGAAGAAAGAATTAATAGTTCAAAAGCACTTGTTTACAAGTTTACTTGAATAAAGAATGATTTTATTTGGTAAATACACCTTGAAAATAAACTTAAATTGTGTCAGTTGTACTCAAAGTTAATCACGAATCTATTTTACATAGTAAAACGTTTATAGAACACCGTTTATTTTCGCAATAAAGGTAAAAGCTATATTCGCATAATAAATGTAATCAATTGGTATTCCGTCGCAATAACTTATTATCCATTTCTCTATAAAATTTGTTATTCATTTCACAGCTGGCTAATCTCGCATTGATTTTATAAAATCAGCTTTTTACTAAATCCGATCACGTTGATGAATGCTTCAGTGTGATTTAGATGAAAAACATTAAATTTCATAATCGAGTTTCTTCTCTAAGTAGTGTCATAAACTTGATTTTGATAAAAAAAAAATCCTACTTTAAAGGTAAAAGTTTGTGAATGTGTCAACTAACTCTCTAACGGTTTACCAGATATGTCAAAAATAATACAAGCTTTTTACTTCGAGACCATTCATGGTCGTAAAGAAAAACAAATACTCTCCATTCCTGTGTATGTGTGCATGATAGTCGCACAAAAGATATTATGCTACAGACTTAGAGCGATTTAGAACTTGCCCAGCAGTAAGACAGTTACAGAGAATTACTTCAAGATCTTTTTAGTTCAAATTTCAATTAATAATTTTTTCATTTATTACGCGTTTAATTCAAAACAAAATGAATTAAGGAATTAATATTGGAGTATTTGTGTACTGTTTTCAATCGTGAAGACTTAAGCCCGTATTGAGTTTGAAAAGAGGGATTTAAACCAATTGAACAGGTTTTCACTTCGTAATCCCCAATACCAACGTAATATAGCGCTTAGAGTATTAATTCCGAGCCTATATTGCAAAAACATTTGGGGGATTTGATTTTTTTATGGATTTATAACAACTAGATGCTTCGTGATTTCGCTTGCGTATACTTCAGTACGAATAAAAAAAGGCTTACGTCATTTTGTAGCTCTTGAAAGGTCATTACCAAAAATCCTATTACATTAACCTGTTATTAATGTTGAGAGACCGGCTATACTCACGTCTTATTTTATCGCATGAACCGACTAGTTTCAAGCCCATACGGGGCTTTTATTCATGAGCTCTTTACGCGGCGTTATCGCGGCGGGTTATACATTACCCTGACCTAAACCCGTGAAGAAATATTAATAAAATTTGGTGCAATTGAAGCTTTACTGATAGACAAAGTCCTCCGTTTCTGAAGGAAAGGAATGGAGTTAAGATAGGCCACCAGTCTTAGCTCCAATAAGTCTTTTTAAAAAGAAGAAACGAGATCGTTTTTTACAGTCGAACACTAACAGGCCGTTACTTTACTTATTTTTACTATGATATTTATTATAATGATATTGATAGCATGATTTAGAAGATCTAAATCGTGTATTTAAATGTTTCATTGCACATAAGAAAAGATTCGTTTGACTACGAATATCCGCAATTACAGACAAACATGGTTACCCTAACGAGCTTACCATAGTCAATTATTGTACTCGACGCGAATTAAATATCCCTATTGTAATTTCAAAATCAATTAATAATGTAAGGGAACAATTTTAGGCTACAATACATTACGTCACGAAGGGCGTTCGTTCATATTTTAATAATTAGGTATGACGGCGTATTAAGATCATTCTATATAATCATTTTTATGGCATGTATATTGAGTGAACGTAGCCTTAAAGAAAAGACGAGAAGTGAAATTGCAAGATTAGAATGGTTTAATAAAATATATATAAATATTTACTCGTGGACTTAACACGCGGTTGTTGGTCCCCAAAGTAAGTACCTTAATACTTGTGTTATAGGTAACATATAACTGGTAAATATTTAAAAATTTTTACATATATAATTTTTTAAATACATAAGTACTTAAATATATCCAGACTCGGGACAAAGTGTTTTAGAAAATGTTGGCCCTCGGCTGGAATCGAACCCGCGACGACGTTGAAAGCATAGTACTGCCAAACCGTTTGTATCTGCGCAAACTTCAGTCAAAGTAAAAGATTTAAGTATAAAAAGGCCGAAAAAGAGATGGTTAGTTTATGTAAAGTATGACGTGCATATACGAGTAAAAGGAGTAAGTAGCGCGAAAATTGATAAATGATAGGATTTATTGGACGCTAAAAACATGTTTTGCCGAACCCAGTTAGAGCGTAGTAGAATGATTAAGTTTGAGCTTAAATATCAAATTGTGTTTTGCAGAACAACTGTGGTCATAATCGGTAAAGCATTTTCACTTTTACAAAACGGATAAGGTAGTGTTTTAGTATTAAGTCTAATTTAGATTGCAAGCCTGTTATTAAACACATAAGTAGTCATATCGCGATGAAACCCTACCTTTTTTATTACATTGTCATAATAAACATTCCGTGACCAATGTCGATCGGGTAATAGTGATTGAAATGAAGGAAATGGGTACTAGTAATGTAGTATCAAAGAGTTGCTGCCCGCGGGGAAATTAAATGTGGATAAATATAAATAAATCCATCCATGGACTGATATGCCATGGACATATATTTAAATGTTGTCATATGATTTGGCTACGTATTTTACGACCGGCCTGACGTCAACTTACCTTAGTCGCCTTTTAGGACACCTCGGTAAGAAATGAGGGTGGTCTATTCTAAGCAGCCGGATACCACACGGTACATACCTTAGTCGCCTCTTACGACACCTCGGTAAAATAGGAGGGTGGTGTATTCTATTCTGCCGGATACCACACGGCAGAGTGACTGACTATATGTAAAGACATATTTTTTTTTAACTGTAAAGCGTTTAATAAATTGTCAATATCATTTAAGCACGTAAGGTTTCGTAAATAACTCATTGTGCCTACTTGGGGTTTTAACTCCTGACCCCGTATTTTATTGAATGGTGCTTAAAATATAAAAAAAATATATATAAAATATAGCAAAAATATAAAATTTATAAAATAAAGCAATGTAAAACATAAATATTTATCTCAAACACATACACACCTTTTATTATGTCTTTAAGTATATCCTCCAAAACAATGATCCTGCATATCATTGGAATATAACAAAAAAAATGTTTACACTACTGGTATTAGCAAAAAAACCTTTCTAGATTTACTAGCCATTTTCAGAATGAATGCGTCTATATTTTTCCAACGCTGCTAGCCCTGAAGGCTTTTACGGTGACTCAAAACTACCTCGTTTTAATTTTACTAAATTAGAATACGAGGAAATAGTGTATAGTATTTATTTGCAATATACAAGATGTCCCTGCGACTTTTATCGCGTCAACTGAAATTTAAATAACCCTCAGTATGTTTTTTCCTAAGAAAAAACGCGATTTTTATCCTTTTTGTAGGCTCGCTATATAAGCTTGTATGAAACTTAATCAATATCGCGACATTTAAAGTAGCGGCCTGTTACAATCCCACTGCTGGGAATAGGCTTCCTCTCCGATTCTGGAGAGAAGGGTTGGAGCTAAGACCTACCACGCTGCTCCAATGCGGATTGGTAGGTTACACATATCTCCAGACTTCTCTAGAGAAATGCAGGTTTCCTCACAATGTTTTCCTTCACCGAAAAGCGTGTGATTAATTGCAATTATTAATTAGACACATGAGTTTTAATAGAAAAACTCATAGGTGCCTGCCCGGTTTTGAACTCGTGTTCCTCTCGAAAGAGTCGCACGGTCTCAACGCTGGGCTATCACAGCTCTTCGCGACATTCGCAGACGCTTATTTTGATGAAACAAGTCTGTTTTTCTTCAGGAACGAAGTACATAAAGTACATAATAGAGGGTATTTTATCATAAAAGTAGATGAATGAAGTCACGGGCAGCATTGACAATACATTGTCGCCAATATACAATTATTATATATTAACATACGGGTTATCCGTAGAGCTAACTAATCTTTAATAACATTTCGCTGCATAACGGAAGTATTCTCAAGAGATTTAATAACAAATTCGAAAAGCGACATATTAGTTTATCCAAGGATCAAATAACAGGCGCTACAGTAGAAGTTTTGCTAACGAACTCAAAAGTTTTGTTTCAATATAGTATCGCGTCCTCTTTAAAATTGACTAATACGTTGTCACAGTTCTATGAATTTGTATTATGTATAAAATCTGTTACCAGATTCTTTGAATGACATATATACTTAAGCTTTTAAAAGCTTTTATTCAACTTGCAATATGTGAAGGTGGAATCTTGAAATTTAAATTTGACCCACTTTCCGGTGTCCGATTAAGCTGAAATTTTAAATACTAGCCTAGTCCCGACGACTATGCATGTTTATGATAAGCGGGATCTGATACTGCTGCCAGGATTCGCTCCAGACGAGGGACCAGTAGTGACATGAAATTATTGGTCTATTCCCGATGACAATGCACATTTATGATAAGTATGAACTGATGCTGCTTCCAGGATTGGCTCCAGACGGGAGAACTGCTCAACGGTTAACAGTCGGGACAAAAAAATCTTGCAACAAAAAAAAAAAGAAAATAAAATCGTTTTAACTTGATTTGTTTTATTTCTAAATGAAGCACTATGAACATGTTGACCTTATATTTTTTAATTTTCAAATATTTGTCATAACAGGAAAAATGAAATAACTACTATTTTTTTTAATCGCTATCCGCCCAAAGCGGGGCATTACCCCAAGCCACCGAAGATTAAGTTAGAGATTTCTCATCAGAGAAAACATTTGTATTCTTTTTTTCTATTTATTTATATAACATGAAAAACGTAAGCAAAACCTTATCAATTACGACGGTTATCCTTTGACAGAGATAAGAGAAACAATTTATAGTAAAGCAGTTTTGGTACGCAAATATCAAAAGTTATTTATTATTTATCTTTGAATTTAAATTATCGTAAGTGGTATTCATTATTAATGTTGAGAGACCGGCTATACTCACGTCTTATTTTATCGGATGAGCCCGACTAGTTTCCGCCGTGATAACGCCGCGTAAAGAGCTCATGAATAAGAGCCCCGTATGGACTTGAAACTAGTCGGGCTCATCAGATAAAATAAGACGTGAGTATAGCCGGTCTCTTAACATTAATAATTATTTATCTTTGCTAGACTGTAATAAAGTCGATGTGAATCGATTTGCAAACAGAAAACCCAGCGTTGGTAGACCCCCACGAGATCGACTGACGACCTCAAAAAGGTTGCGATCGAGAGCGTGTTGTGTGGAGAACTTTTAATGATACTTATGCTCAGCACTAGACGTCCGTCGGTTAAAGAAGAAGCGATTGATTAAAAACTTATATTTAAGAAAATCCTATCATCATCCTCCTGCCCTTATCCCACTTTAAGTGGGGTCGGCTCAACATACTATAAACATGTTGTCACTTGATTCGGCTACGTATTTTAAAACCGACCGCCTGCCTGATGTCAATTTAACTTAGTCGTATTTTACGACACCTCGGTAAGAAAGAGGGTCGTCTATTCTACTCAACCGGATACCACACGGCGAATCGAATTACCTTAGTCGCCTTTTACGACATCCCGCCAAGAAATGAGGGTGGTTTATTCTACTATTAACTAATAAGTTATTAAATATGGCATAATATTAAGGAATTCTTTATGAAATTTATAACTTTAAATTATATACGCTGTGTGCTATCCGGCAGAATAGAATAGACCACCGACCTTTCTTACCGAGGTGTCGTAAGAGGCGACTAAGGTATGTACCGTGTGTTATCCGGCTGCATAGAATAGACCACCCTGATTTCTTACCGAGATGTCGTAAGAAGCTACAAGTTAAAGTTACTAAATTGACGTCAGATAGGCGGTCGCTCGTAAAATACGTAGCCAAATCATGTGACAACATGTTTGTAAAATGTAGTGCCGAGCCCCACTTAGAGTGGGATAAGGGCAGGAGAATGTATGTTTAACTTTAAATTATGTAACATATTCATTTTAAACTAAGCAGGTATACATGTATTATAGTTTTCGTTCTTAGATACGTTAACGTGATAATTTTAATGAGGCATTGGAGGTTTCTCGAAAGTATCCTATCTTAGAATAAAATAAACGAGGCAAGTTATTTGTTAACTAAAAATAAACTGAACAACATATCGCACAGTATAACATAGCATAATATCATAGATGGTAATGAAATTAGGATCACAATGTATCTAACTTAATAAGCTTAATTTTAAATTCGGTCACTTTAATATCTACTAAGAGTGCGATATGTATAATTATAAACTAAAAAGCGATGCGATTCAATGTGAAAACACAATAAATATACCTACGTTTGATAAATATTGTTCAAGTTATATTAAATTTAAAAAACGTTATCAAAACTGTGTCACACGCAACTTCGCGTAATTTTCCTGACGTTTCTCACGGATATAAAAAATGACATAAAACCTATGCTTTTAACACCTGAGCTGTATATAGTGCGGACGTGCGGGCCCGAAATGTCAGCCACAATGCAACGAAAGCGTTAAGTCTGGTGGCGGTATAAGCTATAAACAAAAGCGAGTTAATATTAATTTTATCTTTAGCTTGAAACCACAAGACCAGACTTTCAACGATATGCCTCCGCAGGATTTTAAAGTTCTTTGGGCATGTTGCGAGAAAGAGTGATGAAAGAAGCCCAGGGGACGAAGACCTGGATGTGCTGGACTGACCAAATTCGCTCAACATTTGATTCCAGAATCAGAGACAACACCACACGTCGCAGAGGACAGAGCCAAGAGGCGGCAAATAATCGTCAATATAATGCTACATAAAGGTCACGACTCTCAACATTTAAGATTACGACACCAGGAGGAGGAACTTAAAACCTAAATATAAAAACTACTATATACACTATAAAGTTCATGCTATCGACCCCTGAACAAACATAGATGTCAATAATTTATTTTCATATTATTTTTCGTTATACTACGGTCTATTATAATAATGTGTATAAAGGACACGCTATCACCGGGTATTGTTGCCGACGTCTTTCATCGTTTATGAAAAAATATAATTAAATTCTACTTTCAGAGTGGTAATATTTGTGGCCTAATGTTGTTTTTTTTTTCATTATTCTCTTCTGTCTTTATATTTTTTTTATTGTTAGTACCCACTTGTAATTGTAACACTGTAACTAAGAATGATGTGATCTCTTATAATTAGTAATACATAGTTAATTTAAGAATATATAGGATATTTGTTGGATTATTAAATAAATAAATAAAAATCTGGGCTAAAAGATTGACCTCCGAGTTTGTTAGTGTTTCTCAGAAACAGAACCAGTATCCAATTATCGTATTAGCTTGACTGATGACTCGAATCTTGATTATGCCATACAAAAGTAAATAAAATATTATTCTATAACTTCTCACAAACAATTAAAACAAATGTTGTATCTTTTATTAAATAGGCAACATTTAATACAAAGATACAACTTAATTCTTAAATAACATTCCTGTGAAAGTTTTTGAGTGTGTGAGTTTCTTACACTGTATTCTTGTGTATATTATATTCTATATTGATACATAGAGTTATTAAAGTATGTGAAAACAATCAGACAAGGTGAAGGTAAACTGTAGGGATTCAATATTTATGTTATGATTCGATTTCATTAAAAAAAATTCTTAACTAAAATATTTATCGTTGACATTTTTAACTTGGACCGACTCAATGCCCAGAGCATTGCTGTGATACATAGCCTGATGCGTTTCCTATATCCCGTGGCACCGTTTTACACCGTATGTGCGATATTGGTCTCGGCGCGTTTGTAACATATTACGATAGAGGCTGGATAAAATATGAATGGATTTCGAAATCTCGTATACGGCTGCGCTTATTATTTTCAGGTTTTCCACATCACATTGCTGTTATAGCTAACTTATTAGATAGATTATTTGTGCTAGATTAGTTAATTGAACACCTGGAGATTTCACAAATGTAGAATTTACAAAAACACGAAATCAACAAATCATTTTAAAAAGGAGAATTTAGAAATCTTCAAACGATTGCGTAATACTTAATCTTATACTACTACTAGCTGTACCAGCGGCTCTTCGCCCGCGTGGAAACCTGCGTGTCACAATTTTTGTCTAGCATTCAAATTTGAAACATAAAAGTAATTATTGTGAATTAACCATAAGAGATAGAGACATGCTATCGCGAACTTTTTTGTAGTAGTTTATATAGTAGTTTATAATATTCTCTAGTACATTACTTTAGCGTATCTCTGCTGGTTTACGCAGCGTATGCGACTAAATCTCCCAGCAAGCAAGTTTTTTAACAACTGCGAAAAATCGATTACATACGGACAGACAGCTTTGTTTTATAATAAGTATAGATTGTGAAAGAGCGCTGCCGGCGGGGTACTAAAGTGTGGAAACAGGACCCTTTGTGTTGCGCTCTCTGTCGCACTTACGTGTCTTATGACAGGCATAGTGATGGACCAGTGACGTGTCGATTTATGATTTGAAAAAATTAAGAACGTTAAACTGACTCCACAAATCTTGGCAGTAAGTTCACGAGCCTGGTTGAAATATAGTGTAATAGCTTCCTGCAGCCAGTTACAAACTGAACCCGCTAAGATTTTCATTAAATTTATTTGAAGTACCCTCAATATTGAGAGTAACGTACGACAAAATTGTACCAAATCTGTTATATTCCTCCAGCGGCTTGGTCCTGAAAGACAGATTCGTAATACTAGAATGGATGTGAATGCAATTTAAAGAACATATGGCCACTTTCAGGAATAATAACTCAAAAAATTCACATATCGCTAAACATTTGTTAGAAAGCGGTCATAAAGTTCCTAATGACCATTGTTTCGAAATCCTGCAGACCTGTGAAAAAAGCTTGAAATTAAATATTTTGGAACAATAAGAAATCATTAAGCATAACAATGGCACCCTCGTTAACGAGCAGATAAATGTTTCTAGTTCAAGCTTGTTGAACGTGTTCAGAGGTAAATGTATTGGTGGGGATGAACCAATTACTATATAACAATGCTTGTTTGGATAATGCTTCGCTTTACGATTTTGTCGTGGAGTCTATCTCCTGATGATGCTTCGGTTGCGGGGCGAAACGATTGTTGAGTTTGTGATAATGAACGTGTGGAGTGTTTGTGTATTGTGGTGGCAGTGGTGCAGGTTTGTGCATGTGTTTTTACGAATCCTGCATGTATCGGATATGAAAAAACGGATAGTCCACTATACATATAGCACTATATATATTTTCTATTTACTGCATCGCGGATTATAGCAAAATAATTTTATTATTACTTTTGTATTATTTGGATCTCCGCAAACTAACGCCTAATTCTATAAATTATTGTGAATGCAATCAATGAATGATCTAAATCTGCAACTTCAGAGGAAATTATTAGTACTAGTGCAAAGCTTTCACTAGTAGAGGTATTTTGCATTTAGTATCATAATATTTGGTTAATATAGATCATTATATTACTCTATCCGGTAGCCGGTAACGTGCCATGTGAGGGGTTATTATAAAATTATGTATACAGCACATGACCGCAAGGCATGACGGTGTCTCTCATGCACCATGAGTTCATTAGAAGCGTAATATTGAATTTGTTATGACAAAAACATGGCGTTATTTTGTTTTGCTTACTAAATAATCTTGGTTTAAAATTGTAGCTACCGTTTCTTCCAAAGTTATATTCAAATAAATACATATTGTACTAAGCACTTAACTTAAAGTGCGGTAAGTAAAAGTAAAGTTACTTTTGTTTGATAGATTGCCGCCGAGTAATTGCTAAGTACTACCAATGGCAGCTTCCGTCAATTTTTGATGACTCAAAAATATTTAGAAGTCATCTTGCATCTATACTAACGTAAACTCAAAAGTTTGACTTTATCTGTATGTTTTGACGTAAGTAGCTGGATCAATTTTTATGAAATTTAGTACATTTGAAACTACACCGAAAATTTACATTTTTCTTTGAACATTTAGTAATTATTAGTTTTCTTGAACATTTAGTAATTAATTGGATAGCCGTATGACTCTCTAGAGACGATCATGGGTTAAAAGTCCGGGTAGGCACCAATGAGTTTTATTAATAAAAAACTTATGTTTCTATTGATAATTGCAATTTATCACATGCTTTTGGGTGAAAGAAAACATCGTAAAGAAACCTGTATAAATTTAAAGAATTCTGGGGATATGGTATGTGTTACCTACCAATCCGCATTGGAGCAGGAGGCCTATGCCCAGCAGTGGGATGGTAACAGGCTGTTACTTTTTACATTAAGGGCGACGCGTATGAAATCGTTATTAATAATTAATTCATTTTAATATACGTTATTTGTGGTAACGGATAAGTTTTTAAATTTAACACATGTGTTATCTAATTTGATAGAAGAGATTCCAATTCCGGTATAGGCCCGCCGTTTTATTCTTATTATGATTTTTATCATTTTTGTATTAGTATTATGTTGAATATTTCTATGAGTGCAATAATGAGAATACAAACAAACGAACGGATAGTCAACCTTGTATAACGAGTTCATTGCCTAGATGTCACATACAATGCGCCCAGTAACTACGCGTTAACGGTAGATTCGTATATACTAGCTGCATCGCGCGGTTTCAATCGCAGTAGTATATATACGAAAACAGTAGTAATTATATATAATAGTAGTAAATATATAGAATATATAAGATATATATAAAGAGCTATGATAGCCCAGCGGCGAAACCGTGCGACTCTTTCGAGGGGAACACGAGTTCAAACCCGGGCTGGCATCAATGAGTTTTTCATCAGGCATCATTTCAGAGTTAGACTTACCCATACGAAATATAGTATAAATGCTTTAGACAGCAGCCTTTGAATAGTCACGCGGTACACATTCAAACAAACACACACACACAACTTTCACCTTCATAATATCAGTATACTGTTGCTTATGCCTTTTACCACACAATGTTTAATGTCATTTCTTACGCTACGGCCACGAAGCATGACGGTACCTCCTATGCTTGAAGTTTCCTGTGTTTACTGCATGTACTGTACCAATTCTTGACTAATGCGATGTCGGAGGTAAAATATTAAGTAAAGGCAATGTGATACTGTTTTATTAGCTTCCGCTCATGATTGCATCTGAGTTTGCTTTATTATCGATATAATAAGTAGTCTATGTCGCTCCCTTACTGATGGGTATTCTTTACGCAACATGGTATGTAAAAAATGAAGACATTCATCGACATCTATAGGTTGATTTTGTCAATAAAGTTATTAAAAATATGGTAAAGCCCACGCGTAGAGGCTTCACCATCACGTAAACATCGAGGTTATACAACTTCTCGATAATACGGCACTAGTGAGAAAATTAAAAGGATACACAACCTTTTGGGTTAGTGTAATGTAGGGCTGGTTTTTTTTAAATAGTCGCCATTTGAAAAAAAATGATCCTTAGCTTTTTTTGGACGTAAAGAAAATATAGCGGTCGAGTGTTCAGGAAAATGGATGTAATTATAATTAATATAATTATAATTGTATTAATTAAAAATGTAATGTAATTGTGGCGACCTTGTATCCCAGGATTTCTTTAAAGATACATATAATATGGCTGAAATACTGGGCCGTTGGCGCAGTGGGTAGTGACTCTGCCTTCAGGGCCGCGGATCGCGGGTTCGATTCCCGCCGAGGGCCAACATTTTCTATAAACAATTTGTTGGTTCTTCCTAGGTGTATATTTGTATTTAAGTATGTATTTAAAATTATATATGTATATATTTACCAGTTACCTGCCAGCCATAACACAAGTATTAAGTTACTTTGGACAACCGTGTGTGTAAGTGTCCGCATATATTTATTTATATTTTTTTAATGATTTCCTTTACTCGAAATTGTCATGATGAATTACAAATATCAATTAAGAACGATTTATAAATCAATTTAATAAAACTATCAGTTGCCTGCAAAAAGATCGAACTTGCGTATCACGGCTTAGTTAGTTTTCTTAAGATAATTGTTTAATACAAATCATTGTAATATGCAAATGGCTACAATTATTAAACGGGAAGAAATAGTAACATGCGAGCCTATTATTGACGGAATAGGAGTATTATTATAATAGGTATAGTATTTAAATATGCAGTATGCAGTAGTAAAATCAAACACAGTTGTAGGTGTTAATAACTTTTACATTATTGAAACCCTCGTAGCTATTCTAAACGAAATCATAAAACTGTGTAACAAAGAAAATGTTTAAGCTTCGCGCATATAAGAGGTGAGGCATTTCATCAATTTATTTATTTATAACAATAATTTTGATTAATGTTACAATATAATTTTTTGACGATAAGAATTTTTATTATTTATGTGTCAGAAAAAGTGCAAAAAATACTTATGATGAACATATAATATTTTGATACGCCGTGTGGTATCCGGCTGAGTAGAATAAACCACCCTCATTTCTTACCGAGGTGTCGTAAGAGGCGACTAAGGTAAGTTGACCCGCCGTGTGATATCCGGCTGAGTAGAATAGACCACCCTCATTTCTTACCGAGGTGTCGTAAAAGGCGACTAAGGTAAGTTGACCCACCGTGTGGTAGCCGGTTGAGTAGAATAGACCACCCTCTTTCTTACCGAGAGGTCGTAAAATACGACTAAGGTAAGTTGACGTCAGGCAGGCGGCCGGTCGTAAAATACGCAGCCGAATCATGTGACAACATGTTCTTAACATGTTGTTCCGACCCCACTTAGAGTGAGATAAGGGCAGGAGGATGATGATGATGATGAACATATAATATTTTGATGCCAGAAGAAAACTTGTGTAAGATTAAACATTAAAAAAAACCACAAAATAAGGACAAAAAAATTATAAGTAATAAAAATGTAAAGAAGAAACATACAAGGTTTACCCTAAATTGCAATTTCATCTCAATGCACCAGCGAATGGACTGGACTCTGGTTAGTCACTGATAAAAGGGGGTATAAATGGTTATTTATATCAAATTTACGCTATACGTAATACAAAATAATTAATAATTTGCCTACCAAGTATGGTAATTATTGGTTAAATTTCTATGGAAAAAAATTTCAGACATCAAGAAGGCCCATAGTGAACACCCACTAGTTGAGACGGTTATTTTCGTCAGTATATTATAAAAACCTTAATTCAAGAGAAATAATAAATTCTGAATACTTAATTTACATGTCGCATATGCCATGACATCTCGGCAATCGAAGCTAATGAGTGACAAATATCGTTGAGATATTTGCGTTTAACGTAGTTGAGTAACCTATCATCCAAGGGAAGAAGATTTAATGAATATTTATGTATATCGATAACCAGGTTATAGTCAACGAGTTTTTACTCTCAACTGCAGCCAATCCTCAAAAGTCCTACACCAATTTATTAAAGTAGTAATTTAGGATTGTGGAGTTATTGGTCGCTATATCTATGAGAGTAATCTATACTTAGAATAGAATAGAATAGAATATACTTTATTGCACCACATAAGATTCACAATAGATAATATACAGAAAACAACAATTTAATTCTAAGTGACACAATGAGGCGGCCTTATCGCTAACTAGCGATTTCTTCCAGGCAACCTTCGGGCTAGAGACATTATTTCAGGAAGATAAGGTAGGTGGTGCTTGAATACAAATTATACGAAAACTAATACATAAATATATATCTACATACATACATACCTTTACATACCTACACATATATACATATATATACCTACACATATAAACATACCTATATACAAATACATACATACAATAAATTTACTACATATAATAAATGAACATAATCACAGTTGTCCTAACCAGATAGTGAAAGGTAATATTGTTTTAACTTCAATTTGAAGCTTAGTAATGATTTTGCTTCCTTTATTGCTATCGGTAGGGCATTCCACAATTTGATAGCTTTTACATTGAAGGAACATCCAAAAAACGATGTCTTATGTGAGGGAATCTTAAGGTTAAATTTCCGAAATGATCTTATTAAATTATTGCTATTACTTATAAAATGAAATTTCGATTTCAAGTAGGAAGGTGACGTTGGGTGGAATAACACACAGTACAGAAGAGAAAGTATTTGCATGTCCCGGCGAAAGCGGATGGGTAACCACTTGAGCTTAGCACGAAATTCAGAAACATGGTCATATTTACGTAAAGTAAATATGAACCGAATAGCAAGATTTTGTAAACGCTCAAGCTTATTTAATTGGTCGTCGGTCAGGTCAGGATAGCTTGCGCTGGCATAGTCAAGAATTGATAAGAGAAGGGATTGTGCTAACATAATTTTGGTGGGAATAGGAAGAAAAGCACCTAACCGCCTAAGAGAACCCAATGCCCCAAACGTTTTCTTACCAATCTCTTTTATCTGCTGTGACCAAGACAGAGTTTCGTCAAGATGTATTCCAAGACATTTGACTGTAGAGCAGTAGGGAATTATAACGCCATCAAATTTGATCGGTGGTATATTAGGCCAGTCAATCCTTGAAATATAAAACAAAATATAAAACTTATTATAAAACAAAGTCCCGAAAAGCTGTCTGTCTGTATGTAATCGATTTTCTCAAAATCTACTGAACGCATTTTTGTACGGTTGTCACCAAAAGATAGTGCAATACTTGATATGGTATTAATACGGATGGTTTAGATAAATAGTACATATCGGTATTATGTGTTGAAGAGAGCGCGGTTGTTAAAAAACTTGGTCGCTGGGAGCTTAAGTCGAGTGCGCTGCGTAAACCAGCAGAGATACGCTAAAAATATGTATTAGAGAATTGTAGATCTATAAAAATACTATAAATTATATTTACTTATTTCTGTAACATAATGTTATGCATAAATAATATCCGTGCCTAAACTTTGTACTTAAACCGATAGTCTGCGTCGAGCTTTAAATTCATAAATAAATACAGTTTAAAGACGGTTCGAAGTTGAACAAGAGGACTGTAATCACTGCCTTATTACTGATAAAATAATAATGCCGCCGTCGACTTTGTGAGCCATTTTACAAACTACCTTCAATTATTTCTATTATCATTTTAAATAGCTTTCGAGTCGTTCATTCGTGTTATTACTTATAATGGCGTTTGTTTAAAAGTGATCTTATAAATATTATAAATGAAAGCTCGGAGTTTGCAACTCAAAAATTTAATAACCGCTGAATGAAATTTTATGACAGAAATTATGTTATAGAACTATTTTATTATAACTAGTATAATAGAACTATTTTATTTTACTATTATTTGTGTGTGTTAAGAGAAATTATAGGAAGCAGACCACGTTCACGTACCTTATACTCCTCTACCCTGTACAAGATAGTAATAACCAAATGTAACTAGTTATAAGAATTTTATTTGAAAAGAGAAACCACCGAGTTTCTTTCTGGCTCATCTCGGTAGGAACAGCTTTCCGAACCAGCGGTAGATTTTGACGAATCAAAAGCACTTGTTTACAAGTTTACTTGAATAAAGAATGTTTTGAATTTGAATTTGAATATACAAAATCATTACGATTCTGTCGTCGAGCCTCCTGGTGATGCTTCGGTTACGGGGCGAAACAATCGTAGAGATTGTCGTAGAGTGTGTGTAGTGCTTGTGTGGTGTGTTCTTGGTGGCGGCGTTTGATGATACGTGTGGGGACTGGTCCTGCATGTATAAGGTATGTGAACGTTACCTGCTTCATACACTTAGTATTACATACATTATCTTAACAAACGCGGATTATCGCTAAATAGTTCTAGCGTAACTTCTATACAATGGAATTTTGCAAAAAAACGCTTGCTTCTATACATCAATTACACATGCGATCGCCCGACCCTAAAGTAACTTAATACTTGTGCTATGAGTGACAACTGTTAAATATATAATTTTAAATGCTTAAATTCCAACAAACCAACAAATTGTTTTTAGAAAATGATTTTCCTCGGCGGCCATCGAACCTGCGACACGAGGAATTGAAGAAATTTTATTTTGAGTAATTTAATTTTTGTCTATAACAATAGAGAGAATTATAAAACCATATGTGATGTTTATAATATTCAAAGTAGGAACCGACATTGCTTTGCGCTTTGCAAAAGTACGTAAGTCGTTTGTGGGTTTGAGTATAAAATTCTATAATAAAATTCCGCAATCAATTTTAGCTTTGCCATTACAGCAGTTTGAAAACACTGTTAAATAAGAGACTGTTACATAAAGCCTACTACTGTTATGAATTACTTAGATGATAAGATTGGTTTTAGCTACTCTCGACCCTGTACAAGACGGCAATGACTAAATGTAACTATTAATAAGAATAATGTTTTGAAAAGAGCAACCGAGTCTCTTGCTGGCTCTTCACGGTAGGAACAGCTTTCCGAACCCGCACTAGAGTTGATGATTCTAAAGCACTTATTTAAAAGTTTACTTGAATAAAGAACATTTTAATCTGAATTTGAATTTGAAGGTCACTTACACCTGCGCTATTGGCCAGTCAATATTAACGTTAAGTTTCATGCTTTGTTGTGTAATATGTTCAGATGATATAAAACAATGAAAAGACTAAAGTCTAAGTTAAACTAGGATTATTTTTCTCATATCGATGACATCAAATTCAAACTCAAATAAGTCTTTATTCAAATTGACCTATTACAAGCACTTTTGAATCGTCAAATTAAAATTATATTGAAACTACAACTGGTTCGGAAAGGTGCTCTAACCGAGAGGAACCAGCAAGAAACTCGGCGGTCACTCTTTTAAAAAATAAATATTACAATTTTGTATTAACTATTGTTAACAAACCTAGATTATAATATCGTCTAGTACATAGCTGGTCGCAATTTAGTTTCAAGCTTTCTTATCATTGACATATTCTTCAACATTATAGTAAGGTTTATTAATGAGAGTCTCTTTAATTGCTTTTTTGAACTTGTGTAAAGGCAAGTCCAAAATAGATTGAGGAATTTTATTATAAAAAAGTTCCTCGAGGTAACCTTCTGCGTAATACAGGCATTTCTGGTTCACGTGTGCTCATGTTCTGGATACAAGCCAAATCGTGGTAAAGGCCTGGGGTGCACAAATATTTTTACATACTCCAGCTATTTGCAAATACCTTCGGCTTGATGTTTTGCCAAAGTTAAGTTTATTCGTACAGGTGCTTTTACTGCACAGGTATATATTTTTATATTCGAATTCTTCGTTTGAGACAACGGAAAGGAATTGCTTAATGCCTATTACAGTTTTTGTAAAGTCCGGTAGTGATTTTTTTCAATTTATAACCAAAAATAAATGATGTCATTATTTCCGAAATATGTATCTGTTAATCTTTCTTTTCTTTTAATCTTATAAATATTTTGCATTTATATATCGCATTCTTGCTTTTTTTAATAACTTAAATGTGCTTTTTTTTAATTAACTCATATACTCCTATAGTATATATTATAAACAATTTGTTGGTTCTTTGAGCCTGGGTGTATATTTGTATTTAAGTATGTATTTAAAGGAAACTTAAAACACACGGTCGTCCGTCGCCAAAATAAGTAACTTAATACTTGTGTTATGGGTGACGAACAACTGGTAGATATAATACATATATAATTTTAAATATATACTTAAATACAAATATACACCCAGGCTCGAAGAACCAACAAATCGTTTATAGAAAACGTTGGCCCTCGGCGGGAAACCGCGACCCGCGGAGCTGAAGGCTGGGTCATTACCCACTGCGCCATCGCGCCAGTCAAATTATTAATATTTACTTATAATGTGTGACTCTTTGTTTCATTTATCATCCAATTGTTACGCCGTGTGGTATCCGGCAGAATAGAATAGACCCACCCTCCTTTCTTAGCGAGGTGTCGTAAGAGGCAACTAAGGTAAGTGCCGTGTGGTATCCGGCTGCATAGAATAGACCCCCTAATTTCTTACCGAGGTGTCGTAAGAGGCGGCTAAGGTAAGTTGACGTCAGGTAGGTGGCCGGTCGTAAAATACGTAGCCAAATCATGTAACAACATGTTTGTAACATGTTTTGCCGACCCCACTTAGAGTGGGATAAGGGCAGGAGAATGATGATTATCATCCAATTGTTATGACTGAAAATTCTTTCAGCTTGGTATAAGACTGCGGTTTAGTAATGTAAAATTAAAAATATTTAAAAGATTGACCGCCGAGTTTCTTGCTGGTTCTTCTCGGTAAGTGCAACATTCCGAACCAGTGGTAGATCCATTATGAATAAAGATTATTTTAATGTAATTGTGGGCTCTCATACTAAAACTACCAAAAGGGCTGCAGGCTAAAATTCCTACGTAAGGTAAAAATCGTGATATGTAGAACGCTTCGTTTGTATCACGAAGGCCCCGAGCCTGCCTAGTTTCTCAGGCTCGTCGCTGAATCACGACGGTCGTGACTTGCTTATTGATGGGATGAGTAAGGCTGTCCTTTGTTATAAACCACACGTTGGTCTTTGAATGCTTTTCGCATGTACACATTGAAGGCGTTAGATAAAAGAAATATGAATTGCACGGAATTAGAATGCAGCATTTAATTCAGTTCGTATTTAACAAATATTAAACGAGCCGTGCAGGCTTATCTAAATATCGCTTGTTTTCCTTTTCTAACATTAATATTTAAGTGCAGTACAGTAAGTAAGTAACGGCCTGTTACTATCCCACTGCTGGGCATTGGCCTCCTCTCTCCGTTTCTGGAGAGAAGGGTTTGAGTTAAGACCTACCGCGCTACTCCAATACGAATTGGTAGGTTACACATATCTCTAGAATTTTCTCGAGATACGCAGGTTTCCTCACGATGTTTTCCTTCACCGAAAAGCGATAAATTGCAATTATCAATTAGACACATGAGTTTTAATAGAAAAATTCATTAGTGCCTGCCCGGGGTTTGAATCCGTGACGCCTCGGAAGAGTCGCACGGTCTCACCATTGGGCTATCACAGCTTAAATTCAAATGCAGACCACTGACAAATGTCTTTCTTTCATAAGCGATTCAAACCCATCTAAAACTACTTCAAAGTACGAAAAGAAAACAATTATTGTATTGCACTCGCATTTCTAAAACTTCATGGTAGGCATACTGGGTGGAAATATAAAACGTAATACGCAGCCGATTCTTCTCCATAACGAGAGGTCTACTGAGCTGTTAAGCTACCGGGATGCATCTCGATCTTCCCACGATAGCCGATTTCTTCAAACGATTCTCGAAGACTTACTTCGAGAAAGCGTCTACACACCCGAATCCCCTTATACTGACCGCGTCCAACTATAAGGTGTTTAATTTTCCCAAAAGATTCCACAGGCGCCCTAAGAGCGTCCTTAATGACCCGAAGATTTACTCACAACTCGCACACAAACAGCGTCTTCACCGGCGAAGACGAGGTCCCCGCTTGACACAAGTAAGCGGGGACCTCGTCGTGATGCAGATGATGTCCTTAAAAACACTCGATTACTTACCAATTTTACCCGGCGAGCTGACTGTTTTTTACATTTTTCCGTCGTAACAGCCCTTAAAAAAAGATGTTTGGATTGTGTCACGTATGATATTCATGTAAAAGGAGTAGCGCCAGAATTGACGAATGATAGGAGAGAATGGAAACATGTTATGCCGACCCCCACTTAGAGTGGGATGATAAGGGAATGATGATGCTTGGGCAGATCTGTTGTGAAAGCGCGAAAAAAATACAGACTTTCGCATTTGTAATATTAGATAGATAGATTATGTTGAACATTAATTATTAAACCTCAATACCAAAAAAATATATGTAAAGAATATAAATTCTTTTTTAATATTTGAAATTTGAATCTTGGTTTGACTCTGTCAAACGGAAAATTGGAATCAGAGAAAAAGGGCTTAGCAACGGAATAACAAAATGGATATAGAAGTGAATATAAAAAGCGAAGTAAAATAAAATTCTTTTAATTATCTTATAAAACGACAATTAAGTTTTAAATATATATACCCAATAAAAAAAACTCTGCTAATAAGTGATATTTACATTTTATTATAAATACTTTTCTAATTATAAAATCTGGAAGAGACTCCGATTCCGGAATAAGCCTGCCATTGCTCATTATTTTAGTTATTTAAATATATTTTTTTTAATATCAATTTGTGCAATTAAAAAATTACAAATAAACAAACAAACCTCACCTATTAATGTTTCAATAAGTTCACAAACAACATTTTAAAGTCCAATAGATCGCGGCTTACCCTTCAGGCGCACGAGCTTTGCTTTGTAATTGGTTTATTATATAGAGGTTAATTATTCTCTTTAATTTCCCTCTTCCTGTCTAGACCGGCGACAATTTATTATTAAACACGGTAAAGGAATAAAGTAAAATATATTTCATGTTCCAATTAATGTAGTTTAAAGACTACAGATTATTAAAATAAATTATATTCCTTTTGATAAAGATATTGTGATAGCTTTGTAAAGAAAGGTAACTTTTGATGTAGACAATTGTTATTACTAGGTAACAAGGTTTTCACATGATTTGGCTACGTATTTTACGACCAGCCGCCTGCTTGAAGTCTACTTACCTTAGTCGTATTTTACGACCCCTGGATAAGAAAGAGGATGGTCTATTCTGCTCAACCGGATACCACACGGTGGGTCAACTTACCTTAGTCGCCTTTTACGACACCTCTGTAAAAATTAGGGTGGTGTATTCTACTTACCAGGATGCTGCACGGTGGGTCAACTTACTTTAGTCTCCTTTTACGACACCTCGGTAAGCAAGAGGGTGGTCTATTCTACTTAACCGGATACCACATGGTGGGTAAACTTACCTTAGTCTCCTTTTAGGACACCTCGATAAAAAAGAGGGTGGTCTTATCTACTCCAGCGGTTACAACACGGTGGGTCAACTTACCTTAGTCACCTTTTACGACACCTCGGTAAGAAATGAGGGTGGTCTATTCTACCCAGCCGTATATCACACGGCAGGTCGACTTACCTTAGTCGCCACACGGCTAAATTGTTATTACTAGCATGAATATTTTTTTACCCTACAGTATTTTAGCTGTGATAGCCCAGCGGTGCGACCGTGCGGTTAGGCTCACTAGAGACGTATTAAGTAAGTAAAGTATAGTACCCGGCAATAAATAATGCACACGAGGCTTAGAGAGAGAAATCGGCTGGATTCTGCTTCATAGAGCATCGTCTCTGTCGCACAGACTGACGAACCCGTGTGTGACAGTAAAAGCGCTCTACGAAACCGAACTGGCCGGTTGTTTCGTTGTAAACATCGATGTGCATTATTTAATGCCGGGTACTTTCTAAGTACTTTGGGGAAAGAAAGCAATGTACGTAATTGTCCCTTTTATTTATTCCATATACACATTTATTTATAAAAGTAATAATAAAATTATTTTGCTATAATCCGCGATACAGTAAATAGAAAATATATATATTGTTAAATGTAAGTGGACTATCGGTATTTTCATACCCGATACGTGCAGGATTCGTAAAAACACATGCACAAACCTCCACCACTTCCACCACAATAAACAAACACTACACACATTCACTATCACAAACTCAACTATTACCACCTATATACATATACCATATGCCACTATACATTAACACTGTATATATTTTCTATTTACTGTATTGCGGATTATAGCAAAATAATTTTATTATTACTTTTGTATTATGAATCTCCGCAAAGTAGGTAAACGCCTAATTCTATAAATTATAGTTATTTATAGTACTATATGTCATTGAGCCCTGAAAGCTTAAACAGACAGAAAAACTATGGCATTTATAATATTAGTAAAGATTATCCCAAAAATTAATCACGTTATTTATTTAAATTCGTTTTACAAAAGCGAATTTTTCATCTTTATGGCCATTGAATCCCGGTTACGCGATCCGGGCTGGATCCGGGCAATAAATTCGATCTCTCCCCTCCAGATGCGGAAAGATACCAATCCCGTACGTCATTTTATATAGTGAAATGATTTCCCTCAATATTTTTCACAGCTATTATTTTGTGTGTGGCAGATTTTCTATAGTTACTTATGTTCAAATAAAATCTACCCGTGACTTTACTCAAGGCACTGCCGTGTGGTATCCGGCTGAATAGAATAGACCACCCTCATTTCTTACCGAGATGTCAAAGGGGACTAAGATAAGTTGACCCGCCGTGTGGTATCCGGCTGAGTAGAATAGAGTGCCCTCATTTCTTACTGAAGTGTCAAAGGAGACTAAGGTAAGTTGACCCGCCGTGTGGTATCCGGCTGAGTAAAATAGAGTACCCTCATTTCTTACCGAGGTATCAAAGGGGACTAAGATAAGTTGACCCGCCGTGTGGTATCCGGCGGAGTAGAATAGACCACCTTCATTTCTTACCGAGGTATCAAAGGAGACTAAGGTAAGTTAACCCCTCCTGTGGTATCCAGCTGAGTAGAAAAGATCACCTTCATTTGAAACTTATTTGAATACATTTGAAACTGGATTATTACTCAAAAAATTACACGTAGTTACAGTAAAACTTAAAAGATTAAAGATGTAAAAATGAAACCTATTTTTTAAATTAAATATAGTATGACACGGCTCCAATATCATTCTCATTCATCATGAGTCATCATCATTCTCCTGTCCTTATCCCACTCTAAGTGGGGTCGGCACAACATGTTGCGAACATGTTGTCACATGATTTGGCTACGTTTTTTACGACTGGCCGCCTGCCTGACGTCAACTTACCTTAGCCGCCTCTTACGACACCTCGGTAAGAAAGGAGGGTGGTCTATTCTATTCTGCCGGATACGACACGGCGTTTATTATAATAAAATTTAAAGTATGAATTACTTTTTAATCAATTTTAGCCTTGCCGTCACAGCAGTTTAAAAACATTAATTGGTTGATACTTAGATGATAATAATGAGTGGTTAAAGCTGCTCTTCGACCCTGTACAAGACAACAATGACTTAGTTAGTCATACGAATTATGGTTTAAAAAGAGCAACCACCGAGTTTCTTACTGGCTCTTCGCGGTAGGAACTGCTTTCCAAACCAGCAGCAGAGTTGACGATTCAAAAGCACTTGCTTGAAAGTTTACTTGTATAAAGAATATTTTGAATTTAATTTGAATTTTAAATTTGTCAACCAAGAATCGCCTTTATAATTACGTCAACCAGGAGCAGTAACAAAATATTGTTCTATAACAAACTATTAGTTAACTAAAAGCACACTCACGAGATAACACACACATTTGAAAGTTAATTTACTCCACAAAGGTTTTCCGTGATGCTCACGGAACCCATTTAGCATACAGATAAAACTAAACGCTTAGCCGAGTTATCTACGGTTAAAATTTAACAAGGCTCTATTTAGTATGAACAATCGCTGCGTTGTGGTCGAGATTTGAATCTTAAGTAACTTTAGTCACGTACTTTTAACTGTGGATTTCGTTGTATGTCCTGATTCATAACGAAACTGTTTCCGTTCTACTTTTAAGGCGATTCTCAAGACGGTATTGTAATTCGTTTCTTTAAACTGGTTCAATTGATGAACAGTCTTTTCAGAGCTCTGAAGTTTCATTTGCGCTTTTACGCCTTACTTTTAGGGAGATTGCAGCTAGAATTACAAGATTCCATGCCTAGGGCACTTCACATCTAGACTACAACATTTGAAGTTCGAGAATAGATCGAAAAAAATATTGTATAAGAACAATAACTACAACGATACAGGTACCTGCGGAAAGTAGAGTTTCTTAAATGGCTTTCTGCAAAGAATGATTGATGCAGAATTTGGCTGTTGAGGGAGTTTTTCTATTTCTGATCCCAGAGGTCTGCTAAGAATTTTAAGACCCTGACTCCTGGCTGAATTGTTTTAAATAAAAGTCCGCGACAGCATATATCTTATATTTAGAAGCCACTATGACCAAAATGGTGAATCATAAATTTAATTAAATTGGATACTATTTTACAATGCACATTTTAGTATATTTATCAAACTCTTATAAAAATCGATACATTTGTCGTTTTCAATAATTCATGTAGATAAACTTTGTCTTTCACACCAAGTAATTTGGCCGAATAGTTTAAAAGTTATCACGATATGATTGACTTGAATGGAGCATCATGGAGTGCCTAATAAGCGCGGCGCGCAAAGATTGTATGGGATCCGCCAGTTTTGAAGTTAGACATCTGAAATTTTGGATGTACGAAAAACTAAATAAACATATATTTTTTTATATAAAAAAAATATTCTACAATAAAATTCCATGCGAGCGAAGCCGCGGGCAAAACCTAGTCTTTGTATAACTCCAATGGTTTAGACAGCGTAGGCCAAGATAGCTCAGAGGCCAGATTTTTTCCGACTTTATTGACATGTATCATTATATTACATAAAATCATTACAAATTTTAGCCTATATGTTATTCTGATATATAACCTATATAACTATAAAGTTCCATCCGAATCCGTCCAATAGTTATTTCGTGAAAGAGTAACAAACATCCATTCATACTCACAAACTTTCGCATTTACAATATTAGTAGGATTAGTAGAATTAGTAGGATTAGTAGGATTTATAAACTTGCAAAAGTCACTTCATGAGTTTACGTCAGTTTGTCTGTCTGTCATACTTATCACTATTTTTACTATACTTACTATTATGATTAATTATTATTATGTTAAATTAATAAAATTGAATAGCTTTGATAGCCCAGCGGTGAGAACGTGCGACTCTCTAGAGTAGTATATATATAGGCCCAGATATATAGGCCCAGTCAGGCACTAATAAGTTTTCTATTAAAATTTATGTGTCTAATTGATAATTGCAATTTATCACACACTTTTCGTTAAAGATAAACATCGTTAGGAAACCTGCATTTCTCTAGAAAATTCTATATGTGTAACCTACCAATCCGCATTGGAGCAACGTGGTAGGTCTTAGCTCCAACCCTTCTCTCCAAAAACGGAGAGAGAAAGCCTATGCCCAGCAGTGGGATAGTAACAGGCCATTACTTTACTTAACTAAAAATGATTAATTTGAACATATTTCCCTGTTCTAAATTTTGTAGATTTTTTTAATCTTTAACACAAAAGAACGGAGATACAATGTGAAACATAAATCGTAAAAAGAGTAAAATAACTATAAAACCTTTAAGAAGCATTTAAGATGCCACTTCCCAGTAGTCGGTCCCAGTGATAAATGTGATACAGCACGCGTACTCATTAAAACCCGTCAGTTACAAGGAGCTTAAGTGGTTTAGCCGATTTAAAACGCGACATTTTCTAAGCTTTATTACGTAAAAATTAATTGAGATTTGTACATTTTTAAATTTAGTTATATGGTAATTTGTTTAAAGCATTGAAGAAGAATTGGTATAATCCGCGTTTGTTAAGACCGCGAATTCGTAACATCCGCGTCTATGTAACGCTAAATGTATGAAGCAGGAAACGTTCACATACCTTATACATCCAGGACCAGTCACCACATGTATCTCACAACTCTAGCAACACTCCACACAAGCACTACATTCATTACCACAATCTCAACCAACGTTTCGCCCCGAAACCATGTTACAAACATATTGTCACATGATTTGGCTACTTATTTTACGACCGGCCGCCTGCCTAACGTCAACTTACCTTAGTCGCCTGTTACGACACCTCGGTAAGAAAGGAGGGTGGTCTATTCTATGCAGCCCGATACCACACGGCATGAATTCTGAGATAAAAAGTAGCGTTTAATTTTGAATCTGCAATATCTTCTAAAGTATTTATTTCATTCATATAGTGTAAAGAACAATTTTGATCTATATTAAATGGCAATACTGAAATTGAATTCGCATTTATTTTGATAAGGACTTATACCAAACAGAAGAAAACGGTCCCGAAAATAAAGTAATATTTTAAATTAAATTTTATTATATAAGTAGTTATTGTGAGTTAATCGTAAGAGATAGAAACATGCTATCGCGGACTTTTTGTACTATTTTTTAGATCTACAATTCTCTAGTACATTTGTTTAGCGTACCTCTGCTGGTGTACGCAGCGCACGCGACTAAAGCTCTCAGTAAGCAAATTTTTTAACAAATGCTCGATCTCTTCAACACAATTTTATATAATACCAATATGTACTATTTACCTAAACCATCCGGACGTATTCCACTTTCTTTTGGTGAAAACCGTACAAAAATTCGTTTAGTAGATTTTGAGAAAATCGATTACATAAAGAAAGACAGCTTTTTGGGACTTTGTTTTATAATAAGTATGTGAATATGTATTGAATGAATATGAATATATATAAGTGTGTAAATAGATATGTGAGACTTTAAAAATAAAAAAAATGTCAACATTAAAAATATATATATATAGAGAATGTTGGTTTTTCTCGCGTTAGTAATATTCTACCTTTTACTTGATTATACTATATAATATGACGAAATATGTGAAATGGACTGGCACAGTAATTGAATAATTTGAACGTAAGTACAAAAGAGGAAGAGAGTTTAATAGATGCTTGTAATAAAAATGGGTCGTTTAGTTGCGATATGAGTAATTGATATTTAAAAATCCAAGCCGGATCTTCCGGTACCAAACAATACAGCTACAGTCCTCAGATTGAATTACAGATTCTTTAAAGGGGTATTAGTCAAAAGTCACCGTAGTAGCGGAACCTAAAGTCTCTTGTTCACAAAAATTCTTTCGTCGTAAATAAATTATAGAGTTTTTATACTAGAGGGGGAGATAACCTAAATGTGGCCTATTAAGAGAAAGGAAACGAGACTTTGTCTATTTATCTCTCTTTTTTATGCGGTAAGACATAAAATAAGTATGCAATTTCCATTCTCTCTCCCTCTCATTATTTATTGAGACACTATGCCGTGTGGTATCCGGCAGAGTAGAATAGATCTTCATTTCCTACCCAGGTGACGTAACAGGCGACTAAGGTAAGTCGGCTCTCCGTATGCTACTAAGCTGAGTAGAATAGATCACCCTCATTTCTTACCAAGGTGTCGTAAAGGCGACTAAGGTAAGTTGACCCGCCCCACCGTGTAGTATTCGGTTGAGTAGAATAGACCACCATCTTTTTTACCGTGGGTGTCGTAAAATACAACTAAGGTGAGTTGACGTCAGGTCGGTCGTAAAATACGTAGTCAAATCATGTGATAACATGATTGTAATATGTTGTGCCGACAGAGTGGGATAAGAGCAGGAGGATGATGATTATTATTGAGACGTTCTCACTTACAGGCCTGCTTATGGTGAACCTACTTGAGTATAATAACTCTATGGTTTTGTTAGGGGATAACTGATCACAGCCGAGAACTTTTCAGTCAAACTTGACCCAAGTAGGAGAAATGGCTTGATTCAATTGTATCAAATATTCATTTCTATCAACAGTAGCAATAAAAATAAAATGTAACTCACGCCGAGGATAATTATGGTTTTTAAAAAGCTGCACAAAAACTCATAGCCAACAACACATTAAAAGATTTCACGAATTCTCACTCGATTCGAACATTTTTACAAATACGAGATTTTCATCTCGCACAAAGTGAAACTCCGAGAGCACGTACACCAATTTATAAGTAGCTTTTAAGTGCACTTGAACTTAATATTAAAAATTATTTCACATTTAAATTCGTAACATTTTGCTCTATAATAAATGGGCACTTTCCCTAATTTACTTAGATATTTACAAGATTCTTTTACTTATATTTTCTTTTTCAAATATCTTTGAACTACCTTTAGAAATTATTAATAAATTAAATCGATTTTTTAAAAAACTGTCCCGTCAGCACAGGTTGCGGGAACCCTTCACCTCCGGGGCTCTCAAGTTCGATTCCTACCGAGGACCAATATTTTCTAAATACAATTCGTTGGTTCTTCAAGTCTAGATGTATTTATATATTAAAGTATTTATTTAAAACTAACTTTGTCAGCGGCTTCGCCTGGATGGAAATCAGTGTCACAAAATTTTGCCCGAATTAAGAATTTTAACATAAAAGTAGTTATTGCGATTTAAAAATAAGAGATAGACATATGCCGTCGCGGACTTTTTTGTAGCTTTGTTATAGATCTACAATTGTTTAATACATTACTTTAGTGTATCTTTGTTGGTTTAAGAGTAAGGACACGCGACCAAAGCGACCAAAGACCCAGCAGGCGAGGTTTTTTAACAACTGCGCGACCTCGTCAACACAATTTACATAAAACAGTAATAATATACGGTAATGTATTAAAATAGTAGTAACCTAAACCTTTCGGAAGAATTGTACTACCTTGTAGTTAAAACCACACAAAAATCTGTTCTGTAGATTTTGAGAAAATCGATCATATACAGACAGAAATATTTTGGGGACATTGTTTTATAATAAATATAGATAGATTGTATTAAATTGCTTACTTTTGGGACGGACGGTCGTATGTGTGATTGTCCCATTATTCGATGATAAAAGAAAGATGTAATTTCTAAATTTTTCAGCTATTGAAACTGCAAAAAATATCACAAAGGATACAATTACAATACAGGATTGAAAAAGCTCAATCATCATGAATCTAGTCATTTCTTTGTGGATAATAATATTTTTTGTCTACTCAATTTTCCATTAAATTGGGGCTTAAACTTATTCTCAAAATTGATATTATTTAAAAGAACTTATAAGTGCTGCTGCAACGTAATGTGCATTGTTTGTTTGGAAGATTGCCCCTACTTAGATGAGCGAGCAAGAAACTAAGCGGTTGCTATCAACATGATAACGGTAAATGTAAAAGCTCTTACAACGAGCTAACATAAAGGACTAGATAGATAGATAAAATCTATCATCATTCTCCTGCCCTTATCCCACTCTAAGTGGGGTCGGCACAACATATTACAAACATGTTGTCACATGATTTGGCTACGTGTTTTACGACCGGCCGCCTGCCTGACGTCAACTTACCTTAGTCGCCTTTTACGACACCTCGGTAAGAAATGAGGGTGGTCTATTCTACGCAGCTGGATACCACACAACACATACCTTAGTCGCCTCTTACGACACCTCGGTAAGAACGAAGGGTGGTCTATTCTATTCTGCCGGATACCACACGGCGAATAGATAAAATCTATATTATACACAAAATTAAACAATAAAAATACTTAATAATAAATAATATTACAAAGTAATAAATAATATTATTAAATAATAAATAATGAATAACAAAAAGGAATATTATATAAATATATACAAATTTATTTAAATTACCCACAATATAGCTTTTAAATGCCTGTTTATTCCTATAAAGCAATACAAAACATTGAGAACGAAGAGAATATCATCTAATTTAAAATGTTGCTAATAATAATTACTACTGATTATTGTACAACAAAATATTTAATGGTAAAATACATTGGAATATAATAATTCTTGTAACATCCATAATTTTACTGTATTTACAATAAATATGATTTGATTTGAATATCTTCTATGTCTTCTGTTACATATTATTTATTATTATTATTATTAGTCTTTAGTATCTATCTATCTATATACGCTATCCTTAAAAAAATATTACCAAATATCAGTTATTCTAAATTAATGCTAAGTTATATAGTTACTCAATGATATAACTTATACTTATATAATTATAAAATTATATAGCATTAATTCAGAATTATTTTTTCATTGCAACATGTTTTTATTTCTCTCTTTTGTATATGAACATGCACATTTTGGTAAGCAACTTTATTATAAATTTGACAAATATGTATAAATTTCAGTTTATAATCGTATTATGAACTGTTATGTCTGTCTAATAAAATAAGAAAAGAATAATCAATATGACAAATCGATTAAAACTTCGATGTAATTAAAGTTTATTGTTTTTTAGAAATCGAGTCCTGCAATTTGCATATCACTACTTTAGCTATCAAAATTAATAAAAATTATTGGACAGATTATAGTTTAGTAAAAAAATGTTGAAATGTTTGAATCTTTTTAAAGTTGTAAATAAATTATTTATATCAACGAACCGACAGTGAAACTTACCAGTCGTAAAGGTTCTTTGTACTGACCGCTACTGCACGTTAAGACGGATTCAAGGAGCTATTGAGTAATTTAAATCGTGAAATGGTTTAAAACTTGCAAGGATGTAAAAATTGGCAAATTTTAATTGTAAATTAGACAGAAGAATCATTATCCTCCTGCCCTTCGAGTGGCGTCAGCACAACGTGTGACGAACATATTGCTACGTAATTTACGACCGGCCGCCTGCCTGACGTCAACTTACCTTAGTCGTATTTTACGACCCCTCGATAAGAAAAAGGGTGGTCTATTCTACTCAAACGGATACCACACGGTGGGTCAACTTACCTTAGTCGTCTTTTACGACACCTCGGTAAGAAATGAGGGTGGTCTATTCTACTCAACCGGGTAGCACATGGCGGAAATTAGAAAGAAGGGTGTTGGTTTTAAAATGCATAGCCATCACCCCTATAACATATAATGCGTTTTCGCATAACGCGATTTAGTCCCTCGTATAACGCGTGTTTTCTCCCATATAACGCGGGCATTTCCACGTATCATAAAATTGATAGTTGGCAGTGACTCTGCTTTCAGTTCCGCAGGTCGCAGGTTCGATTCTCGCAGAGGCCCAACATTTTCTATATACAATTTGTTGGTTCTTCGAGCTTGCGTGTATATTTGTATATAATTATGTATTTAAAATTATACATGTATATATTTACCAGTTGTCTGTCACCCATAACAAAAGTATTAAGTTACTTTGATGATAGACGACCGTGTGTGTGTGTCCCATATTTATTTATTATTATATTCTTTTAAATTATGTAATTGTTACAATAATATCGACTAATGTACTTTATTTGCGTGGTAAAATAGAGTAGTGCATTTTATGTGGCAACCCTGCTCGTATATCTAAATAGAAACCGCAGTTCTGCGGTCTATTTGTTCTCACGTGTCGTGTCTAAGTCCTGATTACCTGCTTTGATTTGTCCTAATTTTGTCTACTAACGTACATCAACTATATATTTCTACTGCTAATAATTATATTCAAATTAAAATTCAAAACATTCTCTATTCAAATAAACTTATAGGCAAGTGCTTTTGAATCGTCAACTCTACTGCTCCTGTCTGTTCCTACCGAGAAGAGCAAGCAAGAGCAACCTTTTTAAATTAGAATTTTTATTACTAGTTACATTGAGTCATTGTTGTCTTGTAGTATGTAGTATGTAGTATGGAGGGTAGCTATAGCCACGCATTCTTATCATCTAAATTCTAAGTAATCCTCAACACTATAGTAGGCTGTAAGTATCAGCCTCTTTTTAACAGTGTTTTTAAACTGCTTATATATTTTTGTGTTAAGGTTACATATATCTCTAAGCTGTGATAGTCCAGCGGTGAGATCTTGCGACTCTTTAGAGACGCTCATGGGTTCAAACCCCAGGCAAGCACCAATGAGTTTTTCTATTAAAAAAACATGTGTCTAATTAAATTGAAATTTATCACACGCTTTTCGGTGATGGAAAAAATCTTGAGGAAACCTGCATATCTCTAGAGAATTCTGGGGAAATGTTATCTACCAATCCACATTGAAGCAGCGTGGTAGGTTTTACCACCAATACTTCTCTCCAACAACAGAGAGGAGGCCTTTGCCCAGGAGTGGGGATCTCAGGAATTTTCCAGAGATATCCACCGGAATAGAAAACCGTTCCTCGCGATGTTTTCCTAACCAAGAGTAGATATAAAAATTTTGAATATACTAATTGCGTCATTTTCACACCAGTAATTAAACTTAGGACCTCCTTTAATAAGGTAAATATTTATCTCAAGTCATTTAAATTAAATTTAGTAGCTTATTATTATTATCAAATTAAATTAGTAGATTATGTATCCACTAATTAAATCGTTACATTTTAATAAATTCAAATAATCACTATTATCTATATTGCATCATTTTCAACTTAAATCTATGTAGGTATATAGTGTTTTGTTATTTTTCTTTTTCTTCCTTCCTTTTTCCATTATCCATATTTCACTTCTTGTCATTTTTTTTCTGTTACTCAAAGGTAGAGATCTCTTTTAGGGATAAGTCCGCCTTTGTACATGTACGTACTATTTTTTATATTTTTTTTAATATTTTTATGTTTGTACAATAAAGAAATAAATAAGGTACACCAACTACAGCGCCACTCTTTTATTTTGCATGTGCAATATACATTGTATTATACGGAATTCGCAATACACGTTCCAGCAATTTTTTTATCATAACAATTTCACGAAATTAGATTCTCATTGTCTCAAAACCGGTAGCGACATTGTTCCAAGGCATACCATTCTCAGCGGAGTTTTATTTTGGAAGAATATAAAGGTAGTATAATTGAAAGAGATCTCGATCGGGACAATGTTACGTTGCGGAATTTCTTAATTTAGGAATAAACACGCATTTATATTAAACTCCGGCTGAGTAGAATCTAATCTAATCTAATCTAGGATCGGGGACGCCTGTCGGTACAGGGCGGGTGCTCAGCTCCAATTCTGGACTATTACACCCATTTCCCCTCATGTTTTGACAAGGGTCCCACTGTTATCCCGACAGTGTCACCTGTTCTAACCTACCTGTTGCTCTTACAAACCTTATAATATCCCTGAAGTGGATATTTGTTAGGTTTTCTTCTTCAATTTCATCCTTACCTAGTATCTCCCATCTTACCAGCGAGTACATAGGGCACTCAGCCATAAGGTGAACACTCGTTTCTTCTTCTCCGGCTGAATGAGTAGAATAGACCACCCTCATTTCTTACTGAGGTGTCGTAAAAAGAGACTAAGGTAAGTTGACCCAGCGTGTGGTATCCGGTTAAGTAGAATAGTAACCTTGTTTCTTACCGAGGGGTCGTAAACGACTAAAGTAAGTTGATGTCAGGCAGGCGGCCGGTCGTAAAATACGTAGCCGAATCATGTGACAACATGTTTATAACATATTGTGCCGACTCCACTTAGAGTGAGATAAGGACAGGAGTATGAGGCATCATTTTGCTCTATATTAAATATCGAAGCTAACAAACTTATTTATTAAAATAAGGACTGATAATGAACAAAAGAAAACAGTCTTGAAAATATCTAAATATTTTTAATTGAAGTTTGAACATGAAAGTAGTTAATGTGAGTTAGCCATGAGACATAGAGACATGCTATCACAGACTTTTCTGTAGTATTTTTATAGATTTACAATTGTCTAGTATGTTCCTTTAAAGTATCTCTGTTAGTTTATGCAGCGCATGCACTTAAAGCTTCCAACAAGCGAGTATTTTTACAACTGCGCGAGTTTCGCTGGCGTGGATATCAGTGTTAATTGCAATTTTCAACACAAAAATACTTATTGTAAATTAACCATAAGAGATAGAGACATGCTTTCCGAGACTTTTTGTAGTATTTTTCTAGATCTATAATTCTTTAGTAGATTACTTTAGTGTATCTCTGTTGTTTAATGCAGAGCACGCGACTCCCAGCAGGGTATTTTTTTTACGACTGCGCGACCTCTCAAACACAATTTACATAAAACCGTAATGTACTATTAAGTATTAACCAAAAACCTTCCGGAAAAATTGCACTACCTTTTAGTATAAACCGTACAAAATTCCGTTCAGTAGATTTTGAGACAATCGAGCACATACAGACACAGCTTTTGGGGACTTTATTTTATAAGAAGAATAAATTCATTAATAGTTTTGAGTATAAACTTAGATATGTTGTATATTAAAATTATTATATATTCAATTGAATAGATACGCCGATTTTTTACCTTAACTTTGATTTTATTTATACATTGGATCGTAAAATAAATGGAACCTCGAGAACTTTACTCATCTAATGGAAGTGGAGCTTACGAGAAGATAACAGTTAACTCATACTTAATTAGTCTTAAGGGTTTTTTAATGTACACAAATTACTAACTCTAACTCGTGCTTATGATGTTCTAGCTGCGTACAATGACTCTAAAGGATACATAAGATTTCATCGCTGTTCTGTTTTCAGAATAATATCAACAAAAAGTAAAGGGCACTTTTCTATAAGGCGAGCTATACACCGACGACCCAATTACGAAAAATTCTTTGAACAGAGCGACATTTAGAAATTTATTAATTACGCATGTAATTTATAAAGTACTCATCATGTGTAAAAAAAATCTTGATGTTGCGTTTCAAGCATAAGGCATTTGTCGTATAAAAATTTATATATGTACTTAAAACATCACGGGCTGCACTCTACGCTTTAGAAAATACATGCAATTTGTAATCTCCTAAAGATGTGATTTCTACAAAAGACAAAAAGACACATCGTGCTTAGGACGTAGTCGCTGACTATGGGCCGCATAAGAAGGCTCAGAGTCGCTCAGCAGGTGATGGAACGGGCTATGCTCGGTCTCTACGTGATCAAATCAGAAATAAGGAGATCCGTAGAAAACCTAGAGTCATCGATATAGCTCGCGATAGTCGCGAAGCTGAAGTGGCAATGGGTGGGGCACATAATGCGGAGAAACGATGGACCGATGGCAATTTATCCATCAATTGAGACAGAAGACCTTATAATTTCTCTAATATAAATAATAAATGAATTTTATTCAAAGATATGGTCATGTAATGAGAAGGGATAAAAATCATGTGACCAAAGGAGTTTTAAATATGAATTTGGATGGACGTATTTGGGTGGCCGGAAAAAAGATGGATGGATTGTGTGAAGAACGATATGAATATAAAAGAGTGACACCAGAGTTGACGAAAGAAAGAGGAGAATGGAAAAGGAAGACATATTGTGCCGACCCCACTTAGAGTGGTATAAGGGTAAGAGAATGATAATTTATCGAACCCAAAATCAATATACAAATTGCATGTCCATTTAAGTTATTGGATGAATTTAGGATGGACTATTCTCTAATCATCTCATTGCTGCTTAATATTTGGCTTTAAATGAAAACGTTTATACCGTCATTATCAGTCTCAGAGCTTCGTCAATTCCCAGGGTACGCAAGGTGTCCATTTTATAGTTAGAGGGACAGTCTAGGACTGTTTTTCACATTACACCCATGTTATAAATATTATTTATATTCCTCTATATAACGTGCAGTGCACTCATTTTATATATTTTATATATTTTATATCTATATCGAATAATCCGATAGCGCGTAATACGTTCTCCATTCAACACTATAAATTTCCTTTTATCCCGGATTACAGCAACAATTCTATCAATCCTTATGGAGTATAGATTCCGCAAAGTAACATCTGCTTATAAATCACTGGATAACCCGGCCACGATCTTCTGCGGTTCGGTAGAAAATTCAGTATACTAGTAAAAGTATATAAAAGTCAGTGTTTGCATAAAAATATACTAAACATATAAATTACTTATTGAGTTCTGTATAATTTATTATTTATCGGAATTAGGATTATATTTTGATGTATTTAATCGGATATATATTATAAAATGTAGGTCGGTTATTACACGCGTTTATACTAGTTTCGCCTGTTTGTATTGTTAAGAACATGTGAAAAAAGTTAAGAATAGGAATAAGAATATCTTTATTTATATAATTGCACTATTATAACTATGCACTTATACAACAACAAAAAGTTCAATAATACAGATAATAGCAGTGCAATGGTATAAATGGAGCTGGGACGCCCAACATTGATTTTCAGTAACAGCCGAAAACTAATTCTAATACTAATACGTCTCAACGTTAGTAACAACATAAGAAATAATTAAATAAATTAACAATATATATAAAGAATTCAAGAAAATAAAAATTAAATAAAATCGCAAAAGTTCGTAATGTATATGTGACGAGAGTTCAAATTGGAAGGGTGCAGTACACGAACATTCAAATAGAGTTCCAATTCACTTGACGCCAAATCTCTGGAACATTCACGTTGTTTACGAATCTTGTTCTGCATCCCCGTTCAACCCCCCGTTTATTATATAAGAGGTCGTATCTTGCGAAAGCGTTTACTTTGCAAAGAGCGATCAAGAGCGAATTAAGAAGCGAAAATAAAAATGAAATAATAGTGACCTAAGCTTTCTTATTGGATAACGGGCTGCATAGTGACTCTAAGTACTAATTTTGTAGTGAAGAGCTGAATAAAGTTTTTTTAAAGAGTCACCAGGTATTTTCATCCAAATCCACTAGCCCCTGTATCCGTTAAACTCAATTTTAACCCACTTTGAACGGAAAGAATAACCGATATGAATTCTGTATTAGGGTAAAATTTGTTTCATTAAAAAAATACTTCAAAAAACTAAGAAAAACTTTTAGGTATAGCACATCAAAAAAAATTGAAAAAATCTTAATACAGATAGAATTTAAAAAAATAACGAAAATTTTATATAACAGCTTGTTTTTTAAACTATATTTACTGATACATATTCCTTTTATTTTATACCTTTCACGATATAGCTTTGATGTTCACATATTTTGTCGTCATGGAACGACACCGCGTAAAACCGCGCATCGGTAATCATCAGGAAATGATGAAATTTATAACGCTTTGTATCAATGCATTGTGTTTTATGCGTAGAGAAACGATTTTCAATGATCAAAGCATTGTATTTTAGGCGTTATTTCAGCTCTGATATAGAAATTTAATACAGTTGTTTATTACTATGCAATATTTCGTTAAATTATGTTAACTTTAAATTTAATAATAATGAAAGTATCTTATGTTCTTTAAAGGGATTTTGCGCGTAAGTTTTTATAGGTGAGTGCAGAATAGTATAATTTATGTATATCCAATTATCATCCTCCTGCCCTTATTCCACTCTAAGTGGGGTCGGCACATGTTACGTTATCTACTATTGTCATCATGTTGTCACTTGATTTGGCTGCATATTTTACGACTGGCCGCATGCCTGACGTCAACGTACCTTAGTCGTATTTTACGACCCCTCGGTAAGGTAAAGGTGTGGTCTATTCTACTCAACCGAATACCACACGGTGGGTCAACTTAACTTAGTCGCCTTTTACAACACCTCAGTAAGAAATGAGGGTTGTCTATTCTACTCAGCTTAATACCACACGGAGAGTCGACTTACCCTAGTCGCCTTTTACGACACCTCGGTATGAAATGAAGGTGATCTATTCTACTCAGCCGGATACCCCACGGCGGGGTTACAGCTATCATATAAATAATGCAAAGTTATAGACAGGCTGCACCGTTGTCAGCAAATTTTAAATTATTAAAAGGATCGCACTTTCATTGGAATAAGTGAATACATTTTAATATGTTAAAGCTTTCATATTAAGCTGCTTTTGTTGATGCGAGGCAAAATGACTAAATTTATTATGAAGCGCGAAAGCATTTAACAGTTTTAAACGTAATTAATTAATATTTGCAGGAAGACCGAAAACCTAGTTGATATAGCCAGAGCTAATCAGTCGAAATAACCTTACGACTTTACCATCTATTGTTTTTACATACAAACAAGAAAAGTAGTTATGTTAACATAACCAATAGTATACATAGTTTATGTACCAATTTAACTGTCTTTATCTGTTAAAAACTTATGTGTCTTATTGATAATTGCGATTTATCACACACTTTTCGGTGGAGTAAAACAGCACGAAACCTGCATATTTCTAGAGAATTCTGGGGATATATGTTACCTACTAAACCGCATCGGTGTAACGTGCTATGTCTTAGCTCCAACCACTCTCTCCAAAAACCGAGAGTGGACGCCTATGGCCAGCAGTGGGATAGTAGCAGATCGCTACTTTACAACTTTTTTTTTAATTTGCCCTAAGTCGTTTGTAAACTCCATAAGTGCATAGCTTGTATAGCTTACACAGCATAAATAATAATAAAAAATAAATATATGGGACAATTACACACGATCGTCCGTCCGCAAACTAAGTAATTTAATACTTGTGTTATGGATAACAGACAAGATAAAGTTCAAATTGGACTGGGACAGTTTACGAACACGCAAATACAGTTCGTAAACAATAGTTCATAGAGTTCAAATGCGCTTAACGCTAATTCTCTGGATTACTCGGTTTGTTTACCAAAAAAGGTGTTTACAAAAGATTTCTTACGATCTCCCAAGGTCTCGCGAATGTTCTCGAACATCGGTTCGTTCGATATATAAGCGTGTATTGTGCGCTTCGACATTTAGTTTGCGAATAGCGATCAAGAGCGAATAAGCAAGTGAAAATAAAAGTAAAATAATAGTGACCTCGGCATTCTTATTGGACAACGGACTGGAAGTAGTAAGTTTGTAATAAAATGTTGAATAGTGTTTTTAACGAGTCACCAGATAATTTCATCCAAATCCACGAACCCCTGTTCGTAATAATATATATGTATAATTTAAAATTACTACTTAAATACATGTATCACCCAGAGTCAAAGAAACAACAATTTTTTAAAGAAAAAAAATATTGGCCTACTCGTAACCTGCGGATTTGAAGGCAGGGTCACTGTCATGCGCCAAAGAGTCATTCAAGTCTAGTACACAGAGATTAATTACACTAGAATACACAGACATTAATTAACATTAAGTACCTTATACATGTTTAGATGTTTGATATAAATGAATACGGTACAATAAAGCTACCACAAAGAGATAACAATAAATATCTATGGTTTTAATGCACTATAGTGTCTACAAAATTTACGATTCTCTTATCGTGAAAACAATGAACACATTGGAAAATTGAAACAGAAACGTTGGCGTTAACTGATTGTTTAAGTAATATGAATTTGTGTTCCCATGACAGATAAAGCTTAATAATTTGGTTAACCAAAATCAGAACTATAAGTTTATCATTGATTAATAAGAGATTTGTGTTTTATTTTAGTAGTCTAATTCAGTTAGATTAATTTTTCTACGGACTTTCTTGTATCTGTAATAACTCAGACACATTATTAGAGAGAGCATAAGTTACTTAAATTAAAATTAAATTGCAGCTAGATTTAATGGCAGTTAATTTATTTAGCGTCCATGGTCTAGCCTAGGGCTTTTTAAACTATGGGTCGCGACCCCATTTGGGGTCGCGTAGCAAGATTCTGGGGTCGAGAGATTTTAATGTGAAATATTTATATATACCATTTTATAACATAACTAGAGTTGGCGGAATTCAGTGGACTTGCAGCGTCTAAACATGCGCCTTTGTTGAAGGTTTTGAGCTATCTCTACCGAAAGATAGATTTTTGTATGTTTCAAAACGAATTCTAAAACTATATATTTTAATATGTATATGTAAATGTATATTGTTAACTAATAAATAAATCATCAAAAAACATTAATTTATTTTTCTTTTATATTTCTATGGGGTAGTCAAGAAACTCGCAATAATAAATGGGGTCGTGAATGACAAAAGTTTAAGAAGCCCTGGTCTAGCCTATATAAGGCAATGGCTAATGTCATTCGCTCTTCTCCCAGTGATGCTGTAATACACTTTAAGACTAACAGCATTATTAAGTGTCCGATAAAAAATAATTAGCTCTGTGTTGACGTGCGGCGTGCGTTGGAGGTAGACGCGTGCTGATGACCTCTTTTGTTATTAGAACCTAACCTTAAATAATTACTATTCGTGATAAGAGTAACTACTGAGTTTCTTGCGACTTCTTCTCAGTGGATGACAGCGGTTCGAATTGCTGGTCGAATCAATCTGGCAATATAATTATAAAATATTATTAACTTTAAATTTATTAAAAAAAATAGAAGGCAACAAGTTTCACTTTTTATAATATTAGTAATATTTTGTAAGAGTTTACTATTTATATGTATGTAAGCATAGTAGGTTCACATCAAGAAGACATTAATTATTGTAAGCGACCACTTATGTTGAATTTTTATATCTTCAATTGTGTAACAGGCAGCGGCCTGTTCTTCCATTCCACTGCTGGGTTGGAGCTAGGAATCACCACGCTGCTCCAATGCGGGTTGGTAGGTTACACATATCTCCAGAATTCTCTAGAGATATGCAGGTTTCGTCACGATGTTTTCCTTCACCGAAAAGCGTGGGATAAATTGCAATTATCAATTAAACACATGAGTTTTAATAGAAAAACCTGCCTGCCCGGGTTTGAACTCGTGTTCCCCTCGAAAAAGTCGCACGGTCCTACCGCTGAGCTATAACAGCTCTTGCATATCTTTAGATGATTCCATAGATGTGTTTGTAGCCTAGATTTCGACATTGGGGCGTGTTCTTCGCCGAAAGAGAAAAAAGCCTTACTTACTTACTAAGGCTTACTTTTGTAGAAATCATTGTAATCTTCGAAACACAGATATATAGAAGACATATTTTACATCATCATCCTGCCCTTATCCCACTATAAGTGGGGTCGGCACGACATGTCATATTTTGTCACATGATGTGATATCGCTCAATTGTGTACTAAATAAAAAATAAAAAAACTTATCAATACTTATTGATTCATATGTTATAGATGTACTTTTATCTATTTCTGATTTATTTTTTGTAACATTTTCTACATCTGAACGCTAAATATATATTAATACATAAAAATATATGTAAAAAAAAATGTCTGTCATAACACCTCGGTTGATCGTCTCTTTGGCTGGCTCCTTTTTCGCACAAAGAATCAGCTTAGCGATTCAACGCGGAAACGCTGCCAGCATTCTTGGGACCATTCCACGTGGGCATGATTTGTATAGTAGTAGCGTGTAAGTAATTTAAGATTTGTACATTTTTGTTGAATATATATCTCGAAGACTATATAGAACTGACGAAAAAAATTAATCAAACTTAAGCTGAAATGTGTGAACTAAATACAACAATAAAATTGACGCCGCTTCAATATGAATGGTTTGGGTGTGAGCGGGGAATGACGAAATCCATTATGATTCTGTATATCAATGGCTCTCGTTTATCGCGGAAATAATGAACGCTTTTCCATGATTAAAGTACTACAATTAAAGTCTTATTTTCATCGTTTTTCGTGCAATAAAAAAGATATAATAGTTTTTGTATATTCTTATTTTGAATAAAGAAGATTCAAAAATGAATTTATTTTGAATGAGGAACGTTCCCATATTTTTTTTACTGTTTCACGACTATGGTATATTAACAGTTTTACATGCACTGATAATATTTATTATTAACTTTTTAAATAAAAAAGGCATCCTCCTTTTTTAGAAAAGAAAGTTTGGAGTTTAAGACCCACCACGGCGCTTTAATTGGTAGGTTACACATATCTCCAGAATTTTCCAGAGATATACAGATTTGCTCACGATGTTTTCATTTACCGAAAAGTGTCATAAATATAAAAATATAAAATGATTTTATTTGATTTGCCTAAGTATTTCAGGACCGGCCGGCCTCCTGCCTGACGTCAACTTACCTTAGTCGCCTTTTACGACACCTCTGAAGGTGATCTATTCTAGTCGACCAGATAGCGCATGGCACAATAAAGTTTCTATCTATCTATCTATAAATTTATACATACCTTATTATCTTTTTGCCACGAACAAACGCCTTTCTTATCGGATATCCGACATTTGAGTAATCCATCTTCACCCGGATTCACCTCAGTGTACGTGGGTAGTTCGACGAATCGCTGCACAGCATCTGAAATAAACGGGAAAGTTGATATGGTTTCAATTTAAAGTTTCTCTTTAGACGCCATTGGGTATTCAGGGCGCGTTCGCACAACTGTTTGTTACAGTTGTTTACTAATCTACCGGTTTGGTAAACATACGCTGATGCTGTATCGAATATACTCAAATTTAAAAGCCTATTCAGAGAGAACAGTTTTATCTGTTAAACCATTTACATACATACTTATATACCTTTATATTTACAACTATTACAGCAATTTCAAAACACTATTTAAAAAAAGCTAATACAGAAAGCCTGCTATACTATTGAGGATTACTTATACGATAAAAATGCGCTACTCTTCGACCCTGTACAAGACATTTATAACTATATGTAACCAGTAATAAGAATTATTCTTTGAAAAGAGCAACCACCAAGTTTCTTGCTGGCTCTTCTCGGTAGGAACAGCTTTCTGAACCAGCAGTAGAGTTGACGATTCAAAAGCATTTGTTTACAAGTTTTCTTGAATAAAGACTATTTTGAATTTGAATTTGGACTGTAATATAAATGCGAGTCTGTCTGTCTGTTACGTTTTCACAGTGAATCCGCTGAACCAATATCGATGAAATTTGGCACAATTAATGCTTAAACACTAGGCACTGTTGTCTTTGACACTAGGGTAATACATAGGCTTTGGACTCACGAGACCAAACCACTTGGTCTGGGGAATTAGAAGTATCAGAAGAAGAGCTGATTCAGGCTGTCAGGCGTCTCGGAAGACGAAACAGTTCGCCTGGGCTAGACGGAATACCAGGAAGAGCCTTGGTATTATCTACACCTGTTTTGGGAAGTCGTTTGAGGCAATTATTCAACAGCTGCCTCAGGTTGGGTGTGTTTCCATCCGATTGGAAAAAGGCAAGGTTGGTTCTTTTGAAAAAGATTGGTAGAGCCGCAGATTCAGCTTCATCATACCGCCCCATATGTTTACTGAATGAGGTGAGCAAGCTTTTTGAGCGAGTGATATTCACGCGTCTTAGCTTCCATCTGTCACATGTTGGTCCCGACTTGTCAGACAATCAATTTGGCTTCCGACAGAACCAATCAACGGTGGACGCAATTTTACGCGTTCGTTCCTTATCGGAGCGGATCATCAGCAGAGGGGGAATGGCGCTGACTGTAAGCTTAGATATATCCGATGCCTTCAATGCTCTACCTTGGACGACTATCAGGGAGGCACTTATATATCATCAGGTGCCACCTTATGTACAGGACATAATTGGGGCCTACTTATGTGACAGATCCATTCACTATGTAGATCGGGATGGTAAAAACTGTGTAAAGCAGGTAGTCTGTGGAGTCCCACAAGGTTCTGTGTTGAGGCCGATCTTATGGAATATGGCTTACGATGTGGTTCTGCGCACCAGTATGCCGTCAAGGATTAACATCTTGTGCTATGCAGACGACACCTTAGTGTTAGCTGAAGGGGAAACCTTTGGGGAAACAGCACGGCTCGCCGAGCTAGAAGTAGCCTGTGTTATTGGTAAAATACGCGAGATAGGTCTCACGGTAACACCATATAAAACTGAAGCTGTGTGGTTCCATAAACTCTCTAGAAAAAGGGAACCACCCGCCACCTCAATTCGTGTGGACAATGTGGATGTAATGGTAGGCGAGAATCTAAATTACCTCGGTCTAGTTTTAGATAGTCGTTGGGGCTTCGAAGAGCACTTTGAGAGGCTGCTCCCTATAATACAGAAGTTTACAGGGGCATTGCATCGTTTGCTACCAAATCTTGGAGGACCTCAGGAAGGCGTCAGATACCTCTACGCGGGTGTTGTGCGATCAATGGCCCTTTATGGTGCGCCAATATGGTCAAGTAGGCTTTCAAGGGTCAAGCGCCTTAGAGCTAAGCTCAATAGCTTACAAAGACGTATGGCAATTAGGATCGCACGAGGATATCGCACCATCTCCTTTGAGGCGGCAACTCTTCTGGCTCGGTTTCCACCCCTTGATATTCTAGCGGATAGAGACGCGAGGGTCTTTGCCGAAAATCGAAATATTCGTAGGGGTGAAAATGTGGCCGATCTTCAAGAACTCAGACGGCACGCACACGAACAAGTACTCGAAGCTTGGTATGTGCGACTTCACGAGGAGAAAAATGCGCGCCAACGTGCTGTTGGTGCGATTTTACCAAACTTCGAGGCCTGGATAGCGAGGAGTTCGGGCAGCATTACCTTCAGGCTAGCGCAGATACTTACTGGGCATGGCTGTTTCAGTTAGTATCTGTGTCGGATTGGACGCGAGGCTGTTCCCCATTGCTACCACTGTAGAGGGGATCAAGGAAACGCGCAGCACACGCTTGAAGAGTGTCCTGCATGGGATGCGGAACGGCGTGTCTTGATAAGTTGCATCGGACGAGACCTTTCTTTACAGGCGGTAGTCTCTGCCATGTTGAAGAGTGATAGGGCGTGGAAATCTGTGGTCTCCTTTTGTGAAGCCATTATGATCAGGAAGGAGACTGCTGAGCGCGATCGCGAAAAGGCTAATCCTTCTCGCAGGCGGAGACGAAGGGGCCGCGTAAGCCGCTCTAATAATAATTAAAAAGTCCCGACTGATGGGACCTCTGGGGTCGCGAACGGTCACAGTGGGGGCTGTGGCTGTACCTTTTTGACCCCGAGAGATAATGGAGCTTGTTACATACACAAGCTCCGTACTATATTTTGAGGAGCACGATGTGCACGGCATTTGAGAGGCATCGGTGCAGTTCGCCAGAGATCCCGGGGCCTCTCTGTTAGTGCGGAGGCTGTCCATCGAGGGGGTTTTAGTGGGTAGAAATCCCACATAACCGAAGCTTGCCCCCAAGAGTTTCGGTATCTTTCAGAAGATTTCCCCCCCGTAAAAAAAAAGGGTAATACATAGGCTATAGAAATCATGTTACTTCAACAGCAATATGATGATACTGAAAAACGGCATCTATTATCAACCTATCAAGGTATGTTTTTTTATTCACAATGTGTCAATGTCAAATCAAATCTGTCATTTATAAGACATTTATCTCACGTGGAAAGAGTTATTTTAAGAAGTTTTTTGTATATTTTGGTTTCTGTTTACAGGATTTCACCCGATATTATAATTTATGAATGATGTAAGTAAAGCTGGAAGAAAAAAATTATAGAATTAAGCGTTACTTTGAGGAAATCCATGATACAAAAGTAATAACAAAATTATTTTGCTATAATCCGCTATAAAGTAAATAGAAAATATATATAATGCCAAATGTATAGTGGACTATCCGTTTTTTCATACCGATACATGCAGGATTCGTAAAAACACATGCACAAACCTCCACCACCGCCACCACAATACACGATACAAAACACACGTTCACTATCACAAACTCAACAATTGACTCCACGACAAAATCGCAAAGCGCAAATTCTTGTCGTATGCGATTTTGTCATGTAGTTTATCTTCTTACTTTATCGCGGATTATACCAAATTAATTTTATTATTATTTTTGGGAAGAAAAAATATTAAACGAACGTTTAGAATGTGGGCGTTATGAACATTAGTGGACGAAAGCGAAGTCACCGGTACTAGTAGTTTTATAAATAATTTCATGTACAGATGTATAAGTGAAAACTGCAAGAAAATCGATTGCTCATTGGCAGACACGGTGCCTTTGTGTGGATTGTGCGTCATGGTTATTTGGTTATCGAGGATCGTATAAGACGTGATAAGGGCACCCAATATAAGGGTATGATAGAATCGAGTTTAAAGAATGAAGCCCCATGGAATATTAAGTGAGTTTCCTGAAACGCTTTCTGCCTAATCTCTTCAAAGTAAAGTTGAAAGTACGCTACATAAACTGTTGATGATATCGATGGTCCAATATGAAAATAAATATTACACATATTTAACATTGACTGGCCCTTTCGGCGCTGGTGGCAATGACCACGCCTTCAGCTCCGCGGGTCGTGAGTTTGATTCCCGCCGAGTGCCATCATTTTCTAACAACAATTTGTTGGTTCTTCGAAGCTGGCTGTATGTATTTAAATTTATATATGTATATATTTACCACAAGAATAAAGTTACTTTGGGGACTGACGACCGTGTGTATAATATAGGTACATCGCCAATTTTTTAATAATTATATATCATCATATAAAAAGTATATCGCTAAAAGTATACTGTAAAGCAAATGTAAGAATACCTATTTCCTTAAACTTCTCTCGCAGGGAATCACGCGGACGTAAATTATAAATGCCACGTATGGCCCTCTCTTGTAATACGAAGAGTTTTTCTTGCTGTAGGAAATTATTGTAAATTAATATAGGCTAATGCAAATGAAACTATCATATATGCAAAATTCAAATTCATAATACTCTTTCTGCAACAATATTTATATATGTATAATATAGTAACAAGCGCTTTTGAACCGTCCACTCTACTGCAGGTTCTTGAAGCTGTTCCTACCGAGAAAAGCCAGAAAGAATCTAGGCGGTTGCTCTTTTTAAAACATACTTTAAATTTTATTTATTATACCTTTAATTTATTTATTATACTTTTAAATAGTAATTAATTAATTTAGTCATTACTATCTTGTACAGGGTTCAACATAGCTATATCCATGCATTCTTATTACCTAAGTAATCCTCAACAGTATAGTAGCCTTTCTGTAACAACCTCCCTTTAACAGTGTTTTTAAACTGCTGTAATGGCAAAGATAAAATTGGTTGCGGATTTTTTTATAGAATTTTACCCCAAACTATAAACGACTTATGTACTGTTGCAAGGTGCAAAGCAAGAGCGGAAAGCTTATGTCGTTTCTTACTTTGTCTATTATATACACGTGTTTTATAAATCTTTCTACTTTTATATACATTTTTTTATATATCTGTGAGTAATACTAATATGCAATATAAGTACAAAAAAAAGAAACTCGTTTATTATTTTGAGAACTGTGTTTCGAGAGAACTGTTTTTCCATCGCAATATGACTTTTGAAACTCAAGGTTTACCATTTTAGTTTTTGTGCGCTTTTCCGTCGAAATAAAAATAGAATGTTGTGAAATATCCGTTTCTAGCATTACTTTGATACCTTTTTCCGTAATGAAATGCTATGCCGTTAAAGAAATACTTTACTGCGCACAATATACACGGAGCTGGTTTAAAATATATTTGGAAAAGTAATATAACTTTATTTTTTGATTTTCGACAGGACCCTTGGCACAGTGGGTAGTGGCCCTGCCTTCAGCTCCACGGGTTACGGGTTTGATTCGCGCCGGGGGCCAACATTTTCTATAAACAGTTTGTTGGTTCTTCGAGCCTGGGTGTATATTTGTAAATAAGTATGTATTTAAAATTATATATGTAGTATATTTACCAGTTGTCCGTCAGCTATAACGCAAGTATTAAGTATTACTTACTTTGGGATCGGAAGACCATGTGTATAAGAGTAAATATATATACATTTAAAGTACTTTATAGAATTAGGCGTTATTTCTCGAAATACATAATACAAAAGTAATAATAGTTTTGTCGTGTTGTCTATCTATCTCCTGATGTTGCTTCGGTTGCGGGACGAAACGATTGTTGAGATTGTGACAGTGAATGCGTGTAGTGCTTGTGTATTTTGGGAATCCTGCATTTATCAGGTATGAAAACGAACAGTCGACTCTACATGTAGCATTATATGTGATATTTACTTAATCGGTGAATAATTTTATTATTGCTTTCGTCAAACATTGTAAGTTAAAATAAGGTAATTTTAAAAGATTAATATTACTATAAAAGCTTATTATTTTCTGTGTAAGGAACTGTTAAATGAACTTTTTAAAAGCTTCTATTTAACTTCCCGTGTATGTATGTGAAGGTGGAATCTTGCATATTAAATTCGACCCACTTCCCGGTGTCCGATTGAGCTTAATTTTTACATAATATTCCAGTTTCGACGACAATGCACGTTTATGATAACCATGACCTGATGGTGCTGCCAGGATTGACTCCAAACGAGGGAACTCCTCAACGGTTCATATTAAAGTGTCAGCCTATTACTATCCCATAGCTGGGCAAAGGCCTCCTCTCTCCATTTTTTTTAAGAGAAGGATTAGATCTAAGACCATGCGTGTTGGTAGTTCGCACATATCCTTAGAATTCTCTAGAGATATGCAGGTTTCCTCACGATGTTTTCCTTCACCGAAACCGTGTAATAAATTGCAATTATCAATTAAACACATAAGTTTTAATAGAAAACTCATTGGTGCCTGTTCAGGATTTGAGCTCATGACCGCCTCGAAAGAGGCGCACGGCTCTCACCGCTGGGCTATCACAGCTCATGAAATCTTGTTCACAGCTTTTTTAACTTGACTTGTTGTTTTTATTGATTCAAATAATTTATAGAATTAGGCGTCACTTTGCACAGATCCATTACACAAAAGTAATAATAAATAATATTTTGCTGTAATCCGCGATACAGTAAATAAAAAATATATGAAGTGCTAAATGTATAGTGGACTATCCGTTTTTTCATACCCGATAAATGCAGGATTCGTAAAAACACATGCACAAACCTCCACCACTGCCACCACAATACACAAGCACTACACACGTTCACTATCACAAACTCAACAATCGTTTCGCCCCGCAACCGAAGCATCATCAGGAGATAGGAGGAAGACTCCACAACAAAATCGCAAAGCAGCGAAAATCTTTGCGATTTCTGTGTGTAGTGCTTGTGTATTGTGGTGGCAGTGGTAGAGGTTTGTGCATGTGTTTTAACGAATCCTGCATGTATTGGGTGTGAAAAAACAGTTGGATAGTCTACTATACATTGAGCACTATATTTATTTTCTATTCACTGCATCGCGGAATATAGCAAAAATAAAATATAATTACTTTTGTTTTATTGATTCAGTAAAGACACGCCTGTTTCCAACATACTAACAAGTTTGTCTAGATAATTAAGTTTACCATAGAAAAACAGAAAAGCTCAGTCATCACTTTTTCCTTGCGTAAGAGTTAAAAATTAATCTAACTTCAACAAACTAGTCTGACTAACAACTCAAGGAACTTGAAAGTTTGCTGCCTCATGACACTACGACTTTCTGATATCCGGATTTTTTTAATAACGGAAATCAAATTAGGAGTTCAATGAACACATATATCTTTAAAAACATCTTTTATTATGAACTAGGATACCCCGCCCGCGTTGCTAGGCTTAAATTATAGATATCATTAGTAAAATAAGATATCATCATGACAGCTGAATTGATTCCACCAAACTTTACAACATCATCCGCTGGATCATTCTAAACATTGTCTGTAAGTTTCATGAAAATTGGTCCAGTCGTTTTGTAGTTTAATAAGGACATATGCAGGTTTCCTCACGATGTTTTCCTTCAACGAAAAGCGTGTGATAAATTGCAATTATCAATTAGACACATGAGTTTTAATAGAAAAACTCATCGGTGCCTGCCCGGGTTTGAACTCGTGTTCCCCTCGAAAGAGTCGCACGGTCTCACCGCTGGGCTATCACAGCTCTTATGGTATGTATCTTGCAAGTTAAATTTGACCTAGTTACCGGTGTCCGATTGAGCTGAAATTTTACATATTGGTCCATTCTTGACGAAAATGCATGAATATGATAAGCATGACTTGATGCTGCTGCCAGGATTGGCTCCACACGAGGGAACTCCTCAACGGTTAACAGAAGTGGCATGAAACTTTGATAAAAGCTTTTTGAAAAGCTTTGAGTTGTTATAAATTAGCTGTACGGCCACGCGTTGCTGTGGCTCACTGTGGTTTCGAATTCCTCTCAAAACAGAACTAAAACATTGAAAAATTCATTAAAAACGTTCCACACGTTTCGGAGTCAAAAAGGTCATACAACATTAATTTTCATATATTTTATATATATGAAAATTAATATTTCACCGAACTGAAGAAATTTTCTATAAAGGAAAAGGAAATCAACGATGAGCTTAAAATACTCGAATAATGTTATTGACTGACTGAGTAGCTTTTGTGACCATAACAAAATAAAGTTAAAGTCAGATGCTTTTGTAAAGAAATTAATGAAAAACTCTAAGAATAAAATTATATTAACGGTAAAATTATGTACCAATTTTACGCAGTTTGTAATATTATGACAAAATAATTTTAAAATTAACAACCTTATCAAACACGGGACGTTAATTAATTAAGTAATTGCGTACCGTAAAAGCGTAATTAATTGCTTCAATATCAAGATATTCATTATTTAAATAATATTAAACGATTTTATATTGAAAGCATAATTGATATACTGAAAAGGCTTATCATATAAGATGTTATAGAGATGGGTTTTCCGGAAGCAGCAATCGTAATTTTGGAATTTAAATTTGAAGTATCGAAAATTTAGGTGGAGTCGGAATCGTCGTAGAAATGTAGAAACTGGTATTAGTTTTGTCTTTTTAATCCCACTGTTTTAAATCAGTCAAAAATGAAGATTGTTAGCAAAATTTTTAATTTTATTAAGAATTTAGAGTCTATGAATCTATAAGGGGAATTCTGAAAGTTACGCTCATCATAGAAAAGACAAGAGGTGCAAGATTGGGATGGTATGGAATTGTAATGGGGAGGGATAAAAATGATGTGACTGAACGCGTGTTAAATATTAATTTGGATGAATATATGATTAGAGGGAGGCCTCGAACGAGATAATTGAATTGTGTGAATTATGACATGCATATAAAAGAAGTGACGTCACAGTTGACGAATGATAGCAGATAATGGAAAAGACAAACATGTTGTGCCAACTCCACATAGTGTAGGATAAGGGCAGGAAAAAGAAAGAAGAAGTAAGTCTAAACCTAGCAATCTTTTAAGAAAATACTTAATTGATTTTTTTTATCAGGTCTATTAAGAAAATTGGGATTCACTCGACTTAAGCTTAGAGTCTGAACATAATCAAATCAAGAATAAGCAAATCCGTAGAGTTTAAATAGATTTTCCGCATTAAAAGCCTTTAATGATGAAGCCTTAGATAATGATATGATGATGATAAAGCCTTAGCTTGTTCGAAGTTTATGTGGATATATAAATTAATGCCGTATGGTATCCGGCTGAGTAAATAAACCATCCTCATTTCTTACCGAGGTGACGTGAAAGGCGACTAAGGTAAGTTAACTCACCGCGTGGTTTCCGGCTGAATAGAATAGACCACTCTCATTTCTTAACGAGGGGTCGTAAAATACGACTAAGGTAAGTTGACGTCATGCAGGCGGCCGGGCAGTTAGCCAAATCATGTGACAACATGTTTGTAAGATGTTGTGCCGACCCCACTTAGAGATGGAAAAGGGCAAGAGGATGATGAGGTGGATCTAAAAATTACGCAATATTCTATAAATTCATTATATACGGGCACACATACATATAAATTTCGGCTTCGTTCTATTAACAGGATATAAATTATGCAATAAGTAGGAATACTTATACTGAGCAAATATTTGTTTTATTATAATATATTAGACTAGTTGACCCGGCAAACGTTGTTTTGCCTTGTAAAATACTACAGAATTGACTTGATTTTTGACGCATTGTGAATAAAAAAACTGATAGGTAGATAATAGATGGCGCTTTTGAATGTCATCCTATTCCTGTAGAATCAACAGGATTTTGATAGTCTATATGTTACACCGGGGGTGCATAAGGAATAATTGTACCAAATTTCGTCGATATTGTTTTAGCGGATTCGTCGTGAAAGAGTAACAAACATCCATCCATACACACAAACTTTCGCACTTATAATATTAGTAAGATAAGAAGGGTGACGACCTGATCTCTCTTTATTAGTGACGTCCGTTCAGGGTTGCTAAACATTGTATTTTAATGAAATTCACCTTTATTGGAACTTAAATTTATTACGCGCTTGCCGGTGATAGAAAATATTATTAAGATGATTGTTTATTTATAATATTTATTAGTTTCATCATCATTTTCCTGCCCTTATCCCACTCTAAGTGGGGTCGGCACAACATGTTACAAACATGTTGCCCTATGATTTGGCTACGTATTTTACGACCGGCCGCCTGCCTGACATCAACTTACCTTAGTCGCCTTTTACGACACCTCGGTAAGAAATGAGGGTGGCCTATTCTATGCAGCCGGATACCACACGGCACATACCTTAGTCGCCTCTTACGACAGCTCGGTAAGAAAGGAGGGTGGTCTATTCTATTCTGCCGGATACCACACGGGTTAACATTTATTAGTTTATACATTTAATAATGATAATTAGTATATATGCTTATGATATAATGTAGATCTCTCGTTTGTTTATTTGTGTGCATTATTAGTATGTATTTTTATTTATTCTTAATTTTATTCTTATTTTACACACACGATCGTCCGGTCCTGAAGTACCTAAGTAACTTAATAATTGTGTTATGGTAGACAGACAGCTGGTAAATTAACTACTTTACTAATATAATTTTTAAGTACATAAGTGCTTAAATACATATAAACGCGCAGACTCGAAGAACCAAAATATTTTTTATAGAAAATGTTAGCCCGCGGCGAGAATCGAACTCGTGACCCACGGAGCTGGAGGCAGGGTCACTGCCCACTGTGTCAATTCAGTAAAAGTCGGTATTTAACTATAGAATAGTCAACCATCTTTAACTCTAAAGTCGTCTGGAAGAAATTACTACCAAGCGATAAGGCCATCTTTTTAAGTTATAATTTATGTTTACTTTTGTATTGCTGTTTTTTTCTTGTTTTTTTCTCTGTGATATACAATTAAGTATATGTATAAAAAAAACTGTAATCCTTCTCTCTATTAAAAAAAGCTGGAGGGAGTTACAGCTTGCTACATTATTTTATTCAAACAATTTCGTAAGTTTTATTGAAAACTCATTGTTCCCCGATTTTTTAACACCTGACGCTTTGTTAAGAGTCACACAGTCTCGCAGTTCAGTAATTTATATATTGGTAGAAGTAGACAAAGTAGGAACCGACATAGGCTTGCGGAGCCTGCTTTGCGCCTTGCAAAAGTTCATAAGTCGTTATAGTTTTGGGTAAAATTTTATAAAAAAATCCGCAACCAATTTTATCTTTGCCATTACAGCAGTTTAAAACACTGTTAAAGGAAGTTTGTTACAGAAATGCTACTATACTGTTGAGGATTACTTAGGTAATAAGAATGCATGGATAGCTACTGTTCAACCCTCAAGATGGTGATGACTAATTGTAACTAGTAGTATTATTTTGTAAAGGGCAACCGCCGAGTTTCTTGCTGGCTCTTCCTTGTAGGAACAGCTTTCCGAACCAGCAGTAGAGTTGACGATTCAAAAGCACTTGTTTACAAGTTTACTTGAATAAAGAATATTTTGAATTGAAAATCATTCGGCAGCCCTGGGCATGGTACGATGATCACAATCCACCAGCGCGAGACTTCTAATCGTATACCGTAAAGATTTAGATGATAACGCTTTTTGCTACACTAATCACCTGAGCGGCGTTTCTAAATAACTTCTCTGTGATATATTCCTGCTTAACTTGCGAAATATAATGTGCCTAATTGATTTTCCCATTTATCATATTCTTTCCGGTGAAGGAAAACATCGTGATGAAATCTACATATCTCTAGTGAATTCTGAGGATATGTGTAACCTACGAATCCGCATTGGAGCACCGTAGTAGGTGTTAACTCCAACCCTTCTCTCTAATAAAGGAGAGAGGCCTATGCCCAGCAGTGGAATAGTATAGCGCCGTTACTTTAAATGTACCAAAAGGGAGTTGGTAAAGTGCACTTTATTTAGCAAACATAAAATCATGACGCATAAAAATAATAATTGCTGAAATGATATAATAATGATGCTAATTTTTGTAATACTCAATTTAGCATTTTTAATATTTACAGATTATATTACATTATAGATAACCGCCGAGTGGTACCCGGCTGAGTAGAATAGACCATATCTCATTTTTTACCGAGGTATCATAAAAAGTGACTAAGGTAAATTGACCCACCTTGTGGTATCCAGCTGAGTAGGATATATTAACCTCATTTCTTGTGAATGAATGTCGTAAAAGCCTCCTGAGGTAAGTTAACGTCAGGCAGGCGACCGGTCGTAAAATACGTAGCCAAATCATGAGACAACATATTTGTAACATGTGCCGACCCCACTTAGAGTGGGATAACGGCAGGAGGATGATGATTATATTATAGATAAATATGATATTAGAATACATTATACGCGCTATCTATTCATTATACGTTACATAAATTAGTAAGTAACACGTATAAAATGCAATAAACCGCCCAAACCGCACTAACTTGCGATAAGTCTCAATAAACTTCTTTCCAGTAAGCTGCAACTTAGCCATAACGACTAACCGTACACTGACTATTCAATAAAAAATTCAACACACAATTCGTCCCGCCGCTAAAGTATCCCTATGAGACACGACAAAAACCCAAAGTAAAGTAGACTTATATAGCTGGTATCCGGAAAAAAGGTTTCAAAGTTAACCAGATATGTAAGCTACAATTTTTATAATTTCATCAATATCAGCGCAGTCAATTAGCCGTAAAAGCATATCAAACATTGAAACTTTCGAATTTATAATACATATTAAGCCAAATATACTGTTGGGATCACTTAGATGATAAGAATTGCTATTTTTCGACCCTATATTACGTTGTGAACGACAAGACAGTAATTAATAAACGTAACGAAAACTATCGTGAGTGGTATTCATAATTAATGTTTAGATACCTATACTCAAGTATCCCGCCGCGATAACGCCGTATAAAGAGCCTATGAATAAGAACCCCGTAAGGGCTTGAAACTAGTCGGGCTCACCTGATAAAATAAGACGTGTGATAGCCGGTCTCTAAACATTAGTTTAAATATAACTAGTTAAAAGAATATAATTCTTATAAATAGGTACAATATAATTCTTATACTAGTTTAAAAAGAGCAACCGCTGACTTTCTTGCTGACTCTTCTTAGTAGCAGATAACAGCTTTTCGAACCGGCAGTAGAGTTTACAATTCAAAACAATACAAGTTTAACTAAATAATAAAATATTTTGAATTTAAAAATATGTGTTATATTTCTCTTGTCCTTATCCCACTGTAAGTGGGGTCAGCAGAAAATGTTTTTCTCTTCAATCCCTTCCTATTATTCGTCAACTCTGGCGCTACTCCTTTTATATTCATGTCATATTTCAACACAATCCAACCAACTCTTTTTAGGTCTCCCTCTATTCACATATCTATCCACATTCATATTAATTACTCCCGACATGTGGTATTCGGCTGAGTAGAATAGACCACCCTCATTTCTTACCGAGTTGTCGTAAAAGGCGACTAAGGTAAGTTGACGTCAGGCAGGCGACCGGTCGTAGAAGAACTAGACAAAGCATGTAATAAAATGTAATAACATGTTGTAACCACTTAGAGTGGTATAAGAGGTACCATCAGAGAAGTATGATGATTAATACTAGTTCGGTGACATGATTTTCATCCCTCAATTATATGTCCATACCATCTAAAAAAAATAGAGCAGTGATAGCCCAGCGGTGAGACCGTGCGACTCTTTCGAGGGGGGTCACGGGTTCAAACCCCGGGCAGACACCAATGAGTTTTTCTATTAAAATTTATGTATCTAATTGGGAATTACATTTTATCACACGCTTTTTGGTGAAGGAAAACATCGTGAGGAGACCTGCATAACTCTAGAGAATTCTGGAGATATGTGTAACCTACCAATCCGCATTGGAGATGCGTGATAGGTCATAGCTCCAATTCTTCTCTAAAACAAGCCGTTACTATCCCACTGTGGGATACGCGGTGGGATAGGAACAAGCCGTTACTATCCCACCAATACAATACCAAGTATTGGTTGGTAATTTACATTGTCTACTTTCATTGCCCACTTAATTCGTTCGCCATTTTAAAATTGACTCAATCAGTTTTACGTATATATAAAACCAATATTTATCATGAAACTGTATTTTCTTTAATGAAATAGAAAACGCCTTTGCGATTAAGTCCATTCGTTTTAAAAATTTAAATTGCCTTGATACAACTAGCATTCATTTCATTAGCAATCTAATCTAAAAGTTCACCTTACTTGAGGCCGCACGTTATCATGCCAGGCTATTGTGCAGAAACCATTAAAAAATTTACGTGGCACTTTTTAAAAGTAATGAACGGCAAAAGCTCTACTGGCATAGACTATAAAAATATCAGAGTTTAATACATTATTTTTATGACTTCCTGAATCCTTATCCTTGGTGTATTAGTGGATAAACGAAAGTCGAAAAAAGTTACGTTGTAGTCCTAATCATTGGTATTTAAGTTCATTAAAAAAAACTTTAATTAAATACGATTGGTCATTGGCGACTGTCACTATCTCACAACTGGGCAAAGGCCTCTTCTCTCCTTATATAGTGAAGGGACCCTTACAGAACAAAAATATCTATCTGTCTATCTAAAATTAATAATTGTATTGTTGAATAAAATAATTGAGTGTTAAATGAGATACACCTCATTTAATTATTATTACTCATTTATTACTCATTTAACACTACACTATACTAATTAATAATCAAGTTTTCGATTCTAGTTAATCGATTTTTTATAAAACGATTTATTTTGAAGGGTGACAAATCGATCTATTAGTGATCGTATTTTAACTCCAAGTTACATCCCTGGTAATAGGGCAATACTAATGTTCCGTACTGAAAGCAGATCAACGAACTTTTGTATCGCGACTCAATAGCCGTATTTTACTTATATTCGTAAAATATACCCAAAAAACGCCTTAAGAATGATTTGCCTTAAGTATCGTGACTGAATCGATAAAGCAATGGTCTGGAAACGTATTCAAATAACAAACCCTTAAGGGACGAAAGGACGTGGGTTCATTCAAGTGAAACCATATGCCACGTTCGTAAATATTACTCAAGTAGCGATGTTTAGAAGTATTTTTTACTCCATATGTAACTTTGCTTGTTCTGTGGTTTTAACCATTGGATAACAGTCATTAATTTTTATAAATAATGTTGCGTACAGGGGTTCGTGGATTTGGATGAAAATACCTGGTGACTCGTTAAAAACACTTGATTAAACTTTTTACTACAAACTTACTATTTACAGTCTCTATACATTTCGTTGTTCAATAAGAATGCCGAGGTCACTAATAATTCACTTTTATTGTCGCTTGTTTATTCGTTCTTGATCGCTTTTCGCAAACTGAATGTCGAGGCGCACGATACGTCTGCTTATATATATCGAACGAAACGATTTCGAGAACATTCGAGAGACCTTGAAAAAATCGTAAACATGTTTACCGATAAACATGTTTTGATACACGTCGAATGTTCCATAGAATTAGCATTAAGCGAATTTGAAATTTATGGCATACAAATTACGAACTCTTTTCGCATGTTCGTAACAATAATAAATCACTAATCACTAAATATATAATATATTGATAAATAGCAGTAACCCTACCTTCAGCTCAGTGGGTCGAGGGTTTGATTCCCGCCAAGTTTCAAAATTTTTAAAACAATTTATTGGTACTTCGAGTTTAGGTGAATTTAAGTATTTAATTACAAATTATATGTATTTATATTCGCCATTTGTCTGTCACCAATAACACAAGCATTAGGTTATTTTGGAGACGGATAACTGTGTGTATTTGTCCAATATAATATATTCATCTGCTCATAGTGGATAATAAAGTAACAAAATAAAGAAGCCCTCTTTTCCTTTTTCACTACTGAGTAAAATCTTCTTTCTCCGTGGTAAGAAACTTTGGAGTATAGACCACTACGCAACGGCACACGAAGTTATTTTTAATATACAAGTTTAAAATAGTGGCAGCAGATATTAGAAACAATGTTTAAACCCCAAAACCTTTTAAAGTCAAGGGAAAAATCTGTAAAAAATTTTTAAAGACCTTTCGTATTGTATGGATCAGAAAGTTGAGCAATGATATAGACGGATGAAAGAAGAGTGCATGGAAATGAGATGAGAACGTTAAGGTGGATGTGTTTTGTGACAAGACTGGATAAAATACGAAATGAGTATATAAGGGAGCGTCTGAAAGTTGCGACTATTATAAAAAAGAAGAGAAGTACAAGATTAAGATGGTATGGACATGTAATGAGGGATGTATAATGAGTCATGTAACCGAACGAATGTTAAAATGAATGTAGATGGATATGTGACTAGAGTGAAGCCTAAAAGAGATTGCTGGATTGAGTGAAGTATGACAGGTATATGAAAGGAGTAGCGCCATATTTGACTAAAGATAAAAGAATTGAAGAGAAAAACATGTGCCGACCTCACTTATAGTGGAATAAGGGCAGAAAAATGATGATCTTTAAAATAGAATCTTTAAGGGATAGTAGAAACAAGTATATCGTGGTGTTAACTCAGTGCATTTCGGGAATGAAAAATAGTTTGTAACTTTTATGAGTTTCAGACAGTTTTATCAGCAAGGGGAATGTACAGTTTGCTAACTGCCAGACCGTCTGCATATTACGTTCGTATAATTTAGGTATGAAGAAATGTATTTTACAGTAAATGCAGTTTATTTTATCAACAAAATCATCATCATCCTGCCCTTATCCCACTCTAAGTTGGGTCGGAACAGCATGTTACAAACATGTTGTCTCATGATTTGGCTATGTGTTTTACGGCCGGTCGCCTGCCTGACGTCGTATTTTACGACCCTTTGGTTGGAAAGAGGCTGGTCTATTCTATTCAACCGAATACCACAAGGTGGGTCAACTTACCTACTTACCTTACTTAGTCAACTTTTACGACACCTCGGTAAGAAATGGGAGTGGTCTACTTTACTCAGCCGGTTACCACACGGCGGGTTGACTTACCTAAGTCGCCTTTTACGACACCTCGGTAGGATGTGAGGGTGGTCTATTCTATTCAGCCGTATACCATACGGCACTTCTTTTATCAACAAAAATAAATAATAAAATCTGGAGTTCTATTTATAAACTGTCAAGTATTTTATTTTTAATTAAATATACGAGACAATCACACACACGCGGTCCTTCGTCTCCAAAGTAACATAATACTTAATGCGTGACAGATAACTGGTAAAAATATACTTGATTCAATTTTAAATAAATAGTAATAGACATAAATACGCCCAGAGCGAAAACAAACAAATTATTTTTAGAAAATATTGATCCTTGGCGGAAACCGACCCCGTGATCCGCAGACCTCAAGGCAGAGTCTCTATAACAACTACTGTGCCAACGGGCCGATCAGATTTACTGATCTATTATTATTAAAAAATTTCGACAGTTATGCAATGGTTAAACCAAGCATATAGTCATATCTCAAGACTATCCTAGACCGCCGTAACGAGAATCTTCCGCGCGCTCCGAAAGTGGTTTATTGGACGCCCACCTAAAAAGGTTCCTAAGACCGTCGATGCATCTGGTGCTCCCGAAGCATCGTCTAGCGGAGGGAGGGGGCCACTTAGGTTTTCAGTAAGCTTGGGTATGATTGCGATTTGAAAATCATATTCGCACCATGATATAATCAAAGGTGACCACGGTGATCGTGCTGCTATTGCGATTGCTATTGTGTACATAAACAAATGCAGCCCTTATATGCGTATGCAATATATAGGATATAAGGACTACATTTGTTTGTATAAGCAATCTTTTAGTCCAGTGTTGCGGCTTGGAAATCGCCTTTTAAAATTTAATAGCAATGACCACTGTTGTCGTTCTTATTATTATATATTTGATTTACTAATGACAGTTTGTCATTCTAATTGTCAACGAGTTAGCTACTTCACGCTGTTCGCACGCACGTTTTTGTTAAAACTAAACTACTAAAAGTTTTTGTTATAATACACCTTTTTTGGACACCAGAGGTTGTTGTGATTTTCCTCAACTTCCATACAAGCCATCCAAAGGCCTGAACATTGGCGACCGTGACAGGACTGTTCTGTAACCTATATCCATAGAACAGTCCGAAGACAAAAGATTTCGCCACGTTTTTGAGATGATCGAAGCTACAGTCTAGTCTTGATGCAAAAGAAGACACTGCAGTTATCATCTACAAGGCGAAGCTACAAAGAACCTGCAATATTGTTGGAGAACAGCAAAGCTAAACGTGAAGAAGTCTAGAGGTTATCCAGGTGTCAAGGCCGGCGAGGCATCTAAAGCATCGCACCGCACCACCGGAATCAAGGAATATCAGATAAGTGCCCTGTTTATTTCCTTTTCTTTTCATAGCCTAGTTCCGATTCCTAACGTTTCCTATTGTTTCAACCATCCAAACTATTTTAGATAGTCTTGCTTTTGCGTATATGTAGTAAATAGATATACTTGTAACGTAATTTCTTTTCGTAATTATACGTAAACGAATAATATACTTTTTTTTTCTTCTCCAAAAACTAATTATAATTAAACATTTTACGATACAAAAGATATTATCAAGATAAGTAAATAATCATACATAGTTAAAAAATATATTAATATTTTATTGTTTTTTTTTGATTAGTTTAATAGTTTTATTTATTCATAATAGAGTGTACTATACTATCATAGGGTTTTCAATTCACTTTGCATTTTGTAAAGACATATGTTTCATTTCGTGTTTGCCGAACATTCCAGGCCGCTGCAGCGGGCGGCGCACGGCGCATTCGAGTGCTGCTGTTGCCGGCTTCCAGCGACGTTGCTGGGCTCGCGAGTGTTATCGGTCGGCGCGAAACCGGTTTCTCACTCGACGATTGAGGGGCGTAAGATTTTATTTCATTCATTTTGCAAGGTGATAATTAAGATTTGTTGACGTTTCTTCGTACTACGTAACTAAACATTGATTGTTGTACATTTTTATGGCATATTTTTGTATAAGAGGTTTTTACCTTTATAATAATTATTTTTACGCTATTTCCTAGCAATCTAAATTTATAATGACGTTGAGTAGCAGTAAATCAGAGATTAATAAATCTTTGCAAGAATTAGTTATACGACGTAGCTCTATAAAAGGCCAAATAACTAAATTTAAAAATTATTTAGATAAAGTAAGCAAGTTACCGGAGTTATCTAATTTTGAAATAGCTGAATTAACTTTAAAATGTAGTAAATTTGAAGGATTGTCAACAAAATTCGATGATCTGCAGAATCAGATCGAGGTTCTAAATTCGGAGCATTTATCCTTTGAACTTGATGAGAGAGATAACATTGAGCAGGACATAATATTATCTATCGCTTCAGCTAAGACATTATTAAATAAATTTAGCGTTCAAGAAGATGTTAGGCGCGAGTCTTTATTTCATGAAACCCAATGTAATCTCGACCATCATCAGGATTTGAATGTGAAACTTCCTCAAATTCAAATTCCAAAATTTGACGGTTCTTTTTTTCATTGGTTGGAATTTCGTGATACTTTTTTGACGTTAATTCACAATAACGACCGCATCCCGTTGATAAATAAATTCCATTATTTAATTTCATATTTAGAAGGGGAAGCGGCGCGAATTATTTCAAATCTGGAAGTTTCAACAGTAAATTATCACAATGCTTGGAGCTTACTTTGTGATCGCTATGGTAACAAAAGATTACTTATCAATCATCATTTAAATTCTTTATTCAACATTCAATCTATAACGCGGGAATCTGAAAGGGCAATAAGATACTTGGTGGATCACGTCACTAAAAATATACGAGCTTTGTCTACCCTGGGGTTGCCTACAGAGCATTGGGATGTGCTCATTATATTTATTTTGTCTGCTAAATTAGACAGTAGCACCCTGCTAAAATGGGAGGAGCTTCGTAATACACTTGATGACGTACCAAGTTTAGATCAGTTTTATAAGTTTTTGACGAGTCGCGCTGACGTTCTCGAATCGATAAACAGGAATAAATTACATAATCAAAATAAAAATATAAGTAGCATAAATACATCAAATGAAAATAAATTTCAAAATTCCGTTAATCATAATAAAAAAATATTTACAAATCAAAATCATAATAAAATAAATTCATTCTTATGTATAATTTGTAATCAAAATCATAAAATTTACGACTGTAATATATTTAAATCAAAGGACGACGAAGAGAAATATGCAGACGTAACAAAATATAAACTTTGTGTAAACTGTCTGCGTCAAGGACACCATGTTAGTGACTGTCGTATGGGTCCCTGTCGTGAATGCAACGAGAAGCACAATACGTGCTGCACAGCTCAACCTCCTCGTCTAGAACGGAAGAAATTATTCAGCCAAGCACTTCTGTAAATTTTAGTAATCAGAGTAGCAGTGTTCTTTTATCAACAGCTTTAATAGAAGTTAGCAGCCCTACTAATAATAATTCCGAACGGGTAAGGGCATTATTGGATTCAGGCAGTCAATCTTCTTTTATCAGTAAAAAATTGATGAAGAGATTGAAACTTATCTCTAATCCTATGGATATGAACATCGTAGGGCTTGGCAACAACACATCTAATAATGTAACGGAAAGTTGTACTGTAACTATTAGATCAACTAATACTTCTTTTGGCGTTACCTTTTCTTGTTTAGTGCTAGATGACTTGACAGGGGACCTACCTAAAATGCCAATAGATAAAAACATTTTAAATCTGCCTAATAAATTAAATTTAGCCGATCCGTCTTTTGATTTACCTGGGCCAATTGATTTTATACTTGGTGCTGATATATTTTGGCATCTTTTGAAATGTGGTTTTTGGGTCCAAATAAACCCATGTTAAGAAACTCACACCTAGGTTGGTTAATAGCGGGTCCTATCAATCTAAGTTTGCCTAATCATATTTATTGCAATCACACTATTGTTTCTAAAGATAAAAATGTCCATACTAACAATTTGATTACCGGGACCGACGAAAAGAGTCATTATATAAAAAAATATGTAACGAAATCTTCCATTTCCTCTGCTTTTACGTCACGTAAATTTAAATCTAGATATATAAATTTTAATAATATTACTAGGTGAATGAGCCAATTTAGTTTTTATTAATAATAGTTTTTATTCATCGCATTCACTCGGGCTTGGTTAGAATATCTAATTCTAACAAGCTACATTATCCATAAAATTATTAAAATTTAAAATATTAAAATAAACTTATTTGCGCAAACTAAAATAATTACAAATTAACTTTATCCAACCATATCTAAATATTGAATCTGTAGAATTTTGAATTTTGCACTTCTAACTAAAATATTATTATATTACAAATTGTTATGTGGGCCTTTATGACACTATGAGATTTGTTGTATAGACATATTTTTTGATAGCCGTAATTGTGAAGGAACAGCTAAAGAAACTGACATGTTTTTAGTTCAAAACTATAAACCTTTATCTGATTATGCAGCTCACAAAGGCATAAAGCTCTTTTTTGTCACCACTTACGCTCCTCATTCGCGAAATTTGAGAAGCTGGCTTCATGTCGGCTAAATACCGTATTACATGCGATATTGGCAATTTTCATTTAACTTACGGAAATTTATCAATCAAAATTGCGCAAAATTTAAGCTATACTAAACAGTCATCCACTATATCCATTATCTTCATCCCCTCATGGCTTCCTTTCACTTTCCCCAGGGCATTTACTGATCGGAAGACCACTGCGTGCACTAAAAGTATTCAAGCCAATCATGGCGTAGATGAAGTGGATTCGAATCAAATAGAACCGATACGTTCGTCTTGAAATTATCCGAAAACATTTTTGGCAACGGTGGCAAAAGGAGTGTGTGACGTGTATCAAGTAAATTAGAAGAATAATATCAAAATTGAACATAAACGATCTTGTGGTACTACAAGCTCAAGGCGATCTTGTCGATTAGGAAGAGTTGTTCGCCTGTTTCCTGGTCCAGATGGAATCTCTCGAGTTGCTGACATTGCCACTGCTACAGGCTGTGTAAGACGTCCACTGATACGGCTCTGTCCGCTACCTACAACCGATGAACTTCAAGCTTGAAAGACTTCATCCTTCAAGGGCGGGGAAGATGTTGCGGCTTGGAAATCGCCTTTTAAAATTTAATAGCAATGACCACTGTTGTCGTTCTTATTATTATATATTTGATTTACTAATGACAGTTTGTCATTCTAATTGTCAACGAGTTAGCTACTTCACGCTGTTCGCACGCACGTTTTTGTTAAAACTAAACTACTAAAAGTTTTTGTTATAATACACCTTTTTTGGACACCAGAGGTTGTTGTGATTTTCCTCAACTTCCATACAAGCCATCCAAAGGCCTGAACATCCAGTAATCGCTGAATCTCTAAAAGCGTAAATAGTAAATAAAAAAAAATGCTATTGGCTATTATGTTTTTCAGCTATCACTAGACAAAGTTATTGTTGAGCAAACTTCCGAATCAGTGGTAACTTCTTGTAAACATTTGACGATTCAAAAGTACTGTAAACAGTTTACTTGAATAAAGAATATTTTGAGTTTGAGTTTGAGTTTGAGTTAGAATAGCGTAAAAGTGTCACAAATATCGATCAAATTGTATCAGATATAAGAAATAGATTTGTTTGTGTAACAATAATTTTGGGCAATTCTAGGTAATACATTCACTTGGAATATCGTAAAAGTAAATAGCCTCGATATAATGATAATATTTATTTGTAGTATTATTTTACTTTCTTATGGAATATCCATAATTTTGTATAGCAATAGCAGTTATCTAAAATTCAATAGCAGATGATGCTATATGATGAGTGAATCATATCATGATCACTAAGTGACTGGTAAATCTGTCCATCCCTTGTTTATAGAGTTGGAGCTGGCGGGGATGAGGACAATATGTACAACGGTACCCTATCCTTGTCACCAGCAAAGTAGTAAATCATTTAGGTTGTTTATTCGGTGTGTGTCCAACATAACATAACATAAGGGATTTCTACCTGATAAAAAAGCATGTAGACGTATATGGAGTAAAAAATACTTCCAAAGCTCGCAACGTCATTGCAATTAGCACAAACGGCCTAGTATTTTTTTTAAGCGCAAGAAAATTGGAGACGAATCTCTCCCTTCCCATTGGTGATACAATCACCCTACATAACATAATATTTTATATTACTGATTGCGAATCTCTGTTAACTTTGAAGGTTTGAATCTGATTCCGTATAACGTTCGCATTTGCGTAACTGAATTATACGGGTATGGACACCGGACGGAACAAACTTTAAACTAACTCGTGATGACCGAACCAACCACAATGAAATTATAAGGAATCATAAAGTTGTATTATCTCAAGTACTAGAAAACCCTAATATGCCTTCTCTTGTAATATTAATCAAAACTTGGCTCGCTTTTCCAAAACGATGATGAAATAAATCGAGATGCGGTACACTCAGACACAAAGAACGCGCAAATTGTTGGCCCTCGACGTGAATCGAACCTGCGACCCGAGGAGCACAAGGCAGGGTAACGGCTGACTGCACCAACGGGCCAGTCATAAATATAAGACGTAAAGTGAGCAAAGTCGTATCTCTTTAGTCAATTAAATATTAAAGGTAAATTAGTAATTAATGATAATTGTAATTATGTGACATCTCTTACGACTAGAGCAAACTAAAATATATGCAAAACGTATCTTTACGTTCGTTAAGTTAAAGCCTGTAAACACTATAAGAACAATTATGTAGAACTTCCGCGTACAAAGTCCCAAGTAATAAACAAAAGTTACAAATTTTGCATGTCTATGATACTGAACAATGTACGAGTAACAGTAAAATAGTTCGCGTATGACTGGCGTGTTTCAAACACGATATTCAATTCTGTTTCAGATAGTTGTCAGATTCACATATTCAGTTTTCGAAATGTAGCCAAAAATATCGCCAGGAAAAGTCACAAAAATATCAAAAATGAAACCTATATATTGGTATCGACAATACGGTACCTACAAAGTCTACTATACTGTTGAGGATTACTTAAATGATAAGAATGTGTGGACATAGCTGCACTTCTACCCTGTACAAGACAGTAATGACTAAATGTAACTACTTATAAGATTTATGTTTTAAAAAGAGAAACCATCGACTTTCTTGCTGGCTTTTCTTGGTAGGAACAGCTTTCCGAACCAGCAGTAAAGTTGACGATTCAAAAGCACTTGTTTTGTGTTGTGTTGTGTTGAATTTGAATTTGAATTTACAAATCTCAGCAAACTACTTAAAAAAACAGTACAAAAAGTATTTTAATAAAAATACAAAAGTATTTTTGCCACAGAAATTATATAACGATTTCAAAAAAATAAACACGGTTTATAGTGATCAATGACCGTACACGCCATTCCAACCTTGACCGAAATACATTAATTGCAAATAGGGTACAAATAAGCAGGTACGAGAGAGACAAAACTATAATGTTATTATTTTCTTCGGTTTTTGAACAAGCCTACCGCGTCAGGTCAGTCAATCATTACTAACAAAGTCAAATCTCAATTACATTATATTTATTTTCTTAGAAAACATATTTTAAAAAAAAATTATTAAAATTGAATTATACCAAAGTGTTGAAGCATTATCAAGCATGGTCCATATATTTCATACACACACGAAGATCGAAGGACGCGGCGTGCGGGGAAATCGCGACCGGGACGAACGAAACTCGACAACGAAATCCACTAGCTAGCGGTCATGCGCCGTATCACATTAAAACTATGTAATAATTCATTTTTTAAAGAATAAAATACAGTCCATTATCCAGCGGCAGATGCCGCAACACAAAGTTATCGTATATATTTAAGTGATCAGTGCATGCACTTAATGTAGTAGCGACGGTATCAGTCTGTATATGTTTGATTAAGAATACAGACTGACGTAATCTGTTAACAGTGAAAATACTTTTAAAAAATACAGACGTGTAAGGTTTTAAATGGGTGTTAATATTTAGAGAAGTAGTTTGGCTATTCAAATTCAAAATATTCTTTATTCAAGTAAACTTGTAAACAAGTGCTTTTGAATCGTTAACTTTACTGCTGGTTCGGAAAGCTGTTTCTACCGAGAAGAACCAGCAAGAAACTCGGCGGTTGCTCTTTTTAAAATATAAACCTTAGAACTAGTTACATTTATTTATTACTGCCTTGTACAGGGTAGAAGTGCACCTATATCTACACATCCTTATCATCTAAGTAATCTTCAACAGTATAATAGGCTTTCTGTATCAGCCTCTTTAACAGTGGTTATAAACTGTTGTAATGGCATGGCCAAAATTGATTTCGGAATTTTATTATAGAATCTCATACCCATACCCACAAACGGTTCACGTACTTTTGCTAGGCGCAAAGCAGTCGCAGGCTTATGTCGGTTCCTACTTTGTCTATTATATACATCACCTATCGTTTTATAATTCCTTATTATTTTTATGTACAAAAATTACATTGTTTAAAATATACTGTGAATCAAATGTAAGAATACTTATTTCCTCAAACTTCTCCCGCAGGGAATCACGCGGACTTAAATTGTAGATGCCACGTATGGCTCTTTTTTGTAATACGAAAATTTTTTCACTATCCGCGCATTTACCCCACAGCAATATTCCATAAGACATAATGCTATGGAAGTAAGCAAAATAAACAAGTTTTGCTGTTTCGACATCTGTAAATTGTCTTATCTTTCGAACAGCGTAGGCTATTAAAAATATATTTGCCAGAGAGATTGTACAAAGCAAATCTATAGTCGCTTTTAAAGGGATATACTATATGAGTAAGACTAAGGTAGGTTGACCCGCCGTGTGGTATCCGGCTAAGTAGAATAAACCAACCTTATTTCTAACCGAGGTGTCGTAAGAGGCGCCTAAGGTAAGTTGACGTTAAGCAGGCGGCCGGTCGTAAAATACATAGCCAAATCATGTGACAAAATATAACATGTCGTGCCGATCCCACTTATAGTGGGATAAGGGCAGGATGATGATGTAAAATATGTCTTCTATCTATCTATGTTTCGAAGATTGCAATGATTTCTACAAAAGTAATATCCTGCCGTAATATCATTGATGAGCCTGTTTTCTTTTTCGGCGAAGAACACACCCAAATGTCGAAATCTAGGCTACAAAAACATCAATGGAATTATCTAAAGATATGCAGGATTTCTAGAATTGTTTTCTTCAATAAAAAACAGCTACGTAATAGAAAAGTCATACGTGTTCTGTGAATGTCGACCATAACAACTTTCTTTAATTATTTAGAAAGTGGCAACCCTAACTAGTGGAGTTTAAATCAAAACAAATATTATCTATGCAAATTTGACCTATGAAATATCCTTTATAACCGTTGCAATAAGAGCGGTACAATAATTTGCTTCCGAGTACAAAATATACGTACGAATAGGCGAAAGTCACAAATAGAAATTTGCATACACAATATATGAGAGTTACAGTAAAGTTGTCGGGCCGCATGTGACGGCCCGTGATTGCAAACGGAATAAATAACACCGTGAAATGAGAATATTTAGTTGTGGGGAACGCATTCAATGTTGCTTTTCTCGTTCTATATTTCGTTTTGATTGACACTACTGAGTTTACACGTATACAATGTCAAATTTAATTGTTATTCTATACTAGCAACGCCTGAGCTGTGATAGCCTAGCGGTGAGACCGTGCGACTCTATCGAGGGGAACACGAACTCAAACCCGGGCAGGCACCAGTGAGTTTTTCTATTAAAACTCATGTGTCTAATTGGTAATTGCAATTTATCACACACTTTTCGGTGAAGGAAAACATCGTGAGGAAACCTGCATATCTCTAGAGAATTCTGGAGATATGTGTAACCTACCAATCCGCATTGGAGATGCGTGATAGGTCATAGCTCCAATTCTTCTCTAAAACAAGCCGTTACTATCCCACTGTGGGATACGCGGTGGGATAGGAACAAGCCGTTACTATCCCACCAATACAATACCAAGTATTGGTTGGTAATTTACATTGTCTACTTTCATTGCCCACTTAATTCGTTCGCCATTTTAAAATTGACTCAATCAGTTTTACGTATATATAAAACCAATATTTATCATGAAACTATTTTCTTTAATGAAATAGAAAACGCCTTTGCGATTAAGTCAATTCGTTTTAAAAATTTAAATTGCCTTGATACAACTAGCATTCATTTCATTAGCAATCTAATCTAAAAGTTCACCTTACTAGATCATCAATTGCAATTTATCACACGCTTTTCGGTGAAGGAAAACATCGTGAGGAAACCTGCATATCTCTAGAGAATTCTGGAGATATGTGTAACCTACCAATCCGCATTGGAGCAGCGTAGTAGGTCTTAGCTTCAACCCTTCTCTCCAGAAACGGAGAGAGGAGGCCTATTCCCAGCAGTGGGTTTGTAAAAGGCCACTACTTTACTACTTTTACTAGCAACGCCCCGCGTTTTCACCCGCTTACATACCGATAACGTGATAGTGGAAAGTCTACTAAGTTATCTTCTAATTCTAGTTCTAATTATTTTTGGTAATTATTGTTTGTTATTAAATTAATAGTTTGACCCTGGAACTTATAAGGAAAACTTTGGTTAAGGCAAAGGAAATTTTAACTGGAAATTGAATTATTTTAGCTAACTCACCAGTTGCAGACCTTGTTATAATGGTCGCTATGATGGATTTGTTATGACATTATTTTCTTTAGATTGACATTTTTAGTTCTTTACATATTAATCGGCACTTTTATAATCTAAAGAAGTAGTTATATAGTGAAAACATTACAAACATACATCCATACAAATTTTTCCTGTTAATACTATTATAGTAAATATTTTTTTTTATTATATTAATAATAATATGTTAATACTAGTATAGACTAACTGCGGAAGAGGCTTTGCCCGTGTGGAAATCAGTATGTGACAAATTTTTTCCCTAATTGAAAATAAAAGTACTTACATTACTTAAGTGTTTACTAAAAGTCATAGAAAAATCCGTCCCGTAGATTTTGAGAAAATTGATTAAATATTGACAGACAGCTTTTTGAGTACTTTGTTTTGTGTGTCATAATGATTTTCCAGCGTAAATCTCGACCGTGCGCGTATACATAACGGTTACCTTTAACCTTTCTTGAGTATTGGAATATTTTTTAGTGAAAACCGTACCGTACCGTAAAATTCGTTTAGTAGATTTTTTGAAAATCGATTACATAGGTCTCTATGACTATAGAATATAGACTTTTTTACAGGCTTTTACAGACAGTCTTTGGGACTACTAACGCGTACGAAGTTGCGGATTGCTATATGTATAGTAATATATATGTATCTATATATATATCTTTATTTTCTTCTTAAATTTTAGAACCACTTTTTTAAATAATTATTTAAATAAATGTATGGGACAATTACACAAATGATTCTGCGTTCTAAAGTAAGTAACTTAATACGATAAGCGAAATACATCTGGTGAATATACCACCTATATAATTTTAAATATATTCTTAAACAACATAAATACACCAACAACTCGAAGAACCAATATTTTTTTAAAGAATTTTTTTTTGCCCTCGGCGGAAATCGAACCCGAGAAACTTGGACCTGAAGGCATGAATACTGCCACGGGTTGCTCATATTATACCAACACACAGCTACGAAAATCTAAAATAGTATATCAGTAATACTCGAAAAACTGTATGTGTTTGCGGAATAGTCTGTTTTTAGATTCTAGTTTTCAGGCTCCAAATTAGTTCCAGGTTATGTTCCCTTTTAGTTCTAGAAACCGTAGAATTAGTGAATGCCTTGAAGTTATTTAATACTATTAAGCGTTAGAATAGTTCAGGGTTTCGCCAAGTTTTGGCGGATTTCGGAACTTTAAAGTTAGGAATGCAAATTAAATTAATACGCTATTGATTCTCAGTAATCGAATCGTGAGTGTAAAATAGTTTGGAACTATGTGCGATGTTAATAAGGAAAAATCGATAACTCGGCACAATTGCTATACAATTTCTAATTGAAGCGTATAAAGTCAATAAATGTGAGCGAGTTGCCTGTATGAAGAATATTTTAAGATCCGTAGGAAATTAGAGTAAAGTAAAAAGTAGTAAAGTACACTAGTGTTTATGAATCATCAACTCTACTGCAGGTTGAAATCTGTTCCTACCGAGAAGAGCCAACAAGAAACTCACGGTTGCCTTTTTGAAAACAATTCTCTTAACTATAATAGTTACATTTGGATATCACTATGTTGTACAGGGTCGAAGAGTAGGTATATCCACGCATTCTTATCATATATATAATCCCCAACAGTATAATAAGCTTTCTGTATGAGACCTCTCCTTAACGATCGCCCTTTATGAAGTAACAAAAGAGAAGGTCTATCCGTTGAGGAAGAAGAATAATGAAATGACATTCCTTGGCAATCCTGCTGCTGGGTAAAGACTTACTTTCGCTTAGTAGGATATGAATCTAACACTATATTACCTAATTTTTTTTTATACAGGAAAAACCTCTAATGGGTACCACCGCCCGACGGGGACAGGCGGTGGTTATGTCGGACTCGCACCGACTAAAACGATATGTATGCTCCCCACGCTGCTGATGGCTGGGCAGGGTACCTTATTTGACCGCACCCCCGCCAACAGCAACTCTGAACCCCAGAGTGCACCAACTCTGGGTCGGGGCCTCTCTAAAAGAGGCCCCTCCCTCCGCTGGACGATGCATCCGGGGCCTTATAAGGAGGGGGTCCGATAAACCCCGTTCGGAACGCCCAAGAGGTCCCCGTTAGGGCGGCATGCGACGGACTTCGGCGAGTCGCCTGCGCCCCGCTCGCCTGTGGCGGATCGGGTCTAAAGACTCGACTTCCCGGATCCGTCCCGCCGCCTCCTTCCGCAAGATAACATCCTCGCAGAAGGAGGCCATATTATCTCAATAACACGATGACCACATTATCAATTGTAATTGCAGAAAATTCTCATTACCTGATGATGCTTCGCTTACTGAGCGAAACTGGTTGTTGTAAAGAATGTTTGGTAGTGTCTATGCGTTTTTACAAAAACTGCATTTATGAAAACCGATATTACATTACATTTACTATTACCTCGATTTTCTTTAATTTTGATTTTCTTATTATATCCTTACATTATTTTTGCATTACTGATCTTCGTAAAGTAAGGCTTGCTTTTGTAAATAATAATAGTCATAGATATCTGCAGGTTTTAACCAGTAAAACCATATCAGAATCACGCTCTCCAACCGCTAGGTCATCGGAGCGTTTATAAATCTGTATTATAAATACAAATATGGGATAAATTAGACTCTTTAGTTAAATTTATACACTTTGAATGTGCATAATAAGTGTTCCAGCATTTACTTTTATGAATTTTGGACAGGTTTATCAGTGACTACGAAGTTAGTTACCAAAGCTTTCAAGCGCGTATAATTTAGTTTAACAGATGGAAAAGTTACTTATTGTAATGTCTGGGTAGCTGTTTTACATTTGACCAATTATGTTATTATATTATATGTAAAAAGAAATTCAATTTTTTGTATATAAAAATGCAAGGAATTGTAAAACAATAGATGTCTTACGAGGTAGGAACCGACATAAGCTTGTAGCTCTTTCTTTGCGCCTTGCATAAGTTCGTAAGTCATTTTTGGGTTTGGGTATAAGATTCTATAATAAAGTTCTGCAATCACTTTTAACTTTGCCATTACAGCAAAAACACTGTTAAAAAGAGGATGATACAGAAAGCTTACTATAGGGATAGGGTTAGGGATAGCTATATCCCCAACAGATGATAAGAATGCGTGGTTATAGCTACTCTCCGACCCTGTAATATATACCCTGTAGATAGCAATGACTAGATGTAATGTAACTACTAATAAGAATTATGTTTTGAAAACAGCAACCGCCGAGTTTCTTGCTGGCTCTTTTCGGTAGGAACAGCTTTCCGAACCAGTAGTAGAGTTGACGATTCAAAAGCACTTGTTTACAAGTTTACACCAATAAAGAATAACTTGAATCAAATCGAACCAAATCAAGTCATATTTATTGCAAATACAGTAAAATTATGAAAGTTACAAGAATAATTTGATTTGATTTGAAGACATTGACAAGATCGCAATTTATTTTATTTATTATCGCTTATTATTTTAAAAAATCGCTTGATTTTTTAAAATAATAAAAGTACATACAAAGAAACGCCGCGATAAAAGTTAAAGTTAAAAAGGCCTTCCGCGGGAATCAAAACCCAGGGGCATTGAATAAGCACCTTAAGTACCTTGAATAAGTACAATATTGATATATATTTTTTTCTTTGTACCCAAAAGAAAACAGGGTTTTTATCCTATAAGTGAACCAGGTTTATAAGCTTTATTTATCCAAAATTTCGTCAATATTGGTTAGGCAGATTAGTTATGAAAGCGTAACCGACAGACAAACTACCTTTCGCAGTTATACCATAATATCATTATTTACCTATTTTTTTTACATAGTACTACAGGTTTATATACAAACTTAAATCACTGCAGATAAAAGAGCCGACGGATCAAAGATCTTGAACGTTTTAATCTTTTGTAGCCTTTGACAGTTGAGGTAAGTCGATTGAAAATAAAAAGGTTGTCAAAAAGAAATGTTGCCCTCATCGGCAAAGACATAGATAGATATCTTGAAGAATTAAGCCTCTAAGAAATTCGTTTATAGAATTAAAATTCTTTTTAAGAATAACTTCGTACATTCATGTCTTTTATGCCGTGCGGTATCCGACTGAGTAGAATAGACCACCCTCATTTCTTACCGACGTGTTTCAAAAGGCGACTAAGGTAAGTCGACCCGCTGTGTGGTATTCGGCTGAGTAGAATAGACCATCCTTTTTTCAACCGAGGTGTCGTACGTAAAAGGCGACTAAGATAAGTTGACCCACCGTGTAGTATTCAGTTGAGTAAAATAGATCACCCTATTTTTTACCGACGGGTCATAAAATATGTCTAAGGTAAGGTGACGTCAGGCAGGCGGCCGGTCGTAAAATACGTAGCCGAATCATGTGCTTATAATATATCGTGCCGACCCCACTTAAAGTGGGATAAGTGCAGGAGGAATAATAACAAATCGCATATATGTATTCTATAGTATTCAAAATGTATTTATTTCTTATGTTAGATAGGATCATCCTTACCCTTATCCCACTCTAAATAGGGTCGGCCACAATACGCCTCATCTTCCATTTTCTCCTATGATTTCTCTCTGGATTGTAACGGCCTGTTACTATCCCTGTTACTAGTGTAGGCTTCCTCTCTCTATTTCTGGAGAGAAGAGTTGGATCTAAGACTTACCACGCTGCTCTAATGCGGACTAGTAGGTACACATATCACTTGAATTCTCTAGAGATATGCAGGTTTCCTCACGATGTTTACCTTCACGGAAAAACGTGTGATAAATTGCAATTATCAGTTAGACACATAAGTTTTAATAGAAATTTCATTGGTGCCTACCCGGCGTTTGAACTCGTGATCCCCTCGAAAGAGTAGCACGATCTCACTGTTGGGCTATCACAGCTGCGTCCAGCAGTGGGCAGTACACTGGCTGTTATGGCCTTACTATGTTAAATGGGATGCCAAAAGAATTTTTAAGGTGGGCACGGAATAAAAAAGGTTGGGAAACACTGGTCTAAACCGTTTTAATTTACATATAAATAGAATTAGGCTTTATTTTGCCGAGATCCATAATACAAAAGTAATAGCAATATACGAGCACTACACACGTTCACTATACGTTCACCACTATTGTGGTGGCGGTATAAATGCTGCATGTTTTAGGTATGAAAACGAATAGTCTACTCTACATTTAGCACTATATATCTATCTATTTATATTATCGCGGCTTATAGCAAAATAATTTTACTTTTACTTTCGTCTTAATTTATTTAAGGGTAAACAAATACTTTCCATTTATCCTTAATATTCTATATACATAAAAGTTTTATTGTTTTTGTTTCGCTACTTATGTACGATTACCTATTTTTCCAATTACCCGGAGGCTGCGTATAAACAAAAACAATTTATCTCTTGAGACCACTCACGTTTCTGAATGATCACAAATAAGAAACACAATCAATTTATATTCTTGCCAATCCATATATATTTCTCAGATAAATGTTTATAGATTATGTTTGGTTTTTTTGCTTTTTTTTCCTTATTTTTCTTTGCTTATTTCTAAATTGTTATTCAAGCCATAGTAATAGTCAATAAGGTTTTTTTTACTTTTAATCTCGTGGGTTGGAGGGTCGTACTTATTCAGCAATCATATTTTTAACCGATAAAGATATTTAAACACGTTTAGAACATGATAATGCATGTAAGAAATCTAGAAACCTTAGCATTGTATAAATCCATAGTACAAAAAATATAATTATTTTTCAACAATCCGCTTTAGTCAAGAAAATCGATGTAGTACTAATCTAAAAAAATACGTTCTCATACCTTATACATGCAGGATAAGTAGCCGTATATGCCACAAGCCACCACCACTATACTAAGCAAGCGCTACACACATTCACTACGACAATGTCACTACGACATCTTCCTGCTTTGCCCCAGAATAAAATCGTGAAGCAATGCAAAAAGGATTGTGCTTCCTACATCTAGCATTACATAGATTTTCTTAACACGCGTGGATTATAGCAAAATAAATCTATCATTACTTTTCCATCATTAAACGCACATATAAAACGCATATATTTCGACTGACCCGTTGGCGCAGTGAGTAGTGTACCCTACCATCAGCTCTGCGGGTCGCGGGTTCGATTCCCGCCGAAGGCCAACATTTTCTATAAACAATTTGTTGGTTCTTCGAGCCTGGGTGTGAATTTGTATTTAAGTATGTATTTAAAACTATATATGTATATATTTACCAGTTGTCTGTCACCCATAACACAAGTATTAAGTTACTTACTTTGGGATGGACGACCGTGTGTTTAAGTGTCCCATATATTCGAATAAAAACTGACTCGTAGGCGCAGGTTACATGAGCCTAGACTTCAGCTCAGCGGGTCACGGGTTGGATCACCACCGAGAGCATTGTTGATGTTCTATAAAAAAAATCGAATCGGGTCGTATATGTGTATTGAATGTACATTTAAAATTTTATATATTTTTTTTAAATGAATATTAACATTTACTGTATGAATATTTAACCAAATTTATGTATTTTACAAAATGAAGATTTTATAAAAACTTAAAACAAAATTAAAACCAACTAAATAAAACTATAAAAAAAAACAAAACCAAAAATTATATATACATATTTACATCTATTTACACTAAATCAAAACCGACGATTCCACTGCAGCGGGGTAATGTTCCCAAAATACTGGCAGCGTTACCCCTTTGAATGGCCAAACTTATTCGTTAGCCAAGGTAGCTGCCAGCTCTCGGGTCCCCGGTACGCTCTACGAGCCTTCTCGACAGCTCATTGAAGAAGGTATGAGCGTCCGGGCCCCGTGGACCCAAGGTCTCTACACCAAAAGGCACAAAAATGAAGCTTCCGTCTATATCTTCATATTTGCGCCTTTTGGCATGTTCTGCACTGCTAGCTGCCGCTCCCGCCATAGTAGAGGTCCCTTGAATATGGGACGCTGCTAAGGTCTACACATGTAGCATCCCAAACAAGTGACCTCCCCAATTTCCAAGGAATGAGAGTACCATCCATACCATCAGGACTGTTGCCATCGCTACGAGCCAAACCATTTGGTTCCAAAATAGCAGGCACATTAACGGTGGCAAGAGACTTCCGGATGATTTCATTTAAATTGCTATGGCGAGAATGACGACCAGCACTTTTCGAACAAGAGAGGTCCAGTGGTGTCCATACATAATTATAATTGCATTTATTTTCAAGTTGTCTTTCACCCATAACACGAGTATTAAGGATAAGGTATTAAGGATCTAAGGATACGTTTTTTGATGTGTTATACGACAACCTCAACGTTTTTAGAAATAAATTATCGAAGATACTGTAATTATTATATTTATATTGTCCTTTTCTTTTTAAGATCCATTTTTAAAACAGTTTTAATTAGTATTTATTCATATATATCGTATTTGATTTAAATATTCAAAAATATATTGTCATCGTACATGTCTAAGTTGCATGCTGTGTCTATAAATGACATTGGGTCTACATTTATAAATCTTAAGCTTTTTCTTCTTTGTATTTAAATTGCAGATAATTCTGTTTTAAATATTTAAATAAATAAATATAAAGATACTTTAGAGATGGACGACCATGTGTAGGAACGGCCGCACAAAGTAATACAACCTACCTTTCAATTCCAACTACATATATTTATTTCTCACAATATTAACACGTTACAATTTACTTTCGTTTTCACTGTAACACTTTACAAAACGTACTGTCACTGCTCCACCTGATACCGTCCCTTTTAAAATCTATAATATTAGTCAAATGATTTCTATTTAGTTTATTTAACAAAAATACAATTATAAATTAAAACGTTTGTCCTAAAACTTGTTCTTAAATTATTGAACCTTACACTCGACCATCCTGACATCGTGTATGGCCTCATACACGTAACTGGTGAAACCTTACACGTGGGTGTAATTGTCCCATATTTATTTATAACAATGAAAAAGAACAAAATTATTTAATCAAAGAATAAATCACCTGTATATTATACAAGATGATCAACATTAGGAACAAAATAAATATTCTTTTATTGCGAATTATAGTTATTCATTCGTTCCTTTTGGGATGAATATTATTCAATTACCAGAGGGCTGGGTTGAGGCACAAACAATCTGTCTCCAGGGACTACTCTCACTCCCGAACGGAGTGATATAATTAAATTACAATTCATATTTTCCGTTTGTACTACTCCACAGGACTAAATTTATTAATCTATACTAATATTATAAAGAGGAAAGATTGGTATGTTTTGTGTGTATGTAATGTTTTCACGCAAAACTGGACCGATTTTTAAATTCACTCACCACTGGAAAGCTCCTTTTTCACTGTGTAACATTTATTACATTTTCAAAAAAATAGGTATCCCTAATAAAATTGTAATAAAGTGTGAAAAAATTTGTCCTATAAATCTTTCATCGCGTGCGCTGCTGAAGCTATTGGTGATAGAACAAAAAAGTTCTACAGTATTATAGAACGTATCAATATACACAAAAAAATCCGAGATACCATATGTCTTAATATTATAGTTATGCCAATATAACTACTTTTTTTACATTGTAAAAGTTGTTAGAAATGCTGACAATAATCAAACCATTTTATTCATATCTCCGTATTAATCCTTATTGTATTAAATTATATTTTATTAAAGACTGTTTCAATACCTGTAGAAAAAATTCAAATTATTAAAATCGGACGCTCCAATCGAAAGATGTTGATGTGAATTTACAAAAATAAATCTTTAGTCTGTAGTCTTTCCACGACATCGGTATGTACGCGAGTGAAACCGCGAGGCATTGCTAGTAATCTATGTATTAAATTCGCGGACATCGAAAAAAATTTTTGTAGTACAAAAGGGAGCCAAATTAATGCATGAGTTTGTACGAATTCTGCATACATCAGGTATGAGAACGGATATTACACTCTACATTTAAAATTACATATATTTTCTTTTATCGTGGATTATAGCAAAATAATACTTTCAGTACTTTTGATTTCATGTTTCCACTGCCCTTATGACACTCTTCCATTCTCTTCTATCATTCGTCAACTCTGGCACTACTCTTTTTATACGCATGTCATATTTCACACAATCCAACCATCTTTTTTAGGCTGCCCTCTATCCATCCACATTCATATTTAACATTTGAGCTGTGATAGCCCAGCGGTGAGACCGTGCGACTCTTTCGAGGGGAACACGAGTTCAAACCCAGGCAGGCACCAATAAGTTTTCTGTTAAAACTCATGTGTCTAATTGATAATTGCAATTTATTCGCTTTTCGGTGAAGGAAAACATCGTGAGGAAACCTGCATATGTCTAGAGATTTCTGAAAATATATGTAACCTACCAATCCGCATTGGAGCAGCGTGGTAGGTAGGTCTTAGCTCCAACCCTTCTCTCCAGAAACGGAGAGAGGAGGTCTATTCTCAGCAGTGGGATTGTAACAGGCCGCCACTTTACTTTAATATTTGGTCACGTTTTAAATATTATAAACCTTCTTAATCCATACACATGTTAATGTTACAAACGAGAAAGTCTGTCAGTCTATCTGTTAGGCTTTCACGGCTATTCTGCTTGAGCATCTGATGAAATTTGTTAAAATTCAAGCTTATATACCGGGCTAATATAATATGAAATTTGCAATTTTTCCACTAATTTCTCAAACTAGAGACGTTATGAAGGTGGGCTTGCCGAAAACGGAAGTTGAAATCATCGGAATCCAGTAGAAATATTGAAAGTATTAGGATCATTTTTTAATTAAGTTTCTTTGCTTCGTTATGAATTTTTAGTATTGAGTCTGAAAGTAATGATATAAAATTTTGCTGTAATCCACGTTAGTTTGCCAAAATCTATGTTATAGTGTGCGAAAGGTAGGTAAAATCCGATGTGACCCGTTTATATATATTATAATAGGTAAAATCCGTTCTTAAAAACAAAACGACATACGGAAGTTCGACAAGGCTCGTTTCTGTTTTTGTTTAGATGGTATAAGGAAAAATAAAGTTATCTGCGAGAGCACTCGCCTTCCCGAACGAAATCAAAATAAACAAAATTACATTCTGTTTTTACTTTTTTTGTATTTGAATAAAACTAACGCTGTCTATAAATCAGCTGACATCTGAAATTGCAAATATCAAATCGAATCAAAATAATCTTTATTCAAATAAGCTTATTCAAGCACTTTTCAATTGACAAGGATTAGTATGATTAATGCTACAGCTGCTTCGGAATGTTGCTCTTACCGAGAAGAACCAGCTAGAAACTCGGCGGTCAATCTTTCATTTTCAATTTACATTATTAAACCACAGTCCTGTTTGAAGCTGAAAGGATATTCAAATCGAAGCATTTTTATCATCATAATAATCTTGTATTGTGTATAATAATATGCTTTACTATTTTTTCTTACACCTAAATCTTTTCGTAGACATATCTAGTATGGTAGCTGAGTTTTATTGTAGAATCGAATACCTAGACCAAATGTATCTATCTATGCTTATTATAAAATAAAGTCTCCAAAGCTGTTTGTCTGTATGTAATCGATTTTCTCAAAATCTACTGAACGGATTTTAGTATGGTTTTTACTAAAAGGTAGTGCAATTCCTCCGAAAGGTTTAGGTTAATAGAACATAATGGTTTTATATAAATTGAGTTGAAGAGGTCGTTTTTCGACAATTTTTAGTGGGGGTAGTAATTCAAATTCAAATTCAAAATATTCTTTATTCAATATCTTATAGGCTCCAATCAAGACCTAAGAAGGCCCCTACTTCTTTATTTACTTAACTACATTTTTACTTTATAATAAACACCACTTAGCTGTGATAGCCCAGCGGTGAGACCGTGTGAGTCTCTAGAAACGATCATGGGTTCAAACCTCGGCACCAATGAGTTTTTCTATTAAAACTTATGTGTCTAAATGATAATTGTAATTTATCACACGCTTTTCGGTGAAGGAAAACATCGTGAGGAAACCTGTATATCTCTAGAGAATTCTGGGGATATTTGTAACCTACCAATCCGCATGCGAGCAGCGTGGTAGGTCTTAGCTCCAACCCTTCTCTCCAGAAAGGGAGAGAGGAGGCATACGCCCAGCAGTGGGATAGTAACAGGCCATCACAAACCAGAGAGGAATGATAGAAGAAAATGGAAAGTGAAGATATATTGTGCCGACACTACTTACGGTGGGATAAGGATAAGAATGATGACTAGTGGGATAGTAACAGACCGTTACTTTACTTTAAACACCACTAGGTCGTTTAAAATTTAAGTGATACGTGACGTATCCGATTCCAATGGGAAGCCATGTTCAAGGCAACGCATTATTAAATTACCAACACGCAGTGTGTAAGCAAAAACAATCTATCTCTAGAGACCACTCTCGCTCTCGAACGAACACAATTAAGTAAATTACAATCCATATTTCGCCTTTCCATATCGGGTATGAGTCGGCTCTTTTGTTGTTGATACGAAAATAACAGCGCTGTATAGAAAATATATGGAAGGGCACGTTTTCTTGGTACGCGTATTGTGATATATCATATTAGCAGTATTATTATTTCTGTGCCAAATATTATATCTGTAATTAAACAAAATAAATGTTAGGTTTGATATAGATATAGTAGATAGTTTTTTTTTATGGTGATGAAATAAGAGTTCAAAGCTGTGAAAGCCCAGTGGTGAGAACGAAGGGTTCCTGGGCAAGCATCAATGACAAATTTTCTGTGTCTATTTGACGGCTTAGTAGTATAGACGACCATCATTTCTTACCGAGGTGTCGTCGGGCACCTAAGGTAAGTTGACTCGCCGTATGGTATCCGGCTGAGCAAAATAGACCACTCTTATTCCTTACCGAGGTGTCGAAAAAGGCGACTTAGGTAAGTAGACTTCAGGCAGGCGGCCGCTCGTAAAATGCCTAGCCCAATCAAATCACAACAAGGTTAAAACATTTTGTGCCGACCCCACTTAGAGTGGGATAACGACAAGAGAATCATGATGATGACTTTTATGAATCCGTGTTTACTATTAAAAAATTGATTAGGTATACATCAAAAAATTGTGGGCGGTAGTCAATAAGGGTCTATACTCTGAAAAATCACTCTCGATCTTGAAGTATACAAATAAGTGATTTGCAATCCTTCCCAATTTCCATATCAAGCGAGTCCGCCCTTTCGAGCCCGCGCGAAAACAAAATATACGCAAAATATTCTTTATTCAAGATTTATATTCAGTTTGGGTCGTCTAATAATACTTTCGAATCTATCACAATTTTCTATGTACGTATATTAAGCAGGAATTGTTCGAGAAGAGAATTGATATAATTAAATTACGTAACCGATTTGAAGTTCCCGTAGGAAACCCTCTATTGTAAAGTATTAATAATTGTATAATAGGAGAGATATTGACTGCAATCATCTATACTTTTTATAAAACAAATTCTCCGAAAGCTTTCTTGTCTGTATAAGATCGATTTCTCAAAAATTTACTGGAAGGATGAATGATGGAATGAATGGATTTTGCATGGTTTTTACTTAAAGGTAGTGCAATTTTTCCGGAAGATTGTGTTAATAGTACAATTGTTCTATGTAAATTGTGTTAAAGAGGTCTCGCGGTTGTAAAAAATAACTCGTCTACTTTGTGACAAACTGATTTCCACGTGGGCGAAGCCACTCGCATAACTAGTGTCTAATATATTACAAAAGTAATAATAAAATTATTTGGCTATAATCCGCGATACAGTAAATAGAAAATATATATAGTGCTAAATGTATAGTGGACTATCCGCTTTTTCATACCCGATACATGCAAATAAAAACACACGTACAAACCTCCACCATTGCCACAAGCACTACACACGTTCACTATCACAAACTCGAATATTATATAATAAAATTTTATTTTTATAAAATAATTTATAAAATAATTCGTGTCTCCTAATAAAATAATAAAATAATCCATTTATAAAATAATCCCTATTATCTATAATGCATCATTTTTCAATATCAATCTATGTATATAGTTTTATATTTCGTTATTTTTCTTTTTCTTCCTTTCTTTTTTACTATCCGTATTTCACTTTTTATCCTTCTATCACTCAAAGGTTGTCTGGAAGAGATCCCTGTTAGGAATAAGTCCGCCTTTGCATCTGTGCTTTTTTTCTTTCTCTTTCCTAACATTGTGTATGTACGATAAAAAAATAAATAAAAAAAAGATAAATGCTACGAGAATATTCAACATTTGAGGTGTAAGCAAGGTAGATTGAAGATATTTTCAGGATTTATGTCAGGTTTTGGAAGACCTAAGTCTATATTAGTACCTTACCCGTGTTCTAGAAATTGTCTTGTCATCAATGCGATGTTTTCTGTCATGTACATCTTCTTCTTCTTCAGCCGATGGACGTCCACTGCTGGACATAGGCCTCTTCATGGGATCGCCACACCACACGATGTCATGTACATAAATTCATATAAAACTTAAAAATGCCGACCCGGAATTTGTATCCACGAACCCTGTGTTAGGATTATCACAGCTTTAAAAAGGAATCATTTTGATTTATTATCTTCACTATGTTCTATAAATTTTTCGTCTATGGTTCACGATTTTTCACGTGTGATGTAGGTAGATGAAAAATGTCAGCGCCAGTATATCACGTTAGGCAAGAAGGACAGAATACATAAATAATTTCATTCGCTAACAATATTATGAAAGAGCGTAATATTTTTCGATTACTTAAAGTAAACGCGCTATATTTGTGGCCCCGGCATGAAAAAATATCGCGCAAAACACTTTTGTTTATCAAAATAAAACATGGTTTTTCATAGCCGGCTAAGTTGTTTTTAGTCTTTAGATATATTTTTTATGAATTGGACGGACTTTATATACCTGATGATAATCGCTTGAATGAATTATCTTTTATCATTATTATTATATTATTTAAGAAAATAGTTAATCTTACATTAGCATTAAAAATATACTGTGAATTATTTTTAGCAATTTAATTTTTGTGCATAGGAATATACATATAATGACATTTGCTGTATATATAATAGACACAGTAGAAACCGACATAAGCTTGCGGTTCCTGCTTTGCGCCTTGCAAAAGTACTTAAGTCGTTTCTGGGTTTGGGTATAAGATTCTATGATAAAATTCCGCAATCAATTTAACTTTGCCATGATCCCAGTTTAAAAACACTGTTATTAGGATTACTTCGATGATAAGAATGCATGGATATAGCTACTTATCGACCCTGTACAAGACAGTAATGACTAGATGTAACCAGTAATAAGAATTATAATTTGAAAAGACACATCCAAAACAAAGAAACATCCTTCCAAACTAGCCGTAGAAGCGATGATACAAAAGCACTTGTTTACAAGTTTACTTGAATAAAGAATATTTTGAATTGAATTTTCAATTGATTGATTTCGGCTAAGGGTTATGTGATGGCTCTGTAGTTCTTCACAAAAGTGTCCTTTTTTAACTCTTGTGAATGACGGAATTGAAAATCTCTTTTTCGCGTTTTTTTGCATGCATTTAGGAATTCTGTTTTGATTCTGTCATCACTGTCTTGTTGTTTAAACAATTTTGATGTCGTATTAGATGACGTCCGCAATATCTTCAATATAGTTTCGGGTTAGCTTGGTTCTAGGGTCTTTTAACAAATGTAAGGTCTGATATATGTGTTTTTATATTTTATAGAGGTAAATAACTCTTCACATCACGTCTCGACCTTTCTCAGACTATTTTGATCTTTATGACTTGTTGAGTTTTAATTCCGTCAACGTTCTTTAAAGATAGATTTATAAGTATCTAACACGGCTATGCTACATCGAAATCCTAAATTACAAACTAAGGTTATGACGATATTAAGTTAACTTTTAACTTGACCAGAAATCGAATTCTGGATCGACCTGTGAAGCGAATACAGTAGCCACATATATCTAATTAGCCGTCCATTATTTTATTATTTATTTGTTGGTAAATTATAAATCATAACTCTTTACGTATCATCGGTTTTATATTTCATCTTTTACCAAATAAAATTATATTTCAAAATTTGATTTATATTTAAATGTGTGTTACAAATTTAATTCAATATTTCATAATCACATTGTAATATTGTTATACATAAAATCACTATATTTTAACATCATATAAATAAATTCGCAACAATCTGCATACGCTTAATTAGTTTTGAATTTGAAATAACGTCTATTTATAATTAAAACGCAATTACATTGCCAATTAAAATAGGCCACTATGGGAAATTTAAATTGCAGTCAGCCAAATAAAATTTACAATTCAATTACCATGTCTAGGTTGGCTTTGTTAAAAAATACAGTGCGCTATATGGCTGCCAATAAACAATCTGTGTCCACTGCATTATAACGACACGGTAAGGAACGGTGACAGAATTCGCTATGTTAAATCTATACTTATTATAAAACAAAGTCCCAAAAAGCTGTCTGTCTGTATGTAATCGATTTTCTCAAAATGTACTTAACGGATTTTTGTACGGTTTCCACCAAAATATAGTGCAATACTTCCGGATGGTTTAGGTAAATAGTACATATCCGGATTGTGTAAATTATGTTGAAGAGATCGCGCAGTTGTTAAAAACTTGCTTGCTAAGAGCTTTAGTCATAAGCACTGCGTAAACCAGCAGAGATACACTAAAGTAATGTAGTTGAGAATTGTAGATCTATAAAAATATTACAAAAAAGTCTGCGATAGCATGTTTCTATCTATTACGGTTAACTCACAATAATTACTTTTATGTTCAAAATTTAAAAAATTCGGGAAAAGTTTCGTAAATCACTTAATAGCACGCGGGCGAAGCCGTTCTTTAAACAGCTAGTAATATCACAAAGCAAAAGTTTTATTATAAAAATTAAATACCAAATTATATCAGCTTAATATAATAGTATACGGGCACATAGTGATAAAATGGAGTTATTTTTATATTAGGTTCGACGTTTCGGTAGAGTTGCATCTGTTGTGTTCACAAATTGACTGACTGAACTTGTCTCGTTGTAAACTTAAGTTTTTGTTTTTATAGTTTTTATAGATAGCTATTATCTGATATAAGGGTGGGTGTAACTCAATTCGGACTGAATCAGATAGGGCCTGAGAATATATTATAATTTTTGCGTTAACAAGAGATTAATGGTTGTGTTCTGATGTCATAGTAAAAAAGTCAATTTGGGTTGATTATGAGAAAAGAAAATTTATGTAATGCTCAATATACACTTAAGTATTAGTACGTTATATTTGTAAACAACACATACTAAAAGTTCAAACACTCACGACATAAGAGCAAAGCCTTGCGATTTTGTCGTGATGATTATTTTGTTCAACCATGGATTATAGAAAATAATCATTAATTGAGCCTTAATGTTTTTCTTATGTTTTTATTATTATCTTGAGTTTATTTTAAGGTTATAATTGTAATATTCTAACTAAGATGATGTGATTTCCCATGATTCTACATCATTAATTTAAAACTATAAAGGATATTTGTTGGATAATTATGTAATACTGTTGGAGATCCGAATAAATAAATAAATAAATAAAAATACCAAGATGGACAGAAGTAGTCTTAAAGGGTAAGATTGTGTGTTAAGTCACTGACGATGAAGTCATGACCACAACCATGTGAGATTTGTAGCTGGTAAGTGCGATAGATGATAGGAAAATATTTTTATTATCACTTTTGCACTACAGAATTTAAAAAAATTACAATTTCAACAAAGTTTCAATCTACAAGCTATTTATTACAATTTTCACATCGCTTCCTGCTATTCAGTGATTTTATCGTATCGTTATAGCATAATGGAAAACAGCTTAATGACAACAATCAGTGTATACAAACAGTGCAGTTCATTTCTCAAACTAAACGCAAATACTGTAACTTCACATCAATCACTCGACAAAAGGTGAAGACTTAATGCTCAAATGTCAGCGTTGGATGTTGCTTTGACCAACACAATGCTCTTTTTGTCGTACTTTTGACTGCTAATCTTTTCACTAATTTATTCATACCGTAAGGTTTAATGGTTTGGAAATGTAAGAAGGAAAAGAAAAACAAGACACAATATCGCGAAAAAGGGGGATAATTGGAATTTGGAATGTAATAAGACCGGACGATTTGATGCTAATTTCTTAGGAACGGGGACGGGCCCTAGTGTGGGACGCAACATGCGTTGATACGTTAGCCTCGTCCCATATCAAGAAAACGGCGTCAAGACCTGGAGCTGCGGCAGAAATGGCCGAATCCGGCAAGCGGCGAAAGTATGCATCTCTCATCGAGAGTTATATATTTATGCCGTTTGCAATTGAGACCTTAGGGCCATGGAGCCAAGTGCAAAATTTTCTTTCTCCTTTTTAACACCTCGGTTGATCGCCTCTTCGGGTGACAAGAGAGCTGGCTCCTTTTTCGCACAAAGAATCAGCTTAGCGATTCAACGCGGAAACGCTGCCAGCATTCTTGGGACCATTCCACGTGGGCATGATTTGTATAGTAGTAGCGTGTAAGTATAGAATTAGGCATTACTTTGCGAAGATCCATAATACAAAAGTAATAATAAAATTATTTTGCTATAATCCGCTATACAGTAAATAGAAAATATATATAGTGTTAAATGTATAGTGGACTATACGTTTTTTCATACCGATACACGCAAGATTCGTAAAAACACATGCACAAACCACCACTGCCACCACAATACACAAGCACTACACACGTTCACTATCACAAACTCAACGATCGTTTCGCCCCGCAACCGAAGCATCATCAGGAGATAGACTACAGTTTGAGTGGAGGTTTGTGCGTGTTTTTACGAATACTACATGTAACGGGTATGAAAAATTTATTTACTGTATAGCGGATTGTAGCAAAATAATTTTATTATTACTATTGCACATTTCTGTTGTAAATAAAAAAAAAATGTAAAGTAAAAGTCATTTACTAATCGAAGTCGAATGCTTAGTATCTTTGCAATATTTATAATTTATTTATAGGCATAATTTAGGAATCTTTAAAACTTTTATTTAACTTGCCGTGAAGGTTGAATATGTATGTGAAGGTGGAATATAAGTACAAGTTACAGTTGACCCACTTCCCGGAGTCTGATTGAGCTGAAATTTTATATACTGATCCAGTCCCGATGGCAATGCATGTTTGTGATAAGATTTATTAATTTGCCTTGTATTTATTAGAGTTTTTATAATAACCGAATGCTACTTTCTGCTAATGTGCATAATTGAATTTTTAAATTTATCACACTGTTGGTCCCCATGAAAAATACAAGGAGTTCTGATATTTGTTTCATAGTATTGGTAGATAGATAAAGATGTGTGGTGGTGGAATGATGATGTAAAACAGGCTTTGAAAGAAAAGAAGGATGCATTTAGAGATTGGACTAGTGTAGATGTTAATGATAATGAATTGAGAGAGGTTAAGAGAAAGGTGTATATTGAGAAAAAGAAGATAGGAAAGAAAGCAGTCGCTATCGCGAAAGGCAAAGTACAGAGTAAACTATACAGTACTCTGGAAACCCCTCAAGGACAAAAAGCTCTATATCGGATAGTGAACGTCAGAAAGAGGAATGAAAAGGATATTATGCATGTAAAATGTGTAAAAGATGACCAAGGAAAGATTTTAACAAATGATGAAGATATAAAAGGACGTTGGAAGGATTATTTTAAAAAATTAATGAATGAAGAGAATGATATGAACAGAAAGTTAGAAAATTTACCTATTAATTTAGGTATAGTGAGAGAAGTGAATGAAGATGAAGTTAGAATAGCAGTGCAGGGTATGAAAAGTGGGAAAGCGATTGGGCCGGATGGCATACCGGCTGAAGCGTGGAAGTGCTTGAAAGGGGATGGATGGAAGTGGCTGACTTTATTCTTTAACAAGTTGTTACACGAAGAAGCAATCCCAGAAGAGTGGTCAACCAGTACGCTGGTACCTATTTTCAAGAATAAGGGGGATGTGCAAGAATGTAACAACTATTGAGGGATAAAGCTCATGTCACATAGTATGAAAATTTGGGAAAAAGTTATAGAGCGAAGAATGAGAGAAGAGTGTACGATAACCCAGAACCAGTTTGGTTTTATGCCAGGGCGGAGCACGACGGACGCTATTTTCGCCTTACGCCAACTATGTGAAAAATATCGACATGCGCGTAAGGACCTGCACATGGTTTTTATCGACTTAGAGAAAGCGTACGATCGTGTTCCCCGTGAAGTTCTGTGGTGGATTTTGAAAGAAAAGAGCCTGCCTGGGAAGTATGTACGTATTGTATATTCCATGTATGCCAGAGCTAGTACTCATGTCCGGTCTGAAGCCGGAGTAACTGACAATTTCGATGTGTCTGTAGGCCTACACCAGGGATCGGCTTTAAGTCCCTTTTTATTCCTCTTAGTGATGGATGCACTTACTGCTGATATTCAAGAGGAAGCTCCTTGGTGTATGCTATTTGCCGACGATATCGTGATTGTCGGTGAAAATGCAGCTGAGGTTCAGAGCAGATTTGTGAAATGGCAAGAAAAATTGGAGAGGTTTGGTTTAAAGATCAACCTGACCAAAACTGAACACATGCAGTGTAATTTCAGTGGTACCTCCAATTTTTCTCCAATAACCTTAAATGGTGTTGTTTTGCCAGTCTGCTCCGACTTCCGGTACCTTGGCTCGCTTCTACAGGAAAACGGTGAAATTGATCGCGATGTGAGGAATAGAATGAATGCAGGATGGATGAAGTGGCGACAGGTCTCAGGGACAGTATGTGACCCCCGAATGCCCCTTAAACTTAAAGGGAAAATTTATAAATCGGTCATAAGACCTGTCGTAATGTATGGATCAGAAAGTTGGGCAATGAAGAAAATAGATAAAAGAAGAGTGCATGCAAATGAGATGAGAATGTTAAGGTGGATGTGTGGTGTGACAAGATTGGATAAAATAAGAAATGAGTATATAAGGGGAAGTATGAAAGTTGCGCCCATTGTAGAAAAGATGAGAGGTGCAAGATTGGGATGGTATGGACATGTAATGAAGAGGGATGAAAATCATGTGACTAAACGAGTGTTGGATATGAATGTGGATGGATATGTGACTAGAGGGAGGCCTAAAAAGAGATGGTTGGAATGTGTGAAGTATGACATGCATATAAAAGGAGTAGCGCCAGAGTTGACGAATGATAGAAGAGAATGGAAGAGGAAAACATGTTGTACCGACCCCACTTAGAGTGGGATAAGGGTAGGAGAAAGAAGAAAGAAGTATTGTAGGTATTTGTAAGGTACACGAGATTTTTGCCAGAGATTATCAAGCATACGGTCACTCGACTGCGAACGAGCGCTGTTGTGAATTCGGCTGGAAAATATGTTCAAAATCCGTACAGATTTCTAGGAATACATTTCCATCAATGAATTATTTTAAAAGGCTATAAAGTGCATACGGCTTTGCGGCTCCTTTAACGAAATTCCTGAACGAAAACCGTTTTAGTCGTATTTTATTCTAACATGAAGGCCCTTTCTTAAAACTGTTGAAATATTTTAGAACGTATTTTTGAGCACACGTACGAACTTTCTTACCAAAGCAAATTTATATCTTTTTAATCGGAAATGATATTATGCTTTTATCGTCATAAGACCAACATTATCACAATCATACCACCATCCCTCCACTACTTGTCTCCATAAGGTATAGTCCGGCGTTACTGGAGGCACTCTTGTACCCATCATCAGCGATCGCGGACAGCATGGCCTCCTTCTGCTCTGCGGACGGAGGCGGCGGAGGGGTTCCGGGAACTTTTGTTCTAAATCCAATCTGACGCTTGCGAGTCCAGGTTGTAGCAACTTGCCTAAGCCCATGGTCTGCCACACTGACAGGGGACCTTCGGGCGTTCCGAATGGGGTATACCCTGTCCTTACCATCGGCAGCGTGGTAGAGCACACAGGTCGTTTTAGTCGGTGCGAGTCCAACATAAGGCCGAGGCCTGTCCCCGTCGGGCGGCGGTACCTATAAGGGGTTTTCCTGTATAAAAATAAAACTCATACCCATGGAGCTACGAAAGCTTCTGTTCTTAACTGACCAAAGCAAGCATTTTCAATACTTCTGCGTTAGATTTTACGGATGTTATCAGTAACCTTCATAAGCTGTTAGGGTTAGATCATATTGAAAATGTAGAAAAAATCTGTTTTACACATTGTAAAGTACCAACTAGGCGCTGGCGACGGACAAATGATCTAAATATCAATAACGGAAATGAGCAAGAGTAACCTCTGAAAAATTGTGAGCGATACCCATCATATTTACAGTTAACGCTAAAGGACTACAATTACGACTTCTTCCTATCCCACGGCTGGGCAGAGCCTTCCTCTGTACGTTTTGGAGAGCGGAAAGCGGAGCTCTATGCCCAATAATTCTCCACAGATATCATAGTTTCTTTATAATATTATTAGCTCAGCTTTATATAACAGTCATAATTGGCCCAACCACAACTGTAGTTCAAATTCAAATTCAAATATATAATATTCTTTATTCAAGTAAACTTGTAAATAAGCGCTTTTGAATCGTCAACTATACTGCTGGTTCCGAAAGCTGTTCTTACCGAGAAGAGCCAGCAAGAAACTCGGTTGTTGCTCTTTTCAAATATAATTCTTATAACTAGTTACATTTACTCTCTCATTACTTTCTTGTAAATGGCAGAGAAGTTATATGCACGCATTTTTATCATTTATATAATCGTCAATAGAATAGGTATTTTTGTATCAGCCTCCCTTAAACAGTGTTTTTGTAGTGCTGTAGTGACAAAGATAAAAATCGATTACGGAATTTTATTATAGAATCTTATACCCAAACCCACAAACGACTTATTTACTTTTGCAAGCTTTTTACGCAAAGCAGGAAACGCAAGCTTAAGTATTACATTATAACTATTACAAGTTTAATTACAATTAAATAGTACAATTACATAATTACAAGTTAAGAATTACATATTCATCATCATCATCCTCCTGCCCTTATCCCACTCTAAGTGGGGTCGGCACAACATGTTATAAACATGTTGTCATATGATCTATTCTACTCAGCTGGATACCATACAGCAAGTCGACATACCTTAGTCGCCTTTTACGACACTTCGGTAAGAAATGAGGGTGGTCTATTCTACTCAGCCGGATACCACACAATGCTTATAAATGTTTAAAATAACACGGTTTTTTTTCAAATAATGCAATCGTATAATCAAATCGTATACCAAAACTTTGATCGGCATTATTTTGTAACTTTCAGATTAGGTAGGTACAAGTTAAAAGAAAGTTAGAATTCGCAAACTCGCAGTGACAGGCAAATTCAAACAACGTCATTAGGTAATGGCAAAAAGTCCTTAGCCTCATTTAAATACAATGTTAAATTTTCCCTACGCTTTCTTTTTGCTTTGGTAAGAAATTTTCCTCTTTTGTCGACTTTCTTAGAAGACATTTCTTTACAACTTACGACAATACGAGTACATAATTTAACCAAATGTAATTAAGAGAATAATTTCTTGAATGAAAATGAAAATAACTTTTTATACATCAAAATTAAGGGTTAACGGACTAGAAAATAGTAGTCTCAAGCAATTATATATCAATAACATCTTCAGTCATTATGCCGTGTGTCCAGCTAAGTAGAATAGACCACCCATATTTCTCACCGAGGTGTTGTACAAGGCGAGTAAGGTAAGTTGACCCATCGTGTGGTATCCGTCTGAGTAGAATAGACCACCCTCTTTCTTACCGAGGGGTTGTAAAATACAACTAAGGTAAGTTGGCGGCAGGACGGTCGGTCGTAAAATACGTAGCCAAATCATGTAACAACATGTTTGTAACATGTTGCGCCGACCCCACTCAGAGTGGGATAGAAGGATGATGATAGAATCTTTAGTCATCTTTTTTTAAATCTTTTCTGTTATCTCGAATGCAATATTCATCTAGGTCGATAGTTTTACGTTATTTTTCTTTCTTGCTTATATTACCCGTATTTAACTTTTGTTCTTTTCTTTCTGTCACTCAAAGACTTGGCTGGAAGAGAATTCTTTTAAGGATAAGTCCACCTTTGTAGATGTGTTTTTTTTTTCTTTTCTAACAATATTTATGTACAATAAAGAAATAAATAAATATATAAGTGTGGATCTAAAATATAATTTATAATCTAAAATATAATGTAATCTTAGTAGACAATGGATAACCTGTAAGTGATCAAATCGAAATGACGAGATCCTTTTTCGTTATCAATAATATGTACATATATGAGGAAGTGAAAGGTTAACATGGAACAGAGTACATCGCTCACTTCCGCAACCAATATACACAAAAGACTTCTCTCTTACCGACTGTCATCTCAATATGTCATTCCCCGCAAGCCGCCATCTTTTTACCTCATCACAAGTGTTGCCATCACAAGATACATTAATTAACCAGTAATTATTTGTAAAGTTGACAATAACGAAATTGCGTGTTGTATCTACTAGTAATAATTGATAGAATTAGGCGGAGATCCATAATACAAAAGTAATAGTAAAATTATTTTGCTATAATTCGCGATAAAGTAAATAGGAAATATACATAATGCTAAATGTAGAGAGGACTATACGTTTTCAAACCAACATGCAGCATTCTTTAAAAACACATGCACAAACATCCACCACCCCCACCACAGTACACAAGCACTTCACACGTTCGCTATCATTAACTCAACAATTGTTTTCGCCCCGCAACCGAAGCATCATCAGGAGATAGACTCAATGACAAAATTGCGAAGCTTTGCGATCACTCTACATTTAGCATTATATATATTTCCTATTTACTTTACCACGGATTATAGCAAAATATTTTTACTATTACTTTTGTACTAGTATTTTTATAGAAAGATTCAAACTAAGTCTAAAAAATATGCTTATACGTAAAGCATATTACAAAAATTGAAGATTATTTGGATGATAAGAATGCTTGGATTTGAAAATCCTTTTAGCTTCATACAAGACAGCGGTCTAATAATGTATAATTGAAAATATTTAAAAGATTGACCGCCGAGTTTATTGCTGGTTCTTCTCGGTAAGAGCAACATTCCGAACCAGATGTAGCTTCATTAATCATATTGATGCTTAACGGTTCAAAAGTGGTTTATTTGAATAAAGATTATTTTGATTTGATTTGATAAATTGAGCGGTTAATATTAAAGCAATAATCAAAACCGACTAACCCCGTAAAACATTGCATAGAGTTCTGGAGTCCAAATGTATTTTTAATGGCACCCGGCGGGCAATCAATTTTGGTTCAGAAAGCCTTCGAGTACGGCTTCCACTCGCATGCATTGTTAGGACTCCCTTGTTCTTATTTTTGTTATGAATGCATGAAATATTTGTATTCGGAAAGTAAATTTTCAGTTGAAAATAAAAACTGAGGCCGTTAGAGCAACTAGTTGTATATTTTGTTTCAAAAATATTAATATTCTAATATTATAAAAAGACTTTTCGTCTGTCTGTTTATCTGTTAAGTAAGCTTGGGTATGATTGCGATTTGAGAATCAAATTCGCACCATGATATGATCAAAGGTGACCACGGTGATCGTACTGCTATTGCGATTGCTATTGTAGGCCTTATATGCGTATGCAATGTATAGGATATTAGGACTACATTTGTTTGTATAAGCAATCATTTAGTCTAGTAATAACTGAATCGCTAAAAGCGTAAAGAGCAAAAAATGCCATCGGCTATTATATTATTCAGCTATCACTGGAAAAAGTTATTGTTAGTACAAACAAACGTAATTCTTAAATCATATTCAATATTTCTAGGTTATATTTTCAGTTAGAATAGCGTAAAAGTGTCACATCATCCAGAAATATCGATCATATTGAAACATATATAAGAATTAGATTTGTTTGTGTAACAATAATTTTGGCTAATTCCAGGTAATACATTCACTTGGAATATCGTAAAAGTGCCACATAATCTCGATATAATGATAACATTTCTTTGTAGTATTATTTTACTTTCTTATGGAATATCCATAATTTTGTATAGCAATAGCAGTTATCTAAAATTCAATAGCAGATGATGCTATATGATGAGTGAATCCTATCATGATCACTAAGTGATTGGTGATTGTGTCCGTCCCTACTGTTAAGTAACAACCTGTTACTATCCCACCGCGTACGCATCCTCTCTCCGTTTTTGAAAATATTTGGACCTACCACGCTACTCCAATAAGGAGTGGTGGGTAACACATATCCAGAGTTCTCTAGATATATATAGGTTACCTCACGATGTTTTCATTCACCGTAAAGCGTGTGATAAATTGCAGTCATCAATTATACATGAGTTTTAACAGATAACCTCATTAGTGTCTGTCCGAGGCTTGAACCTGCGATCCTCACGAAAGAGTCATGTTCTTACCGCTTGGCTATCACAAATCGCATAGACGTGAATTCCCAAATAAATAACGAGCGTCCAAAAACCATGATCGTAAGATTTATTTATTTATATTTATTTAGGCAGGTTAGTAAATTCGTCATCAAATACTTTAAAGAACTGCAGGCTTACCATGAACTCTTATTGCGACTCATTTGAAGACGTAAACTAAATTGTTTTGCTTCTTCATACAATGATGTCTCAAAGACGCACACTTTAAGTCGTTACCGAATGAGCGTTCGGAATGCGTCCTAAGACATGTAAGTAAAAGAGACAGAGTTATCTATAGTTCATATAACGTTTTCCTTTTCAAACATTCGACTCCAATGCAATCCACACTTCATGGTACGAAAAGAAAGCGATCCGGTTTGGGTACTGACATTGCATTGAATCGTTTTCTAAAAGTTCACGGTAGGCCTACTCATAACGCTATCGCAAAACAAGATCCTTGTTTACACGTAGATAGTATTTAAATATGTAACATTTCAATAACATACATCATACATTTTACTTTTTATTTATGCGTTAAATTTGTAACGCAATTTAAATTTTATTATTGCCTGACTGAGGCGAAGCATAGCTTTTCGAACCAGTACTGAATGCCCGCGGGATGTCATTAAAAATGCATTTGAATACCGGCTATGTGCAGTATTTTATAGGGTTAGTCGGTTTTTTTATTATTTCTATACCGCATTGACCTTACTATACTTATTGTAACAAATTCCCCAAACGCTACGTGTCTGTATGTGAACGATTTCTCAAAATCTACTGAACGCATTTTTGTACGGATATTTTTACCTATAGGAAGGTTTAGGAGGACATTACTGTTTTTGTAAAGTACGTTGAAGAGGACGCGGTTATAAAAAAAATCACCTATCGGAAGCTTAATTCGCGTGCGCCGCGTAATTCACCAGAGATACACAAAAGTTAAGTAATGTGTACTAGAGATAGGTAGATCAACAAAAACACTACAACGAAGTTTGCGGTAGCATGTCTCTATCTCGCATGGTTATCTCACAATAACGACTTTTATTTTTAAGATTTCAATTCAAGACCCTGCCTTCAGCTCCACGGAGCGTGGATTGGATTCCCGCCGAGGGCCAATTTTTTCTATAAACACTTTGTTGGTTCTTCGAACCTACAAATACACATATTTGTATTTAAGTATGTATTTAAAATTATATGTATATATTTGCCAGCAGGCCTACCATGAATTCTTATTGCGACTCAATTGAAGACGTAAACTAAATTGTTTCGCTTTTTCATATCATGACGTCTTAAAGACGCACACCTTAAGTCGTTGCCGAATGGCGGTTCGGAAACGTTCTAAAAACATTTGAGTAAAAGAGACAGAGCTTTCTATAGTTCATATAACGTTGTCCTTTTTAAACACACTTCATGGTACGAAAAGAAAGCGGTTGGGTTTAGGTACTGAACTAAAACTAAACTAAAAGTTCATGGTCGGCCTACAGCTGTCTGTCACCCATAATACTTAGCCAAATTATTTTACAACATGCTGAAGACATTTATATCTTGTAGTTAGTATAATAGATATGTTTTATACTAGATAGATTTATGGACAAACATAAACCAAGAAAGTAATAGAAATGTGAAGAAATATTTCTTAACAATATGTCGCTGTGATTCCGCAAAATGACAACAGTCCTTTATGTAAGTGCAATTTGACCTGAGAAGGGACGGAACGGACGGGACTTATGGCGGCCTATTTTTTACAGTAATTTCTCTTCTTAGTATAACTAGTGCCATTTGTCCAACAATTTTTTTGTAAAAGTACTGTAGGCAAGCAAAACAAGCTGCGATTGCCCAGCGGTGAGTGTCACGAGTTCAAACCCCGGGCAGACACCAAATAGTTTTTCTGTTAAACCTTATGTATCTAATTGACAAAGGACTTCTATGCATTCCATGGTATAGAAAGAGGGCGTTACTTATTTTACTGTTGTTTGTATATAATTAAGTGCTAATAATATTTTGAATTAAGAATTTAAGAAAAGGAGATGATGAAGGCTTCAGTCTTTATATAAATTTATTAACATTAAATGAGATTTTATATAAATTACTGCTGATATATTACTAAAGAGTTTTTTTAAAATTATATATTACTATTTTTGACTTTTAATAACTTATATATCTATACTTATTGTAAAACAAAGTCCTAAAAAGCTGTCTGTCTGTATGTAATCGATTTTCTCAAAATCTACTGAACGGATTTTTGTATGGTTTTCACTTTAAGATAGTGTAATACTTCCGGATGTTTTTTTTTATGCGATAAGGCTAGCGCCTGGCTGCTATCTCGCCTGATGGTAAGCGAAAGATGCAGCCTAAGATGAACCGCGCTTACCAAGTAGGTGCCTATTCACTCGTCTTTTGAAACTATGCAAATCGTAGGAATCCGGGAAGATAGATACAGGAAGGGAATTCTATATACATTTTAGGTAAATTGTGTTGAAGAGATCGCGCAGTTGTTTAAAAACTAAATAATAAATATGTTAAAAGTTTTTATACGAAGAATTTTCTAACACTAAACAAAATTATGTTATAATTTTTTATAATCCACAAGTGGTTTTGCTTTATTTTAAACGTGGACTATAGCAAAATAAGTCTATCACTAAGGGTAAAAAGTTTATACTAAATGACAATATAGATGATATTGGCATTTTGTCAAATTTTATTACCTACTTAAGAGATTCAGACAATGCTCGCGAATTTCATAGCTTCAGAATTGATTGCCCGTTGGGAACCATTAAATTATTTGCATTCCGATTGAGTAAGCATAGTGTAAAAGGATTAACTTGGTTAAGAAAACTACTTTACCATAGTAATTCACCAAATAAATATAAACATTAACTTATCAACGTGAGTTCTATCGCGTCAATTTATGCTTTTACTTTATATTCAAGCTCCTCTGATACGATTAGAGTTTGTTTTTTCGTTATATTATTTTTTCTGCAATTGTTTTTTTTCAATATACATTTTTTCTTATTTTGAATGTTTTTTCTCATTATCTTCAGCCCATATAGTAACGGCTTATTACTATATCCCACTGTTATGCATAGACCTCTCCCCGTTTCTGGAGAAAAGGGCTGGAGCTAAGACCTACCACGCTGCTCCAACGCCGATTGGTAGGTCTTAGCTCCAATCTTATCTTACTATGCCCACCCGTGGGCTAGTAACAGGACGTTGACACATTATTTAGCTAGGTATTTTGCGACCGGCCGCCTGCCTGACATCAACTCGTCTTAGTTGTATTTCACGACCCATCGGAAAGAAAGAGGGTGATCATTTTTACTCAACCGGTTCCCACAAAGTGGGTCGACTTACCTTAGTCGCCTTTTACAACACCTCGGTAAGAAATGAAGGTGGTCTATTCTACTGAGCCGGATATCACACGGTATTAAGTGCCTTATACTCATATATTAATAAAAAATGAACCGGATTAATGTTTTATAAATGTATTGTGGTCAGTACCTTAACTGTTCGCTGAAAGGGCGTATCTCGGATAGGTGGGAATGCCATTAGGAAGGCATAATACGACAAGTTTTGCCCTCAACAAGTAACCTACAACACACGTTATGATAATACAGGATAAAAATATTTCACTGCCGCATCACTTTATAAATAAAGTACAAGCTTTAGTACAAGCGAGTAAAAGTTACTATGAAGTTGTAACTTTTGCTCCAAAGGCATGAATGGAAGTGACTTTAAAAAGGTCTAGTGACTTAAAAGTACGTAAATCATTTGTAAGTTTCGGTATACTATAATAAATTTCCACAGTAATTTTAGCCTTGCAATTATACAAATAGAAAATAACGATTAAAAGAACATGCAAAAAGCCTACTATACTATTGAGGATTATATAAATAATAAAAATGACTGAATTTAGCCACACTTTGACGTTGCACAGAATTGCTATTAATGAAATGTGCCTAAGTGCAAGAGTGCAAAACAATAGGTAACTACTATTACACTACCATTATAAAGTAACTGATCAAGATTACCTCTAGGTGACTACTATTAAGATCACAAAGTAACTAAGCAAGATTACCCCTAGGTGACTACTATCAAGATCACAAAGTAACTGTGGAAGATTACCACTAGGCGACTACTATAAAGATCACAAAGTAATTGAACAAGATTACGACTAGGCGACTACTATTACGATCATAAAGTAACTGAGCAAGATTACCACTAGGCGACTACTATTAAGATCACAAAGTAACCGAGCAAGATTACCACTAGGCGACTACTATTACGATCACAAAGTAACTGAGCAAGATTACCACTAGGCGACTACTATTAAGATCACAAAGTAACTGAGCAAGATTACCACTAGGCGACTACTATTAAGATCACAAAGTAACTGAGCAAGATTACCACTAGGCGACTACTATTAAGATAAGCTAATATTTTTTAATCATACACTACTTAGATCCACTTGTTTTTTATTTCTCTTTTAATAGTAAATATATCTTTAATCAATTTGCGATTTTATCGTGGAGTCTATCTCCTGATGATGCTTCGGTTGCGGGGCGAAACGATTGTTGAGTTTGTGATAGTGAACCTGTATAGTGCTTGTGTATTGTGGTGGAAGTGGTGGAGGTTTGTGCATGTGTTTTTACGAATCCTGCACGTATCGGGTATGAAAATACTGATAGTCCACTATACATTAAACACTATATATATTTTCTATTTACTGTATCGCGGATTATAGCAAGATAATTTTATTATTACTTTTATATCTTTAATCAATAAAGTTCACACATATTTTATTAATAATTTTAAAATTATAATTTTATTATAAAAGGGTAAAAAATGGTTTATTTTTATCTAAGACTATTGTCTTAGGTATAGATAAATCTTGATTATGTATTCATAATCAAGATTGCCATTAGCGGTCCAGTATTAAGATTACTAAGTAACTAAGCAATATTGCTATTACAGATTTACAAACTGCACCTGTTTTTAGTAGGTGAAGGTAAGATCAACATTTAGTGACTCGTGTTATTTCCTTCATAGTTATTGATGCCGAGTTAGTTTGATATTTACCTTCCGGCATCGCAATCAGGCTGTTTTTGTAAGGTTCGATATAAATCGAATGTCACTGTTTGTGATGCGAGTAAGTTCTACACAAAATATGTTATGTCACAAAAGTTCTTAAGATAAGTTCGGAACGGAAAGGGACAAAACTTATGCTGCCCTATTTTTTGTATAATAGGAGTAATTTCCACAGTAGATTCAGCGGGGCCCAAGATTTTTATAACACACAAGCTGTACAGAGCTGTGATAGCCCAGCGGTGAGACCGTGCGACTCTTTCGAGGGGAACACGAGTTCAAACCCGGGCAGGCACCAATGAGTTTTTCTATTAAAACTCATGTGTCTAATTGATAATTGCAATTAATCACACGCTTTTCGGTGAAGGAAAACATCGTGAGGAAACCTGCAATTTTTATTACAAATTTAAATATTGTAGACTACGGCTATACTCACCTCTAATTTTATCGGGTTGGCCCGACTAGTTTCGAGCCCATCCGGGACATTCATGAGCTTGATAGCTTGATGCTCATATTATATATATTAACTATGAATACTACTCACGATAGTTTAAATTTAACAATTCAAATATTCTTTATTGAAGTAAACTTGTAAACAAGTACTTTTGAATCATCAACTCTACTGCTGGTTAGGAAAGCTGTTCCTACTAAGCAGAGCCAGCAAGCTCGCCGGTTGCCCTTTACAAAATATAATTCTTATAACTAGTTACATTTGTTTTGTACAAGATCATCTTCTAATTATTTTTCTGGAATATGGAAAAAACCCATAAAAGTTGTCAGAGCTAACAACATGTGACACTTCGCAAAAAAAAGAAAAAAAAAACGATTGAAACTACCACCATAACGACTCACTATAAACAAATTCCGACAAAATGATATGAAGGGTAAAAATGTGGGACCTTTTTTATTTCCCAACAAAAAACAAGGGATTTACTCTATTTTTAATGCCCCGAAATGGATTATTTATGGAAACAACTTCATGCTTCGCCCTTCCTTTGACGGAAACAGGCATTTTTTGTGACTTTTCGGTGTAATAGGATGTCGGTGTTTGCGACATAAGCTTGTTTTGTTATAATTCCGATATGTTATATGATTTATCATTCGCACCTCTGGCATAGCCACTATGGCTTAGTGGTTAGAGCGCTATCAAGATTCAAAACCGAAACTTTCTACTCTGATGGTATTTTAAACGCGTGTTAATAAATAAATAAATAAATATATGGGACACTTACACACACGATCGTCCGTCCCCAAAGTAAGTAACTTAATACTTGTGTTATGGGTGACGGACAACTGGTAGATATACTACATATATAATTTTAAATACATACTTAAATACAGTTATAAACCTAGACTCGAAGAACCAACAAATTGTTTATAGAAAATGTTGGCCCTCGGCGGGAATCGAACCCGCGACCCGCGGAGCTGAAGGCAGGATCGCTACCCACTGCGCCAAAGGGTCAGTCAGTGTTATTCCTTTATTTTTATTATTGATTCTATTTCCTCTTCTAGGGATAAATTATTACATTATATATTGCGTGATATACGAACTGTGAGTCCAAGACTCTTTTCAAATAGTCGCGTTCTATGAAAATTTTCTATGAAAATCTTACCTAGTTTGCTTACAATTTATAGCACGCTTTAAACGTGAAACTTGACTAACTCAGTATTTCTCTGGAGTATTTCTATTAATAAATAAATATAAATTAATATATGGGACACACGCTTGGCCACAAAGTAAGTAACTTAATTCTTGTATTATGGGCGACTAACAACTGGTAAATGCATACTTTAATACATATATATAGCCAAACACGAAGAACCAACAAAATGTTGGCCAACAGCGGGAATCGAACCAACGACCAGCAGAGCTGAAGGTAGGGTACTACCCACTACCTACTGTGCCAACTAGCCAGTCTATGTATATTCCTAAAATATGAGCTACCTGGCAATCCACATTGAAGCAACTTAATTTAATACTTGTGTAATGGGTGACAGACAAATGGTAATTATAGATATACTTATATAACTTTAAATACATACTTAAATACATATAGACACCCAGACTCGAAGAACCAACAATTTGTTGGCCATCAGCGGAAATCGAGCCCGACACCCACTGCGCCATGGAGCCAGTAAATATATATTCCTTAAATATGAGTTACCTGGAAATCCACATTGGAGCAGCGCGGTGGGTCAAAGCTCTAAAGAGTTAGCAAGTCATTCGTCTCGGTATTCGCTTCTACACTAAAATTCCGCCATAGATTGGACTTATCTTTTTTTACGTACGTTTAAACGTAGCCAAATCATGTTAAAACATGTTTATAACATGTTGGGCATACCCCACTTAAGGGTGGGATAACAGCAGGAGGATAATGATGGTAATTTGCCATATACGAGTACAAAATTTACGAAACGTACCCAATCTTTACAAAAACCCTCTAACACTTTCCTAATCAAAGAGAGGCATGAAATCAATAGAAATATAGATCGTCAATATATACGATACTCTATCTAGAGTTATGTCAAAAATATGCACCAACGGACGCAAACACGATATCGAATGTATGTATTATTCAGAAGGTTCCGTATACTATCACTTAGTAGGATTATATAACCACTGTTATTGTCTCTATCTGACCAAACTACGGTCCTCGAAACGTGATACATAAGTTCGTTGACTATTTTCATTATGGGAGAGTATTATTACGCTATAGCAGTGATAGCCCAGCGGTGAGACAGTGCGACGCTTTCAAGGGGACCTAAAGTTCAAATACCAAGCACCAAAAAGTTTTTTTAAAACGTATGTGTCTAATTGATACTTGCAATTTATGACACGTATCCGGCTGAGTAGAATAGACCACACTCATTTCTTACCAAGGTGTCGTAAAAGGCGACCAAGGTAAGTTGACCCACCGTTTGGTATCCGTATAGAATAGACCGTCCCTTTCTTACCGAGAGGTCGTAAAATACAACTAAGGTAAGTTGATGTCAGGCAGGCGGCCGGTCGTAAAATACGTAGCCGAATCATGTGGCAACATGCTTATAAATGTTATGCCGACTCCACTTAGAGTGTGATAAGGGCAGGAGGATGTATGTATGTTTCGGTGAAGGATAAAAACTTGAGGATATCTCTAGGGAAATTCTGTAGATATGTGTAACCTACCAATCCACATTAAAGCAGCGTGGTGAGCCTTAGCTTCAACCCTTCTCTCGAAAAACGGATGTAGGAGGCCTGCATCTAGCAGGGATGGTGGGAAGCGGACGGGATATTAAGAACGAGTAGAAGTTAATTTCATCATGAGTGTGTAAAAGAAAATTAATATTCTAGTATACAAAACACCAGAAAATAAAGAGAGGCAGATCGCTCCGAAGATGGGTGGATGACATTTTGGCTGTGGCAAGGCTAAAATGGTCTAGAGTTGCTGAATATAGAACGAAATGGTCACAGTAGGAGTTACCTTTGTCTAAAGACAAACAGACATAAGTGCTAAAAATTAACATTCTTATTTCAAATCAGTCTATAACAAATGTCATGTCATGTAAAAAAAACAGCATAAAATCATCATATATAACCTACGAATTGGAGCAAGCTTCTTAACTCCAACCCTTCTGTCCAAAAAAGGGACAGACAAGGCCTTTGTCCAGCAGTGGGACAGTAATTACTATCCCGCTAACTAGAACAATTTAATCGGTAGCATGAGACACATTTTAAAAGCGACATTCCGTATCAGTATGTGAAATATAAAAAAGTCAGTCCATCTTCTTCTTCTTTGTTGGCGGGCTATTTTCCGCACTTAGTCGCATTTTGGCGACCATTGTGCGTGAGGGTGAAAGCGGACTGGTTACTCCAGCCAGCCAAGCTCCTTCCAGAAGCCAAGGACCCCAGACGGAGCACCAAAGGCTTCTTGCAATGTCCTCGGTGAGCCAAGGATATTCGCCCGATGTTTTGCCACCTCCGTGCAATATAGCATGACGTGAGATGGTGTTTCCGGTTCCCTCATGCATCCTCTGCAAATGGGGCTGTCAGTCGCACCTAAATAGAACAGGTGTTTATTTAGCAGACAATGGCCGGTGATAAGGCTTATCATTCTTCGCAGGTTGGGTCTGTTCATGCGAAGAAGACTGTTGGTCAAGCGAGGATTCAGGGACGGCATTGCGTCTCTGGATTGCCTACAGTCGGTCCGGTTTGCCCAGAGTGTATTGTGGGTTACCATGGTCATCTCTCTAAGCCATGATCTTAATAGGCTAAAGGGAAATGGGACAATAGGTTCAGGTCCTTCGACCGTGGTATTTGAGCCTATTCTGGCTAGTTCATCTGCTGCGTCATTTCCCAGTGAACCGCTGTGACCTTTGATCCATTGGAGTACCACCTGGTTTTCTACTGAGATAGTCTCCAGGATCTCGTGGCACTCTTTTATCAGTCCCGATGTGACCCTTACTTTTTTTAAGGACTGGAGTACAGCAGCACTGTCAGAGAGGATCCTGATTCGACAGTTTGTTACCCCTCTGTTTTTGACAGCTTGAGCTGCTCTGATTATACCTATACATTCTGCTTGATATACAGAATTCAAGGAACCAAGAGCAGTCGAAATTCTGATGTTAAGATCCTGGGAAAAGACACCAGCACCTGTGCCTGATCGCATCTTGGATCCATCCGTGTATATTCGTACTTCGGAAGCTCCAGAGTACTCTTTAGCATTTTCGTGAAGTTGTACTGTATAGTGCCTTAAGAATATATATTCACGAGGTATTCGATCACTCACAGCCACTACAAGGGGATGCTTGAGTATAACATCCTTTAGTACTGTTGAGTGTCTGATGGTTATATTGTCTTTCCAAAGGTGCAGAGCTTTGAGCCTCAGTGCTGCTGCCGCTGCTTCTTCTTTTATAAGAAGATGTAGAGGCGGAAGGCCTAATGCCACTTCTAGTGCCGCTGTTGGTGTTGTTTTCATGCTTCCAGTAATGGATAGACACGCCAGTCTTTGGAAGCTATTGAGGGTTGTCTGCACCGAGCTCAGTGTGGTTCTGGGCCACCATACTACCGAACCGTATGTTATTATTGGTCTTATGACCGCAGTATATAACCACCTGGTTATACTGGGTTTTAGACCCCAAGTGTTCCCAAGAAGTCGCCTGCATTGTGCCAGCGATAAGCAAGCCTTCCGGAGTTTGTCATCAATGTGTTTTTGCCAATTCAGTTTGTTGTCAAGTGTTACGCCCAGGTATTTGACACTGGTTGAAAAGGTTAGTTCTACGCCAAAGAGTTTTGGTGGTTTAGTAATGTTTATCGATCTCTTGGCTGTGAATAATACCATTTCTGTTTTGCTTGGGTTTACAGCTAAATGGTATTCAGTGCACCAGTTTTCTATGATTCTAAGGGCGTTCCGCATGATTTGACATAAGAGTTTCTCACACGTGCCATTAATAAGAATCACTATGTCGTCTGCATAGCCGGTAGTAAAGTATCTACTGTTATTTAGCCTGTAGATAAGGTCATCTACCACAAGGTTCCAAAGTAGTGGGGAAAGAACGCCCCCTTGGGGACATCCCATAGCCACCTTTGCCCTTGTTGTCTTGTTAACAGTGAACTGTACCGCTCTAAATCTAAGCATGTTATCAATCCAACCGCAGAGGGTTTCATGAATACCTTGCCTAGCCAGAGCTTGGCTTATGCTGTTGAATTTTGTTTTATCAAAGGCTCCTTCGATGTCTATGAAGACTCCTAGTGATGACTGTTTGTGTTCTAGAGCCGACTCGATCTTACCCACAACGTTGTGGAGAGCAGACTCTGTAGATTTTCCTGCACTATATGCATGTTGATTAGGGTTAAGCGGTTTCTTCATCAGCACCACGTCTCTTATATACCTATCACAGAGCCTTTCCAGGGTTTTAAGAAGAGAAGAGCTCAGACTAATAGGTCTGAATGATTTGGCTGCAGTATAATCACTTTTCCCTGGTTTTGGCAAGAAGATTACTTTTGCTTCCCTCCAATTCTTTGGTGTATACCTGTGTGCTATGCAGGCCCTAAATATATCAGTCAGCAGAGGGGTAACTTCATCTGCGCCCCACTGCAACATTGCCGGAAATATACTATCCAGGCCTGCCGCTTTGAATGGACGGAAGCAGTTTATGGCCCAATGTACCTTGTCAATATTGACAATTTGATAAGCCAGCTGCCAATCTTCTGCTGTTGGTATGTAGTGTGGCTCTTCATCCCATTCCCTCTCTGTTGTAATAGTGCAGCCAGGGAAGTGAGACTCCAGCAAAACATCACTAGTTTCTTTGTCGGACTTAGTGTAGGTATTGTCGGCCTTTTTGAGTGACCCTAGATATTGAACCTGCCCGTTTAGCAGGATCTTGTTCACCCTAGCGGCCGTGTTGTTAGACTCGATACTGCTACAAAATTTACTCCAAGCCTCGTGTTTGCGGGCTCGTATTCTCTTTTTGTAGTGACTTTGAGTTTCTTTATACGATTCCCAGTCAGTGTCTAGTCTGGTGTTTTTAGCTCGGTTGAACAGTTTTCTTAGCTTCTGTCTCAATCTTTCAAGTTCTGGACCCCACCAGAAGTTTTTTGTTTTGAAGACTTCAGCTTTTGAAAGTGGGCAAGCCTTTTCTTGGCTGGTTTTCATTATGTTGGTTACATTGACCACATTGTGATCTATGTTGTGTTTACTTGTGCTCATATCCTGCATGGAGATGTCTTTCAGCGATTCTGTGAGATATTTCTTGAACCGCGCCATGTTTGTCTTGCGGGGGTTGCGTATAGGTGTTAACGCGTTTTCTTGAGCATCAATTTGAATTTTGTAGCAAATGCGCCTATGATCTGAACATGAAAGCTCATCCGAAACATGCCAATCTGAAACTAGATTCAAGGCATTGTTAGAAGTCAAAGTCACATCTACTATAGTCTGATATCGGGTTGATACAAAGGTAGGTTCGTTGCCCACGTTTGCGATGTCTAAATTATAGCTAAAGAGAAAAGATGTTAATTCCTCACCTCTTTTATTGTGATTGTCGCACCCCCATAGCGGATGATGCGCGTTGGTGTCTGCCGAGATTATTAGTCTGAGGTCGTTTGTGGCACAGTATTCTACGAGATCCGCAAGCTCCTTCGAGGGTATGTCCTCCTCTATAGGCATGTAGACCGATGCCAAAACTAGTGTCTCCAAGGTCCCCTCCCCTTGAGTTCGAAGCCTGACCACTGTCAGGTCTCTGGAACAGAATTCGGTTAGGAGCACTGCCTGGTAGCAGTTTGGCATATAAATACAAGTGCGTGGTTTATTAACGGAGGTTTTCAGCAGTAGCTTACCTTGTATGTTACTGAGTCCGCATATTTTGTCCCCTCTTATCCACGGCTCTTGAATGAGGGCGATGGTTTTGTTGTTTTCCTCCAGCCACCGGCGAAGTGTTGCCGTCGCGGTTTGACTGTGCTGGAGGTTGGTCTGTGTTGTGGGGAGGTTGGTACTATTCAGGAGAGCGGAGATAGGCGTCTTCTCTCTCTGAACCTTCCTCCTCTTCTGACGTGTCCATCCTGCTTCCCCTCGGCCACTCTCGATGCGCCGCAAGTGGCGGTTCGGTGACCCCTACCATCTGCATTCCAGATGTAGAGGGCACAGGTGAGGAGGTCCTCTGCGATGCCACGGTTACAGAGGATGTCTGTGGTGCAGGTCCACACACCTCCTCCCCCACAGCAGCAGAAGACGTTGCAGGAGTGTTGGTATTAGAGGGGGTCGCGGTTTCCGTACTGCTGTTTAGCCGGACATATATTGTGCCCAGCACGTACGATAGTCCACGACCGCTCGCCCTCAATTTGTCTGCGTCCGACTCTGGGATACCCAGCACCATAAAGGTGCCCTGTTTCCCGTCCGTCGTAGTAGACTCGCTGGAACTGTACAGCGACCAATCAGACACGCTGTAGTTGGTGTTCTGGCTGGCCAGTATGCGTTGTATTGTATCCACACGCTTCTGGCTGCCGGGAACAAACAGCGTAGCCTTCACCTTTTTCGGTACGTCCCTCTGAAGTTTAACCTCTAGAGATGTACCTTCCTTTGGAGACTTAATATCTCTGACTACCTCCTTCAGCCAGGCAAGGGACTGTTCATCACCGCACCACATGAACAGTGCGCCGTCGCGCAGAAACGCTTTGCCCCTGAAGGTTGGAAGGGGTACTATGAAGTCAGTGCTGCTTTCAACCGCCTGGTAGATTTTATTTTCTATAGACGTTTGAAGCTGCTCTGACTCTTCCCTGTTGAGCTCCCGTAGAGGGCGCGTGACCACGGCCACGGCAAGATGCGACTCTGTCGCCCTCGCGTAGCTGGGAGCGGCTCCATCCGGGTTTGGTCTTACCCGTTTCGACTCACCCCTAGGGGATATTGTCTCATCGAGTCGGGCCCTCTTGAAGCCCCCCTGAGGTTTCCCCCTGGGTTGTGATCTGGATGTCGGGGAGGGATGTAACTGTTTTGTCCTTTTCCCACCCCTAGCACCTCTCTTGGTTTTCCCTTGGTTCTGCTCATTTTTCCCGACACTACTTTGTGTGCCAGGACGCCTAAACATAACCGCAGGTTGGCCTTGGGTAGTTTTACCCGTACCTACCCGTGCAGCAGACGTACCTGCTTCAGTTGCTGAAGAACTGGTCGCACCTTTGCCTTCCTTCGGACGCCTCGCGCACAAGTCGCGGTTGGCACCCGTCGTCGGGTTCCGGATGCAATCAGACTCCGCCACATCCACAGTCAGTCGCGCAGCAGACAGTAGGTTGCCATCTGCAGACATGCCCACTTCAGTTGCTGAAGATCTGGCCACACCTTCCCCTTCCTTCGGACGCCGCACGTTTGTATCACGATTGGCACCCGTCGAAAGGTTCCGAGTACGGCCGGACTCCGCCACATCCGTAGTCAGTCCTGCAGCAGGCGGTGGGTTACTAACACTAACCCCCCCGGGCACATCTTGTACCGCGCCGATGTCGCGAGATATGCCCTGCTTAAGGTTTGCGTCAGACGCATTAGGTGCAGCGTGTAGTCGCGCAGCCTTTGATTTTCTCGCTTTCTTGCCAGGTCTCGCCTTTTTCTTTCGATCCCCCGCAAGAGCGATTTTGCTTACCGGTGGCCTCGGCTGTAGAGACCACAGGTTAGGTTTAGGGACGGGCGCCGATGGTATCGCCGCAACCAGGTCCCTGACGTCTATTGTGTCGGTATTGTTGGTACCCTGCTGCGTCCCGATATTCGCAGTGAGTATTTTGGTACTTGTTGCTCTGATATTACCTTCCATGTTAGAGCTTGGTATTAATTCACCTTCACGGTTTCCCACCCGCCACGGAGCCCGCACATTTGGGGATGCTCCGGCACAAACTGCACGGAGTCACCAGGATTACCGTGAAGGTATAGCAGACCAGAACGCGTTGCAAACGAGCCCGACATGGTGCGCAGTGGTCACTTGGTTGCTGAGGACAGAGCACCCCGGCTCACCATGTGTACCGCGCTCCACCGGCTGTCAGCCCCATCGCTCCATTCCACTCACCAGCGCCGAATACCGCAGAGGTGGTTAGCCTCAGGGCTACCGTTTGGCTCTGAAGTCCGGACCAAAGAGGGCGTGTTGCGTCCAGCAGGCATCTAACCCGGCCCACTGTTCGCTCAACCCCCCAGGATTCCATCCTCCTGAGGTACGGCGTTCTACTGTGCACGGCAGACACAGGTGGACGCTAAATCTGATACCACGACGCGTCCACTCGTCGTGGCACAGGACGAGCAGCTCTTAGCCACAGCTAGCAAGAAACCCGCAGACAAGCCGCCAGTAAGTTACTAACTGTGTTTCCAGGATGCACCGGAGTTAAGGGTTGCATTCAAATAGGGGTTTGACGTCCACAAGGAAGACAACCTTCGACTCACACGTGGAGGTGGCTACAATTGCACCCCCTGAGTCAGTCCATATTTAATAATATTTATGATCACTCATAAGCAAATCAATCATCACCGAAAGAACAAATACACGCACAATTATCAGTGCAATAGAAGCGGACGGCCCACTTCCCACGAGTCCATTAAAACAACAATACCTACTCATAACATGAGAAACCATTTATGGTAAAGTTAATACTGCCGCTAAGCCATACATTACCAATCTATCCATATATCATAACATTATCTGTACTTATAATTAAAAAGTGATTTTGTTATCTTTGGATTTAAACGAATAAGGTTTTTCTTAAATTTTTTCAATACTACTTTTTTTATAACATTATTTTTCCAGCTTAAACCCTTACCCTGCGGGAGTCCTAGGATAAATAGTAGCCTATATGTTGTCCACAATTTCCTCTAATTTTGAAAGTATCAAAATCGTTTCAACCGTCCCGGAGAATTTACATAACCTAAACCTTCCTCAAGAATTGCTATTGTTCTATAACCTTACATTTCCGTTCATACATTTCGAGAAAATCGATCACATACACACCGACCGCTTTTGAGGACTTTTTATATATATATATATATATATATAATTCTCGAACTCTTCTGAAAAGGCTTGACTTGATTGGATTTTGATGAATGAAATTTTATATGCATATTTTGTAGGTCTGAGAATCGACCACTGTCTATTTTTCATATCCCAAGCGATAAGGGTCGTGCACCCCTAATATTTTTTTTCTTAACGCACGCTAGAAATTCTCTATAAATAATTTATAAGGCAAAAGAACGTTTGCCTCGTCAGCAAGTAATATGTATAGCCTTTATGATGGGTATAAACAGGTTTGTGAAAATTAGTGTACAGTCAAGCAATGCAAACACAATCTTATATCGGCTTTTATAATATTAGTAGTATTTTTGAAAATGAAAGGACTCCAGAAAATTCCAGGTATTATAATTTATAGAATTAGGTGTAATTTGGCGGAGATCCAAATTACAAAAGTTATAATAAAATTATTTTGATATATATATAATGCTAAATGTAGAGTGGACTATCTGTTCTCATACACGATACAATATCGCAAAGGCTTTGCGATATTGTCGTGGAGTATCAATAATTTTATTAGCACTTTTGTCCAGACACCATCATGGCTAGATTCGGCTTTAAAACTTTCATACATTTGTTTTAAATGCCATTATTTCGTTCGTTCATTAAAGAATTCCACGGAGCCGCGGTTGCTTTTATAAATTATTTTAAAACGTTCCTTGCATGACGAACAAACTTATATTTTATCAGTTACGTGGAACTCATTAAGTATAATGTAAAATACACTATGAATGCCACCTACTGTTGTCGAATGTTATCATTTCAACGAATTTATTAATACTATTTTAAAGTAAGCGGACGATAACACGTTTATAAAGGAACCTGGCAGTTGTACACAATTTTTGAGCACGTTATAAATTATAAAGAACATGAAAGTATACAGTACTTAACTCAATAACAAACAAGCTGTGCCAGCGGTCAAATCACTGTGTCACAAAATATTTCAAGAAATTAATATTTTGAACATACAAGTAGTTATTGTCAGTTAAACATAAAAGATATAGACATGTTCTTGTGGACTTGTTTGTAGTATTTTATAGATCTTTGTAGATCTAATATTTGTCTTTTGTAGATCCGTGTGGTATCCGGCAGAATAGAACAGACCACCCTCCTTTCTTACCGAGGTGTCGTAAGAGTCGACTAAGGTAAATGCCATGTGGTAGGCGGCTGCATAGAATAGACCACCCTCATTTCCTACCGAGGTGTTGTAAAAAGCGACTAAGGTAAGTTGACTTCAGGCAGGCGGCCGGTTGTAAAATACGTAGCCAAATCATATGACAGCATGTCTGTAGCATGTTGTGCCGACCCCACTTAGAGTAGGATAAGGGCAGGAGGATGATGATGATTTTGTAAATCTACAATTCTCTAGTATCTGTTGGTTTACGCGGCGCACGTGAGTAAAGTTCCCAGCAGGCAAATTATTTACAACCGCGAAACCTCTTCAACAATTTACATAAAACGGTAATTTTTTGACTGGCCCGTTGGCGCAGTAGGTAGTGACCCTACCTTCAGCTCCGTGGGTCGTGGGGTCAATTCCCGCGGAGGGCCAACATTATCTATAAATAATTTGTTGGTTCTTCGATCCTGGGTTTATATTTGTATTTAAGTATGTATTTAAAATTATATATGTAGTATATTAACCAGTTGTCTGTCACTTATAACACAAGTATTAATTTACTTACTTTGGGGATGGTAACCGGTAAGTGTCCCACATATTATCTATTCTATAATTTCTATTTACTTTTAAAAAAATGTACTGTTGTTATCTAAACCTTTCGGAAGAATTGCACTGTTTATTAGTAATAACCGTACAGAAATCCGTTAAGTAAATTATGATATAAAACGATCAGACACAGACAGCTTTTGGGCACTTTGTATTATAATAAGTATAGATGTTACATGTTACTTGTGCAAATTAATGTTATAGAGAAACATATTTAAGGAACAATTATGTGACAAGTACAGTGTACAAAAAACACCCCACAAAACATTATAAAAATAAAATCTACTTTTAGCAAAAAACATACAACATTAAAAAATATTTTAGTTTATTTACTTATTTTAAAAATGGTTTTTTTTTTAATTATTACAATTCTATGAAAAATCAATACAGCAATATTATATAAATATGTCTGTCTGTCTCGCTTTTACATGCCAATATGCTCCAATAAGAAATATTCGAAACTGTGCCAAAAATAAAACAAATTATCTCAATCATTAACTAGTAATACTTATTTAATTGAATTATTCACAATTCAGCAATGAAGTCACACTAACAATAAACTCTTGAATTACGAAAAATATCTAAATGTAGTATTGTTTCAATTATAAAGAGACATGACTGAAAACATATACACTGAAAAAATATTTCATCTTCACTTTCTTTAGATTACGAAGCGGCTCTTGACATAATGAGCATGGTTTTATATACTTGTCAACTCTGTTATTCAAATTCGTACTGAAGACTTGAGTTTTAAAGGGCAATGAAAAGAGTACAAGCTTCTTAACCTAATTACTATGTCACTGTTTTACAACAAGGTCAATGGGTGTTAGGTGTTTCATTGCTTTATAATGAAACTAATGGATTCAAAAGACATTATCCGTCGTGTAATTCGAGAAAGTATTTCAGTTATAACACTTAAGTTACGTCACAAGGAACTGTGATAGCCCAGCGGTGAGACCGTGCGACTCTTTCGAGGGGAATACGAGTTCAAACCCGGGCAGGCACCAATGAGTTTTTCTATTAAAACTCATGTGTCTAACTGGTAATTGCATATCTCTAGAGAATTCTGGAGATATGTGTAACCTACCAATCGGCATTGGAGCAGCGTGGTAGGTCTTAGCTTCAACCCTTCTCTCCAGAAACGGAGAGAGGAGGCCTATGCCCAGCAGTGGGATTGTAACAGGCCGCTACTTTACTTTTTTTTACGTCACAATTAAGTTATATAGATTCTATAATTAAATACCGCAATCTATTTTAACTTTTTAACCATTACAGCAGTATAAAAATTCTATTAGAAAAAAGGCTAATACAGAAAGTCTACTATACTATTGTAAATTACTTAAACGATATGAATGCATGGATATAGCTAGTCTTCGACCTGTATAAAACATTAATAATTATATGTAACTAGTAATAAGAATTATTCTTTGAAAAGAGCAACCGCCGAGTTTCTCGCTGGTTCTTCTCGGTAGGAAAAGGTTTCCGTACATGCAGTAGATGTTGACGATTCAAAAGCACTTGTTTATAATTTACTTGAATAAATAATATTTTGAATTTAAATTTGAATATATACAACAAAACAACGAATTGATAAAATGTATTTCGCCTGACTGCCGGGTTTCTTGGTGGGTTTTTTCACCAATATTTTAAAAATATTTGACGATCCAAAATCACTGGAAACAATTATCTTGAATAAAGAATATTTTGCATTTGCATATGATTTTGGTATGCTTAGAAAACAAATTCATCGCAGTGCTACCAATCTGATTTAATTTTAAACCTAAACCATATGAAGATAGCCAACCACGAAAAACTACATTTAAAAATTTTTTCTATGTTATCAAATTGTGAACGTAAATGAGTCTTGAATCACCTTTATTAACCCATGTATTACATTTACCGCTTATAGTAGTTACCGCAAGAATCACAAGACAACGCCACGAACAACACACTACATAAACACTACAAACATTCACTACTACCATCTCAACGATCGTGTCAACCCGTAACCGAAGCATCATCAGGCTCCACGACAAAATCGCAATGCATGTATAAGGTACGAAAAAAGTTTTCGTTTCATATACTTACCATTACATAGATTTCTTCTTCTTCTTCTTGGGGTGCCTCTCCGATCATCGAATGTTGGCAGTCAGCAAGCAGCGTATAATCCCGTATATTTTTCGCGAGGTAAAAAAGCTCGGCAGCACTCGCGATTCCTGTCTACTCCCGGATGTTACGTAGCCAAGATTTCTTCCTGCGACCAACATCTTTTCTTCCTGCTACTTTTCCCATCATCAGTTGTAGAAGTACATTACCTCTCGTGCCTAAACACATGCCCCAGATATGACACTTTTCTGACTTTGACGGTGTTCAAATGTTCGCATTTTTGGTTAATACGTCGCAGTATTTCCACATTGGAAACTTTATGAGTCCAGCTTATGGCCAACGTGCATCCATTGCCCACATTTCTTAACAAATATAAATTGATTATAGAAAAATAATTATATTATTGCTTTCGTAAAGTTTTTTTTAATTCCGTAAAATAGACTCATCTTCCATAAATTATCCCTTCAATTTTACTTAAGTTAGGACCTAATACGCTACCTTACATTTACTTTGCGTTCTTACTTCATTGTTTTACAACCAACTTACACAAGTACATAAATTTCTTAGAGATTTTCAACAGTTAAAGAAAACCCCAAAACCAAATCGTTATACAGCAATTTAGCAAGCTCAGTGAGAATAATAGGCTGTTAGTTTCCCTTTATCGTAGATCGATATGTGCCCAGGGAGCTTGTTCCGCAGGCTGACAGTGGCAATATCTGTTACGATACGGATCGCCGTTCACAATATATGGGAACGAAGGTTTGAAAGTTTTATAATTACATTTATATATTTGTAAGTGAGGTCACGTATTGTGTAATTGTCTACAGGAGATGGACAACTTTTATTGATATAGAAATTTTACCAACAAATCAAATCTTCCGGAAGGTCTAGGTTAAAAGTGCACGTTAATTATATAATAAAGTCCCAATAATGTGGATGTGTGTGTGATTCGATTTTCTCAAAATATACTAAACGGATTTTTGTACGGTTTTCACTAAAAGATAGTGCAATTCTTGAGAAAGGTTTAGGTTAATAGAAAATTACGATTTTATGTAAATTGTATTGAAGAGTTGTAAAAAAAACTCACCTGGTAGGAGCTTTAGTTGCGCTCGCCGCTTTAACCAGCAGAGATACACTTAAGTAATGTACTATAGACTTATAGATCTACAAAATACTATAAGAAAGTCCGTGATAGCGTGTCTCTTACTCTTATGGTTAACACATAATAACTACTTTTATGTTCAAAATTTCAATGATAGATCCTCCTGCCCTTATCCCATTCTAAGTGGGGTCAGCACATCATGTGTCAAACATGTTGGATTTGGCTACGTATTTTACGACCGGCAGCGTCTTATCTTCTAAGTAATCCTCAATAGTATAGTAGGCTTTCTGTATTAGTCTTTTTTAACAGTGTTTTTAAACTGCTGTAATGGTAAAGTTAAGGTGGATTGCGGAATTTTATTATAGAATCTTATACCCAAACCCATAAACGATTTACGTACTTATGCTAGGCGCAAAGCAGGAGCCACAAGCTTATGTCGGTTGTCTATTACATATATCAATGCTAAATATTTCTGTCTGTATGTCACTCTGTCTGTTATGCTTTCAAGGTAAAATAGCTGTAGCAATATTGATTAAATTTGGTACAATTGAAATTTCTATACCGGCCATCTATAGTAGTTTAATAAATTACAGCGATACTCGTTTATGAATTAACCTAAAAAAGATTCCTTTGGAAAAGATAGTAAAATATTAGTTTGCCAACTCTCTTTTTTACTTTTGTTTAATTTTTAAGACGTTTAGATTTTGTAAGTTAGCTGTAGTTCGTAAACGAAAGTAGAAAGCTGTTTTTAAATATGTATATATAAAATACTCTTAGTTCGTCGAAACGGTGACCTATTTTGCCCAGGTCTTTTTCTCTTTGGTCTTTTGTATTTATTGTGTACTATTGTATGATGTAAAATAAAGTACATTTTATTTTTACTTAGGTTTATATTTAATACAATATAAATATTTATTATAAACTACCTTCTGTCCCCAACGTCGTCTGAGTACACAAAAGGCACCGAAATAAAAAGTAGCCCGCTCAACTCTCCAGTCAATTTCTGAAATAAAAATCCCACCGATTTTTGGCATCGCTTGGACGTGAATGTAAGATAAACAAAAAAACACTTTCGGATTACTAAGAATAGAAAGAATAATATATGGAAGTACGGTTTGAATAGCAATCGGAAATCAATAGTACAAAAATTATCGTACGATTATTTTGCTATAATCCACGTTTGTTAAGAAAAATGTAATATATGTAATGCCGCCAAGTGTAGAAAGCAGAAACTGTTCTCATACCTTATACATGCTGGAATAGTTACCGCACGTATCACAAAATACACCACAACACACTACACGTGTGTAGTGCTTGTATAGTGTGTCGTCGTTAGTGGATTTTTATGTATAACGTATGAGAACAGTTTTGCTTTCTACACTTAGTATAAGATAGATTTTCTTATAAAAACGCGGATTATAACAAAATCATATCTTTTGTAAAAAGAATTCAAAAAAGTAGAAAAGGAAATTTGCCTGTTCACAAGCTCAATTACGTAAAGAATATACTGAAATTGAAATATTAACTTAACATTATACATGAAAAAGTCTCTATCTTTCTTTCACAGGTAAACCACTTGACCAATATCGATAAAATTTGGTACAATTGTAGCTTACATAACGGGCTAAGCTATAATATAAAAATCCTCTTTTCCCTTCAGAAACAGAAAAAATAATATTCAAATTCAAATTCAAATTCATTTATTTTTGTATAATACACGTACTAACTTACAAAAAGGTGTTACAATTGTTCGTTTTAGTGTAATACCAAGAAATGGCATGCAAATATAAGAAACTTAACGGTTTAGCATTAACATTTAAAAATTTTAAAACTTACACAGCTGTAAAACATTTATAAATGGTATTTTCAATTACATAAGTAACAGCTTTTAAAATTTTAAAAGTTAAAAAAGTTTTAAAAGCTATAAATTTTGTTTTTCTTAAATTTATTTGCAAATTTTTTTTTTATTGTACCCAATTAAAGGCTTTTTCAATCTAAAAGTAACACGAACGAAATTGCGGGTTAAATTAAACCTTCCTTCTATAGAAAGTATATAATACAGTCCTCAAAAGCTGTCTGTCTATGTGCAATTCTTACGGAAGGTTTAGGTTAATGAAACATTTTGTTGGAATTTCCACGGGGTTGGGAATTATAGGGGGAAAATTTTGTGAAACACTGATTCCTTCGGGTTCAGCTAGTTACGTACTAATGTGAATGTCAGTGTGTCTCTCTGTTTGTAACACTTTTACGACATCCGAAAAAGCAATATTTAGCCCAATTGAACCTTATATACCGGGATAAGTTATAGGATAAAAAGTTTTCGTTTTTATTTTGTCCTTAAATATTTCTTAATTTTTTCATAATATATGTCCATTTATTAAAATTATTCAATTAAATTTATTTCGTCCATCTTTATAAAATTTATGTTAAAGACTGTGATAGATAGCCCAGCGGTGAGACCGTGCGACTCTTTCGAGGGGAACATGAGTTCAAACCCTGGCAGGCACCAATGAGTTTTTCTATTATAACTCATGTGTATAATTGATAATTGCAATTTATCACACGCTTTTCGGTGAAGGAAAACATTGTGAGGAAACCTGCATATCTCTAGAGAATTCTGTTGATATGTGTAACCTACCAATCCGCATTGGAGCAGCGTGGTAGGTCTTAGCTCCAACCCTTCTCTCCAGAAACGGGGAGAGAGGGCCTATTCCCAGCAGTGGGATTGTAACAGGCCGCTACTTTACTTTTATTTTTTTAAGTCAAAGACTTTTAAGTCAATTTGTTTATTTTTTCCTATATATAATACTTTTAAGGGCCTCTTTTATTATTATTATTCAGTATAGGCCTGCTACATTTTTTCCAAGCCTCTCTTTCATGCAGCAACATACATTCAGTGTATTCCAGCACACTACAATTTCATCTGACCAGCCGAAACCATAAAAATACATAATTGTAGATATTTTAATACTAAACCTTACACGAACGAAGTCGCAGGTATAAATAATGTGAATATAATTGGAAATTTCAACTTAGTAAATGCGGTCTTTGAGTACTTAGCACATCAATTATTAAGTTAGCAATATTGCGTGTTTGGTTGGCAATACGGTTTAAGTAATCAGAGCTTAGAACGTAAGGGGAGCATCGTGTGAGATAAGCTACCTGTATTAATTCCGAGCAGTGAATTGTAGCTGTTGAAATTGTAATTTTCAGTGAATAGTAGTACCCTTTTGAGGGATTATTGTGACGTCACGATTTAAGAGGAAAATATGGTATCGTATACTTTTAAATGCCCCATTTATGTTGCATCTTACTGCTCCAAAAAGCTGTGATAGCGCAGCGGTGAGACGTTGCGACTTTCTAGAGACGATCGTGGGTTCAAACCACGGATAGGCACCATTAGATTTTTCTATTTAAACTTATATGTCTAATTGATAATTGCAATTTATCACACGAAGGTAAACATCGTGAGGAAACCTGAATATCGCGAGGGAGTTCTAGGGAGTCTGGAAAGTATAACAGACCTACTTTGCTATAATCCGCACTGGCACGGACATCCGTGCGGATTATAGCAAAGTAATTCCGTTATAGTTTCTGTAAAATGGAATTCCGCAAAGTAACGCCTACTTCTACATTTCTTATAATTGACATATGCAATATATCACACGCTTTTCGGTGAAGGAAAAGAACGTGAGGAAACCTGCATATCTCTAGAGACTTCAATGGATTTGTGTAACACATCGATCCGCATTGGAGCAGCGTTGTAGGTTTTAGCTCCTAATCTTTTAAAAAACAAACTGTTGCATTTATAATATTAGTAGGACAGGATTCAATACAATGCCAAATTCTAATATAATCAAATTGAAGCAAAACCTAAAATAGGTGAGTTTTAACCCTTAAGCGTAAAAAAGCTAAACGAAAGCGTGTGTAAAAAGTAAAGAATGCATTCACTGCGGAATTCCTATGTGAAGTGGGTGTAAAGCGACGAAAGCAAACAACTTTCAAGGAGGTTTGTTTTCCACCCACTATTTCTGAAGATCGAAGGAATGTATATCGATAAGTGTACTATAAGGTACTCCATTCACAAATACGTTAATGGAATTTAGCAGTTTACTACTAATTTGTTAATTATACAAGTTGGTTAGCAGGTTTTTGTTCAAAAACTGTTGTCGTAATGTATGTTTAGAGTCCGGCTATACTCACGTCTTATTTTATCGGATGAGCCCGACTAGTTCCAAGCCCATACGGGGCTGAGTTCCCGCCGCGATCACGCCGCATAAAAAGCTCATGAATAAATTTGAACCCCCGTATGGGGTTGGAACTCCAACCCCATACGGGGGTTCATTTTCAAATAAGACGTGAGTATAGCCGGTCTCTTAACATTCATTATGAATACCACTCACGATAGTTTAAATTCAAAACTGCTTTCGTTTCAGTCTAAGTTAAATTAAAACAGCTTTAAACTAAATTTTATGTTCCTACTGTTAACAGTTGAACAGTTTTCTCGTCTAAGACTATTTTATCTTCACATACACAATATATTGTAAGTTAAATAACAGTTTTTAATAAAAATAAAGTAATATTGCATGATTTATAGAAGAAGGCGTTACTTTGCGGAATTCCATGTTACAGAAACTATAACAGCAGGCCTACCATGAATTCTTATTGCGACTCAATTGAAGACGTCAACTAAATTTTTTTGCTTTTTCATACCTTGACGTCTTAAAGACGCACACTTTAAGTCGTTGCTGAATGAGCGTTCATGAGCCTAAGAACATGTGAGTAAAAGAGACAGCGTTATCTATAGTTCATATAATGTTGTCCTTTTCAAACACACTTCATGGTACGAAAAGAAAGCGGTTCGGTTTAGGTACTGACTTTGAATTGAATCGTTTTCTAAAAGTTCATGGTAGGCCTACAGAACTACTTTGCATGCGAATGCATGCGAAGCTAATGTGTATGAAGCAGGAAAATGAACAGAATATATACATTTTATATAGCTGGAACGAAAATTACTTTCAAGACTCAAGTCGAAAAATATCGTTAGTCGAATGAACTTTAAACAAACCGCATATATGAAGTGACCTGTAATTGCCGCTAACCTCAACGTAATGCATTGACGACATTATAATAAGCGTTCCGAATTATCGCCACCATTTTATGTTCGATTTACTCAACGTCAAAATGGTCGCTATTAAATTATAGGCTTAACATCTAATCGTAGTACAAAAAGAATTTTGTTTTTATACACAAAGAGTTATGTTAAAAAGACTTCCTTTTTTAATTTTTCTAGTAGTAAGATAATTTTGTTTGTATGTAATTTTATTGTTTTAAATCGCTTTGCTTAATTTTATCATGCCTATCTAATGATAATGTTTCCGTTGCGATGCAAAATGATCGATGATATTTTCTTAGTGAATATGTACAGTAAATAAATAAATATATGGGACACTTATACACACGGTCCCAATCCCCAAAGTAAGTACTAAAACAACTGGATGTATATTTGTATTTATGTAAATACCTGTACTTAAATACAAATATACACCCAGGCTCGAAAAACCAACAAATTGTTTATAGAAAATTTTGGCCCTCGGCGGGACCCACTGTGCTAACGGGCCAGTGGGTAGTGACAGTGTTCGTATATTGTGGTACGTGCAGTCACTAATTCGGTATTTTAAACTTTGAGAACGGCTTATGCTTAATACAGTTAACATGACATAGATTTTTTTATAAACGCGCCTTAGCTATAGCGTATACAAATATATCATCACTTTTATTGTATGAAATTCCTCAAAGTGACGCTTACCTCAATAAATTAAATAATAATCTACGCATTGTTTAAAAACTAAAATACGTCGTCACCATATACCATAAATACTCCTTAAGAGGGATCGAACGCTGTTATGCAGATTGCATTCACACCGAACGCATTGTCATGGTCACGGAGTACTTACGAAAAAAAAACATAAAAAAACCTCATCGATGTCACGCCTATGGAGTTCCGATGGTTCTCACGGAGCGGACGAACAAATAACACCACTTACCCAGTAATGAAACGTGATATTTTAAGCACATAAACCTTTAGACCCTTTTCATTTCTTTCTCAATACTGAACAAGAAATCGAAACGTCTAACGCGACTACCAATGAATTCGTAACATAATAAAGTTGTTCTATCCTTTCTGAGGATTTATTTAAGACACATTACAACAATGATACGGAAAAAACATGGTAAAAGTCAAAACCGCGGTATGTAAGTTTACAATTTGTGCATCCCGTGGGAAAGGTATGAGGGCGGCGCGATAATTACCTAGTTTGCGTATACCCTGAACGTTCCCTTCGGCAAAAGAGTGTAATCACAGGCCCCGGCATGAAATCGATCACAATATCTCCAATGATAGGTCGGGCTTCGGTGAATTATTGAATGGGAATTCGAGATAGATGATTCTCGGATCCGTGAAAGAGAATTTTTGCATAAGTCCGGTACGCTTATATGACTAGATTTTTCATATCCGCTTAGTCTATCGTTGAGGAAATTTTTCATGTAAAATCTTTCGTGTATTTCCTATTTTTCTGTGCTCCCTTTGTAAGTAAATCGGATTTCATAGTCCAAACGTTTACATTGTTGAAAAGCAAAGCTTTGTTGGTATTTTAAAAGGAATTTGAGGTTTTCTTTAGTATAAAGATGTAATTACTTTGCTCACTAACAATATAGGAATTGTTGTCATTGTATTGTTTTAAAAAAAAATCATATTGTCATCAACTATGAATTATGATTATTTTGAAGTATTTTCTCAGACCAGAAGCATACTTTGAGAATTAAAAAAAATGTAGTGAGTTCGAGTTCAGTAGTACTACTAAGAAGGCATAATTTAAAAGAATTTTTCAATTAATTTAGATAATATAATGTCATGCATTTTTTTATTGGATAGTTTACATTTACGGTTTCTACACAGCTTCGTAACGAAACATTAAAAAAATTGCTCATAGTGGGAACAGAACCCGAGAACTTTTCGGGTACTAAGGCAGCAACTACTACGCCAGTGTGGCTATCAAATACAGTTAATTAGTCACCATCAGTTGAGATAAATAATGATATAAATATATAATTATAATAGATAAATTGAAGACTGTTATTATTATTTATTATTATAATTTTCATAGACATAAATACATCCAGACTAGTATCCAAGTAACTAACAAATTAATTTTTATAATGTTGGCCTCCGTGAAAATCGAATCCGCGGCCAACGGAACTCAAGGCAGATTTACTGTCACCTATACCAACGGTTCAGTTGGGATAGATTCGCTAATAAAGTAAACTTTGTTAGGTTTATCAGTTAAAATAGGTTAACTACGCTCTTAGTTCTCACGAAAAAGTATTTGCGGCGTATACTCATCCATTCACCGTAGATTCGTCTTCCATTGAGACGGATTCGATATTGTATAAAAAGTTCTAACATAATCCCGCAATCAACGAAGCGCATCTACGGCACGTCTGCCTCGGTCTTGTTACAACAAATATTTGTTCTACATTAGCCACGACACAACAAAAAACTGTTATAAATGATTATCTGAGTTTAAGTAAAAAAGTGAAAGGTCTATCTATATTACTTTAAAGTTTTTTTTTTCCTCAAAAAAAAGATACTAAAGTCACACTAACACAATAATTGAATTAGCCGCAGTAGCCTATCAGTTTAAGGTACTTAAAGCCAATAGGCCTACTATGAACTTTTAGGAAACAATTCAATTCAAAGTCAACTCAAAGTCAAGTCAATTCAATTCAAGTTCAACCTAAACTCAACCGATTTCCTTTCGTACCATGAAGTGCGGATTGCGTTGGGGTCGTAATGTTTGAAAAGGAAAACGTTATATGAACTACAGATAACTCTGTCTCTTTTACTCAAATGTTATTAGGACGCATTCCGAACGCCCATTCAGCAACGACTTAAAGTGTGCGTCTTTAAGACGTCATGGTATGAAAAAGCAAAACAATTTAGCTTACGTCAACTGAGTCGCAATAAGAGTTCATGGTAGGCCTGTTGTTCTTCACATTTGGCGATGATCGTTGATTCTGCAATCGTCTACAATCGGTACGATCATCGTGCACATATCCACACGATCTTTCTTATGATCCATACGATCCATACTATCACACGTAATCATCAAGTGATTCCTTTTAATGCGTGTTCGTAAAATCAACGATTCAAGGGTTGTAGCCGTAGGTAATCATATGCGTGCTCTTCATTATCGGCTATGATCGTTGATCGTGTGATGGTCTATAATCGGTACAATCATCGTGCACGTATCCACACGATCGTTCTTACGATGCATACGATCCATACCATCATACGAAAACACCCAGTGATTCCTTTTAATGCGTGTTCGTTAAACTAACAATTCCCGGGTTATAACCGTAGCAAATCATATAGCTGCTCTTCATTATCGGCGATGATCTTTGATCGTGTGATCGTCTATATTTAGCACGATCATCAAGTAGAGTCCACACGAACCTCTACATAATCGTACTTAATCGTTTGTAATCGCCGATTATGACGACGAGCGAGCGTTCGTTAATTCATCATTTGAGTTATTTATTATTTATATTTAATCTACGTATTTACTTACGTATTTTAATAATTTTGTTCGCACTCTATGTAAAGAGAAGATTTATAAGCTAGACAGTATTGGGAATGTGGATTCTCTTAGAAGATAGGAGACCGTTGTGATAGAAATATTTTTTGTGAAAAAATTTTGAAACTTGCAATCACATTTTCATTATTCTCAAAGCCAATAAACATATACTAAAAAATAATCATATACACATTTTTTTTTAATATTTTTTTTAGAAATTGCACAGATTGGCCCGAAGATTGTATCCACAAACTCTTGACCATCATAGCTTGATTTTTTCTAAGCATTCTAGTTCTAGTCTTGTTCTAACTTGTATTTTTTAATTAAAAATTCTGAATGAAAAATCTAATTAAGTTGCGCGAAACCAGTGAATACATTCCCTTCATTAAAAAATATGATGGTGTTCCTTTTTGTTTAATTTTAATTAGTGTTGTTAAAAAATAACAGTAAGAAATACTTCAGGATATCGGTGCCCCCATTTTTCTTTATAAAGGGTAAACTGTAAAGTCTGAGAGATGGATGTGATTTATACCACAACATATTTTAGGGGCAAGTTTATCTATAGAATGGATGACATAAATTATATTTATATTGACATATTTTGGGAGGTGAAACTCTCTTAGAAGCACTTTTGAAGTCGCCGCAAACGCCATCTCTGAGAACGCAACAAAATATAGGGGATTTTATTCTAATGATTAATAGATGTCACAACGACAACAATATTATTATAAAAGAAAGGTTAATTACGCTGTCATTTGTATATCATAACTCAGGTCCAAATTCACATTAACCGGATCGAGTCCATATATTATTGACCCAGCCCGTTTAACTTCTCTTGCTTTTTTCCAAATTATATTTGAAATTTATAATTTTCTTATTAAACGGGTCACTATAAAAATGTAGTACAGCGTCAATTTTTACGGTAACATTTTCCTCTCTTTACTTACCATTACTTGAGATTGATTCCTGCTGCTGCCCTCTTTAATCAACTAAAATGAACGAGTTTGTCATGTATACCCTATATAGTGTATTATATATGCTATTATTTATGTCATTATATAATTAACATCAAAATTAAGAGTTGTCAGATTAATACGAAATATTCACATAATCTAAAGATTGTTTGAAAATTGCATTAAACTCGGTTTTGACGAGTCTATAAGAAACAAAAATAGTTTGTTTTTATAAATATAGATCTATACCGCCAAATAAAAAAATAACTGCTACATCGAGAAAGTTTTAATTAGACTGCAAGTCCGCAATTAAGTCAGAACAATAATAAATTCATCTTTTGTAATTTAACCGTACTGCATCTACGATTGCTTCGTTCTTAACAGTAAAGTTTAATTTAAATTTGTGTTACAATTGCAATTAAACTTTACACTACACAAGGTACTCACGACTTCATATGCCTAGAGTTTGTATTGCTTTTTTATATAAAAAGAAAAATTGTGTTGTATTTAAAACTGATGTTTTTCTCACCCAGCTCAGGGACAGTGGCTTCCGCGATGGTATATATCAACAACTGCCTGTACGGTAATAATTGTACAGTCTTTATTATTACATAGTCTACGTGTTTGAATAAGTAAATTTACAATAAATTCAAAGAAAATAAAAGTGTAAACGCCGAATATTACGTGAATATACAAAAAAAGTTCAATATTTTCAAAACCAAAACATTACGTAAGTATGAAGTCAGAGAGACGAATGGTGATTGAGGGAAAGGGCAACACGAAAAAAGATGATGCCATAATATTTCCAGCAATAAAATAATTATATTATAAAAGTTATCTAGATAACATTAGTTGTAAGGGGGTGTGTAAGGGGGAGGCTCTTCCCAGTCAGTCTCTTCTAATGCCAGCCTCATTTCCCCGTGGTGCACCCTGCAGATAACCAACGAGGCTCTGGCGACCGATTAATGGCGGTATAACCATTCCTGTAGCTGACCAAAATAATACCAGACCGACAGTGGGCAGCAGCACTGTCGGTGCGACATGGCCAGCACTGCGATCACCAACCCGCATGCCAAGCGTGTTGATTACCAAACAACCTTCATGGCATCACAAAAGCCAAACTCTAATACAATCAAAACTCTAAGTTAGTTATACTTATTAATTAAAAGGACAAAAAAACAGGCGAAGTCGCGGTTTAATACAAGTCTAACACTAAAATAAATGGGACAGTCAGTTTTGCTTGCGCAAACTTATTCTTTCATAAAAAAATATTTTATTGCTTATAACCTAGAAGAAAAGATTCCCTGATACCGGTTTTATTGGAATAGAATCAGTTTATAGTACTGGTCATATTTTAGTGATTTGATTTGGTGGAAATGATGGAAAGAGGTGGCAGAATTCGTGATGTTAGTGACGAGGGTAAGATTAATAGAGGTGTAGAACAATAAATGTGACTATTTTCTTCGTAAAATTCGTGGCTACTTGCAATAAACTCGACGGCATAGTGGCCAGACACAATCGTAGATTATTTTTTTCTTAAATTCATGGCTACTTTCAATATACTCGACGGCATAGTGACCAGACACAATCGTAGACTATTTTTTTAATTCGTGGCTACTTTCAATATACTCGTCGGTGTAGTGACCAGACACAATTGTAGACTATTTTTTTCTTAAATTCGTTGTTACTTTTAATATACTCGTCAGCATAGTGACCAGACACAGTTGTAGACAAATTTTTCCTTAAATTCGTGCCTACTTTCAATATACTCGACGGCATAGTGATCAGACACAATTGCAGACTATTTTTTTCTTAAAATCGTGACTACTTTCAATATTCTCGACGGCATAGTGACCAGACACAATCGTAGACTATTTTTTTAATTCGTGGCTACTTTCAATATACTCGTAGTATAGTGACCAGACACAATTGTAGACTATTTTTTCTTAAATTCGTTGCTACTTTCAATATACTCGACGGCCAGACACAATCGGTAGCACTAGGGATGTAAATTGGAGTGAAAAAATCGATTATTCGTCCTTTAAAATAAATCGATTTGCACAAAATCGATTAATTCGTATTGAAAAAATCTATTATTAATAATTGATTATATCACTGCTTCAAAAGTTGCTTTTTTAATACTAATAATATAATAAAGACATTAAAGTTGTCTAGTACAGTAGGTGTCTGTACGAATAAAAATTGCTGCACTGTTTGCAAAATTCTATTAAATTTTATAGTTTGGTTACATTAGTGACATCTAACAACGTATGCCTAATCTTAACAACAAAGAAAGGAATAATTAAAGAAGGAAAAAAGTTGTATTTAAAATAATCGATTTAAAAAAAAATTATTTGCTTATTACAAACATGAATTGTCATCAGAACTGTATCGGTATGTAAAATTTCAGTTTAATCAGACACCGGGAAGTGGGTCAAATTTAACTAGCAAGATTCCATCTTTACATATATACAATGCAAGGTAATTAAAAGCTTTTAAAAAGGACTTATTTTTAAATTCTGTTTTTACAATCAGAACAGCTGTTATAGCCCAGCGGTGAGACCATGCGACTCTTTCGAGGGGAATACGAGTTCAAACCCTGGCAGGCACTAATGAGTTTTTCTATTAAAACTCATGTGTCTAATTGATAATTGCAATTTATCACACGCTTTTCGGAAGGAAAACATCGTGAGGAAACCTGCATATCTCTAGAGAATTCTGGAGATATGTGTAACCTACCAATCCGCATTGGAGCAGCGTGGTAGGTCTTAGCTCCAACCCTTCTCTCCAGAAACGGAGAGAGGAGGCCTATACCCAGCAGTGGGATTGTAGCAGGCCGCTACTTTACTTATACTCTGTTTTTATTTTTACTGTTTTTATTTTTTAATCTGTCCTATTTATCTAACTTGATATCTATATTTAAAAAAGGGTCCGAGCCTACGAGGTTTACCTGCCCCAGAATGTCTCGTGCCTTTATACTTTTTTCTTTAATCTGTATTTATTCAGCAACGATTAGTATAATGTGTTTGCTTATCGACCCATCAATGTTAACAAATTGATAATTTTACCTTTTTTGTCCCTACAGGGATATCTAACAGAGATAAACACGTCTGTCGGGACAACAAACATACGCTTCCTTCCATTTATCTATATTTACGTGTTTGCTCCATATTTGATATGAACATCGAAAATGCTGTTTATTTATTTGGGTATATACATCTAGTTGTCGCTGGCCGCGAGTTGCTGTAGCTCAGTCTGGTTTCGAACTCCCCTTGCAACAGAACTCAACACTTTACAAACAATGATCAGATAACTACCAAACTTTATAGAATCACTCGTCTTATAAAGATTGTCTCAAAATTTTATCAAAATCGGTTCCGCCGTTTCAGGGTTTAAGAAGGACAAACAGACAAATATTCATTTTGATATATTAAGATTTTTTTAATAATAGTTGTATCCGCGACAGCGTTAGCGTTAAGTGTTTGGAGAGAAAGGCAAGGACACGCCACTCTGCTCTAATTCGGATTGGTAGGTTACACATATCCCCAGAATATTCTAAAAATATGCAGATTCCCTCACGAAATTGTTTTCGCGCGAAAAGCGTGTGATAATTTGCAAATATCAATCAGACACATAAATTATCAGAAAGACTCATTAGTGCCTACCCAAGGTTTGAACCCGTTACCCGAAAGAGTCGCACGGTCTCACCGCTGAGCTATCCCAGCCCGTTGTTAACGCTAACTTATGTGTTTAATCGAGTTCCTAAAGGAAATTCGGGAATTTTTATGTGCAATAAGCCCGGTACATAAGCTTAAATGGAATCAAATTACATAACTACTGGTCCCGGGGTTAAACACACAAACTTTCGCATTATTATTATTATTAGTGTGGATTAGCGCGGTTTCAATGGCGATGCAAAGTTTACTTAACAACTAAGATTTTTCACATTTTTCACGGGACTTGGGGGAAAAACTAATGCATAATAGGTTACTTAAACGCTAAAGTTGTCGCGTGCGATGTCACTGGTATAACTTCGATTTAATAGTTAGATATGTTCGACGTAAAACAATATACACAAGCGAATGTTTGCGACCTAGAACTGTGATCTCTGACATAAGCGATCCCCTATTTCCCACGGTCGTGACCTCTTCATAGTTTTATCTCGCAACTTTGTGTAATTATTGATTGTGCATACATTCGTAAATGTAATTATAATTAAAGTCCTTGCATGATAGGAACGAGTAGGTAATTCACAACACTAGCGGGTCATGGTTTCCGTCGATTAATCTATACTTATTATAAAACAAGGTCCCAAAAAGCTGTGTCTGGAAGTGATCGATTATTTCAAAATCTACTGAACAGACTTTTGGACGGTTTTTTAAAAGGCATGTAGTGCAATTCTTCCAGAAGGTTAAGGTTAATAGTACCCCATAATAAAATTCCCGCGGGGTTCCGATTTACGCGGCAAAATTTTCGTGACATATTGGGGAAGCCACGCAGACAGTTAGTTTAAATTATTAAATAGATTTTATTAATTTGATTTGTGTTTAGTGCACGTGATCCTTAAAAAGTTGGTTCAAACTTGGGTTATACTTTCATCATCATGATCCTACTCTAATAACGTCAACTTACAACTTACCTTAGTCGCCTTTTACATTGGCAAGAAATGAGGGTGATCTAAAATAGATAGATAGTGTAAAATACTCAGCTGGATACACAGCACTTTATTTATACTTTCTATTTACTTTTAATTTAGGGCACTTAGGGCTTTACAGGGATGGCTGAAGTTAAGCTATGATATCAGAATGGTGACATAAAAGCCATACTTAGTATTCGATAGTTCAATTCCCGCCAAAACCGACTTTCTTAACTCAAATTTTCTAAAAAATTATTAGCTTAGTTGATAATTTTACAACACATCATGAGCTGTACAGTGGTAGCAACCTGCATATCTTCAAAAGATTTCTGGGATACGTGTTACCTGACTGTCCACATCGGATCAACAAGGTGGATCTTTGAGTAAAAATTCTACGTAAATGGGTTCAGTACATTTTGAGAAAATCGATCAAATATAGATAGACACTTTTTGGGAACTTAGTTTTGTAATAGGTATATATAGATCATGTACTTAAAAAAAATAATGCAAGAACAAATATTAAATGTTGCTTAACAGTTTTCCTCTGATACACCGATCTATAGATAAGATTAATATATGCTATAGATAAATATCTGCTAGTCTTACAATTACGTAAAGTTCCATAAGTAACAAAATGCATGCATTAGTTTCGAAAACCGTAACTTTTAACAAGAGTCACGGACCGTGAAGGATAAACATTAGTAAATTACGAACGGACATGTTTTTGTTTTTCTCCAATACAATAAAGCACCAATTCAATTTATAACACTTATAGTTTCCTAATAACATTTACCACATTACACTAGCATTGTTTGTACCAAATTACAGACTATGGTCCATAATTCAATATTACAGAACTGTTGTATGAATTAAAGTGAATTGTGCAATAGTCAAAGCCTAGTCTAAAATTTATTACTCAAGTTATAAATTTTAAAATTCAAGTAAAAATATATTCTGTATAAATTCATTTTCCATTTGTTGTAATAAACAACAACATGTAATAATAAACAATAGACCATGTTCTATCAATTAAGATGACAGAGATTGTCGTTCGAATTAAAATGAACTGTGTAATATTTAATTTATTACTCAAGCTACGAATAACACAATTTAAGGAAATATATTATTTAAAAGTTTATATTCTTAAGACCCTCATTGGTTTTGTAAAAAATAAATTACAGACTATACTCTATAAATCAATATTACTGAACTTGTTATATGAATCAAAGTGAATTGTGTAATATCTAATTTATTACGAATTATAAAATTTAAGCAAAAATGTATATTGTGTAAAAGTTTATATTCCTAAGACCCCATTTGTTTTTTCATAATAAATTACAGACTATATACACTGTATAATTCATTATTACACGACTTGTGATATGAATTAAAGTGAATCGTGTAATAAAATATACATATACAACCTATCATTACGCATTCAGGTAATGAGTTATAGACTTTTTTTAATTACATACGTCTTTAGTAAAATATTCCCATATTTTAAAAAAGTCTTATTAATATTTGAACATACATTTTTTAATTCTTCTTTAATAATCTTTCTTTAGTATTATATCGAATCGAACAGTAAACAAAAGTAAAATTAAATGCGTCCTGATTAAATAGCCACTGCCAGTATTAGTAACGAAATACTAACGTAACGGTCTTATGGCAACACCATGTTCACCCTAGTGCCATAATGTTTTATTCAAAAATATTAATTTATATTAATTAGAATTTACAATGTTTATTCATGGACTTAACAGCAAGCGCAAATATCGTGAGAAAATGTTCATGTCTCGTGAATTTCTGAGATATGCATAAACTCCCAAACCGCAGCACTGGAGGGTGATCCAAGCTCGATTCAATGATGGGGAGGCTTTTGCATACGGTGGAATTTCTAATGATTTTTTTGTACTAGCTGACCCGTTTCGGTTTCACAAAAGTAATAGAAAATATAATGCCATAAAATTCGACATTGATTAATTTTCCTGCGAATTATTTTTCATATAACGATAACTCCTAATATCATTCATTTTCCTGCCTTTATCCCACTCTAAGTGGGGCCGGCACAACATGTTTAAACATGTTGTCACATAATTTGGCTACGTATTTTACGAACGCCCGCCTGCCTGACGTCAACTTACCGTAGTCTTATTTTACAACCCCTCAGTAAGAAAGAGGGTGGTCTATTCTACTCAACCGGATACCACACGGTGCGTCAACTTACCTTAGTCGCCTTTTACGACACCTCGGTAAGAAATGAGGGTGGTCTATTCTACTAAGCCGGATACCACACGGCGGGTCGACTTACCTTAGTCGCCTCTTACGACACTTCGGTGAGAACTGAGATACCACACGGCATAACGATAATTCCTAATTTAAGAGAAATTAAATAATGTGATGTAGGGATCTTTAAAAGATATATTTATACCATCGCCAACATTTCTGTAGACCTAAAAAAACTACACTCCGCCTACACATTCAATTCAAATTCAAATTCAAAACATTCTTTATTCTAGTAAACTTGTAAACATGTGCTTTTGAATGTCAACTCTACTGCTGCTTCGGAAAGCTGTTCCTACCGAGAAACTCGGTGGCTGTACTTTTCAAATATAATTCTTATAACTAATTACATTTGGTCATTACTATCTTGTAGAGGGTAGAGGAGTAGCTATATCCACGCATTTTTATAATCCTCTATACTATAGTAGGTTTCTTGTATCAGTCTCCCTTTAACTTTGTTTTGGCTTTAACTTTAAGTTTGGCTAAGTATTTTACTTTAGGTTTTAACTATACGTATTCAAAAAACTAAGCCGACCGCTACCATAAAGGATTGAGCAGTCCAACGCAATGTTTACCTTTTTACGATATTTCATAAAATAACCCTAGTTATTCCTGACAATATGTCGTACACAAACATTTAAAATGCTTCACTTCACGATCATTTGGAATAACTCTATCTTTCCTTTTTTTAGTCTGATACACGAAAACTGTGGTAATTAAGCTACGACTTTGTTACATAACAACGCAATAATTAAGTGTTTGTTAAATATTGTAATCATTTTGTTATGAAGTAAATATTACGATGTATAATTGATTAATAAAGATTTGATTCGGACTAACATGCACTGTTAGTAACACTATAGCTTGACTAAGGTCAGTGCTATTTACATTTCAATAAATTTAATACGGCACGACCCACATAGGCAAGCTAGGATAATTCGCAATAATATTCCAGTTGTTGACTTATGGCAATGGATAATGTTTTCATTTCATCAGAGAGCTTGTATGAATAGGCAAATCGTTTTGTTATATTAACATTGAGCATAGTATGGATATGCCTGAAATATTTCCATTACTTTTAGTAGAAGTTAAAGATATTGTAATTTAATTAAATAATAGGCTTAGCTAACCTCATTTACCTGCAGAAGCCTCCTGACGAGTCAAATACCTATTGGAGACCCAATAATTAAAGAGTTAGCAACTCAAATCCCGCAATCCATATTAGACTTATCTACAGAAAAGTTTAAATTAACTGTACAAACTATGCTTATGCGTAAAGCACATTACACAATTGAAGATTATTTGAATGATAAAAATGTTCGGATTTGAAAATCCTTTCAGCTTCAAACAAGACAGCAGTTAAATAATGTAAATTTAGAATGTCTAAAAGATTGACCGCCGCAACGAGTTTCTTGCTGGTTCTTCGCGGTAAGAACAACATTCCGAACCAGTTGAGGCTTCGGTAAATCGGTAATTGATCTTTGACGATTCAAAAGGACTTGCAAAAAGCTTGCTTGAATAAAGATTAGTAACGTATTATTTATAATATATGTAGACTGAGGACCTTCAAGAGATAATACAGACGTAAGACATGATTATTCATTCTCCTTCAATACTTTACTTTTATGAAGGAGTAAAGGCAGCTGAACAATAAAATATCCCTACTTTAACATATCACATCATATTAAGAAAACGTAATGCAAGTGTCAATTAATCTTTTACAACAGTTTTGCAATCTAATACGGTACAAAAATTACATTGTTTAAAATAACAATGTAATTTTTGTACATAAAAATAATAAGGAATTATAAAACGATAGGTGATGTATATAATAGACAAAGTAGGAACCGACATAAGACTGCGACTGCTTTGCGCCTAGCAAAAGTACGTGAACCGTTTGTGGGTATGGGCATGAGATTCTATAATAAAATTCTGAAATCAATTTTGGCCATGCAGCAGTTTAAAACCACTGTTAAAAAGAGGCTGATACAGAAAGCCTACTATACTGTTGAAGATTACTTAGATGATAAGGATGTGTGGATATAGGTGCACTTCCACACTGTACAAGACAGTAATAAATAAATGTAACTACTTCTAAGATTTATATTTTAAAAAGAGCAACCGCCGAGTTTCTTGCTGGTTCTTCTCGGTAGGAACAGCTTTCCGGACCAGCAGTAAAGTTGACGATTCAAAAGCACTTGTTTACAAGTTTACTTCAATAAAGAATATTTTGAATTTGAATTTGAAATTAATATCCTGAATCGTCTCGATGAACACACGATAATCTTAATACAATAGGCTTATAATTCAGAGATCCCTAAAGATATCTAGATTGAACAAGCAGACTTCGTTAAAGATTTACGATCTATTTACTAGACATCGTAAATTGGAAGGTCTATATTTTACTTTAGCACAACTTGCCGCCGTGAGGTACTTTATCGTTATATCACCGATCCATTTGACAAGCGTTTGTCTCATCATTTTCTCATACGTACTTTTTACAGTCAAAATATGGTATTTCCTTGTCTAAATGTTTTTTTCCGAAACGTATTCCGTTCTTCTAAAATAAATGAATAAACATTATTAAAGTAAGCAAAATTTATATTAGGAAACATAAATTGCTCTAAATCAAATAGGGCAACCAAGCAACCTGGCATTTACTTGGATAAAATAAAAATGATGTACTGACTTGGTCCAATCCACAGTACTATACTTTTATAATATTTTTTTTATATTTTAACAGTTCGTCTATATAACTAACCGAAAATGTTTTTTTTATTAATGAAATAAATGTCAGAAAAGTTCAAATATCAAGCAATTTAGGTACCTAACCAGGATTACTTAAATTGGATTATTTAATCCATGTTTTTCAGATTTTATATCTTCTCATTAAGTTTTTGTCATCCCTTCGTAATATTAAATTATTAAAGCTTATTGTAAGCCTACCCCTCGTACGCACGAGACGTTTTTTACCGAGAGGTTTTTTACTTATTACGCCTATTGCGGAGTTTTAACGCGACGTATTTTTTACGCCCTTGCATACGAGGCGTTATATTATGGCTTACTATAGGCTGTGATAGCTCAACGTTGAGACCGTGTGTGTCTCTCGAAGGGATCAAGAGTTCAAAGCCCAGGCAGGTATCAATAAGTTTTTCTATTTAAGCGCTGCTGGCGGTGAGGACAATGTAATGTACCCATCACTGCCAGCAGCAACTCTTTACCCCAAAGAGCGCAATTTCGGGGTAGGGTCCTCTCTAAACAGTGGCCCCTCCCACGCTAATCGATGCATCGGAAGCACTAGACCAGCATCCAGAGACCTTCGTTAATATCACCATTCCTATATTCCTTTGAAAAAATTGATTGGCACCCTAGTTTTCTGCAATTTTTGAATAACAGCAACATTTCGATTCTATTGGAAACTATTAAAATCTGGCTTAATTTCAACAAAAGTGCCTATAAACGTCTATTTGAATGAAGAAATTTTGATTCGATACAACAAAAAACCTCTAGAAAGTGATGACGGATCTAGTGTGGCGGATCGCGCTCCAAAAAGCACGTAACCAGAATACCTATATAGGCCCTTGCCCTTGTAATCAAATACGTTTAAGCCGCTTTAATGCTACGAACGTTCGACGTGACATTATTGTAATCATAGATCGAAATTAGTAACATCATTTATACGCTATACAGAAAAGCTATATCTTTTTAAATCCAATTTTAAACTACTAGCTATCTGGCCAAGCGTTGCTGTGGCTTAGTCTAGTTTCGGATTCCCCTCGAAACATAATTCAATGATAAAAAAAATACGCTCCGATCTAATCCGATACCAAACTTTACAGGATCATCCGCTCGTCATTCTAAAGATTGTCTAAAAATTTCATTAAAATCGGTCCAGCCATTTGGATTATATAAAGCATTATTATATTCATTTGAATATATTTAATGTATTAAATTACTTTATTTTATCTTTTTCTATTACTCATATGTTGCCATTTTGCTGGCTATATTGGAGATATAATACAACAAAAACTTTGACATATAAATAAATATATGAACAGACTTACTGTGTTCTACTAATATAAATATGTATTAATGAGCTGTGATAGCCCAGCGGTGAGACCGTGCGACACTTTCGAGGGAAACACGAGTTCAAACCCGGGCAGGCACCAATGAGTTTTTCTATCAAAACTCATGTGTCTAATTGATAATTGCAATTTATCACACGCTTTTCGGTAAAGGAAAACATCATGAGGAAACCTGCATATCTCTAGAGAATTCTGGAGATATGTGTAACCTACCAATCCACATTGGAGCAGCGTGGTAGGTCTTAGCTCCAACCCTTCTCTTCAGAAACGGAGAGAGGAGGCCTATTCCTAGCAGTGGGATTGTAACAGGCCGCTACTTTACTATGTATTTTATCGAAATATTTTCACCTTCATATTTTCTATTTTAGGATTGCATAAGCTTAAAAAAGTAAAAAAGATTTAAGCTGAAGATAATTAACGTTCATCCTCCTGCCCTTATCCCACACTAAGTGGGGCCACAACATGTTACGTACATGTTGTCTCATGATTTTGCAACGTATTTTACGATCGGCCGATTGCCTGACGTCAACTTACCTTAGTCGTATTTTACGACCCCTCGGTAAGAAAGAGGGTGGTCTATTTTACTCAACCGGATACCACACAGTGGGTCAACTTACTCTAGTCGCCTTTTACGACACCACGGTAAGAAATGAGGGTGGTCTATTCTACTCAGCCGGATACCACACGGCACCTTAAGATAATTAACGTTGTACGCAAATATCTCATAATGTTATACAAATATAAAGAAAACGTACAAAAAATTGTTGTTTTATTGTCTGTTCTTTACTCATAAAATAGAATAATATAAAATAGGATAGGAAAAAGTAAATATACAATTTTCTAAACTAATCCAAACTCTATCTCAGACAAACACGACCGTTTGTTATTCCGCTACTGCAGCGGCGGAAAATGATTGTGAATTTATGGCAGAATTCCACATTTTAGAACTTAATACGGAATGTTTAACTAAACTTACTAACACATAATTACGCAATATTTGAAATATAGATAAATATAGACATAAGAATAATATTATAAAATTTTCACCATTCTCCTGCCCTTATCCCACTATAAGCGGGGTCGGCACAACATGTTACAGACATGTTGTCACATGATTTGGCTACGTATTTTACGACCGGCCGCCTGCTTGACGTCAACTTACCTTAGTCGCCTTTTACGACACCTCGGTAAGAAATGAGGGTGGGCTATTCTATGCAGCCGGATACCACACGGCACATACCTTAGTCGCCTCTTACTACACCTCGGTAAGAACGGAGGGTGGTCTATTCTATTCTGCCGGATACCACTCGGCATAATATTATAAAATTTTGTGATTTTTATTTGAGTCACTTCACGTAATTGTTAATGAATGGTACTTCATTAGGTTGCAAGTGAACTTAAAAATTAATATAAATATCCTATACTTATAACAAAAATACCTAAGTACGTCTTTCTTTCATGCCCAGCATGTCGATATGATTTTTAGTAGTGGATAGTCGAAAGTGTGGAGAGTGACCTCTTCCTCGCGTCATTTTCCTTAATACTGAGAGTTCTAACCCCCCACAAAATATCCAGCCTGGATACTGAATAGGCCCAAGCGTTAGTCGTTAGTTGCAACCCTTCTTATAAGGAGAGATGAGGCCTATGCCAAGCTATCCCTCTATCCTACTATACTCGCCGTCCAAAAGCGTCCTGTATGACCCCGACGATCAAATAACGATCGCCAACACAGATACACGTAATACACACACACAGCGTCTTCACCGGTGAAGACGAGGTCCCAGTTTTCTGACGTCGGTCGGTCGTGGCTTCTCACCACCCTTCCGACACCACAATGACTAATCTAAGTCATACCATCAACCCTCCACTACACGTCGCCCTAAGCCGTGGTCCGGCCTCACAGGAGGCACCCTTAGGACGACGTTCCCCGACTTAAGTAGAGCTTCTGCGCGAAATGCAGAGAGTAGACTCTCTGCATTTCGCAATCTCGACGATGCTTCTGCGCTCGCCCGTGATGTTGTAAAAGCCATTAGGGCTAACAGCATACAGTCAGTTCGAAAAAAAAACTATACTCGTAGTAACAGGCCGTTTAATAGTATATCACTTTACTTTTACTGAAGATCACAAAGACGAATTCGCTGGGAAAATCTAGTTAAAACATATTCGAAAGTCGTAAAAATAATGCAGTCTAGAATTTTAAAAGCTTTTTACTTGGATGAACTCAGATAAGTTTCACGAAGACGCTAACGGTAGTTCATCAGTCAAGCTCTAAGTGAACTTATAAATACTTGTATGTTTCAAGTTGCTTGTTTATTATAGTATCTAGGAAGTATGCTTTATTTTTAAAAATAGTAAATACAAAAATAACAATCGTTATTTATAGAAATAGGCGTTACATTGCGGAATTTATAGTACAAAGTAATGATAGTAATATTTTGATATAATCCTCGTTTGCTTAGAAAATCTATGTAATGCTAAATGTAGGTATAACCGTTCTCATACTTTATACATGCGCGATTAAATATCGTACATATTACAAAACACCATCACCATCACACTACACAAGCACTACACGTATTCATTACGACAATCTAAACGATCGTGTCGTCACGCAACCGAAGAATCATCAGGAGGCTCCATCGCAAAGCAAAAGATACTAATACCCTTTTAAAAATTTTAGTTAAAGTTAGAGTTATTTAAAATTATTAAGTTTTGGATTTACTAAAAGTGAGATTATGATCGTCTTACATGTTAAACAGCTGATTCTGGAAGCACATTTCTTAGCATAGACAATGCAGCATAAATAAACGACAACACAATAGTGATGTAACAAACAATTAATAAATTTCTAAACAAAAGTCAAAGTTTAACTTTAATTTCTTAATTATTTAGAATATGTTACAATAAAAAATTTAAACTGTTAATTATTAATTTCTTTTATTATTTAATAAGTATAATGAGTTTATTTTACTGGAATATTCAACAACGCCATCTTGGTTATATTTTTTAGTATACGTTTACTTTAATCTATTCTTGAAATCGATATCTTATTTTATTTGTGTCAAGTACATTTTTAAAGATTCTTGTTACTTCCAGGTTACAAATCGCGCTATTTTTTTCAATTTGAAACACAAAAATATACCGCTTTTTTAAAGCATATGCTATATAAGCTAATAAGTCTCAGTTTGTTTCTTTTGGAATATGTCCTGCGGTTCAGTTTTGTCGTCACGTTGAAACATTGTTGTGTTTAAAACATTAGAACTACATACTATGTACTTCTTAATTCAGTTATGCTGAAAATGAACTCTATGATACAGAAAGTCGAATGAGTTTTATGTTTTCAATAATCTGACTGGAATTAAGAAAAAAGATTATAAAGTTGGAAAATTAGACAGGACCGAGGTATTGCGCAAAAACTTCTTGTGAAGTTTTAATTACATCCTAAAGTAGAATGTTCTGAGCAGGAAACGAGAAAAAGTATACTCACTGTTGTTTTTGTATTTATTTAGGTTCAGGTAACTTTCGAATAAAATAATAATCAATCCGAATCAATCGATAAATTGCAGAAGTTAGCCTCGTCAAACGTCAAAAGCACCGTGAGCAGAAATTCAATCTTGAAACTCATAATGTTTTCGTCATCAACAATAAATGTAACTTATTTTTATAATAATAATAATAATAATTTGGTATAATCATTACATAGTAAATACCATGATCTAATAATGAAGGTTGTAACCAGATGACCCAAACGGACAGACGGGACGGGGAAAAGATGATACGTACAAGTGACAGGGTCTATTGTCACCTATACGGAGAGAATCCCGACCGGGTCCTTCACAGCATTCCAAGTATGGATGTACCGGAAGATGCAGCAGCATCCTTATTTTGAACCAAAGTAATTGTTAGGGGATGTCGATCCAAAGAACACTAATGCTGTTAGCCCTAATGGCTTATACAGCGTTACCGAGAGAGTGGACGAGCGCAGAAGCATCATTGGGAGAGAAAGTCTCGGGCGAGGTTCGCAGCATCCTGGGAACGTTGACTTAAGGGTGCCTCCTGTGAGGCCGGATCTCAGCTTAAAGCGACGCGCTATGGAGCACTGTATCGGGCTTGCAAGCAACGAACACTTTATATGGGTCTTCTTTTGTAACTAAAAAAGCACCTCTATAGCTCGGAGTAAAGTGCTGTTGGCGCCATCTGTTATTGCAGTTAGGAAAATACATGAGTTACGTCGTGTTACAAGGTCAATATTCGCTTCTTGTCAGTTAAAGAACTTATAAAACTATAAATGGCAACAGTTAGCTTAGCAACCAAGCCGTGTGGTATCCGGCAGAATAGAATATACCACACTCCTTTTTTTACCGAGGTGTCGTAAGAGGCGACTATGGTAAATGCAGTGTGATACCCGGCTGCATAGAATAGACCACGCTCATTTCTTACCGAGGTGTCGTAAAAGGCGACTAAGGTAAGTTGACGTCAGGCAGGCGGCGGGTCGTAAAATACGTAACCGAATCATATGACAGCATGTTTGCAACATGTTGTGCCGACCCCATTTAGAGTGGGACAAGGGCAGGAGTTAGCTTAGCAACCCGTGTATTCCTCGCCGATAAAAATGGACCACCAAATATACCACCATACCAAAGTTCTGGTAATTTTACTTTTGGTAAAAGCTGAACATTTAATTTTCAAACTTAATTGCTCTGTCTCGCTGTTGAATATGTTACATGCGTTGTTTATTATTGGATAAAGTAATTGAATGTTTTATATTACTCACAACAAAAATTCGAACAGTATTTAACATTAAAATTAATGGAATTCAATTCGCTTTTCATTTGATACCGTAGTTAGTAACTGTAGTGTATGTGGTTTGAGATGTGAGTATATTAGATTGTATATTTATATACAAGACACATGAATGTAATACATACAAGAATATACTTACTCTCACTCACAAAAAAACTAGTTTATTATGGAACGAGTGTCAAGCGCACAACGTCAGTAACATGTGAACCCCTTGGTGACAATGAACGTGTAGTGACTTAATGTTTCTGCGTGTTAGGGCGTGTTTGAGCCTGTGCTTTATTCGTACAACACAAGTCTATACTAATATAATGCAAGTGAACACATACACTACAGGAACAGTAATCAAAAGTTTCTTTAAAAAAAGTAACGGCCTGCTGAGCATAGGCCTCCTCCCTCCGTTTCTGGAATGAAGGATTGTGAGCTAAGACCTACCACGCTGCTCCAATGCGTATTAGTAGGTTTTTGGGTATAAAATTCTATAATAAAATTCCATTATTCAAGTAAACTTGTAAACAAGTGCTTTTGAATCGTCGACATCTACTGATGGTTCGGAAAGCTGTTCCTACCGAGAAGAACCAGTAAGAAACTCGGCGGTTGCTCTTTTCAAACAATAATTCTTATCCCTAGTTACATAAAGTTATTAATGTCTTGTACAGGGTTGAAGAGGAGCTATATCCACGCATTCTTATCTTCTAGGTAATCTTCAATAGTATAATAGGCTTTCTGAATTAGCCTTTTTTTAATAGTATTTTTCAACTGCTGTAAAGGTTAATAAAAGTTAATGTAGATTGTGGAATTTTATTATAGAATCTTATACCCAAACCCACAAACAAATTACGAACTTTTGCAAGGCGCAAAGCAGGAACCGCAAGCTCATGTCGGTTCCTACTTTGTCTATTATATACATCGCCAATCGTTTTATAATTATTTATATTCATATGTACAAAAATTCCATAACTATCTAATCCATAACTAGGTACACTACGAACCATCTTATGTAGCAAATACCACCGGTGAATAACAAGTAATATTTAATATTTAGTAATAGAGTAATATTTAGGCATGAAACTACTATTTGGCTAACAAAGATGAATTACGACTATAACACATACAGGGTGGTTCCAATGATACGACATTAAATGAATCCACTAATCACTTAAACTTATAACTTTTGCATAATTCAATCTTTCTAAATATCGTTTTAACAAAACGTTTATCGATGGACTTAATTGAAATCTTTTTTAGTAATTGTAAACATTGCGCGGCGCGTTTGTTTAAAAAAACATGAGAAAACACTGTCATTTTTTTCTCTTCCTCGCATTAGTACTATTCAGGTTTCGGGTCGAGGTTATTTTTTGTTTTGTGTGTCATAATAGGTACGGTCGTTGATCTCTAAAAATCTTGGTTATGTTTTATAACGCTGCTATTTATAGCTCCACCTTGCTCAGTTGCGAACCCCATTTCCGCTTTTAAACAACTTAAGGACAAACGGCATTTGATTATTTCCGATTTCGACACATCGTTAAGTTAAATTAACGTTTGGTACGTTGGTCGATTGCGCATAATCAATCAAATCTTCAGACGCCAAGCATATTCCTGACATTTCAACGCAATCTGTTTATTGGTATAACCAATATTGGGTAAGCAATCAAAACGACTGCCGTATAACCTCTACAACGTTGATAATGGTATTATGGTGACATGGGGTATGAATAAATTTCTCCCAGATGAAAGATTATTCAGATAAGTTGGAACAATGGCTTAACGTGATTTGGAAGGGATAAATAACTAAATTAGCCTATAGTTATAGAAGCATCTTATAATTATCGTTTAAAATATCTTCCTAAAACTGTTCTCCATGAATACAGAGCCAATAAAAATTTTAACGAAATTTTCTTCAACTTATTTTTAAAAGGTCTTTTCATATTAAACCTTAACCTTGAAAGTATCATGTTATAATTATCGTTAAAACAATCTAAACTTTTTCTAATTAAAAATATAAAGGTTTAAAATACTATAATTTAATAGTACAGAAGTTATGTTCTTCAAGTTATGACTATTTACAAGTTATTCTTCTTGGTAGACTAGTTTTTGCCTGCGGCTTCGCTCGCGAGGAATTTGGTCCGCCACAGTATCTGATTTAATTAAATTTATGATTCACAATTTTGGTCATAGTGGCTTCCACATAAAAGATAGATATATGCTGTCGCGGACTTTTATTTAGAACTATTCAAAACAAACAATCCTACTGTACATCATCTTTGTGTAACTCCAATAGTTTAGGCAGCGTACGCCAAGATAGCTCTCAGAGGCCAGATTTTTTCCGACTTTCTTGACATGTATCATTATATTACAAGAAATCATTACAAATTGTAGCCTATATGTTATTCTGATGTATAACCTATATAACTGTTAAGTTTCATCCAAATCCGTTCAATAGTTTTTTCGTGAAAGGGTAGCAAACATCCATCCATACTCACAAACTTTCGCATTTATAATATTATATAGTAGGATAGTAGGGTATAACTTCTGTTTAAACTACCGTAAATTTAGAAAAATCCTTACATTTAAACCTTACATTAAAAACCATTATTTAAATAATATTAATATTAAACTCGATTATTAGCTACAAATAAATCTGCTACGTAAACTTTAGTAAGACATTTTGTCTTCATGCGAGATATTCGTAAATATCATGCATGAAGAGAAATTCCTCATTCGGAGGAAATGTTACCATGCCGCCAAATGTAAGTCCTCCACATAAATTATTTATAGACGAATAACGAAAATCTTTCCGCGGTGAATAAAACAAGAATATAAATTTCAGATTTTAACAATAAATTAACTGACTTGGATCCTATATCAAATAAAAATTAAAGTTTTTTGTTACAATGTTACAATCCCACTGCTGGGCACAGGCCTCCTCTCTCCCTTTATTAGGGTAAAAGGGTTGGGGCTAAGACCTGCCACGCTGCTGCAATGCGGATTGGTAGGTTACATATGTACATCCCCAGAAGTCTCTAGATATATGCAGGTTTCCATTCAACTATAAGCGCAATTGTAATTATCAATCAGAGACTTTTACGAGTTTTAATAGAAAAACTCATTTTGGTACGGCCCCAGGGTTTGAACTCGTGACCCCCTCGAAATAGTTGCACGGTCTCACCACTGGGCTATCACAGCTAACCTGCTACTTAGTCGTATATTAAAATAACTACACTCGCGAGCAGCCCAATCGACTCACCCATAAAAAAATTAACAAAAAGCGTGTTTTTGTTTAAAACTTTAAATAAAGTATATTAAATGTATTATTCTATTAAAGCCCATTCTTTTAACTCATTTATCATTTTAATCCAATCTTTTAAAACTTTTAAAAATATCGTGGTTTGAACGTAAGTTCGTAAAATTTGCTCCTTGCAGTACTAGCGAGTTGCGCCATGCAACCCCCTATATAAACAACCCTAAGCAACGCACCCTTATGAGTCGTTTATCAGAAGTTTAGCTGAACACATTTCCGCAAGATACGATTATCAATTCACCGTCACTATGGATCCAAGACCAGAAGAAGTCGCCCAAGTTGTCCTTTTGGTACAACAGTGCTTTAGCCAGCGAGAAGTCGCTCGTCGACTAAATCTGAGCCAATCTACTGTATCCAGGTAATACAAAAGATTCCAAGAGACCAATTCTTACTTTAGGAGGCCAGATAACAGTCGGCGGTGGTGTGCTTCTGAGGGAGGCGACCGTTTTATCGTCTCTACAAGTCTCAGAAATCGCCATCTCACCGGTGTTGCTGTGCAGCAGCGGCTGAGAGAGTTTCAAGGAGTCGCTGTCAGTCAATGGACAGTTAGAAGACGACCAAAAGATGCCAACCTGACTCCAAAAAGGCCTGCCAGAGGCAAAAGACATAGATAATAAGTATCATTGTACAGAATTTATTATAGAAGCTTTGGTAACTTCTATTTTATTGAATTCCGCAAATTAACGCCATCTTCCATAAATTAAATTTAGCATAATCGTTGATTCTCTATTGTCGATAGTCACTTTTTAGACTATCTCCCCTACTCTAGTATAATAACTCTATGACCAAAAGTCTATATTCTGCCTTTCACAGATTACTTTCGGCGCGAAAAGTAAAAAGAAAACGAAATGCTATACAACCTTCTTCATAAAAACTAACGGTTACACGACCGCACTAAGCACAATTATACCTATACGAGCAATTGCTTATTTCTAGGTATTATTACCACATTGCGAACCATAATAATTTCTCTTGAATTATTCATACGAAATCGCGAATTTTTGTACCCAAACCCGAAAGAGGCTAAATTAGTTATGTTTATTTACGTAGTTTTAAATATAAATCGTTCTATCTTAATTACGTTAATTCTTGGAATAAATGTGAAAATTAGAATTTATGAATTTATATTTAAGTATTATACAAACAAATTACACTACATTTTACTTATTTAAATATACGAATAGCATGTGTCTTACGTCATCGATTGATACAAAAGTTTTCGTCAATAAAAAAAACTGAAGCCCTCACTTGTTTGTAATAAAGTTTGTTAATCAATATACTTCTAACCACCATGTGGTATATAGCTGAGTAGAATAGACCACCCTCATTTCTTACCGAGGTGTCGTAAAAGGCGACTAAGGGAAGTCGACCCGCCGTGTGGTATACAGCTGAGTAGAATAGACCACCCTCTTTTCTTACTGAGGTGTCGTAAAAGGCGACTAAGGTAAGTTGACCCACCGTGTGGTATCCGGTTGAGTAGAATAGACCACCCTCTTTCTTACCGAGTGTCGTAAAATACGATTAAGGTAGGTTGACGTCAGGTGAGCAGCCCGTCGTAAATACGTAGCCAAATCATGTGACAACATGCTTATAACATGTTGTGCCGACCCCACTTAGACTGGGATAAAGGCAGGAGGATGACGATGATGAATCAATATACTTCTAAAAGCAAATTTAACTGTATATTTATAATATAATGTTCCATGTTAGAATCGCGCGTATTATTTTTCACGGAAATCTGCACAGTAGTAAAAATTTAAAGTAGCGGCCTCTTACCATCCTACTGCTGGGCAATAGCTTTCTTACAGAAGGACAGACAGGTTGGAGTTTACACCCACCACCCTGCTCCAACTCCGGCTCCAATGCGGTTTGATAGGTTTAATACATATCCAAAGATATGATCCAAGATATGAGATCTTTTAAGATATGGTATCCTAACGGCGCTTTTCGTCAACTATAAATTGCTAGAAGTAGGTACTTTTGGAACTCTATGGCATAAAATATTAAATTCAAAATTCAAATTAATAATATTCTTTATTCGAGAAAACTTGTAAACAAGTGCTTTTAAATCGTAAACTGTTTTCAATAATTCCTAGTACTGGTTACATTTAGTCATTGCTGTCTTGTACAAGGTAGAAGTGAAGCTATATCCACACATTATTATCATCTAAGTAATCATCAACAGTATAGTAGGCTTTCTGTACCAGCTTCTTTAAACAGTGTTTTTAAACTGCGGTTATGGCAAAGCTAAAATTGATTGCGGAATTTTATTATAGAATCTTATGCCCACACCCACAAACGACTTAATTACTTTTGCAAGGTACAAAACAGAAAAGCTTATGTCGGTTCGTACTTTGTCTGTTGTATACATCACCTATTATTCTGTAATTAATATTTTTATATACAAAAATTAAATTTATTATAATACTTTATAGCAAAATAAATCTGCAAATCTTTTTAAAAATTGCGCATGATAAACTGTAAATATCGGGTAAATAAATATGTTATTCAGCTTCCCACAATGTTTGTAGGATGCCTAAGAAACGTTTATGCAGATTGTCTGGAATGCTTTGAATGCGTTTGCTCAGCAAATGTACCAATATCATCTAGATAGGAGTGCATAAAACATACATATCATATCGTATAAATATTGCATGTGTGTGGTCCTCTGCTATGAAACATTTTAAACTTTTAAAACTTTATTTCATTGTAAAAAATTTCAGTCTCCGTCTATCTCTGCGTTTTTATTTACCTCTTTTGGTTAAACTTGTTGTGGTCATAAGAGATTAAGTGGCCGTGTAAACCGCCTTCGTCATTTTCCTGGCCTTAACCCACTTCAATTGGGGTCGGCACAACTTGTTACAAACATGTTGTCACATGATTTGGCTACGTATTTTAGGCCGCTTGCCTGACGTCAACTTACCTTAGTCGCCTCTTGCGACACCTCAGTAAGAACGGAGGGTGGTCTATTCTAATCTGCCGGATACCACACGGCAGTGGTCATAAGAGATGAAGTGGCCGTGTAAACCGCCCTCATCATTTTCCTGTCCTTATCCCACTCTAAGTGGGTCAGCACAACATGTTTAAACATGTTGTTAGATGTTTTGGCTAGTTATTTCACGACTGGCCTCCTATCTGACATCAATTTACTTTAGTCGCCTTTTACGACACCTCGGTAAGAAATAAGGGTGGTCTATTCTTCTCAGCCGGATACAAAACGGCGGGTCAACTTACCTTAATCGCCTTTTACGACACCTCGGTAAGAAATGAGGGTGGTCTATGCTACTCAGCCGGACACAACACGGCGGGTCAACTTACCTTAGTCACCTGTTACGACACCTCTGTAAGAAATGAAGGAGGTCAATTCAATTCAGTCAGATACCACACAGCGCGGCGGTTGCATACCGCCCTTACAGTCACTTATGGTTTCAACTGATGGGCCCTTTGGGGTCGTTGTAAGTTGCATAAGCATAAAAGTAAGACAGGCTAAGGTGGGGCATAACACAAAAAAGGTTGCGAGACACTGCCGTAGAGAATGTAAAATCAACGTCAATATACAGAAACTCGAAAATCAACGGGTAAATATTATAATGAAATGGTCTTTACTCGTTTGCATTTGACTACTCAACTTCAAACTCAAAGTATTCTTTATTCAAGTAGACTGTTTCCAGTACTTTTAAATCGTCAAATGTTTTTCAAAAAGATACCACTGATTAGGAAGTTTGCTCCTACCGAGAAGAACCAACAAGAAATTTAACGGTTAATCTTTTTAAATATTTTGTTTTTTACAATTTGATTGATGGTTACAAATTAATCGTTGCAGCTTGGTGGTTAGCTGACTGCAGTTAGATTGAAGAAATATATTATGTAGCAGCATCGTTTTAAGATAATTTCTTAACTTGCGTAAAGGCAAGACTAGATAATTTTGGGGAATTTTTTTTTATAAACTATTGAACAGAAGCCAAACTATGCCGGAGTTTTGCTATATGTTAAACATCCAATGCATCAATAAAAAATCTTGTATCAAATAATTTATAGAATTAGGCGTTATATTTTCTATTTACAGTATCGCGGATTATTGCAAAGTAATTTTATTATTACTTTTGTAAATCTTGTATCAATAATTAAGAGTTCCTAACATTAATAGTTCATAACATTAACATTAATAAACATTCTTAACATTCCTAACAATAATTCCTAACATTCTCCTAACGAAACTATCGGGTCATTGATTTATGTATGGCGCTTGAAGAGATAAGTAAAAAAATAATTATGATATTTAAAGTGTGTTATTAATTTAAAGTTTTTTTTATTCATTTTTGTTAGAATAATCGAAAATTTTTTCAAAGAGTTATTATATATAGGTTTATAAACAAAATGTCTATCTTAAATCATACATTAAGTCTGCCCGATCCGGGAATTTTATATCTATAAATAAGCTATTATATAGTATAAAAATACAATTCCTAAAGAAAAAAGAAATTTATAGAATATATGTTTCAATAATAATAACAAAATATTTATTATATTTATATATTGTAAGTATTTTTCTAGAAACTAAAATATTTTTGTAAACTTTGCTCTTATTGATAAAACAAAATAAATTAACTTACCAACTGTTGTCACGAACAATAACAGTCTCCAAAAACAAGAGCGATTCATGTTCTTCATTTTCATTTCTACACTAATTTCAAATAACACTGCAAAATGCAACATCCTCCTACTTAATTACAGCCAAATAATGGCGAGCGATCGTTAATTTCACTTTCATAATTATCGTCAATTTACAACTGAGTTTTTCAGTTCACGTACATTCAACAGTCGACACCATCAAAAGAGATAGAACCTTATTAAAAAAAAAAAAAACAATTAAAAAAAAACTTATTTGTCTATAGTTAAATTTCAAAAAAAGAATTATAACTTTTACGCGCGCATCCACGCCGACGAACTCCGAATAACGTAAAGGCACGCATACACTACGTCCCGGTGATCGACCCTACCGGAACCACAGTCGATGGGCTCGCGACTGCCGACTCCATGTGCACCACACCGAAACATAACTAAGACCAATTTAACATTTGCGGTTCGCATACCGGTACTTTCACTCTATATCTATAGCAATAGAATTGAAATTCAAATAACAAACATTTTCGTAACTTCCAACTCTACTGTTAATGCTAAAGCCATAGTTTAGTGGAGCGTACGCGCATAGAAAACCACGTTGCCCCATTGTTTAGTATTGTTCGGTACAAAAGTAAAAACAATACGGTAAAAAAGGACGCGATAAAGAGTTACGCAGGACTAAGGAATGTGGATGTTTACGCAATAAATCATAATAATTACGCAGTCGTTTGTACGTGGTATGCATTCAACGTAGTTTCTATAGGTGTTTTGTTATCCAGGAAGATTGCCATCAATTACCGCGCTAAAGACGTTTTAGTCATCACGGTCTTGCTTATATTGCAATAATGTTCCATGGTTAAATTATATTTAAGGTAATTTATAGAAATAGAAGTAATTTTGCGGAATTTCGTAATACAGAATTTAATGATAGAATTATTTTGCTAATCAGCATTTTTTTTTAATTAGTGTAATTCTAAGTGCCGGATGTACAATTTGTACCTTATATTTATCTTTCTTATATATTGTTGTTCTTACATATATTATATATACTATTTATGTCCGCGATTTAGTTTAGGCCAACGCATGCGTTTAAGTGTCTTTATTTTTTTTATCAAACTATATGCTAATAGACCTAATGCTTTTCACAGCGTCACCTTGCGGGGCGGAAGAGCCGCAGAAGCATCGTCGAGGTCGCGAAATGCGGAGAGTAGAGCGCAAAAGCTCTACTAATGTTGGGGAACTTCGTCGTAAGGATGCCTCCTGTGAGGCCGTATCGGCCGCCGGCTGTGTGTTGGAAAAAATAGCCCACGTAAATACCTACTTCGCGGGAATTCTAGTATAAAAGGAAATCCGGGGTGAATTTCCTTTCTCTCCCCACTTCCACTCCACCTCCTCCTCCGCCCACTCTACACCCTCCTCTATCTTCCAGTTCCAAGTCCCATCAAAATCGCTATACCGTTCAAGGGAATGTACTACAAATCTAAACCTTCCTCAAGAATTGTACAATCTTTTTGTAGAAACCGTACAAAAATTCGTTCAGTAGGTATTGAGAAAATCGATTACATACAGACAGACAGCTTTTGAGGACTTTGATAAGATTGAGACAGACAGACAGACTGACAGAATTTCGTATTTATAATATTAGTAAGAATGGCCTATAAACATATGAAGTAACAGTCAGACAGAAATACAGTCTTTCGCATTTCGGCATCGCATCATATTAGTACTGAATTTCATATGCTCGTATGAACTACGTAGCAAATTGCAAATAACGCAATACGGTTCGAAGAGTGATGTCAACAGCTATAATTTCGCCATTCATGAGCCCACGCGACAAAAATCGTCTTTTGAATAACTTTATTGATTGCCAATTTCCATGTACGACTTAACACAACCAATCTATCTTAATTAAACTTAAACTAGTTGACCCGGCGAAAGTTCTTTATCATAAAAATTATTTTATGGGAATTTCTAGTGTACATTATACAAAAAATAAAAGAGCAACCGCCGAGTTGCTCTTTTCGAGTTGTTTCAAACAGTAAGACTAAAAGCACACTTCATGGTACGAAAAGAAAGCGGTTGAGTTTACGTTCTGACTTTAAAATGAATCGCTTTCTAAAAGTTCATGGTAGGCCTACAGGTTACCAAAATTAGAAGAATAAAAATCAGCTTTCGTTATAGCTGTCATAGATCAGCGATAGGAAAAATAGCAATAAGGCGATATCCACAGACACTTCATTATATTCAGCTTGTAACGAGACGGGGTGCGGTTGAACAAATGACGGTAATTCTCCCTCAATTTGTGCGAACCAAACCGAAATGTTAAATCCGTAATTTCGCTTGATGGTCAATCTAATCTATTCTTATTGTACTTTGTAATAATATATTCTAGTAGTACATATCTTAATTGTTGACACTACGAATCAAATAAATATAGATATAGTTATATATCTAGTATGTATATAAGCGTTATGACAATTTGAAAATCATCTGTGATTGCTGAAAGGTCGCGGAATCGTACGAGCTGGCATTGTGGCAATAGGCTGTATCTATTTAGCCCGGTATGATTAATGCATCACAACTTCCCACATTAGCTTGGCAATTGACCTAGATATCAAGATATCTAATAGCTACGAATTTTGTTAGAAAAAGAGCTATCTGTCAACCTAAAACAGTTTAACTTTACCGTTTTTATACCTAATCCACACTCAAGTTTGTTTGTATATTTTGCATGCTCAGATTGTAATAAAAAGTAAAAACATTTAGAATATACTTATGACTAAGCCATGTGCTATCTGGCTGAGTAGAATAGACCACCCTCATTTCTTACCGAGGTATCGTAAAAGGCGACTAAGGTACGACTTACCTTATATAAAGTATTATTATGAATCGTTTGTATGGGAATATAGAAAATCGTAATTTTAAGACTTTTCATGCAATTTTTAAAATTGTTCTCTCTGTAAGAACGATCCTCGTACTTTAAGGAATATTATAAAAAAAGAATTCAGCTTTCAGCGAAATTAGTTCAGCTGTTTTCGAGATTTGCGCTTAGCAACACATTCAGTGATTTTTTTATATTATAAGAGATTTTTTATTGATACAATTACATTTTGAAATATCAGTTTGACAATTGTATGTATAAACAATTATTAAGAGGCTTATAGCGTTCTTGAGACACCGAAGAGGGGAAATGAAAAGGTAGAGTCTAGTATGAGCAAGGACTTTTTAAATTCAGGATCGCCAAATAATGAGACGGGTTAATTCCTTTTCAAGGAATCGCAAGTTTAGCCTTGGGCAAACCTAACGTTTCTATTATTAAAAACTGATATTGATAATTACAAATCATGTTTCTCGATGAACAACATGTTTCTAACATGTTGTGCCGACCCCGTTTATGATGGGATAAGGGCAGGAGGATGATGATGATGATGAATTGACTTATGACTAAGTCTTTGCTGTGATATATAATGACATTTACAGTTTACGCGCTTTTCCCTTAAAGTTATCTCTCATCTGCCGAAACTTACACATACCTTTCTTGACTTAACTGGAACCAGTCGTTTCGCATTGAAGTAGAATGGGTGGTCAAGTTTTAATGAACAAGTGATGGATTAGTCCAATTATACATAGGAGTAGCAGCTTTCTCCTTTTTTCTTTTTCTACTTCGAGCGGGCCGTTTTCCGCAATTGATCGTATTCCGACATTTCAATAAGTTAACAAAGGAATTTAATTTGAAAATTATATTTGTGAAGAACTCCATCTCGCTTGCGAACTCTATAAGTAAATGAAAATCATACTTTACTATTTGTATTTTCCTTTGATTTCAATATTCTCTTTTACATCTCATCCTAATTTAAAGTTTGTCCGAACTAGACTCTGTTCGTACTCTATGCTCCTACAAAAGTCTCTTTACCCAAGGATTAAATTCCCTTCGTTGTCCCAAATACCCCCGTGTTTTTCGATTGTTTATATAATTGGTTATTAAAATGTAACGGTACTTGCCTATTTCCTTTAAAAATTAAAAAGTAAATAAAAAATACATACAACTGTGTAATATGTATGATGTAATATAGACGACTTTAGCACTAAGCACAGACCTCTGTGGTTTTTTATAGTGTTAAGTAACGTTTTTTAATAAATTGTTTAAATTGTAAAATAAATAAAAAAAACATAAAATAAAATATATGCTTTACATTTTTTTTTCTTTTTCAATTATTTATTCGATAGTAAACACTATACTACTTTGAACCATTAACAAATATAATTAAAATGAACTATGACTAACCTAAGCAAACATACACATAGCTCTAAATTAATGACAAAAACAGTATGTGTGTTCTACCAAAATGGCTGATCTAGTCAGCATTTTCAGAAGAGACGCTTCTAAAACTGCTTTTCAAAGATCAACTCTAAAGGCAATGACTATAAAATAACGTATTAACTTATATAATTACATACTTAGTAACGATACATAATTTTTTTTTCCTTAATATATCATACCTTACATAAAGTATATAAAAACAAAATTGATTAATTTAAAAAACGCGGTGGTTTTTCTACTTTTTCATTTTATTAATATTAACATCTTACTAATATTAATTCATCTGTTTAATATGTTATAGTTTACTTTTTTGAATATTATATTTATCTCTGGTTACAATACAAATTAATTAGGCAACGTAAGTGTTAATTGTATCATACAAATATTATACCAACTTTTAAAGGTATTTTACACCGATTTAGATTATATTATATATTAATAATGTGTTTGGAAATTGTATTTTGTAAAATGCTATTAGTTGGTCTAGTAAATAAAATATTTTACCTAAACTAGAAAGTAACAAATACTTGACTAGAAGTTGAGTATTCGAAAAATAACTCTTTCAACACAAAGTGCCACCAAAGAAGTGAGCTTAATAGTGAACACATGAAAATATGTCAAGAGTTCGCGTGTTTGAATGACGCAAGTGAAGTTTATGAAGTGACTAAATTACTCGTTAAGTCTCTGGGTTTTTAAGTATGTATTAAAACTTATATATGTAGTATATCCACCAGTTGTCCGTCAGCCTTAACACAAGTATTAAGTTACTTTGGGGACGGACGACCGTGTGTGTAAATGTCCCATATATTTATTTATTTATTTATATTGAAGCAGAAAATGATACAAGAACTGCACATTCATTACCACAATCTCAACAATCGTTTCGCCACGTAACCGATGTATTATTAGGAAATGGACTCCACGAAAAAATCGTAAAACTGTGCGATATAGATTATAGCGAAACAATTCATTTAATCAAATTCCGCAAACGCTTAATTCTGTGAGTTATTAAAATGCGGGAAGTTTTACCGTACAGGCCACAGTTCCTTCAATTATAAAATATAAAAAAATATAAAGAATTATAAAACAATAGGCGACGTATGTAATAGATAAAGTAGGAACCGATATTAGTTTGTGGCTCCTGGTACGTAAATCGTTTATGGGTTTGGCAATAAGATTCGATAATAAAATTCCGCAAAAAGACCGTTAAAAAGACTACTTACTGATGAGGATTACTTAGGCGATAAGAATGTGTGGATATAGCTGCACTTCTACTCTGAACACTACAGTAATGACGAAATGCAACTAGTTATAAGAATCATATTTTAAAAAGAGCAACCGCCGAGTTTCCTGCTGGCTCTTCTCGGTAGGAACAGCTTTCCGAATCAGCAGTAAAGTTGACGATTCAAAAGCACTTGCTTACAAGTTTACTTGAATAAAGAATAATTTGAATTCGAATTAAAGAATAAGGTTTATATAAGCTAGCCTTATTATTTTTTTCTTGTTCCTCGGAAGTAAAAACTCTATATACAGCACAAAATGGCAAAAAGAAGTGTTCTTAGCGTAGAATATCTGAATCGGTGTCAAGGGGACGAGGGTAAATCAGGTACCCAGGCAACTGAGGTTTCACTAGCGAGCGAAGTGCCTAATTAGTAGGTAATTGTTGATACTTTTACAGTAGCGTAGTTTCATGTTTCATTCCAGGAAATCATGCATCGATTTTATCATCGCTTTGGATCTTTTTTATTATGATTATGAACGAAATTTTGTTACGTTTTGGTAATGCACTTAAGAACAACAATTTTAATTCAAAATATTCGGTATTCAATTTGTAAACAAGTGCTTTGGAATCATTAAATTTACTGCTGGTTTCGGAAAACTGCTCCTACCGAGGAGAACAAGCGAAATTTGACAGTTGCTCTTTTTAAAATATAGTTCTTATAACTAGTTACACCTAGTAATTGCGAACTTGCATTAAGTCGAAGAGTAGTTATTTATATTCACGCTTATCTTCATATGTTAGCCGTGTGGTATCCGGCAGAATAGAATAGACCACCCTCATTTCTTACCGAGGTGTCGTAAAAGGCGACTTAGGTAAGTTGACGTCCAAGCAGGCGGCCGGACGTAAAATATGTAGCCAAATCATATGACAATATGTTTGTAACATGTTGCGCCGACCCCACTTTGAGTGGGATAGGGGCAGGAGAATGATGATTAAATACGTACTGACCGTACCAATTCCTAGTAGTGACATAGTAACAGGGATAAACTCGTAGAGTAAGGGAGACATAGGCAGGTCTGTAAGTGAGTGTCAGAATAAATAATAAGAGGGAAGATGAAAATCGTACAGTTCATCTCTCTCTATTCACACATAAAAGAGAGTACTTTCTCTGTATTGTAATATACCACATTTTAGGCTGCCTTCCCTACTTTAAGTACAAAAACTCTATGGTTATACTCTTTACTATGACACTATATTTTTATCTTAGAATATACATAGTTATAATAAAATTTGCGATGTATATAATAGACAAAGTAGGAACCTATAAACTTGCGGTTCCTGCTTTGCGCCTTGCAAAAGTTCATAAATCGTTTGTGGGTTTGGGTATAAGATTCTATAATAAATTCCGCAATCGATTTTAACTTTGTCATAACAGCAATTTAGAAACACTATTAAAAAAGGCTAATACAGAAAGCTTATTATACTATTGAGGATTACTTAGACAGAGCTACTCTTCGACCCTGTACAAGACAGTAATGACTAAACGTAACTAGTAATACAAATTATATTTTGAAAAGAGCAACTGCCGAGTTTCTTGCTGGCTCCTCTCCGTAGGAACAGCTTTCCGAACCAGCGATAGAGTTGACGATTCCAAAGCATTTGTTTAGTTTACTTGAATAAAGTATACTTTGAATTCGAACTAACTGAAGTCAAATTATAACTAAAATGTTTTATTCATTCTATTTTGCGCTATGTATAAAAAATATTTACAGACTAAATAAAAGCTTTGTTAACCAAAAATATGTTTCTAAAAATAATGTACAATATTGTGCCAAACTAGGAGCTGTTTTTAAAAAATACTATATAAAGATATACTGCTGGTAATTTTACATAAAACTGACGCTTCCATAAAGTATCTCTCCCATATAACCTTTTTGACTTTTATCTTTATAATATTTCCATATTTCGCGAATATTTCTCGCGCTCTAAGATGATGTATATCTATAGCTATTATTTATATTATTAATGCGAGTGTTTGTTTGTCAATTTCTCACGTCTACACTGATCTATGTGATCTTACATGGTGATAGTTGAACGAATACAGAATACAGAAATACGAATACAAAATTCTCCTTTTACGACCCCTCGGTAAGAAAGAGGGTGGTCCATTCTCTCAACTCAACCAGATACCACACGGCGGGTCGACTTACCTTAGTCGCCTTTTAGGACATCTCGGTTAGAAATAAGGGTGGTCTAATCTGTTTAGCTGGATACCAAACGGCGGAAAAAATTACAAAAATAGAAACAGTTATAATTATATAAGACAATTAAAAGTATTTTTTTAAGCGGCAAATAAAAATTGTGTTGCTTCGTTAACCAAAGAAACGACACTTAAGTTTTTATTTTACTTCGCTTTTTATATTAACCTCTATATCCATTTTGTTATTCCGTTGCTAAGTCCTTTTTCTTTTTATTTCTATTTTCCTTTTGACAGAGTCAAACCAAGATTCAAATTTCAAATATTAAAAAAGAATTTATATTCTTTACAATTATATAAAAAATTAACTGAATGTCTATTTATTTATTAAATTTCTAATTGTTAATTTAAATTCTAAGTCTCAGACTTTACTATTTACTTTTATATACTTGTATAATTGTAGAGTATAGTTTAAACTCGTATTTACATCAGTTAATAACAAGAGTGCGATGGTCGTAGTTATTTTTAATTAAATGATTTCTCATTATCTGGCCATGATTTGGGTCGAGTAGAGTTCATTCGTAAATCGATTCCGCAGAGCCACGATATCCACTTATGCTGGTATGCGATTGATCGTTGCATTAAAAAATCGTTGTAGTTTTTTTGGTAATTCCAATATTGCTTTACTCTGTTATATTTGTATATTATGTTTTCAGAAAGCATCGCTAATCTATTATTTTTAAATGAGCTTATCTTGTATATATACAGGGTGTCCCAAAACTCAACGTCAAGCGATAACAGGGTAAAGTACCAGGCTATACCAGCTTCAATAAAAATGAGAAAAAATCTACAACTCTTGGTTAAGGAACAAGTGACATATTTCTGAAATTGACGAAAATCGACACCCTATGCCAAATCTTTCTCTACTATCACCACAATTTTTAGTATTTTGACAGCATTTTTTTCTTTACGCAATACTTAATAATATTGCTATCATATACAGACAAGTAATTGCTACTACTTGTCACACAACAAATGTATTAGTTTCGTTTAAGAAAAAGAACAATATAATAGAGCAAAGCTAAAAAATTAGGTTGACTAACTTTAAGACTTTTTTTAAATGTACCACAATACCTAAAATATTTGGCATAGGATGTTGATTTTCTTCATTTCAGAAATATGACAGTTGTCATATTTTTATTTATTTCTTATTTTTATTAAAGCTGGTATAGCCTGGTACTATACCAAGTTCCCGCTTGACGTTGAGTTTTGGGACACCTGTATATACATATACTAGATATAATACGTATATATTTAGGTACACCTGAATGTCGTTTCGCGGCTGCTCGTGGCTTTGCATCGAATTCCAATTTTGTTATTTCCGGTAGTCTAGCGCCTGACGCGTCACAAGCGATGTTCAAATTTTAACACGTATATATCTTATTAATTTTGAGGGCTCTGGATTGAAAAATTTGATGCCTACACTACATTGATCTATTAATTGTCACTTATAAGTGGATTTCTTTAACTTTCCTATGAGTAAGATAAGAATTTAAGGCCCAATCTTGGTTTAAGATTGAGGCCATACATACATCATTTAAAGCACGACGTAAGGTCAATAAAGCACAGCACACATACTTCTTTTGTATTATGAACTTTCACTACGGCGATTTGAATTATATCATAATTAATTAATAACATCGATAACTAATCACAAAGGATTCTGCAAATCAGAGGTACCTACACGTGTAAGAACAATGATAAATTGCGACGAACTAAACAATATTTATGCTGTTAGAAAAATGCACAACTCGATATTATTGTGATATAATCGATATCTACATATTATAGCGGGATGGAATTATAATTAATTTTTATTATGGATCTCAGAAAAGTCACTATTTCTAAAAATTATATTTAATATCCTTATTTAGATTGCATGCGAAAATAACTTACAAATTCGAATTTAGTTTCAGAATACTATATTACTTAATAATATTTGTTAAAAGTAATAATAAAATTATTTTGCTGTAATCCGCGATACAGTAAATGGAAAATATAAGTGCTAAATGTGTAGTGGACTATTTTTCTTACCCGATACATGCAGGATTCGTACAAACACATGCACAAATCTCCACTACTGCCACCACAATACACAAGCACTACGCACGTTCACTATCACAAACTCAACAATCGTTTCGCCCCGCAACCGAAGCATCATCCGGAGATAGACTCCACGACAAAATCGCAAAGCTTCGGGTTTTTACGAATCCTGCATGTATCGGTAAGAAAAAACGGATAGTCGACTATACATTTGGCAGTATATATATTTTCTATTTACTGTATCGCGGATTATAGCAAAATAATTTTATTATGGAAAACCGCAAAGTAACGCTCAATTCTATAAATATTTGTTAAATTTATTTACTTTATTCCTACTCAATGATTTTATTTATCGTGGGTAAGAATAAAGTATTACATTTAGGATACTGTATTTTTATTATTGAAAAACTCTATAAAATCCAGTAACTTTTTTTTTGTTATATTTAATTTAATAGAAGTTAAGTTTTAAGCAAAATGAATGACAAATTTTGGTAACAAACGCCATCTATGGGAATAGCTATGAACGCAGTAACCGGAATCTTGGTGTCCCGCGAAATACTGTTGAGCAATTATGGTTTAAAATACCGATCTGATGCAATCCGACTGCTAGGCATAGCCCTTCTCTGTCCTTTTTGGAGAGAAGTATTGGAGCTCACACCCACCACGTCAATCCAATGCAGGTTGGTAGTAGGTACACATATTCCTTGAATGCTCTAGAGCAGAGCCCGGCCCGTTAAAATGTTTATGCGGCCCGCCAAGGGTTTTTAAAATACACGGAACGCTTTGTGCCAAATCGGCCAATGAAATCTTTATTTTTTTTCGATTTAATATTATTTTATTATAATAATGTATAGAATATAATAATGTAAAGAAATTATTATAATGTAAAGAAAACAGAGTTGGTCCAAACACACCCCCTTAAACAATTTTAAAAGCAAAGATTCTGACTAACCCCACTCCTATATAAAAACAATAGATGCAGCAAAATGAACTTTTCGGTACAACTCTACTGCCTTACGAGGTTATTATTGGAAAAATCTTCGAGGTCCGTCGGTTTGAAAAGCAAACTAAGAAAAAAATTTCATTCTGTTTTTCATTATAAATTTTAGTCGACAGCCTCTGGAGGAAAATCGAGCGAAGCGTCAATTATACGCCAGGGAATGAAAAAATATTAATTAAGCCGTTCAACAAATGCCGGAACCACTTTTCGCAGACACAAACGAAATTAGTGGTAAAATGTTGACAACTGTTAGAGCATTCTCATTCCTGAAAATTAGGAAGATCGGCTACTGATATTAAAAATAAACTCTAAAATAGAGAAGATATTCTGCCAGCCTCACAAGAAATACCCTGAGGGGTGACATTCCCAAACAGTTGTAGAGAATTGAAAAAAAATTGCTCACCCAGGATTTGAACCTGTGTTATACTTAATGGTTGCATGTAGTCGCAATCTGCTATCATTGCTTTTATAATATAAACCTCTTAGTTATAATATATTTTTGTAATAAATTATGTTTTGTAAAAGATTAATACGCGTTACTCTATGTGAGGCCCGCTAAAATTTTTTAAAATTCAAATTGGCCCGTTGATTAAACAGGTTGCTCACCCCTGCTCTAGAGGATATCCTCACAACTTTTTCCTTCACCAAAAATTGCCATTATCAATTCAACATAAGTTTTGAAAGAAAAACTCACGGGGTTTGAACCTGTGACTTCCTCTAGGTCATACGTCCTCACGTTCGGATATCGTAACTCACTAATCACAGACTAATTAATACATTAGAAATGGAAAAGAAATGAAACACAATAATGATGATTTAATTTTATTACGGCAACCAGGCAGTGTCAAATTACATTAAGGCATTATTCAAAATACATATATGGGACAATCACACACACGGTCGGCCGTCCTCAAAGTAAAGTAACATAATAAGGGTCCATATGTTCTTTGAAATGGGTTTCAAAATTACGACCAGTCTGACCCACATATGTATCATTGCATTCAGGACATTTTATTTTGTAAACACCACTCTTTTTCGGGCTTTCTAATTTATCTTTATTGTTGCATAATATCTTTTTTAGAGTTATTTTGAAACCCGTTTTAAAAAACATATGGTCGCTTTCAGGAATAATAACAAAATTCACATTTCGCGAAACATTTGTTAGAAAGCGGTCATAAAGTTCCTAATGACTATTCTTTCGAAATCCTGCACACCTGTGATAAAAGCTTGAAATTAAATTTTTTGGAACAATTAGAAATCATTAAGCATAACAATGGCACCCTCATTAGCGATCAGATAAACGTTTCAAGTTCAAGCTTGTTGCACGTGTTCAGAGGTAAAATAAAATAAATGGTGGGAGTTGAACCAACTACTATATAACAATGCTTGTTTGGATAATGCTTCGCTTTGCGATTTTGTCATGGAGTCTATCATCTCCTGACGATGCTTCGGTTGCGGGGCGAAACGATTGTTGAGTTTGTGATAGTGAACGTGTGTAGTGCTTGTGTATTGTGGTGGCAGTGGTGGAGGTTTGTGCATGCGTTTTTACGAATCCTGCATGTAACGGGTATGAAAAGACGGATAGTCCACTATACATTTAGCACTATATATATTTTCTATTTACTGAATAGCGGATTGTAGCAAAATAATTTTATTATTACTTTTACACACATTTTATTTATTATATAACAAAGCAGCAAAATCGCGTACACAATTACGTTCGTGTAAAATAATGTGTAAGGTATACAAATTATCTTATATATAAAAATGGATGTTTGTCTGTATGTCCCTTATAAACTCCGAAACGGCTCGACCGATCCTAATGAAATTTTCAAATTATCTTTTGATGGACCTATCAGATGTTCCTGAAAATTTTGATGGCGATCGAAACATCTTGTTTTAACTGTCCAGTTCTGTTACGAGGCAAATTCGAAACCAAACTGAGCCACACCAACACGTGGTCGAACAACGACTTTTAATTTTTTTTTAATAAATACACGAATTAATGAACCAAAGAATTATTTTGCGAAAATATTGGCCCTCAGCGAGAATTCGAACCCGCGACCTCCGCCTTTGAAGTCAGATTGTGTCTGATTGTTTGTTAAGTAATTTTCTAAGCAAAATAGTGAGTCTAATCTATAACTTTACTCATCATATATTACCACAAAAAATATTTAGATATCTAATTATAAAAGATTAGAAATAATTACCTATTTTAATGTTCCTGCGTCATAAATTATTATTATACAGTCTTTAAAACGTATAAATATCATATACCATTCCGCAGTGGAGCAGCATGGTGGGTGTATACCCCAATTCTTTACTCAAAAATGAAACAGGTCTTTGTCCAGTAGTGGAATACTAATACCTTACCTACCTTATTAAACTGACCGAATTTAAAATTAGACTTAATTTGCCGATCGTTAAAACTCAGTAGTAACGTGCGCGTTACACGGACGCGGGCGCGGAAGTAACCCGCACGCGAGGACTGAGTTAAACTGTTGGCCTATAGATGCATTATAATTCTTATTATAATGTCATGTATGAAATCACGTTACTAAACTGTTATAAAAGCTAATTTATGGGTATCTTAACACTCAAGAGTTTTGTACACAAACATTTTTTTTTAATTCGGTCGCTTTAATACTAAGCTTGCGATATAGTTAAAAATTTTCAGTACAAGCACTCTTATGCAACGGCCTGAGATTCCTGTGGTTCTGCAGACATTTGATGGAACAGAATTTATATTCGCTATACTCGAAAGGCTGTTTGGGTACTTTCGTACCGCAGAGGAAGCAAATCATCAGTTCAGCTCTTACCTTGGGCAACAAATATTACTCAATTATTATAAATTACACAATACCATATCTTATTTTAAAGTAATTATAAAATTAGTGATATATATACACGCACACACGGTCGTCCATCCTCAAAGTAACTTAATACTTGTGTTATGGGCGACAGACAACTGGTAAATATACTACATATATAATTTAAAATACATACTTAATGACAAATATACACCTAGGCTCGAAGAACCAAAAAATTTGTTTATAGTAAATGTTGGCCCTTCGCGGGAATCGAACCCGCGACCCGTAAAGCTGAAGACAGGGTCTCTACCCACTTTGTGTTAACTAATGTGTAGGGTAGGTACAAATGATCAGTGGATTTATTAAATGTTCGGTAACACCCTGTATATGTTATGCTAAATTTAGTGTACTATCCGTTTTTATACCAGAAACATGCAAGATTCGTAGACAGACTAGATAGTATTACAAACCTCCACCACTATGCACAAGCACTGCACACGTTCACTATTACAAACTCATTGCAAAGCTTTGCAATCTTGCCAATGATTTGACATAATCACAACGAGTGCTTTGCGATTGCGTGGAGTATTGATGATGCTTCGGTTTTGGGTTGAAACGATTGTTGAGTTTGTGGTAATGATAGAAAGATACAGTATTATAGTTAAACGTACTACTACAACGTGCCTATTTTATAAAAAATCTTATTATATTAGTCATTTATATTTTTACTTCTATAACTGGTATCATCTCAATGTATATAGTGAAGGTTTTTAATTCAGTAGATTTTTAGAAAAACCATCACATACAGACAGACTGCTTTTGAGGACTTTGATTTATATGTATGGAAGATGTTTCATGCTTAGTGAAAAGGTGGATAGATTGCAAGCAAAGACTCTATGGAAGATGTTCCGCACAAACGTGCGGGCGGATGAAACAACCTCCGAGACCTGGGCCCGTCGTCTCGGCGTCTCAACCTACCTTATGCGGCCGTCAACTGTATGCGGTCCGGCCTCATGAATCACTGCGTGTATATGTGTACGTGTGTGTGTGCGCTTGTATGTACTTGGCCGATTCCCGAACCCGTTGGCTCGCCTCAGCAGTCTTCCACGGACACGTACTGTCTATTTCTCCCGGAGTATACACTTCACCAACGCGGTTAAATAACACAAATAACACCCGGTGTGCACACAACCTTCGTAAGGTCACACGTTATTGAATCGTCCCTATATGGGGGAACAGTAACCCCAGCGCGCACTAAAACCGCGGACGGTGGCGTCTTCTCACACGCTTCACTAATTAAACGCGTTACTAAATCTAAGAACCACACCCAAAACGCATAATTACACGTGTGAATTACCTTCTGAACGTCTGTCATCAGCAAGAACCTGTTAACTTTATTCTTCTCCGCCTGTTTCTCTTTGTCCCTCTGCCGTTTTGCTTTCTTCTGTACCGCTTTCTTCTGTCTCTCTTGCTCCAATTGTTCTGGTGTCACGGGCCCGGGGATTTGCGACTTAAATGAATAAAAAACGGCGTATCGTTGAAGCGTTTAATGCGAGACTGGCTGAACATAACAGAGAAACATTCTTATTTTTATATAATGCCTAGCTGACCCGGGAAGCTTCGTGCGGCCTTGAATGTGTATGCTTAGGGGAGTTAAAAAAGTTAAAGTTGTTTTGTTTTTTGTTTTATAAGTACTACTTTTCGTACTATTTTTTCCTTAATCACCCCGCTTCCCGCAAAAATAGTACGAAAAGTAGTACTTATGAAAAACAAAATTCATCCCAACTGTTCGTACCTGTCAAACCTTTTAATATCGACTGTGAACCGGCAATATGTCCTATCTCAATTTTAAGGCAAATCACTTTTTAACGGCATTGGGTACTACTGCCCATCATTTACCGTATCAACATGTATTATTTACTAGAAAATTTGTATATAAATAAACATATTTCAAGTCAACTGGCTTTTTATTACATAAAAATTAATCCGAATTTATTAATAATCACGTTTTTTCGTCTTCCTGAAAAGTTGTCATAAATTAGATAGGACAATTTGCCAGTTCACAGTCGATATATTATAAATGTTAAAAGACCCGAAGCCGATTCGATTTGAGTAACGCCCTAATATCTATTATAAAACAAAGTCCCAAAAAGCTGTCTGTCTGTATGTAATCGATTTTCTCGAAGTCTACTGAACGGATTTTTGTACAGTTTTCACAAAGAGATGGGTCATAGTATATATCGGTATTATGTAAATTGTCTTGAAGAGATCGAGCAGTTGTTAAAAAACTCGCCCGCTGGGAGGTTGAGTCGCGTGCGCTGCGTAAACCAGGAGAGATACGTTAAAGTAATGTACTAAAGAATTGTAGATCTATAAAAATACTACAAAAAGTCCACGATAGCATGTCTCTATCTCTTATGGTTAACTCACAATTACTATTTTTATGTTTAAAATTTGCATTCTAGAAAAAATTGTGACACGTTGATTTTCACGCGGGCGAAGCCGCTCGCACAGCTAGTTTACGAATAAAGCTTAAAACAAACTAAAGTAGCGGCCTGTTACAATCCCACTGCTGGGAATAGGCCTCTTCTCCGGTTCTGGAGAGAAGGGTTGGTGCTAAGACCTACCACGCTGCTCCAATGCGGATTGGTAGGTTACACATATCTCCAGAATTCTCTAGAGATATGCAGGTTTCCTCACGATGTTTTGCTTCACCAAAAAGCGTGTGATAAATTGCAATTATCAATTAGACACGTGAGTTAATAGAAAAACTCATTGGAGCCTGTTCGGGTTTGAACTCGTGTTCCCCTCGAGAGAGTCGCACGGTCTCACCGCTGGGCTATCACGGCTCTTGAATAAAGCTTACCTTATTGTAATTGTATTTGTCCGGGTATTGAGCTTGGAACATCCGGAAAGCGATTCTTGTGCCTTGATGTGGGGTTGCGGCGTATGGCGTTTGGAGGGCGTTGTTACGGATGCAAGGGTCTCCACCCGCAATGAGGAGCTCGCTGTAAGGAAACAGATATTTTTATCGTATATATTGGATTCGTAAAGTATATGTCATAGAGTTCAAATTCGCTTGACGCTAATTCTTTGGAACATTCAGATTGTTTACTTTTGTATTATAATTGACTAGCTGTGCCAGTGGCTCCGCCCGCGTGGAAATCTGCGTGTCACAATTTTTCTGCAATTCAAATTGTAAACATAAAAGAAGTTATTGTGAGTTAACTATACGAGATAGAGACATGTTATTGCGGACTTTTATGTAGTATTTTTATAGATCTACAATTCTCTAGTACATTATTTTAACGTACCTCGGCTGGTTTACGCAGCGCACGCGACTAAAGCTCTCCGCAAACAAGTTTTTTAACAACTGCGCGATCTCCTCAACACAATTTACATAATACCTATATGTACTATTTACTAAACCATCCGGAAATATTGCACAATCTTTTGGTTAAAACCGTACAAAGATCCGTTCAGTAGATTTTGAGAAAATCGATTACATACAGACAGACAGCTTTTTGGGACTTTGTTTTATAATAAGTATAGATTTGATATTATCAGAATTCAGACACATATGCCAACGCAAACTTTTCTATAGACCATATATTATTTTTTCTTATATATAAAAGCTATATTCAATGGAAAGTTCCAGGCTCTTTTTACCCGACATTTTCAACAATTATTGTTATATTTCAAGCAATTTACACGAAACGTTAACAAATCATATACGTACCTTCCTTATCTTTAAGTTTATCACGAAGACATACATTTGTTTGTTTGTTTGTTGAATAGTTTTACTCAATATTGACCTATTATTGAATGGACAAACTTGGTTAACTTAACTTTATCTTGAAAAATAAGTTCAGTAGATTTAGTGAAAATAGATCACATACCGACAGGCACCTTTTGATTACTTTGTTTCATAATATTAATACATGATACTCACGTGACCATTTCAGGTTTGGCAGCAATGGCGGCTTTGTGCAAGGCCGTGTTCCCGTCCGTGGGGTCCTGGATGTTGCAAGCTGCTTCTAGTTCGGACGCTTCAAAAACTTCCAGAATCGTCTCCAAGGAGTTTTCAGTTTTGCCCAATATTATTTTCCACATCTGTTAAAAATGATGGAGGTGTTTCAAATAGACTTTTTTTTTATTTACATTTTCGATTGTAGTCCAACACCTTTGTCGCTCAGATAGTTTATACATCATCATCATTCTCCTGTCCTTATCCCACTCTAAATGGGGATGACACAACATGTCACAAACATGTTGTCACATGATTTGGCTACGTATTTTACGACCGGCCGCCTGCCTGACGTCAACTTACCTTACTCGCCTCTTACGACACCTCGGTAAGAAAGGAGGGTGGCCTATTCTATTCTGCCGGATACCACACGGCGTTCACATAGTTTATACATACAGTTATAATAAATAAATAAATATATGTATGGGACACTTACACACGCGGTCGTCCGTCCCCAAAGTAAGTAACTTAATATTTGTGTTATGTGTGACGGACACCAGTAGGCCTACCGTCAACTTTTAGATAACGATTCAATTCAAAGTCAGTACCTAAACTCAACCACTAAAAAAAGATAACGTTATATGAACTATAGATAACTCTGTCTCTTTTACTCCATTGTTCTTAGGACGAATTCAGAACGCACATTCGTCAACGACAAGTGTGCGTCTTTAAAACGTCATGGTATAAAAAAGCAAAACAATTTAGTTTACAGGTTAGGCCTGCAGGTTAGACTTAGTAAAAGTGTTTTACTCCAGTTAATCACAAATATTACCTAACTGAAACTTGACTATACCTTTTTCACTTTTGTGGGTATTTTTGTTGGTCCCTTCTTCACCGTTTTCTCCTCAACATTTATTATCTCCTCTTTAATCTTCTGTTCTTTTGGTTCTGGTACGTTTTCCTGATCGCTGACCGAGGAGTTGTCGATCGCGCAATCGTTAAGGTCTTTTCTAGAGTTGAACGTATTAGTGCTTTGTTCTGAAAGAGTCTTGATCCAATCTTGAGGCGTTTCAACATCTATATAGCAAGGTCCTTCATCTTCGCTAGAGACCATTTGTGTTGGTAGTTCACGAGGTGCGCGTTCTCTATAATAATTATGATTTCTTCAAAACTAATTTTGATCAATTCTTGATTTTTTAGCTTGTTATTTCATATTGCTGGGTGTATTGTTTGTGCAGGCTCAAACACGCACTAACAGTATGTACTGTACGTCCGCTCTCGCTCGCGGCTCGGTGTTACTAACATGGTGCGCTTGAGACAGTGTAAGGAAAATCATGTATGATGTGTTTTTGTCTTTATATAATGTAGTGTTTGTGAATCTATTGTATTCCTTATCTAAGATATAGGTGTTGGCTTTGTATCTATTAGTTGCCTATGGTAGAGTGGAAATTTTTGTACATAAAAATATAAAGAATTATAAAACGATAGGCGATGTATATCATAGACAAAGTAGTAAAAGTATAAAATTCCGAAATCAATTTTGGCCATGCCATTACAGCAGTTTAAAACCACTGTTAAAAAGAGGCTGATACAGAAAGCCTACTATACTGTTGAAGATTACTTAGATGATAAGGATGTGTGGATATAGGTGCGCTTCTACCCTGTACAAGACAGTAATAAATAAATGTAACTAGTTCTAAGATTTATATTTTAAAAAGAGCAACCGCCGAGTTTCTTGCTGGCTCTTCTCGGTAGGACCAGCTTTCCGAACCAGCAGTAAAGTTGACGATTCAAAAGCACTTGTTTACAAGTTTACTTGAATAAAGAATATTTTGAATTTGAATTTGAAAGATAGAATATTGTCTCTGATATACGCGGGAGTGGGAAGGAAAGGTTCGTAATAGTTACATTCGAAAACGTTACGACACTTGGTCACTGGACTTGGAAGCGGAGACACTTACAATAAGCGCGTAGTGAGTACAGAGAAGTACACACAGAAGAGTACTACACATTATATTATATTAAATTAAATAAAGAAGGTAATAATCACAAATCTTTACCCTCATACTCGGTAAAGACCGCTTTTCTTGGAAAGGTTTTTAACTTAAGACCTACCACGCGGTCCTCTGCAGATTAACAGGTATGAAGTAAGTAGGTCGTAGTGTATGGGTGTGTAGTGCTTGTGTAGTGTGTACAGGTGGTGGTGTTTTGTAATATTGCGGTAACTTATCCCGCATTTATAACTTATGAGAACGATTTTTGCTTGCTACTTACATACATATCTTTACATACATTTTATAAACACATTCTTAGCAAAATAATTATATCATTACCTGTATACTTTGGAATACCGCAAATTATCCCCTACTTTTATAGATTACTAGCTTTTAGGCGCAACTTCGTTCGCGTGGACTGCATTCTTTTTATTTGAGTAAACCATAACACATATCAATTAATTAACACACGGTTAAAGTGGGTTAATCTTAAAAGCTAGACATATGCAGTCGCGGACTTTTATTAAGAACTTTTAGAGGCAAACAATTTTGTAATATATGATTTTTAATAACTTTCACCGTTTACTTAGCGCACGCAAATGAGCTTTAAATTTTGCCGTTTTTGCAATATTTTTTAATGCTGCTCCTCTCTTATTAATCTTAGTATGACGGTCGTTGACGTTGAACCACAGGAATGACGTCGACATTATTGATTCATTAGTCGTTACATTATTCGCTCTTGTCATTTGAACCGCACATCTCTTATTTTTTGTTATAAATAATTTTCGTTAAACGACTTACGCAAGTAAAGTAACAGCCTGTTACTATGCCCACTGCTGGGCTAAGGCCTCCTCTCTCCGTTTTTGGAGAGAAGGATTGGAGCTAAGACCTACCACGCTGCTCCAATGCGGATTGGTAGGTTACACATATCCCTAGAATTCTCTAGAGATATGCAGGTTTCCTCACGATGTTTTCCTTCACCGAAAAGCGTGTGATAAACTGCAATTATCAATTAGACACATAAGTTTTAATAGAAAAACCCATTGGTGCCTGCCCGGGTTTGAACCTATGTCGTCTCTAGAGAGTCGCACGGTCTCACCGCTAGGCTATCACAGCTTCAAAATAAAACTGTTTTACGCAAGTAAAACAGTTTTATTAAAGTAAAATTGAACACATATAGGAGATCGAAAGCCCCCGTGACTAAACAATGGTTTATAGCCTATAGCCTTCGTCGATAAATGGACTATCTTACACTCAAATAATTTTTCAAATCGGTCCAGTAGTTCCTGAGATTAGCGCGTTCAAACAATCAAACAAACAAACTCTGCGGCTTTATATACTGCTATCGTATTACGAGTGAATAAAGAACACAAGCGATGGCGTTGTCAAGGCAACGCCTTACAACGAATAGTGGTTGCCATGGAGACGAAATAACAAGAAGCCATCTTGTGTGATGTGACGCGTGGTTAGGGTTAGGCTTAAATAATTTATTCTCAAAAAAACCAATGGCCACTTATATGAGAATATAAGCGTGCCCAGAGTGTGGAGAAGAAACGAGTCTCCACCTTATGGCTGAGTGCCCCATGTACTCGCTGGTAAGATGAGAGATATTAGGTAAGGACGAAATTGAAGCTGATGACCTAAAAAATATCTCCTTCAGGGATATTATAAGGTTTGTAAGCAACAGGTAGGCTAGAGCAGGTGACGCTGTCGGGACAACAGTGAAACCCTTGTCCCAACAAGGGGAAATGGGTGGAATAGTCCAGTATTGGAGCTGACCACCTGTCCTGTACCGGCAGGCGTCCCCAAAATCAGATAAGATATATGAGAATATAAACTAATTACAAAAACTCAGGTGGTAACCAAAAGACCTGCTCGTTAAACAGTTGTAAATGACTTTAATTAGCGCAATTGCCTAAAATATGTTTCGCGAGAAGTTTTTTAAAACTGTTGAACGAGTTACATGTTTAATAACCGATAGTAACTTATTAAATAGTAGTGCTCCTGCATGATTTTTGACGTAGTTTCTACGACTTTTTGGGACAACAAGTAGACTTGGCCGACTTGTTGTTTTATTAATTGCGAATAAGGAAGTACAAATTGAATTATAGATTGAGGATTCATTAATACTCACTTCTGAACACTCTTTAACAATACATATTAGTATAGATTCTCAGCAAGATTATAATCTTTATAATCTTTATTCTATATAATCTAATGTTATAACATTACCTTTGTCCTATGGAATACCGCAAATTCTTCCCTACTTTTAAAAATTATGGATATGCTACCATGGATGGAAAAAATGATAGTTACCTGGATTTAGCTCTGTCGATAGGCTTACTTGGACTCTTTTGGGCTTTCTTAGGACGAACTACGTTTGTTTCTGAGCCACTCTTGTCTGTGGGTTTGCTCGTTAACGCTATAAGCGCTTTTTGGAAAAGCTCCATGGATTCTGTACAGATATAAATCTTTGCTTCATATCAGCCGTGTAATATGATTTGCCATTTAGGTAATGTTTTTTTATACGTCATATATAAATTTATGCATATATGTATATAAAAATTCGTTGTGTTTAAGGTTTCTTTAATTTCTGATAATATATTTCTTGTGCCTGCCCGGGTTTGAACCTATAATCGTCACTAGAGTGTCGTACGGTCTCTCTGCTGGACTATCAGAGCTTATTATTATTATTTATTTATAATTTTTTACTCTTAACTAACGCTTATAATCATAAATGCCTTACGATAAAAAAAAACTTACTTATATCACCAGGTTACTTACCCAAGTCAACCACCGTGTGGTATCCGATTGGGTAGAATAGATCACCCTCTTTCTTACTGAGGGGTCGTGAAATACGACTAAAGTAAGTTGGCGTCAGGCAGGCGGCCGGTTGTAAAATACGTAGCCAAATCATGTAACAACATGTTTGTAATATGTTCTGCCAACCCCACTTTGAGTTAGATAAGGGCAGGAGGATTATGTTACTATCCAAGTCAAGAACCGTGTGGTATCCGAATGAGTAGAATAGACCATCCTCTTTCTTACCGAGGGGTCGTCAAATACGACTAAGGTAAGTTGACGTCAGGCAGGCGGTCGGTCGTAAAATACGTAGCCAAATCATGTAACAACATGTTTGTAACATGTTCTGCCAACCCCACTTTGAGTGCGATAAGGGCAGGAGGATTATGTTACTATCCAAGTCAAGAACCGTGTGGTATCCGGTTGAGTAGAATAGACCACCCTCTTTCTTACCGAGGGGTCGTAAAATACGACGAAGGTAAGTTGACGTCAGGCAGACGGCCGGTCGTAAGATACGCAGCCAAATCATGCGACAACATGTTTGTAACATGTTGTACCAACCCCACTTAGGATAAGGGCAGGAGGATTATTTACTACCCAAGTCAAGTTTACGTAATAAAGTTAACTGGCCCGTTGGCGCAGCAGGTAGTGACCCAGCCTTCAGCTCCGCGGGTCGCGGGTTCGATTCCCGCGTAAGGCCAACATATTCAATAAATAATTTGTTGATTCTTCGATATATTTATATATTTATATTTATATATATATATATATATATATATATGTTGAGTTTATTTGAATAACTTTGACTGGAGCGTTGGCGTAGGTAGATCCTGCCTTCTCCTTCGCGGGTTCGATTCCCGCAGGGGTTCAAGAGTTTCTATGAACCATTTGTTTGTTCTTCGAGCTTGGGTGTATATTTGTATTTAAGTATGTAATTAAAATTTTATATGTAATATTTACCAGTTGTCCGTCCACAACACAAGTATTAAATTACTTTGGGGACAGTCGACTGTGTATGTCAGTGTCATATTATATATATAAAATACAATTACATATATATAAAAAAAAAAAAATTACGGCAAAAAAAAAAAGTTTTACGTCAATAAACTCACCATACACCTCAACACTAGCAACAGTATCGTGTACCCTCTTGACTTCTCTATACGTTGGCTTCTGCGTTGGGAATGGTAGAGCTCTAACGCGCATGTCGTCCTTCTTTAATGGTGAATTCTTCCCAAACAGCGCACCTTGGTTTACTGGACCAACTGCCCGGTACAGTATTAGGTAACAACCTTTAAGGTCTTCTATCCACCCGGCAATAATATCTTGGACTTGCTAAAACCAATAGTAATATTTTGCCAACCAATTCGCAACTCGATGCGCCACAGAATAAACAAGGAAAACATCTGCATACTTGAAACGACCATTCTTTTACAGAAGTATCATCATTCTCCTGCCCTTATCCCACTCTAAGTGGGGTCGGCACTACATGTTTAAACTTACCACACCTCGGTAAGAAAGGAGGGTGGTCTATTCTATGCAGCCGGATACCACATGGCACATACCTTAGTCGCCTCTTACGACACCTCGGTAAGAAATGAGGGTGGTCTATTCTACGCAGCTGGATAACACACGGCACATACCTTAGTCGCCTCTTACGACACCTCGGTAAGAAATGAGGGTGGTCTATTCTATGCAGCCGGATACCACTCAGCTAGCTTATTATCAGACTCAAATTACATATAAAACATAGTAACAAAAGCTGTCTGTCTGTCTGGATGTAATCGATTTTCTCAAAATCTAAAAAAAATCTACATACAACCCTAGAATTATCTAGAGATATTGCAGGTTTCCTCACGATGTTTTCCTTCACCGAAAAGCGTGTGATAAATTGCAAAGTTTTAATAAAAAAAAACCCATTGGTGCCCGGGATTTGAACTCGTGACACTCTCGAAAGAGTCGCACGGTCTAACCACTGGGCTATCACAGCTCCATTCTAATCTTATATTAGTTAAATTAAGAAACAACTGTGTTGAGTGTTTTTATAATTCTATCACAATGACAAATTAAAATATTTATCTGCCATCTTTCTACTAAACTCATGAAATGTGGATTATATGTTTTTAAAGGTAAATAATAAATCAAAATAATTTTATTATTACTTTTCACACTATATTAAGTTCCCAAATGACATACCTGCAAAAATTTTGCTTGGTTGTATCTTCTGAGATTTGCACCCGCCGACCTTGGTAGATTGCCATAATGATCCCTGTTGACCTGAGCGTGACCTTGACCTCTCCGAGTGACATAGGCGTGCAAAGTCTTATGGACGACCGGCACCGCACCAGAGAATATAGCACCAGCGAAATGCCCACCAGACACCATCAAAATAGCCCACCGTTGGTATCCAGGTATAGTGAGACGATTGCAACGCTCAATCCAGGCTAATCCTTCCCCATCTGTTGATAGCTCTTCCTAAAAAAATTTTAGGAAGACCACCCTCATTTCTTACGGAGATGTCGTAAAAGGTGACTAAGATAAGTTGGCCCGCCGTGTGGTATCTGGCTGAGTAGAATATACCACCCTCATTTCTTACCGAAGTGTCGTAAACGGTGGCTAAGGTAAGTCGGCCCGCCGTGTAGTATCCGGTTGAGAACAACAGACCACCCTCATTTCTTACGGAGATGTCGTAAAAGGTGACTAAGATAAGTTGGCCCGCGGTGTGGTATCCGGTTGAGTAGAATAAATCACCCTCTTTCTAACCGAGCTGTCGTAAAAGGTGACTAAGGTAAGCTGGCCCGCCGTATGGTATCCGGATGAGTAGAATAGACCGACCTCATATCTTACCGAGCTGTCGTAAAAGGTGACTAAGATAAGTTGGCCCGCGGTGTGGTATCCGGTTGAGTAGAATAAACCACCCTCTTTCTAACCGAGCTGTCGTAAAAGGTGACTAAGGTAAGCTGGCCCGCCGTATGGTATCCGGATGAGTAGAATAGACCGACCTCATATTTTACCGAGCTGTCGTAAAAGGTGACTAAGGTAAGTTGACCCGCCGTGTAGTATCCGGTTTAGAACAACAGGCCACCCTCATTTCTTACGGAGATGTCGTAAAAGGTGACTAAGATAAGTTGGCACGCGGTGTGGTATCCGGTTGAGTAGAATAAACCACCCTCTTTCTAACCGAGCTGTCGTAAAAGGTGACTAAGGTAAGCTGGCCCGCCGTATGGTATCCGGATGAGTAGAATAGACCGACCTCATACCTTACCGAGCTGTCGTAAAAGGTGACTAAGGTAAGTTGGCCCGCCGTCTGGTATCCGGTTGAGAACAACAGACCACCCTCATTTCTTACGGAGATGTCGTAAAAGGTGACTAAGATAAGTTGGCCCGCGGTGTGGTATCCGGTTGAGTAGAATAAACCACCCTCTTTCTAACCGAGCTGTCGTAAAAGGTGACTAAGGTAAGCTGGCCCGCCGTACGGTATCCGGATGAGTAGAATAGACCGACCTCATATCTTACCGACGTGTCGTAAAAGGTGGCTAAGGTAAGTTGACCCGCCGTGTAGTATCCGGTTGAGAACAACAAACCACCCTCATTTCTTACGGAGATGTCGTAAAAGGTGACTAAGGTAAGCTGGCCCGCCGTATGGTATCCGGATGAGTAGAATAGACCGACCTCATATCTTACCGAGCTGTCGTAAAAGGTGACTAAGGTAAGTTGGCCCGCCGTCTGGTATCCGGTTGAGTAGATATACACCACCCTCATTTCTTACCGACATGTCGTAAAAGGTCACTAAGCAAGGTAAAAGCGGAATCATCGCCGCCAAAAATGACATTCCACCTCATTTAGGCGTAATAAAGTTTACTTTTAGGTCAATAAATAGACCACTCTCATTTATTACCGAGGTGTCGTAAAAGGCGACTAAGGTAAGTTGACATCAGGCAGGCGGCCGGTCGTAAAATAACTAGCCAAATCATGTAACAACATGTTTAAAACACGACCCCACTTAGAATGGGATAAGGATAGGACAATGATGCTAAATGTAGAGTGTACTATCCGTTCAGAAATCCTAAAAACTCACGCACTACCCGCCTGCAATATCACAACAATACACAAGTACTGAACACATTCACTACTATAACCTCAACAATCGTTCACCCCGCAACCTAATTTTGTTTTCGATGATTTTTTTCTCGTTTTACAGCGTCACCGGGCGGACCGACGAGCGCAAAAGCATCGCCGAGATTACGAAATGCAGAGAGCGCAGAAGCTCTACTAACGTCGGGGAACGTCGTCCTACGGATGCCTCCTATGATGCCGGACTACGACTTAGGGCGACGCGAAATGGAGGGCTGATAATATGACTTTCATTAATCATTACCCGCAATCTAAGTATCGTTAGGAGATAGACTCTACGATAAAATCGCGAATCATAAGTGACAATAAAAGATGCATAAAGTACATTAGGGTCTTAACTTGCTAGATGGTAATTTAACTCTTTTCATCATAAGGAAAAAGGTGTACCTTTTTATGATGTAATATGCACCTGTATATGCAGAACACCTTTCCCTTATTATTGATGAAGAATGCTTTGCAATGTCTAGTTGCAGCTGCAAAGAGATCTTTTGCTGGATTTGTACTAGAACCTTCTGTTTCAGAATCACTTCCGGACACACTGGAATCATCTGAAATTGTTAAAAAACTAAAAATAAAATTTATGAATTAAAATATTCAAATAGATCGATTGAAATTCTAAAAATTCCTTTATAATGTGTATTCTTATTATAGTTGAAACAAGTCAGCTTTGAACAAAATTTCATGTTGCTATTATTAACTGTTAAGGCCTCCCATCGTCTGGAGCCAATCCCGGCAGCAGCATCAGGTCATGCTAACCACAAACATTTGTCGTTGGGACTGGACAAGTATGTAAAATTTCAGCTCAATTGTGGATCAAATTTAGCTTGCAAGATTTCACCTTCATATACATACACAACAAGTTAAATAAAACCTTTTAATAAATAGAAATCGTCTATTTATTTCAATTCAATGCTAATATTATAGAGCTCCAAGTATAATTGTTTGTCTCACTATAATATTGGAAAATCACAAATTTTTAATAATAAAGTAGTAGTTGAAGGTTTTGAAGTTGATATACTTATCATATTATTCAATGGCTTTGGAGAGAATATTAAGTTACCAAAGACAAAGCACCAGCACAAAATAGTATAATAATAATAATAATAAGACTTTATTGCACATAAAACAAACTTGATACATGAAACTTAAAATTAAACAAAAAGAAGTGCAAAAGTGGCCTTATCACTAATAGTGATCTCTTACAGGCTACCTATCTAAAGTAAAACTAAACAATAGAAATATAAATTAAGGTGCACAAAGTATTCATTTATTTAAATCAATACATTCTAATCAGTACATACTAATACGTAAAATAATAACAAAACATAACAATAGTAATAACACAATAACTAATATATATATACATATGTCATATGCCTAAAAATAAAATATACTTGTCAAATTAATATTTACCAAATATAATTATAGTAATAGATAATAGTTCTAAACACGATTTTTAAAAATGCTAAGAAATTGTGCATATTGAATATCGCTAGGAAGTTCGTTCCACAGTGTTACTGCCTCACAGATGCCTAAATGATTCACAGTAGCAATGAGAGAGACAGAAAAGAAATTTTAGCTTGTTATCAGTCAGAGATTGAAGTTTATAAGGAAGAAGGGAGTTGGTGTCAAGAAAGGTGAAACACACTTTAAGATAAGGAGTCCGATGATGGAAAAGAAGAGTATAAAGTAGGATAAGAAAATGAGTGTTGCGGCATTGCCATGTATATAAAAATAGTATGTTATAAACTTACCAGCTTGTCTAGCATTAAATTGCCCCAAAGTCAATGATGGTTTGCCAAAGAGTTTTCTTTTCAAATTATGTGTGTGCCAATGATGCTTATAATGTGCAATCTGCTGAGCTCGAGTTTCAAATGGTCCCACTCCACAGCATGAACAACAATTGCCATCAGATGGACCATTAACTGTGAGTGCACTGAGACGTTTCAACACACTTGCTTCATTCACTGAAAATATTTTTTTTTACATTTAGTTTTTAAACTTCTTTTTTTTGTTATTGTGAGTTGGCTTTTCAACTTGAAGTTTACCACAATAATAGAAAGTGAAATATAGTTTATTAAGATATATTAGTACACAAGATAGAAAGCATCTAATATAAATAATATCGCTACATATGGTAGGGAACACAAATAAAAAGTCACTATTAATATAAGGTGATGAAATGAGCAGAGTTCTTGACTTATTGAAGGAGTTTGGCTGGCTAGAATAACAAGCTCCTCACAATTCATTCACATTCTTATCATTCAAATAATCTTTTATTGTGTAATATATTTCTTACACATGAATTAAACTTTTCTGTAGATAAGTCTAATAATTCAACTGGCCTGTTGGCGTAGTGGGCAGTGACCCTGCCTTCAACTCCGCGGGTTGCTGGTTAGATTCCCGTCGAGGGTCAACATTTTCTATAAACATTTTGTTGGCTTTTCGAGCCTGGGTGTAAGGTGTAAGGTGTAAGATGTATTTGTATTTAAGTATGTATTTAAATTTATGTAGTATATTTACCAGTTATCTATTACCCATAACATATGTATTAAGTTACTTACTTTGAGAATGGACAACCGTGTGTGTAAGTGTCCCATATATTTATTATTTTTATTATTTAAAAAAAAATGTGTAGAATTTTATTGTAGAACCGATTGAAGAAGAATCGTCAAACAGTAACTGAGCGTCAAACAACCCGCAAGAAGAAAAAGGTGATGAAATTTTTCCAATGTTGAAGAAAGAAGAAATAATGTAACATATTTATATTACAGTTGTATAAATTTAATATAGTTACAATAGAAAGACACACAAGTAGAAAATACAACAAACTAAATATGAAGAGTCTATTTCATAATAATAATTTTATTACATAACGTTACATATATGCAAACAAAAAGAATAAAACTATGCAATCAAAAACTGAATGCAATGGATGAAATAATATTTCTTGTATAAGCTGTATATTCCACAGGACATATTACATGCATTTGGATTATTTGAACTGTTTGTAAATGTATTTAATGTAGGTTGTTAAGAGTATTTTGAATGAATAATTAACTTCTTTTATTTACTTTCCTTTTTACCTTTTTATTCCCTTAATAAACAACAGTCAATGTGATCTTCATATTGACGGAAGGAATTTTTCCAGTGCACTTTAATTAATATTTGAACTAATGAATGATTAATATCTACTTTGAATAGTTAAAAAAACTGAATTTAATACAATAGTCGATTAACTTTTAATAAATTTGAAGAGCGAATAATTTAGTAATGAATGTACGCTCTTTAACAGAAGATTGTTAATTATTCATAAATTAAAAGAGATTTAAATTAGTTAACATATGAATAAATATAACCACTTACCTATTTGGTGCGACTCAGTTATCATACAAGCTGCAACCCTTATGCCTTTTAGTAATTTTTCGTAATCATCCAAATCAAACACTTTTACTGTCGTAGTCTTTACTATATCTAATTTTGAAGACATTATGATATATTTTTATTATTATACAATTTTTGAACAATACAAAATATCCAGATGAAGTTGTATTCACATAATTTGATGGGATTAAACCAGATTAGACAATAAACGCGAGTTAGATTATCGCATTAGACCCATGTGAGCTGGATAACTTTTCGATGGTGTCAAAATAGTTGTGCAACAATTCTTATTTTTTATATTATAGTGTATTATCTCTGTGCAACAATCGTGTCAGACAGATTTGTCAAACAACAAAAAAAACATAGATTAAAAAAACAGTAAAAAAAGATAAATAAATAACTAAGAATCCGGAACACAGACAAATTACTTACGAAAACTATAGACAGATTTACAAGAACCGAATGAGAATCTGTCTATCACCAATGTGAATAATGATCGATTTTATATTCATCGTTAATTTTTTTTATTGTGGTTTTTATAAATATGTATTTATAGATTTAATCAAAGAAATATGATAACTACTCTTTTTTTCGCTTTCTTTTTGTAGGTTCCTTTTAATTTTCTGTTTTAATAATTCCTTTTGAATGTGTTCAAGTCCACTTTAATTAACCTTTGGACTAATGAATTATTAATATCTACTTCGAATAGTAAGAAAAAATTGAATTTCATACAATAATCGATTTACTTTTTAATAAATTTCGAGAGCGACAAAGCAAGTATTTATTAAATAGAGAAAATAAGTAAGAAAAATATAAATATATTATGAAGGCAAATACGAACTGTTATGAAAGTAAAATTTTCAGACGCAAGTTGGTGATAACCTATATTTTCCGATAAAAGTAAAATTATATTTATTGATCGATTAAGTTATTTATTGTATATATTTGCCTTTATAATATATCATCCCTTTCCGAAGTAAGAATAAGAAATAAAATTTATTAACGTCATCTGTCGTTAAAAATGTAAACTTGATCAACAAACAATACGTAAATAATCTTTTTTTTTTAATGCAAGTCAATTACAAGTTTATATGTTCCCCTGCCTCATCGATGATTGAAAACTATGATTTGATATATACTTTGTTATAATTTCTGCTATACTATTATCGTAGAGACAAATTTGTATTTCTCTTATGGATTTACTGGTAAGAAGTCTATAGAACCTTATTCAATTTATATTCTAAGATAGTTTTGTAAGTTCGTTAAAGAGCGTATAATCATAAACACTTTGGAATCGTTAAGTGTTCCGCACTATGCGATTACTGATATCTATTCTACTAATAAAGGGAACTTAAGCTTGAGCAATTGATCTTCCCCAATTTCACTCCTCAGACTAAAGCGGAAGCCATTATCTTCACGGTGAACTCAAATGCAAACATTAAATATACTTATTTTTACTTAATTTTTTACTTATTAATTTATTATAAGGTCATTTAAAACAAAATATGAGTTTTTTTTACACGCTAACGACTCGGAGTATAATTCCTAACCCAAACGAATAGCCAAAAACTCGACGGTTATATTGTTCAAAAATCATTATTACGCAACAAATAAATGCTATAACATAATAATATTCATTAGAACATTAACTACACTTTCAATGCATATTACTGTAATAATTTTGTGATAATCCCTATTACACAAAAATTTTATATGAATTTGGAAAGTGTTTTTTTACGAGTGGATGATTAAAAATTTCATTAGTAAACGCTGTATTCACCTTATGTCACATATCGTGTAGACTGTGGGATATCTGAAAATTCGTCGCTCAGTTTGTTGCATAGACTACTAACTAAAATAAATGGTTAGTTGCTTCATCGCTAGCATGCGTGCCAGTTTATGTCATGACATCTTACTTCAACGCCTGTCAATTTGTTTTGGCGCGCCTCGAACCGCGCGCGCCTGCTGTAGTCCGCTCCGCAACTCGCGTTGCCATGCCATTTAGTGAGGCGTTTCGTCGCGTAGTTTAATTATATATTTTTAGGTAAGGTCATGATCGGAACATTAGAAAAACACTTTAAACACACTTTAAAACCTTTCAAATAATTTAAAACTACATATATTGTTTTAAAAGCAGAATCATCGTTGTCACAAATGACATTCGACCTAATTTAGCCGTAATAAAGTTTACTTTTGGGTCAATAAATAGACCACTCTCATTTATTCCTGAGGTGTCTTAAAAGGCGACTAAGGTAAGTTGACGTCAGGCAGGCGGCCGGTCGTAAATACTAAGGCAAATCATGTAACAACATGTTTATGCTGTGCCCATCCCCACTTAAAGTGGGATGGGGGCAGGAGAATGATGATTTTATAGAAACAATTATATCATGATATTTATAGAATAATAATTCATCATCATCCTCCTGCCCTTATCCCACTCGGAGTGTGGTCGGCACAACATGTTTAGAAACATGTTGTCACATGGTTCGGCTACGTATTTTGCGACCGGCCGCCTGCCTGATGTCAACTTACCTTAGTCGTATTTTACGACCTCTCGGTAAGTGAGAGGGTCGTCTATTCTACTCAACCGGATAACACACGGCGGGTCGACTTACCTTAGTCGCCTTTTACAACAACTCGGTAAGGATTGAGCGTGGTCTATTCTACTCAACCGGATACCACACGGCGGATCGACTTATCTTAGTCCCCTTTTACGACATCTCGCTAAGGATTGGGCGTGGTCTATTTTACTCAGCCGGATACAACACGGTATGAGAATAATAATTAAATATTAAAAATTAAATATACAACGCGACAACATGTCTCTATCTTTCACGATTAATTTACAACAACTTTTTTTTGTACATTTAAAATTCCACGCGGGCGAAGCCGCAGGCACAGCTATTTCAAATATATAATGAAAAAAATCGAGATCACCGAATTTTAGTATCTGTGACAGGGTTGTAAATTTGGAACATTTTGGTACTATACAAATTATCCTTTTAGTACCGACTTCTGCAAAACTTTTGTATAGAAGTCACGATAAAATTTATTTTGTGTAAATAGTAGTTGTTTTTTTTTCCGAACTGTCTCTATGCTGTTAGCCCTAAAGGCTTTTACAGCGTCATTGAACGGGACGGGCGAGCGCAGAAGCATCGTAGAGGTTGCGAAATGCAGAGAGTAGAGCGCAGAAGCTCTACTAGCGTCGGGGAACGTCGTCCTAAGGGTGCCTTCTGTGAAGCCGGACCACGGCTTAGGGCGATGTGTAGTGGAGGACTGATGGTATGACTTTGATTAGTCATTGCGACGTCGGAAGGGTGGCGAGAAGCCACGACCGACCGACGTCAGAAAACTGGGACCTCGTCTTCGTCGGCGAAGACACTGTGTGTGTGTACTACGTGTTTCTGTGTTTGCGATCGTTATTTGATCGTCAGATATTCTTTAGATATAAAGCTGAAGAGTATGTTCGTTTGATTGATTGATTGATTGATTGATTGTTTGTTTGATTGATTGATCATTTGTTTGTTTGAACGCGCTAATCTCAGGAACCACTGGAACGATTTGAACAATTCTTTTAGTGTAAGATAGTCCATTTATCAAGGAAGGCTATAAGCGATACACCATCACGCTAAGATGAATGGAAGAGAAGCAGTAATCAATGCGAAAACGGCAAAACTTAAAGCTTTCCGTGCGTGCGCTAAGTAAACGGTGAAAGTTATTAAAAAATCACATATCACAAAATTGTTGCCCTCCAAAAGTTTTTAATAAAAGTCCGCGACAACATATGTCTAGCTTTTTAGATTAAGCCACTTTAACCATAATTAATGTGTTATGGTTTAGTCAAATAATAAGACTGCAATCCACGCGAACGAAGTTGCGTATAAACGCTAGTTTTGTATAATGATCAATGTTTGTTTATAAAATAAAATAAATGTTTTCTGTAAAACAAAATAATTGTCAGTTCGAAAGGTACATTTCTTTTTATAAATACAGTGCTTTTTACCATTACGTAAAATTCATTAGCGAACTCTATTTATTTCTATAAACATCGTTAGGCGAGGATTAAAACAGTGAGTTGTATTAACGAGCTTTAAAAAGCCTTTTAAAAACAAAGTAATTCTTCTCATTTACTTAGCTTCATTTTAAATAAAAAGAAAATTTAAGCAGTACAAAAATAGGCGTATTTTCTTGCGAAGATAAAACATTGTTAACAATTATTTTTCCATTGGGATTAAAGATTTTATAAATACAGTCTATTTAATTTGTCTATTTAAAAATAAAATTAAGAGAGGAATGATCTGGAGACTGCTGGGCTATCACAGTTTTTTAATGACTGATAATAAAACTGAGAACCATGCTGTGCCGGCCCCACTTAGAGAGGGATAAGGGCAAGGGAATGATGAATTTTTAAAAAGAAAAAATGATAGACGTCATTTTTTTTATTTCTAAATTTTAGATATAGTGTCCATTAATTTAACCCATAAACTTCGGGCGTCCGTATTTGAAATCGCTGACAAATCTGAAATTCCTTAATATGGCTCTGAATTTGCCTTTTTTCTTTAAACGGCCCATGTGTTGCAACGTCCTTATTGCTGGTAAAAAACGATAAACTGCGTTCATTTCATCTCCCATGCAGAACAAGAAAGATGATTCTACGTAAGCTAGACAAAAAAATACAACATGAATTATCAACAATCAACATCAATATAAATTGTCAAACGTTAACTGGAAGAGATCCCTTTTATTGATAAGTACGCCTTTGTACATGTAGAATAATAATTATTATATTATATTTTTTTTCCCCTTTACTTACTATGTATGTACAATAAAGAAATAAATAAATTATTAAGATTTTTCACTTTTGACAAAATTGATAATCGGCGGTCAATCTTTGAAACATTTTCAATGTATATTATTAAACTGCAGTATTGTATGAATGAAAGGATTGTCAAATCCAAGCATTTTTATCAATTAAATAACCTTCAATTGTGTAATATGCTTTGCCTATAATATTATATCAAATTCTATCATACAGTGTAATTGTAGGTACAACTACTTATGAAAATGATTAAATGATTTATAGATATAATCTATACTTATTGTAAAACAAAGTCCCAAAAAGCTGTCTGTCTGTATGTAATTGATTTTCTCAAAATCTACTGAACGGATGTTTGTACGGTTTTCACCATAATATAGTGCAATACTTCCGGATGGTTTAGGTGAATAGTACATATCGGTATTATGTAAATTGTCTTGAAGAGATCGCGCAGTTGTTAAAAAACTTGATTGCTGGGAGCTTTAGTCGAGTGCGCTGCGTAAACCAGCAGAGATACGCTAAAGTAATGTACTAGAGAATTGTAGATCTATAAAACTACTACAAAAAAGTCCGTGACAGTCTCTATATCTTATGGTTAACTCACAATAACAACTTTTATGTTTAAAATTTGAATTCTAGGATAAAATTGTTACACGCAGATTTCCACGCGGGCGAAGCCGCAGGCACAGCTAGTAGACGATAATTATGAACTCATTCTAGTTTGCTACTTATAGCAAATACTAACATGAACTATGTGCTGTGGTGCTTTTGTTTTCCCAGAACATTTTGCATTGTGCTACGTCCATGAAACAGTGATTCTGGAACATGATAGAGGGTTCACGTGCCAGGACACCAGGAACTCCACAGACTGGAGCGTACGTGTCTGGACATTTCTGGAAGTCAGTATAAAATGTTTAAAAAAACGTTTAATAGTAAGCTTTTTATTAATAAAACAGAAAAAAAAACTGTCTTCCAAATTAGATTACCTGATAATCGCTATGTGTAAAGATAAAAAAAGGTTTTTGACGGATTCAGGAATAGAGTCTAATAATAGACTAGAATAGCAGAGCCGTAGGTAGCATTGCATATACCTGTGCATACTACGCATATACGTAAGTGAGATTGGCGCGATAAAAAAATGACAAATAATGAAAGAGCTCATGAAAGATCAACTTATCTTTGTCTTATCACAGATAAATTAGAGAGTCCAGATAATAGATCTCATTTATTTTCTCTTCATTGTCTATCGACATATTTTTGCATCTACACAGAAATATAAATAATGTTGAAACTGTAACTTAAATAAAGCACAAGGTTCAAAGCTGGCTGGTTGAGAGGAAGATAGATACTCGTAGATAGATAAAACACTTTATTGCACACCATAATAATACATGTACATAGTCAAAAGAAGTATCGGTATAATAGGTGGCCTTAACGCTAAAAGCGATTTCTTCCAGGCAACCTTAGGAACTAGAGGAAGCAGTATATATAAAAGAAATACAAAAAATGACTATTAAAAAACTTACAAATGGACATTTATGGTAGCATGAAGAAAGAGTAGGTCTGTATAACGTATCATTGCTAATATTCTTAGGCTTCACGATCCAAGGCACGAACACTTTTATCGGTCCAGCATATTTTAGCAATTTCCTTCTAGTATTCAATGGCACTTCTTTAACGGGTAAATCAAAAACATGAGAAGCGGCAAAAAACGTGTCTATAGAATCACTAATGTTATCATAATTTCCGAAAATTCTACTATTGATTACAATTATATTCTTTTCATTTTTTTTATCGATGACTGTGAAATTACTGTTTAGATGTACGGTATTAAGTTTTTCTATAATATCTTTTCTAGCTTTAATTGGATGCACTTTATTATTTTTGTTATTATTACTTTCATTATACGCAGTTGTGCAAATATAAAGATCTGTCTCAATGAATTCCAAATCATTTTCGCAATTGTGTTTTTGGAGTTCGCAATAGTTTTCAAACAGTCTTATCCTATAACCAATATCATCTTCTCTAATTCCACAAACTCGCCTCGTGGCCATATCATGACATTCGACAGAACAACTATCAGTTGTATTTAATTCAAACAATACATTTTCCGTTTTTCGTACACCCTTTTCCGTGTATTCAACGTATTTTCCATTTTTGTTTGTTCCAAATAACTGATCACAGTACTCTTTGTTAATTATTCCGTAAGCTGAAACCACAGGTGTTTATTTTCATTAATCATTTGTAACAATGTATACAACGAGACAACCAGTAACATTTCATTCAATTTGTATGAACATTGTGTTTGGTGATTTTAGTGGTAGATTTTATAGACATTAATTTATTGCCAACTTAGGTCAATAGTAGTGTACTACTTACAAATTTAGGTTGCCCTTTAAATTTTTATCCATGAAACATTTTTTTGTATAAAAAAAATATAATAAAGCTTCAATATTTTTCGTTTAATAAAACTCCGGTTTTGGACGAAAACCGTACTCGAACGGAACTTATAATTCAAATTCAAACAAATAATTCTTTAGTTTGATTTGAAGTTGGATTGCATAAGCACCTTTGAGTCGTCAAATTGAATCAAACTACGACGGGTTCGGAAATGTGTAGAAGAAGCCAGCAAGAAGCAACCAGCACGAAATTTGGAGGTCACTCTTCCAAAAATAAATATTTTAATATATAATTATTTACAAATCAATAATTACTATATATCAATCCAATCATTCAGTCATACTATATTCAATCCAAGCTTTCTTATCATTAACATAGTCTGTAACACTATAATAATCTTTTTAAACGTCTTTTATATTTCCTTTTTTTGATCTTGTGTAAAGGCGAGTTCAAAAAAGATTTTGTAATTTTATTATAAATGAAATTTTATTAAGTAAATGTATACCGAAGTCTACAAACGATTTATTTCGCTATACTCGCAACACCAATAGTTAGAATAACGTATTTAAGCAATCAAGCTCATTTGGGAATTTGCAGTTTAAGTACTGGAAAACTTTTATCAATGAGAGATCAATAGTTTTGCTCAGCACTGATTAGTGAGCTACATTTCTTAAATTTACACTTTATACTATAATATCGTTGTGGTTCTAAGCTTTACTCACTTTTAACAGGAATTTCTTTACTGATTTGTGGGGGTATAATAACCTGTCACTGCACATTTCTTTATTAACTAGCTGTGCCAAAAACGGCTTCGCCCGCGTGGAATTCAGTGATTTATCAAAATTTTCCCAAATTTTCGAAATTTTGAACATAAAAGTAGTTATTGTGTGTTAACCGTGAGAGATAGAGATATGCTATCGCTGACTTTTTGTAGTATTTTTATAGATCTACAATGTTCTACTAAATTACTTTAACGTATCTCTGCTGGTTTATGCAGCGGACTCGACTAAAGCTCCCAGCAAGTAAGTTTTTTAACAACTGCGCGATCTCTTCAACACAATTTTTATAATACCGATATTAACTCAAACCATCCGGAAGTAATGCACTATCTTTTGGTGAAAACCATACAAAAATCCGTTCAGTAGATTTTGAGAAAATCGATTACATACAGACAGACAGCTTTTTCAGACTTTGTTTTATAATAAGTATAGAAGATAATTATAAGTAATACCTACGGCTCATTCACGAGTGGTAATTCTGGTAATAAACTAGATCCGTGTTTCTCAACGTGGGGCCTACGCCCTACTGAGGAGAATGGGAAGGGGGAGGTCAATCGAAAATGGACTCAATACGACTTTAACCCTTTCGCTCTAGGCCATTTAAATGAAATCCTAGAATTTGATGCCAAATTTAACGAAAAAAGCAAGTGCTTCAACATATATACCTACCATCTAATTTTATTTTTATTTTTTTTAATACTAAAAGTTATTTATTTATTTATTTATTTACTTTTACGAAATCCACAGTTCTTATATTAATTTACAAAATATTACTTAGTTTTACAGCCAATTACGGATTTTAATTTTGCTAACGATATTCTCAATATAATAAAGACGCCAGAGAAGTGTGTGTATGTGTTTGTGTGTAGATGTGTTGGATGTATACAGAAGTGTGTGGTTGACTGTAATTGTCTTTTCCAATGCATATAATATGGATATTTATAAAGCAAGAGTGAATAGGCATCTATAGACATGCGCGTTTCACCTTAGTTGGTATCATTGCTTACCATCAGCTATGATTACAGTCAAGTGCTCGTCTATAAAATAGAAAAGGGTGGGGCATGGTACAAAAAAGTTTTGGAGACTGCATTTGATGGAAATAGATAAAGAATTTCACCATTTCCCTCATCAACGCTGCAACCGTATTTCAATAAATCACACTCATTTTCAAATAGTTTCAATCGAAATCCTTCCCCTTCAGAGCGTAGCCCACACACGGTTGCACCTTCATCTCGACAGTTCAATTTCGAGCAGAATTCAATTTTCTCAACATCTACAATCTTTGAAAGCGATTTGTCAAAAATAAATACTAGTAAATAAAATATGTCGCGAAGTAACATTGGTTTATTTTTGTTAAGAACTGAAATATTTCCTGCAACCTTCCACGGTTCGGATCTTAATTAATTTTTATTCGCAATATGAAATTTTCTCTCGCAATTCCATTTCAAGGTTCGTTACAAACGCGAACAAGCTAAGAGTAAAAGCAGCTTATTGGAATTGATAGCTAGCTAGATATTTAATTGATAAGAAAGCGATTTTTGGTGTACTGTTTATTATTTATGATTTTACTATTGGTCAAAGTAGCATCGATTATTGCGCGCGTTAATTTTATTTTTGCAATAACTCCCAAGATATTAAATAATTTATGATATGATGATAATAAACTAATCCATAATAAAAAACCAATAATAACATTATTTTACTATAACCCGTGATAACGTAAATAGAAAAATATAATGCTAAATGTAGAGTGGACTATCCTGTATTCTAAGTAGAACAACTCTATGCCAAAGTAACGAATTTGGAAGCAGAAGAAAAAAAAGAGATTTTATTCCAAAGGTAAAATAAAAAAAGGTCGTTTTTTAATATTATATATATTTTTTAATTACATCATAAAATAAAAAGTTTAAATAACCCCACTGCTGGGCATAGCTCTTCTCTCTCCGTTTTAGGAGAGAAGTGGTGAAGCTAAGACCTACCACGCTGCACCAATGCGGACCTACAACGCTGCAGCAACGCGGATTTGTAGTTAGTTAAACATATGTTAGTTTATATAAAAAAATGGGGGACATCTCCGTACTACATACATATATTCTCAGATTTCTCTAAAGATATGCAGGTTTCCACTCAGGTCTCACTGCTGGGCTATCACAGCATAATTTAACTATAGGTATTACGTAAAATGACGGTGAAATTATCAAGACTTTTAATCCTCTGTTATTTTTAAAGAAAGTGTACTTACTTCGCTTGCTGATTAGCGAAAAAGAAAATAATTTTCTGACGTAATGCCCAATTAACCTTTCCGATCCTGTAGGGGCTATCAAAACAACTCGTTAAGAGCATTATTGAACATCTGAAGGTGTTCTATTTATGGAGGGTAATTCAAAATACGTGTACAGTATTAAGCATTTTTTTCTTCAAATTATTGCTTATATAAGTGTAAGAAATATCAAGCCAAATAAATTTCATACCTATTTGTAATTACGTAATCGGACGTTATAGATTTCAGCAAAAAGTCTTCTAAAAGTATTTATTTAATTTGACTTTTATATATGTTTTATATATAAATTTGACACATGCACATAAGTTTTTACACAAATATTTAAACTCGTGACCGCTTGAAAAGAGTCACCGGCTATGATGCGTCTGATGAATTAATTAATAGCAAATTAGAAAATAAGTGTACCTATATAAAACTCATAACACCTTATTACACCTCAAATTTGATAAATGAAAATTGAGATACTACGTTTACACACGTCGGCAAAAAATCTAAACCATCCGGACGTAATGCTCTATGTTTTGGTGAAAACCGTACAAAAATCCGTTCAGTAAATATTTAGAAAATCGATTACATACAGACAGATAGCTTTTTGGGACTTTGTTTTATAATAAGTATAGATAGATGAAAAAATGGAGTGCCGTACAATAAACATTTGAAAACCCATTTGCGCGGCTATGTTAAGTAAACCTCTAAAAAGTGTCATTAGGTTTCAGGTTAAGCAATCACAGCTTTCAGAACTCAGAAAACGTTCAGCTAATTAAGGGATTCTGTTAAAATCTGGCAGCAGGGGCGACGTGTTTTGAACGTCGTTATTAAAAGTTCCGAACAAATGGTCAGTGCATGTCGACGTTGTAACTGGTTTCATCAGAAACATATTTCCATTGAAAAAAAAACAATCAACAGATTAAGCGTCCTAGTGTGATTGAATTTGTACTCGCCTCCAAGGGGAGCTACAATAAAATTACTCCTTTTCTAATATAAACTGGAATATCTATTGGTGGTGGTGGTGGTTTTAATTTTGGCTGCTTCATACACTTAGAATAACATACATTCTATTAACACACGCGAACAAAGTAGTTCTGTTATAGTTTCTGTAATATGGAATTCTGCAAAGTAACGCCTGCTTCTAATTAATAAGTTCTTTATTAACTAGAGATGTTACGGAGGTGGGTTTACTGGAACCGGAGTCGGAACCGGAGGTTAAATATTTGAATTATCGGAGTCGAAGTCGGAATCGGAAGCGGAGGTGGAGACTTCCGCCTTCTTCATTATTAATTAAAAAATTGACTCGTTAACTGTATTCAGATACCATTGATACTGAAAATAAACAATTGAACGGGAGTTGCGCGGGCGAGGGGATAAACCTTCGGGCGACGAGTTATAACTTGTAGCTGCGCATTCTGTACGCTTTCGCATGACAATTTCATCTTCGTTATAACTCCGACTTAAATTTATCGGAGCCGGAGTCGGAGGTGTGAATTCAATCGGAGGTTCCGATCTTTCGGAACCGGAATCGGAACTCCGTGACATCCCTAATTATAACATCCAAATAATGTAAATTACTAATACAGTTACATTGAATACATATCAAATTGTGTATGGAATATCGGGTCTCGAATGCTATTCGATTTATTAAAGCCCCGAACAAAGCTCAACTGTCCCGTTGGTGCAGTGGGTAGTGACCCTACCTTTAGATCGGCAGGTCGCGGGTTCGATTCCTGCCGAGGGCCAACATTTGCTATAAACTATTTGCTGTTTCTTCGAACCTGGCTGTAAATTTGTGTTTAAGTATGTATTTAAAATAATATATGTAGTATATTTACTAGTTGTCCGTTGTTGTGTGTAAGTGTCCCATATATTTATTTACTTATTTGTATTTAATCACTATTTGAAGTTTCTAGGGTATTCGATATGAATCGGATTTGATCTGTTTCCAGGTGTTTCATACGAAATCTATCAACAGCGCATTTCAAAGGCATTCCGGGAATATGAAACGGGGATAGTGTTTACAATAAAATAAAAAATATTGATTGGATCCTGTTTCGCTGGAAAAGTGGATGAGGTTATGAAGTCATTTGTAAATTAAGGCAAATACAGTATGAGAGTAGAGTAAAATAAACCACCCTAAGTTCTTACCGAGGTGCCGTAAGAGGCGACTAAGGTAAGTTGACCCCCCGTGTGGTATCCGGTTGAGTAGAATAGACCACCCTCTTTCTTACCGAGAGGTCGTAAAATACGAGTAAGGTAAGTTGACAGCGGGCAGGCGGCCTCTCGTAAAATACGTAACCGAATCAATTGACGAGATGCTTATAACATGTTGTGCCGACCCTACTTAGAGGGGCATAAGGGCTGGAGGAATATGTACAATATGAGAGACCGTTATGGAAGCACAGATAGAAATAAGAAAGACTTAAAAAAAGTTTTTTTTCTGGCCACGACTTAATTTAAGTTGGCTCCAGCAGGCCTACCATGAATTCTTATTTCGTCTCAACTGAAGACGTAAACTAAATTGTTTTTCTTTTTCATAAAATGATGTCCTGAAGAAGCAAGCACACCTTAAGTCGTTGCCCTATGACCGTTCGGAATGCGTCCTTAAAAAATTTGAGTGAAAGAGACAGAGTTATCTATAGTTCATATAACTTTATCCTTTTCAAACACGCTTCATGGTACCAAAAGAAAGCGGTTCGGTTCAGGTACTGACTTTGAATTGGATCGTTTTCTAAAAGTTCATAGTAGGCCTACTGATCAGTTCAATAATTATATAAAAGTAACTTATGTCGCTCTTCAGCTTTACAACAATCATTTTACAAGTTATGATAAAATTCTTTTTGTATAATCCGCGTTTCTTATGAAAATCTATATAATGATAAGTGTAGGAACCAATAACCGTTCTCATATATCGTATATAATAAAACACCGTAACCAAAAACACACTGCACACATTCACTACGACAATCTCAACGATCGTTCCGGCCCGTAACCGAAGCATCTTCAAGAGATAGACTCGATGACTCGATCTTAGTAGTATTACATACAAGCTAACCCCCACCATTGATTTGGCCTTCAAACATGTGTAGCAAACTGGAGCTGGAAACGTTTATTTGTTCATTAATTAGGTGGCCACTGTTATTAAACGGTAATTTCTTACTCCAACCCCGATGAAATTTCATTTTGTCAAATTTCATCAATATTGGTCTAGTGGACTCGCCGTCAAAACGTGACGGACATGCAGACTTTCGCGTTTAAAATATTAGTAAGGATATAAATACACTTAGAATCGAAGAACAAACAAATTGTATTTAGAAAATGAACCTGCGACCCACGACGCTCAGGGTAGGGTCACTGTACCTGCACCAAGTTTGTCTACATTTTTTGTATACTTAAAGCGGCTTTATTGACAAATGTTTTGACTTTGTAGTAATTAATTTTGTCAATTAATCGGACTAACAGTTCGGCATAAAGGCAACGTTGTAATAGATGGGATTGAATGTTCATTTTCCGTAATACTCTACATCAAAGGGCTGATGTTGACACGCGCATTCAATCAGTATCCTGTTCGTTCCCGAAGGCATTCGTCCAGCGCCAAACTGCAACCGGAAACATAGGTATCAACATTTTCAATTGAATTGCAACTCGGATATTTATTTATTTGAAAGAAACATTGAATATTAATATAAAGTTTTTTAGTATCATTTTCATTCATTCATTTATTTTCAAATTAGATTACATTTTTTAATCATCATTCTCCTGCCCTTATCCCACTCTCAGGCACAACATGTTACAAACATGTTTTCACATGATTTGGCAACGGTTTTTACGACCGGTCGCCTGCCTGACGTCAACTTACCTTAGTCGCCTTTTACGACACCTCGGTAAGAACGGAGGGTGGTCTATTCTATTCTGCCGGATACCACACGGCGTTAGATTACATTTTTAAATATTTTCTAAAAAAATATATTTAAAAATGTAAAAAAAATATTTTTTTTTGACATATTCGATACATCCGGTGTGGTATCCGGCTGAGTAGAATAGATCACCCTTATTTCTTACCGAGGTGTCGTAAAGACGACTATGATAAGTCCACCCACCTTGTGAAATATAAATATATATTTATATTTACTCAAAGCAATAAATATATATTTATATTTAGTGTTTTAAATCTCCTTACGTTCTAAATCTTATATAAAAAATTCTAGTGTCACAATGTTAGTTACCATACTCCTCCAAAATGGGTTAACCGATTTTTATGAAATTTTATATACATATTCCGTAAGTCCGACAATTGGCTAAGATCTATTTTTCATACCCCTAAATGATAAGGGTTGTCCACTTCTAACATTATTTTAATAATTTGGACAAAAAAAATTATAATGTACACTAGAGAAAAAAAATAAGGCAAAACAGCTGCCGGGTCAGCTAGTAATATTATTAGTAACGTTAGTAATTGATATCGTTAAATCTATGCTACCAAATACAGGGAATATGCAATTTGTGTAGCATTCGATGAAAGGTCTGGCGATGACGGGCCGTCCAATCAATATCCTGCCCTAGGGCTCATGTCAATGTCGGTAACGAACAGTGGAAACCATTAACCGACTATTAACAACAAATAAAATGTGTCAAAGTGTTGTCTATATAGTTTATTTTGAGCCTCTGTGAACAACGTTATTTACTCAATGCAAAACATGAAATCGATATGAAAAGTCATGATAATTTCGCTATAATGACATATATATAACTGGCCCGTTGACGCAGTGAGTAGTGGACCCTACCTTCAGCTCAGCGGGTCGCGGGTTCGATTCCCGCCGAGAGCCAACATTTCTATAAACATTTGTTGGTTCTTCGAGCATGGGTGTATATTTGTATTTAAGGATATATTTACAACTATATATGTATATATTTACCAGTTGTCCGTCACCCATAACACAAGCATTAAGTTATTTACTTTGGGGATGGACGACCGTGTGTATAAGTGTCCCATATTTTTATTTTATTATTTATTTGTTTATAATCTACAATAGTAATGCCCAATTAATACTTATATAAACTAGCTTATCATTAATTATACAAAAATAATGTAACGTTTAGTGCTAGTACTACCTAAAAAACTTGTGTTCACAAGGAAAAGTTGTCGTATCTATATATAGGTGAAGCAAAACTCTGGGCCCCTATTTACGAAAATTGCATGGACGGAGGAGTATGAAATTTTGCATACTTATAGTTTATTTGTAGGAGAAGTGCAAAATGCTAATATTTATAAAGTATTTTAAGTATATTAAATTAATAAATAAAACATTACACACTCTACCAGGCATTTTACAAACAAACCTAAGTATTGTTACACACATACATACTCTGTGGTCAAATGTTTCTGAATCAAACTGATCCTAACAAATCATTTTGTCTATAGACAGAGTACTGAGATAGACATAGAGTAGAGAGACTTTGACAGTAGAACCTTAATAATAATTGAACATTATATTTTAATAATGTATTCTTAGAAATTAATAAGTAATTGGCCTAAATATGTATATATTAAAGCAAATTATTATTATTATATCACTGTTTACTAATAGTACTATTTTGAAATTTACATTTTTACTAGTATTTTACATTACCAAAAAAAATATCTATCAACGGTATATCAAACTATGAACAGTAGAGCAGTGCTTCGGCATAGCTCAGACGCCAGGAACAAATAGAGCGACTCTATCGCCGACACCGGGTCATATCGTAGAGCTGAAGGCTCTGCCGACGAATAATTAACTTTTATATGATTTATAGAAGCAGGCGTTACTTTGCGGAACTCCATCTTACAAGCAATATAACAGAACCAACTACTTTGCTATAATCCGCACGGGTTAAGTGAATGCATGCAAAGCCAATGTGTATGAAGCAGGCAAAATCTACGCACCTTATACATGCAGGACCAGCCACCACATGCACCCCAAGGCGCAATTCACCAGCAACAACGAACACAAAAGCAGCACACACACCCACCACCACAATCTCGACGATCGTTTCGCCCCGAAACCGAAGCATCATCAGGAGGATAGGCTTCACGACAAAAATCGTACTGCAGTAGTTGGTTCTGTTATATTGCTTGTAATAATTAACTTCACTCCTAAAAGTAATTAAATAATTTAAGTATTTTAAATTATATAAGTTTTATATATACCACTTTGTTACCCAGAACACAAGTATTAAGTTACTTTGTGAACGGGCGACCGTGTATATAAGTGTCCCATATATATGTATATATATATATATATATATATTAATTGGTACAGACATCACACGTTTACAACCATTCCTATATCTAAAGTTACTTTGTAAGCGGCTTAAATTCAAATGAAGCGGTTTCAATCACAAATTGCATTTAATTTTACTGCTCTCCATATTTCGACGCATTGAAAAGCTCTCGTGTCGGTGTAATGCGGAGTGGGTAGTGCGATGTTGAACAAATATTAATATCGCTTTTAGTTTGGTTTATACCGTACTGAATAATTATATTTTATCTGTTAGAGATGTGCTATCGCGAACTTTTGTGTAGTATTTTACAGAATTACAATTCTTTAGTTAAATACATAGGAGAATCAACCTGTATCTTTCGATGAGATCGTTATCTTCAATATTATTTTTCTGTTGTGCTCGCTGTCATTCTAAAATAATATACCCGCACTAACTTATTATTAAGAATACTTTATATGATTTGGTTTGTTTTATGTATAAGGTAATAATTTATGTGTATTCAGATAAGTAATACTTTAGAGGAATGTGCAATATCCAGACAAGTCGGCAAGGCTTATGGATATGAAGAAAGTAAACTGTAATGTGTTAGATGCAATTTGTTTTTAAATAAATAAATAGTTTATTACTTTAGTGTATCTCTGCTGGTTTAAACGCGAGTAAATCTCCCAGCAGAAAAGTTTTTTTACAGCCACAACATAATTTTAACATCTTTTCAACACATAAAACTCTTAAGCACTATTGATTTAAATCTTTCGGAAGAATTGCACTACGTTTTAGTAAAAACAGTTCACAAATCCGTTTTGTAGATTTTGAAAAAATCGATCCCATACATACGGACAGCTTTTGGGGAGTTTGTTATATAATAAGTATAGATAATAAAATTAATATTTTAAACACTAGATATCATGTATACAAGAGCGTGGGTAGCTGCGATCTCCTTCTGCGAAGTCATCATGGTCAAGAAGGAGACTGAACGTATTCGTGTAAGGGCTCATTCCTATTGCAGGAAAAGAAAAGGGACCTTGTAAATCACTCTTATGTACCCTAAACCCTCGTACGCACGAGAGGATTTTTATCGTGCGTTAAAATTACGTCGAATCGAAACAAATGGGTATCCAGGTTCACAGCGTATTTAAATCGCGACGTATTTTATCGTGCAGTGTTCCATTCTAGTCGTTAGGGCGAGGGCGTTAAGCTGAATATACCATAAGAAACTTCTTATAACGCCTATTGCGTAATTTTAACGCGACGTATTTTTTACGCTCGTCCAAACGAGGCGTAATAGTTACAAATTATGGGACTTTTGGAAACGCCAGGACCCCAGCGTGGAGACTGTGGATGTTATTTTGATCCCGATAGAAAACGGGCTAGATTCGATCACAAGTTCCGCACTCACTTGGAAAAGCAATGCGCACGACGCTAGAGAGGAACCATTGTGGTTGGTCAAAGATACCGGGGCCTCTGCAAGCATAGAGACTGGCCGTTAAGGGGGTATTAGTGCATGAGTATCTCAAATAACCGGATTTCATCATTTCAGTAGATAAGAAAATAATAATAATAACAAAAATAAAATTATATTAAAAAAGAATAAAAAAACAAAAACAAAAATATAATATAGAGTAAGTTTTGTTTTTAAGTACAAGTTAAATTAAAAGATAAAACTAAAGCTTAACTAAAAAAGGGAACGTACATAAAGTCTGTGGTATGTAATGTCATGTATTTAAAAAAAACGGATTTCATCCCTAAGAGTTTCGGTACCTCAAAAAAAAGCAACACCAGTAATCGATTTCGTTTCAGAAATTTAATACTACTAGCGCAATATTAAATTTCGTTCAAATAATTTACTTCTACAATATAAGGACTAAACTTTTTTTATTTATTTATTTATAACAAAAATGTACAAGATAGATATATCTTAAACTATTTACACGCTACTACTATACAAATCATGCCCACGTGGATTGGTCCCAAGAATGCTGGCAGCGTTTCCGCGTTGCATCGCTAAGCTGATTCTTTGTGCGAAAAAGGAGCCAGCCCTCTTGTCACCCGAAGAGAAAAGAAAAGATAGAGAAAATTTCATGTCTCTATTGTTAGCCGTTGAGGAGTTCCCTTGTCTGGAGCTAATCCTGGCGGTAGCATTAGGTTATGCTATTATAAACTAGCATAGTCATCGAGACTGGACCAGTATATAAAATTTCAGATCAATCGGACTCCAGAAAGTATAGTATACGATATTTAACTTGCAAAATTCCACCAGAGCTGTGATTAGCCTAGCGGTGAAACCGTGCGACTCTTTCGAGGGGAACACGAGTTAAAACCCGGGCAGGCACCAATGAGTTTTTCTATTAAAACTCATGTGTCTAATTAGTAATTACAATTTATTACACGCTTTTCGGTGAAGGAAACATCGTGAGAAAACCTGCATATCTCTAGAGAATTCTGGAGATATGTGTAACCTACCAATCCGCATTGGAGCCGCGTGGTAAGTCTTAGCTCCAACCCTTCTCTCCAGAAACGGAGAGAGGAGGCCTATTCCCAGCAGTGGGATTGTAACAGGCCTCTACTTTACTACTTTTTTAAAATTCCACCCTCACATACATAAATTGTATATTAAGTTGAATAAAAGCTTTTTAAAATATTCTTTATTCAAGTAAACTTGTAAACTTTACTGCTGCTTCGAAAAGCTGTTCCTACTTGCTTGTTTTAATATTCAATATTTTCTAACATAAATGAAAAATTCGTTCGCTTTGGCTCTACTACAACAATTGTTTAACAGGAAATAATAAACGATAAATTTCCTCTTAATACAAAATATTCCCCGATGCGCTCGAATGAATTCAGAACACTTTGAATAGCAAACATATTACATTCTGAAATTTCCCAGTTTAATTTTGTATTTCAAAAGCTCTCAAACAATTCAATCCGATTATGGGATGTGCTCCGTAATTTGTACCATGTAATTTTATCCTGATGATATGTAAATATTATAATGTTATCACACAGCAGTTTGGATCGAGTCTATGGCAACTAAACTGACAATGCTTTAATTTTAAGCTAATATTAGTCACCAGTAGAATCAAAAACCTTCAAGATTTTAAACATTGGATATTATCGATAGATTTTAAGCTCTTAATATTTAAAAAAAATAAGAAAACAGAATCGTAGTAGATTTTTTGATTACTTAAAATTAATTAACAAGAAGGGCAAAAGGGTTCTCAACTTCTAGAAAAGTGCATGCAAAAAATCTTAAAGTTATTATTTCAATTAACCTCAATACGAAGAAATTTTACAGCAAAAACTTAACAAACCACTTAAAATACTTGCGAATATAAAGTAATTCTCCCAACAGACCTCATAAATGCATCTGAAGAAATTTTAAAGTCATCCTTTGGGAACGTCTTAAGACGCATGTAAAGAAATTTTAAAGTCATCCCAAAGTACGTCGTGAGATGGATGCGAAGATATTTTAAAGTCATCCCAAAGAACGTCTTAAGATGGATGTAAAGATATTTGAGAGTCATCCCAAAGAACGTCTTAAGATGGACGTGGAGAAATTTGAAAGTCATCCCAAAGTACGTCGTAAGATGGATGTGAAGAAATTCTAAAATTATCCTAAAGAACGTCGTAAGATGGATGTAAAGAAATTTTAAAGTCACCCCAAAGAACGTCTTAAGATGGATGTAAAGAAATTTTAAAGTCACCCCACAGGACGTCTTAAGATGGATGTAAAGAAATTTTAAAGTCCTCCCAAAGTATGTCGTAAGATGGATGTGAAGAAATTTTAAAGTCATTCCAAAGAACGTCTTAAGATGCATGTAAAGAAATTTTAAAGTCATCCCAAAGAACGTCTTAAGATGGATGTAAAAAAATTTCAATGTCATCCCAAAGTACGTCGTAAGATGGATGTGAAGAAATTTTAAAGTCATCCTAAAGAACGTCTTAAGATGCATGTAAAGAAATTTTAAAGTCATCCCAAAGTATGTCGTAAGATGGATGTGAAGAAATTTGAAAGTCATTCCAAAGAACATCTTAAGATGCATGTGAAGAAATTTTAAAGTCATCCCAAAGAACGTCTTAAGATGGATGTAAAGTAAATTTGAAAGTCATCCCAAAGTATGTCATAAGATGGATGTGAAGAAATTTTAAACTCATTTCAAAGAAGGTCTTAAGATGCATGTAAAGAAATTTTAAAGTCATCCTCAAGAACGTCTTAAGATGGATGTAAAGAAATTTTAAAGTCATCCCAAAGTATGTCGTAAGATGGATGTGAAGAAATTTTAAAGTCATTCCAAAGAACGTCTTAAGATGCATGTAATGAAATTTTAAAGTCATCCCAAAGAACGTCTTAAGATGCATGTAAAGAAATTTTAAAGTCATCCCAAAGTATGTCGTAAGATGGATGTGAAGAAATTTTAAAGTCATTCCAAAGAACGTCTTAAGATGCATGTAAAGAAATTTTAAAGTCATCCCAAAGAACGTCTTAAGATGCATGTAAAGAAATTTTAAAGTCATCCCAAAGAACGTCTTAAGACGCATGTAGAAAGTCATCCCAAAGAACGTCTTAAGACGCATGTAGATAAATTTTAAAGTCATCCGAAAGCATATCTTAAGATAGATGTAAATAAATAGTAAAATTTGTAAAATGTTGTGCCGACCCCACTTGGAGTGGGATAAGGGCAGGAGGATGTGACATCTCTTGAAATTTATGTGAAGAAATTTTAAAGTAAACCCAAGAAAGATATCCTAAAACATTTTATCAAAAATACATAATGTAGGTAGATAAACAAATATCGGAAAATTTTCGGAGAACATTTAGAATAACACCTTTATAACTTGAATGTGACGAAGTTATCTAATTTAACTTGATCAGGGAGGAAACCACGTGACGCGCGGGCGAGGGTAGTTTGATTAACTGGTAATAAACGTGAACCAGCGTTGTATACCTCAAAGGTTATTTGGTTTATTAAAAACTAGCTGTACCGGCGACTTCGTTGTACCGAGTTTTATTAAAATATATATACTACTAGAGCAACTCGATTCAATTCCCTCCATTTCTGGACTATATTTTTACGTTCAATGCCGTGCGGCAACCGGCTGAGTAGAATAGACCACCCTCAATTCTCAACGAGGGATTGTAAAATACGACTAAGGTAAGTTGACGTCAGGCAGGCAACCGTTCGTAAAATACGCAAGCTAAATCATGTGACAACATGTTTCTAACATGTTGTGCCGACCTCACTTAGAGTAGCATAAGAGCAGGAAGATGATGTATTTGTAACGTTCAATGAGACTACTAGTTTTTATATCCTTGAGTATTGCAAGTGTTCAACCAGTCACCCAGTATACGACATTTACACACGGTTCAAAGAATAAGTAATTTATACTTGTGTTGTATAATTTTAATTAAATAATTGAATACCCAGATTCGATAAACCCACAACTTGTTATGAGAATATGTTGGCCCTCGGCGGGAATCGAACCCGTAACCGACGCAGCTGAAGGTGATACTGCGCTCTGCGTCATCGGGCCAGTCAAAAACGTAAAACACTTTTGCACTTTCCCTTTATTCATTATGACTTGTCTGTTTCGGTACTAAGTCTATGCTTAAATCCATAGAACCCCTCTTTACAAATTGCATTCCCCTCTTATTGTTCCGAATTTTCCTCGCTACCGCGATATTCTACCTCTGTGCTTTTTATTTTCGAACAACCCTATGACATACGATTTTTTTATACACAACCTAACGGTAATAAACTGTATTATTTAGCTGAATTAAGAGCTAAGGTTTTCGCGTTCGGACATTAAACCTCCAACAGTAACGGATTTGTACAAAAAATTGAGTAAAAATAAACTAAACCTGCCTATAATACATAGGCCACTTTTGACTTCGTAGAAATCCATTATATCACTAAAAATCAAATAGAATCTCGATTTTATAGTTATTACGAGTATATCTATCAGTCACAGCTATAAGACTTTAGTAGGTTTTGTTCGTTTCGTATAATTTGTTATCTATTCCGTGTAAAATAGACTTTGAATGAATATTAATAAATATTATAAAAACGGTACTTTTCCTTTATATTTATGCCGTGTGGTATCCGGCAGAATAGAATAGACCACCCTCCTTTCTTACCGAGGTGTCGTAAGAGGCGACTAGATATGTGCCGTGTGGTATCCGGCTGGATAGAATAGACCACACCCTCTTTTCTTACCGAGGTGTCGTAAAAGTCGACTAAGGTAAGTTGACGTCAGGCAGTCTGCCGGTCGTAAAATACGTAGCCAATTCATGTGACAACATGTTGTGCCGACCCCACTTAGAGTGGGATAAGGGCAGTAGAATGATAAGAATGATGATAGTTATGTTTAGTCATTGCTATTTTGTACAGAGTCAAACAGTATTAAACGTAAACGGTATAGTGGCTTGCTGTATAAAAAAACTGCTGCCAAATATCGTGACCAAAAATTTTTTGTTTTGTGTTTTGGGATTCGGTTAAGAAACGCTTCCTATATTAAAATATATACTAAAAAAAGTTTCCAAAAGTCTCTTACGGAAAAGGACGTTATGCGTGTTGCGTTTTGCATGTTTTCATACCGTACTAAAATCGTTTCATAATCAAAATTTTTAAATAATATTTACAAAATATCTTTCACCTACAAAGAATTACAATATTTTGATTTATATTACAATGTCGCAAAAGAAAGTTCGTTAATGTACTATAAAAAACACTCCTAGTCAAAATAAAACAACCAAAGAGTATCAAATCAAAAAAGTTAGTAATAGGGTGAAAATCTTTCCCGAGTCCCTAAAACATACTCCAAGGTAGGCATAATTGAGCGGCATTCATAGAGCCCGCCGGCCGTCGGGTGCAGTGTGTCACTAGGTTACCGAGGGTCGGCGGAAATCAAATAGGGTAGTTTGTGGCCTCGAAATCGTTATTTGTTGATACAGCTTTTTGACCTTGTATCATGAGGAAATAATTTTGCTAATCAATAAAGATTTGATTGATTTTTTATCGAATGAACGTAAAAATTTATATTTAAAATTCATTATTTAAGACTATCATTATAAAACGGTCAAGAACCAAAATCGACATTATAAAAACCATTATAAAACGGTTTTAAGACCTGTTTTTCTGATTGTTTGTAATCTCTTTATGGCACAAATTTATATTAATATATAAATGATAACAAAACAAAATAATGTTCTTAACGAGTATTATAGGCTTATTCCAGAATCGAAATCTCTTGCAGCCAACCAGTCTTAAATAAAAAAAGTAAAATTAAATAATATTATTAAATAAATTAAAAGATTTAATATATCTATATAATTATATGATTGATATATAATCATCATCATTCTCCTGCCGTTATCCCACTATAAGTGGGATCGGCACAACATGTTACAAACATGTTGTCACATGATTTAGCTACGTATTTTGAATGTAAGTAATACCTACCTGCCTGAAGGTAAGTAATGAATCCCACTATAAGTGGGATCGGCACAACATGTTACAAACATGTCACATGATTTGGTTACGTATTTTACTATCGGCCGCCTGCCTGAAGGTAAGAAATGAGGATGGTCTATTCTACTCAGCCGGATACCACACGGCGGTACTAGGATTACAACGTCCATCCATCCATCCATCAGCGTATAGCAGTCCACTGCTGGACATAGGCCTCCTGATGTCTGCGCCAGACATCCCGCTTCTCCGCAATGCGCATCCCGGTCCAGCGGGACGGAGGACGCCCTACGCTGCGTTTGCCAAGACGTGGTCTCCACTCCAGGACTCTTGCTCCAACGGCCATCAGTCCTGCGACAGACGTGACCAGCCCACTGCCACTTCGCTTGCTTATTCTGCTAGCTATGTCGGTTAATTTGGTTCTCTTGCGGATAATCTCATTTCTGATATTATCTTTGAGAGATACTCCGAGCATAGCTCGCTCCATAGCACGCTGAGCGACTTTATACTTGCGGAGAAGGATTAAAATGTATCTAATCCTAATTTAAAATAAGGTCATTACTAAGCGTGTGATATGGCCAAAATTAGATATAACTGACATACTAAACTATCTACTACATGATTGAAACTCAGGTAAGTAGCAATTGCTCCTTTCCCTGAGTTATTTTCATATTGTTTTAGGGTTAATAGGGTAAAAATAGGGTTGTAATATTAATAATTCTCTTTAATTTACTACTATTATAAAGTATGGTAAAACCTTTAATAGCCTATTTTGAGTTAAGAGTTCATAATAATAGCATGTGTAAAAAAAGGAAAGTAATTGCCTGTTAAAATTCAAATTCAAAATATTCTTTATTCAAATAAACTTGTAAACAAGTGCTTTTGAATCGTCAACATCTACTGCTGGTTCGGAA